>JAPTOF010000019.1:4810000-6165000 GCA_028554755.1 Cordia subcordata | reverse complement strand
ATATAAACAATCCATCCTTGTCCTATTTTTACAACTATAAATAAGATATCTTATCACAAACATCTTATAAAATCTCAAACCAAACCATAATTTTCTGTATAAGAAAGTATCTTATACCAAACAGAGCATAAGAGAAGAGAGAACTTCTCTGCAAATACTTCGATTCAAAAATAGATCTTGTTCTGTTTCTTTTAAGTAATAGGCAGTATTTGAGACAATGTGCCAACATTGTCTCAGAAAGTCAACCTACATGACCTCTTGTCATTCACTTTATTCCCCAACCAACTATATAGCAATTATGTCCCCCATTTACTGGAAACCAAATCAAACTAACACTTACCCTAGTAGGTAGGATCAACTATATAAATTTAATGACAATACTCATTTCTGTCAAAAGTCAACCCCATTGTTATTGATTCTTTCTTCTATTCACACTTGCCCGTATTTTTCCAAACAACCAATAATTACTTCAATTAGAAGTGAGCATTCATTATGGGGCTTTATTACAAGCCACTAAAGAAACACACTATGGTAAAATCTGAAAATGAAAGCCAATCACAATAAGGTGCCAAAGAGACTATCCTAATCCTTAGGTATTACTTTAACGGTTTAACATAAGTAGATTATTTATGAACAACCATATTGGAGGCATTGGAGGCATATAGAAGTGTTTTAGATTCACATATCTCCACAACCTGACAAGAGATGAACTGAATCTACTGCAGGAAATTGCACTTAAGAAATCTAGAGATTGCAGCATCCTAATAAGTCATATTAGAAAATCTACAAATATCCCAAATGAAGTTCTCTAGAATCATAGGAAATATACACATACAAAAGAAAGCATTCTGCATAACATATCATACAATCCAGCCTTGTATTTTACCTATCGGCTGACGGAATAGAGTTATGCAACCATATTGTTAGTACTTATCATGATCCTTGAACCTCTTAAAAGAAAAGGAAACAAAAGACACATATGAAACAAAGGAAACTGGATCGGTCCTTAGTGACACCCAATTCTATATTTATTTCTAAAATATCTAAATTTACAAAGTTGAGAAGACCAACATATGGTCCAAGGGGAGGAAATAACTCTCTAATTGTTCATAAATGTCTTAGTGGCTGCACCTTCTTGAATAAATTTCTTTATTTCTCAAAAGAAAGAACTGTTCATAAACAAAGAATTCCAAATCTAGTGCAATGAAACGAGGGACTAGGGACAATGATTGAAGTTGAGTTCCTAGTAAAGAGTATATCACTTAATCCTGCACCTAACTAAATGAATTCCAACCAGAAAAAGAAAGCAGAACTGCATTTGCTGACTCAATAGAGAACTTTCTACATTTTGCAATTACATGAATTTATATTTCACCACATATTCACTGTTGACACTACAGTTATTTCCTCACATACTGAAACTGATACTGCTTACATAGCTAAACTATTTTTTCCCAAGACCATGTCAGTTCAGATTTGTGCATAAGCGTTTATAGATACCAAGCTCGACTGTTTGCAGCAGTTAAATACCCTTTATTCAACCATGCTGTTATAGTGCACCTGCGGGGGCTAACTGTACATGAAAAATATCAGAAGTCCAAGCCCCTTACTAGCAGATGCAGAGGCCCCATGTCATAAAGCATTATTGAAAGTCCTTTCTTAGACGGCTATATGGTGCATACGACAAAAAGGTTCATGTCCACAATAGGAAATCTTTCCCAATTGGCTAACTATTCAACCTGATGCCTCAATTTGATCTAGCATGAGCTGCTAATACGAATTCTGGGAGCAATACTGACCCTTTCAATATTCTCTAAATATTTGCCGCTTACATGTGAAGGCACATGTTACTTAGCTAAAGCCCAGAGCTATTGTTTATGGGTCAGGAGATGAGGGATGAAGAAGAGAGCATACCATCTTTTTCTCACAAGAGGCTGACAAAAAATAGTTAAAACAAGGTTGGAGCTTTGCTTTCTCGAACCAAGTAAGTGCATTTAGTACAGGTGTGTGTATGTCAATCTGTCAGACCACTGGCTGCAATTGTAGAAATAAATGTAATTTGTTCACATGGATAAAGGCAACAAAAGTCTTCCTTCCTTCTTCCTAGCAAGTGCCTGCCGTGAAATCCTCAAACGTACAGGAAGAAAGATGCCCAGGCACACAAGGACAAACGAGAGCCAGTAATGTTCAAAGTATAAGGTCAGATATGACGACACCAAAAGAACGAGAAAAAGTAAAGCCCAGAAGACAGCAACTGCAACGTCAACCCTGCAAAAAGTTAACGGTGTTATGACCTTACCATGAAATACAAAAATCTTTACATAGAGAAGATTTGTAGAAGCTGGTCTGGAACAGTGGAGATACATATCAACCGTCACTAGAGCATGTAGCTTTGCACGTTAAACAAATTATAAAATTTAACAAGGAATATCATTGAAAAAGAGAAAATCCAAGAGAAAGGGAGAAAGAGGAGGGGATCTTGGAGCATCTTTTCAAGTTTCTACTCCATTGCTCACCACAATATCAGCTTGAAAACAAAATACTTATATTGGAGAGATGACATGCCTAAGTGAAGGATAATATGATTTACCACTCAAACATTTTGGATAATGAAATATTTGTAACTTAAATAAGTTTAGATATAAAATTTCAATGTCCTCACTTCAAAATCGATAATCAAAGAAGATATGAACTTAAGTAAATGCAAGCTTTTGCAGACTTTTCAGAGCCTTTCTCAGGATTAAGCTACCTGATAGCAGCAACATATGACATCTAAATTCTACTGTTTCAAGTCATCTGACTGCTTGTGGGTTGAGAATGGAAAATGAAAAACAGAAAAAAAAGAAACATCATTTTGTTGTTTCAGAAATCAATTCCTTCTTATCTCTGTTTCAGAAAACTGTCAATGAACCAACTTCTTGAACACCAATCCTGCTTAGTTTTCCGTATCCACTTATTGAAAAATGAACCAGATCTCAGATAGATGTTTCAAACGCAATTCAGTCCATCAGAGCAGATAATGAGAACCTCTACATGAGTCATCTGTCAAGATAAGTCCTTCGAAGAACATTGAACGCCAAAATTTTCCAGGAACCAACAATTATCAGAACAAGTAGCTAAAAGATTTCTGATATCTATCTACAACCCAATCTTGTCCAAGTAGATAAGGGTTAAAAAACTTGCAAGTGCAAAGGTGACTAAATTTCTGAAGAGACAAGACTTAAGCTAGAAATTTTAGGAAAAATAAAATATTCCTATGCATTTCGCAAAGGATGCTTATTTGCTCCAACGGAAGCTTCTGCCACGGAGGGACACGTTACACTCTGGAAGCATTTGTTATATATATAATCAGTTGTATATATAACAAAGATATCGAAACATAATTATGATATGAATATAAAAACATTTTTGTTTCTTGATCAATGGGGGGAAGTGGCAAGGACTTGTCAGAACTTCTTATTCTCATAATTAAATTGATCCAGATGCACAAAAGAATTCTTTTGTTCTTGAGTTCTGTGATTTAAGACAATCAATTACTTGAGAGAGGAGAGACAGAGAGGGAGAGGCTCTTTAATTTCTTTCAAAATTTGGCAATAATCTTATCATCTTCCTCGAGTATCTGCAGACACACAAGAGAATTGCATTCCTTATAACAATCGCAAGAACCCAAGACAACAAATTTACTGGCGCTGGTGTTGGAATAACCATTAACCGGTATAAGAATGACAAAGAAGCAAATCAATAGTGTACAAACTACATAAAAACAGATAGAAACATCAATTCACCAATGTATAAGAATTAACGTATATACACAACAAAGACTTGCACATGCAAAATCACATACAAAGTGCACACTCAATAGATTGGAATTTTTCCCATTGCATGATTGGTTAAGTTCAGTACGGAAATCTATTGGCACTTCAGTGGTTTTACACTTGCCAAACTTATCTTTACATTGCAAACCAAGTGTCAAGACCTATCATGAACTTTACCAATCCCATTCTGCAACCCCCTATCACCGGATTTATCAACAATTTCCAAACAAATAAAATTTTTTCATATAACACATAAAAATAAACTTTACTGAATATGTTGGAAAATGACATTTATTTCACTTTCCTCTTTTGTGTTACATAATCAACAGCTGAAGATAGTTACATATACGCTTTTCTTTCTTGGTCGAAAGTTTAATGTACACTCATTAACGGCAAAATTATACATTTTTTTTTATCGAAAGTTGAAACTGTATTGATTTTAACCATTTGTAACATGTTAAATCTTGCGGCTTGCAGTATACAAAATAAATTTAAACAGAAAAGGGAAAAGAAAATACACATAAGCAGTTCAAACATGATATACATAAACACTGCACAAAACTAAAAACATAAATCGTTGTTCGTTCATATACCAATTGCTAATTCAAGAAAATAACAAAAATCATACAAAAGATTAAATTGTTAATAATAATAATAATAATAATAATAATAATAATAATAATAATAATATTGTCGTACCAGGTGGAGAGGTGGGGTTTGGAAGAGAAGACGGTGAGGGGAGGGCACTTGTGCTGCGATCGGATCTGGTAATCTCTGAGTTGCTCAACGAGTTTAGACCGAGTTATCATTCTTTCACTATCTCGAACCGGACCGGAGATGAATATCTCCGACCTTAAAGAAAACCGGCTAACTCAGATTGAGACGCTCGTGTTATTCACTTTTGACAAATGAGATCAGAATTCTGATAGTATGTGAGATGTTATAATTAGGAAAATTAGTTATTTATTAGTAGTGATTTGCTGCGAAACCTTTTTTCTTTTTTCTTCTTCTTCTTAACGCCGTGAATGAGATCGCAGTGAGCTGACAGGGGAGGAGTAACAGTAGCCTTTTCGTGTCTTTTGAAATGCGAATCCAAAATTAAAAAAATATATATATTTTTTTTATCCCATAATTAAAAATATTTTATTGGCAGTGATTGTTAATTTTGTTATAGGGGATATAATTTGACCATCAATAACCAAAAAATTTACGAATATATAAAGTATTGTTTGAATTGGCCTTTTTTTAAAGAAAAAATATTTTTCTTAATAAAATTATATTAAATTTATAATAATTATTTGATTTAATTTCTAATTAAAAATTGAAACTTTAAAAAAATTCAAATATAACTTTTTTTAAAAATAAAAATTTTTAATCTCCAGAAAAAACTATTTTTCAAAAATTAAAATTTTAATCTCTAAAAAAAATTATTTTTCAAAAATTATTAAAAAAATATTTTTAAATAGACACAATAAACACACATACATATATATACCATACTATTTGACCATCCTTTACTTAATATTGACATTTAAATGATATACATATCTCTTAAATTTAACTTGGAAATTAACTTTTAAATCAAATTATTACTTAGTTCAAATAATTAAGTCAAATTAATCTTAAATTCATATATTACATTTAAAAATTGACTATAAAGAAACTCTTGTAAAAACTTAACTGTTATGATCCAAATTTTGAATAAGAAATTTCTTGTTTATCAAAGTTACAACAAAAACAGATTTTTGATTCTTATTTTTTCAAAAAAATGAAAACAAACAACTTCATTTTTGAATTTTGATCAACAAAAATAAAAAAATAGTTAACAATATTCCAATACGAACCCTAAATTTTCCTAGAAAATAGATACTATTATTATGGAAAATTAGTGACAACCAAAACAAAGGAAGAACATAATAATAGGATTGAGGAGAATGCTAACTAAGGCAGTAACTATTGGGCCAACTTAGCCTCCAACACTCGGCTTTTACAAAAACAACGACCCACTTGTGAAGGACATGCACTTGGTTCTCCAACATTCATAAAATGATAATATAACTAGCGAGCTTTATCTAGTCCGTACATAACATGTGCTGCAATTTCATTAAAGTTCCTTCACAAAATCCACCACCCCAAAAAAATTCCTGCCCAACCTATCATTAAATAGAACTATGAAGCCAGTGAGTCTTAGCTGTTTAGAGTGGAGAGCATGCCTCCTGTAGCGGAGGGGATCACCACCTCCCAGCCAGGCCCTTTAAGGGGAAGCACCGAGTTCGACTCTGGCTTTCCATTCTCCTCTGAAGGACCATTGTTAATCATTAGATCACTGCGGTCCAACACTCTCTCTAGATCTTCATCACTGATGTCTGTCTGTATCCATCTATCCTCGGCGTCTTCTTCGTCTCGCAGAAGCGCCAAAAGTTCCTCCTCCTGAAACAAGATAACTGCGTAAGATACATCAGATAAGAACTTTCTCCTTGACCAATAGAAACATGAACAATTATGATCTAGTAAAGGTGATTCCGGATAACACGCATCCAAATAGGCAGCTTAGATCGTTAAATTAGAGCTCAGCTAGATACTTCACACCAATCTGCCCCCTTTCTTTTCATACATCAGGAAGTAATGTTGACATTTCCTCAAGAGTATCACAGAGGTAAATTCATGATGGGAAAAGTCTGCAACATCAGAAAGATACACAAAAATGGAAGGCAACAAAAGATAAAGCCAGTAATAGAAACACTAAGAAGGGAGTTAATAGACAAAATCTGCATTGTCCTTTCTGCACAACTAAGAGGCAGACACTACTACATATGCCCATAGGAGTTGAAGAAAGTCAATAGATATAATGCTTAAGACTTTTATAACTACTGCTAACGTCACTTGCAAATTTCAAATCTTCGGGTTTGTCATAATAAGCAAGAGTATGTTCACCTGTGGTTGCATGATTATTGGTGGAAGCTATGTGGCTGAACATTACTTCTAGTACAGATAAGACAAACCTCTGTAAAATCAGTAGAATCAGTTTTGGTTCTTTCTTGCTTGAACTGCCCTTTGCCAATCACCACATGCTCAAGCTTTAACTTGCTGAAAGCTCTTTTCAGAATACGACCCTGATGGAAAACACATGGCCAGTTTCAGAAAACAGATGATGTAGATATAAACCATCTCAAAAGGAGAACAATTGTATATAAAGTACCTCTACAGACTGAGCAGTTGCCAGCCTATAAACATGAACAGGCTTCGTCTGACCTATTCTATGACACCGATCCATTGCTTGTAAATCCATTTGTGGGTTCTGTGCACAAGTGCAAAGATCAATCAATTTTGAAAGCTATTGATATCATAAAACTATAAAGAGAAACAAGGACAAAGAATGACAAAAAAGAAAATAATAACCATTACCAAGAAAACAGAAACAACTTCCATTGTCATAGTATACGCTGTCCTCAAAAGTCTAAAACCAGATAAATGATGCAAGAAATATGAAAACACAAGTTAAAGTGTGTACCCAATCACTGTCATATAGGATGCATGTGTCCGCAGCAGTGAGATTAATACCAAGCCCACCAGCCCTAGTGCTTAGGAGAAAAATTCTGTATTCATTGTTGACATCATTGAAGTCCTGAATCTGTTCATGATATCCCCCAACATGTTAGCAGGAAAAACCATTTGACATTCTTAGAAAAATGAATCTCAAACTCATATATCAACACAAAATTGACATATACAAAGTAATTTCAAATTGTAAACAAGAGATAACCAAAACAATCAACATTCGAGTAACTGCATACTACCTGGCGTCGTCTTTCTTCCAATTTCACATTGCCATCAATTCTACAAACTTCAAAACCTTTTTCACTAAAATAATAATCCATTATGTCCAAAACCTTGGTCCATTGGGAAAAGATAAGAACCTGTCGTGCCAAAAGAAGATTGATGAACGCTGAGAGCCAGTTGAAATTTACATCTTTTGCAATTTAGAATAAATAACTGAACCATACTTTGTGCTTGTGAGAAAACAACTTTGTCAGTAATCTGTCCAGCAGACGAAACTTGCCACACTGCTCAACAATTTGTTCGACTGGGGGGTAGCAATCTGTAGGGGGAAATTGAAAAGAAATAAATTAACTGGAGCCTAATCAAACTAAATCAGATTAAGAAATGGAGATCACATACAAGATCCATCAAAAGCAGATTCCAGAAGATCAGGGTGGTTGCAATTCTTCCTAAGCTGAATCATCACATTGTTAAGTTTCCCTTTCATACCACGACCTGAATATTCATAATAGCATGAAAATATGACACTGTTCCACATAATCTCGCCATAATATAGCCTGACATGTAGCATGACAAAGGCTTAAATTTATAAATCTGGAACAGGGAATTAGCCCCAAGAAAAACGCCAGCTCCTTTCGAAGCATAATCAAGCAATGAGAATTAGCAGAATTAATCCAATCAGTTCAGCACTTAATAAATAGAATGCAAAAAGAACTTGTGAATAAAATGAGCCCACCAGTGCCTACACTCTCCTGCAAATAATTTTCCAGTGTCCTGTTGATAAGATGATCCTGGAATTTCTTTTGATGTTCAGTCATGGTAGCATACAATATGATTTCTTTTTTCCGAGGAAGCATGTGTTCAACATCTGCTTTCATTCTACGAAGGAGAAATGGGCGCAATATAGCATGGAGCTTTGCTACCACCTGAAATTCAAAGGAGCCAAAGTCTAAGAGTTGCGGTCCTTTAGAGAACGTTCTTCAGTGGGGCAAAATAATAAGTTACTTGAATTAACCATACTTGTGCCCTTCTTTTCTCTTCCAACTCTTCCCTGTCAGCTTCATTATTGAACTTTCCTGAAAAATCGAACCTACATAAAAGCCACATCAAAACAAACAAGAAAACCAAGATAAGCATGTGGTCGTTCAAAAGGTACATAGTCACCCAACGGCCTTTTTTGGAAAAAAATCTAAATCCGCATTAGAAAGGATAAGACTTTAATTTCTCCACTTCACTAGGCATCCAAATTTATAGAGGATAAAGGACACCAAAAAAGAAAGAGGAAGAGCATGTTGCAGTGATTATTAATGAATCTTGTCTCTCATATAGGGGTATCAATCTATATAGGGGTATCAATCTTCCACATGCCACGCATCCACTAAGCTGCACCAAGAGTCTTACACAGATACATCTCCAAACATCCAAAAAACTCTTTCTCATATGGCACTGGCTCTGAAAAAAGATATAATACAGATAGAAACCATAAACCAAAAGTCAGGAGGCCTGCAATTAGCACTAACTTACTGATGGATGACACTCTAGATCAGCTGTTGCTTACCATGATATATACCTAATATGCGGATCTAGTAAAAGTCCAGAAATGTATTGGCCAAATCTCCCAGCTCTACATTAACATAATCTTTAAAGAAAGGAAAGAACAGAAGAGCGCCAATAATACAGATGAGCGTAAAATGATACTGTAATAATTTGAAATCAATTTGGAGCTTGATCATTTCAGAGGAAAACAATCTTACTTAATGCTAACTCCCCTGGTACTCCAGTCTACTAAATTTCCCTCACTCCTTCACTAGTCTTGCAAATTAAGAAGAAACAATAAGTTAAATGCTAGTCTAAATCTATTGAAATATTTTTTGAAAATTGAAAATATCAGTTTGATCTTTATAATGCAACAGACCAGGTGTTTGCAGAAGGATAATGATTATTTACAAAAGAAAAAGAAAAGACAAATTTGAATGCCAAGCATGACAATGTATCAGAGCCAAAGGTCACGTTCTAAACTTGTGGAAGGCACAATTGGCATATTTTGAAATAAAAACTTACGAAATGGTCATTACCATGACTCAAATTCCTCGTGGGATGAGAAAATATCCGGCAAAATGAAGTTCAGCAATGACCAAAGTTCTGCCAAGTTGTTCTGCAGAGGGGTCCCAGTTAATAAAAGCTTATTTTCAACAGGCAAAAACTTTAATTCCTTCAGTAGTTTGCATTTCGAGTTCTTCAGCCGGTGTCCCTACAAACATGAACCGTATATTTTATTAGCAGCACCAACTTTCACATACCCTAAACTCAAACTGATGGCATACAGTTTCTATATATTTTATTAGCACAGCACCAACTTTGGCATACCCTAAACTCCAAAATGTGAATCTGAGTATAAATAAGACTGTAGACATACCTCATCAACCACAATGTATTTCCAATTGTAATGCCTCAATTGTTTTCGAGCATCAAACAGTGCAATCTCATAAGATGTTATAACAATTGGGAACTTTGGACCTATTGTTCTTGGCATGTGCTTTCTCCTAATTTCATCCCTTTCTTTCTTATCACCGTGATAGATAATTGCATTTAATGTGGGCACAAACCTTCAATATAAGAAAAGCATATATGACATATCAGGTTGCAAGTTAACAGCCAACTGGATATATAGCATAATATGGCATACTGATACTTAAGACAATACAATCAAATAGAGTTTCATTTCAGAATAAACAATTCACAAAATGTAAAGAATGAAAATTACCGGGTTATCTCATTCATCCAATTAGAGAGAGTAGAAAGAGGAGCAATGATCAAGTAAGGTCCATCCAACCCATTTCCTTTTAAGTGAGCAAGAAAAGCAATAGTTTGAATAGTCTTCCCAAGCCCCATTTGATCTGCTAGAATCCCATTGAGACCATTTTGCCACAGTGAGATCAACCATTTGACACCCTTAATCTGATAAGGCTTCAACTTTCCACCAGTCAACAATGGCACAAGCTCAGCCTGCTCTGTTTCAAGTCTTTCTTGCTCTGTAAGGGATGCATCTTCAGAAGAGGAACCTTCTTTAGATCTTGTAAGCATGGCTGCAACAGCTCTTGTGGCCTTCCTCTGTAGAAACAGGGTGAGAAGAAAAGTGGGGCAGATTGACAAAATGCAATAGACAGTTGGAGTAGCCATGCAAACAACGGTCAATGGCAGGTCGAAAGTTTAGAAAAGATTAGAAGTGACACCTTGGCAGAAATTGACATGCCGTATCATAGAACTGAAAGCTTCTCCATGAAGGCTTACTGATAACAGTCAACATAACACAGCCATAACACCAATAACTAACAACACACACCCAATATAATAAATCAAGAGCAACAAAAATTACAAGAAGGAAAAAAACAGAAAAGCTTAAGAGCCAACTAGCCAAGTGTCATGTCCTAAAAGATTATACAAACAAGTGACTCTAGAAAATCATCTGTCGACATCATTGAAAACCACCTTTGATTCAAAGTTAAAACGGCAAAATCTTTCCTCAGGCCACCTTTCCACAGAAAGAAAATTAATGTAATTTTACAATTTTCATTCACCTAATACAATCTCCACCTTTAGTATTGGTCTGGAGATCTCAATCAATTTAAAACAATAAAGTTAAGAAGCGCCATATTAACTGTAGGTTTCAGATAATACAGCACATTAATATCAGAAAATAGACAAGGGAAGATCATTTACATTGTTGTTTCAGATAATACAGCACATTAATATCAGAATATAGACAAGGGAAGATCATTTACATTGTTATAATGTGTCACGGCCTTCCTTTTTGAACCACGACCTCTCTTGTTCGGTGTAACAGTCTTATCATCACTGTCCAAGCCATTCTAACAGTAAAATTGGCCATATAAGTTTTGGTAGGAACAAGATATACAATCATTTACAATTGGATCTATATGAAATGTCAAAAAAGAAAAGATACCACAGTGATATCATCCATTTTCTCCAGAAGAAACTCAGAATACAATTGAGTTTGCGTTAGCAGCTCATCAAGTTTAGTAAACTGAATGTCATTCAACTTGGGTACATCCCCATTTACTTTTTGTTCCTCCTTCAGCCGCTTTCCAAGTAGTTTCTCTTCCTCCTCTGCCATGGCTTTTGTCACAAGAGTTGAATCTCCAGTTTTTGCATCCAAAACTGCATCATCCTCCAATTTTACACCAACTTCATCTTTGCAGGTAGCCTTCAAGTCAACATAAAAATTGAAGTTACACCTGACACTAAAGGCACACCAAGCAGGGAAGAACAAACTATTATTACTTAAATCTACTTTAATTAATTATTTTTGTACAAGCGAAAAGAAACAAGCAATGAAAGTAGGAGAAATAGGAATATCACGTAACATGACTTCTCCTTAAAAAACTATCTAAGAAGTTAAAAATTTATTCCAGTTTACACTTCTTTCTATTTTTTTTCCTTCTAATTTCCAAACTCTATCTAAATGGTCCTTATTTACTCAAATTTTTTCCCTTATTTCAGCAACTAAAACCTCAAAAAGGGAAATGCTTTATCTTCTTCACTTTTACCCCAAGGAAAGAAAAAAAGACAAAGCACAGCGCCGTGTATAAGACTCCCTGAACATATGCACAGGTCCGAAGAAGTATCGCACCCACTCTCGTGTCTTTTCACCCGCGGCATTAACTTTTATTTTCAATTTCCATGACTCAAAAATGGTACAAATGCTTGCAAAACTAACATGAAAAGTTAAACACATAGAAACAAACACAAAACACACACATATATACGAATGAATAAACCTCATCTTCGAGAACAGAGGTAGGAGAATCTGCAGCAGGCTCGTTCTTCACTTCACTCACCCCTTCCATTTCCAATTGATCAAACCTAGAGCACCTGAAACGCAAAACCACTGAACAAAATTAAAAAAAATACAGAAAATAAAACCCTAGCTAGGTTCTTCTCTCTTTCACAAAAAAACAGAAGTTGAACTCAAATTTTTTCAAAAAAAAATGTAAATACTTTCTAAATACGTTAAAGATTCAGTCACCGATTAAAAGCATTTATCCAAATGAATACATACAAATATATATACATGTGTGTGTATATTTATAGGGTGTGTATGTGTGTGTATACATACTTGAAGCTTGAATGCAGAGAGGGGAAAAGTGAAGGCAAACAGGGGTTTTGAACAGAGAAGAGACAGCAGAGAATGGAGGTGTGTAGAAGGAGAATGTATTTAACTTGTGACTTAATTAGTGGATATTTAGATTTTTCTTGGAAAATTATTATATTTTAAAGTTAATGATCTTCTGTCGGAGGCAGCAGTAGGCGGGAAACCGAACGACTTTAAATATTTGCCCTTTAAACTTTTCATAATTTCGACAGTGCCATCCCATTGCGCCGTTCGTGTTCCTCCCTGATCATTGTGAACACAGGACTATGGTCAGCGCCACTAATTTAATTTTTATGATAATAAAATTTATTGTAGATAGAATTATATTGAATGTTTTTTCAAATTTATAGAATGCGTAATATGATATTATATTCTCAAACCAAATAATATATCACATAATATTTATAATAAATAAATTTAAAATTTGTAACCCAAGTAAGTCTTTCTTTTCCCAACTCTGTTGGGTTATTAAATATGTATTTGAATTGGTAGGTGATTTGATATGACGAGAAAAAGGAAACTAGTTATTTGTTTTCTTGTCAGCATTTGACCAAAAAAACCAGGTTTATGTCAACACTAACTAATTAATGGAGAAAATTTTTAAATATTGATCACTTAATCACATTATGTTAGGTGTATATAGTGGTCACTTATTTAAGAGTTTAAACAATTCTTAGAAAATGATAAGTTGTTCATCATTACTTAGGATCCATTTGGATTGAATTTTTCATTAAAAAATATTTTCTGGAAGCATTTTTATTTTGTAACTGCTATTTAGATTGATTTTAAAAAAGATAAAACTCTTTAAAAAAATTAATTCTAACATTTTTATAAATCAAATATTTTAACTTTTTAAACATTTTAAAGATGATATAGGAAAAAGGCTTCTTTTAAAGTTCCATCCAAAAGCTCCCTTGATCCATTCAGTTGTCCAATCAGAAATTGGGAGAAGTGTAACTTAAATAAGCCCAACTGGAAACATGTTAAGGCCACTTTGAATTTTCCGCCATGGTTTGGGCTCAGGTCTCAATGCAGTGAAGTGTGGGAAGCCTTCTAAAAAAGATCGAAAAACAAAATAGATTCTTCTATTACCTCCGGCAATTGGCAATGTGGACAGCCTCTATTTCGGAATACTCCATTAAGAGGGTGTTTGACTTTGTTTATTTGGTGCTTATAAGTATTTATATATTTTTTTTTTATTATTTGGGTATTTTTTTTTAGAAACATCTAAAATAAGCAAAGCCAAACACCCTCTAAGTGTGGATTCTAAAATTTTGAGCTTTTTTCTTGGCAAATTATTCATTTTATGTAAGATTAAGAGCCTATTTGGCTCTACTTATAAGTATATAGAAAAAATACTCCTCACGTGCTCTTTACTATTTGCAATTTATAAGACTCAAATAAGCTTAGCCAAACAAGCTCTAAGATCCCATTTAACTTGGCTTACTTTAATGTACTTATAAGTAGTTTTGATACTTATAAATCAATGACAAATAAGCAGATAAATTTTTAAATAATATGTACTTATAAATTATTGTTTAGATTGACAAATAAATGATTGTATAAATAACAATGTTAGTTTAAATGATTAAGCATGCATTTTTATTAATTAATATTGTAAAAATACCATTAGTATTTAAAAGACATAAAATGGCTTTTTTTTTGTCAAATTAGTTTGTCATAAGCAAATTAAAAAAAAAGTATTTGCTTTTTCTTATTTTACTTATTTATAGGTTACTTTTACTTCCTTATAAACAATAATTAGAAAAATGTTTTTTGGTTTATAAACAATAATTTATAATATATATATATATCTATATAGTTTCCACCGATAAATTGTTAAAAGCATTGTTTATTTTTTTATTTAATGATTGGGAGAAAAGTCACGTGATTCCCTCTTTATCTTTTATATTTTGTTTATTTTGTAATAGTTAATCCAAATTTTTTTCAGCTAATAAATTGCTAAAACCTTTTACAAAAGATAAACTAATCTTTTAACTTTTAATTTTAGTGTAACATGCAACTCTATAATTTTTTCTTTAATTTTTTTGAATGTTTCTTGTAGGGGTAGGCATAGTGTAGGTGCAAATATCTTAAGAAATGGGTGAATTAAGATATTTAATAATTTTTTTATTTAAAATTTCACCAAAAAATCAATAATTTCTTTCGAGTGAAATATCAAACACAAGATAATCAATACAAGTAAATAAAATAGATAAAGAATAGAGAGTAGAAAGACAAATAATTTTTAGGTGGTTCGACCAAGCGTACGTCCACCGCCAAGGATGCTCCCCTTAAGATTTCAATAATCTTTACTAAAATGCTTTTTGGTGAAGTAAAATCCAAGTTCTACAATTTTTTGAAGCTAAAATTTAAAGAACCCAAGAGTCCTACTCTTTAGGATTTCCCCACATTCTTACAAGCTCTTATAGACATATATCTCAAGATTTCTCAACTTGCAAGTGTGTATACAATCAAGAAGAGTGAAAAAAAATGATGAAGAATATATATGTTCTTCTCACAAGATGATATAGCAAGAAAGGCTCTTGAAAGCTCAGAGATTTTGCAAGAGTAGTTCAAGATTTCAGCAATTTAAAGATGCTATTAGATTTTGCAAACTTGGATTGATGATTATTTTCAGCTTTGAGAGTGTATTTAAAGAGATTTTAAAAGCTAGAGCTTTGGTCGGTAGAAGAAAGAGGAAGAAATATGGTTGAACGGTAATAAACGGCTAGTGCATTTATTGCAGCATTTCACTCAACCGGTCAATCGGCTGGGGGGTCCGACTTTTTCTTCCCCTTCTCTGGTTTGGCCAAGCGACCTCCCTGGTGAATCGGTCGACCAGTTGAGGGGTTCGGCCACTCCAGAGACATTGAAGCAAAGCCAAACTCGCCTCAATTCTATCAAACTTTCATAACTCTAAATCAACTCAAAGCACTTTGTAAACAATCTTTAAGACTTAGAAACATCTCAAAACACATGTTTACACAATGTATGCATCCAAAATCATCTTGCTTTTATGGAAGACAATATCCATGAGATTTTAAATTGTTAGCATTGTTGGCTAAATACTTGTTATTGGTTTTGATAATGAAAATTCATATGCGTTATTTGACTAATAGCATCTTGTGAAGATAAATGTTTAAATGTAAGTAGATGCTTGAAAGATAGAAGAAGATGAGCAAAAACGAGTCATTTGAAGAAAAAGAAGATGAGAAGGCATAAGGAGGAGAAAAGACGTCATAACGGGTACTAGGCATTCTTTTTTTGCTCTTTTGTGAAATGCCTAAATGTTGTATATGTTTGGCTCAAACTTTCTTCTTCATTGTTCAAACAATTTTCTAAATTCTTGCATATTTGATTTCATATAGGCACAAATGAATTTGAATGCACACGTAGAGTAAAAATGTGTTTTTTGAAGTGATTCAAGTCATAACATGTATTTACAAAAATCTCAAATGATTTGGAGTTGTGAAAATTACCCTTGAAAAAGTTTGGGCAAAAGTTTGGTTTTAATTCACTTTCTAGAGTGGTCAGACCCCCCAGCCGGTCGACCGGCTAACCTGGGTGGGTCGCCCAACCAAAACAGAAGCTAAAGGATAAAGCCATAATCCTTAACCAGTCGACCAGCTAAGGCGTCCGGCCTAGTCAGAGAGGGTTAAGTGCAAGCTGGACGACCCAGCGGGTCGACCGGCTGAACGGGCTGCTGTAATAAATGCATTAGCCGTTTATTACCATTCTGGCTTATTTTCCTCTCTTTTCTTCACCTACCAAATCCCTAACCCCCAAATCTCATTAAATACACATTCATTACACATTCAAATTATTAAGTGAAGTGTACAAAATTTATCATTATCATTCAATCAAGCTTTGAGCTATTCTTGCAATATATTTGAGCTTTCAAGAGCTTATTCTTTTGTAATATTTTCTTCTTGAACTAAAAATTTCAGATTCCATCATTTCTTATTCCTTGAATATATACACACTTTGAGAGCTAAAAATCCAGTGAGATCAATTCTTTAAAGCTTGTAAAGTGTGGGAAAATCCTAAAGAGTGGCATTCTTAGGTTCTTTGAATTTGGGCTTCAAAGAGGTGTAAGAAATTGGTTTGTGCTTCACCAAGATTTGAAGAAGCATTATAGTGAAGATTGTTGAAGTTCTTAAGGAAGCATCCCTGGGCGGTGGACGTAGGCTTGGCCGAACCACTTTAAATCGTTTGTCTCTCATCTTCTTATACTTTTATTATTATACTTGCTTAAATTGCTTATATTGTGTTTGATATATTAATTGAAAGAAATTGTTGATTTTCTGAGAATTTTTTAAAATGAAAATTAGTAATTATATCTTAATTCACCCTCTTAAGATATTTGCACCTACATGTTAGTATAAAAAAAATTTGAAGTTTGAGCTAACACTTGTAATTCAAAGGTATTTCACAAAAAGAGCAACGATCCGGTACCTCTTATGATGCCTTTTCTTTATCTTATGGCTTCTCATCATCTTCTTTTTCAATCTTTGATACATAATGCTCTTCATGACTCGTGTTCTTTTATCTTCCAAGCATCTATCTTTTCAATTTATATTTAACACTTACAAGATGCTTTTTAATAACAATGTGCATATAAAATTTTTCATCATCAAAATCAATACCTAATATTTAGTCAACATATAGTATTTCTTTTTCTTTTATAAGTTTTGAGAAATTGTGTGTCACATGAATGCCTCTTTTTTGTTTGATACATGGGATGATTGTTCTCTCTCTCTCTTTAATGTTTAGGTGGGATGTCGGATAGTTACTTATTTATTTCTTCATATTTTATTTATTTTTGGAGTAGTTAATGTCAATTAGAATTTCAAAACATAATTAGTTTATTGGCTTTTAATCTTTTTATTTTATATCTCATGAATATTTTATTAGATAAAATTATAAATTCAATGTATTATTAAATTCTTCAATCTATAAACTAATTTACATTCAACTATATAATTATTTGAACTACACAAAATACAAATATAATAATAAATAACACCATCTACAGTATTGTGAGGCTTAACATACTAGTTTATAAGTACAACCAACTACCTCATATGACTAACTCCAACAATTTACTTACCTAGCTTTTCCCTGTATTTAGGGGGGTTTTATTCATTATTTACATTTAGAAACTTCGTATTTTAATTTCACCCCAAAAGCTTACCTATTTTAATTTTTTTTTATTTTTATATCTTCTTTTGTTTTAGTTAAGCACATTTTTTAAAATTTTATGTTATCCATTTTCTTATTATATACGTAGATATTAATTAATTAATTAATTAATTAATAATTTCTCTTATTTTATTAGATAATCTAGAGTTGGAAAAGGGATAGGTTTGGGACCTTATCTCTAACAACTTCACTACATGTAATCTTTCTCTACATGTAGGAAAGTTATTATTATAAAATGTTCCAACAGCATCCTTGCATAGTCTCTCACATATAGGGATATTTTAGGGATGAAAGACTTTATCTCTAGATGTAGGGGAAGAAAATCAATTCGTAGGAAAGTTTTGGAAATATTTTTTTTTATATGTAGGGACCTTATATTTTAGTTTCACTTTAATAACTTTTTTATTCTTAATTTTTCCTCAATTCTAGAATTCTCTATTTCAATTTTACTCCAACAACATACCTATTGCATCCTTATATTCTAGACTTTTTATTTTTTATTCTAAACATTAATGTTTTTTAATTATAAATATATTATTTTAATATTTTTTATTTTTAATTGATTATTAATGACAAATATTATATTATCAATTATAATTTATTATTAGTTTTAAAAATAATATCATTTTTAATTATAATATTATTATTTTTATTTTTATCAAATTATTTTTATTTAGTTATGTATCTCGAAGGCGTAGAACAAAACTTCGTCTTTTTAAATAGTTGTATAAATGATTGAATTTTTAATTAAATATTATAATATTAAATATTGATTTAATAAATTATTCATCATATTCAATTTTAAATTAAAAATTATTTAATTAAATTTATCATGATGATATTTAATTTTTAATTAGCATTAAAAAAGACTCGGAATGGGGTAAGGAATTGTTTTTCTTCCTCTAAATGTAAACCTAATTTTTCTATCCTTAAAACAACTCTACATGTAGGGAATTAGGTAGGGAAGCTATTAGGGCAAATTTACCTCAAGATCTTCCTTACATGTAGAGTAAATCTATATATAGGGATCCTATTAGGGAGGGCTTATCCCATTCCCAAACCTTTTTGACTATCACAATTTATAAAAATACTTCAAAATATGAAGCAAAATAAATATAGTATTAGTAAAAATAAATAATACTATTAATTAGAAATTCAACTATATTGATAGAAATAATTTATTAAATTAAATTTAATATTTTAAATGATTTATTAAATTAATATTTAGTATTGTAAAAAAAATTAATTAAAATTCAATAATTTATACAACTTTTGTAAAAGATTTAATTAAATTAAGAATAATTTACGAAAAGTAAAATTATATTGTTAATTTTAAAAATAAAAAGTAAAAATAAAAATAATTTATAATTAATAATATAATATTTGCATCACTAATTAATTAACTTGAATTAAAAAATTAAAATGATACATTTATAACTAAAGAAAGATTGATCTTAGAGCTAAAAAGTAGGGAATCTTGAAATAGGGGTGCCAATGGAATAAAATTGAGAAGAATTATTAGAAATAAAGATAAGCTAAAGGTAGTAAAGTTGTTGGAGTGAAACTAAAATAGGAAAGTCCTTGCATATAGAGAAATGGGTCTAAAACCATTATATGTAGAGAAGTTGATAAGGAACTTGTTGGAATTGGCCAAGTGGGGGCGAACAAAAAATTGGTAAGGACTCCTAAAATTTGAGAGTTGGGATAAAAGGTTGCTGGCACTTATTTCCTCTTTCCTACCCCTCAATTTAGGAAAGGGGTTAAATAAGGGTCCTATTGAAGATGATCTATTTGAATCTATTTAAATTTTATAAACCTTCAACTATAGCACTTATTTCCTCTTTCCTACCCCTAAATTTAGGATAGGGGTTAAATAAGGGCCCTATTGAAGATGATCTAATTGAATCTATTTAAATTTTATAAACCTTCAACTATAGCACTTATTTCCTCTTTCCTACCCCTAAATTTAGGATAGGGGTTAAATAAGGGCCCTATTGAAGATGATCTAATTGAATCTATTTAAATTTTATAAACCTTCAACTATAGCAACGTATATATACCACACATGCGCCAAAAGAATTGCAAGTTCAATTTACCATGAATTACAATTAGAAGAAAACATAAAATTTTGTTGTCTTTTGATGAAGAGCTTCGGATATGGTGTATTGTACTTATACCTTACAACGATCATTTGAATTCCATGGTTATGATTGACGAGTTGGAACATTATAAGGCGGTGAAATTTCATACAAAATAAATTGAACATTTCATTGTCAGGGACCATGTATCAATTGTAAACTAATGTTGAGTTATTTGATTCACCTCGATTGTGCGGGTTAATTTCAAAAGCTTCTGGTACCAGAAACGTTAACATTTCACAAACCAACAACGTTAATTATTTCAGTTCTGCCTCATCAACAACAAATTGAAAATTGCTTCACCATGCAAATACAGTGTAGTATTGGGTATGGTCATCACGTCCTCTTGACAAGAAATTCTTCTGCTAAGGACCCTGTATGCGGCTTCTCTAAGACTGATAGCAGAGGCTTTCAAACCCCATATATTCTTGATTCGCCAGCTTCTCGAGCATACTTGCTATTCCTACTCCACCTACAGTTGGCAACCGAATGCTTTGAAATTGAGAACAAAATGAAACAGGACGATTTGGATCTCCTCGTGGTATGAACGTTATAATGTTATAAGGGGTCCGAATTCAAAAAGAGTATCAAATCTTAAAGATAGTCATGAAACAAAAACAAATTTACCTAACGTGATTGCACTAACGAAAATCGTTAAGGCCAGTATGAAGATGATGATAGATGCCCTGCCAAGTAAAGCTATTATTTTCCTCACTACATGCTGACCGGCGAAGGCAGCAATAGTGGCAACCAAGACAAAATAAGAAGCTGTAGCAGATAGCCGAAAAAAAAGAAATTTATAAGGGTCGCGTTCAATTTATATTACATTTTAACTGATTTTTTTTTTTTTTTCATGTCTCATCTATAATTTCATACTCACCATAAGGTACTGGGAAACGATTTAGGAAATAGTATTGTACAACTGACATCGAAGATGAGAATGTCATCGAGAAGGTTGATGTCGCACTTGCAACCTGCAAATGGTCAAGCCTTTTAATTTGTTAAACAAAATGCGGCTTCTAATTTCATGTTAAGCAACTAGGATTATTGAGATAAAGAATGATCCAACTAATCACGCTGCTTTTGGTTACTCTTTTCCGGTGATTAAGTGACATTGATGGTCTGATCAGGCAGTTTATCACTGAGTATCGTTTTGCTGATTATCATGATCTGGTTTTACTAAGGATACAAGTTTACATCACTTTTGCAAGCTATTACTAAGGGCTCGTCTAGATTGACTTTTTTAAAAACGCTTTTGTCTATAACTTTTTGAAAAATGTGCTTTTTTTTTTTTTTTTAGTGAAATGCAGGTACCTGAGGAGGAATTCCCAATTCCAGGAACAGGGGTCCCAAGATAAAGCCACCCCCAAGGCCAAGTAGGCCTCCAACAACCCCAGCAACAATGCCGCAGCAACAATATAGGAAGAGCATATGTGGCTTCCAGCTGGTAATATCTTTCCCCTTAGAAGCAATTATCCTTGTGCCTTTGTATAAAGACATAGCTTCATATAGCGAAACAGAAACAGCTACGGGTATCTGCAAAATATTCCACAAAAGTGTTACTTGTTTTCATGATCAGGATGTGGTTAATTTAGTTATATAATTCTTGATTAATTTTCTCTAATAATCTACTGATTACTAGATATATCCAGATGATCATTGTACCTCTTCTCTTGTAATGTGACAAGTAGCTCAAAGTTAAACAAGGATAATTTACGACTCTAGTCTCGTCTTTTTCTTTAAATTTATGACTCAGGTCTAAGTTGTAGTCTTGGATAGTTTGTTCCACATAACATGCTATGATTTAGTTTTGCATTTGTATATCAATTAAAAGCCCTAAGGCGTCTAAGATGCAATTTCGCACAATGTGTTGTTTAATGGGGGAACAATTTGTTGCAACAGGTTAATTCTAATTGACTAGCGTATTTATCTGCTGCTCATCTGTAACTTTTTGAATATTTGTTCTTTTTTTATTATCACAAAACATACAAGACTTTTTCTGCAATATGTGTGATTATGCACTAGCTTGCCTGCGTTTATCATCAATGGTTTCAATTCATGAGCTTGTACCTGCAACAGATTCAAAATCCAGTATGCCACGGAGCAGGTTGCCGTATACGTCTGCAAGAGAAACACCTAGCGTTAGACTTGCATACGTTGAAAATAATTAGAAATTCAAGTATGAGTAGATAATGAGTCTTTTGAATTATCTGTGGCCAAGTACATTGTATCTATAAACACTATTTATGATGATCAGAAGTCATGCTTTACGTTATGGTTAACAAGCCTAGAAGTTATGCTTTATATTGTGGTTAGGAAGCCTACGAGTCATGCTTTACGTTATGTTTGTAATATCAATAGTCTTGTTTTGCACCAATAAATAGGATCGTACTTGACATTTGTGAGCAAGTCAAATCAAATATAGGTCTCTACACACTGGCAAGGATATATATATATTTTGTCTTAAGGAGAGAAAAACTTCAAAATGACCTGCGCATTTGGCAAGAGAGAGAAAAGGAGAAAGAAAGCAGTCTGATGTTGACAAGAGTGATATGATGAGGAAAGAATATGAGGGTGAGAAAGGAGAACCATTGTATCAAAACATAATCAGTAATACAAGTCAAAAAAGCATAAATACAAAACCATCGCATCATAACATAATCAGTAATCTAAGTCAAAAAAGCATAATATGCAACTTTGCTAGTACTTTATTGGAAAAACATCTAAAGATTAATAAATACTGGATGAGTAACAGTTGAAATTTGAAACATTGATGCTTGTTATTGAATTATGGGCAGTGAGATAGCTTACCTTCAGAATCTGAACAAGGAGAAAAGCTACCCATACGAATATTAGAAGTCCCAACTCTTTCCAGCAGATGTTGTACAGCAAGGGGACCTGATTGAATATTTTTCACTGATGAAATTCCAAAGGAAAGAAGAGACACTAACTTCAATGGCAAAATTACAGAAATCAAATATTTACTGATGGGACACTTTACACTTACTGTTTCATCATCTGCTGTAACCTGTGGACCCGCTGGTATTGGCTTGTAATCACCTCCTGAGTCGCCTGCAGTATTGTCAACAGTCATGAAACATGACATTTTCAATAGTTTAATCTGGAGCTATTTCTTATTGAACAAAAAAACAGAAATAAATAAATTAAATATGCTTGAATGTGCACGTGATCACACATAGAAGCACCTTTTTCACATAACTTTTGGTGAAATTAAAAACAGTGTCGGAGACAAGCAGAAATGGAGTAAGAAGCACTCACCAATTGGTTTCGTTTCTGCTTCTAATAATCGGACTGCTTCCTGCCGAAACAAAAAAGCATCATCACTATTCTTTAATAAGTTCAGGAAAAAAAAAAAAAATACTTAGCAAGTTAGCTCTTTAACTTCAAAGTATATAAGTCTTACCTTCTTCATCATTGTTTCCTTTTTCCATGTGTCTATCCCTTTAAATAGCGCCTTCGTTGATGTCCCTACCAAAATATATCACGTTTGTCAGCTATATATCCATTTTTGTCCAACTGCTATCAAGATCCACAAAAATAACTTGAAATCCAATATAATTCTTTTTGGATTCGAGATGAGGGAGTAGCTCGAGTGGCGGCCTAAGAATATTGCATTTTGAGAAGTTAAACACCAACAGTTCTATCATTTTATCCATAGGCACGAGATGTGTACATGGAAAAGAGCTAGCCGCCAAAGTTATATACAAAGAATCTTTAAAAGTTTAACTTCATGTTGTCAGAGTACATACTGAGTGTTTGTTCTTACCTATGAAAAGGATGATGAGCAGGACAGTAACCATCCAATCTGCAAAAATAACATTAAAAGCTACTCCAATGCTTATGCCAAGCATGAGCATGGGTTGAAAGAGCAGAGCTAGGTCATAGTCTATTAAAGGCATGTCTAGCGTTGGGTGCCTCAGCCTCAGATTGTAATACACTGTTGATCCAGCTGCACCCATGATCATACCTACAGTTTCAAAACATAATGAATTGTTAGGGTAAAACATGATATTTAAGCCCCCAGGGGCATAGGTGAGTTGGTAAGTGGCCAGGTGATTAGGGTGGAGACACCCTGACAACGCGGGATCGAGTCCGTGTGGCGGCAGTACTCCGCTGAAATATTGCGGGGGCTGTTGCTGGATTTCCACGCCCGTTGGTCCTCTCCCTGGTCGGGCTGCCACTCACGCACATCCCTCGATTTACCTCCCGCCTGGTTAAGGGGCCTCTGGCCAGGTGGGAAAGGGGTTCTCCTTTGGTTAACCCTTTTGAGAAAACATGATATTTAATGGTTGTAATAGAAAGTGTGTGCGCGCTCAGAGATGATCTTCAACTTTGCATGGTAGGCAGCAAGCGTGCTTGCTGAACACGTCAGTCGCGCCTGTAAACTTTACCGTGCATGCTAATCTTCTTCTTCTTCTTCTTTCTTTTTTTTTTTTTTTGTTTGTTTCTTTTTTCTTTTTAATTTTTTAAGATCTCTTACACTTAAAGTGAGAAAAATACCACTAAACCTGTGATAAGATATATTGAATTCTTCCAAAATTATAAACTCGAAACATTGCATCTTGCATCATGGCCGGATGTTAATATTTTCTGGAGTTATCACTCCTGAAATGGATAGACTCAACCACTTAAACCCAAAATTTCGTAGAATTTCCAATTAAGGTGAAGCAGTATATCAGATACTCACATTTAGAAATGGCAGTAGAGGACTTTGCATCAAACCCAATGATCAACGTGAGCATCGGCACGAAAATTCCACCGCCGCCTACCCCTCCAACACTACCCAAAGCTGCACCAAAGAAACCGATAATGGTTCCCACCACCATTCTCCACCCAAGCTCCATCTCCTGCTCCAAGAAACACGTGAAAAAGCAACAAAAATGAGGTAACAGGAGCTTGAAAAGTGATATACATTAATATAATAATATTATGCACTGAGGCTTTGCTGATTAGAAACAAAAAGATTAATGATGGAACTACAAAAAGCTATATACGTAATATTGTATATATAACTTTTTGTACTTACGGGCCAGACGGGTTCATAGGAAGACTTTCCACTTTGCCACCAGAAATGAAGCACCCGGACGAGAAAGCCTTGCCTCATCTCTTTCTCGACGATGTAACCGGGCTCAGTTCTTCTGAGAAGTCTCTCGGCGCTGCCTATGTCGCTGGCTGTGAATAAACACCAGCAAAACACCCATATCACAGTCAACAAAGCGGTCTTGATCATCTTGCTCAGCTCGGTGTGGGCCATATGGATGCGCAACTAGCTAAACAGATGTTACAGACACACCAGAAAAAAGAGAGAGAAATTAAACTGTTGTCGTTCCACTTTCTTTAATTATGGCTGCAAAGGAAGGTACTACTCTCTTACGTATTTTGAAGCATTTTACAATCTCTTTTCTGCTGTTCGTTGTTTGCATTTATAAATCTCTCTCTCTCTCTCTCTCATTTTGGACGGGTCTCTTTCTGTTAGTCTGTGTCTGCTTTGATTTCACCGTTGCGCATTTTACCCTACTGTTTCTGTAACGCTGGCGTGTTTTTGAAATTTTGTGCCAATAAAGATTTAATTAAGCTCTAAATTTGGATCCCAATATTAGGTGCTGATCACATCAAATCTAACTTTTTATTATGTGAAGAAAAAAGCAAAAATATGACGTAATAAAGCATTACTCTTTTCTATTACATTATTTGTACACTTGATTTTATTCATATTGTCTAGGTGATAATTCTTGGTTTAGTTTTTCAAAAGCAGAAGTTTTATCATTTTTGTACTTGGCCAGCTATAATTTGGTTTTTTGAAGATTAAATGGGTAAACTCTTTTCTAATTAAGCATATTGAGTCCAACTTCCACTGTCGTCATAGCCTTATAAAGGTTTTTTTTCCCCCCTCCAGAAATACCACTTCATCTCATCTAAAAGTTGATAAATTCTTAATTTAGTTTTTCAAAAACCAGAATTCTTTTTATATCATTTTTGCGCTGGTCAGCTATAGCTAGTTTTTAAAAGTCTAAATAGCTAAGCTTGTGGCTAAGCGTATTGAATTCAACTTCACTACAAAAAAATTAGGTAATAAGTGATAGTAAAAACGTCATTGGGAAGGGTGTTACCTTTTTTCACACCATTATTGGAAAGCGCATCGCCTTTTTAAACTACCACCTATATACAATTTCAAAAAAAAAAAATAATACACCATATTTCATCCATAATTCAAACATTCAACATTTGTTATCAAAGTACTCTATAATTACACTATCCACCAACTAAGCTAATAGTATGTTCATTAATTATCTCACATAAAAATATATCTATGTATTATCAAAACCCGTGCCTATATAATAAAACCACTGCTTATTTCTAGTTATTTTGTAGTGAAACTGTTGCATATTCTTTTTTGTTTTTTGGTAGTGACTTTCACATTGGTCATAACCTCATAAAGTTTTTTTTGGAGTGGTAATTTGTATATTAATTTATAATATTAACACTAAGGATGGAATCAGAAATTTATCAGATGCTTGATTTATTTACATATTTAAATGAAAACTACCGTCAAAATATTGTTAAATAGTGTTAAGTTCTACTTTATTTATAAAATTATTTAGTTAACAGAATAAATAAATTATATATGAAAAAACTCCATAAATAAATAAATTCTTCATGAAAGAACACCCTAAAATTTATGAACTTTTAAAATTAATCCTGCATGAAGAAAATCTAAGGATCTAACTAGCAAATAAATAAATTAAACGATATTACTAGATTTTAGTTGCCAAAATTACTTATTTATTACAAAACATTTAATCACTCAAATATCATTTACATAGAAAGAAATGTATATTAAAAACATCGCTATGAGAAAACCTTCGAACAGAAGAAAAGGAGAGAAAGATTAAGGGGGCCATGAGAAAAATTTTAAAAATTTTATATAAACTACTATATATTTTTTGGAAGCTAGTCAGGCCCCCTGGTTTGGCTAACACACTCCTTTATGTGTGGGCAGGGTTTAGTTTTTCAAACTTATGATTTGAGTTCTAATACCATATTAGAAATATCACCACATCTAACAATTTAAACTTATAGATAAAATATTAGTATACTTATTTATTATATTAAATTAACAGTTTTTATCATCCTACTACATACTAATAACATGTATAATACTTCATTGGGCTAAAATTCAAATCATTGATGAGGTAGTGTACACTACTTAACTCATATAAAGTTATATATTTTTTCATAGTAAATATGTGATTACATATAAAAATTAATAACATAGAGTAATTTGCGATCTTATATCAACTCGTGTATTTGTATTTTTTCTTTCACGTGTAAGCTAAACTAGTTAAAAGTGACTAATTGATCTACGGTCAATTTGGACGATATAGAATGACAGTTCTTGAAGCCTGAAGGCGCATTTACCCAATAGAAAAGTCTACATTGAATTTTAAATAATCGTGCATAAGAATTGACGTACCGAAACACGGAAAATGAGGGAAAAACGTTAGTACGCGTGATAGTAAAATTACTTAAAATTTTAGAGATGTTTAAATGGTAAGAATAGGAGATAGACATAGTTCATGACTCAGATTTAAATTCAATCCTTTGTGTTAGGTTAAGTGCCTTTGACTTAAGTGATGTATAATATAGGGGACGTATTATGTACCCAAAATTTGTCAATTAATTATTAGCTTTTGTCAGTTAAATTTTTCTTGTTGCTATATATATATATATATATATATATATATATATATATATATATATATATATATATATATATAGCACAGCAATCTTTTTCACCTGTGGCCTAAGATTGTAGAAAATCGACTAATTGTTGTAAGGACCATTTGGAAAGAGACAAGAAAGAGTCTGACGTTTTAGGGGGCACTGACCTAACAAAAGAACACTGAATAGGTTACTTGTTGATAGATAACACTGAATCTATACCAATCTGTGATATATGATTAAAAGAATACGCAATTTTATTTAAAATCAATTACTATAGGAACTTTAGATTTTTACATGATAGTTTTGGAATATAATTTATCAATGTGCAACAGTTACCTACTCTAACAATCAAAATAATGGAGGGCAAGTACTATATCCAGAACAAAGCGCGTTTATAGCTTTTGCAAAAATTCTCCTTTAATTTTATTATTTTTTTCTAGTTATTAGTAAACAAATCACGGATAATAACACACTTTTGGGAACATAATTGTCAATTAGCTTAAATGATGCCCACATGATCATTCACTTATCACATAGGATACGATAACTTTGGCATCACCAATCTGGTGCGTGCTTGTCATTGCCACTCGTGACTCCTCTCGCCTTCCTGTTAAAAAACGTGGAGTAAGCAGGCAGCAATCCCTCATTGCTTTCCACATGTCTCATTTTTAATGTAGTACAAGCTATTATATTTAAAGCCCGTTTGGTTTTTACTTTTTTTTTATAACTTATAAATTATTAAAAAAATCGTACGTTTCACATGTTTTTTTAGTATTTACAACTTATAAGTTCCAAATAAATTTAGCCAAACTAGCTGGTAATCCTTACGCCCCTCATGTATGAATTTTTTTTTGAACTTTTCATGTGGACATTTTTAATATTTTAAATGGGTAGCGACTAGTTTTCAAACTTGTCACAATAATAAATTTCACCTGATTAATTCAAAATTTATTCTCGTTACTTTTTCCAAAACTCCCTACTTTTCTTTTATTAATCTAAATCTGATGAAAAATTAAAATTAATGATTTAAAATGGAGATCCAGACCGGAGTAAGCCTCATCAAGTGTAAAACGACAATTTAAGGAAAACAAACATTCTCAGGGCCAATATCATGGAGCTTTCTTTAATTTATTCTTTGGAAAGATTGCGACATTGCATATGATTGCTCCAAAGGTGTTAACAACCTACCTTTTTTTGAATAAAATAAAATTTACCATTCCCTTCTTTTTTTAATGGTCCCAAGGGCGCTATTAAATAAATTAAGACGGTAAATGAGCAAGTCCATCTGGCCCTGTCTTCTGTCATATTCTCCTCTATCGAAAACGGGTGTCTCGTATGGAGTTGCCAGGTGAAGCATTCAGTTCACGAGCCGAAAACCTATCTCCACAACAAACTCTCCAATTTAACCTGATCCGTCTTTTCTTCATTAAGGCGAAACTGGAGAGCGAGTTTCAGAAAGCATCGCCAAGGGAATAAAGTGATCTAACACAAATTTTTGTCGCTCTATCAGAAACTTCCAGGAAACTCTCCAGCGTATTTGGCTTGTAACACATCATTCGTGTAATAGACCCCATTTTGTTCTTTTGTCGTATCTCAGCGCTTCGTAATTCGTGAAATCATGACGTCCACAAATACATAACTATTAGAAGATTGTGAGCATCAGAAATAGCATACATATATATATATATATATAAATATATATATAGATTAAATGTATCGTAATATTATAACGTTATAATTATAATTTAACACTGCTTATATCATTTATGATAACTCCATCTATCATGCATGGTCCATGGATGACAACCATGACTCCATCATAATTTGCTAGCAGAGAGAACCTTATGAAATGTGGTATCCACGGCAGTTGGAATATCATTGTGATACAAAAATGCGTCCGTTTGTTTAGTTCTAACTTCCAAGGAATGATATCCCCACGTGATAAATGCATCATGAATTTCTGTATAGCATCTTTTAGTTTACAGCACCACCCCATGCATGGTGGGTTTCATGGGTACGGCTGCAGAGTAACTTTACTCAGATGTAAGTCATCTCACCTGTATTGGTATGAGATCACTGATGGCAAAAGAAACAAGTAGGCCAGCAGTGTAGTGGTGGGCAAAGAGTAAGAAGGGAGAACAAATAAAAGGAAGATAAGAAAAAGGCAGAGAAAAAGATGAAGAAGAAAAAGTAGAAAGAAGAAAACGGACTGAATTCTCGTTTACTAATGCACAAGAAAGTAATGTTGCACTTGTAACACGTGCATGCTCATATCTAATCAGTTTTTCCTTTTGGTTATCAGTTCCATTTCTATTACCTTTAATATAAAAAAGACCCTTAGAGAGTAACGGAAACTCGAACTCCATCCATGCTCGTGGGGAGAATCTGAGTGTATTAATTAAAAAGTTGATGGGTAAAAAGTGGTGGGTAATTTTAGGGTTTGTCTAATAACGGCAAATAAGACAAAATAGTTTTTACCCCTAAGGTTTATGGTAGGAGATTGGCTTACAAACTTTGGGGTGACCCAATTATTAGGATAGTACATTCTTGAATATTCACTAAATGTTGTTAGAAAGCTTTTAATAGGAGATGTTAGAGGTGTTTTTTAAAATGAGCGTTTGATTTTTCCGAGACCACCTCCCTTGGGAAAAAAAGTCCTAAAGTTACTCACCAACTCTAAATTTGCTCAAAGTTCAAGCATAGAACGTCTAATGAAAGTAGAGATACTCACTCTTATAATCCTATTTGCTTTTTTTTTGTTTCTTGATATGAATATATTTTTAACTTGTAAGTAGTCATTTATCACATATATCATGGGATTAGTATAAACAGATATTTATTTTTTCCCCTTTTTCGGTTTGTAAAAATCAAGCATAACCATTATTAGTGAATTATTTAAAGACTAGGTAGCTAGAATGATCGAAGCAGGTCTTCCCTAGCTAAATCTGATGATCAATGCGTGAAAACTAAGCTAAACATCCTGAAATATCGGTATCATGGTTGGTAGAGTTGGCTTCCAAGAGATGAACAGGGAAGAGAACGTCTATGATGCGCTAGTCACTGAGAAAGTACAATACATCAATTGTTTATTTGTATATTATCGTATATATTAAGTTTTCCAGAATCCTCCGGTGATCTCTTTAGTCAATTAAAGCTGCCCCTTATTGCTAGATTTTTTATGATGAATTCCACTAGATATTCTTTCAATAATATATTGGAAGGATAAAAACGAACTACCAACCGTATGCCTTTTTCCTTCTGTCAATACCAACGGTATGTTTTTTTTTTTTTTTTCATACGAGAAAGACTCAATTAACAGAGTCTTACCATCAATTAATAAATCTTACATGTGGCAGTCCTCCTCGACACTATTGCACTGATAAGAGAGGACATTTTATATTTTTATGACCCTTACACTCACATTTTATATTTTTACAAGGATAATTGAGTAATTTAATTAATTTTAGCTAGACATAGTAAAAAGTATTCTTCTACTTTTAGTTTGATAAGCCTAGCCCTACAAAATCAATGAAATAACTCATGAACTATTTTAACACACAATAAGATTATACATGATTTAGTAATAATTGATAAACTAGTTTTAATCCTACAGACTCTTCTACTTTTGTAAACTTTGAGTATCATTCTCTCTCTCCACCTATACCATTCAAACTCTCTCAAGTCAAGATGAACTTCTGCTCTGCTTCAAAGTATATAATTTTAAAGATATATTTGACAGTATTAAAAATGAAACTATTCTTTAATGTTTTCGAAACATGAAAATTTATGGGGTTACACATTTGTAATTGCATCGTAATTTTTTTACATTTATTTTGACACCCTTTGATGAAAGTTTTGGCTCCATAATCGAGGGCACTCAATCTAACAGTAGCCGAGGTGACTTGAACTCACAAGTAAGTGATGTTCTTTTCACGTGTTTACCTCTAAGGTAGCCTGGGGGACTACAAGCCTTATGTTTATTTTTCCGATCAGACACATACATCTTGTGGACTCCACCTTTTTGTATACGTATAGATATCATGCCACCCTAGTGTACTGATGATGAAGAATCTTTCCACAAATCCTGTGCTATATGGAGCCGCATCTCCAGTTCGGACACGACCCAAAGAAATGGATCGGAGTATATGGCGACGACAGCAATGTGTAAAACAGCTGAAAGAAACGATAAGAGATGCACAGTACGTAGTTGTCGTGATCAAAACAAAACAAGAAAGCTGAGACGAAAAAAACAAAGAAGATGGGGTTTCACGGAAATTTCTCACACCTACATGAAACAAAAAAGAAGATTGGAAAAAGGATTGCATTTCTGTATAGAGCTCCAAGCCTTCACGATGTGATACAGTAACCTTATATTAACCGCCAAAAATGTCACCACACGTTGGAACAGGTTTAACCAAAAATTGAATGTGTGTGTACTTGCTACGTGAAGCTTCATTAGTCTCTTGGGAGTACTTCTCATCGCTGCTTATCCGTCAATGCATGCCATCCCGTGAATGCACAAAGTGCACATGGCCATGTTATGAAGTAGGGACATACATTAAATGCTCGCTAATAAGTACTTATTTAAAAAATTAAAAATTTTTTGCTGACTTGTTTGGATTAGTTTTCTCTCTTTTTTTTTCATATCCCAAAAAAAGAATATCTTTTTTAGGACAAATATCTGAATTAAATTTAAAAAAAAGCTGAAACTCTGAAAGGAAAAAAAAAAATTTTATTTTATTTTTTCAAATCAGACTTTTTAGATTCTCAAACAAGTACTTTTTCCAAAAGTTTTTAAGAAAAAAACACTTTTGAAAGAAACCAATCTAAACGAGCCAAAATAAAAGTTACATTTGAGATTTTTTTAGAATTTTAACCTTTTTAAAAGCTAAGGCAAATAATTATTAAAAAAATTTTTTTTTTAAGAAAAAATATATATTTTTAAGAAAAAATCGATTCAAACGGACCATAAACCATTATTTTGCTAGGATTCTGTAAGTCAGAACATTAGGTCGAAATTGAATTCTTTTGTAACCATATATGTTGTTACCTGAGAAATTTTGTGATAATATGATTACGTTGAAGCGAGAACGATTGTCCTGTAAGAATGAGAGGATTCAAGCGACATGTAAAATCACAATTTATACATCATTTTTGTTTGGTGAGTTTGGTGGGTGTGTTGCCTTTTCTGGTGGGATTGGAAGGTGGAGGCAAACTGAGATGAATTTGTCGTGTATCGGACTAATAATAAACTATTCAAGCTGCAACCAATAATTAGAGTTATACCAAACTCTCTTTTCGGGGACTGTATACATAAAAAGATCATGTACGAAAACATCACTATAATGGAATTATTGATTTTACAGTTGAATTTCAGTACGGACTTTTTGAGCACATCAAGGCTCTTTCTCAGCTCAATTTCTAAATTCCTATAACTGTTTTTTCGTTTGTAATCTTAGAATGAGACCAACTTATTTGGCTAACTTTCAAAAACTAACAGAAACCGAGCTAAAAGAGCTTTACAAAAAGGCTTTTGCCAAATTGTTCCTACGTGATGCAAGGCGACATCCTTCTTCTTTCTTTCTTTTTTTTTTTTCTTTTTAAAAATATCCTTCTATATTTTTAAAAATTTAGCATTTTGTCTTCAAAACAATTAAAAACTTAATAACTAGAAGTAAGACCAAACTGTTAATATATAACTTCTATTCAATAACACTTTTAACTAAGGTATTACGGTTAAAACTCTATTAATTCAACAATAAAAATTTCATATAATAATAATAAAAGTTTCATATAATTAGGCAACAAATAAATCCAAAACAATATTGTCGTCCCTTCTGCACACATCCCAATTAGTGGTGATTATTCGAGTGGAACTCGACCGAAACAAAAGTAACCAAAAACCAAAATTTTTAAATTTTAATAGTCAAAACCAGGCCAAATAAAATAGATAACTAAAATTATGGAACCAATTTTTTCGGTTTGGTTCTGGTTACAGATTTACAATAAGAAAGAATTATCAATGAGAAAATGGATTTCATAACCTAAAATAATATATCACCAAGTGCTCCAAGTTTACTGAACAACTGAATACAACTTTAAGATTTAAGTTTAAGCAACTGCAGATGTAGCAAATTTAATGAAAAACTAAAGTTATTTCGGTTCCTAACTAAAATTTCTAATCTACAATTGTTAATTGGAACCAAAACTGAAAATTAAAATTATTAAATTCTGGAAGCTTGAACCGAACCAAATTCCAAAAAGAGAAAGAGGAACCGAACCGTTCAATTCTGAACCGATTTTCGTTTATTGACCGAATAATACTTAGCAGCCCTGCCCCCAACTTGGATTGCAAATAATTTCATGCACATGGACGTTGTTTATTTCATGGGCCACATTCTCCTGGGTCAAAATTCCCTTGATAATGTTATGATTATAATTTAATAATTAAACATATATTATTTATATCACTCGTTTATTATAACTGTATTAATAATTTATAAATATAACTTAAATCCATCCCCTTCCTTGTTACCTTGTGCAGAGTGTTGGTGGGCTAACTGCTGTTGTACCCATCTAAAACCAATCCAAGTCAACAAAATGAAAAAACATAGAAGTCAGAATTTTTAGTTTATAAAAGTATTATTTTCTAAAAACTGTTTTAAAAAAATAATTTAAAAAAAAGCCAATTTCAACGGGCCTATTAACTGACAGCCTCATTATTTGACCAGATAAAAACCCTTTCTGTAAACATACTTATTCTAATGACAGACTTCGTCCGTGACAAGTATTTTTTTAGAAATTAAAACTTTTGACTTCTAAAAATAGCTTTATTTAAACTCTTTTTAGAGTTTTAACTTTTTTAAAAATTAAGGCAAATAATTATTTAGAAAAGAATGTAAAAACGTACTTCTGTGCTAAAAAAAAAAACCAATCCAAATATGCTCTTAGTACTTCCATGTCTATTGCTAGGCCTCTTCCTTGGTTAGTTGATATATATATATATTGCCATCAACTGGATAATTGGTTAATAACACGAAGAGAGCATTGCACATTTCGTTTTATACTTTATATATCTCCTCCATTCCAACGAATACCCTATTCCTCTCGAGATTTGAACCCAATTCATCATTCATTATTATTGATGGAAATAATTTCAATCATTTAAACTACTCCTAGTCTCGAGCGTTGCACATTTGCATTACTCTTATGGTCCATTTGGTACGATGGAATGGTTTGGAAAGAAATGGTCATTCAAGGCAAAATGACCATGAAATACTTTTTTTTTCCCTTATGTTTGGTTAAAACTATTAAAAAAACTAGAATGGACAAAAAAAAACGTGTATTTTTTATTTTTTACTTTTTCAATTTGTTAATAACAATTGAAGATTAAAACGGGAAATAATAAATTTTTTTTAGTTTTATTTTATTTTTTATGATTTCAACTTAAGTTGGAAGACTCATTCCTTGGATTTGACTAAGTAATGAGTTTTCCTATTATTTCCTGGAACAGCCATTCTATGAGAATTTGTTTTCTGACTTCAATTAGTTCCACCAAACATAAGAAAGGGAATAAGAAGTTAGAATGACGATTTTATTCTAAGTTATTCTTACGTACTAAAAGAAACCTTACAACTCAAGACTCTAAAAAAAGAGGCCTTAATGGTTAATCTCACAATACGTATTAGACTAAGTAATATTTTATATATATATATATATATATCCGAACGAAAGACAAACAAGAGAGGGCATCCAATTGAGTGCAAGAAATGAATCATTGTAATTGAATCTTCTAGCATAGATCGGACAATGTTAACGCAAAGGAAAAAATATCCAAAAACATTTCCAAATAACAACCCAAAAGCACTCACCCGGCGCTATCAAATTCCCCACATGTTATGATAGACTGTTTGACGGGGTGTTCGCAAAAGTGACTACAAAGTGCAGGCAGGAATCTCTTTCATTCGCTTTTGGCTCTATATTATATACCTTACCGCCCAGCCTCCGGCTACAGGGCACTTCGCCACCACTAGGATGAACATCTGTTGGTTAACTTACCAAACCAATCTAAATTATCTTAAAAATTCAACTAGGTTTTAAAGTTTAATTTGGTTTGAAATTAGTCGAAAAACTAAACCAAATCAAATGATTTATATATCCATATACCTAATCCTCTGTTGTATATAGTTAAATTTGCACTAATTACAAATTATGTTCACCTCTCATTTTATGTACATGTGTACATTACTTAAACTCATAATATAAATGATAAAACAAAATTGACCTTATAGTTAATATCTTTTTCTTGCTTTTTAAGATTTTTTTGATAGAATTGAAAGTTTATAATAAAACCGAACACCAAACCAACTTTAACGATGTTGATTTGATTTGCTTATTTTATATAATTAGAAATCAATTTGTTAATTTCTAATAAAAACTAATCGATAAGCCAAACTAAACCACATTCACCTTGATTAAAAGGTGCACACAACCTCATGCACAGATCTCTCTCTATCTTGTCCTCCCTCCCCCCCAATATCCAACTCAACCCAACCAACCCCTACCCAAGGAAAAGAAAGCATCTTTAGATCAATCAAAAATCCCAAAACAGAAAAACTTTACCCTGAAGGTTTAAGAAAAGAATCTCACAGAAATTTCATCAGTTTTACGAACTTTAGCATAAATAACTACGTCCCCATAGTTTATAAAAGAAATACTCGACAAACCACAATCTACTTGGAGTGCCTTCCCAGTCAAAAGCTACAGGTCAGTTAGCAAAAAAGCAGATTTAACAAAATACAGGAATCCATCACTGAGTACTTTCTCCTGCTTGACCACAGCACATCCAAGAGAATCCAAATTCAAACCCAAAAGATTATTGCAACAAGTACCTAACAAACATGACACTGGAACGGAGCATAAATATATAGTCGCCTTCTGACTTGAGCCAGAGAAAAACTGTAACACCAGAACCACCCAGTAACTCGTACTCATGACGAGCTTTACCGGCCTGCACTATGAGCGCTACTGTTCATGATCCCTTTCTTGCTCAGATTAAACTCAACCATACCGATAGTTGTTGTCCTCCATTTCGCCATATCGATCATGATCGCGATCAGAATCTTTGTAGTGATCATCATCGCCCTGACCATCATAATCGCGACCATCATGGCGGTCATAGTACCCATAGTGTCCATGGTCATGCTCAGGCTGCTCATACCATCCACGACTTTCATGTGGTTCACCGTCATCATAGTTCCTGTCTCTTTCACCCTCCCGATCTCTGTCATCTTTCAGTTCAACTTGATCATCATACTCCCGATCATGAGAACGTCCGCGATCGTAATCAGCATCAACACCTTCATAGTCCCTGTCTCTGTCCCTCTCCCTCTCACGATGGCGATCACGGTCACGATCACGCTCTCGGCCACGATCATGATCTCTGTCACGATCACGCTCAGAGTCCCTACCACGATCTCGGCCCCGATCACGATCACGTGTTCGGTCGCGGTCGCGGTCGCGTGCGCGGTCTCTCTCCCTATCTCTGTCTCTGTTCCTGTCACGGTCTCTATGATGCCTGTCATCTCTATGATCACGATCCTTAGGCCTATCATGAGAGCGCTCCCGAGACCTCTCACGTTCTCTCTCTTTCTCTCTTCCTCTTTCACGGGACTTCTCCCTGTCCCTGAAACATCTTAGTCATTAGTAGTCAAAAGACAAGAAGCTGATTAGTACACATGATGAGCTACAAGCCTTGCTTAGGGACTCATCACAATTTAGTACAAGCACATCATTTTGTGCTCTCTGCTAAGCAAACAGCAAATAGGTTGACCATTGCAGGAACAAAAGAATGTGATGATTCTTGACCTACTCTAAAATGTTCTTCACTTTGTATAATTTTCCTAGTTTCTTTGATTTTGGATAAGCTATCAAAACTGTCGCCCTCCTGAATAGGACTTGGACTACTTCAAATATTCAGAAGATGAGAAAAAAGATCACTCATGTTAGTAACAATCATTTTTCCTGAAGTTGTAGAATGAATCAGCTGACAAAGAAAAGATCATTAATGTAATTAACAATCATTTTTCTCGAAGATGTGAGACATGAATCAGCTGGCAGAGAAAAGGATCATTCATGTGATCAACCAATCATCTTTTCCTCGAACATTTAGCCATTCATGAGATAAAATTAAGACATGTCACAGGATTAAATCTGCTTACAAGAACATCTTTGCTCTCCGTAAACTTTTCCATTATTGTCATCAACTACAAGAAGATAAAACTGGAAGCAAACATACCTATCTCGATCATCTCGTACCCTTGGCTCTTCAGATCGAGATGTTCCCCCAGACTGTGGTTGCTCTCTGGACATCAGAAGGGCAATAAACTTACATTGTACCAACATGATCACGAAACAAATTCTCATGCAAATGTACTATGTGAGTCTCTTAGGAATTAATCAATTTGAGTCATGGATGAAGCAATGATCATTGCCATTCATTGGGCAAAACTTCTTGTTTTCCTTTCCATTTATAGCCAATTTACTTTCTTTTTTTCTGGGGGCAGAGTTATTAGCTAATGCTATGTGGGATGAAGGCATGCACATCTATTCCAACTAGGCTAATTACCTCCCTGAGTACCTCTGGTTAACTTCTTCCACTCCCACCCTAGTTGTTCCAAGCCCACCACCGAGTCTGCGAGGTCGCCAATTCGGAACAGTTCTACCACGTTCCACATCCACAAGCACCCTTCTATTATCAATCTTTCTCCCATCAGCTTGCTTATATGCAGCTGCACAGCATAAAAAGCCAATATTTAGAACCAAGGTAGCAACTAACAAATAGCAAAAGATAAAACAGCAAAGCCATAAACCTTTCATATCTCGCGTATGCATATACTCGATAAAAGCATAGCCTCTGGGTTTATTTGTTGTTTTATCTGTCACCAAACGGACCTGGAGCTCGAAGAGTAAATCAAATTAGCTATGAATCCAGAACAGGATCATATCTGCCGTAAGAATAAGTAAACAAATTTGTTTCCATTTCTTTCCAGTGAATGAAGTTAGACTTAAATAAAATCCTAAATAGCACGGCAGACAGGCACTAAAGCCTTATTAGCCGTGCTCACCTTTGAATCATACAGCTTCCCAGGAGAGATGCATCACCATCACTGCTAGATTTGCATAAAACTGTGGCTGATTTACCAGTTGCAAAAACACTAAGCTCCCCTTACCAGGGAATTCTTTTTATTTTAAAATAATAAAATGATTGTAAATGATATGCAATAATACCAGGATATCTTCTGAAGCGCTGAAACTTTTTGACAGCCTTTAAATCCAAAAATGAAATTTTATTAGCAGGAAAGGCACATACTAAAGATTAAAGAAGGAAGAGAAGAGATGCTAGTACTCCCAACATGTTTTATCCCAGTGCAGGAAATAGTTGCTGGTCTCGCTTCTTGCTTGAATTAGGGCCAAAGACACAATTAATCACTGCTGCTCAACTTAATATTTCAGCTTTGCTTTGCAGGGCCAAGCACTGTCTTTCAAATTCAAAAGGTTCTATTGAAGAAATCAATGAACTAAATGCCACCAGAAAGCAGAGCTTTGCCCCCTTACCAGTAACTGAACTTACCCATCAGCCCTCTACTCGATCAATGCCTAGACCTAAAGCAAGATACCTAGTTGAAAGCGATTTTTGAACCCAACAAAACGAAATCAGGTCAGGATAAGTGAGACAAACCCATTATTAGAAAGATGAAGGTGCCAATGATACCTGGGCATATTCCGAACCAATTTGACCGTGTAACCAACGTTTTAAAACGAAGGAATCATACTTATTTTTCCGTTTCAAGTTACTAAAATTCCAAGTGCATACAACTAGGAGCTCCAATAGCGCTCACACTTGAGCAACATGATAAATGTAGATGCATTCCCAATGTTTGCAATGAACAATAATTTTTTAAAATAAAGGTTGATGAGTACTAGTGGTAGGTTAAGACAGATGTTAAAAACAGGACGCACGGCAAAGTGATCAAGCATCATAATTTTAGGCGCCCAAAAAATGAGATTATTAGAACCTGTTAAGCATCAGATGCATGTCAAACAAAAACCAGATATGCAGATAACAAGCTTCACAAGGAATCTTACATTGGTTAACATATACTACAAATGAAGGAGAGGATATTTCTATTCGTGAAAAAGAATAAGGATGACTCTCAAAATTATATCACCATTTCTCCCAAAAGCAATCTTCATCTTTGAAAGCTCAGACTTTTTGAAATCTTCACAAAAATAGTAAGTGTTCTCAAAAAAGTGGAGTGGGAGAAAATGCCTCCCAATAATTTTAAGATCTTACCGAACCAAATCATATAACCCGAGCCCCATTCTGGGTGCTATGAAATACCTACCCGCTTTATAGGGCCGTAAGCCTCAAACTCCCTTTTGATTCTGCTCTCAGTTGTCTCGTAGTTCTGAGAATAAACAGCATGCCAGATAAGTTATCTCAAATTAATGAATAGCACAAACTTCGATAAGTATGAGATTATCACTTACCAGTCTAGCAACAAACAAAGTTTTATATGGATCCCCAGAGATATTTGGGTCACTATTTGGGTCATCTGCATAGCAAAGTTTCCGAGAATTTCCCAAATATAAGCTCAAGTGGTGATCAAAATCATATTAGTCAATATCTGTAAAGATAAGTGTGTCACTCACATTTCTCAAGCTCTTCAGCAGCCTTCTTTGCACCCTCCTCGAGTCGCTTTTGGTGAATCCTAGCCCTTCTTTGTGCCTAAATGTAAACACAGGAAAAACAAAATCAACATATAGACACACAAAATGCATGCACCCATCCAAAAAATGAACAAGTAAAGGCCAGAATATATTTCCATCACAGGAAGATGCCAATGGGAGCCTCCATTAACAATATCTAACCAGATTATATTATAGAGAAGGAAAAAGCTAGAAACCAAAAGAAATAATAAGTGACATTGTATCAGATATCCAATGAACATAATGTGACTACTATGTTGTCAGATACCCATAATGAAATTGGTACACCAGAAATCATTAGATAGCATTATGTTACTGATTTTTTTCCCGATTTGTCCATCCAAATTTAGAACATATGCAAGAAAATTTTCCTTGTTATGAAAGTAGAAAATATTAAGAAACATGATGAGATAAAGAAGTCAGATCAAGAGCAATCACATGGAGAACCATTTACCAAATAAAACAGAAATTCATATGATTCCGATACATCATAGAATGGGTGTGACATAGAGAGGACTTACAGGAGTTTCAACTTCTGGGACAGGGGGAGCATAATCAGGATCCCCAGGCTCAGCAAATTTTTCAACAAATTGTGCCATTCCTGTTAAACAAAACAAGTAAGGCACAGAAATAGCAAAACTAAATGAATGAGTCGGGAATAAACACATGTTCAGCTAAAAATTCGGAAGGACCTGAATAGGGAGGGCATTTCCGCTTTTCCAGAGGCGGCTTGTACTCCAAAGGAGGGCGGGGCTCAAATAGCTTCAGAAGATTCGCTGTCAAACCGGTTGGATGACTTTGTCCAATCTACAATGTAGTATAGTAAGTTTGCCAGATAACTCAACTACGTAGTATTTCATTACATGATTTTTGTACTTGAACAAGTCCCCTCGAGAAAGCAATTTAATTTCACGTAGAAATGAGAATATAGGGTCATCAGATGTCAATTGAACTACAGGATAGAGAAACTTTTATTAATCAATATCGGAGAGGAGCAAACCAACAGCATATCAGAAGACAAAAATTTCAAAAATATTGATATGCCCGAATCTCAGGCATCAACCAATCATGCTGTGTTTTAAGTCCTAAGTACGAAATATATAAAAGCAATCTGACATAGTTATAGCACTAATCAGGTCGTTTGTCTTCGAAAAAGTCTGTATAATTTGGCCCTAACCAAATTTCTCCAAATAAAAACACATAAATCGAAAATTTCGTCATATAAGCCAAAACCAAAATCCTTCAAGTCTTCATAAGATCAAGATAAAACGCAACCCTAGGATAAAGCATGTAATCGAAAAGTAAACAGCGAAAACAAATTATTAATTCTTAACCCTAGAAAATTAGAAAAGTAAAATTAAAACGAGATGAAGATTTAAAGAGGGTTACAAGCTTGAGCTGCATGACATTCGCGCGATTCTGGCCCTTAGTGCGGGCCTGAACGGCGGCGTTTTGGTTGCGCATAAAGGCGTCGTTGTAATCCCCCATTATCGCACAGATCGCAGCAGAGACTGCTTAGGGTTTTTTTTTTCCTTTAAAAAAAAAGTAATCGAGCCGGCGTATGATCAGACAGTGGATATCGCAGGCATCGGACGGTCGGAATGGGGGGATCTCTCCGCTTTTAAATTTGCAGTAGTGAGTAGAAAAACTAAGCTGAAAGCGGCAGGTGAAACCGTATCAACTGAAAGGGTTTTTGCGGTTGGGTAATTATATAGCTGGGCGAGTTTGCTGACTGCTGCTTACATCATTCGAGTGGGTTCGTGACTTGGTTCCTGAGTCGGTTCACGAGTTAGGCAAAAAAAAAGTATTATGCCGACGATGTATTTTGTCGATTTATTAAAAGTGTATTTTTTTTTACCATATTAAGTATTTATAAGATTGAAAGTAAAAAATTTAATTTATTTTCTAAATTTTTATTAATTTGTTAATAGTAAAATTAAATTGATACTTGATCAAACTAAAATATTAAAAAAGTTCAAAAAATACCGTGTTACAATGGTCCAAACATAAAATATTAGAATAAAAAAATATTCGCTCCAACCATTTAATAGACAAATAAAAATAACTCATTGAATGCCACATGTCACCCCAATTTCTTGAAACTAAGAAAGAAATTATAATGTCTCACAGAACAGTTAAGAAAATTAGAAAAACACGGGTTTCCACATAGTACTTGAATTTTTTCTTTCTTTTTTTTTTTTTGGCCGGTCATAATACTCGAATTGAGAATTGTAAAATGTGTAACAGACATAAAAGGTTAAAAATCATAATATTACATTATCTTTTTATTTTTTATATCAATTTATCCGGAATAATATTTTTTAGGTTGATTGTCAAGAAAAAAAAATGCGTTAGAAGTTTGCAAATATGACATTATGTCTAATTAAGTATTAAATTGAAAGAATGAAAGAAAAGCACTCACTTGAACATTAAACAAACATAACGAAAGAAGAATTGCACACTGACACTTTTTTGTTTCCGGAAAGACATAATAATTGTTGGTGGGGTGGGAGGTCTACGTGACACCCCATTCAACTATTTTACCGTATATAAAAATGTTTCTGTAGATCCAGTTTGATTTAGAACGTTTTTTTTTTTTTTGATATGGATCAATTTTAGTGTATTTATTAATTTGTTTCTATTATATACTGAAATAATAATTTAAAATTTAAAATTTGTTTATTTCTAAATTTTTAAAACCCCACATTTTGTTATAAAGTATTTCTATTGTCACGTGTCATATAGCGCAACATCCCTCTTACGAAAAAGAAAAGAAGTCGCCATAAGCCAATTTGCTTTCTCATCGTTTCTTCTTATTAGATGTTTTAATTTGCTTTCAGAAATGTGAATTTCATCCATAACTGTGATTACAACAAAAAAATTTATAACTAATATCACATAAACAATATTACATATTGTTTTTAATAAAACATCAATATAACTTGTTATTAATCAGATTTGAGTTTTTATGAGTTAATTAATTCAACGTATAATGTATTTGATTACTAGTTACATAATTTAATATTACTAAATTTATATCAATTCATGCGCGGCACGGGTTTTAGGCTAATTTCATTACTTGGAAATGGAACATTGTTGGCAGATTTCAAGAAATGCTAATTCAGTCTATAGTTAGATTGGATTTACTTATTCAATATTCTGCATTCTGTATTTAAAATTACTGGTGTTAGATGATATTTTTTATTAATGAGAATGAAGTTTGATTTCGTCCCAAAAAAAAAAACAAAGATTGGGTTTCTAATTTGCATCCTACTTTACATAATAATAGTGTGACACCCGTGCAGTGCACAGGGAGCGGCATATGTGATTAGATATATTAATATTATAGAGTTTTTGTATTTTGTTAAATAGTTATTAAAACAATTATATACTATGAAATTAATAAAATAATAACTATATATATAAAAAAAGGGTATAATATTAATTAAAATAAAATATTTAATATAGGAATGAAACTGAATAAATGAGAAAAACAAAAAATGGCCTAAGAATGGGCATATTTAATTTATAAGTAATTATTAAAACCCTGTCATATAGAATGCCACTTGGCAGTACGAAATTACAACTCATTTTACTTTATTATATAGCATAGATTTTTAGAATGATTTCTTTAACAATTATTTCTTTTTGGTTTCATAATACATCATAGTGTGCTGTGTTAGCCAATTTAATAAATATAAAAGTATACCTTGTTTTTTTCCCGTACATCCCATGAGAATAACAAAAGACTATAAATTCACAATCTGTACAGTTGTTTGGAAAATCAAAATATAGCAAGACAAAGAGTTTTTTAGCTTTGAGTTAGAGTATGTTCCTCAAGTCATATTAGATTTTAGACTAATTCTTATATTGAGTCGGGAGTAGCGAAGGAAAAGCTTTCCAACATGTATGTTTGTTGGGATTCGAACTTATGTTTTTCTCCTTACGAGATGAGATCACTATCAATTCAACCAACAAATTGTTGGCTAAGAAAAAGACTTTTAGATGCAATTATTGACCTCTCTAACATCCACCCTTCCAATGCGATACATCGCTCATCAAATTCGCTTAATGTTTATTATCGCTATTTTAGATTTGGAAACAAAAGTGGCAACAATCCATGCAGAAAAAGAACTCATTTATTAGATTTTAAAAGATTTAAAACTAAATTTAACATTTAATATGGGAAAAAAAGGACAATAATCCAGTCTAAAATAAGGAATTCAAGAGTACATAGTATTTAATACATTTCACTGTCCCCACGTATCTCAAGTCGGTTCCACATGCAATCAAAAAAATTAAATAGCTAAGAAGAGTTCATGCATGACAACTCCACTTGTCTGTGAGTATATGTTATGCATCAACATAGAAAAGAAGACCCATATTATGAATGAACAAGAATTGAACCTAAATCTTCATTTTCTGTGCTCGAGCCAGGGAAAAAAAAAAGAAAATGGTTTTAACTGATCTCAGAGCATTTAAACTTGGTTTTGTTAATCATTTGACGTTCTTAATGAATAGGTTTCTTTAATAATTTTGCCTCGGGGGGCCTGAATTGCCCATCTCCCTGGAATTTTCTCCGGTTAATGAAATAGATCCGTGCCCATAATCCTCGCTTGTTCCACCATATTCACTGCTCGCAAATTCCTGGCTTGACATTACCATTTTCCTGAACTTCATCATGTCAGCATTGTATGCACCAGTGTCGTATGCACTTGAGTAATTACTGGTCCTGAGGCCACTGCTTTGTCCTGAGTTGGCACTTTCACTTGTGTCCTCCAGAGCCGAATCTCCTTCCAGTGAGCGCACGATCTATTTTCGTAAAGTATATATCAAGTTTCGTATTTTCATCATTAATTATAGAGCAAATTGCATTTTGCCTCCTGGTGTTTTGTCCAAGTTGCATATATAGAACTTTTTATGTTACGTTTTTTGGACGATTATGCAACATTTTTAAAGAGTATTGGCGTATTAGCAAGTTTTAAAATCACATAAAATTTTATATGACTTGGATAAGATACTGGGAGTTATAAGAACTATGAAATGAAAAGATTTGGCATACCTGGCTCATTTTTGGGCGTTTCCTAGAAGAGTGACGAATGCTGGCAGCAGCACAAGAAACCATGCGAGCCATTTCGTGGGGGATGTAGTTTCCTTCTAGGCGTGGATCTACAAGCTGATCATAGTTGCCATCTTCCGTAGCTTTTGTTAAAAGTGGACGAGCCTAATTACGGCAAATTAAAAAAAAAAAAAAAGATATATGACAAACACAAATAACAAAAAAGCGAAACAAATTTGTATTATTCCCTACATCATATAATGTTGATAAAAAAACTTAGAATAAGCCCCTAGCTATAGATTTAAATAGAAAGGAGCAAGGAACCAACCCAGTCCACCAAGCTATCTTCCATCATTCTGTTTGTGGTATCGACAGGTCGACGCCCTGTTATAAGTTCTAAAAGCATGACCCCAAATGAAAAAACATCAGATTTCTCTGTTAGCTTGCCACTGGAAGCATACTCTGGAGCCAGATACCTGGAAGACAAAGATTCCTATTACCAGATCCATTCCAGCATCGAACAGCTCGTATGAATAGATTTTTCTATGTCAGAATTTCCTCCGACATAAAAAATCAATAGTTAAAACTAAGATTATTTAGTGAGATTTTGAGTTACTCCACTTAGCACTAATTGATTTTAGGTTGCAATTTCAAAACTTTTAGCATGGTATTAGAACTGGGCCTTTAATCCAGTTATATTTATCAACATTTGAGTATCATCCATGTATGACTCATATTTATTTATGCGCAACCCATTCAAATCATATTCAAATCTAATCACACATGAGAAGAAAGTGTTAAAATTCTTAACATTATCATATTCAAATTCGATCACCCGTGAAGTAGAGCTTTAGAATTCTTAATCTTCTACAACAAAAACACTTTAACTCAGAAAAACATGTAAAAGGACTCACCCAAAAGTTCCCATAACACGAGTGGATACGTGAGTGAAGTTGTCAGACGTAAGCTTAGCCAATCCAAAATCCGCAACCTGTTAATTATAAAGAGAAAGTGTTCATGGTATATACACATATAATTTTACGATGGTGTTTTGGAACAGATACTAGTGTATGAACGTAAATTACCTTGGCTTCAAAATTGTTGTCAAGCAGAATGTTGGCAGCCTTGATGTCACGGTGGATAATCCGTGGGTGGCCTGCATGCACATGATAAAACTTGAAAATCAAACACAAATTAAACAGATAAATGGCTCTCACAAATCCTAGTCTTTTTAGGGAAAAAAAAAAAGTACTCGATCATCAATTTTATGTGCATGTTTAGTTTTAAAAAATTAATCAATTCTATTAAAAGCAATAGTATTGGTTGCATGTTTGTTGAAGAATCCTATGTCCCCTTCGAATGATAAATAGATAAGCTGTTGACAGAAAACTTGGAAGGAAGAATCAGGGATATCATACAATCTTCATGGAGGTAAGCCAACCCCTTGGCTGATCCCAGTGCGATGCGTAACCTGGTTGACCAATCCATCACTGGTTGACCCTTTCCTGCATCAATTCCACATATTAGGATATCTGTGAGGATGCAAGATGACCTAGATTTGAATTTCGTGGGAGAGGGTTGGATTGGGTTGGGTTGCCGTGGGAATTACAGGGGAAAAAAGGAGGAAAGAAATATCTGGAAGGACACAAGTAGTTAGAAATGATGATATAAAGTTACATATGTCTGAAAATTTTGTGAAATCTTGGTTTAGTATTTTTAGGAGAACTTACCATGAAGGTGAAATTCTAAAGTTTTGTTGGCAACGTATTCATAGACCAACATTCTCTGTCCCTGAGAAATGCAATACCCAACAAGGGAGACAAGATGTCTATGGTGAATGCGGCTAATGATTTCAACCTCGGCCTGGAATTCTCGTTCCCCTTGCCCACTTCCACTCTTCAAGCTCTTGACGGCGACCACTATACCATCAGCCAACACACCTTTGTGGACGAACCCAAATCCACCCTGACCCAACAGATTAGACTGAGAAAATCCGGAAGTGGCCGTGGCGAGCTGATCGTATGTGAATTGGCTCTTGGAGAATCCTCCGAGAGGTGATGGAGGAAGTGGCGGCACGGAAGGCCCATAGTGCTGACCCGACGGACTCGAGCTGTATTCGCCGCTCATGTTGGCACCCGGGGATGGTGTTGCAGCCCAGGGAGCAGCAGCACCACCCATTGGTGTCCCCATCATGCCTGGTGGTGGTGTAAGGTTTACAATGTGGTCTTGAGGGCTCTGCCATTGAGATGTCGGGTTCTGGAATTGATCTACATTTGACCCCCCAAAAAAAAAAAGAAAAAAAAAACATACCATATAGAACATTAATCAAATGAAAATTAAGAGAGATTGATTTCAATTTATATGCCAACCTTGACGAGGACGACCAGGATCGGGATAATAAGGTTGTTTCTTCTTCTTCTTCCTGGTACACACGATGCAAAGGGCGATAAGCGCAAGAATGACAATTCCCACGACAACGATTCCAGCAATGACGACGCCTACATTGGCATCAGATGAACCGGAAGGCGGGGGCGGACGGCTAGAACTTGAAGGATTTGGCGACTTGTTTGCTGGTGGAGTTGATCCTGATGGATTTGTAGAGGAAGATGGAGAAGGTGGAGAGAGGATAGAGCCTGGTGTATTAGACACGCCGGGAGTAGGCGGAGCAAAGGTGGGAGAAGTAGGAGCTGCCGGTGTACTAGAAGCTGATGGTGCTGTCGAGGCGGCCTCTGGAGGTGTCTGTGTTGGTGGAGATTGTGATGCCGGTGTGTCAGGTGTCTGCACTGGTGGTGGTGGTGGTGGCGATGATGAGGAGGATTTCTCTTGAGGCGGTGACGGTGGTGGTGATGCTGAGGGATTGTCTTGAGGAGGGTTTGGTGATGATGATGATGATGATGAAGGGGGGTTATTATTTGGTGGTGCAGGTGCTGGTGATGCAGGTGGTGCAGGTGGTGGAGATGATGAAGAAGAGTTATTACTTGGTGCTGGCGGTGGGGACGTTGGCGGTGTCTGACTCGGAGGAGGGGTTGATTGTGGTGGAGCGGGTGGTGGTGATGCTGGTGTAGGTGGAGGAGGACTGGCTGCAGGTGGAGTGTTTGCTTCTGGAGGTGGTGGTGATACTGGTGGGGCAGTTCCAGATGAATTACTGCTTGATGCGTCTGGAGGAGGTGGTGTTCCCGAGGACTCTGGAGAAGGCGGAGACTCGGCCGGAGCGGAAGCCATTTGCCGATTGAATCTCCGTCCAAGATTATTCACCCGAAAAACCTACAGTTATAGCCTGATCTCAACCTCTACCCTACCTAGCTATCTGCTTGTCACAACAATTCAGACCCCCTGGAGATCAACCACATTCCAATCAAATAACCATTTTACCCATTCAGAATTACTATAAAAATGAAGAAAACAATGCTATATATATATACACACATATATATGTATATATATTTACTAGTTATATCATCTGTAATCGCTTGAATCTCAACACGTTCATAGACTTTGTTGAATAGGTAGAACCACCCCTCTTAAAACATTTCGTACAACTCAAACGAAAACACCCAAATGGTAGTTACAATTGGTATATTGTAGAAAGTTTAAAATTGCTTAATCTCTTATTCAATCTTCTCTGAAGGTACAGAAAAAAAAAAAAATCGAAAGCTCTTCCTTGTGGCGATAATCTATATATATCAACAATACCATAACATGTTGCAGGAATATGTCACCATGTGTATAAACCCGGAATTAATCTTATTATTTTGGCATTGAACATACGTTTTCAAATGTTATAATATATCCACCTGCTCGCCCAATAATCATGTGCATAATATACATTTTGTTGCATGTAACATATTTCTTTAGCATATTGTGATGAACATAGATTGCATGCACGCATGGTTTTGGTTAATGGATATATTCAGTGTTGTTTGGAGAGAATTAATTCTTTACCTGGATAGAGAAGGTTGGGAGAAATCTCTCAATGGAAGAGATCTACTCAGGAGGAGCTGTCGTTTTTGTGATCTCTCTCATTTTTGAGAACACGCTAACCCTCATCCTCCTGGCGCAGTTGCCTCCTCCAATGAAAGGCTTCTCTCTCTCTCTCTCCACCCCCTCTCTACCCCCCCCCCCTCTCTCTCTTTCTTCTCTCTATCTCTCTCTCTCTCTCTCTTTCCAAATCTTCGGCTTTTGGACACCTCTAATTTAGATCTTAGCCGCTTTTTTCGCATACCAGTTGTTCATTTGTTCCTGCTCGTCTTTAGCTATCATTTATTTATAGGATGACCTCTCAACTGTCCAATTTTGTAGAAATTTGTTTGTTCTTGTGTGTGTCAAAATTTGTCTTGGTCCATTCATTCTATTAAACTATACAACTAATTGGAGAGAATTTTACATCAAAATGAGATGCATTTTGTTTCTGTTATCTCAAAATAATGCCACCTTTTCTCATATTACAAATGTAATCACGTTCTAAAATATCTTTTGTGATTTGGCTAATTAGCTAGTTATCCTGTATTTTAAAACTTACTAGATTATTCCCCCTTATTTTTCAAAAAAATGGCACATAATATCTTACCTTGTCGTTTTTCATTCAAACTAACTTATTATACATCATGAGCATCTTTCCTTACATCTATGAGCATAAAAACTTGTAATATGTTATATATTTTCATAAGAATACCCTCATTTTTAGCTAACAATAATTAGTAATAACCAAAAAAAAATGATTGTGCGACCTTTTAAAAAGTAGAAGTGATAATATGATACGGTTTGAAAACATAGAAAATAATCAACTAACTAAGCAAACCACAGGGAGTTACATGCATTTTACCCGTTCTAAGAGTAATTATACATGTTGCAACTAGCCAGATCAACCTAGTTAATTATATATTGATTATGAGCACAAACACAATTCACATGGAGAGGTTCAATCATGAAGTGTTGGCTTGTAGAAGTCACAACTGTATAGGCTAAAGATGAGTTCATAACCCATAAGAGGAAAGCGTAGGTTCAAGAGTATCATATTTACATATCTGTCCAAAATGTCATAGCAGTAGCAATATGATCAAGTAAAGCAACAAAATGTATCAGTTCCAGTAGTGAAATCAGGTTTCTGTCATACACTCAGAAACAGAAGAGAAAAGGTGATCGGTGAATATGACAGAAAAGCAATCACCACCATCAAAAAATTTAGCATGCTTAATGCAGTATGTAGAGAATCATCCTATTTAGCTGACTCTGAGTGCACATTCACCAGAAAGCTATGCAATTTTGGCCACGCTGACAAGACTGTTCACGTAGGGTAGAAATCTCATGCGGGCGTTAACTTTTCCTCTGCTTATCGCCGTAGCTGTATGATCACTGATTCGATAAGAAATGAGGATACCCCCAGCGACAAAAAACACAACATTGTCGTTCACAAAGGCCAGGATCTGACATGGTCCTGCAGTTATGCAATGACCTTCAAGATTTACTGATATGCTGCACTTTAAGCTCATCCCCATGCCCCCATAAATGTCAAACGTGTGAAGGTTCCTAAGCTGATCACGAGCGCTAATGTAGCACAGCTCTCCGTGCATCTCTGCTAGTATTCCATCTGGTGCACTTTCGGAAGGCAGATGAAGTATCCCAGCAAGCTCATTTTTCAGATCAAAAGCTAGCACTTCATTAGTCGAAGTTAACCAGTAAGCAATTCCCTTTATGTAAAAGCCATTGCTCTTGAGACTTGAATGCATTAGCTCAACCCAATCTGTAGCAGAACACCTCCAGCATTCTGATTCTGAAGCAAATATCTCAAAGTAAACAACGGGCTGATCAAGCAATGTCACGGCACAGATAACCTGATAATCTGCGTCTGTATTCAGCACGGAGGGCTCAAAAGCGAGAATAAGAGCTGGGTCAGATCCATGATATAAAGCAGGTAAGGGAAGCAATGTCCACTCTTTGTTCACAGGGTTGCAGATGTAGTAAGAGATCTCCCCATAACCTTGGCAGAGTACCAAGCCATTGCAGGAGCTTCTTATTTCAACAATTTCGGGCAAGAACTTGAGAGAAGGGGCAGGAACACCATATGCTGAGTGAGACAAAGTGAGGAAGAGAGGTTCGCCACCATTGTCTTGACAAAAAAATCCAGATATGTCTCTGAACATGTGACTCTGCTTGTGGGCTAGGAATGGAGACATTATCCACTGATTCCACCCCTTCGACACAGACCTAAATCTAGTTAGGCTTTTGGCTGGAAGGAACGGAAGGAGATGCTCCTTCACCACATCTTTGATTTCCATTTCAGTTTTCGTTTTGATGCATGCCGGATACTCAATGCTGTCCTCTATCGGCTGATAGGCTACAGTTCTAAATTGATACATTTTAAACTGCATTTCGGGATAACACAAGAATACGAGAAGTGCACAAGAATCTACAAACTGAATAAATTAACAGGAAACAATTCTTCAAACTGAAACTTCGTTTTTCTTTAGTTATATTGAGTGCCAGTTTAGTCATGAAAGCCCGAGGAAAGAAAAACCAAGTGCAGACACAAGAGTGCTCCAGTAAGAGCATGAACTAAAGCTGTGTTTGGAATAAGCTTATTATAATCTCCTTATCTTATTGACATGGAGGAGAAAATATTATCTTTTTGTCTCATAAAATATAAGACATTTTATCACAAGTATCTTATGAAAACTGATAACGAACTCTTTATTATATAAACATCAAATAAGATAAGCATCTTTTAATAAGCTTATACCAAACACAACATAACATGAGGGGATAGAACACAGACTTGCACATTCAACTTATCCGCCAGCTATCTGGCATACTGTCATTCAAAGCTCTATTACCTTTACAAACTTTCTTCACAATACTGCAACTCAACTAAGCATCTCAATGACTAAAAGAAAAGGGGAAAAAAAAGAAAAATAAAGTCTCCACAGAGTTCATCTAAGAAATATAAGTAGGAAAGGCATCGGCATTTCAGCAGTAGCAGCTATAAGCTTCTAAAATTATACCTAATTCCAGCCTGATTAATCCTTCAGGTAAATCAAAAGGTGTTTTTTTCATTCAAAGAAAGAACAACCAAGACTTCAATTCACTAAAAGATTGGGTCTACAAAGATTGAAGATTACTGTACACATTGTCAATGGCATCGTCAGTGTCTGATAGAGACGGTTTTTTTCTATGGTGACATTCCTCAGTGCGGCCAGGGCTGAAATTCCTCTTCCTCATCTTATTTCCTTTAAACTTCAGCACAAAATATAAACCTGCAATTCGAATGAAGTCAGCTTAGAAGAGCAAAGTTCAATAGTAGCAATGCAGAGCCATCCAAAAATGCAACAACGAAATAGAGCCATCCAAACAGCAGGTATCTTATGGAAGGTGCATGATTGTGAAGAAATGCAGAATACAGAAAAACATTATACATTCAAGATTAAATTACTGTAAAGAATAAGAGAACTTGAACTCTTTTGCAAACTAGAGCAGATTGAACTTCTCCAAACTGCTCAGGAAATCGCAAGAACAACTTTTCCGGGTTGAGATTAGTTCTATACATGTCCATTGAAGTCCATTTAACAGAAACAGAGAAGAGATAGAAAATGTTGAACAAGACAAACCCCAAGTGCTTCAAGAACAATCCCAAAACTACACAAACCCATTAGACAAAAATGAAAAGGAAACGAATCGTTGAACAAAATCTTGAGAAAATATGAGAAAAATAACTCTAACTCACACCAGAGTGGTCCAAGAAAGCCATGAAATAAGACTCCCCTTCACTTGCGAAAACGAAAACCATAATTTTAATCAATAAGCAAGAAAGAAAATAATAACCATGACCATAATCAATAAAAGAAGAGAAAGAAACCATAACTATAAAGAATAAGAAAACCACGTTATAGATTCAAGATTAGATTACTATAAAGAATAAGAAAACTTTAACTCTTTTTGCAAACTAAAGCATATTGAACCTCTCCAAGTTGAACAACACAAACCCCAAGTGTTTCAAGGACAATCCCAAAATTACACAAACCCATTAGACAAAAATGAAAAGAAAATGAATCGTAGAACAAAATCTTGAGAAAAGACGAGAAAAATAACTCTAAATTGCAACAGAGTGGTTCAAGAAAGCCAAGAAACAAGACTCTCGTTCACTTGCGGCGTTTTAAAAGACAAAAAGAAAACCATAATTTTAATCAATAAAAACAAGAAAGAAATTATAACCATAACTATAATCAATAGAACAAGAAAGAAACCCATAACTTAGTCGATAAAACTTTCAAGAAACTTACCACGCAGAGCAAGAAAAAACCCTGAAATGAAGTTGTCAAAACTCACAAAAGGGCGGCATTATTGTGCATGTATGAATAACTTGAAATAGAGGATGATCAATTTATCACGTGAGAGGAAGAAACAGAGAGAAGTAAAGGCTTGTTTTGTTTGTACCTTCGGAGACTTAGTGTTGAAAATGAAAGGCGCGCGCGCGCGCGAGAGAGAGAGAGAGAGAGAGAGAGAGACATGGGGTTAAGAGAGTGTTTGGATTGGCTCGTTAAAAAGCTATTTAAAATACTTTTTATTTTAATAAATCTTTTTTATTATTAATTTTATGTAAATACGTAATTAAATAAAAGATGTAATTAAAAAAATAAGTATTTATATATTTGATTAAAGTAGGTTAAAAGGTAAGTTATATGACATTAAAATAGAATTTAAAAAGATAAGTATAAAATCAAAAAGTAATAATATTTTAGTGATAAAAAAGTAAGGATAAGATAGTAAATGATTTAGTCAAACTTATTTTTTTCAAAGTGTTTAAAGTCATAAAAAGTAAAAGCTGGACTTGGGAAGTTTTTTATTTTCTAATTAAAGTCACTTAAAAATATTTTTTTAATTAAAACAAACACTTTTATTAATTTAAATTAGACTTTAAGCAAATTTCACAAAAAAAAAAGCCACATCAAACACCCTCTAAGTATGGGAGTTGATAGTTTCAAACTGAAATGATGTCTATATGCTTAAGGTTCAATCCAATCATCAAGGGATCTTATGTATAGTCTATTTGGAATAGTCTTATTTGAAATATGAAATCTGATAAGTATTTTATATGATAAGTGTTTTATAAGAAATAAGTGTCTAATACAATAAAACTGTTTGGTTTGTTAGCTGAAATGTTATTATAAGTTACTTTGATAATAATGTTATCAATTTTAACTCATGATATTTTAATTTTATAATTAAATAATAAATATAAAATATTAATATTAATTAATTTTGATTTTAAATTTTTAAATTTTTGAAATTTTAATTTTTATATTTAATTTTTAACATTTTTTATTTGTTAGTTTTTAAAATTTTAATTTTTAATTTTTTTATTTTTTATTTTAATTTTTTAATCTTTAATTTTTTAAATTTTAATATTTAATATTTTATTTTTAAATTTTAAATTTTTATTTTAAAATTTTTAATTTTTAATTATTTTCTAACTGATAAGATACAAGATAAGATATAAGTACCATAAACCCAATTTATTTTTTATAACTACAAATAAAATATTTTATGAAAAATATCTTATAAGTGTCTTATAATAAGTTGATAACAAATAATCATTTTCACATAAGTTGTCAAATAAGATAAGTGTCTTATAATAAGCTCCAAACAAACACAGCAATAATAAAGAGTTGGATTTTTATTTTTAACTTTTTGCTAGGAGGACTTTTAGTTTTTACTTATAATGATATTTCAAAAAAGAATTACATTTTACGTAACTTTATTATTCTTCGTTCTCTTTTAATATAGTAAGAATCTATTTATGAAAATATCAAATTTTTTATGGCAAAAATTTTATTATAGGAAGGGGGTGGAGGATTATATATGGCAATGCTCTTTTATAAATGATATAGACGAAATCTAATGGTCCTAAATATTGAATTGTATCACGATTATCATATCTTATGTGTAACTTCATAATACCATTGGCAAATGTATTCTCCTTTCGAAATGCTCAAACTTTTAAATTTATTATTTGATTTCCTAAATTTAGGAAGGTAGATTTATTTCTTTATCCCCACTTTAACAGTTAAAAAGAAGAATAAAATTAAAGATTTGATATCATTATTCATTATCACTGAACAAAACAATAATAAAAAAAGTTTTGTTTCAAAACTAAAATGAAAATTTATAGAAATGGCCCAAACGGGAAAATCTTCGCCTCCAAGGAAGGGGTTGTGGCGTGGGACACGGTATTCGTTTTGAGGTTGGGTTGACGACGTATCACGCACTGAAGAAGTCTTAGTCAAGTCAATAACGACATTGACCAAAAAAAGTCTATAACGAATAAAGAAAATGAAAAAAAAAGAAGAAAAAAGTGGTCAAGTCAACAACAACTACAATAAACCCTTCTTCAGGGATAGATCTGATTCTAAGCGGATCTCATTTGTTCATTTATATCAAATCTTAAAAAAGAAAAAGCGAACAATGATATAGGAAAAAAAATATCAGGAGAAACTACTGGTTCCGTGCTATTAAAGAAACTCACTTTTCTTTTTAAGAGTAGTTAATTTATTTATTTTCTTATATTTCCCCATATCGATCTAATATATATCTCTATTAACAAATATATACGCATTATTAATTAGTCTCATTTCAACCGACTTTTCAACTTTGATTGCTTGGAGTCTTCCATTGAGGTTAAAGATTGATTAGCTCCAAGAATAGTTTAGTACTAATATGAGCCACCAAATACCAATTGAGGAGCATATTAGGAAAAAGCCTGTTCAGGAAATTCTATCAATTCAACTATATTAATTACATTTTCCTTAAACCATGTGAAAATAGAACTCAAAATCAACTTATGATTACGTAAATAGTTGAGATTTTTCTCTTAAGGAGCAGACATTTGTTTTTTTACCAATACATTTAATGGATAAAAGGCTTCATAATCAAGTCAACTTTTTGTCGTAGAGGAAATGGTAAACTAGCAAAAATAAGTTTGAAGATGCTTAATACAAATATGTCCAGAATCATCATCTTACTTAGGTGAGTGAGATCATTCAGCACTAAGTGATACAAGTATCAAGCAACATTGACAAGACTGTTAACGTAGGGTAGACATGTCACGTTAGCATCAATTTCTCCTCTGCTTATCACCCCAACTGTATCACCACTCATCTGGTAAGAAACCAGGAAATTCCCAACAATGAAAATCAGAACATCGTTGTTCAGAAAGGCCACGACCTGACATCGTCCTGCACTCAGGCTATGACCTTCAAGATTCACTGATATGCTGCACTTTAAGCTCATCCCCATGCCCCCATAAATGTCGAACGTGCAAAGGTTCCCATGCCGATCACGAGCGCAAATGTAGCACAGCTCTCCGTGCATCTCGGCTAATATTCCATCTGGTGAGCTTTCTGAAGGCAGATGAAGTACCCCAGCAAGCTCATTTTTCAGATCAAAGGCTAGGACTTGATTAGTCGAGGTCAACCAGTAAGCAATTCCCTTTATGTAGAAGCCATTGCTCTTGAGATTTGAATCCGTTAGCTCAACGCAATCTGCAGCAGAATGCCTCCAGCAGTTCGATTTTGAAGAAAATATCTCAAAGTAAATGACGGGCTGATCAAGCAATGTCACAGGACAGATAACCTGATAATCCGCCGCCATATTGAGCAATGAGGGGTCAAAAGCAAGAACAAGAGCTGGTTGAGATCCATGATAATACCCATGTGGGGGTAGCAATCTCCACTCTTCATTCACAGGGTTGCAGATGTAGTAAGAGTTTTCCCCATAACTTTCGCAGAGCAGCAAGCCACTGCAGGAGCTTCTTATGTTGACGATTTTGGGTAAGAACTCAAGAGAAGGTGTCGGAACACCATAAGCACGGCGAGACAGAGCAACAAATATAGGATCGCCATTGTATTGACAAAAGAATCCTGATATGTCTTGGAAAGAGTAGCTCTGCTTGTAAGCTAGGAAAGGAGACTTTATCCACCGATCCCACTCTTTAGACACTGACCTGAATCTAATTAGACTTTTTGCTGGAAGGAAAGGGAGGAGATGTTCCTTCACCACATCTTTGATTTCCATGTCCTTTGTGCTTTTGATGTGTGCAGGATACTCAGTAATGTTGTCATCCATCTGCTGATATGCAACTGTTCTATATTGAAACTTATCAGAATCGAACTGCACTTTCAGGAGAGAACAATCAATAAACCCAATGGAAAGTGAAAACTTAGTATATTTAGAATAATTGAAAGGCATAATCCAAACATGCTCTTATTCCAGCATTAAAAAACTTTCTTTAAGTGAAACCGAGACAAGTCCACCAGTAAGAGCATGAACCAACACAAGAGAACAGAACACTCTGTGAACAATAAAGCTCACTTTGGGGCTATGTGAAAGGAAGAAAACTCAAAGCATGGAACATGGGAAATTATAGCAGACACGCACCATACATTCTGAAAGCAAAGTCTTTGCAAGCATTTAACATTGTGGGGAAAATATATGCATTTGATGCTATATAGGACAACAAAAGCAATCAAATTTTGTTTAACAAATTGCTCCAATCTCAACTATAAATAGAGGGGTTCTGATGAAGCTTTGCATCCCAAGCAAGAAGCAAGAAGCATTTAGAGAGAAAATACATAGAGTTTCTCTTGAATGTTTCATTTCTTCAGTTAGTGAGAGTTAGTTTTACTTATTATAACAGAGCGTGTCCTTGTTTTCTTCTTGTTCTTATTTTAAAGAGGATGTTATAAGATATTTGTACACATAGTGAAATCCTCCCTTATAATTTTTCATTCAATTTATTTGGGGGCTTCCACGTAAAATTTTGGTATCTCAATTATCTAATTTTCTCATTTCTATTTTAGTTGCGTAATCTTGCTTCGACCCTATTATTCCGCTGCATCACACCTAAACACACCCTACAATTTTGCACCTTCACTTTTCTAACAGCTATCTCATGTGCTGTGATTAAAAGCTCTACCTATTCTAGCTTCCTTCATAATATGCAGCTTCTCAGTTAAGTATTTCAGTGACCAGAAAGAAAACTTGACCCCAAAAAAGTACCAAAAATAACAGAAAGACCAAGGCTCCATGCCCATGGAGTCGTTGGCATTTCCGGCAGAACAGAACCAACTTTAAAGTTCTACAATTAGACACAATTTCAGCCTGATCGACCCAATCAAAGGAGACTATTTCATTTAAGCAAAGAACAAAGACTGCATTTCACTAAAAAGTTAGGTGTACAAAGAATAGAATTTAATGTATACCATGCCCATGACATTTTCACAGTTCAAGAAAGACAACTGTGTTTCGTGGTGACATACCTTGGAGCTCCCAGGTTAATCAAAACTTCTTCTCCTCGTCTTATCTCCTTTTAAACTTCAACACAAATATGATCCTGCAGATCAAAGTGAAGTAGAACAAAAAGTTTAATAATAACAATGTTAAGAAATCCTCACTTAGCACAAAAAAATAAAAATGTTAAGAAATCCTCAAATGCTGTTGAGTTACTCCATGCAAGGTCAATAACAAGAATGGTATGTCATGTTCAAAGACAAAAAGCCATTTAACAAGATCAGATCAGCCATCCAAACAGCATGTATCTCACAGCAGATGCATGATTGTCAATAAACTCAGAACAAAGAAAACCATTTAACATATATCTTTTCTTTGTGTGAAGGTATCCCAAACCATATTAGCTTGACATTAATCTCAGAAACAGTGAAAGAAAAACCCTCTGCACGTTTCTCGGGATTCAAATTTGCTACTACCTTAACCAATAACTTTTTGGTAGTTAACACAATCTTCACAATCAAAATTAATTACATACCTTATCCTCTAAAGTCTAAAGCCCCCACTCCCAAGCCCTCGAGCAATTCTGACTCCGCATACATTATACGCTCAAATTAAAGACTGAACGATAAGGACTTTGAACTCGCCAGAAAATAAAGTATTGAGCCTCTCGACAACAGCCCCGGGAATCGCGATAAAAACTAATCTGCGTTAAGGTTTAGCTCTATACATGCGTTATTAGAGTAAATATTGTTATGGTGACTCACTCACGTAACATAAACAGATCAGAAGACATACAACACGTTGAACAACACAAATCCAAAGTGGTTTAAGAAATCCGAATTACACGAACCCAGAAGACAAAAAATAAAAAGAAAATGAATAATTGAAAAAATCTTGAAAAATGACCGGGGAAAATTACCCTAAACCGCAATGGTTCAAGAAAGTCAACAAGTAAGATTATCGTTCAGTTACGGCCGTTCAAAAGACAAGACGTGTTGATAGGAACAAAAACTTGGATGGATCAAAATCTTCAGAAACTCACCATGCACAGAGAGAAATTAAAGACCACGAAAGATATTGTTAAAACTCGCAAATAAGTGTAATATTATAGTATGCATGTATCAACAACTTGAAATAGATGATCACTAACAAGGGAAAAAAAAAAGGGAAAAGAAAGAAAGGAGAAGTGGCGCCATGTTTGTACCTTCAGAGACTTATAGTTCGACGTATCAGAGTGGCCGCCCGTGTTGAACAGTGGAAGCAGCGAGCAAGAACGAGAGAGACGTGGGTTTCAAGGGAGTTGAAAAAAGGTGTCTGTATGGTTTTGCCAATGTTTTTTGAGGGGCTAATCACTAATGGCCTTTTTATTTTGGGGAAAGAGTGATTTTATGGTTTAAAGTTTGTAAAATAAAATTGAAGACTTGAGTTTTAAAATGTTTTAATAAAAACGCTTAGATTTATAAAAAAAATTGAAATTTTAAAAGAGACGTTTTATTTTTTTTTTTATCTTAAGTAGATTTCTCACGTAACAATAATCTAATCTTTCGTGATATATACATGTAGAGGATGAATTCTATAATCACGTACAAAGGTTGACTGGGGCTCCGATAACCTGCAAGACCAAGAGGAAAGGAGAGCGACGTAACCCTTGACAACGTTGTGGTGCCGGCCAAAGGTACTCCGACGCTCAAGTCAAACGATGAATTGTTACACGACGGGTTATGGACGAACCAAGAATATGAATATATTGGTATTTTGTGTCTGTCTTACCTCCTCTGGCGAGCGGTACTTTTATAGTTCCTTGGGTGGAAGAGTCCTTTTTGGTTTTAGGTTCCTTCCTGATCGTGTTGTAATGAGTCTCTGCCAGCTACTATGCTCAGCTATATCGTATTTAGATCACGTATATCCTTCTTTGTGCATATCTTTGAAGGAGACCAAGCTCATCCCTAATTGTAGTCACGTTCCAACACTCTAGAAGCATAGAGCGAGCAACGCATGCTAAGAGTCTGGGTCTTAGCCTTAGCCTTTTCAATACATGGCTCAACAAATTGGGTTTCGGACTAAGCATAATATGGACCTTCTTGGATCCTGACAACTTTTGGCCCAAACAGTTTGTCCCCCCACTCTCTAAGTTTGAAGCTTTTCAAGTTAGAGAATAGCATTCGCGTACAAGATTCTCTGACATTGAGGTGATAGAGACTAGCTTGTCGTTCAATGCCGCAATGCGCCATGCAATGCCACTTGCGTCATTTCAACATCGTAAGCACGTAGCGCAAATCATCTAATTTGTCAATACACAAGCCTGATAATTACTACTGCTACTTACGTGCATGGGTTCTCCCTAAAATAAATGCCTACACGTCAAGTTTAGGCCCTTCTTTGCGTATCCCTGGCATGCCCACCTGTCACGCTTTGTTGTCACGAGGCACCGTTCCCTGACAAATATTTCTGACAATAGTGACCTAGAGTGCGGTCCTGTTTGCTAAGCACGGCCTTGCCAATAGAATAAATATAACACCGTAGTGGGGACTTATATCAACGAGTAGCTTGCAGAGTACGTGCTATCCCACGACCCATTGTAAGGAGCCGATTCTACACCAGAGTTTATGGGGGGCTCCAAGGTGACGTGCCAAGATGACATACTAAGGTGACGTGCCAAAGTGACATGCAAGGCGGGGTGCCAAGGGGACATGCAAGGCGGTGTGCCAAGGGACATGCAAGTGGACTTGCTACGGGGACACGCTACGGCGACGCGCGATGGCGCCAAGCCAAGGCGACGCGAGACGGCGACTCGCCAAGGCAACGTGCGACGGGGCCACGCCAAGGCGACGAGCGACGTCGACACGCCAAGGTGACGAGCAACGGCGATGATGAGTTGTGATCTAGTGTGTGTTTGCATTGCCATTTACTTATATTTTAGAGGTGTTGAATGCTTATAATGATGCACTAGTGTAGTACTCTTGAAAGGAATTGGCTTAAGCGTAAACAACTATGCATAGTGAGTTTAAGAGATAAAATGCTACACTAATAGCTTATTTTCAATGATTCAGGTGACTTTGGGTTAAGATAAAAATTGAACAATGAAAGGTGATGAAGATAGGACATGCACGGGTCTAAGGGAGAAGACTAAAGGCCGAAATGACGAAAAATTGGATGAAGGAAGTCAGCCGGACGCTAAGGAAGAGTAGCCGGTCGACCGACTAGGTCGACCGGTCACTCCAGAGAACTTCGTCGAAAAGCCGGACGACCCTCCTTCAAGAGCCGGTCGACCGGCTAGGTGGACCGGCCACTCCAGAGAGCCCTTGAAGAAAGCCGGTCGAGTACTCCAGAGGCCGGTCGACCGGCTATGCGCGAATTTATAAATAAAGCCCGATGCGGAGCAGAAAACACAGAGTTTTTACATACACTTCACACCTATTCTCACACACACTTAACCCTATTCCCTAATCGCCTCATACACCCTTTTCACATACTTTTCACGAAGAACCAAGCTTCGTTGGAGGATTCAAACGCTTTGGAATCGAGATTGTTTACAAGCTGTGTTCTAAAATCGCTAGGATGAAAGGGGAGTTTCGTTATATCTCTTTCATTCTATTTTCTATTATGTCTGAGTAGGCTTGTATAGGGTGATTAAACTTATGTAATGGGTTAATTTTATACTCTTATGATATGGGATATGATGGCTGAATATATATATATATATATATATATATATATATATATGTTTTGATTTGTTTTGTTTAATTGGGTGTTCTTTCATTCATGTCTATGTGTTTGATAAAATACCTAGATGAGTACATATATATTAATTGAAGTTTGTTTGTTATTAAACACATCTAATCCATGTTGTACTCATGTCTATGTGTTTATACATGGATGTTATGAAGTGGGTAGTGCTTTTATTCATGTCTATATGCATATTTGCATGCCTAGTAACAAGCATAATTCCAATATCACATGAGTATTAATGTTAGTCAAATCCTGCTGTAGTGATCTTAGAATGACAGAGTATAATTTAAGGCTAATCTAGGTCGAGTTTCCTTTGGCTTTAAATCCAGCCAATAGGTTTCAGGATAGATTTAGTTGACCTTAGCAACACTAGGTCTTGGCTTTAAACCCAGCCAACGGTTTAGGTACTAGGGTAGGTTCATTCTAAGCCACCTAGGAAGTTAGTTAGTCCCTTTTGAGGCCCTAGGTCATAAGGACCACGCCGTAACTCTAGGAGACGTCGCCTAGGGACGGACCCGCACCGAGTCCTAGGGGGAAATCAGGACACTAACTAACAACCTAGTTAAGAGCACTTTTGATAGTTAGCCACCATTCCTTAATCCCATAGCATTTGAGTATGGAGTTACCCATTCATAAGTCCAAGTCACCCTAATCCCTTTCCAATTGTTAGTTTCTTCTTTATCAACCTGTGTCCCTTTTTGTTTTTATTCATAGTTTAGTTTTCTTTCATTTACTTAGAGCTCCCGACAATCCAAACCTTCACAAGAAAAAGTACACTTAGTTTAGATCTTTCTTTTTAGTTCTTTTAGGACACCAAGCATAGGATACATTCACGATATTCACGCCTCCCTGTGGTTCGACACCCGCACTCGTAAACACTGTATTGCACGATCCGTACGCTTGCGGGTCTTTTAAAACTTGCACTCGTAAGAAGACACCAGGCGACATGTCAAAGTTACGTGTGATGGCGACATACAAGGGGACACGCCAAGGTGACGTGCTATGGCGACATGCCAAGGTGATATGCTAGGGTGACATGCAAGTTTAACAGGCAAGTTTGATAGACAAGTTTGACATGTACCAAGCGTTTGTCGAAAAGCCAGAGTGAATGTAGGTGTGTATGTAAGAATGACATGCAAGAATGGCATGCTAGACTTGCATCCACCAAGTGTTTGACAAAAGGCCAAAGAAAGCTACCATGCAAGGATGACATTCAAGATTGACAACACCAAGTGTTTGATAAAATGCCAAGGTAAACTACCATACAAGAATAATACTCAAGATTGACAACACCAAGTGTTTGACAAAATGCCAAGGTAAACTACCATGCAAGAATGACACGTAAGATTGCACTTGACACCACCTCACTCTCGCCTGTTGTGCCTCAGCATGCATGCTTACAGGCTCGAATCGGTTTAAACATCGATTCATCGCGTCTTTATTGTCTTCGCTTACCACGGACTCTCCAGCTCAAATTGTAATATAGCTTGACCGTAGACCCAGGTACTATCCCACAGCAAGAACCGATGGTAATGAATGACCTCAGACGTGGCATAGCGTCACACCTCTCAGCTTGACCTTCGCCACCATAGCGTCGTCCCTACTTGGCAGGGTGCCTTTTTTTTTTGTTAGCAACTAAACCAAGCCAAGTGTAATATTGCCGTGCCCAAGGTGCTCGTACAAGCGTTAGTAAGCTAGCTGTCATGAGCTTACTAGCGTGATCCCCCTTTTGAGGTTGAAGCTTATTAGACTGTGATTCGGTATACCAGCGCTCGATGTAAGGTCAAGGAGAGCGGCGTGCAAGAATGACAGGGGAGTTTAATAGCCACCAGGTGCTCGACAAAATTCCTCAACACTAAGGCTCAAGTATTCAGTACAAGCTTGGCAGGATTCTAAAGACTCACTAGGTAAGTAATACGATCTCGAGCTTATTCATGATTAATCAGACCGCACATTTGTGAAAATTTTCACCAAAGATCCCTTCCTATTTACAAATTGGGTTATCTCCATCTGACGAGGGGGGTGCTGTCACGCAACCAGCTCCGAGCGCTACTGCAGTAAAAATTCGCCTATATATGGTTACGTTAATTACCCTGCTAAGATTCATTCTTTCATAATGATTAGGAGGTTATCGCAAGCAACATCTTCTGCTTTATGGTTAGTAGATAGTTGATTGTTACAAGGCTGAACCAGTCCTCCGTGCACCAGGCGTTCAACAAAAGTTCTAGGTCACTATAGTTTGACGAGCTCTTCGAATGGCAAGTGTTTGTCAAAAGTTCCAGTCTAGGCAGGCTCATTAAGCAGAAAATTTTGACAAAAGTGCTAAACTACCAAAGGCCTAGCAAGCACACATATAGACTATATACCAAGAAAGCATAAAGATAAGTATTCATGACACCTCTAATGGTCTTGACCGTCACACTATCAGTGACCAACAAACTGTTCTGATTATTAAAATCTAGCCATTACTCTTCTTGTAGAAGTGCATACATCAACCAGCTACGCCAAGATGCTCAGACTAGTTTTACACATATTATCTCCATTTCAAAATTCTTGCTAAAGTTATTTAAATTAAAGTTGCTCATGTAGTAAATTCAATTTTAACATCATATATATACTACAAGTGACATATATGGTGTTGCGTAGATATGTATGACACCTTGTAAGCAAAGATTGCATTACATTACGTGTTTAATACTGTGGAGACATATGTGAAGCCTCCTAGACACGAGTAAGACGTATTGCCTAAGGCACAGATTTTATAATGTTTAGGGTCCAAATAAAGCTTATCATCTAAGTTGAAAGTTTATCATCCGTGAATGAGTTGAAGATCACGTGATATATAGGCGAGGTAAAGCCTGTGTAATGCACGAGAGAGTTGAAACTCATGTCATGCGAAACAAGCTGGGGTTTGTGCAACATGCTCACAACTTGGAACATATTTAATATGCGTGCAAGCCAATGCTCATGTAATGTGTAGGCAAGCTGGAACTCACGTAATACGTAGACAAACTAGAGCTTGCATAAGATACTTATGTGCTAACATTTGTTTATTGTGTAAGGACTAAGTAAGCCCTAAGATGCTAATATATGTAGGTGTGTGTGCATGCACTTCTACCCTTCTAGTAGGTATTTTAATTTATCAGGACTAGATTCACAGGGCAACTATCATACAAGTTGTTGGCCATATATAAGAAGTAATTAAGCACCTTACCCACAAGCAAGCGATTCACCATATTCAAAGAAGTAAACTACCTTTGGGATGATGAAATGTCTGACACTACATTTCATTTAGTAATTATTACTATTCGCATGTAACCATCACTAAGGAAAGCTGAATACTCAAATAGACAAGACTTTCAACGAATAGTATTGGAAGATATGACATGTCTTCTAACCCTTTGATATGAGTTGAACACATTCCTACGTGATAGTTGGTCTTAGTAGTAATCTAGAGGCTTCGTAATCCTTTCCTTTGCTAGAGGTAAACAAAGACCACACAGTCCTCTGTACGATATTTTACCCAGTTCATTCTTGGCACATGGGTATGTCAGAAGTTAAGACAAGGTTTTTATGAGTTACACATTGATAAGGTAGATTAGAGAGCTCACCTCGACAAGAAGTATAAGTAAGGGATTCTGTGGGTTTTCTCTTAGTAAGTCTTATAAAAGCGAATACTCAAATCTAGTTGTCTCATAGTCATGTTTGATGCTAAGTTGATATATCTAATATTTCTTGGATATATTTGCTTATCAAAATTAAGCTGTAATTTAACCAATAATAGAGACAGTACCTTTCACGCTAAATGGAGTTCCAGTTGTTGCACACATTCTCGTGACTTTGGTACGCAGTTGGTGTTGTCCCTTGTCCAACCATCCTAGTGACCATGTAAGGTCCTCTGTAGTTGGTTGCTATAAAGTTGGTTGCTCATTAAACTGTCTGACTGTATTATTCTTGCTATAACATTGCAAGATATCCTACTGACAAGCTCTGTTATGAGCTCGTTTTTTTCCTTCTGTCTAGGATGTCTTGTTGATAATGAGACATTTGGTTATCCCTTTTCTCAAATGTTTGTCCAACTTGAAAGGTAGTTGGTTTTACTACGATCGGGATGACCGCTTCAGTGCTTTGGCCTCTAATCTCTCTGAATCCGCACCTTGTAGAGAACTTTATCACTTGATGATAGGTAGATGGGACAGCCTTCATCTTGTGTATCCATGGTCTTCCATCACAATGGCCTCTACAAAAGAGACTCTGCATAGCTCTCAGCGGCGTTTCTTTTAATAGGTACTGGTACCCCCGAAATCCTTTGATCAGGGATTCCAATTTAGCAAATCGCCTGAGTACATCAAGGTGTGACCTATCCTATGAGGAAGGCAAATGTTCCCCTGACACTTTTTATTAGCTTGAAGGGCCGGTTGCGTTGACGTTGGTTACAATAGTAGTTGTTGGTATGGCTGCGTTGGCTACGGCTGACAGGACTCCACCTCTAGAGTCTGATAGGGTATGAAGTCTAATGATTGCATCGGGTCCATCAACTCAATCATCACGGCTTTTCCTTTGTCTCGGGGTGTCACGTTCGCCAAAAGGACATTGACCAAATCTAGGTTCTCCTGCCGTACCGCACTCGTTTTCATACGTTGCCAGTTTCTCCTCATAAGCCATTATCTTCACCAAGATGGTTGGCATATTGCTACATTCATTAGCACTAATACCAGGATTGGTCGTCATGGGGGTTGTTGGTTAAGCGCAAACGTATCACTCTTAGTCACAACGCCCGATTATCGAGGCCCCACGGTGGGCGCCAAATTGTAGAGGATGAATTCTACAATCACGTACAAAGGTTGACTGGGGCTCCGATAACCTGCAAGACCAAGAGGAAAAGTGAGCGACGTAACCCTTGACACCGGTGTGGTGCCGGCCAAAGGTACTCCGACGCTCAAGTCAGCGTTGAGCTTCAGATAAAACGATGAATTGTTACACGACAGGTTATGGACGAACCACGAATATGAATATATTGGTATTTTGTGTCTGTCTTATCTCCTCTGGCGAGCGGTACTTTTATAGTTCCTTGGGTAGAAGAGTCCTTTTTGGTTTTAGGTTCCTTCCTAATCGTGTTGTAATGAATCTCTGCCAGTTACTATGCTCAGCTATATCGTATTTAGATCACGTATATCCTTCTTTGTGCATATCTTTGAAAGAGACCAAGCTCATTCCTAATCAGAATCACGCTCCAATACTCTAAGATAGAAATGAAAGAACGACGCTAAGTTTGGGCCTTAATTTCTAGCCTTTTCAATACATGGCTCAACAAATTGGGTTTCAAACTAAGCATAATATGGACCTTCTTAGATCCTGACAACTTTTGGCCCAAACAATACATATATAAATTTATAAATTTTAAACTATTACATACATGTGGACATTTATACATTTTAAAACTTTTTTGTTGGCTATCGTTTATATAATTTATATATATAGATTAAAAATAAAGGAAAAAATAATGCTAGTAATATTGTATTCGTTAAATTATTGTTAAAACAAAATTAAAATTTTAAATGAACTATTTTACTCCTTTCAACAAAAAGTATAGAAAAATCGTTTGAAGTGACCAAATTGGGGTTTGGGTTGATAGAGTGACATAGTAAACAAGTCAAGTCAATAACAATAAAAAAGACAAAAAAAAAAAAAAAGTGGGTCAAGTCAACACGAATTCGCTTCTGCCTTCGAAATTAAGTTAGCGTGTCACTATAAGGCAAGTCTTTTGGTTCATACGAAGTCAGTCAATACCCTATCACAATGCCAAAAACTCGATTATCTTTTACCACGTCAAAGAGAGATTTGTAAGCATGGGACTTCGTTTTTTCTACAAATGAGACTTTTAGAGTGTTTGAAATGGTATTATTTTAAGAAATTTATTTTATTAAAATTTAAAAATATTTTATAAGATGTATTTTTTAAATGTAAAAAATATAATAGGGTAGTTTGCTTATTTGTTGTAAGATTAAAAAAATATTATTTATAGAATATATAGACCTTATAATATATATTGTTATTTTAATAAGATAAATATATTAAAATAAAATTATAACAAATAGGACACCCGTATTTTGTACTTTAAATATAATATGATATATATTTGTATAATCAAATTGCAAGAGACTAATAGTAAATCGATAACGTGGGCAGTTGTCTTTTCAATGTTGCAGAATTTCTCACGAGTGCCTTTTACAGGCAAATTAACTCACACGAGTGACACGTTGGTTTACTTTACAAATTAGAATAGAATTTGTGCGATCCACAGAAAAAGTGCATGTAATGTTTCTATAGATGATTAATTTATATGTTTTATGTTGAGAAAATATAAATAAATTTTATAAAATTTAATTTTTGATACTATTCATGTTTGTTTTTGAGAGATTTGGCAATAATTGAATAAATATCTAAATTAAAATAGTAAAATCAAATAGTTTTTAAAAAAATAATAGACAAATAATATATTTATTAGATTCTAACTTATTTTTGGAAGAAAAAGAATGAATAGACTTAACACACATATAGCATTAAAGGTAAGCATATATAAATATAGATATAATATCTATAGATAAGATTACAAAAAAAATTAAGTGAGGAAATAATTTTTAAATAATTTTTATTAATATATATAGATATAATTACAAAAAAAATTAGGTTAAGAAATAATTTTTATTAATCAAAAGATTAAAGTGAAAAAAGAAAAAGACATGATATAATACTACATGGGATAAATTAAAAAGATAAAAGTATTGTATTAATCAAATAGATGCTTTAAAAGATTCCTGTATAGAACATGAAAACAAACTTACTTTTAACTTTATGGTATTATTAACAAGATTTAACAATTCAACCCACGCAGCGAGAGCAACAGGCCTCATACAATCACACGGTGGAACAAAGAAAAGCTGAAAAAAAGGGATTAACAAAAAAAAAAAAAAAAGGGCAATTAATTCTGAAATCTAGCCGAAGCACTGGTCAGAGGGGAGTGGGCCGGGGAGTGAGCCCTGGTCCAAGAACTGCAACCCAAACACGACGACAATGGCGAGCAAAGCCAAGTAAGACAAGCCTTCAACGGCCCCCAACAGGCCGAACGGCCCATTGGGCAACCCTGACCCAGTCTTGGACTTGGTGTACAACGACCAGCCCACGATGCCAACTACGGCTAAGTAACTAAGCCCCTCGAGCGCACCTATCGATCCGCCAGGTCCCGGAGGCAGCCCACACCCTGTTGTCTTGAGTGTGTAGAGTGACCAGCCGATGACTGGCGTAGAGATCAGTCCGCCAAGGATGGCTGCGTTCTCCGCGACGCCGTTTCCGCTCTCGCTACTGCTTTCGTCTGCCATGGCTTTTATTATCTTCAGGCTGGTGATAGAGGATGGTGATGGTGATGGTGATCCTCTGCGCCTCGCATTGTAGGTTTTATGGGGGTGCGTTGATGGCAGGAATATGGTTGGAGATGGAGATGATAGTAACATCTTTGAAGCTCGCATTGTTGTAGATGGTTGAAGAAGTGAAGCTCTTTGCTTGCGTTACTCGCTGCAGAAAGCGTCGCACCCTTATCTATTTAGTCTTTTTGCATCCTGATCAGTGAACCACAAAAATCTTTTAGATTAGCCGGGCCTGAGCTTGAACCCGCCCAAACGACATTTTGGGCTCATTTGGTTTGATTTTTATAAAAAGATCTTTTAACAATCCACCTATCTATCTATCTATCTATATATATATATATATATATATATAAATTAAACTCAAAAGAACTCAAAGAAAAGTGTCACATCAGTACTCATTTATTTATCAAGTTATTATAAATTCTATTTTTAATATTATTACATTATTCTAAATATGTATATTATAGTGTTTAATTACATTTATACATCAGTTTCTAACCTCATCATTGCAATGAAGTTACAATATATTTAATTATATTCATGCATCACCTATATATTTCTTCTTAATAAGTTTAAAGTAATAAAAGTTCAAAAAAACTCATTAATTTAATTAATTTATGCATCATATCCTAGTTAAAAAATAAAAATAAGAATAAAAAAGCACTAGAATTAATTGAGAAATAATTAAAAAATACATAAAAACGTAAAAATAATAAAAAATCACATCTATAAATATTTAAAAAAACTAAAAAACACAAATAACCTAAATAATCCCTTGCAAAGCATGGGGTATGAAAACACTAGTTTGAAAAATATTCAAACTTCTGATGAAAACAATGTATTTGAATTTTTCTTAGAGTTTTAATTTTTTAAAAAGTTAAGCTAAAGAATTATTGCAAAAATAATATAAATTTTTTTTCCAGAGAAAAAACGCTTCTTCATGAAAGAAAGAAAAAAAAAACAATAAAAACAGGAAGAATATGCTTCTTTAAGAGAAAAACACTTCTTCATTAAAAAAGAAAGCCAATCTAGGATTAATGGATAAATCAAGTGATTAAACTTATCTCTTTCGAGGTGTGAGGTCAACCTAATGGGGGCTATGGGTTTAATCCAAAAAAAAAAAAAAAAATCCAAACAGGCCCTTAAGATCTCATAAAAATATTTTTCTTTAATTTTTTTTAAAAGTATTTTTTTGGAGAAATTAAATTTTTTATTTTTTAGAAAAATTAAATTGGAACTTCTTCTCAAAATTTAATTTTTTTCTGAAAAGGAAGCGAAATACTAATACAAAAAGAATATGCTTCTTCTAGAAAAGAAATTATCTTTCATAAGAAAAACCAATTTAAACAGGCCTTAAGTAATTTGAAGGTTTGATCCTCAGTATTTAGGTGGTTTCGCTTCAATTTGATGCCGAATATTTAAGTTTGGCAATGGTAGGTAAAAAAATCTATATATATAATGTAGAATCCTTACACAAACGATACATATACAAAAATTTTGTTATATCAAGATTGCCAGCAGATCAAAAGTGCATCCAGGTGGAGCTGAACCAAGAAGTAGCTGAATGTTTCAACTGAAATAGAAGAAAATAGAAAGCAGTGACAACCAATATACACAGTGTAGGGGTTGCCCCAGTCGAACAAAGTGGCAAGAGCCCCTATGATTTTGGGGGCTGCAACCAGGAGATAGAATTTGCGCTTAAAGAGGTGGCAGTGGGGAACTGGAGCGATTTTGCAGCACTAGAAGCAACAGAAGGATCTTCATTTAATTTTTGCTCCTCCCGCGATCTGCCATGTGAATCTATCTCCATTTCTTGCGTCTCAACCTGATTCTTGTCACTAGGACTCTTAGAAGCAGAATTTCCAATCAGAACCTGGGATTTCCAGAACGGTGGCATCTGGTGCATTGGAGGCTTTTGAGCCCAAAGAGGGTTATTTTTGCTTTCAGCACTTTCCTTCCCCATGGCCGGTTGTAGTATGTCTAATATATCATTAGCTTTATTAGGCTTCGTTTCAGTCTGCTTATCCCTATCCAATTGCATGCTATCAACTGAATCGACTTTAGAAGTTGAAGAACGGCCTGAGGCAATAGTAGCTGTAGGGAAAGCTTTCTCAGGAGGAACTACTGGACTGTAATTTGATGGAAGCAAATCATCCCAGTTCTCCAACAACTCCTTGTACACTTTACGCAGGGTGACCTCTGTGAGCCCAGTCACCTTACAGATTTCAGCCTGGGTCTTGCGTCTGTCTTCCAGTTGGCAAGCCAAATAAATGGCAGCTGCAGATATGCTAATGGGATTGCGGCGTGTGCAGAAACATTTATTGATTACGACTTCACCAATGTGAGTGGCCAGCTCCTGAAAGTTATAAGGTGCTTGTTACATGTTAGGACTTCTGCAGAAGAAGCTGCAGAGAATGATGTCCGTCTTTGTATATTTAAACCAATAAGACAGAGAATGCAGTACATGCACAAACTTCTAAATGACACCCAAGAAATGCATGTGAAAGCCCAAAAGACAACATGGTCTAGAATAGCTTTAGAATAGAGAAGAATGAAAGGAGATGATCATGACCATCAGAACACGGTTTCCCTTTGCCTAGGTGAAGAGGTCTTAGCTTATGGGTGCCTCTCATCTCTCTTGCCCTCGCTGCAGAAATGATAAAAAGAAGGGCAAGCAGCAGGCACCAGGAAATTTTCCGACCCACCAACTGGGCAACTGCAGGAGGGCAAGTGATGGCATGACTTGCTGTTCAGTATGTTCCACAATATTCTAGAATAGGTATATCCATGTGTAGACGCATGTACATGTATCTTCAAGATGTCATGAAATTATAATCTCTCTGCAACGAATTGAAATGTAAATATGCAAATCAACTTTTCGATGACATTGGAAAGGTACCTGAGCAGATTTGTTGAGTTGAAGAAGTGTACAAAATCTCGGCATGTGCACGGATATGGAGTTGCTATTAATTGGTTGACTTAATTGCAAAGCTTCTCCGAGTATCTTGATGTACTTCCCAATCTCCTTCTGGGGTAAATTTGCTGCAATTGATATTTCCTGGAACATCAAGAAAGATTTTAGATTGGGTGTTCTTATGAATTTCAAAAAATTAAAAAAATGACACAGATAACTCCAAATTTAATTGCGAGGCCAACAATTATACCATTCTTCTTCTTATTCTTCCTCTTTATACTTCATTGATTTTAGTGGCATCTAGAAGCAAAAGACAATCAAAGAACTTTCAACCGCACACAGAGAGGGGGGGGGGGGGCATTTCTGAAACAGCTAAATTAATCAAGTTCATTCTACATTAAGCAAATCTTTAAACTCATCTGATAGCACTAACACAGAAACTTCATAGAAAGGATATCATTGAACAGAGAATAACATCACAAATTCACCTTCCTTTTTCTCTCTCTTTCATTTCGGGTTGCGGGAAAGCAACTTAAAGGGCATGCCACTTGATGTGATTAACAAAACTTAACAAATAAATGGCAATTCCTACCGTTCTTATCAGCTCAATCCCATCATCTAAATCGAAGTTTGCACATTTGTTCAGTGTATTTCAATTGCTAAGTACAATCTACTACTAAGCCAATAGCTTTCAAGAAAACCATTCTCCGTCCTTCAAATAAAGATTCATCCAACAATCGCCTGCCCCCGAATCAAATTGTTTCTTCACATAGCTTAATAAAACACAATTCACATACCATTCAAGCCAAAATCAAACAAACAAGTGGCAAAAGTCAGAGCATCTTCTTCTCTTCCAATTAAGCAGAAATATATATAGCAAATAACATGACCACAGAAATTTTTAGAAAAGGGAGTTGCAGGACGAGAACATTATACCTGGAGGGTTCTGGGTTCTTGAGCTTCCCTAATAGCCTGGACGAGCGCGGCAGTAGCAAGCGCTTCGACGCTACGATTCCTCAAGCAAGTGGCGGAAGAACAATCACGAAAGAGCTGAAAGGCATGGTCTGATATATCATAATCAAGCCCAAGAATCGAAGCCACGTCAATTATCTGCAAGTAAGCCCTCAAATTATCAACCACCACAGACGGCCCGTTCAAATTCGAATTCGAATTGTTATTCGAACTCGATGAAGACGACGACGACGTCGTTTCCAACACTCTTTCGAGCTCAGCCAAGTGGCCGGCGAAGGAAAGAGAGGAGTGAACTGAGACTGGGTAGGGCTCGAGTGACCATGTGGAGAAGGCTGTTATGAAGCCGGTAGGCTCAAACGGGTCCTGTTCGTCGGTGTTCGTGGTGGTCGTGGTGGTGCTGGAGGTGGGGTTGGGGAGGTCGGAGGTGACGAGGTAAAGAGGGTTGTCTTGGGCGCGGATGTGGAAGAGGTGGTGGGGTTGGGTTTGGCGTTCTTCGACTATGCGGCCGCAGGAGGTGCACTCCGTTATGTAACGGCCGGCAGTTGTGGTGGTGCAGCGCCCTTGCGTGGAGCTGCAGTAAGGGCAACGCATTTTCTTTTTTTCTTTTTTTTTTCTCTTCGGGTGGTTTTGGCGAGATTTTTTTTTTATTTTTAGGAGAAAAGCTTTTTAGCAGTCGAAAATATCCGCATTTTATCCACTTGTAATTTTTTCTTTTCAGTCAATCTTTATATCTATATCTATATATATAGTTTAAATTTGTACAAATTATACCTCAAATAAGTATACAACATCAGTTCTCATTTGTTTGATCATTCAGTTAAAATTTGTTATTAATATTATAAATTTAATTAATAACAATTTTTACATTATTTATTTTGAAGATTTTTTATCTCTCCATTTATGGAACTTAATACATATAAATTTTGAAACCCTTAAAATCCAGTGACTTTTAAGCTATAAGATTAATGTGGAGGAGTTTTCAAACCCTTAGAATGCGTTATTTATGATAAACTTTGCGGCATGCTAATTCTTTTATTTATAAATAGTTACATTATCAAAACTTCAAGACATACAAAAAAAAAACAAACATATAGTGTTTTTTGTAATTTATAAGCTTTCATAGTTGAGAGAGTTTTAATATCGTTTTTATTATTAGCTTTTATGGTTTGGGTGATACATTCACAAAAGATAAACTATTGTCTCTTAGAAGGTTTGTGCGAAAAGCCAGCAACATCATATTAGCAATTAAAATCTTAAGGAGATTGAATCCTCTCAAGCCTCAATCCTAATTTACATTTAATATTTTGTCACTTTATTTTTTTATAGATATTTTCTTTTAACTTCTTACAATGTATTTTATTTTGTTTAAGTAATCTATATTACTTATGTATTCAATTGGTTATTTTGATTTTAGTTTATTCCTAATTATCGTGTTATTTACACACAAGTCATATATATATATATATATATATATATGTCACACACATACATATATACAATAATTTGTTGTCTTTAATTAAAAATAAATAAACTCAATAAAAAAATAATATTTATTATTAAAAATAAATTAATTTCGCATGAGATAGATGATGCTAGTTTTAACCATTGCAGTAATCATAGACAAAGAATTTGAAAGAACTCCACTCCATAATTTCTTTGAGGGCTCATGTTTTTTTAGGCTCGCAAGTTTGTTTGGTGGTCCAAATGTCTTGATTTAGGACAAAACATTGTAAATCTTAAGTTTCATGAACTATTATATGAAAAAATGGGAAAAAGAATGATTTTAGGCTCGAAAGGATATATCACATTTTTCTTTGAATCGTTACTATGATTGTGTTTGTATAAAATTTAGGGCTTGTTTGGATTGGCTTTTTTTTAGGAAAAATCAATTTTTTTTTTTGTGTAAAAGTTATATTAAATTTACAATAACTATTTGATTTGGCTTAAAAAAAAGCTGAAACTCTGAAAAAAAAATTCGAAATACAATTTTTTTTAGAAGCCAGAATTTTCAGCTTCTAAAAAAATTATTTTTAAAAAATTATTAGAAAAATACTTTAAAAAAAAACCAATGCAAACGAGAACACAATTTTAAATTGGACTTAAGCATATTATTATACAAATAAAGGCTCCAAAGCACACGGTGTAGCCAGAGCAAAGCCAAACAAAAAAGAAGATGAATGGACCAGGCCCAAATCTTAAACTAAAAAGGAGATCGTGGAAACGAGATCAAAACAAAGGGCTGAGCTTAAAGCAACACAGAAAAATACAGCCCAATAATGTCAAGGGGGCCAGAGAAAACCTATCAAACGTCCAATAGTCTTGCTAGAAACCACAAAAAAATTATCGACAAGGCTAAAGCAAGAAAAAAGATGTTATCCCCAAGAGACAGGCACCACATCTTCATAAGTGCTTATTTTAAATGTAAAGGGCTATGATATCGTAATAATTCATAAATCGATCTAAATTCTTTAACCCTCAAAGGCACCAACATTAACTTACATTTATGAGTCACGCACCTTTCCACTGGCCAGAGACTAACAGTGAGTTTGGAATGATCTTATTTTAAGATATTTATTCTATTAAAATTTAGAGAAATATTATAAGATTTAAGATTTCTTATCACATGCACTATGCATTCTATAGTTATAAAAAATAAGATAGCATGCATTGCTTATTTCTTTTAAGATAAAAAGTTTAGTTTTGTTTTGAATTTTCATAGAACGCAACCCATTCGAAAACAATTGGATGATGACAAAATTATCAACGATTGGCATTCCTTATTTCGATTCAACAACGTATGAATAGTTCCTTGATTTTGGCTAAGGGATTGTTGAATTCTTGCTTTGGAATAGGAATAAATGGAAGAAAACGGATTGATATTAGTGCAATCTGATCCATTATCTGAGAGCAATCGTGAATCCGATGGATCATTCCTTTTTCTGATATATGAAATAGAAGATTTCACTAAGTCAATTCTTAAGAAATGTCAAATCAAACAATTTTTTCATTTCAGTAGATAAGTATCTTAAAATAAGATTATAACAAATAGAACATAAAACGACTCTAATAAAGAGGTGGACCCATCATCTTGTACATATGGGCCCAGTTTTTCATAGCACTAACATGATCTTAAAATCAGTTTTCAATTTCTTGGGCCACAATTAAAGACGCAACGCACCCCCCAGGCCCACCAACATGGCAACAACAATCCACAGTCAAACCGCACAAGTCACAAGCAAAGTCTCAACCTTTTGTATTAAAATGGCTACCACTAACCATAAACAATTCCCACCATCTTTAGCAATTCTTTCCATTTATTAAAAAAATAGATTGGATTCGCCGGCGAAGCAGCACATGTGGTGGCCCACTTTCAGATCACCCCTCTCCTTCTTAACCTTTCATATATAAACTCCAAAATTCCAATAATCACACGTCACATTTTTTAGCAAAATTACATTTTCATAATATATCAGATTAGAAAATTTTTTTTTTGGTTAATTTTTTACCTGTTTTGAGATGAAGGATGATCATGCATCATTACCAGTATCAACACCCACAGCCTATTTATCATCATCATCGTCATCGTCGTCGTCAACGATAACAAAAGGGTCATCATCGTATTTGGGCCTGGGCCTATTCACTAGGGGCCGGTACAAGTTTTGGGCCTTCGCGGCTATTCTACTTTTGGCCTTCTGGTCCATGCTTACCGGCACCGTCACCCTCCGCTGGTCGGCCGGCAATCTCAACCGCTTCACCGACGACATCGATATTCCAATCCACGATGATCTCGACGTCCTCGTACGTTGTCCGACCCAGTTTTCATTTATTCCCATTTTCTATATATTTGCATTTTTGCATTTTATGTGCAAGCTCGATAGATTTTGTATTAAGCTTTCTTCTCACCCTCGCGTAGTCGGAGATTTGAGCAGCTGTTGTAGTAAGAAAATCATCAATTGAGTGATTAAATGAATATCATACGTTTAATTTTGAGATTAGGTAGAAGCTACTGTGATTAATTCGGAATTATTAGGTATTCATATGGTTTTGTACATTTACTGCATTAATGTTAATTCAAAAACTCGGATTAAACATTTTGAGCTTAATCGATGTTTGAGCTAAGATACCTATTGTCAAGCATGCAAGTCTCTGTTTATTTTTTCCTGTGGCCAGAAATAAATGATTAATTGGTTGACAGATGATTAAGCTTGATATTAAATGATGATATAATGATAGATTTGGAACACAAGTTTTTATTTATCTATTACACATATATACAGAATTTAATGGATTCATCCTTTTGATGAGAAAATGATTTGATTTAGTAATTAATTTAATGAATGGTTAATTTTGAGATTATCTAAATACTATGTTGATCAGTTAGGAAGCGGATTTGATGTATTATCTTTGTATATAGGTTTATTGCTCTCGTGTGAAAATGTGGGTGATTATATTAATGATGTGGTGGTTAAGTGGGGAGTTTAATAAATGATGTGATGAATGGATTAGGAAATGGAGGAGAGGGAGAAGTTGGTGAAGCACATGTGGGATGTGTATACAAACAGCAAGCGCATCAAATTGCCGAAATTCTGGCAGCAGGCATTCGAGGCGGCTTATGAGGATTTGACCGGAGATGACCCCCAAGTCAGGGAGGAGGCATTTTCTGAGATTGCAAAAATGTCGCTTCGCTACGTCAACCTCGAGTCTCCTCATTTTGCTTCTTCGGTTAGTTTTGAATTCTCTCACAATTTTAAAATATTTGTTCTGTTTTTGTTCTTTTTTTTTTCTTCAAGTTTTCAAGGTATATGTAGGTCAGTAGGTGTCTGTATTCTTCGCACTTCAAAGTCCATGTAGTTTGAGTTCAAAGATATGACTACCTAAGCAGTTAAAATGTCCTCTTTTCTACTACCTTTTCTCATGCATGTGAATAGAATATCAAACTTTAGAAATTTTTAGCTTGACATAAACTCAGATAAGCACTTCCACTTGTGAATAGGAATATTAAACTGCATGTTTTTCTATTGAGTCAAGCTTCGAATTCTTTTGCAGGACTTATGACCTGGTGAAGGTCTTATTATATCATTGGAGAGCACAAACATTACAAGTCACTTCTCTAGCAGTCGTTATATCATAGAGCTTTCTCGAATTATTGATTTGCCCCTGAATTCAAAATGCAGGATTCATCTTAATCTACTTTTTCTTTTTTTTTTTTGTAGATATCACCGGTACAACATAGACTTATATCTTGCAATGTTTAAAATGCAACGCAAGCAAACATGCCTACGAGCATTTTTTGCTGGATGTTAGTTGCATAAAGTACTTTCGTGGTTTTAATTAATTCTAGTGTTTGCTGATTCTGATTTAACCAGCAGCTCTTTATGAGATATGCTCTGCTAAGTAGTTCACATATCGAACTAGAGATGTCATCTGGCATATGCATAAAATGTGTTATCTCATTGCATTCTCGCTTTCTGTCAACAAAGAGTGTCCCGAAGGACTGTGATGGGGACTCCATTCCATGTGTGATCTGTGATCTTTCTTCTTTCAGGGGAAAGTGTCTATATGATACTTTTGCTTGATGTGTCTGTCCACATCTATCTGAAGTCTGAACATTCATGTGTCTACTCTCATTTTTCAACCAAGGATTGCATGTCATCCATGCTTGGCAAGAGAGTTACTCCGACGTTTCTACAACACCTGTTCACTTTCTATAGCTGCCTAGCTGGTGCAACTACCTTAGGCACATTCCAATGAGAGATTAGACAAGCAAACAATCTGTTTTTATCTTCTTTTCATCTCTCAATGTGTGTTTCTTCTTTCTTTTTCTCTTATAGTTCTGCTCCGGGCTGCTTAAAAAAGTGCAATCCTTTGTTGCTATCCTGTTTTCTTTTCAGATCCCCAACTTTAATAGGAAAAGTCGGTCTTATTATATTGTGCATTCCTCCTTCAAAATGTGGTTTCTATGAGACCCCCTCAGGCATCTCTCTAATTAATGGACTTCCTTATTTTTGTGGATAATTTCAGATAATACGAGAGTCGAGTAGAAAAGATCAAGGTACAGCAACGAGCAATGAGTTTAACAAGGATTAGTTCACTCAAAGATCAGCAAGGACGACCCTTCCACATGACATTCTTTTATATGTACTATCAATGGCATCAGATGCTCTTGCAACCTAAGTCAGCTAAAGTTTGCAGGTAGATTTATACTCAGATATTGTTTTCACAACAGGGACGAACAAAGTATTTATTATTATTAGGTAATGCATTTTTGTGATCACTGCATATATCAATCAAGACCGGAACAATTTCTTCATTCAGTTCATTCAAATGGAAGATTCTTCGTCCCAGCATCACAAAAACATTGGATGGGAAGCCCTTTTATTTGTTGGCAATACGTGCTATAGCTGTCACTCCATCTCAAGTTTGTGCCTGCTAATAACAAATTGTTCTCCACTTGTGATAATTTCATTTCACTTATGACAGTGATTAAAATGGGCGTTTTAAATGCCAACAATTTCTTCCCTCATCTGTTTTCTATCTATTTAGGAACCTTAGCATCGTGTCTGGGAAAAATGTGGGAATGAAAAATGAAGGCTGAATGCGTTTACAGTTTTCCCTTCCCTTTTTGATCTTGTTGTGTGAGTAGTAGCCAATTGCTTTGGTGAAGCACCTGTTATGCACTTATGCTGGACATATCATTCCTTAAACCATCCATAAAATGGCATTTATCTTCTTCTTCTTCTTTTGCAAAATGGCCAACTATTTCTCAATTTCTATATGCTTTAGTGGCTTTTTGACACTGAGATCAGTTATACTGCAGCTTGACTGCCAATTAGTCCAAGAAACCATGAACTTCAGATTGTACTCAGGATGTTCCTGTAACTTCTATTCACAGTTTTTGATTTTCCTGTGACTTTTACTAGAGGTTTTATGTCGTGCTTTGGTAGACTATGGGCTGCTGGGCATTTTATATTTGATATTTTCAATTTTTAATTTTTAAAATTTTTATTTTTATTTAAATAACATATGTTTATAATACTAAATGTATTTTCTTTATTGAAATTTTTTACTAAAAATATTTTTCAATATGACAATCAAATACAAAAATAAAAACATTTTTCATCATCAGATTATTTTACAGAAACAAATTATGCCTTCATCTGGACTATTTGTATATACGGATAAAGACATTCATATGGTACAAGATGCATGTGCAAAATGATTTATATCATTGAATAATATATATGGAAAACTATGAGAAAGTATCGAATATTTCCTCTAATTGAATCAATGACATTGCAGGGAGTAGTCTTTTCTTTTTTCTTTTTACTTGTTCTTTTGCTTTTTCACAACAATGTATAGATTTACTTGATATTCAATCAGAGCTTTCATAAGCGTTACAAATTTGAATCCTCATATAATATATTTACATAAATAACATTATAAGAGAGATCTAATAATAAGGAATTATACATGTATCAGTAGCTAAGTCATCATTCTTCAGTAACTTTCTGGGTGACTTCTCTCCATTACATATATACATATATACATACATATATATGTAGGTATATGTATATATATATACGTGTGTATATATATATATGTGTATATATGTGTGTGTGTATATATATATGTACACAATATAGGTATATATGTTGTGTTACTTGTATGCAAGTCCTAGGGTTGGACCATTCCCATCTTATTATTGTGCTTGTAAGAAACATCGTTTTCCACCTTCCATTTCCTTCTACTCCTTTTTCTCTTTTCATCATTTTCACTTGACTCTGTTTTTTGAGTTTTTTTTTGGTTACGTCATCGTTTTTCCCTCGTAAAAGGCAATACATTCAGTTTCAGATATGAATGACACGTTAAATTGATGTCAGATTTTCACTACCCTCCTCTCTTTTGACTTGGAGTTTGACAATTAACTACAGCACAATCAACTTATTTATACATGTGATGTTTATATTAACATTTAATATATCTATTCCACATATTGTAAATATTTACATCTTTAAATATGAAACAATCCATGAATGTTGAAGAAAAAGGAAGAAATTTTAATTTGGTTGACTTCTGAAAGCTAGAGTTAATTTAGGAAGAGCATAGGAAGTCATTACCGAAAATTGAGGAAAGATAGATAGTATTAATTAATACATGGAGTATTTCATTGGGGGGGGGGGTAATTTCGGTGGTATATGTTATCACATTTTCTTAATAGAATAATCAAAGCGGAAAAAATTTTAAAAAATTCAATTTGCATGTATGATCAGGGTAATGGTTCACTAACTTAATATGATTGACTGCTTTGAATAATGCAATCTTGTATATATGATCAAGGTAATAATTCACCATCTTTTGTATAAAAAGGTTAAGCACTTAATAAGCGAGATCTTCACAATGATTTAAATCACTACTTTAATTCTTGTTTTTTTCCCCCTCCATTGGCTAGAACATTAACCCTTCAATCATCCCCTTTAGTGAAATTTGAACCCGCTGTATCATATGCCAAGGGCCTTTTTGAATTTTTTTTTTCATGAAAAAAGTAATTATTGATAATAGACATTTGAATTATCCTTTTTTTCCCTTCTTTTTCTTGAAAAGTTAAAAACTCTCAAGTCAGAGATAAAAAATTGAGATATTTTAAAAGATTTTTTTTTTCTAAAAACTATTCATAAACCAATTCAAAGCAACCCTAGTTCTAGTAGTTTGAACCTGGCACCTCGCGGCATCAATAATTACCACACACTTTTCTGTCGAGGAGGCCACTCTCCAGTCTCCACCTAAAGACACACACATGCACACACACACACACAAAAAGATGACAAAATTACATATGTAGCCCACTTACATTAAAAATTGGGAATCCATTTTTACTGTTGGGAAAAGCAAGCAAAATCGCTGGTCTTAACTGGACAGGTTCATCCAGCCTCTCTTGCTGAAGAAATTGGATCACTGGTTTCCAACGATGGTTATGAAAATGTTAAACATGTGCCAAAAATTCCTCAACAGCATCATGCATGCTTCACCACTAACTAAGATTGCAAGTGACGTCTTCACATGTGAAATGCAACATTTTGTGCTCATCATGGCGTTGGGGAATTCAATTGTTTTTTTGGATAAATCAAGACTTTTTAAATCAAATATGTAGGATTTTAAGTTATTTTAATCAATATAAATTGACTTTAGAATAAAGAGGCTGTCAGCGTTTCCACGAATTTTTATTTAAATCTCATATTCTTGATCTTATGAGATTTTAGTTTACTAATGTTTCACCGTCACATCAAGTTTTATTATATAAAACTATATCTTAAAGGGCATCCGAGACTTTCTTATTGCAAAATTTTTGTTAAATTGCTTTATCAATTAATTTTATTTTTTTTAACAAATAAAACTATAAAATTACCTTTCAACATAAAATTTTATTTAGTAAGATTTGATGAAATAGGAGAATATCGATAAAACTAGAATTTCGTTGGAGGAATTCGGGAATGGCTGCTTCTTAATTCACTATTCTAATAATATCACATCTTTAATTGCACCTTCAACGATCACTGAGCATTAAATTTGGTAAATTCTCTATTTCTCGATCTTACTAAGTCATTAGTTGCACCTTGACAATCAATCTTGAGTTACATTGAATTAGTGTTTGGGAAAACCCAATTGATCTCCTCCATATATAAACTAAGATTTTCGAGACTAATAGATAAGATGTTGGTCTACTAATCTACTATTTCAGGATACAACCTCCAGTGATTAGCTGACACATATACAGTGGGTGCTATTGACTTGTTTTCGATCTTTGAGATAATTTTTGACTTGATTTTCTTTAGACGCAATATTTGGTTACAATAGAAAATATATTTTGTATAGAACTGCCATATATTCGGTCTGATTTGTTCTTAGAAAAGGTTGGGTTTAGGTCGGGCAGAATATACCTAATATATATAACCTTTTTTGAAATAGTATTGATGTGCGTTTGGTACCTTATTTTATGGTCCTAACTCAGTAAACAATAGCAATATATAGTGATAGATCAAGATATTACCCGCTTATTTAAAAGTTTAAACGTGTAGAAATGATAATATTGTATTTATTGTCATAGTAACATATAACTTAACATTAAAGTCAGATAATAAGAGAGCTTAACGAGTAAATAGAGCATGAGCAACCAAATTAAAGCTAGGGATTGAGGATAATTCAAATGGTTGATAAGAGTAATTCAAATCCCATAGAGGAAGGGGAAGTAGCGTGGGGGGGGAGGGGGGGGGGGAGTTAATAGAAAAAGACCAAATTGAAACTAAAAATTCTTCTTATTTCGACTCCATTCTACTTTGAAAGACCTGGAGTCCAAAAGCAACAGAGAAAGAAAGCAAAACTAAGAGTCTAAATGTACATACAATATTGCTTCAAAATATAATGCACATAATTGATCTCTAGCTAGGCAATTCCAAGCTGCACTTCTTTGGCAGCATTCTTGGATGGGGCACTGCACCTCTTACTGAAAATGGACTCCATTTCTTCCAAGGTCCTCCCTTTAGTCTCAGGCAAGAAGAAGTAAAAGAACACCCAAGCCACCACAGATATGCCACAGAACATAAAGAAAGCCCCACCAGTTGTGATGGCCTCAGAGATTGACAGAAAAGTCATGGAAACTGTGGCATTCATCACCCTGTTCACAGCCACGCCAATGCTAGCCCCTTGAGCCCTTAGCTTTAGTGGAAAAATTTCAGAGCTATAAACCCATGTAATAGGCCCAAGCCCTATGTTGAAGAACATCACAAATGCATAAACAGCAATGATGCTGAGCACTAGTGACCATAGCAGTTCACCATCTGTGTGTTCCACAACAGTTAAGCATGTTCCTAGTCCTGCTAAAGCCACAATCATCCCACCGACGCTGCTTAAAAGTAGCTTTCTCCTCCCAACTCTATCAACAAAGAAGGTTGATCCTATGATGAATGTCAGCTTGGTTAGGCCAACCCCAACTGTGGCAAGCAAGAGCTTGTTCTCTGATTTAACTCCAGCCTTCTTGAATATTCCTGGACCGTATAAAATCACAGCTTCTATGCCTGTTGCATGCTCAAAGAAATGGATACCAACGGCTGCAAGTAATATCCAACGCACGTGAGGGGCTGGGGTGATCAATAGCTCTTTCCAGACCCCTTCACCATGTGTCTTTCTTGAGCTCGGCAGCTTAACAACGTCGTCGTTGCAGTTGTCGTCGATCCCAGCAGCTCTTTTGATGTCTGTAAGTCTAGATTCGGCTTCATCAGCATCGTTTGAGACTTTGTACAATATTTTCTTGCCTTCTCCTAAGCGGCCTTGCATGATTAGCCATCTTGGAGACTCTGGCATTTGTAGTATCCCAATTGCCAAGAATAAAGATGGGATGGCTGCAACGCCAAGCATCATTCTCCAGCCAAGTCTCAGAGTCATTTTTGCGAAGAAATAATTGGACACATAGCCGAGCAGTATGCCTACGCTAATCCCAATTTCTGGAAGAGATGTTAAAACACCACGATGGGTTGGTGCTGATATTTCAGCTGCATAAACTGGTGCTATCATAAGTGCAAAGCCAACTCCTACTCCTGCTGTGCACCTTCCGGCTACTAGAACAGCGTAATTTGGACCATACCCCATCAATACTGAGCCAAGCAAGAAAATTATCGAGGCAGCAACGATGGTGTATCGCCGGCCAATGAAGTCGGAGGTTCTTCCGGCGCAAAGGGAGCCAACTAAAGCGCACAGATTTAGGATTCCGGCAAGGACTTCAACTTGGCCTTCCTTGATTCCGAATTCTTCTTTTATGAAAATCATAGCTCCACTCATTACACCAGTGTCTGCAAACAACGGAAAAGGTATATATCTACTGTTATCATAAGGAAAACAATTAAACCTTAATATAAAGTGGATAACTTCTTCTCATGACGTCTTGGAGACTATATATCATGGCATGTTCATAGTGCGCTCGTGTAATAATCATATCAGCTCATGCTAAATTCATGCATAGTGAGGGATTTCAAAATACATGCAGGAGTACTGAACCATTTTCCTAGTGATATTAATTCTTGAAATGTCCAAACAATTCTTGAGATAATGCATGAAAGTCTTTCTAAACTAAAATGGGGATTATGAAAGAAAATGCTAGAGAGAGAGACAGAACTGACCATAGCCAAATATGATGGATATCATGGAAGCAACAACTGAACAAGCACAGGCATATTTGTTAAGCCTCGTAGAGCCATCTCCACCACCACTCTTCTCCATTTAAAATTAGTAATAATCCAAAGCAACACCACACTCTTCTTCTCTTCTCTTATCTTCCACCCTCTCTATCTATATAGAAATGGTAATAATCTCTCAATCCCTCAATTTGAGAAGCTTACTCAATATATAGAATAACGTTACTTTTTTTATAGGTCCCAAAAAGTAAACAAATACACGGCATGCACACAACAATTGTGGTACCCACAGGCAATTCATGTTACCAAATATGAGATATTTTTCTCATCTCCTCCTCTTCACACGCTCTACACCCACTCTCCACTTTCGTAGAAAGAAAAGTTCCAATGAAATCTTAACTATTCATTTACAGATCATGTCATCTCATGCATTCATGAAATTCCCGAATATCAATTTACTTAGCCTATTCACACATGTCGAAGTATATAACACGCATGCATATGTGCCACAAATTAATAGCAAAAATCACTACGCAACACAACTCAATTTGCCAAAGAAAAACAAGTGCTCAGCTGTATAGACAAAAATTCCACACAATCAAAAGGAAAGGGAAAAACTTTTGAAGAGAAAAAAGGTTTTTTTTTCACTTGCGGGTTTTATTTGAGTTTCTAATTCGTTATCCAAAATGAGCGCAACATTGGTGGATAAGAATGTAAATCCGTATCAGACGCCGGTTTGACATGGCAATAGACTTGGGACTCTACGCATCGTGCTTGCCACCTGTATAGTCAAATTTAAAGGTTACTACGAGGACAACTCTCAAGTTGTTCATCAATCTATGTTTAAGACACTTCCGTATTAACTAAAAGTTTTGGATCGTTTGTATTATTGTGACGATATGGGATAATATAATTAAGAGACCCTTGAAGAGAACTCCTGATGACTAGCAACTAGTAGTTGTTTAATATAAAGAGATCGAAGACTTATTACCAACTAGTAGTTAGAAATTAAGAGAATGAAGACGAGCATTAACAGAAAGTAATTAAGGGAGGAAATATTATTAATAGAGAAAGAGAGATAGTAAGAGTATGGGCTTGTTTGGAAGTGCGTGTGTTGTGTGTGTGTGTGTGTGTGTTTTTTTTTTGTTCCATAGAACAATTTTTTTTAAAATAGTTTTTCAAAGTAATTGTTAGAAGCAAAAGAACAAAAACTTTGTTTGGTTGGAAAATAAATTTATGTCCTTCAAAAGTATTGAAAAGACCACGATACCTTCTTTTCCTTTCTTTATATATATATTTTTTTCTCCCCATAAACATATATCTAAGCATGTCTACCTATATAAATCACTATAAGAAAACAGCCACAGGCGACAAAATTGGAATGAAAATTGAGCATGGCTAAAAACTCATGAAAATTGAGCATGGCCCCTATGCAAGGATGACATGCACAAATCGGGAAAAACTCATGAAAACGACAAAAGATGTTCCAGTTTTTTGCTCTTAATAACATATATATTTTTCAAAATAGTTTTCAAAAAACAATTATAAAGAAACAACTCAACCAGACAATTTTTTTCCCCTAAACAAAATGTTCTTAAAAAGAGTTCCAGACAGGCTCTAAATATTTGTTAGTTCCCTCCATATGATATTGTATTGTAGAATGTCATATTCATATTCATATCATAGAAGTTATTTTTCATTTATATTCGACAACCTTAGACTCTGTTCGGGCTAAAAATATTAATTTAAGTGGATAAGGACGAAATGCCAATATACCACTAAATTATTACAAATTTGTGGTATATACGTATATATAGATAGATGTACCTCGACAGAAGGGCTATGTATATGTAAAATAATCTATGTCCCACTAAATTAATTTCATCCTTGATATCCACATAATATTATTCCTACAGAATAATAATTTTAAAAATCGGTAGCCAGTTAAGCCATCATTTTCAGAACAAAATGAGCTCACAATACGAAGTTGAGAGTAGAGAATTGAGTCAACTATTACACGCCCAATGATGGTGACAGCAGAGTGGTCATATTTGAGTATAATTATTCGTCAATTGTTTCGCTCTCTACTGTCAAGTGTCAACCTAAATTTTTTGGGTGTATCTGGGGATATTGTATATCCTACCATCTTCAAATCCTTTTTAACAGTATCTGTACAGTGACCTTTCATGGCGATTGAGGCCATGCATGCCCTACTTTACAGGCTGCTCTTTTCAAAGTCCAACTTGCATGGTTGATATGATCTCTTTTTGTGTTTATTTGAGAGATAATGAGTATGTACCAACCTCTGGATATATATCATGGGGGAAGATGGAGAAAAGTAATAGCTACTATTTGAGTGGACACAAAATAATGGTGGAAGCCTCGAGATATTTGGACCATTTCGTGAAATTGCTTGTGTTTGTCTATGTTTGGAAAGGGTTTTTTGACCCCACTTATTTGTTGCATCTCCTTTTATAATCTTGTAATTGTATCTATGAATTCGTTACAACTCAGAGGGTGTTTGGCAGTGCTTATTTAGGACTTTTAAGCGGCAAACAATAAAAATTATATAAGATGGTGCTTTTTTTAAAGTACTTATAAGTTCATAAATAAGCAAAGCCAAATACCCTGTTACTTAATTTAGAATTGTCTCTTGATGCTCCCTAAGGGTTTGACGGAGGGAGCGCTCATAATGACTTATTGCGTCAAGATATCTCCCAGTTTAAACTTATGTTCTCATATTATACATATTGTCTAATCATTAACTAACTAAAACATGTATTGAAGTATTTTGTTGGAGGACTACATATATTCATAGTCTCAGACTTGATACAGTCTAATCTGGAGTAAATGTCAGTTTCTTATATGGCATAAGTTTTGCCAAACTATGCCTTATATTAAAAAAGCAGTTTAATTGTCTTGAGCTATTTGGTTTTCACTTGCTGTTTTATATTTTATATTTTGGAAATATTAACTCATTATAAGAAAAGTTATACATTGAGCTGGAGGAAAAAACAGTTGGGTTCTATTTGATATATTTAAATTCTACAATTTTGTGCATAACAGAATTTGTACAATGTTTATTTTTTTGTATGTTTGAAAAGTTAGCTAATTGTTAAAAAAAAATTATGTATTATGTTAGAGAAGAATTTGATTCAAATAAGTGAATTTAATTTTTCTTCTAATGTTCTATGTAATATAAATGTTGTGCAAAAAGCTTTTGTTGATCTTTTTCCTTCATGAAATTAAACTTTTTCTGATTTTCTATATGATAGTAAACTCATTTATGTAATGATTTTAATGATTTTTTTTTTGTCTATTATTATCTTTTGGCTTAAAGATAAAAATATGCTTAAGACTTTATTTGGTAAAATTTGTACTCATAGAAAAATATGAGTAAAATTAAAAGTTCATAAAGAAGTTTGGAATTTAGAATAAAACTCATGCAAAAAAATATCTAATTTGTCCAAAATGAGCTTTCCATCGTAACAGGAAAAGTTTCATAATGATGCTTAGCTGGATCTTTTTTAATCTGGTTTCATATATGTTATGGTAGGAGATGGCTTTCATTTTCAGTTACCTTGTCTCTTTTTGTTGCTACACAGTATATTCTTGGCTACTAAAATGGGGGAGTCTAAACGTATGGAAATAACAAGCTGGCAGTGGTGGGTGCTGATCACTTTTCAGTATAATTTTTGCCAAACCGCTCAGTTAACAAACACATGGCACTTCTCTTCAGATTTGTAAGTTTGGTTGGATACTTCAGATAAATTTTGGCATAAAAAGATATGTTATTATATAAGTGATAATTTGAACGATAATTTTGACGTTTGCATTTGTGACAGGAAACACAGTATACTTTAATTTACTGTACTGCCAACATGATTTTATATTTTTATTCATAATTTCTCACTGTAGCTTTTATGATTTTCAGCTTTGACCCTCTATTTTGCCAAAGATCGAACCAGCTGAAGGAGATTGGGTGATCACCAGTTCAGGTAGATGAGCTGTTAAGAATGCATAGATATTCACTCGTTACATTCAAGGATATTCTCGAACCACGTTAGATTGAGACTAATTTTTTGAGAATGGAATTTATAATTTCAAAAAGAATTAAAAATGTAGTAAGACCGTGATACGCGTATGACCTACTTGCAAAGCCTTTTTCCTTTCCAGATTTCCATGATGGAAGGAAGGTAGGATACGTTTGCGACTCCAGGACTGGTGGTGACTTTCACCAGCATTAGCCGCGGCCAGTCCGTGTGCAATGATAAAATACTTGAAAGACTTATAACTCTTTCTAGCCTTTCAGTTTTAGATCCTTTTATGATGCTGCTCCATTTCAACACGTTTATATATATATATATATATATATATATATATATTAAAATGATTGAATAAGGTGTTATGTGTTACTTTCCCAACTAATTTAATTTTTTTTTTTTTATTTAATGCTTGGGCACTGGACTGGGGCAAAATCGACCCAAGCAATTAGCCAGGCTTAGAGAGATTCGGTGTGAAGCCTGGCCTTAACAATGGCCGTAACCCATGAAATCCATTATAGCAAAGTCAAGGCTGAAAAAAGGGAGAAACGGCCATATGGTACTTACTGGAATAACTAAGGGCTCATTTGATAATGCTGTAAAACATTTTAAAAATAGAAATCAGAATTGTAAACAAAAAACTATAATCAGAATTATAAACAAAAAACTATCAAAAACAATTAAAAATAAAAATTGTAAACAAATTTAGTTAAATTACAGAATCTATAAATAAAAACAAAAAAAAAATGGTTTGGTTGTTTGTAGTTTACAAATTGTTTTTGTCTCTTATTTTTTATTTTAGTATTTTATGTTAAATAGAACGCATGAAAATATTTGAGAATATTTTGTAAAAGGATAATGAAAATGTTTTAAAGCTAATTTATTTTCTTTAAGATTATAATTTCAAAATATAAGTTGAATTATTTTGAAAAAATATATATATATTTCATTTTAAAAAATTTTAAAAATAATTTTAATTTTATTAATTTATTTTTAAAAGTTTTTAAAAATAACTTTTCAATAATGATTTTTAAAAATAATTTTAATTATGTTAAGTAATTTTAAAAGTGTTTTTAATTTATTAAAATTATTTTAAAATATTTAATTTTTGAAAGTAATTTTTTATTTATTAAAATTTTTTTAATTTATAAAATTATTTTTAATTTAAAATTATTTTGAAAATATTTTAATGTATTAACACATTATTTTTCAAAATAGTTTTGATTTATTAATTTCTTCTTTGAAATATTTTTAATTATTTTTTGAAAAAACATTTTTCAAATATTTTATTTGAAAAAACATTTTTCAAATATTTTATTTGAAAAAAATAAAAAAAATTAATTTTAATAATTATTTTTAAAAAAATTAATGACTTCATATTAATTTTGAAAAGATAATTCTAGAAGGTATTCACCAGGAAGTGAATAAAAGTTTGGAAAACCTGTTGTCACAAGATGACAAAACTATTTTTTCTTGTTTACCAAAGTTGCAAAAACAAGTTGTTAGTTTTTGTTTTTTCAAAAAACAAAAACAGAAATAAATGAAGTAATTTTTAAATTTTGATCAACAAAGACAGAGAACTAAAAGTAGCAATGATACCCAATGAGCCCTAAAATTAACCCAAGTTCTTTTTTAATATCAGTTTACACGCATATATATATCATATATATATATATATACATACACACACATACAATATGTATTTATACACACACATGAGACATTACATGATAAAAATGAGGTGCATTTTATCCCTCCTGTATTTTGTAAATCTCATATAAAACTTCAATAATGTCAAAACTCGCTAATATCTTGTATGATTTAAAAAATGTTGCACGTAGTCCCCATTGTTAGTTTTTCATTAAATTTAACGGAAAGTGTAAAGAACACACTTATGACTTAAAAATGTATTTTTACTTTTTAACAAAGAAAAAACTTAAGTAAATTGGAACTAATTTCCTCTCTACTTTTAGAATGGTGAAAATTCACCTTTTTGATTTTAAAAATATAGCATATTCCTCCATCTGATTTGAAATAAAGTATAAATACACCCTAGATGAGTAAAAAATGAAAAAAAAATCTCCTAAATTTCGTAAATTTCTTAATTCAAATGACTCAAGTGGTGTATTTACACCTTATTTTAAATCAGAAGGGAAAATTTGAGTCATTTTTAAAATCCGATGAGGAAATTTGCATTAATTTAAACATTCTCCATTAACTCTAATAGAAAAACTTACAACATGGACCAATATGCAATATTTTTTAAACCACATGGTATTAGTAAGCTTTGAAACTATAATGAGGTTTTTTGCAAATTTAACAAAGTACAGGAGTAAAATGCATTTTTACTCTAAACATGGCCATAACTTTAACAAATAAGCAGGACTTACTTGATTTAACCAAGCTTGATGCTAATTCTACTTCCACATTCTAGTTCTGCAGCAGGAGAAATGAAGCAAAAGCATTGGAGCTTGGCCGACGGGCTTGGGAAAATTTGAGAGGAAAGATTAGGTTTTGCTTTAATTTGTCTTCTCATGTTGTTGTGTATATAAAGTATCCTACATTGCAATTTAGTCCTTGAAGTGTGGCATACTTGCAATTTAACCCCACCACGTGGCAAACCTTGCACATGCACTCACACACCCCACGGACACCTGGCATGCAAAAGAAGTAATGATTTTACAAAAATGTAGCAAACTATCCCCTCACTCATTATGGCAGAGAGGTAATGAGCCACATATTAATTCGTAAATCCACAAAAAAACATGATTTTGCTTACAATACTGTGTTGTTGAAACAATGCAAGGATTTTCATGGAGTTTTCCTCTGATAAATGGAAAATGGAAGAAAATTTTAGCACCTTTGATTATAGTAGAAGGAAGAGAAATACCTTAGTAGATGTTTCCTAGTATATATATGGGTCGGACGAGAATCCTCTCTAACTCTTATTTAGTTTTAACTTTTTATTTTTAGATCTTAACAATGTATTTTCAAATGTCAATAAATTCTTACCATTGATTTGAATAAATAAGAGTGAGAAAATGGGAACGAAAAATTATTTTTGGTAAGGGTACAATATTCAAATCAATGGTAAACATTTTTTAACATATGAGATATATAGTTAAAATTTTAAGTTAAAATATTATGATTAAAATAGGGGTTGGATAAATTACATGGAACTCCCTTGTAATTTGTCATAAGTGTGTGTTTACCCCCTTGTGATTTAAAAATTAGCTAGTTACCACCTGTATTTTCCGAATGTGAAGTACGTTGCCCTCCTCCGTCACTTTTTTCGTTAAATTTAACCGGACGTGTGGTGCACGCGCCGGACCAGCAATTGGGCTTAGTTTTTTGCTGTTAAACTTGATTTTGGTCAAAAAGGCCCTTTCTTTTTTGTTTCAAAAATCATTTGCAAGAGAAAATACTTGAACCCTTGACATTAGTTTAAAATATGTAAATTTTAACCAATTATATTACAAACATATTTGCATTTTATTTCGTTACTACAAGTAAATATTTTTTATCATAAAAAAATGAAACATAAAAAAAGAAATTAAATTTCACGGTCATCACGATCACACAACCACTGTCTCATTAATTTAATTAATTAATTAATTTTAATTTTTAGTTATTTGATTGATTGATTAATCAATTATTAAATTATTAATAATTGATTACTTAATTATTAATTATTTCATGTTTCCAATTAAATAAAAGGATAAATAGTATTGTACCCCCTGTGATTTGTTATAAGTGCTCTGTACCCCCTTGTGGTTGCTATAAGTGCACTGTTAGCCGCTGAGTTTGAAAGACAAATTAGTCTTTTTATATTTTTGTTAGCCAAAACTAATGGAGTTAAAAAAAATAGGCGTGTGTGTTTCATTTTTTTAAAAAAAACAGGGGATAACTTGCTAATTTTTAAATCACATAGGATAAATGCACACTTATGACAAAACACAAGGGGTTTTTGTGCAATTTACCCATAAGAGTTAAAAAAAAATTCTCATCATGATTGGTGAATCATTTGGAGTTATCAATTAGCTGTAACAGTTTTGCTTACTTATTTGACTCGATTGCCTTAATGTTAGAGGTTGCCATTCAAGAAATGGATCACACAGATATTCAGTCAGATCTTCATGGGTTACAAAAACTATATGGGCTGCTTAAAGATATTGGAGGTGTTTTGCCAAACGCAACGCCTCACATGGTACTTGCTGTTGCGTGCACTTAGAAAAAATGAAATAAGAAATATCCAAATTTAATAATAAATTAAATAAAATAACAAAACTAAAAGTTAAAAACTTTAAAAGTTAAAAAAAAAAAGATTGAGAATTAATAACTTAAAATTTATAGCCAAATTAAATTAAATAAAATTAAAAAATAAATATTAACACCACCTCGAGAACAATTTTAACCAAGCAGATAACAGAGTATTTCTCTTTTCAACATTTACTTTTTATTTCTTTTATCCCATTTAGCAACACTATTTTATACCTCTCAAATGTCAACAGTTAGATAATAATATAAATCTCCGTATGAGTCTGTATACCACAAAAATTATATTATCTCGAAAACACGTAAACAAACCCTCTTAACAATACTTTTTACAATATTGTTACACGTTAAATTTTGTAAAATAAAATTTATATCCTATCCCGTGCTCAAAGGTCACCTGATTAGAGATACAGAGCGCACCACTTTGGAACGTCTCTTGAGTGTAAAATAAACGGGCTCTTTAAATTTGTCAACACAATTCAGAGGCATAGATGATTCTGTTCCCTTTGCTCCCAACCATGCTTTTTGAGGCTTCTTCTTTGGGTTGACCTTTTTTACTGTGTTCATTTTTAATGCCCAAGAGTTTGTCCCCGAGGGACAAAGCTTCCCACCTTTCCTTTCAATTTTACAAGTTGCTAATAATGTTATGTAGAATGCTTATATGGTGAAGACAAAAGTTTTTCTTTTTCTTTGTTAAACTCTCTTTCTTCTGAAAATAAATAAATATATATATATATATATATATATATATATTTGTGTTCTTTTGCTGGAGTTTGATGTCTTTTGGTATTTGAAAAAAAGACGATCATGATGCCTAAATTGGAGTAGAGAAGGATTTATGCTCTTGAAACTCCGACTTTTGGGGATGGCAATTTCTTGTTTAATTATTTTTGGGGATCATTTGCTAACTTGTCTTCACTGTTCCAATTTGGATATCATTCTTAAATGGAACTACAGGTACTTTTCATGGAGTATTTTTCAATATTATAAATGGTGGATTTTGAAAATGCTATATCTATGGCCATGCTTATTCAGAATTCAGACTAACATAAACTAACTATATGTAATTGTGGATCACTAGTTTGTAATATTACTCATCTAATTAAAATATAATGAAGTAAACTATGCGAGTTCTAGACTGGCACCACGAGATCGATCTTCTACGTACTTCTTGTACATAATCATAATAATATTAATAATAATATGGGGCTGTTTGGAACTGTTTTCAAAAACAGAGTTTTGTTTTCGAAAACAAAAAAAAAACATAAAAATTTGTTTGGAAGCAGTTATTTTCTAAAATTATTTTCGAAAACTGTTCTAAATAAATAAATATATATATATATATATATATATATTAAAAAGGAAACACATTTTTGTTGTTTTTAACATATTGTTCTTAAAAGAGCAATTTCATTATTTAATTATTTTCCTTCCCCCAACTTACCCCGACCCTAGCCAACCCCCTCACCCCACCTACCTTGACCCTCGCCCACCTACCCTTACCCTCACCCCAACCCATGCCTATTCTAGCCTCTTTTAGAACACATACATTATACACACACACATTCACACACACACACATACACACATATATATATACTAGTGTGACACCCATGCGATGCACGGAACAACATATGTGATTAGATATATTAAAGTTATAGAGTTTTTACATCTTACTAAATAGTTATTGAAACAATTATATACTATGAAATTAATACGACAATGATAATATATGTAGAAAAATGGAATAATATTAATTAAATTAAAATATTTAATACAGGAACGGAACTAAATACATGATGGAGAACAAAAAATGAGCATATTTAATTAATTAATAAGTAATTATGGAAAGCTTGTTATATAGAGCGTCACTTGGTAGCACGAAATTACAACTTATTTTGCTTTATTATATAGTATAGATGTGTGTGTGTATACATATGTAGATATATGTTTATTAGAGGAAAAAATCAAATATAAAGAAAAAAAAAAAGGGGTTTAATGGTCTTTTTAATGCAAGATAAAAAAATAAATTTATCTTCCATCCAAACAAATTTTTTGTTGTTTTGTCTTTGAAAAACAGTTTTTAAAAACTATTTTGTAAAATTGTTTTACAAAAAAAAAAAAACAAGAACACTTCAAAACATATATTTCATTACTATTAAATCTCCGTCCTAATGTCATAACGTTCTGGGAATTTGAATTTGGGAGGAAAGGGTAAATGCATTCGTTCCAAAAGTATGATACATAATGCTACTTTATTGACTTTGGTATGGAAAAGGATGTGAAACGGAATAAGAGATCTAGCAAAGAATAGATCTGGCAAGAAGGCAAGGCAGCTCCATTGCCTCCAAATCGTATTCTATGCCTGGTTAGTCCTTTGGATTATACATGTAAGCCTTAAAATATCATAAAAAAGTGCAAAGAATCAATCAGGGTACGGCTGGATACACCTGGATACGTTCACCTTTATCAAGTTCTCTACTCCAGCTAAAGTTCAACTAGATGCCTCCAATCTCTGCATCTCCCTATATTGCTATATTGCCACTCTCGAAGTGGCATTGTATACATGAAATATGTACAACAGTGAAAGAGAAAATATAGACAAACAACAAACATAGTGGACTAAGCTTTCAAACTGATGGATCATCAAAATCTCTCTTTTTTTTTTTTTTGCTTAAATTCTTGTTTCGAACTGCTCTCTGCACGTTAAGGTCACCTTTGCAGTTTTGAGCAGAGTCACGATACATTATCTTTAACTCTTTGTATATGTGCTGCCCAACAGCATTGAAGTTGGTTGTACTCCTTTGCACAGTTTTCTTTATCAGGGTGATAAAGTGCAATAACTAGTAAAAATCTGTTGTGAATGGCGCGACAGCAAGGTGTCTCACGTCACCCTTTAGTTAGCGCCTGCAGTGTAGCTAGAAATCCCTTGGTTAGTTGATGTGCCAACGATTTCACAGCCGAAAGAGGATTTGGAGTTTATCTTCACCTAATTAATAATTAAGTGACGATGCAGTTAATGAAACTCTATTCTCTTAAACACGCTTCATTTGGGATTAAGAATAGTTCAAGTAATCGAGACTATCTCTTCTAAAAATGATGACCTAGGTTCAAATTCAGTAAGGAACCGAATTAGGTTGGAAAGGGGGGTTTTAGAAAACAAAAATGAAAAAGGAACACGCTTCATTTGAAATTGTAACCCCTATAAAAGTTCATGCCGTTAATTATTTTAAGTTCATCTATAACCTCTTGTTGGACAGGACTCAAACCATATATATAATTAAGTCTATCATACATAGTAATTATAGGCGATTGGAGAGATCGAGTTTTAGCATAAGGTGAAGCTTTGCAGCTTTAATTTTCTTGTCGGTTGTCTTTGTGTGCAAACAGAAAATGTACTCGCACCCTTCATTATCCTGATGTAATCTTCTTGTTTTTGGCACTGAATCGAAGAAAAAATTTGATAAATTATAGGATTATAGGATTATTGGAGAGTGTGAAGAAAAAAAGAAAAAACAAACTGAACTGCTTGGTACTATCATTCTCACCGAGCGTTTTTTATCATCATCAAACAGGCATATATATCAGCGTGTGGCGCAAAAATAAAGAAAGTGTTATCCACTCTACGTTAGTTTAAAACATGCAGATAAACTAAGTCTCTTTCATTATATTATGATATTTTAAGGAGATCGATCAAGTCTAACATATTTATCTATTTATATAATAAAGAAGAGCCTATTACATTATATGATTGCCAAGTACTGCATTAATATGAGCTTTAGTATTCTTTTGCCACATGTCATGCTTTCTGCACATTTAAAAAAAAAATCATTATTTTGAAAAAAGAAAAAGAAAAGTTTTATTACCTTAAAAAGATGCGCAATAAATGATGAAAATGTACCAATTTTTCTAAAATTATTAATTTTTACAACAATATAAAATTTGTATTTAATGTCAAAAATTTAATAGAACAAAATATATTTATGTTTTATCTCTTACATTAATTATCAAATTTGACCATTCAATTATAAAAATACTCATTTGTCCCGTACATCATATGAGTACTATCATATTATATAAATATTGAAATAATTGTTAAAAATAAATACATAATTTTCAATATATATTATATTATATAAATATAAAAATCCACCTGAATATGTTAAAATTGTAAAGTAAGATAAGCTTGAGATTTGGTTAACGTTGTAAATTATTATGCTTTGAGATATAATATTTTACCATCATTAATCCAAACAACTTTTTTCCTTTTTTTTAACTCCGCAACGCTCCCTATATAAACTTGGGTACTTTTTTTCACCCCAACAGTTCACAGCTACACGTTCAAACCTTCGCCACAAACTCGACAAACAAAACACAATCAAAGAAAAAACAATGGCAAAAGGCTTCAAACTTCGGATCTCTAGAGTGATCACCTCCTTCAAATCCTGCCGTCCAAAGGACCCTTCCACCCTCCCAAAAGATCCTGTCCCTTCATTCTTGCGAATCTTCCCACTTAACCCCAAGCTCGTAGCCGTCAACTTCTCTCTCAACCCACCAGCCTCGAAAACTCACTCGCAGCAGGCTTCCATCAAGCGCCACGTGTCCTCCAACCTAGTGTCGTTCGGCTGTGGCTCCAACTCAGGGCCAGGCGCAACAAAAGGTTCTCATCACGAACGCAGCGGATCGCAACATTTTAAGTGGCAAAAAGAGGAGAAATGGCACGTTGTAGCCAACATCTATGATGAAAAACCTCGCCGGAAAATCCATAACACGTCCGCCTCCGGCGAGTCAGACGATGACATTTCAGCTTTTGCACCACCACCGCCACCACCAACAATGGTGATGAGGAGGAAAAAGATTTTCAAAAAGAAGAAAACGAGTTCAAGACACCGCATGAGCACCTCGTCAGCTGATGACAGCGGATGGTTTAGCAGCGACGAAAGAGGAGAGGCGGAAGAGTCCGAAACGCTGCTTTCATCTTCTAGAAGCTTCTCGACCGATTCTTCATCAGAATACAACCCACATTTGGAAACCATTCGCGAAGCACCCATGTCAAGAGGCCATAAAAGGAGCAGCAAAAAGAAACCACCCGTCACAAAGCAAAAAGAAAGGCGAACAACGTCGTGTTCTTCGCCGGAGAAGGAAACTCCGGCGAGGCTTTCGATGTTCAAGAAGCTGATACCATGCAGCGTGGAGGGCAAAGTGAAGGAGAGCTTCGCGATCGTGAAGAAAAGCGACGACCCTTACGAGGATTTCAAGAGGTCGATGATGGAGATGATTTTGGAGAAGCAAATGTTTGAGAAGAATGATCTGGAACAGCTGCTGCAATGCTTTCTTTCTTTGAATTCAAGGTGTTATCATGGTGTGATCATTGAAGCCTTTTCTGATATCTGGAGGGCTTTGTTTTCTGCCGCTTCAACTCCGCACGCTTCATCTTTGTAGTCTTGTTTCTAGCTAGCTAGGGGGCCCTTTAATTTGAGGATCATGAAGAGAGTTTTATATCGATAAAACTGTTCTTAGCTTATGGATTTCTTATTAATTATGACCACTTTTAATCTATGTAAATCACTAGTATTATTAGCTTAGTTGACAATATATATTAAAATATTTTACTTTTCACATGCATGTTCTAATTTATTTCTGAATTCTAGTAATTATTATGCTTCGTAATTCTATACGTGGATGAACAAAATGCGAGGTTATTTGATATACTTTATTATAATTATATTATAACATCATAATATTATCCGGGGAAACTCAATTATGATATGCATGGCCCATGGGTATACTCACATTTGGTAGAGTGCAGTAGGCAAGAATGAATTAGGTGAAGAATGAAGAAACAGGTCAAAGAGAAAACTGATGAAGTACATTCAGTTATAGTCCTGCTTTAACTTTGATTCATCAAATCAGAGCCTTCTGTTTCTCTGGTGCAAAGTTAGCCCGACAAGTAACAACTTAACATCGAGGCTGAATTGGGGAGTACATGCTTCAGAAGTAATTGCAGATTTCTGTTAATTTGTTATATTTTCTTTCTTCTTTTTTATGTGTTCATGTCAATCTTTAACTATGTGCAAGACATTTCTAGCTTTAATTTTACGAGATCAATCTTCAAAGCTAAAGACTTATGATACAAATATTTAAAGTTCTCATTCTGACTTTATTAAATCAAGACGAGGCTTATTTTATTTACTAGTAATATCGAGTATTTGAATATGGTGAAAATACTCATTTTTTTGGTCAAAACTCATCTTTTGTATTAATTTCACATACACGAGATCTCCATCCCAATGATTTTGTCCAAATTACTGTAGCTCCTTTTTCCTACTCTTCTAATTCTGTTTGCAATATAGAATCATGCATATGTTGGGAAAAATTAGATAATAGTCATAAGATATGGTCTAATAGTCAAAACCTGTCTTGGACTTGAGCCTGATTAGATCAAATGAATTCAACAGAGTTGGCCCAGGCATCACGAGGCTAGATTGACGAACTAAAATACAGCAAGTCAGGTGTTATCTTATTTTTTTTATCATTTTAAACCGCACGAATAAACTCAAACTAACTTGTTAACTTGGAATTCAATTTGAGATTTTAATCGAGAGGTATTGCGGAAGGAATTGGAATAGAATAATATCGATTTATATAGGAAAGAAGGTTTTCTTGTGTCTATACTTAATTGTCATGATAACTTGAGAATTTTTTTTCTTTTCTTTTTTTTCTTTTGTCGTGTTAACTAACATACACATAGCAAATGATAGTTGAGTGATAAAAATAGGTAATATTTAGGCAGTCCTAAGACACCACCAAATCAACTACCTCGTGCAGTGTTGTGGCCGGAAATAATCGAACCAACTCATATTATGAGAGAAATGAAATGCATCTCGAAAGATTTTTGTTTAGCCTATCCATCATAGCCAAAAACATCCAATGGTCTCGAGCTTGGTGCTATTAATTTTAGCTCACACACTGAGCGGCACTACAAGGCAAATAATCGACATTACAAACAGCTCTTCTCTAAGAGGACACCTCAATTAACTTTGATTACCCCTAATATACTACCCCCTTTGTTTATTCTCGCCCGTTTGCTTTCAAAACGTTATATCTCGTCGGGGTCCATCTAAAAAACGAAGTATATAATTCCAAATTCATAATTTTAATAGTAGATTTGAAAGTTAAATATGGCAATAGCATTTTAACCATGGATTGCACAAATTGCAACATATTAGCTTCATCTGTTATTTTTTCAGCCTCAGGGGAGTTTATTAGACCCATTTTCCAATCTCCCGCATGGGCTCAAGTAAGTGTGCGACTGCGTATGAGAATCTACTTCTCTTTTGCTCACTCTCCGTTCACACGATTCTAAACGCAGAGGAGGAAGGGATGGGCAGCAGATATCATGAACTCTCTGTTCTACACATTTATCCAGAAGCAAGTCTAGTCCACCAATTTCAACGAATATTCGAGAAACCGACCGGCGGCAATTCCCATTCAATTGCTTTGGTTATATTCTATCTCATCGAATCAGAATTTAATGTCAATCATCTGACTTGATCTTTCAGTGGCCTTGACCAAATGGACATGACCAATCAGAGGTGTCATGGAAAGATTACTTCACTGTAAAAATAGGGGGTGGTGCATAAAAATGTTCAGCAAAATGCGGGAAAAGCCGAATTGAATCCATGGAACGCGGGCTGTGGGCCTGCCACATAGGGCAGAAAGTATGATATCAGCTCACGTACTGTCAAATGGGGCGTGTCATATGATCAATGTGGTAAGGTCAAATGAGATTTTACCTCCTTCATTCTAGTAATCATTGGATGCATTATGAATTATGACCCTGGTCAATGGAATTTGAATATTTTGAACTAAGAAAAATAAAGTAATATTATTTGTTATAAAATTATTAAACTTTTCTTATAACATTATACATTGTTATTTTCCAAAAAAAAATTATGAAACTATTTATAAATTTATGTACATGAGGATATTTGAACTTTTTTGCTTTTCCTTTTTTCCTATTGTTTTAGGTTGAATTGATGCAGACTATTTTCCATATTAGTAGCAGTGTTAATTTTTTTCATAAAATAATTTACCAGCACCCTGATTGATCAAGATCTTCTCTTAACTAGTATTTGTTCTAACCTTCTAACAATATATCTTAATCAATCATTTATTTTCAAATTTCAAACCATGAGAGGGATAGTAAAATCTAAGATTTTTTTGAGAAAAATAAATGGTTAAGATGTAAAGTTAAAAAGTTAGAATAAAACATTAATTAGAAAAGAATCCAGATCCCATCCTGATGGTATGAGTGTGCACCCTCATTGTACTACTTCTGGTGACATTAATTAACATCCATGGTGGGAACAAATGTAATATATATATATATATATATATATATATATATATATAGACACACACAATAGTGTAATGCTAGTGAAGATTATATTGAAGTCACCTCAATGCAATTTTTATAATAACACCTCCTTTAAATATATGGATTTCTACGGAAAGACATATAATATTATGATATAAATTTAGTATATTGTAAAACCAATTTCATTATAATATTATAATTTAATCTTTCACAAAATGTTGTAGTGTTACAAAATGATCTTGTCACTACCTGGGGCAATTTTACTATTTTAGTTTTCTTGTTTATTTTTCTGGTAATCACATCACATAGGACAGAAAAGAATATAAATTGGGAAGGAATCTATCCCAATAAGACGAGAGGAAAAGGACACCGTAACCCTCGTCATGACCAGAAGAGTCTGGTTTCTCATGGTCTGTATTTTCTGTGGAGCATATCCAAACTAGGCGTGTATCTCTTCATCTGTCTTTGTCCAGTTGTTTACCAAAGTGTACAGGACTGACCCTTTGCAGTAAAGTGATACTTCTGGAGCTCAAACTTTAATTTACTTCCATTATCACCTCTATATATAGCTTCTGTTTCGTACAGGCCACTCAAAACAGCACCAATATTTATCCTTTGCGAATGTATCATTAGATGTACCGTCTCATCTAAAAGATTTTAACTTTTAAAACAGATATTATAATACATTTGGTCCTTGTGTTGTATATAATTTTTAATATCTTTCGGTGTGTTTCGAACTCAAGACTTGTCTTTTAGTTTCTAAATTTTGATATTACGTTAAATTAACATTTTATTTAAAAATTTAAACTTAGTAAAAAGGTATTGCAGTGTATTTATTTATTATATTAATTAATACGCGTATGTCTATCCTTTGGGGGGGGGGGTGTATATATATGCTGGAATTGGTAAAATTCAGCAAGAGTGGTGCTTATACGGCATCAAAGATTCTTACCCTTTGTCAAGAAACTGCCTACATATAGCGCACAACTTTTTACGAAAAGGAGAACTACACAGCCTTTCATTATATTGCATTCAAGATCTTTGGAATCCTACTCTTAACATCTGGGCTCTGCGTCTTCTGGCATAAGCACTTTAGGTTGCAACACATAGATGATAAGTCACGGCTTTTGCAATCTCGAGAGCTTCGGTGCACCATTGGATGATAAAAGAGCAGAATGCATGGGGATGTGTTGTTGGGAAAATTTAACGATCAACAACTAGTAGGACTTTGGATCGTCCACTGTTTATCGGCACGCAAATAGTAATCAATTGACTGACCCAAACCAGACAAACTGTGTGAATCTGATTACTCATTCTTCAAACTTTCTGAGTTGCTGAAGCTAGTGCATTAAAATAAATGAACTAACCTTGCTTACAAGAAGATTCTAAGAAAGAACAGAAAAAGAGCGGGTCATATGCTTAAATGTATTGGTTCACGAGGGCATGTGTCCGAATGAAAAATTAAGCGTTAATTATTACTTCATTCTTGTTGACTTGGGAGTATATATGATAAAATGTAATGCTACGGAATTGGGAAAACGGTTGGTGCAAATTCTTGTCTCACAAGATGATCTTGGTTGCTCTCATTTTAGATTCTAGAATCGGTTTGCGTCATTTAACGTTAAAAAAAGGATCTCGTGGATTGTCTGGCAAATGTTTGTTAGATCTGTCCACCATATGAACTGCCTTGGAAATGAACTAATCTCCAATATGGCTTCACAAATTGGACTTCTTTGTACATAGAAAACCTCTAGCCCCATGCGCTCGTTATCTTGGTAAGCTTGTCAATATGGTTACAAGCTTTACAAACCACTGTGTGGTAGTGGTGAGCATAATTTGGTTACTAATCGAAAATCGAACCGAAATAATAATTCGGTTCGATTTCAATTACCTTTTCTTTAATTTTTCAGTTTTTGGTTGCGGTTCTAGTTTTCAGTCTAAAATTTCGGTTAAATAAACGAAATAACCGAAATATTAAAACTTAGCTTTTATAGTTTAATTTTATTACTTTGTACACAAAAAATACAAAAACAAAAGATCTTTACAAGAGCAATAGAACACAACAGCGCGATCGATCGAGTCACCTCCTCAATCTTGACGCCTCTGCCCAAATGTCGACTGCAACAAGCCACCGCCCCTCATGCCTCTGCTCGACGCGGCCACGCCAAAAGCCCCTCTTTGGCCCGTTACTCCTCTACCTTATTCTCTCAAGCGTCAACACTCTTGCTTCAGCCCCTTCACCTTGAGCATATCTCAAGCCCCATCCCTTGGCCCCTGTAACAGCACGAGACTTGGAAGTCACGAGGCAACCTCTCAAGTTTCTTTTTTTGGTGTTCATCATGCCCAGCAAAGTAATATTTCATCATCTACGAATCTCACTACGACACGGGCACATTGAGTAGCCTCTCCAGTTTTTTTTTTTTTTTAATTTACTTTCTAAAATTTTTTTGTGTTTATTTTTTATAGATATGAAAATAAGTTAATTTGAAGATCTAATCATCTGCATCTTCATTTTGTGCTTTTTTTTAAATATGCTGTTTTTTATTTAAAATTATAAATATTAATTTAAGTTTGTTACAATTCGGGCAATTTGGTTATTAACCGAAACCAAACCGAAAAAATTTGGTTCTAAAAAATAGGTTAGTTAGATAATTCAGTTCGATTTCAGTTATCAAAATTTTCAAAATTCCAATTTCGGTTATTTCTGTTCGATTATAATCGAATGCCCAGCCCTACCATGTGGTATATATATGAGAGGGAGCAAGGGAAGAGGAGGACAGGGATAACAATACGAGGGCCGGAAAGGGAGAGTAATGTCCAGTTGCAGTAAGATGCTAAAACATAAGAACCTGGAGATTCTCTCTATGTAGTGCAAAAAGTAAAAGATACTATTTCAATCAAGTCGTACAAACTGATTCTTGACACCGGAGCATACTCATGATGACCAATTTGCTAGAGGACCCTGAATGAGATAGTGGAATCGATGACAGAGATCCTTTGGGCCACATTCTAGCGATTTGTATGCTAATTAGAGAGATCAGATTCCTACAGAATGGTAACAGAAAAACAAAACATTTTCAGGCTAGTAGTTACTAGATATCCTCAAAATTTTCAACTGGATGGGGGAGGTGGTGGCGGCATTGACATCTGGGGCATAGAGTGAGGTCCACCAGTCAACTGCTGTGGGGGAGGCGGTGGCCGCCAAAGTGGTGGTGCAGCCATTCCAGTTGGTGGTGGAGGAGGTCTATGTAAAGGTGGAGCCACTTGTGGAGGGGGTGGTGGTGGCATGCTCCTAAATTGCTGCATTTGAGGTGGGGGTATAGGAGGCTGACCAGGCTGCTGAGGCTGGCCCTGCCAAGATTGTGGCGGAGGCATCTGCATTGGTGGGTAGACCTGTGGAGTTGGGGGCCGCACAGCAGGTATTGAAGGCGGGGGAACAGGACCATTTGCAAAAGGCTGTGGTCGAACTGGAGGCGGCATGGTGCCATTGCCTTGAGGCACATTGGGAAGTGTAGGAGGTCCACTTGCAAACAAAGTATGGGGCCTGTTTTTCTGGGCACTCGGATTACTTGCAGCCAATACTCTCTCTGTAATAATAGAAGAGAAATAAGCATTGCAGTTCTTTTATATGAAAACAGATGCATAGAAAGTGTGAAACTGAATCGCACTATGACCTTCTTACAAATAGCAAAACTCAGACACTTTTACATCTAGAAGAAAATATATGTGTGTGTACATAGATCCGAAAATTAGCAGAGAAAAGCATAAATCTGAAGATATACCTAAGGATACACGCAAGTACTCTCAACCAGTAACTAGAGGACCAATAAATTTTATGGAAGTAGACATTTTCATATTCAAGATGCATAATCCACTAGGAAGCCAGCACAAAAATAAAAATGATGACATTAAACTCTGACCTGCCGGTGTGCCATGACGCTCCCCCTTGGTGTCTTTCTTGTATGCATAGGACACTGTTATTTGACGATTGCAAAGATATTGGCCATTCATTGCCTGCAGAGGTGAAAGGCAATAATACACTCAAAACTGTCAATAAAAATGACACATCAGAATCACATGGAAATAAATAACAAACTATCAGTCTCTCACTAGTCAAATCTATGGTCATATCTATCTAATATATACTCTACAAAATATTATTAAAGGACAGGTTTACAGGCTGTTGTTGGGGAAAAATGAACCTTTTAACTCTGTATGTGACCAGCAATACTAAGATAAGCCTCCGGACATCATAGGGACGAATTACTTGTCAATGCACATTAACAACATCTCTGTCCAATTTTCTTGTTGTTTGCACAGATGGAGAGCAGCAGAAAGAGTCAGTTACCTCGATAGCTGCATCAGATGCCTCAAATGAGTCATAGCTGATAAAGCCAAAACCACGAGAATTTCCAGTCTCGGGATCTCTCATTATCTGCCAAAATTAAAAACTATGAAAATTTAATAAAATTGAACATCAAATTCAATCATAGCAAACTAATCAAACAACAGAACTGAACTAGCTTAATACACACTGAAGTCAAAACACTACTACTGACAAAAATTCAGCTAAATTGCATGTCTATCAACCCTGGCAGGGGAAAGAAAAGGAAAAGGAAAAAGAATTGATTATCCACTGGGAGCTAGAGTTATAGAACCAGGCATATTCCATGTAAGAGAGCAAAATACAGTCCACATGACCTGGCAAAGCACCATTGAAGGCCTTACCATCCTCCTCCAAAAAACTAAGGGAAAAAAGAAGAATGGGAATGATCTAGAGTTGGTTTAAGAGCAACCAGAAGAAAAAGGAGCAAGACAAAGGCAGTAAATGACACTGTAAAAAAGACACTGGTTAGCTATATCACCTCCTTTCCTTTATAGAGAAATTTCATTTCTGAACCATACACATAATAAATGTAAGAGTTCAACAAAATATAAAACATCAAATTCCTTCTGGAATCCAGTTTTGTCGTTGCATAAAATGGTTACTGGAAAAGGTGTAGGCCAGGACGCTCAAAGATTACTTGTCCTCGAAAAATGATGGATTCTTGTGTCATTTTTTTCCTCAACTTTATATACAAGGAGGTATTCATCCTCTCTTATGCAGAATAGATAATCATACCCAGCAGCAGTTCTCAATCACCCTGTTTAGAGATTTCAAATTTACTGCCTTCCATATACTCCACAGGGAAAATTCTCGATCCTTCAACTATACAGACATGAGGACAGATGCGAAAAAAATACCACTTAAGACAGGCGTTTGTGACTCAATTGGATCCTTGTAGCTATAGAAGATAAGAGGGGAAATTGGGTTGTGGAAAGCAGATCTTATGTGGCAAAGAAAAATGAAAACACTGATCGTAGTACCAAAGAAGACAGTACAATAAACCTCTAATAGGTAAAAGGATCTAGCCTACATTGACAGGCTACCAGCATAACAGGAAGACAATCAACAAGCAGCATTACTATATGCAAAAAATGAGAAGAAAGAGGCATGACCTTTGGGTTCGTGACAATGACTCCAAATGCACTGAAAGTATCATAAAGAAGCTTCTCATCTACATCCTGCAAAGAACAAAGGGAATAAGCTCCTAGACTAAATTCAATAATTGAACTGTAGGATACCAGGGAGACACACCAAGAAGTTCCTCTTTACATGCATGTATACTGAAAAAATGGATGTAATAAGAGAGGAAAATAGTACACAAGCGATGTGAAAAGAATCAGAATTACTTACAGGGTCAAGGTTTCCAACAAAAAGATTAGCTCCCACATCCACACTCTTCTTATCTTGTGATGCCTGAAAGTTTCGAGGTTTAAGAGAATGACACAAAATGTTAAATAGCCAGCAGGAGAATATCCATGACTGAGGAAATTAACATGTTTTAGCAATTGATGGACTCTCAAGAAGTATAACCAATAACTGCAAAATAAACTAAAAATGAAACATGAATCCATACCTTGTTCACGCGAATTGGTTTCCCATACAGTTTAATCATATTCAGAACCTTAATTGCCTGCATAGTTGCAGTAGTTGTAGGCAAGAAATATTAACGGATCAGGAAGTGAAAATTCAAGCACTCAAAAGCAGAAATGCAGAATTATCACAACAGAACTCTCAATTCAATTTCATTTTCTAAGCCAGATAATTATTTGGAGATATAAATACACGATAATAACAGCGACACACAAGACTTACATAGTCAGCATCTTCTTCACTACGAAACTCCACAAAGCCATAGCCCTGGTGAGCATTTGTTACTCTGTCCTTTGGTACATATACATTAACTGAAATGAAGGGAACAAACTTGTGAGTGTGTCACGGGACACGAGAGAAGACAAAGGAAATGACAAAGGAAAAAATAATTCAGAACTTCCCCAATTAAGTGATAAAGACAAGTTTTACCACTTTAGTGAACTTTTTTAAAGAAAAATTAACTAGAACCTACCAACTGGGCCTGCTTGAACAAACAACTCCCATAACAATTCTTCAGTTACCTGCAAGTAGAAAAGATAGAACTCTCAACTTTAGCTCGGTTATTTTAGAAGCAATAGAAGAGTGAGAGAGGAGAAAGGGGAAGAGTTATATCATAAATAAAAGATCTAGCAAGATGAACAACAACAAAAGGGACACTCTTAAAAAGAAAAGGAATACTATAAGCACGAACAAGAGTATGACATAAACTCCATGTATAGACAAGACAAACAGGTTGTATCATGTAAGATCCCACCTGACAATAAATACATAATATTTTGGGACTTCCGATCCATACTATGGTCAAAACAGTAGAAACTGCAAGGATGGCAATAGTTATATAACTAATATATCATCGTGAAGCAAGGACTAACGTACTTCTCTGTCAAGCCAAAAGTAATCCTTCTAAGTTCAACTTGGCAACTGATATAGCTAAAATGGTGGATTTCCATTGTCAATATTCACAATTCAATGACACTTATAAACAACTTCATCATGTCATTGGACGTTGCTCAGTAAACACTCCAAAAGTGTGATTTGCAATATGACTATTGAAATATATTTCAGAGTTGACAGCTAACCTTAGCTTTCATAAACATCTATAATTTTATGTTCCAAAACTATTGCTCGAGTGGAAGAAAAATGGGCCCTAAAAACACCTTTCAAATCTTTTTAGCAAAGAACTTTTTTTTTCTCTTCTGATCCCAGCTAAGCATGCTTTATTCCTAAGGCAGACATGTGCCCAGGCTGCGATGAGGAAGATTTTGCGCAAGCACAGTACTCCACATCCTAAGATAGACCATATCTTTCCGAGCTTTAACACAATATTATCCAAAATCTTTATACACTTTTCATGGAAACATTATATAGTTCCATTTCGAGAAAAGGATTGTCAAATGTTACATATTCCTTTTCACTGAAAAGGTTAAGCGCAATTAACTCTTCCACAGCGAAATCTCAATCGCAATTAACTGTTCCACAGCGAAATCTCAATCAAAAAGCATATAAGACACAAAAATGAATCAAGTGAACCCTAGTCGATTAAACAATAAATAAATAATTAAATAAATTTAAAAGTACAGCGGATGCTGACTATGCTAGCTGTGGAAATGCACAAGAAGCGACTAATTTGAATATCAAGCAATAGACGACAGAGAAAGGCTCGTAAGAAATTTTCAGAAATATACAAAAGCTTCACCAAAAATATGATATATGCATACATAACTATCACATGTGTGTATTTAAACCCTAGGGTTAAAGAGGATATGAGCGGAAGGGAAAGGGGGGGATACTTGAGGGTCGAGATTGCCGACGTAGGCGGTGGCGTCTTGGTTGCGCTCGGCGGAGTGTTGTCCTAATAAGTTGGCTCCGACTCCAGGTGCGATTCTTGTCGTCATCTTCAACCAATTCTGATGTTCACCGCACAGCGGAGCTGCTATACACTAGTTCTGATTCAGTAAGTAAAGTAGGCGGTCGAATAACTTGGGCCAAATATCCGATGAAGCCCAATTTCCCAGCTTGTTCTAACATTGGGCTCGTTTGTATTGGTGTTCTTTTAAAACGTTTTTAAATAATTTTTTTGAAGAGTTTTTTTTTTTTTTAAGAAGTTAAATTTTTTGATTTCTTAAAAAATTTTATTCGAAATTTTTTTTTAGAGTATCAGTTTTTACGAAAGCTAAGATAAATAATTATTATAAAAAGGATATACCTTTTAAAAAAAAAAATCCAAACAGGTCTCCGGCTTCAACACGGTCTTGGCTTAAACATGGGCCTGGCGTGAAACTCTTCATTGCAAAGCTCGGTTCTTCGCTAATGCTATCTCATCTTTAATTTTCTTTTGGTCAAAAAATTGATCACCAATTAGTACTTTCCCACCATGTTCTTTACATGAATTATTTTTTAATCTTTTTGTACACGTATTATAAGCACAGTACTCTCTTACATTCAAGCCCATCTATGACTATTGATATTTATTTTGACTAATTATATGACATTCTCCACTCATTTGTTTACTAAATTTTATAATTAAAGAATATAATCAGAACAGTTATAAATTGAAAAAAAAAAAAGCAATAAAATTAAATTGACAATAGATGATACATAAACATAAACTGAAAATGTAAAATAAAGATTAATCCAAAAATGTTGGATAACATAACATATAAATTGAAATAGAAAACCAGAATCTAAAATCATATTTTCCCAAATAAAAAGTAACTATTACACTCCTATTGCGCTAAACCAAATTAAGCCTTTGCGTGCCACGAGAGTGGGGATGCATTAGCCAAATATAGTGCACAATGAATAAGACTTGACAAGCAGCATCAAATTACATAGCCATCCCTGAGCAATATAAAAGGAGATTTGAGTTCAATAGAACCATTTGTAATTGAACTGCACTCTACATGAGCTTCAAAACAGCAGCATCACTAAAGTGGCCAACCTTTGGGGTTGCATATCTTGAGAGAACTGCCTGAACATTTGAAGATCCTCTTAGAGAAAGATAAGATGCTCGAAACCCAATTGCGGCTGGTGATCTGCTAGCGTTTATTTTAAGCGGCTTTGCCTCCTCAGAAGCATTCAGGCTTGACACAAGATTTGTCAATAAAAGAATAATTGTAACATCAAAGACCAAAACTTTTACACCTCCTCAGAAGCATAACAAAGCTCCTCTATGTTTGACTTTAAAGCCAATTACATATTAGCATTTCAAAAGGCTAACTAGCCACTTTATGACAACAAGAAAAGGTACAATCTTTAGCACATGTCTAAGATCTGCGAACAAAGAACCATCTATAATTTCTCTAGCTACCAGAATTCCATTTAACCACTCGCCCTGGCTTTTATCGTTTCATCAATGGCGACCTCATCAGCGGTATCATCATCATTAGTGCTACTCAAACCGAGCTCCTTCTGAAGCTTCTCCCAAGCCTTGACCACATTAGGAGGGAACTTCTTCTTGACTGTCCGGATCATCCCCTTCGCATCCTTCATCTTCGACCTCTTTACCAGTCCCTCCGCCAAATACTTCAATGTATTAAAATCTGGAATCCTGTTCGCCTCAACACTCTCCTTAAAAATCTTGTATCCTGTTTCATACCGCCCATGCTTACACAAGTAAAATATCAAGGTTCTAAAAGTTGCAGCATTAGGTTTACACCCATTACTCTCTAAATCAACAAACACCGTCTTAGCCTCATCCATCATATCTCTCCTACAATAACTAGTCATCAAATAATTATAGCTGATTGTGTCCGGTTTCAACTCGGCATTACTCATCTCCTCAATCAACCCTTTCACAGCCTCCACATCACCACCATGAACATTCATAATCCTCACATTGTATGCCCCGACATCTGCACATCCCTTCTTCACCATCTCATCCCACAAGCTCTCAGCTTCTTCCACCATCCCCTTCTTATACAATGAATGCAACAACGTAGTGTAAGTAATTGAGGTTATTTCCACACCCTTCTTTTCCATCTCTTTCAACCTCTCCCTCGCTAAGTCAACATTCCCCATCTCACAATATGCCTTCACTAGTATCCCATACGAAACCTTATCGGGCACAAACATGTGCTTCTTGGGCATTTCATCAAACAGTATAGGCACTTTATCGAAAACCCTGTTCCTAACACAAGCTGACAAGAGGGCGTTAAAAGAAATAGTCGATCTAGGAGTACCCAAATCGTCCATTTGGTTATAGGTTTTGAGCGCATTATCAAACATTCCAACGACGCCGTATGATCTGATGAGGCTAGAGAGGAAAGGTTCCTCTTGGATTTTGGGATTGTTTTTGTGGGATTCGAGAAACGTTTCGATGTCGGAAAAGCGATGAGCCTTGGCGAGGCGCTTGACGGCGTACTCTTGTGCATAGCGAGAGGAGAGTGGAGACGTGTAGTGGCCGGAAACGGAGGAGTAGATCTCCAACGCTTTGTCTGGGTCGTATTCCGATCTGAGTTTTGTTTTGGCTTTTGAAATGGAGATGGGGGCTTTGGTGGTGGCGTCGGTGGCGGCGATGGTGGAGAGCTGGCGGGCTTGGCGGAGGGCGAGAGAAGAAGACATCGTGGCGAGGGTTTAAGCGAGAGTGAAGAGAATTTTGGTAAAAATGTGAAGAAGGTTGATGATGGAAGTAGTAGGGTTTTAGGAAATGGTATAATGGGCTTTATTTGTGCAACGTTTTGCAAATGGTTCTTCACTTTTCCTTTCGGAGCTGCAAAAAACGATGTCGTTCTACATCTGATGATGGGGAGCTCAACCCCCTTCAATTTTTTTTTAAATAGATACAATATTGTAATTACATAATTTCTTTTCATTAGATACAATATCGTATCACACAATTACCATTCGAGTGATAATTTGGTACCTTCCCGCTCTATCTTTATTTTAACAGAGTAACAAAAACTTATTTCTTTGCGAACAATGATTTCAGTTCAATCCTAAGTGCGACATATGCATGTCTTGGGTTAAAGGTTTTAGTTAAAACTTGTTCCGAATTTGATTACTTGGAGAATATTTTTGTTTTCTGAAAATAGAGATGGTACTAAATTAGTATTACAAGTAGTCAAAGTGCTGAATACAGAAAAACGTACGCAAAAATTTATAACCGCAGCTCATACCCAATTCCCCTATCCACTAGAAATACTACAAACATTCAGCTTTTACGTAAGACGGCTTACGAAAACGGGAGTACAGAATTTGACACATAAGTCCTAAAATGTACATAGTCTGATCCTGCAACAGAAACAAACTGCAAACATTAAGTTCTGATGTCTAATTGCTTAGTCAGCCATCATACTCCCCCTGAGCAAACTTGTTCTCCGGATAAAACACGGCGACAACTTGATTCCCACCAAATTTTCTTCCGTTCAAGCCTTGTCGGGCTTTTGTCGAACTCTCCACATCCGCATACTCCAAAAATACCTGAAAAGAAAACGTTCCTAATAGCATTAGAGCAAAAGACAGAGAGGTAGTGAACAAGAATTAGTCAGCTGCTAGCCAACTCCCACAACGACAACCATATTGGGCTCATTTGGATTGGTTTTTTTCAAAAGTATTTTTTTTAACAATTTTTTTTTAGAAGCTGAAAATTCTGACTTCTAAAAAAAGTTGTATTTGAGCTTTTTTCAGAGTTTCGGTTTTTTTGGAAACCAAATCAAATAGTTACTGCAATTTTAATAAAACTTTTTCAAGAAAAAAAAGTGTTTTTTCCTGGGAAAAGGAAAAAAAACCAATCCAAACAGGCCCATTCTCTCATGGTCACCGGTACATGAGTGGAAAAGAAAATTTTCTTATAAACTGCATGTAGAAATAAAAGAAACTAAAAGTCCTCCAAATTATGGACAATGCACAGAAAAACCAATATCCTATTCGTATACACATACTAACCTTTCCAACACCTGGTGTAGGTTCTCCAGTGGGTTTGGGGCGTGGGATGACCAAATTCACCAGCGTACCTGCAAAATGAATACTAAGTAAGCTCCATGATAACCCAGTGGAAGGTAAATAACAGAAAAATTGAAAAGGAAGGTCATGGAGTTCTCTGTCTGTTTATTAAGGTGATTCTGTATAGCAGAATGCAGGAATACAGAAGGGAAGGCCATAAAACAGAAAGACATAAAATAGAGGAGAACAATTAATACTTTTCAAGATCATTCGCCATAGGCTAAAAGGGAAAAAGAGAGCAGATCTCAGTGCAACAAATTCATAGTATTTACCAAATTTTCCACATTCCGTCCTCATGTCCTCCATTATATCTTCATAGTCCTCATCTTCCATGAGCTCCTCTGGCTTAACAACATGTGTAAGACATAAAACCTTCGTGGCTAGTGCACCAGGTTGTAACATAAGTTTCTGCACAAGAATAGATCAGTGAAAAAGTTGAAGAGTTTGGATGCTTGCTAATATACAAGATCAAATAGCAACTCAAATATTATGGTACAAGACACGAGCAGCAAGTCTAGAATCAGACCAGAAGGCAAGACAAGAAGACACAAAATTATTATACCTGCAACGCAATCTGTTGTTGTGCATGCAATAACACACTCTCTTGCTCAGGTTTTGGCTGTGCCGCACCTTGGTTGGCACGCCGAACAGTAAGAGTTTTATCACCCATTTTTATCCCATTAAGAGCAGCACAAGCAATATCTGTAACAGAAGTATCCTGGTAGACACAGAATGCATAGCCTTTAGAATTTCCAGTTTCCCTGTCCTTCACCAGATCAAAGCCTCGAAGAGGCCCAAATGACTCTAACAGCTCCCTGATCTGTGCTTCAGTGAAATAATAGGGAAGACCACCAACGAAAATACGATCTGGACCCTCCAGTCCACCAGCAGAACCAGGTGTTAGCCCAACAGCAGCAAGATTAAGGTTAGGATTAGGCTGGCTTGGACCAAGAGTAGCAGCCAGTGAGGGATTATAATCACTGGGTCTTCTAACCTTAACCGGTGCTCCCTGGAGAAACATGGAAATGAACAATTAATCAAAAACGGGCCAGAAATGCAAACAATGTGACCAAAACCCACCAATCCCCACAAGAATCTGGAATGATGACAAAGAATGAAGACAGCCAACCAGATATGGCAAAACAACTCGACCAAAAAAAAAAAAGATACAGCAAAACAAGTTTGCAGAGTGCTTCTGCCAGAGCATATATACATGCAACTCATAGCAATATCAAGGTACAAACAAGTCGGCACAGTGCTTCAGTCAGAGCAAATATACATGCAACTGAGTTCACATACCTCAAAAATGATGCCGTCCAACGCCATTGCATTACTGGCCTCCTCAACCGACCTCATCTCCACAAAAGCGAACTTCTTCTCGTGATTTATGTAGACGTTAACTACAGCATCTCCTGAAATCTCAAGATGAGGTAACATTTAGTTTTCATAAGTTAGCCATAACAAATGTTTAGAATAGCAAAGTTTCTATACTAACCTGGGCCAGCCGTGTTTCCTCCAATTGCTGACATAACATGACTAAAGAAGGTTGCAACTGACTGCAGGAAAACAGTGTCATGGTCAGAAACTTAATAGCAGATAAAGATTGAAGACAAGATACACACTACAATAGCCAATGTCAATTGGACCAGCTCTAACTTATGTGGCATAGTTATTAAACACCCTTCTACATGAGAGAAAATATGTCTTGCTAACTTTATGTGATACGTCATGTGTAAAGAAGAAAAGTAAAGTAAAAGGAGGACGTGAACTACCTGTTCATTTGCAGTTGGAGGAAGTCCACCAACATAAACTCGCCGAGCATGTCTAGTAGCCTGGTTATTAGAACATGAAAGGAGATCAGAGAAAAGAACAAATGCAAAATCCTTCAGACTTGGGTCAAATCAACAAAAAGTTACCAACCTGCTGAGTCATTGCCTGCACTGGCATAACAGGAAGAGCACCGAACTGCCAAAGCACTCCCAAATTTCAAAGGTAAATCAACAAGTTCACATGAGCCTAGTTAGAAAGAGGAAGAAAAGTTACCTGTCCGGATGCCAAAGGAAACATATTAGGGAACATTCCAGGAATTGCCGGTGTAGTTCCAGGAACCTGACCTGTAAATGTTAAACAAGTTAGAACTCGTGAATCAAAGATAAAAACGATTCTACTTTCTAGATGATATTGTCCTAGTGTAACTTCTGGTTTTGTTCTTCTTCTTATAAAAAGAATGGGTTTTCATAGCATTAGCAAATTGAGTCCTTCTAAAATTGTGATGGCAGAGAAAAAAATTATTATAAAACAATTACATGAAAAATATTTGTAAAGCTACCAAATTGGCAATTCCTGGATGAAGATGTACAAGACCTGTATTGATTCTTCCGTGTACATAAAAGCTAGAGAAGTCGGCTCACGCCCATTGTCAGCACAGTGGGGCTAGTAGCCCAACATTGCCTTCTTAGAACATAAGAACAGACATACAAAACAAACAAACAAACACCAAACACAAGAAGAAACCAAAACCCTCTCAGTTCAGAGTTATTACACCAAGTAAACAATTAAAGTAAAAACTGAATAGCCAATCCGAGGACCAGGGCTCTATATCACTGTGGTGCAATAAAAGAACCAAGTATGCTTACCAACATGAAACCATGCATTTTGGTACGCACTTTCCACACTATACCAAAGAGAAAATCATAGCAGTTCATTAAATATTAACAGATAGAGCATGAATTTCATGCTAATACCTGCAACAGCAACAGCGGCAGCAGCACCAGGAATCAGTGCAGAAGCAGGAGGGGCCATGTCAAAACCACTAATCCTTTTGCTGAGTATTAGTTAATCATTAGTACCATGTAACGAAATTGTCAGCATCAATCCAAAAGTAAATGAGGAAACTTCTTAAATCAATTAGGAAGAGTCACCATCAAATCTACCCATAAGATTCTGCTTTATATGCAACCAAGTGAAAGAACAGAATGGTATAAATAAATATTGGTCCTCAAGCTAATTACACCTTCTTCCTAACGACCTACCTTTTGGAGCGAGAACGAGAACGAGAAGGTGACCTGGATCTGTGCTCAGATCTACCTCTCGAGGGAGATTTGGACTTATGTCTGTGCCTATCCTCTCTGTCTCTGTCATAATCTCTTCGCCTGCAAGAGCACAAAAGGAAATATGAAATAGTCAGCATAATTTAATGATCACATTTTAACATGTGTATCAGCCAAAAATGTATTGACTTCAATGGCTGATGAGTGTCATTTTGAAGTAAAAGAAGTGGCTATATTTGGTGCATACAGAAGTCGAAGCGCAAGACTCCCAAATTGCACTTCATTAAGTAATCATTTCTGACCCAACTGATAAAAAGGGTCGCCTCACCAATTTTTGAGGGAAGCCATCACATACATAAGCAACAACAACAATCACTGGACAAAAGTAACAGTACAAATATTCAGAGCACAGCAGTTGTCTCACCTATCATAGTCTCGACTCCTGTAATAGTCATCATCATCTCTATCACGGGTCCTCTCCCTTCTCTCACTCCGCTCTCTGTGCCGGCTGTGGTGACGAACACGATCCTTTTCCCGATCCCGATCCCTATCCCTGTCTCCGTTCCTACTCCTTTCTCTTTCTCTTTCCCTTTCCCTATCCCTGTCTCTGTCCTTACTCTTCCCTCTTTCCCTATCCCTATCTCGGCCTCTCTCCTTATCTCGACTCCTTTCCTTGTCTTTCTCTCTGTCCTTGTCCCTTTCCCTGTCTCTATCACGCTCTTTGTCACGCCGCTTCTCACTGTCCTTCTCCCTGCTCCTTGAGGTGTCCCTTTCTTTCCCATAGTCACGGCTATGCTGCATAGGATACAAAGCAATAAAAAAAAGTTAGGAGAAAAGAGCAAAAGGCAAAACAAGCTTCAACAACTAAAAACTAACAGATACAATGGACTTCCAATATCTTTTCATTGAAAAACGAATAGCACCACTCATGCGTTGGAAACACAAAGAACTAGAACCACCATATATCCCAAGCCTGAATTTTTAAAAGCTAAATTACACCACCAAATTGAGCACCCTCCCATGCAATCAATAAAACATAATGACATAATCAATCCTGTGGGAAAAAGATAACAGAATATGTATAAAAAAACTGCAAATTCAAGAATCTTAATGGCAAGAATATAATTGCCAGATAATGTTCCCATGCAATGTCAATTTAACGAGCTAAAACTAGAGCTGATAGCACAAACAAGCAGGAATGCAGACGTAGAACATGGGAAGGTCTTATGGTTCTAAAAGATACCAGCTTAAAAGCTATAGTTCAGCTGTTCTGCATATTGCCCAAATGATCAGTTTAACAACAATCGATTATGAAATAATCCGATTTTTATTTAACAAAAAGCCATGTAGAGCAATAAATTCGAAAGAACACTTCTGTTATATTTTCTAATTTATAGATCGTCGATAATAACACTTCCTAATTAAAATCCAGAAACAATAAACATCAAACAACAAGAACAACAAAAAACCTGAAGCAATATCTATAAACCACCAGAAATTCAGAGACACTAATCAAATTACAATTAACAAAAGAAGAAAGAGATGAGATGAAAAAAACCTGAGACTTGGAGTCGCTGTAATCATCGGCGTGGCTAGAAGCTCTAGGCTGCGGAGAAGAGCCGTAATTGTCCATATCTCCTCCGTTGCCTTCGTATCTCTCTTCGTAATCCGCCATCGCTAAACCCTCCTTCGACAAATTTGTCTTTGTTTTTCCCCTTCTTCTTTTGTTTCTACTGTTTTCTTCGCTAACTCGTTTAGATCTCTTCAGCACGCGAACGATTAGGGCAATTCTAGGGCTTGTAACCAGTTGGGCGGTAATTTTGGGACTAGTTGTGTTTAAATAGGCTGGCGGAGGAGGGTATTGATGGTAAATCACTGTCGAGTTAATTTTCAGCTCATTCTTTTTCTTTTTTAAAGAAAAAAGGAAAAATCAAAGATCCATACAGCAGCAAATGTAAATTATTAGCCGAGTACAAAGTAAAAATTTATACCTATATTTATATCTATAAAATATATTTATATATATATATATAAATAAATAAAGTTATGCTTGGAGGAGAGATTTTGAGTGAAATTATACTTTCACATTTACTGATGCATAAAGTAGAAAAGTTATTGGATGTTTAAGGCCGGTTTGGAAGCATTTTTGTTTTTTTGTTTTGTAAAATTATTTTGCAGAATAGTTTTTGAAAATAATTTTTTAACAAAATAATAGAAAATTTATTTGAATAGAAGATAAGTTTATTTTTGTATCTTATATTAAAAAGATTATTACACCCTTAACTTTTTTCTTTTTATTTGATTTTTTTCCTCCAATAAACATATATCTATATATATCTACACATCTACATATGTATATATAGGTGTATATATACACACATATATAGGTGTATATATACATACATACATTACATGTTTACATATATAAATATCTATACGTGTGTCAGTGTGTGTGTGTTTTTTAGAAGTAAGAAAGGTAGGCATGGGTTGGAGGGCCAGGGTAGGGGCTATGTTATGTTGCGTGGCGTGGGGTTTGGGTGAGGGAGAAGGAAAATAATTAAATAACAAAATTACCCTATTAGAAACAGTATATCAAAAATACATAAAAATAACAATAAATGTGTTTCCTGTTTTTTGTTTTTAAAAATAGCTTTCAAAAATAATTTTAGAAAACAATTACTTTCAAACAAGTTTTTATTTTTATTTTTTTTAAAAGCAAAAGAACTTTTTTTTTTAAATAGTTCCAAACAACCTATAGTATTAGAATTAGTTTTATGATAGGTCTTGTTTCTTTTAATCTCATTTACTTTCTACTTAACCCTTATTATTTTCAAATATTAATCTTAAATGCTTTACAAATCCTTGTAATTTATAAATATTCATATTACTCCTTAGATTTCACACATTTATTTATATTAGGCCATATATTAAGAAAAATAACTAAAAATAAGCTTAATGTTACATAATTTCCTATAATTTAAAATTTTTCATATTACCACTCAATATTTTACAAAATTAATCAAATTAATCCTTATCATAAGAAAAATATTAAAAACATAGACTAATGTGGTCAAATTTTATTTTGGAAAAAAGGATCAATATGAATGATTCTAAATAACAAGGATTAATTTTGCTATATTTATTAACCGTTAGAGATTAATTTGAACATTGCAAAGTAATATGAAAAAGTGGGACATCACGAGGAGCATTTGTGTAATTGATCATTTAATGCTTTGTAAAGAAAATAAAACACAATATATCAGCTTTGTAACTCTAAAAAAAATATTCTTCGAGAAAGCAATTAATAAACCATTATTAATTCATATTTTAAGCAAACAATATTCTTCAAGAAAGCAATGGATAACAATCAAACTGCTATGAGACTCTTTAAAGAGGTGACAAAGATATTGATAGAAATATAAAGAGTAATCAATTAGGTGTCTATATAACTTAGATATTTAAAGTTTATTCTCACAAAATGACTCAAAATATTTTAGTATTATATTTTGTTTCAAATGCAAAATTTGGGAAGTACCTATTTTGCTTAGGAAGAAAAGCCTACTTAGGCAAATTACGGGCTTTTAGAATATCAGTACCACATAAAGCAGGGTAATTGCCTTTTTTTTTTTTTTAATTAATGTTACATGTCAGAATTTCTCTCCGAAAAGTTATTTTTTTTTTCCATGGAAGCAAAGCCGACTACATCAACACTACTAATAATTTCCTAATGTAAATGTTTTATTCAATTATTATAATTTTTATTAAAAATTATGAATATCAGAAAAAATTATCAAGAGTTAAATTTTACAAAAATATGTTTTTATTTTATCTGTATCTAATTTCATACATCACGTGATACACGTACTAATCCTTTTAAATAAGCAAAATTGGCACTAAAAAACTAACACAATTCCAAACTGTGGGGAGGGGAAGGGGAATCATAATTGCATGTAAGACCCAATACAGTATGAACATGTCGAGATATATAATTAATACTAGGAAAAAGGAAAAGGAGAAAATTTCTAATAACGAAGATGATTTTTAAACGAAATCCAAATGGCCCATCGCATTATACAAATATATAAGACATCAACCTCAATGAGAAAAAACTACAACTTTCATACAAGAGTGGTGCTACACTATAAAGAGAAGAAAACGACAAATATATTGGAGAAAACAAATAGAAGAAAATCCAAAAAACAAATTATATAAAAAAAAAAAAAAAGAGAGGGAGATAGAGGCAGTAGCTATAACCGGAATAATATAACAAAACTACATGTGGACTAAAGCCTTCAACTCGGAAAATAGAATGGTAAGGGAAGAAAGAAAGAAAGAAATAGAACCTTCCACAACCTACACAAGAATGGTATTAATTATGTAGTTTATTCATTTATCTAGAAAGCAGATTAGGAGTAGTTCAAGTAATTGAGATAATTTACCTTAGAAATAATGACCTGAATACAAATATCATGGGGATAGGCGTTGGGTTGAGGGTGCGAGAAGTTTGCAAAAATAAAATAAAATCTTCATATAGAAAGGAACTAACTTTTTAATTGTAGCATAAGGTTGTGTTCCCAGTTGTATATATTAGCTCAATTATTATTTTTTAAAATTTATTCTTGTACCATAATTAGACTAACAAATTGTTGGGCGATGCTTATTTTGAGTGTTTACAAACATTTTCTATGAAGAGCTAGTGGAGTAAGGGCTCGTTTGGATTGGCTTTTTTTAAAAGTGTTTTTTTTTACAGCTTTTAAAAAATAAATTTTTTTGAAAAGTTAAAAATTTTAGCTTATGAAAAAAGCTGTATTTGAGCTTTATTCAGAATTTCAGCTTTTTTAGAAATCAAATCATATAGTTATTGCAAATTTAGTGTAACTTTTTCAAAAAAAAGTACTTTTTTTTAAAAAAAGTCAATCCAAACAGGCCCTAAATATTATAAAAATTTTTATAAGCACCCAAATAAACATAGTCCCTAGGCACTAAGATCTTTTGACCAAACAAGCCCAACATAAACAAAATAGCGAGCCCATTCCACGTACGTCCACAAACCGAGAACTGGCCCAAAGTCCTAGCAAGTGACTATTGTCAGCAAAAAGATCAAAAAACGTTGCAGACACACCACCAAAAAACCAATTACTAGCGTAAAAAAAGGTCCCCAAACTAATGACGACAAATCCCAATAGACCAATTCGATGCCCGTATGTAGCATTTTCTTCTTCTTTTTCTTTTTTTTTTTTGAAAAAAATAATTTTCGTAATTTTACTTTGAAAAAAATTCACGTTACTCCTCTATGATATGCCAAGTATCACGTTACTCTCCTGGATTTCAAAAACTTCAAACCACCCCTTGTGTTTTTTCAAAATTGATCAGACCCTCCCGCAATGTTAGTTCAACACTAACACTATTAAATCCAAGCTTAAAAAGATAAAATTGCACCTCTAATTCCTAGATGGTAAATTTCACGTTACTCCCTTGCGATATGTGAAAGCATAACGTTGTCTATTTGTGATATGTGAAAATATCATATTACCCCTGTGTTCCCAAAACTTTATATCTCCCTTGTGAGAGTTCCAAACATTAGAGTGGCTCATATTTGCTTTTGTTTTCTTTCTTTTTTCTTCTTCTTTTACTTTTTTTCGCGAATGGCCAAGGAGATTTTTGGAGCTTTTCGTTTGCAATTGCATGTATTTTAATCAAGTATGGTGATATGATTAAATGCAAAGGACAAATGAAATAAGAAATCTATTACTTTTTGTCCAAATAGAAGGTAGCATGTAAATAGAAGGTAAAATGAGTAAAAATGTTAGACCACTTTTTAGCACGTGTGGCTCAAATCTGACGGAGAAATTGATGAAGGAAGGTAACATGATAAATTTGGAGAAAACACGAGGGAACGATATGAAGTTTTGGGAACATAGAGGTTAACGTGATACTTTCGCATATTATAGGGGGCAAAGTGAAAGTTACTCTTTTTTTGTTATCCTACGGATATTTTCGTCCAAATAGAAGGTAAAACGCGTAAAAATGTTAGACCAGCTGCGTATTTAGCGCATGTAGCTCAAATCTAATGGAGAAATTGACAGAGAGGGGCAACGTTATAAATTTAAAAAAAGCACGAGAGGTCAATCTGAAGTTTTAAGAACACAGGGAGTAATGTGATACTTTCGCAAGCGAAATTTACCCTTTTACTTTTCTTGTATTTTCGCGTATCACAAAGATAACGTGAAATTTACCCTTTTACTTTTTTTGTACTTGCACATATCATAACAGTAACTTGAAATTTAGCCTTTTACTTTTCTTGTCCAACTTTTTGGCTGTCCGGTTAGTTTCGTAGTTACTTGTAGTTTTGCATACTTGCGTATTCGATGACCATATTGGATAAGATCATCTTTTATCCATTTCTTTCTCTAATCATTAAGCAAGGCATGGAGGGTCACTGACAGCGATTATCTTTCTTCCCTTTCTTTTTTTTTTTTTCCGAATTATTGACAACGATATTTTGTATCGTGCTTATTACTTGCTAATACCCAAAAAATAGCATATACAAAATTGATATTCACTTTCAAAACGATAATAGTTTAAAAAAAAAATTTCTTCAAAAACACGCAATAACATATGGTTTTTAACGAGTCACGTCCCACAACAGCTCCATGGGCAGCCATTTTGGAAAAACAGTTTGATTATTGAGCTTATTTTAGGCCTAATATGAAGACCTCGAAGATAAAAAGCTTCAACTTTTGGTCTTTCGCCATTTGTAGATTGTGTGATTAATAGCGTCTAGGGGGTCCCGATGCAGTGACCAACATAAATAAAGTGTTTGAAACTTACAAAAGCAAGTATGCTAAGTCAAACTAATCGATAATCGAGTGCTTAGAAAATACCAGCCGGCTTTTGCGGGTTTTATATACACTCCTCTCTCTTTGTTTCGATTATATGCTAAGAAACTACTTTTTAAATTGATTCGGACTGCAAATCACGTGGGAGCTCATATAAAATCGAGATTTTGGGGTCGTTTGGATTGATTTTTTTTAAAATTATTTTTTTAACAGCTTTTAAAATACAATTTTTTTTTAAAAATTAAAAATTTTGACTTTTAAAAAAAGATGTATTTAAACTTTTTCTAAAGTTTCAATTTTTTTGAAAACCAAATCAAATAGTTATTGTAAATTTAATATAACTTTTTAAAAAAAATATATATTTTTTTGAAAAAAAATTAATCCAAACAAGTCCTTTATGCGGTAGTAGTGATAGTTTATTCCAAAAGACGTAAGCCAACATGATTTTGTCAATAGTTTCACAAATTCTTTAATCATTACTGTGTTCAACACTGCATTGTTAATGATAGTATAACGTTGTATTCTTGTGAATTCCAAAAAATGCAACGCTTTCCAAAGTTTAAAACTTTTGGAAACAGAATAAGCTCTCGTTTTCTTCTTTTTTTTTTTCCTTTTTGCTTTTCTTTTTCTGGGTAAATTTTTTCTCTCTGGCAAAACTCAAGAACGAAAATGAGAACAGAAAAGGGCATCAACTTTCCCAACAGAATACATTCTACATTGAATAGTGAAAGCGACATGACCAAAAGACATATCCGCAATTGCTGAGGACATTTTCTTTTCCTGAATAGTGAATATTTGTTTTCTTTTCTTTTCTCTCTCTCTTTTCTGAGGCCATCAGTTTTTCGATCAATTTTTGCAAAGATTCTAAAATGAGTTTGATCGTTCTTTTTTAAGAAATCTATGTCAATATAACCAGTGGCACTGGATGCATTTGGTGGCACAAGTATATTCCAAGATTAGAGAATGTAGGTTGGACAAATAAAGGTGTAAACCACTAATAAATTGTTTTTCTTTTTAAAAAAAATAATTTTTTGCTTGTGTTCATTAAAAGGATAAATTGACATCACTAAGATGACGTGCAAAATTAATGATATAAATTCTCAAAAGAAAAGTGATAATTTTAGTCCAATGGACGACCATCCATTCTCCATCTATCCATTAACTCTTTTTCTAAATAGGCTAGACGCAGCATTCACTACTTAACATTAATCCATGGTATTCATCCAAAAGGGTTAACCAGAGGTGAATCCCTTTCTCACCTGACCAGAGGCCCCATGACCATGTGGATGTTAAGCGAGGATGTGCGAGTGGCGTACTGTCGAGAGAGACTAACGGGTTTGAAATCCAAAATCAGCCTCACAATATTTCAAAGAAGATCGCCACCACACGGACTCGAACCCGCGTTGTATTAATCCATGGTATTATTTCACTGCTCTGGTCAACAATTCCCAGGCTAGACCATTTATTTCAGGTTTGACTTTATATAACATTTGAAATAAATTTAACAACTGTTAATTATACAACTCCATAAATCTATGGACCATACTACTCAAATGGACCATAGCATTTCACTGTAACAATGTAGCAGACCACATGAAGAGTACAGTATGATTATGTCATTGTAAGTAGAAGTGGCAAATCTGTTTAGCGCGGGTTATGCTGTTCTGTGGGTCGGGTTGGGTTGGACTTATGCGGGGCCCCTCATTCGCACCAGCGGGTTCGCGGGTTGATCCGTTTAATTTTTTAATATTTTAATATTATTTAAAAATAAATAAAACCAAAAAAAGTAAGTAGTAATTAATAAATACTTGTGACTTATTTGACAAATAAAAAATTAGGCACCTAAAAATACTTAAAGTTAATGAACTAAATGTCACAAACACAATCGATAATTTAAAATCAAAATTAAACACCTAATCACAAACTAACATTAACAAAATAAGACAACAATTACCATATTCTATAGCTACAATCAAAGCCTCAAATATGGCCGCTAAGGTTGTAAACTATAAAGTGCAATAAGAAGAAAAAAACTTAGGGTTTCTAACTTTAAACTTATATGTATTAAAAAAAAAAAAACTCGCGGGTCAACCCGCAGTTCAACCCGCACAACCCGCCCTTGGCGCGGGTCGGGTCGGGTGCACCCCCGTTTGCCTTACGGGTTATAAAATACTAAACCCTAACCCTACATTTTTGCGGGTTAAACAGGTCAATCCGAGGAGTCGGACCCGTTTTACCATCTCTAATTGTAAGAAAGCTAAAAGAGAAGAATGAATAATCTCATAATATTATGATCCTATAGGAAGATCATGACATTATGACCTCATTCTAATGTGAAAAATATAGTCTCTATACATTACAATGAAGATGTTATGTTGCAACATGACACCATGAGTGTTTCCTTTGTTTTTCCTTTTTAATGTTTGGGTTATTATTATTATTATTATTCTTTTGGTGCAATGTAATACTTGGATAGGTGTTACGTGATCAATGACAAATTGATAAAACCTTTTAAAAATTAAATTGATTTATTGATTTTTGACTTTTTTTATTTCAAATAAATCTCATGAATATTAAATTAAAAGATATATTATATAGATCAATAAATTATTTTTTTAACAAAATTAATTAATTAATATACATACTATTATCAAAATCACATCTATCTATCTATCTATATCATATACTAAATTAAGGAGAAATTGGGTAGGATTTAAGCAAAAAATCAGAGATAATAGCAACAAAAAAATAAAAAATTTAAGCTAATAAAATCACACAATACTTGATGTTACATGCAACAAGCATAAAAACTAAAGAACAAAGAAAGAAATGGATACCTCTTCCAAGAATTGAAGAAGTGTTGTGCACTTTCTCTTTGAAAATTCTAGAATTCCTAGTTAGTCCACACCAAGCTCCAAGACCAAGCCTTATTCTTCCTCGAATTATAGTGCTAACAAACTCTTTGCAAGAATATAAAGTTTGTTCTTTTTCTCTCTTGTTTTTCTCTTAGTGGAAAGTTATGTATTTTTCCACTTACACATATATCTTATGTATATCTCATATATACATCACATATATATGTGTGTGTGTACCTATTCATGCATAAAAGAGTTGCATGTAATAGCTATGTGTCATTGAGAAATACAACACTTGTATTTTGTCACTTATGCATGATTGCCAACTCATAGGAGTGAGAGTGAGTGGAAAATTTTATAATTCCACTATCTCTTATTATAACAGTTATATTCAAGATTAACATACTTAATCTTAGTATGCATGTATATAGATTGATCAACAAACCTTAACCAAATAATATTTAACCTAATCACCACTAGATTAAATCATAACAAAGTTGACTTTGATTAATTAATTCCATTAACACTTAATATAATTAATTTATGTCAAAAGTTTGTCAATTTTGCATACAAGTCCTTGAGTAATATTTTCAGGACACATTACCTCCCATTAACTTTTAATAGGATAAGAATACCATTGTTAACTCTTAGCAAAATATCAAAAACAAGATACAAACTTAAATAAGACTTAGAGGGTATTTGGTTTAACTTTTTTTTCTAGTCAAACTTGCTTAAAGTCTAATTTAAGCTAATGAAAGTGTTTGTTTTAATTAAAAATATGCTTTCTTTAAATGGCTTTAAGTAGAAAATAAAAAGCTCCCTAACTCCAACTCTAACTTTTGCTTTTTATGGCTTTAAACACTTTGAAAAAAAGCAAGTTAGACCAAATCATTTACTATGTTATCCTTATTTTTTTATTTTTATTACTAAAATATCTTACTCTTTTATCTTATACTTACTGTTTGAAATTCTATTTTAATGTCCTTACTAGTTATTTTAACTATATAACTTACTTTTCAACCCACTTTAATCAAACATGTAAATACTTATTTTTATAGCTACAACTTTTATTTAAACATGTAACTACTTAAAAGTTGACAATAAAAAAAAGCCACTTAAATGCAAAAGTGCTTTAAGTAACTTTTTTTATTAGCCAATCCAAACACCCTCTTAGTGATTATGCTTTTCGGAGTGTGACCTTCTAAGTTTGCTGCCAAATAGCAATAAGGTAATCAAACTCTTTGGTTTGCTTCGATAATTGTCTCCTAATTATCGAAAAACACCCTAAAGGTACTGAGTGATGTCTAGCAACATATCAAGACAATATATAAAGCAATGAAGTCAATCAAATGAGTGAACCAATTTTGTTAACGATTACTGTGCAATTGAACACTTCCATTACTAATATCCTGATCGAGTGAGAATCATGGATAGATTAAGTTCACTAATTCAATACTATGCCAAAATTAGATTTGGTGCAATGAGAGATGACACATGAAAACCACCTTTTTCATCATTCATACCTTGGCCAAGGCCTCATTCATCACAATTGAATTGCATAAGACTTTTGTCTCGTACAAAAGGTAATGGATCTTATCTCGACAGTCACTTGACTCTCACTATATTGATCAAATGAAACCATAAATGAACATATCTCACCCATGAATGGACAAGCTTTATTCACAGCAAATCTCAAATACCAATACATAAGACATCCGTGTTGTTGCAAATAAAAGGATCATTTGTACATATCGCAACAAATAACAAATCATTAATCTCAAGCCATGTGATTTGTTATTTATGTCACGTTCAGTGATAATTCAACTAATTAATCACCTAGATGTTGGCCTTTTGCATCTCATGCTTTATGGTACGCGACTCGTCGTTTTTTATGATTTATATCTGATATTAATCAAATATAGAAAACTTATGTTATATTTTATATTATATTAATTGAAGTGCCAATAAAAAAATCTTTACATTATAAACAATTTAAGAATTCTTATACCAAAGAAACATGTCACATATTTTTATATAAATACAAGTTTACATCAAAATGCTCTTAAAAGAAGTCATCTAATTCTAGTATTAGGGCATATCTCTAACACTAAAATAATTACTCCAAACTTTAAATTTACTTTTTTCCAAATTTCTAAGCACTATGTTGTGCCATATGACATATGCAGTAAAATATTTTTATTGACATGTGTTATATTGTATCATAACCTTTACATGCAAAGGAAAAAAATATCATAAACCATGTAACAAAACTTTTCTTGCACTTTAATGATTAAAAAAAAAAGAACTTTCCATGCACCTTTAGTTGACAATCTCTTTTTTCTTTTGAAAAGCTTTCTTTCAACTATCTACTTTCTTTTAAATTAACAACCTTTTTTTTTTGCTTTTGAAAAATTAATATAATAAATTATTTATATAAATTAATAATATTAAATTTATATCAAAATCTGTATATGGCAAAGATCATGTACTAATAAAATACGAACAAAAATAATTACAGTGCGCCACACGTGAAACAAGAAAAAGAAATTGCGGCCACGTGGCAGTTATAGATTGGCTTAAAGTCATGAAATTAATATAGAAGAGGAGTTTGACTTTGTATAAACTCCTATAGCAGAAAAAGCATTGCCTGCAACACGAAAGGGCCAAAACGAGTAGCACAGTGCAGAGGTGAAAGTGCATGTGCCCATTCCTTAACTCTAGTTAAAAACAAAGCATGGTTGGTTTAGTTTTGACAACTTGAAAGATACTCTTTTATCTTACGCTTCCATCTACTCCAATTTTCAATTATTTTTTCTCCTCTTCCTGAAAAGCAAGATTGAACAACGCACATCTCAGAGAAGACTTTTGCGCTAACATCCTCGCTCCAAAATCACCACCTTCTTTCGAGATGTCCGAGCCGCCGCCTTGTGATCTCCGGCGCCACCGTTGTTATTGATAATCGCACCAACAAAGTCAAATTTCGCAATTAATTTTCTGCTTATCATTTGCTACTTCAAACCATAGCCATTGTGATTTCACGTTAGAGAATTTGTACTAAATTTCTCATTTTTCACTCAGACCCATTTGAAATACAGCAAAAAGTTTCAGTCTTTTTGATACCGTTGACCCTTTCATGTAACTCGCCGGGTGGTCAACTTTCCGGCGACTCAGCTTACTTAATCTGATAATCTTCTGATGTTTCAGTTGATTTTAAGACTTGGGTTTTGTTAATTAGCTTCTCTTCTCATCTGGGTCTGTGTTAGAATTTGCAAATAGTTGGTAGTTAGAGGACAAAAAAGCAATCTTGACTGTTAGATAGCCCAAAAAGTAAAAAAAAAAAAAAAGGAAAAACGAAGCTTTGCTTGAGGCCCTACCAAAAGTTTCTACTCAAATCTCAAAAGCTTTTTATTCTTTATAATCATCAATGCTCCAAATTTGCCCTTTTTAGCCATCCAAAAAGGTCCTGTACTAGCTTAGTTTTATCTCGATGCCGGCCGATTTAGATAACTCTTCCGCCGCCACCGGCGAAGCTAGCGTCTCTTCTTCTGGCAACCAACCTAAGACCACCGCCAAGAAAAAACGCAACCTCCCTGGAACGCCTGGTAAGAGTTACTAAACGATGTAAAACTCTCAATATGCAGGGTCCTTTGGGGACCCACTTTTGGATTTACTTTCCAGAGATGGATGGAGTTTTTCCCTCTCCTATCTTTGAGAATATATATATTGGCCTTTAAATGGGATTTTTTATGAAATAAATTTTTGGTTCATTTTGGATGTCTTATTCTGTTTTTTTGTTTTGTTCTGTTTTGTTTTTTGGCCCCTTTTTGTGTTGTTAGATCCAGATGCAGAGGTGATTGCTCTGTCACCAAAGAGTTTACTGGCTACAAATAGATTTGTATGTGAAATATGCAATAAAGGCTTCCAGAGGGACCAGAATTTGCAGCTACATAGGAGGGGACACAATTTGCCTTGGAAGCTTAGGCAAAGGTCAAGTAAAGAGTTTAAGAAGAGGGTGTATGTGTGCCCTGAGCCAACATGTGTTCACCACGATCCTTCACGGGCATTAGGCGATTTAACAGGAATCAAGAAGCATTTCTGTCGAAAACATGGAGAAAAGAAGTGGAAATGTGAGAAGTGTTCGAAGAAGTATGCTGTTCAGTCCGATTGGAAGGCTCATAACAAGATTTGTGGTGCCAGAGAGTATAAATGTGATTGTGGAACCTTATTTTCAAGGTTAAGTTTCGGTCTTTGCAAGTTCTTTGTCACTTGCATTTCGTGTAGTTAGTTAATTAGATTCCTCAGTAGTGAAGATATGATTTGGTTTTGATGATCTTGCAGGAGGGATAGTTTTATAACACACAGGGCATTTTGTGATGCATTGGCGGAGGAGAGTGCTAAAGCTCAGACAGCAGTTGCACCACCTAGTGCTGATGAGGAGCCACAGCTTCCAACTGTTGCAGCAGCATCATCATCATCACCAGCAGCACCAGCAGTAGCAGCACCAGCAACAACAGCAGCTCAACCGCCATTATCAGCTTCTCCTGTGGTGCCTGCTTCAGTGTCAATTCAGAGTCCAGGTAATTTTGACGTTGAATTGGAGTTTTTGTAATGATCATTTTCGGGGTTTGTCCTATATGTATCATTAAACAAACAAGTTTGTTTCTTTCTTTCTCTTGTTTTTGGAGTCTAGTTATTTTTGTCTGTTAGTGATTTTTTGTTTTCACCTGTATATATTTTCTTAGTCTGATTGATTTCTATTTGAATAGTGCGAGAACCTGTCAACCTGATACTGAATATAAAAGATTAAGGGTAAAAAAGAAACAAATAATATACAAGAACTAAGATCTCAATCTAACAATCTTTGGTAAAGGAGAAAACACATAACTTTAGAAGGTAAAAAGAGAGTGAATTGGCATTTGATCTAGAGTAATATAAGGTGATCATTTCACTTCATATAAAGTTCTTTAATAAGAAATGTTTAGCTTTCCTTGCTTCTTGTAAGTAATGCCTTTTCTATTTCTTTTGTCTTTTCTATTGTTGTGGTTTACAGATTTGGCTGAAAATCCAGATCATAGTCCCTCTCCTACTACCCAAGTATTTGAGGAAGCACCTGCTTCAACCAGCTTCACCGGAAGCTGTAGCAGTACTACCAGCTCGAGCAGCAGTGGTAGTACGACCAGCACTGTCTTTGCAAGCTTGTTTGCTTCATCAACAGCTTCCGGAAGTTTGCCACCTCAACCATCTGGATTCAGCAACTTATTTCGAGCTATGGCTGAGCCCATGCCTGCTGTAGCACCGTCTTCGTCAATTGAACCTGTATCTCTCTGCCTTGCAACAAGTCATGGATCGTCAATTTTTGGGACCGCAGGCCAGGAGCATAGGCAGTATGCTTCGTCATCCCAGCCAGCAATGTCTGCAACGGCATTGCTGCAAAAGGCTGCTCAGATGGGTGCAACTGCAACGAATGGTTCACTGTTGAGGGCATTAGGGATTGTCTCTTCTTCCACATCTTCAAACGGGCAGCAAGAATGGAGTGGACAATCAATTGAGACTGAAAGCCCATCATTGGCTGCTGGCCTTGGACTTGGACTGTCCTGTGATGGAGGCTCTGGTCTAAAAGAGCTGATGTTGGGAGCTCCATCTGTTTTCGGTCCCAAGCACACTACCCTTGACCTGCTTGGACTGGGTATGGCTGCTGGTGGTGGACCACCTGGCCGTCTGTCTGCCCTAATGACATCCATTGGTGGTGGTCTTGATGTCACTGCAGCAGCAGCATCATCATCATTCGGAAATGGAGAATTTTCCGGCAAAGACATGGGGATGAGCTCGTAAAACTTCTGAAACAGTCCCCATCAGAAGGGAAGACAACAGGTTTGCAAATTGTCGCGAGAAAGTTGCAACCTTGGCGACTTGTGACAATGATATCTTGATCAATTGATTTTGCAGTAAACATTTGCTAAGGCTCTTTATTTGTTGCTGGAATTGCCTTACAAAAACAAGCATGATGCTGGAGGTGCTGGGGCAGTTAAGCCCTTTTCTATACTGTGCAGCTTCCACTAAAAACAAAGTATTGGAAACAAATTTGTCTGTAATTTATTTAACTAGCAAAGTCTGATACCTGCTCTATTTTTCAATATATGCATTTAATGATAGTGTTATCAGGTCAAATTTAAGCAGCATGGGGATGGTCAGATGTAGAAGAGATCAGCACCAGCCAGTCTTTGGTGAGTAGATCTGGATCCGTTTGACTAAATTGTGTATCATAACTTGGCTTTATATATTTGATTAGCCAAATCGCGAGATAGGATGAAATTTCCTCTTATATTGAAGCTCTTGGTATCCTTTTAGACCTTTCGATTTTTTTCCATATGGGACAATGTATATTCTGAAAAGCGAAAGGTGGTTTGGCAATGAAAGTAATTTTCCGTGATTAGCATCTCATGGATCGCGAATGTTGAATAATTTACGAACTTGGTTTGCTTCTAAGATATAGTTAACCTCGCAACAAATCTTTGTTTGCATGATACATGGTACTCTTATTTACATACCATGTTCGCTGAAATGTTGGGATAATTAAGTGACAGAAGTTGTTGCTTCGTGTGGACAAAGGGGCATGTGAAGAAGAAGAAACTTTGCTCTTCATGGTGGGTCTTAGGACAATAGGATCCTATGGGGCCTCCTTTGTCTGATCTTATTTCTTGATATGCATGCCAACAAGCGTTTCCTTTAAAAGAAGGTAAGGTCAATAAATAAGGTGGGTCGTGGTAGCTATATATGGCGCAGGCGCTACATTACCACATCTTAGCACCAAGAAATTGAGAAACAAACCAAAAAATGGAGAATGAAGAAGATGAACTCAAAAAAGGAAATGGAATGTCATCCTAAAACTTTTTTTCTACATCCTCTTTCAATGAAGGGGAAAAGGATTTTCGCGATATTTATTGCTAGTGTGTGAGATCTTGACTGAGGAAAGAAAAGGGGGCGATTGTACTCTAGTTTTTTCACTTTACTTGCAAGGAGGGGCGTGTTAATGTATATGTTACAACTTTTGTTAACCTACAAATTTGTTGTAGTATATATCCTTTACTTGACTCTCACGAACTATTTCAAATCTGTAGCTCGCAATTGTAATCTCACGTAGGGGTTCTTAAATAAGCAAATTATAATGATAGTGAATTAATAGTGCAATCATAATCGGATAATATACACAACTCATTTTGCTTCTGATGCTGGGAAAAGGAGAGGAAAAGAGTATTATCTTAGTGAGGACGGCAATGATTAAAAATTAGTTGTAATGAGGATGTTGTGTTGGTTGATTGAATGAATTTGCACGGGTCATTAATAAGGTTTGACATTTGGAGGAATCTTTATGAAGGGCCTTAATTCGTCTTAGACTTCGGCAATCTTCTGACTTGTGAGTTCGTTTTCATTTTAATAAGGAAATCACTAAGCACAACCTAGTACTAGTGCTTACAATATTATTCTTTTGTTGCTAAAACATGCCACCAATCAAAATTTAGGGTTCCTTTTATTGTCTATTTCTTTTTCTCAGAGAAGTGTTCCCTTTTTTAAAAAAAATAATTTTTAAAAACAATTGTTTTTTAGAGAAGCGAAAGTTTCTGATTTTTCAAACAAAATTGAATTTGAATATTTTCTTTTTAAAATTTTCTTTTAGGTGAAAATTAAGCCAAATACTCTATTGCAAAAAAATGTGTTTTGTCTTTAAATAACATAAAAGAAACAATTATTTTTTTGATCAAAATGAAAAAAAATCAATTTTAACAAACCTTTAGCAGTGGGTGCCACTGACATCGGTGATTGGGCCAAAGGGCCATTTTCTTAATTTCAATTGTTTGCGTTTATTGTTGTTGGGTTTGCCATTGAGCTGTTAGTATTGTTCCTCTGTAGTACTTTTTCGACCGTCTAAACAAAAGATTTGGAACCAAGTACGGTGATATTTGCATATGGAGTTGAAATGATATAGTGGCCAATAGATTGAGACTAAAATATACCCCTTGTAATATGTAGGAGAATACTTGTGTTTTCAATATTTTTATTTATTATTAATAATTAATTTTTACATTTTATATATGAATAAAATATGAATATATATTTTTAAGACTCAATTGTTAATTAAGTTTTTAAACTAATGATAGTTTTTTTAAATACTTTAAATATAATTTTTAACTGAAAAATAGTATTACTAATGGCGTTGGAGATAAAGTTTTAATTAATGCATCAATACATTTATTGACTTCTCTAAGCACAAAATAGAAATTGTTCGAGAACATTCCAATAAAAAAATTTATGTTTAATAAGATCATCCAATAGATGACAATGGTTAGTATCTAAAATATCTCCTAAGAGCAGCCATTAATGTGAGATTTTTTATTTCAGCAGAGCCATAGCTGAAAGCTACGCATAAATGAAAGAATAACGCCTAAGATAAACAAGATATAGCGAGGGCTGCAAAAAAATAGCCATGGAAGCTTCCAACTTCTCTCTAGGGTTTCTTCTGTAATTTACTCAAACAGGTATTTTTGTTCTCACAATCTACTTCTCTATTTCTCGATTCACACACGCTAAAACCCTAAGGAACCCTACTTATTTGTCACTTCTTTTATTTTTTGAATTCAATTATCAGGTGAGAAGCAGCTGAAAAAGGAGCATGAGAAATCAAGTCCAATTTAATTAATCAGAGAATAGAATAAGTTTTTTTTTTTAAATTAAAAAAAAAAAGAAATGCCGTCTTCTTTGCTTACAAATTTGAACTCAGCATTTAGTTTGAGCTTTCAAAGAGCTGTAAGAGTGAAACAAGCGAGAACTTTAGTCAAAGCTTTGACTTCACACCACAGCAGACATTGTGATAATAGCAGAGTGACTGCTGCTGTTTCGGCTGCCGCCTCGGGGGATTTTGTTGTGGATAGCTTGATTTCTTCGAGCTGTGGGAATGCGAGTGGTTTCGCGAAACCTAGTGCTGTGTATTTTGGGGATAAAAGGGTATGGAGTTGTCGGAGAGGGAGTCTGAGTATGAGAAGGGTGGGAGATAGGAATATTGGGGTAGCGAATTGGTCGTGTTTCGCGTTTGATGTTTCACCGAGGTCTGGGAATAATAGCTCAGTAGTTGGACTGTGGCCAAGTGGTAGTGGTGGTAGTAATGTTTTCTTGCGGTGTTGTTGGGAAGGGGCGGTTCCTGAAGTGTGGGATGATGGTTCGTCCGCTGTTGATCAACTTGGAAGTCTTGTGGTTGCGGATGAGAAGTATGTTTCTTGGCTGGTGTTTCTTGTTTTTCACATTTTGTGTATTAGTGTAAACAGTCATGCTATAATGGTTTTTTGTGATATCCGTAATTGCTATCCTGGTTTTAAGATTATCTCTGTGAATCTGAATGTATGTTGACTCTTATGATTTACCCGTAGCCCTCGAGCATGTTTGAATGGTTTGTTATGTTTTCCTAGACATCCATTTTGCTTGTTCAAACAGGCATTAGCAAATTCAAGATTGAATTATGATGGCCCCTTGTAAATGCCAAGATTGTAAAATGTCACAATTATCTTGTTCCCGTTGAATCAAGGTTGAACAGGGTTATGTTATGGAGCTCCAGGTGAGGGAATAAAGTGTGCAGGACAGCTTTTGATATTCTTACGCATTTGAATTTATTTCACACCTTCTTCTTATAATGTGAATATCTTATTCATGCAACATTATCACAGCAACCCTATGACTCTGACCTGTGCCTGCAGATGCAAGCACAGAAATATGTCCTTGTATAATATCTTCAAATCAAAGATGAATTGAATATAGTCTTTTCCTTTGCTTCCTTCTTCATTTTATGCTCTGTATTGATTTTTAATTGATGGTGCCTTCCTCTATCTAGGGAAAACTTAGGTGATAGAGCTCCGAAGTTGCTTTCTGGTTCATGTTACCTGCCTCATCCCGACAAAGAAAAAACAGGTGGAGAGGATGCTCATTTTATTTGTGAGGAGGAGCAAGTGATTGGTGTAGCAGATGGAGTTGGTGGCTGGGCAGAACTCGGTATTAATGCTGGCGAATATGCCCGTGAACTCATGTCTAATTCGGTTAATGCCATTCGACGTGAACCTAAAGGATTGATTGACCCAGCTCGTGTTTTGGAGAAAGCGCACCAACGGACAACAGCCAAAGGATCATCAACCGCTTGCATTATAGCCCTTACAGAACAGGTATTTGATTTCCTATTATGTAAAAACCTTCATTACATATGAAACATTATGACAACATATCTTTCTTTTCCTTCTCTCTATCTTTGGTGACGTAACCATAAAGGTGTCTGTGAGAACATACTTGGACAAGTGACATCCTAAACATCCTATGGTGGTAAGGTGAGAGGCTGGGTGCTGACCTTGTTGAGTTGAACATTGGCGTTGTAATATAATGAACTAAATAATGTTGCCAAAACTGATGTCCATCAAACCCTATATTTTCTCATACATGTTCAAGACTTACGGTCAAGTTTGTTCCTAAGTACAGTTTTGCGTGTTTGCAACTTTCTCCTAGTAGATTATAGATGTGGAGGTAGCTTAAGCTGAAAATTGACAGCAACAGTCCCTTCATTATTTTGGAGGTCTGAAGATAATGTACACAATCCAGCCAAGTACTATAATGTTACTTTTAACCCACTGCAGGGTCTTCATGCCATTAATCTTGGAGACAGTGGCTTTATTGTGGTTAGAGATGGACGAACCATTTTCGAATCCCCTGTGCAGCAGCATAGTTTCAATTTTACATATCAACTAGAATGTGGTAATAGAGCAGATCTTCCCAGTTCTGGTCAGGTCAGTAAATGCAATGCTTAAATGCTATTCCTATCTCTTAACATTACTGTGATGATGTTGTTGCATAGGATCAAGTTTTGAGTTTTCAGATGTTGATCTTCAACTTTGAATCATAAATGGTTTTCGGTTTCTTCGTCTAACAAAATTTGGGATTACTGTGACCAGATTTTCACGATTCCCGTTGCACCTGGAGACGTTATTGTTGCTGGAACTGATGGATTATTCGATAACCTATATAACAATGAAGTGAGCTCCACTGTTGCTCATGCGGTGTTGGCGGGTTTAAACCCTGACGCAACTGCTCAGAAAATTGCTGCTTTGGCACGCCAGCGAGCTCTCGACCGGAAGCGGCAAACCCCATTTTCTGCTGCTGCTCAAGAAGCCGGCTTTCACTACTATGGCGGCAAACTTGATGACATTACTGTTGTTGTCTCTTATATCAGCAACACGTGAGTTCTTTGCCGCTTTGACCCTTGTCCACTTATACATATGGCTTTACTTGCAATTTGATGCAGGTGTCCTTTTCCCACCGTTTGTGTAATGTCTCCTAGAGGATTAGTCTTTTCAAATGAATTAATGCAAGTGTTTCCCTTTTGAAAGAAGAGTACTTCTACCTGTCGATCTTCTGAGAAAGCTTTCCCTTTCGCTCGATCTTGTCTATTATCACACGATGTAGATCAGATTTTTGACAACACTAGAACAGATTTAGTTATTTGGGTAGTTGTTTTGATTTTGACTGTGGCGCTAAATGGTATTAAAGATCAGATATGTCCAATTCCAAAGAAAGTCAAAACTTGCAAAATGTTTATAAGAGAGCTTATTACAGAATCACAGGCGAAAGCAAAGGACACAGGACATGTACTCCAGTTATTCGTTCCTATGTACATTGAGCCGTCACAGAAACTTCAAAACTCAGATTGTCAATCGCTTCGAGGTTTTTCTTGCCCATAACACGCCCGGGCCTCTCTCCCATTCTCCCTCTTCTTCTTGCTCTCCTCTACCCCTCTCCTTTTCTTGTTGCCGTCTTTGAAATTCCTCTTCTTCTCGTCTGGCTTCTTCTTCTTCCCTTTCTGCTTCTTCCTCTTCTTCTCGTCTGGCTTCTTCTTCTTCCCTTTCTGCTTCTTCCGGGCCTCTCTCCCATTCTCCCTCTTCTTCTTGCTTTCCTCTACCCCTCTCCTTTTCTTGTTGCCGTCTTTGAAATTCCTCTTCTTCTCGGCTGGCTTCTTCTTCTTCCCTTTCTGCTTCTTCCTCTTCTTCTCGTCTGGCTTCTTCTTCTTCCCTTTCTGCTTCTTCCTGTCTTCTCCTTTCTTCCTCGCGCGCTTGTTCTTCCTCGCGCCTGTGGGCTTCTTCTTCCTCCTGCCTTCTCCTGGCTTCCTCTTCCTCCTGCCTTCTCCGGGCTTCCTCTTCCTCCTGCCTTCTCCGGGCTTCCTCTTCTTCTGTCCTCTCTGCTTCCTCCCCCCTCTGCCTAGCTTCCTCTTCTCTTTGTTGCTCTCTCCTTCTGGCTTCCTCTTCCTCTTGCCTCCTAGCTTCCTCTTCTTGTTGTTGCTCTCTCCTTCTCGCTTCTTCTTCCTCTTGCCGCCTCCTAGCTTCAGCTTCTTGTTCTTCCTCTCTTCTTCTTGCTTGCTCTTCCTCCTGCCTTCTCTGAGCAGCTTCTTCCTCTCTCCTCCTTGCCTCCTCTTCCTCCTGCCTTCTCTGAGCTTCTTCTTCCTCTCTCCTCCTCGCTTCCTCCTCCTCCCTCTTCCTCCGTTCCTCTTCCTCCCTTCTGGCTTCTTCTTCTTCTCTCTTTCTAGCTTCCTCTTCCTCTCTTCTTCTCTCTTCCTCCCTCTTTCGTGCCTCCTCTTCTTCTCTTCTTCTCTCTTCCTCCCTCTCCCTTTCTCTTTCTTCCTCCATTAACCTCAATTCTTCCTCGGCACAAGATGTGCAGTCCAAAATGACTGAGTCACCTTGTGGAGCTAAGAGCTGATCTATTATCGTGTTAGCCACATTGAAGGCTGCTGCCACAATATCTCTGTCCAAAACCCTGAGGACGGATGCCTGTCCAGCTATGAACTGAGGATGGTTTTTCTTTTCCGACGTAGTGAAACCCAAGAAAACAAATGAACCATTGTTAAAGGCCATCTGAGCCATTGGGTGGAATCTTGGCACTGCAAATACATCGCCTTCTCTGACTTCAAACCTCGTGCTTTGGCACTCTGTTGCATTTGTCATGCTAGGACACACCACCCTAACCATTCCGCACCCTTCTACTGCAATTGCTATTTCAGTAGCCATCGGATTCCAGTGTGGACCCATCATTGATCCCTTCAAAACAAAGGCACATACCGTTACAGGGGAACTAATGGAATTAGTCATGCATCGTTTTGATTATAATCCTTTGGATGATAGATAACCTTTCAGGGCAATTTCATGCTAATGAACTGACCTTGGTTAAATTCACCACAAAAAAGCCAATATTAGAGCCCTCTAGACCAGCCAACTTCTTCCCTGTGACAGTGAGGCTCCACCCATTGCAGTTTTCAAAATCCGGGTCTTCGTCAAATATGTTGTATAAGTTGGTCTTCTTCTTCTTCCCTTTTTTGTTATTGACATCAAATATACCGTAACCTCTGAGCCCAACAAGGTCTTCAACAACCCGGATCTCCTCCTCCCATGTCGTTCCCTCTTTCCTTGCCTCCCCGTGCACTATTGCTGCTGGCTTTGCCGCGCTTGTTATCGATTCTATCACATCCGCAGGGACCTTAAACACCAGTGATGGAATCAGATTTAACATTAAACACAGCACAGATTGGATATTACGAGACTGACCACATTACTTATTAAATCTAAAAATACCCACAAACATAAGAGCATTCAGTTGTTCAAGTGACAATTAACATTGAAACAGAATTAGTGATCAACAAATCTACCTGAAAGGCTGCTTGAAGGACTTTGTTATCAAAGCCGAGAACCATGTCACTGATGCTGGAGTAGGGCTCGGCTGGTGGTTCCTACACGCGCGTAGTTACTATCAAATATTTGCATTGTCTAACTATAATCCGCTGTAAAGGAAGAACAAATAATACGTAATTAAAAAAAAAAAATGAAAAAACATACACGCAAGTCATTATTCGAAACAGCGAAGATGGCATGAATCCTGAGCTTCTGGCGCTCTGGCTCTAAGCTGCTTTGTACAAAGAAAACACTTCCATATCGCAGTCTGTAGACATCTCCTCGCCTGACACTGATGTGTTTCGTTTCAACCTTATCTTCATCTTCATCTCCCTCAGTCCAACCGAGCCTCCCAGTCCCTAGAGCATTCATCATCATACAAAACCATCATACATATAATATATATGTGTGTGTATAAGTGAAAAAGGCCAAACACGATTCGAAACAAGTTATTGTAAATGAAAGAAACTTTCAGCTAGAAAGTTATAGCTGCGATGCTTATACAATTTCTCATTTTCACCTGCAAGCATTCACCGATTCAGACGCGTGTTTAGGGACCGGGCCGCTTTTATCTAAGGGGAGTCATTTGACCCCCTACACGTGATGAAATCCTCGGGGTGTTATTAAAATTAATTTACTTGCACGAGTGTAAGAACCGTTTAGATTTATGAATATAAAGTCATAAATCACCCCCTTAACAGTTAGATTACTTTCATGATAAAAACTTCTGGCTCCGCAGCTCCATCACTGCGGATGGTAGAAACTTATAAAATCACCCCCTTATCAGTACAGTCTTCACGTAAAATGGTGCTCAGTTCGACTCGGAAATGATGAAAATTGAATAAAATGTGTAAAAGAAAGTACCTGTGTGGACATAGAACACCATGTCTGCATGGAGAAGTACAGGAAGTAACAAAGCGTTTGGCTCCAAGGTGATAAACTGAAGATGATATGATCCATTTATTCTATCACTCACTCTAGCCGCCGTGATCTCTCCATACTCGTTGGAGACGATCGTACTTCTCTTATCTCTCCTGACCACTGGCCCCAAACCACCAGCAACGCCGCCGCCCTCTCTGAATGCTGCCGCTGCATGCACACTAGCAGTGGTAGCGGCGGCAGCGGTGGCGGCTACAGCTAAGCAGAACAGCAGCACAAGTAAAGAAATTTGAGAAAGGCGGTACTGTAACTTAGACGTCGTCATTGCTTTAATTGCAAACACACACACACACACTGTGACACACCCATCCACATGCACACACTCGCAGGCGCAAACCGCGCAATAAAGACGGTGAAGTGAGGCTTTGAAGCGTGTGGCTTTTATTCTGAAAATGATTGCTAAAGGTTGAGTAATGACGTGGCATTTGCATGGACACGTGGATGTTCAGGTTGCCACGAGGCAGACACGTAAAGAGTTCGTGTGAGGACTTTTCCTGGTTTTCATGCTTGGTGTCTCAAGTCTCACCTGATGGTTTTGCAAATTTTTTGCGCGCTAATGGCCATTTTTAGTTGGGCCGAACCGACAAAGTGAGTGGCCTAATACTGTTAGAGGAACAATGGGCTTTGATGAGATGATTTGTACTTTTTGGTGGATGGGCCCAATTGATGATAAATTGCAAAGAACTTGGATCACATATTGGGTACGAGGGGTTGGACCTGGAATGATCAAACGATGAAAAGCCCTCAATTTTTCCTACTCAAGCGGAAATCCTTTATCATCAAGCTTATCCCCACTTTTCTTCTGTTTTGTTTTGTTTTTGTTCTTTTGGGCTTGGGTGGGGATGGGGGTCTAACTCTTTTCGTAAGATTATAATATGAAGAATATTTAATTACGATAAATTGTTTACATAATTATGATAAGATGATATGGTAACTATTAAATCTCTTCTATAATATTATTTGTTAAAAGGGATTTAAATCTGGGGAAGGCGGGATGTGATTTTATTACTTTATTTTGGGTCATGGTGTGGGTTTATTATTAATCAATGAGCATTTGTTAAATGGTTGGTTGAGGTATAGTTCACAACCTTTGCTGTATTTGTTTGGGAGAGAGGAAATGAGAGGAAAGGAATACTTAAGGAGGAGTATAATTTTATGAAATTCGAATAATTATTCTTTCTTTTATCAATTCGTTCTTTTCCTTTCTCTTTCTCTTTTCTTCATAATTTTTTCTCTGAATCCAAATGAAGACCGGAACTAGATCTAATAAATTGTAGATTCAAGTGCACATAAAGTGTATTTCCATCACATATAATATTTGAATTGCCAAAGAAAGTGCTCCATATATTTTGAGGAAAGGGAAGAAAAGGGCCTCTCTTTTTTCTTTTTCCCTCTTGTTTTGGGCTGGAGAAAAGGTCCAAAAAGTTAACTATTACAACTCTAGAGCCTGTTTGGCTCTGCTTATTTTGGAGCTTATAAGTCCTAATAGTAAAAAGCTCCTCTCACATGTTAGGACTTACAAGCTCCAAAATAAGTAGAGCCAAACAGGCTTTTATACTCAATGCTCAAAACATTTCCATGCATGGATTTATTTTTGCTACGACTCTTTTTTAAGAACTTTTTGGCTAGTTGGCCGATTGATAGCGAAAGGTGCGGTGTTGGTGAAACGTATAGGAATTAATCATAATCAAATTACAAACGTGAATGACTCGAAATTCTTTCAATTTGCAATCCTGCAATGGCATGTGCTCCTGGCGATACACACCACCTTGACATCACCTGTCAATTAATGCATTGAAAGTACACTTTCGCAGCACATATATATCAAACTTTAGCAGGAAACATACGATTCCATGCACCACTAGTTTTGACATCAGAAATTTAACATTTTTCGTGCTTGCTTATAAATGAAAAGTCCGATGATTGTTATACTTTTGGTTAAGAGAGTTGGGCGTGATTCTTTATACCAGTTTTCCAAAAACATTAGTCACTCTATTCCCTTCTCTTTTGTAAGATTAGGCATTGAATGATACATTAAAACATTCCTAATGTGTAGCGTGATTTGTTTAGAGCTTGCATGTGGACATTTTAATAATTTTAAATGGGTAGCAGTGAGCTTTGAACCTCAGACAATTTTGTTTTTAGGCTCTGTTAGTACCATATTAGAATTACCACATCATCTAAAAATTTAAGTTTATAGAGAAGATATTAGTGCATTGATTTATTGTATTAACAAAACCATTTATAATTTGTCTAAGCATGTCTGGTGCTTCTGTACACGTTATCAAAAATTAAGCTTTTTATAATCATCCTCTACTTTATAAAACATAATATACATCTTTCTTTTCCAAAACAGCTAGTACGGTGTATTACTTTAGAAAATAGAAAGAGATTATGAGAAATTTCAAATAGGGATGTTCGTACACTTTATGTAAATCGCGTAAAGTATTTTTTTTAACGGATTTTAACATGTTTAACCAACAAAAGAAAAAGTTTTTTTTTTAATACCAAAATAATAATTAAAAAACGCTAGTGGTCACGGGGAGGACCAAATTTGAATCGAACGGTATTTCCTAAAGCAACATCAACATATCCTAAGGATCAGGCTTCAGGTTAAGAATGGACCACCATGCTTTGATGTGCTTGTTTTTACACACAGCATAGATAGAAGATGCCCTAATGCCATGGCCATTTCACATCCACAGCTCTCACAGTGTGTCAACCCTATCAACTTTGCTTTTTCTTTAATAGAGAGTTGGCTGGATGGCATGGCCAACTTTTATATGACTAGTATTACTCAGAATCTCAACCCACCCCATCTTTTGTATGCTACAAGCTTCTGCTTTTCCCCGGTGGTGTCCCCCCCATGTAGTTTTAGAACCTTAACTCCTAAGTATTTGACCCATTAATGTGCAGATTAATTGGGATTCTGAGTTAATTGTATCTCTCTATTGTTTATTTAACAATGTTTATTTTTCCTTCCCTTGCTTTGAACTAGGATATCCCCAAGTTATATTGGATTTGAAACTAATCTCTAAAGTAGTAAAGGAAAGGCCCTCCTAACAAGTACGTTTTTCGATATTCGAACTTGTGTTATCCTCTTTATAGAGGTGAGAATACTGCTACCTTATCAACAAATTGTTAGTTTATTTAATTTAAAAAGTGTTCTGGGCTCCTTGTATCTTAAAATTCTTCATAATTTCTTTTTTTCTTTTTTAGACAATGTACGATATCTCTTGGAAAAAGGTCATGTGCTGTGTTTTAGAAAATAGGAGAAGATTATGAGAAAATTTTGATAACATGGGGACGTACGACGCACTTTATGGACAAACCACATGGGTTGAATCTATTTTATATAATGCGATTTACTAGATTAATTAATTTGTCATGTTTATGTATTTATTTGTTTATTTATTTTTGTCAAGAATTGATCATGTTTAGGATTTATTGGGGATATGTTTAAAAGATTCGTGATCAAGGAACAGACACAATTGGGCGCAATTATGTGTGCAATTATTTTGATCTTGTTCGAACTTTGTCTCAGAATATTTTCAGGAGCTACCGTTACCTACGTCAGTGATCAGATACATACATAAAGTTTGTTTTATTTTTTTGTAATATTCCAAAAGATAGAGAGTTAATTAGATGCTTGAAAGACTGTTCGAATGAAAGGTTTCAATCACATTGCACTCGGAGCTGTCAAAACAAATAATGTCAATTTCATTATCATCGTTTTGATAACATGCCAAGCGGCAATTTTTTAAGCCTTTCGCAGTTTTGGATATGTATCATTTTGAAATCTTTATCACATTTTCTGCTGATTAGAGTTCTCAGTTTCTGACCATAAAAATAAGATTCTTAGAGCATAGATCATTTCTGATCATGAGTTTATGAACATATATATAAAAACGATCGTATTAATTTCTATATTTGTGATCAAGTAAAAACAAATTAAAGGGACACTAGCTATATTGTTATATTGCATTAATTAAAATTGTGAAATAGTTTTTTTTGCTATGTAAACAGATGATCGCATTGATATCAATAGAATTTACAAAGTTCCCAGTGAGTTATAGAAGAAAATTAGACTAGAATATTCCTATCCATATGTCAAGCTTTATAAATAGCTCTGTTTAAGGTGCTAACCCCAAAATTTTTTACATACAAAAACATTCTATTTAGCATAAAAAATAATATTGTCGAGACACAAGGCTAATTGATCATGAATCCATGTGTGATACTGGAATAAAAGATTATTCCGGACCTACGCCGAGAAACAATTCAATGATATCTCTTTGTAGTTGACTCCAGCAGATGATGAGAGATAGCAACATTATTATCTCATGATCAGTGCACGAGACGCTGGTTGAGCATTCAAAATCTCAACTTACTGGAAAAGGAAAAATCCTAACCCCCCAAACCATATGAGTTGCCTCTTTCCCTGGCCTCATGATGACCTGATCAGCCTCCCGAAAGGAATCACTTATAATTATAACATTCACAAGGTATATATCGCTGAACGCATCGTAACCACTCCAAAAGCTTTTGCTTTCAACGAGGAATGCATCTCCATTTAGCTTCCTGCCGAAACAAGAGGCAGCATTTATTTAGACGACTATACATTCTTCTATGTTGCCCGGCCTCCCTCTACTAATCTATTTAAAGTTATTAGCATGTCTACATGTGAGATGAATGAGTTTCAATATTTATATAATGTGATATAAATTAAAAATTATATAATGATTTTAAAATTAAAAAATATTTTTGATAATTATTTTGATGTTTGTATAATATGATAAGAATTGTATGATACACAAGGGAAATGAGTATTTTTATATTTTTATAATTGTTAATTGTCAAATTTGACAATTAATGTAAAAGATAAAACATAAATATATTTTGTCATATTAAATTTCTGACTTCGAATACAACCTTATATTTTTGTAAAAAATCTAATAATTTTAAGGAAAAAATCATTAATGATAAAGATTGATATATTTTCGTCATTTATTGGGCATCTTTTTAGGGTAATATATTTGTCTTTACCTTTTTTTAGTCTTTTTCTTTTTAAAAAAAAATGTGCAAAAAACATGACATGTGGCAAAAAGAATAACAAAACTGACATTAAAGTGACACTTGGCGATCATAGAGTGCAATAGACTCTTTTGTATTATATAGTATAAACATCAATGATATAAAAGAATAACAAAACTAATATCAACGTGACACTTGGCGATCATATAGTGTAATAGACTCTTCTGTATTACATAGTATAAACATCAACGACATAATATTACAAAGGAATCAAGTGCAGACTTGGGACTTTTTTCTTAGTAAGACTTCTATATATAGTTTTGAGCATCATAAGAATAATATATATATATATATATATATATATATATATATAATATTTGGAAAAAAATTGTAATAAGGGCAAATTAATTTATGGATAAATTGTACGGAATCTTTTGTGATTTGTTATAAGTGTGCGTTTATCCCCTGTGATTTAAAAATTAGCTAGTTATCCCCTTATAATTTTCAAAAGTGAAGCACATTACCTCCTCCGTCACTTTTTCCATTAGATTTAACCGGGCGCGTAGCACGCGTGCCAGGGTTGCGACAAGACTTAATTTGTTTTGTTGTTAAACTTGACCCTTCTTTTTTTGTTTTCAAAAAAAAAATTGCAAGAAAAAGACTTGAACCCTTGACTTTAGTTTGAAATATGTAAATTTTAACTAATTATACTACAAACATGTTTGTATTTCATTTCGTTACTAAAAGTAAATATTTTTATCATTGAAAAATGAAAAATAAAAAAGAAATTAACTTCCAGTGTCATCACAATCGCACAACCATCGTCTCATTAATATAGTTAATTATTTAATTAATTTTAATTTTAATTATTTGATTAATTAATTAATCAATTACTAAATTATTACTAATTAATTATTTGATTATCAATTAATTAATTATTAATTACTTCACGCTTCCAATTAAATAAAAAGGGTAAATAGTGCCGTACCCGTGTGGTTTGTCATAAGTGTGTCGTACCTCTTCATGATTGTCATAAGTGCACCGTTAGTCCATGTGTTTGAACGGTATATTAGTTTTTTTTGCACTTTCGTTAACTAAAACTAACGAAGTTGAAAAAACAGTCATACTTGCTTCACTTTTGAGAAGAACAAGGGAATAATTAGCTAATTTTTAAATCACAAACAGGGTAAACGCACACTTATGACAAAATACAAGGAGATTTTGTATAATTTACCCTTAATTTATTTTGTAGTGTTATAAACTTTTGCTTAAAACAATCGTCTCTGTTTCTTCTCAACTTTTTGTTTCAAATTTTTGACTCAAATACAACAGGTTCTAGTCGTGATGGTTATCTCGTTGCTTCGCAGTTAATGAGTTCTAATTTTTATGATCGAAAAGTCTTGGGACAGTATGCTCGTCTCACGCCGATTGCAAACCGAGAAAATAACAATAAATGGTTCTATGGGGCTTTCACCTTAACTAGAAATTAATTTGACGTTTTGATATTAGATTGTTGAAGTAATAATTGTGATCAAGTAATACTGCAATTGTGTGATTTTTAAATTTAATATTGCACATAGTTTTGTCATATTTTTGTTATTAATTTGTCACCATTAATTATCTATGGCGATAAAATGCTATTAGCGATTCGAATCCAATAAGCTTATGGCAAAACTGTTATTTCCACAGAAAGGTGCAATTATTGTAAGAAAAGTTCGAGCAAAAAAGATCACCTTTAAAAGTGTGCACTGGACCCTCTTGATATGCGTGTTCACACCATTGTCCTATACTAGATGAGGTTTAACGTGTGACTATAAATGGTGAGAAAATTAACGTTAACAAGTCACAAAAGCTTGATTAAGACATGAGTGATTTATATATGTTGCCTCGTTAATGCATGCGCTAAGTAATAATTTTTAATATCACAGCTTGTCGAAATTAAATAAATCAAAAGTCATCAACATCTTTTAGATCACTGCGCATATACTTTTTATATTGCAAAAGTTTAATACAAATTAAAATGATAGGCATACAGATGTGTGGAAGGATGGATATTCGTATTAATTATTACTATGATCAAACACTAGCAGAACATATTCTTTCTCATTAGCAGCAGCAAAAACTGTTCCTTTGCCTTACGAGCATGAAACCTAAGCCACGCCATGTCATATAAGCAAAACATATATCCATGCATTTCAGACAAAAAAACACGTAGACGGGTCCAGGAATCAGTTCCCCCCTTATAATCTTACCAGAGTGATCAATGCTAGAGTTGCTACCTTATTTAAAAGAAATATTGGCTTATTTATTTATTATGCTTAACACGACCCTTTATGTGTAGACGTAATTTGTTTAGAGGTTTGCACATGGATAATTTTAATATTTGTCTAAATGGGCGGCCATAAATTCCGAACCTAAAACTGTTTGATTTTTACACTCTGGTACTATGTTATTACCTTATTTAAAAGTTTAAATTTGTAAATAAGATATATTGACTTATTTATTTATTGTATTTAATAATTAATTGTATTAAATTGAAATAAAAATCAAATAATTGAATTGTTACTTCACCGTTACTGATCTGATGTTCCCAAAAATACGAATCCGCCAGGTATCACTATTTAACTAGGTCAGTTAGGAGTGCCTACGGTGGGTCAGTCACCTCTTTTGTCAAGAACAATTCATTGTAGGCGCTCCCTATAATTAGAGGCGTTGGAGGTCGGCAGATTAATACCTCCAGAGCACAATTTGCACCATATCTTGTTGGGGGGATTCTAAGGACTAAGATGGTGGTTGTCTAGGATCATCCAATGATCTACAATGTACAACCTTTAATATTGTTAAGGAAAAGAGAAAAGTAAAAGAAAAAAAAAAGTGGTACATATTTTGACACGTAGAATAATGTATTTTATAATCGTACTTGATGAGTTATCACCTTATCTAAAAAGTTAAATTTGTAAGAGATATTAATTAATTTATTTATTATATTAATACGTCATCTTGCGGTTACGCAAAGTTTGTTTTTTGAGCTTGAAGTTGTTGATATATTAATATATTTATTTATTGTGCTTAATACGCCCGCTCATGTATAGGTATGATTTGTTTAAAATCTTGTACGTGAACCCTAGGTTGATTGGACAAGATTATACTCTAATTTGGCCAAATTAGGGATAGAGATGCACCATCAACTAGGATAATATGACTAGACACGAGGTCTAGGCACGAGAGCGCACACGTATATACTAAATTTCCGAATAAACCCAATCACGACCTGGTTCTAAAATCTAGTCCAACCCTAGGTCCTTCCCTATTATCGATTCCAAATTGCATGCCACTGAGTTAGCTTAGGTTAGATTAGAGTTAGGTTCATTTTTCTGGAGCTCCTTTGATTCAGATTAGTGCTAGTTGTAGTTTTAATCTTCCGAGTTCATGATGTTCGATTAGGTCACAACACTCACCTAGGCACGTTATTAGCACACGAGCACAATTTGGTTAATCTTAGGAGCCTTCCTGTGGAGATGATCTAACACTCATGCACACTATATTAAACACAATCTGTGCATAGTGATGGAGCTAGAAATTTAAGGTTAGGGGGCTGAGACTAATTAAGAATATCAATGATATTAAATATTTTAATTACAACTAAGTATAATACTATTTCACAATAAAAAAAGGCAAGCTTATGGAAAAGAAAGTTAACTAATTTAAGTTAATGAAGTTGGACTCACCTAATTAAAAAAGTCAATTGTCGTATTAACATGAATGCAAGAAATTTTTTTTTTTTCATGTAGAAAATCAAGCTATCTTTTAAAAAGTTAGGGTGGTTAGGCACATATATAATATCATGTTTACTCTTTGAAAATTTTGTTAAAAGTTCGAAATATCCATTTCGATCGGCATCTAGAAAAGCACACTCTTTATAAAACTAGAAAAAAAAAGTCTTTTTTAGATTTTTATCTTCCTAAAAGCTACTTTAGAAAAGACTATTTTTTTCATTGACTAGTACATTTTTATGCGAAAAACTCAACATTATTTAATAATTTGTGTACTCAAAGTAAATTATTTTATATAGAAAATTTAAAATGTCTAACTAAAAGATAAATAGATTAAGTAATACTAGAATCTTGTCCACTAAAATTAATTGCCTATCCCTTATAAAATTTGACTACTTAAATATCATTTTAGATAAATAAAAAAATTCACTAAAATATCATGAGAAGAATTCAAAGTTTCAAAACCAAAAAATAAAGAAAAAAAGATTACAATTACTATTTAGAAAAAAAATTACTATTGTTGTCATTATACTAGTGTCATGTTCTAAAATATTTACCCATTAACAAAAAAGTTTTTAAGGGGGGACAAAGTAGAATTTTTTTCTTTTTTACTCTTTAATTAAATACAACACACACACACATATATATATAAATAATTTTTTGGAGCTTGGGAAGGCCAGGGTCCCCCTTAGCTTCGTCTCTGTCCGTGCACTTACGGCTTTAAAACTTGGTTTGTGCTTGTGCTTATTTTCTATACCACCGAGCTTACATCAAGTTTTTGTGCAAGTGTGATTTGTTTAAAATCTTGCACATAGACAATTTTAATATTTTTTAAAACAAGTGTTGGTGAGGCTTGAATCCATGACCGGACTCTGATACTATATCATATTTATCACCCTATTTAAAAATCTAAGTTTGTAAAAATGATATGAATTTATTTACTTATTGTATTAACAGTGCTAAATTGATATTGAACCTCTGAAGGGTAAAGTAGCTTTTTAATACTTTAGCCACGCAGTTAAAGAACATGTAACAAGAGCTTTTTCTTGTTAATATTTCTGATGAATTTTCTTTGCTTAAAAATTACAGCCCTCTCTTTTAGCCTTCTTTTTGTTTCTTTTTTCTTTTTAAAGAGGATTAATAATGGCTCTTTATTTATCCCCTATAACAACTTAAACTCAAGACCCATAGATCTTGAGTGAGGAACGCTACCAATGATCTATACCCTCTTGTTCCATTTTGTTTCGTACGGCATAATATGCAAAAAAAAAAAAAAAAGCCACAGGGAAAAAAGATAAAGAAAAACAATCATGTACGTAACACGTTGAAATTATAATGATAAAATTAAAATGAAATAATCTAAATAATTTATTATAAATAAATCTTTTTTGTAACGTTATATTGTAGGAGGATTTAAGCCGGGTTAACATGCTAGATACTCTTTTAACACTCCAAAATGTTCCACTGAAATGATATCTATTTAGATTCATGCATGCATCACATGATGCAAAAAAAAAAGGAACATCTTTTAGGAAACGGTTCCTTACTTGTGGAAGCAGCATAAACCGGTAGATTTTGATCTTATTCTCTTTATAATTGTTTTTAATTGAACGTTAACCTCATGGATCCATTTGTATAATTGTAGGAGCTTCTTTCTACTCTGCCTTGAAAAGTGCAGTAAAGGAGTTCAAGAATTGAATGGTGAGAGGCGCTTTGTGAAAAGCTTGTATAAATTAAGCTATTAAAGTTCACACGGAAAGCCCAAGATAAAGGAAGCGAGAGAACTTTTATACATGGCGCTACCCTAATTTTCTTTACCATTGCAAATTCACTTTAAATATGACCATATAAACTAATTTTAAATCTATAATTTGTATAAAATAATAATAAATTTCAATTACACGTCATAAATTAACAAAATACAAGATGATATTTAAGATAGAAATGTATCAATTTTTAATACAAAAATTACGATAACAACTAGTCATCACCCGGCGTGTTTAATTTTAGCTAATTTCTGAGGGATAACATATTTATATATATACTTTTGAAACATGGGGAATCAATTTCAGGCACTTTCTCAACCAGTCACTGCCAGTAAAGTCTGCGTAAAGTTTCATTAAGTTTACCAGGGAAAGTTTGGTGGTGGTCATTGAATTTGGACCTTTCGCATTCATTGGAGCCGCAAAGAGTCAAGTCGACATACATATATATTTTCTCTCTCTCTGTTTTTTTTTTTTTTGTATCAAAACTAGATAGGTCAATGTAACTTTAATTAACATCATATTTTTGTTTAATTTTTTGTCGTCTTCGAAAGGAGAAGCTTTGAAGCTTATGAGTCTATATCTCTACTAATATAAGAGAAATAACTTTTTTTGAGTATTATTTGTTCATGGTTCTCCTCCATAAATAAAAAGTACTAAAAAAATAATTTTTTAAAAAAAGCATGATTATCTATAAAAATTTATAGAATATTTGTAATGGTCAATTTGTAATTTTTATGTTTAGCGTGGTAAAAATTATAATTTTATATTTACTTTTTTCTTTCTTTTTTCCTTTCCTTGCAAACTGATTTCTTCTTTTTTTCCAACTTCTTCATTAATCACTTCTTTTAACTTTTATTTGGGGTAAAAATTGGTTTAAATTTTTAATATCTTGAGTTTTACGATTAAAAAATATTTTGATAGGGTATTAAAAGTCATAAATCTCAAATTGGGTTAAGAGAATTAGTTTGAGTTTTTTTTTTTTTTTTGAGTTTTTGAGTTTGAACTTTGAAATTTTGATTATTAAAATCAAAGAAACTATTCGATTAGATAATTTTATATCTATTCTATCTTTTCTCTCCTTTCTTTCTCAATAAAAATGATGTGCACTCTCTTTTTTATTTCTGGGTTAATCACACTTTTTTGTTTGATTTTTAAATTCCTTTCCATTTGGAGTCGAAAAAACTATTTGATCGGGCTAGAAATGGGAATTTGGTTGGATTTTAAGTTCAAATATTTGAATTTTTAGAGCTAAAAAACCATTAAATTAAACATTTAAAATCATAAAACTTGAATATTTTTGGATATCTGAGTTTCAGGTTTCTAAATTCAAGTTTTGATTTTTTGTTATTTGTTAAATATATTATGTTAATTTAGATTAGATTATTTTTTTATTGTGTGTTTTTATTTTTTATTAAATTGTATTGTGTTTATTGAGATTAAATTTAAGAAAATATGAAAAATTAAAGAAATTTAAATAATTTCAAAATCATCTCAAATTACATTAAAGTACTTTGCGAAATAGAAAATAAAAAAAAATTAACTTTTCAATCTGATTCCTATAAAACTTTTACATACGAAATTCCAATTCGATTAAATCAAGTAAAATCCAAAAGAAAATTAGATATTTCCACCCTCATATTCACCTAACCCCCCTCTAATTCTACAAAATCTTTTTCGCTTTATAATCAATATTATCTTAAATTTATCAAAACAATAAAGAGACAAAATTAATACCTTTCTTGGATTCAATTTTTATAAAGAAATATGTAAATATAAATACAACTTATTTGACGCCTTGCAAGATTATTAAATTTTCTTATAACTATTTATTATATAATTTAAATTTTGTATTACAATAATATTGGCTAACATAGCCGTGCCTTGCACGACATTAGTTTGCTAGTACATAACAAAGAAGGGGTTGGTTAAAAAAATTTCTTTCTTTTTGAATGAAAAGAAAGAAGAAAAATAGAAGAGGTTGTGTTGGCCAGACATTGGGTGGATTAGAGACTGTGTTTAAGTAATCAGATTATAACACATAATTATGTTAAAAAATTGTAGGAGGAATACTGCGAAATATTATTTTCAGATTAAACAAATATACAAGCATGCTAAAGTATTTAATTTCTTGAGCTGAGTACTATAGAATTGATGCAGTTTAAGCAAGAAATCAATGAGTTTGCAGCGTTTGGTTTAATTATCACGCATGAGGTTGGAAGTTTGCAAACTTTACTACCTTAAATCAAATTTTGGAGGGGTTCAAATAATGTATTATTTAGTGATTATTTTATCTAAAAAATTAAACTGTTAGAATGGATCGGTTATGTTTATCTTTTGTCTTTAATACGTGGAGCCGTTTTTGGTTTTGTACATATGAATAGTTTTAATATCATCACAAATTTTAAAAGCCTATAACTCTACCGACTTTGAGATTTTTACAAATATGAATATAAATTCTAAAAATTTATTTAACTCACACGGAAAAGGAAAAAAACCACTACCGCATGATCTTGCCAAAGTTATCAACATTCGATCTTTGTATCGATAAGATATCATTGTCTAGCTTTACTATGCATGCCTTTTCGACATGAGTTGAGGCACGCATCTTTTCTCCACTGAAAGAAAAAGATCAACATCGATTGTCTAAGCTCTCCCCTCACTTTTTTGTTCCGTGGTCATGGTGTGTATGCACACACAAAAGCTGGCTCTCCAGTACACTCAACTCAACTCACACCTGATTGAGAGACATGACTTGCCCCTACTTCTACTTCCACTATATATATACACAATTGATTTTTTGAGATTAAAGATTTTACGTTCAACTTTATGTTTTCTCATTACATATATTGTCTAACATTTGATTGACTTTAGTCATGCATCAATAAGCGATGTGATATCACAATACTAATCATAACTTTAGATAAATTAAATATTAGTTATATCATAGAGCGGCAATAAAGCAAAAACCAGCTAATTAATGATCAGCTAAGCTGTATATCTAACAAGAGAAAGTTAAGAATCAAAGAAAGTACAAAATCAACACATCAAGTAGGCATTGAGGCTTCGACAAGAAGCTTCCAAGACATAAACCAATCATATTAAATGATCTGTTTTTTATTTTTTTTTCCCTTAAGTAAATTAAATGATCTTTTTGATAATCTTCGAAATGTGTCCTACATTTTATTTGTCCATACATGTCTGTTATGCATGGTTCTAAACATCATACACATCATCATCTCCCATACTTTTCTTCCCATGCATACACGCACTACCAAGAAAAGAAGAGTCACTAACTAGCCAAGCTCTTCAAGAAGATAGAGATAAACTATAAAACCATTTATACACTTCCAATACTTCTTCAACCAAAAAAAACATACATATATCAAAAGAAGGTGGTACTAATACACCCTTATCAAGCTACCGTTAAATTCTTTCCTCTTTGCTTGTGGTTTTAGAGAAATGAAAGTGCCCTTTACTTCAAATCAAAGCAATCAAACTGTGAATGAAAAGCCAGTGGTGATCAATTGCAACAACGCCATCCGGAACAACGCTTTCCAGGGTTCCACTATTACTGCCATCACCACCACCAATTTGTGCTACGAGCCCAAATCAGTCCTTGAGCTCCGCCACAGCCCGAGCCCAGCTGCTGAGAAACCGGTGTCTAACACCGGTGTTTCTGCCGTTTGCGACGACACAATTCAGCTGGAGGATCATGTGCTTAACCAGATTGAAGATTGGGAGACTCTCATGAAAGATTTGGGTTTGCACGAGGACAACATCCCTAATCCTAAACCTATTCAAACGCTGTATCCCAATCTTCCCGAGTTACCACTGACTCAGTCCTTCGATTCAACTCAGTTTACACATGCTGACTTTACTACTACATGTGATGTTCCTCAATTCCCACCTTTAAGCCATAGTCATCTCAACCCCTTTGATCTTTCTAATGATATTCATCATATGACTAACAACTACAACGTGGGATATGATTACGTAGATGAGCTGATACGTTTCGCTGAGTGCTTTGAGACCAACTCAGTTCAACTCGCTCACGTGATATTAGCGCGGCTCAATCAACAGCTCACGTCTCCAACAGGGAAGCCTCTCCAGAGAGCTGCCTTTTACGTCAAGCAAGCTCTACAAACCCTACTCACCGGGTCAACTAGGTTACCTCACCCAACGGCTTCTTCTGAACTAATCCAAACCATCAAAGCCCAAAAGGCCTTCTCCAACATCTCTCCTATCCCCATGTTCTCCAGCTTCACGGCTAACCAAGCCGTGCTGGAAGCAGTGGACGGCTCGAACCTCATCCACATCATCGATTTTGACATCGGCTTCGGTGGCCACTGGGCTTCTTTCATGAAAGAGCTTGCTGATAAAGCCGAGTCGCGAAAAACCAACACGCCGTATCTAAGGATCACGGCTATTGTTAGCGAAGAATACGCGTTGGAGTCGAAGTTGATCAGGGAAAACCTAACTCAGTTTGCTTGTGAAGTTAACATAGGTTTTGATATAGACTTCGTTTTGCTTCACACGTTTGATTACTTATCTTTCAAATCCATCAAGTTCATGCAAGGTGAAAAGGTCGCGGTTGTTCTATCTGCGGCCATTTTCCGACGTGTTGGTACCCGGTTTGTTAACGATCTCCGGCGAGTTGGGCCGCACGTGGTGGTGCACGTGGATAGTGAAGGGCTGATGGGTTTCGGGACGTCGTCGTATCGGCAGACCGTGATCGATGGGCTTGAGTTTTACTCGACGCTTCTGGAGTGCTTGGAAGCAGCCAACGCGAGTGGTGGCGGTGGTTTTGCAGGTGGCGACGGCGACTGGATGAGAAGGATCGAGACGTTCGTTTTGTTCCCGAAAATACTAGAGGCGGTTGGGGCGGCCGGCCGCCGTGGAACGCCGTGGAGGGAGGCGTTTGTTGCCGCAGGGTTGAGGCCGGTGGGCTTGAGTCAGTTTGCTGATTTCCAAGCTGAATGTTTACTGAGAAGGATACAAGTCAGAGGGTTCCACGTGGCAAAAAGACAAGCTGAGATGTTGCTTTGCTGGCATGAAAGAGTCCTTGTTGCCACGTCAGCTTGGAGTTGTAATTAAAACTCTCAAAACCAACAACCCTTTGTTAATGGTTAGGGACAATTTAGTATGGAATGTAAGAAAATCTTGCATGGCATGTATTTGTGAGTCTACCTACCTATAATGTTATAGGATCCTGACCAGTTGATTTCGTTTTTGTGTCTTCCAGTAATTTAATTTGTAGTTTGTGTTGGTGTTGGTGTTGGTGTTTATTAGGGAATGGGTCAACAAAGGTGTACATTTTCTGTCGATGAATTTCTATCTTTCTACACATGGATTGTCTTCTTTCCGAGGAAAAAATTGTGAAATATTACCAACTCTGTTTTTAGATAACGAGATATTTACTTTACGTAGAATCATATTGGATTGATCGCTTGATGTTACAAATTCTATTATGTTCAGAAGCTTTAGTTCTAATTAGTTGTTGAAATAGTAACAAGAATAAGCAAACTTTTTGTAAGAATTTCTTGCTCTTTCTTCCCAGCTAAAGGCTCATTTGGATCAATTTTTTTTATGAAAAAAATGTTCTCCAACACTTTCTTTGTGCAATAAGTATTTGCATCAACTTTAAAAAAATAATAATAATAATAATAAATAAAACTCTAAAGCTCAAATTCAGCTTTTCTTAAAAGTCACATTTTTTTTTCAAAAGTTATAAAAATAAGTGCTTCTAGGAAGAGCCAATCCAAACAAACCATAAATCTATCTTGTATTGTTATAAGATAAGCAAATCCTTACTAGAGAGCTTTGGGTGATCCTTTCCTCCAGAACTCTTGACCTCTTCGTTTTTAACTGAACATGCACGCTTGAAATGTTCACATCATCATAGGGACATGACAAGTGAAAAACAAACAAAACGTTATCTGTAAACACACTTACCTGAAAACTTGTTTAATTTCCTTTCCGGTACATATTTTATACAACAACAGAACAAAATTAGCTCCTCCTCTCATGTAAGAAAGTTAAGGATGAATGTTAACAGTTACAGCTACGAAGGGTTAAAGTCTAAAGGTTGTCGATCGATTAGTAGGGATAACAAACATTTGCTTCACTGATCCTAAGATTTATATTATATATATGTATGTATGCACTGCACTAGCAAGAATTGTAGCCTTCGACTCTCACGGTTACTCAACTGTTACCTTCATCAGGAGGGGACTGAAGTTGCAGAGCACTGCTATTACTCTCTAGTTTGGATAATGCATCTGGACCACACAACCTAGTCAGCTCTTCCTGGTCTCAGCAAAAGCAAAATCACAAATATTTTAAGTGTCAGTTTAGGAGTTTGGCTTGATAAGGTAAATTCAAAGAGAAACTGGAATTAGAGATTAGACATTCACGAGAGGGAGAAACAATGAGAAAAAGATGTTTCCTAGGACAACAAACCAACGTTTCTGTAGGAAAAGATAGATTTCATCTGTGACAAGAAGTTAAAGTTAAATTTATAAATTATCTAAGGAATCATAGCATAGCATATTGCAAACATAAACAACTATCGGATTTTCTCTGGGCTGAACAAAAGGAGACTCACATCTGAAAAGATTATGTTAGTGTTGCAAAATTCATCATGTGGCATAGTTTAGAAAAAGTAACAGATGGATCAGTGAAGGATTGACTTTATAGACCTTAATTGAGTTATTCTCAGATGTAAGCTTCTCGCATTCTTCAGAAAGCCTCCGCAACTCATCCTTGAGAGCGCAATTCTCATTACTTAAGGTCTCCACCCTATGCTGTAGCTCTTCACACTCAGCCTGGTGCAGACAAGAATGGCAAAGAACCAATAATCAGATGTTTAATTAGCAACGTCAAGCTTTGAACTTGACGGCAGAAAGCAGACATTTCTGTTATTGGTGTTTGTACGATTCTCACAAATGGCTCATAAAACTGTTCAAGCGGGAGAATGAAAAGTTTTCGTCCATTGACCCAAAAGAAAACTTTCACTGCAGAGTCATAATACCTGCTTGCGTAATCTTGATCTCCTTGCAGACTCACGATTGGATTGCTTCCTCTTTTGCCTTTTCAATTCTCGTTCATCCTATTGATTTAAAGAGAGAAATTCTGGAGAACTCTTCTATATATGAATAATTGAATTGTAACAATAATATTATACACATACTGTGTCCATGCCAAATATACCCCAGTAAGGCCTCAACTAAAGTTTTAATTTCTACAGAATTTTTTTTGAGAAAGAAAGAAACAAAGACATATAGACAATTTGAAATAATTCGAACAGAAAAATGGAACAGCACGTTATATAACAATATTGTTTATCTAGATAGATGTGATTCAGGATTAGTATATGATGGTCAACCATTGACATCCAACTGGTACCCAGGTCCAGGCAAAATCAGGAATTTTCTAAATGCAACATAATATTCATATAATGAATTAGAATTGACCCCATAATATTATTTATTTATCAAAACTCTGGGCATCTTGGATTCCATTAAGATTCTCACCATCTTTGAAGCTTAACTCAATCAAAATCATCCTAGATCTGTCAATCTGGTTCAATTGAGGGTTTGATACAAAATTCCATCCAAAACTCCTCATATCCATATAAAATATGCCATTAAAGTTATATAGTCATTAAAAGTTGGATTACTTCAATCCCTAGTTCATGAAATCTAACTCCCATCTACAAAACTATGCATGCATGAAAAGAGAAGAGGCCTTCCCCAGGCAATTAAGAACTCGTTTCTCTACAACCTAGATGCATTTTCTCCTCGACTTCTACCATTTTATACTCTTTAAAGTTTTCATCTTTCCTCCATAAGCTGGCAACTTTTCTTTGTGAGTTCGCTCCAATTAATTTTCTCCTCCGTCTCTCCCGCTTCATTACTTGCTTTTCATTTTCTTTTTCCAGTCCATAGGAAATCCCCAAGAATACTTCCCATCGTCTCAACCAAGTTAAATCCACTCCTAAAGCACAGAGATATTGTTAATAACTGGCAAATTTTGTCTAAGAAAGTGGACAAGGATATGACCGAAACCCCTTTCACCAACGGATATGAAGCATATTCCCTGCATCTTGTTTGGTTGAAGAGAAAAGAGAGGACAACCATCATCTAGCCAGGAAGCATGTATATTATGTCTGAGGATGTTTAGCCTTTCTAGTCAAATATTTCCTTCAATAAGGAAGTTTAGCCATTCTAGTCGTATATTTCCTTCAATCCCTTTAAATTGGAGGAACAGACTGGGAATATGGATAGATTGCTTCTCCTCCCTGTTTTGCTCCTACTTTCCCCTTTTTTGTATCAAATAAGGTATTGGGTTCCTTTGCTAGAGTTCCTTCATATCAGTTGTCCCGACTCCTAAGACCTATCCTTATCCCCCTTCTCAACATGGCCAACCTGTAATTCCAGCTTCTTGACTAGACATAAATTTAATGCATGACTTTATCAACCTAATAGCTAGAAGATTAGAATTGCCTCCATTTAGTCGGGTTCACTTTCACTTCTTCAATTAATTTATGAGTGTCCATTTACTTCCTTCAACTTCTCATCTCACCTTAACAGCCGGTGGCAGGTGATTCATCCAGTAGTTGAAAGTGGAAAGAGAAGATTCAAAGGACAGGCTCACACAACAATTTATTTGGTCCTAGATTGGGTTCCTAGCTATGAATTCTTACTAAATGGCTTAGCACAGTTCCACTGGTACAGTGCCAAATAGACTTACAATCTTTGGAATTGAAACAGAACCACCTAGAAGACACCTGGTCTGAGAGGATACTATTTTTCATCACCTCGAAAATCATATGCTATAATGACTAAGAAATTTGTCAATTGAGCGGTTCGGACACAGCTTGGTGTGTCAACTTGATCATTTATTTTGCTCAATTTATTTGAAATGTGACAATAGCCAAAATTATCAGCAATGAATATATTCTTTTCTCCCTGGATAAAAGGGGATAAAATACCCAAAAAAAAAACAAAGAAAATGACAAAAGGTATCATACTTGAACCCACTGATCAGTCATTATGCCCGTTGGCGCTACACTTGGTACGATGGCAGATGAATTTGGGTGCATTTTTACAGCTCCAGTGGCTGCAGAGGATCCATTCCATAAGTCCATTCCGATATTCAGATTGGCAGCAGGTACAGAGACTACAGGATTCCCAGGCACTGAAGTATGAAAATTTCCAGCTGCAGTATTGTTTTGTGCATTTGCTCCTGATATTTGATAAGCTAAAAGCTGTTGATTGCTCTAATTAATATAAAAAATTGCAAAACATAAGATTTCCCACAATTACCATCTGCAAGCATCTGGTTGAAGCTTCCTTTCTTTGTTTCAGAAAAATTCTGCAGTTTGAAAATGATATGTTACAAAGAGGAAGTATCCATCCCTTTGACTAACTCTCTATTGGACTAATCAGGTCTGAATTGACAGTATGAAGAAAGAAGGGAGATGACCATGAGGGGTTTGATTACATCTCCAGCACTGGCTAACTAAAAAGAACATCTGACAAAATTAAACGTACTTACATTACTGTTATTCTCCTCGCTTGCATCTGATGAACCATCTGTTCCACTTTCGACACTGTAATTGGATTTCAGTCGCATAAGTGAGACCAAGATCAAAGTTGTCATTTATAAGATAATGGTCAACATAGAAAATTGCTCTTGTAAAATGCTTCTTAATTGAACAGGTCTATGAAAGTGGGAGGGGATTAGGGTTCAAAATTTATCTGTGTCTTTGTAAAACTAATGTTTAAGTAACATAAAACAAATAACTGGCAGTAAGTCCACAATTAAAACACCTCTGGGTGGCACCATCATTCCCAGATCCTGAAGCTGCTGTCCCACTCTCTGCAGCCTTCCCACCAGCCACAGTATGATTCCCAGAAGTCCCTTTAGATTTTTTCCTCCCAGCCCTGTCCTTTCCTTCAGTGGCCTTTGCCTCTGTTTCAGTAGTTGCCTGTGCCACACCTGGCGCCTACCAAAAATACACAATAGGGTCAGGAATCATGCTAAAGACTTTATGGAACTCACTCTGATGTATAAAGAGCAAGATAAACATAGGCAAGATTTGTCAAATGTAAATGAAGATACAATCTGAAGAAAAACATCATATATCATAATTAGGCATTGCTCACCGTCATCATATTGGGATGAGCATAAATTCCCCCAGGAGGATATAAAGCTGGATATGGAACTGGAGTCCCATAGGGCGGCATCAGAGGATGCTGTGAACACCATGTAAAGCCAAAAATCATCTGTAAGAAATTACTAGAGATAAAAGATGTCTTAAAAGAATTGCAAAAGCAGCGACAGTTACCTGGCCTCCCCATATATAGGGATGAGGAGTTGGAGAAGCAACACTTGATGCAAAAAATGGAGGAGTAGCACCAGCACCATAGTAAGCCTAGACAAGAAGAATAAAGTTTAGCATCTAGGAGCAATTGTAAAAGCCTCTAGTACCCATTTGATGCACTCTCAAGAAAATCGAAAAATGGAAAGCAAAAAAGAAATAGTTGATCATGAACCTGCATAGAGCTAGACCAATCAGGATAAGGTGGTGTAGTCGGTGCTTCCTGTAAATTTAATTGAGAAAACATGAAAATATGAATTGAGAACAGTCAGAACAGCAAGATGGCTATTCTAGAGAAATCTGTTCACATATTATTTATTACAAATCCATCGAAAGGTTAAAGATAATGGAACCTGAGTGGAGGAAGGGGGCTTTGAAGACTTGGTCGGAGTGCTTTCTTCCCCAGTTCCCATTAGTCCACGGCTATAGGTTCAATTATCCAGGTGGATTCTGAAGACTATGTTCATGATCCTGTATACTCAATTTAAAACTCAAAAGCGCTAGCACCTACAGATAACAGATAGTCACAATGCACATCAGAAATTGGAAAACCCTTCATAGTATCATGCATTACGTGACATTCAATTGCCTATGCAAATGAATATAGACAATGTTAGACCTGGATGGAAAGAAAAAGATTTCTTAAACAAAAAGAGTATCTTAGACGGTGATGTTCTTGAAGCTTTCAATTCATTCCAAAGAGGTGTTAACGAGATATACTCTACATAGTCAGCAACTATTGTCTACAGGATTTTATGAAAGTCTGCAATGACTTTGAAAAGTTCTAAATTTGGTGATCTAAATATGGGAAAGATAGTACGTAAGATTCATTAAATGCTCCAGCACAATCCAAATGATGAGCAACAGTTGTTTCTTACAAAAAAACAATGGTCTTACAAGGCTTGCCAGATGCACAAGGGCGGCTCGTGATTGAAGGTGAAAGAAGCAGGAGGGATAAACTGTAGTTAAACCTTCACTTTCCAAACAATTCCAGCAATGACATTAAGACATTTTCTGGGATCCATTATGTATTAGTTGTACACTCATCTTTCAGAGGTAAAATAAATCTTTGACAGGTGTTGTAGTTTTCATACTCATTGATGTACAAGTTCATGAATAAAAAGTAAACACACACTGGATGTGGTTGTCCTAAAAGCGCCATCCTTTTTCTTCCCAACAAGTACTTCGAGATAACATTTGCAAACATAAAGAACTTCTGTTAAACATTCATTATGGATTTTAATTAAGTAGCAACCGAAGACAGAAATGGTATCCATGTCGTGCAAATAAAAGAATTCCATCACCTAATTTTCAAGGAATGATTCACAAATCTTGTAAATGAAATACCATTATAGCGTTCCAAATAAATATCAACAGTATGCAACCATTCATATCATTAGCGGAATCAGGAATGCTCAAAAGCAATTAGTGACATTAGACTTCGCGTGGAATAAATCAATGACAATTTTGGAAAAAAAAAAAATCATTATCCTTTCAATTAAACAATAAATTTCTAAAGCTTTTTTTTTTTTTGGATTAAGTCAAATCCTATTCTAAACTTGTTAATTACAAGCAAAATCAGTCTGTTTATGTGCGTGTGTATTTGTCATGTCACAACAACTTCTTTTTACTTCAGCAAAACATACCTAATTAAACGAACTACGTTGTACTTCTGCAACACATACAACAGATATATGTGTCTGTGTTATTACATGTAGAATTGAACGCACGTGTATGCAATTTGTAAAGTTCAAACTACAAATTAATGCATTATCCTTATCCACAAGACTTCATACACACAAGCAAGAACTACACTTTATCAACAAAATTCAAACTGTAATAAAATAAAATCGTAAACCAAAAAAAAACAAAAATAGCAGCTAAGAACAAATTCTGACTACATAAACGATAAACTTAAAACAAACAGCTAAAGTTTCAAGATCCAAAGGCCTAATCATTAATGACACATAAATTAAATTAAACTCAAAACATGAGTCAGTTTCAAGGCTTTTTTAGTTTTAGAGGCGCGTAAATGGAGAGAGAGAAAGAAAGAAAGACAAAAAAAAAATACACAAAGAGAGAGAGAGAGAACTAACTGAGAGGTGTGTTGTGTTGGTCTGAAAGGAGTGAGGTCGAGCATGAACAAGTCCAACTAGGACGGAGTGGCTTTGTTAATATTAGCGGAACCCCCAAAGAGATCTAACGGTTTACATGCTATCTAGGGTTCTCTTTGTGCATTTATTTAAGCACATTTGTTAACTGATAAATATGTTATGACATAGACTGGTAGTGGCAAAGACGCAATCTTTTAGATAATAACTGATCCATAAATTTAAGGTACAAAATTTTTATCAATTTAATTTTTTTTAACTTGCTTATTGACTTTAATCCACCCTTCTAACGGAATTTGGACCCAAAAATCATTGCCCTTCACGAACAATTTAGATCGTTTAAGCTATTCAAATATAATTTGATTTCAATGCAAAGAAGAACAACCAAAGTAAGATAAATTTAGATTTTTATTCATAAATTATATCTGTTTGTAGTTAAGTTCTTTAATTATTATATTATTTATCTTACTAATTGAAAGGGGAAAAAAAACTTGAATAATATGATTGAATTGTCGAACTAAAAAAGAATAATTGAGGTGAACAAATAAGTTAAGACAATTTTTACCACCATTTGAAAAGGGCAAAATAGAGACAAAAACAAGAGAGTTGTGGAAAAGTACGTAACCGATCTAGCTTAAAAAGGGCAAAAAGAATAAGTTTTAAATCGAAATTACGTTACTTAGGTGTTGTGGTAAGTACAGCCCAGGTGATTGTCGTACAATTGCCGCCATTGTATTGGGCGGGGTGGGGGTTTGCTGGGGTTAGTGTAGTCAGTTACGGTAATGGGCCGGTGGCGAATGGTTTATTTTAGTGGGCCGAGTTGATGTGGGGTGGGAGTGATGGGTAGGGTTGCAGAGAAGATGACACGTGAGTGCGGGGAAGAGGAATCCAGGTGGCGACACATGAGTGGGCTTTTGTTAAATTTCTTTTATATCTATATATATATATATATATATATATATATGTATGTATGTATATTTGATTTGATAAGTAATGACTACCACCAACTGAAACGGATAAAGTTTTTATTTTAAATTTGGGGGAGGGGCCCTGGACATGGAAAAAGCATTACCCTTCCACTCTCTGCGCGTGACAAAAGGTGTTGGGACACCGGTGTCCATTTAACGTGTCATTTACTAGCACTATAGAATGAAAAGATACACTATATGAATTAAAACACCTCTAATCACATGTTAAAATTACATGCATGGAACGAGCTTGATTCGTGTCACTTAATTGAGCGTTTTGTTTTACTTGATAGTTAGGTCGCGGGTCAGTCCTTCTTTTCACTTAGAATTTATTAATTGGTAGTTGAGTTTTTTTGAATAACTTATGATTGGGCCCCATTTGTTTTTAAAAAAAAGTAAATAAATATATCGACTTCACCAATGTTATAAGAGCTGACTCTATTTGATAAATAAATGAAATTGTTTCCAATAAAATGTGAAGTTGATTGTGTCCGACAAGTAACACGTAACAAAAGTCTCCCAAACAAAGCGTGACACAAAATCTCTTCAACAGTAATAAGAAAATACTTATGTCGCCCGCAAAAGGATATTTGTGGATTAGGGAGCAGAGATGTGAATGCCACTTTTTCTTCCCCCCACAAGCAATCAGAAATTACAAGCAAAAAAGGCCAGGCCGAGTCTATCAGCAGAGGCAAACACAAAGGCCGCAAACAAGAAGAAAGCCCAACAAAGAGGACCAAAAATGGATCCACAAACAAGGTCCAAACAGAAAAACATGACCGTATCCCATCGATCGAACCAAAACTGTGAATGGGCCTGACCAAGAAGACCAAATAATAATAGTGCGAGTGATGTTACATTCTTTTAATTATTTAATTTAATGTCATTGAGAAGCATTCGTTAATTTTGTTTCACAAATAGGAATAATAGTCCTTCGTTATCAGTTCACGTATAAAAAAGTTAGAGACCAGAGCAACAATTTAACATCCTTTAACAGACGTGGGTCCCGAAAATGACAGATCAAGGTAGATAATGGCCCTTAAGCTCATGGGGTGGGTTAGCAACCAAGTCGTATTAGGCAAATTATGAAGCCTAGCATGAGCCCTTCTTCTTCTGCTTGTATAGAAGAATCATGCATGACCTTGCCAGTAGGCGCCATTGTGATGCAGAGATGTTTCGCTCTTTTTATTCTTTTTTTTAAAAGAGAATAATACTGGAACGAGGAATATCCTCAATCCTGTTGGTACCAAAAGTATATCTGATGCCATGATTTACCAACCAATTTAAGCGTCGCTTTGCATCCCGAGATACATATGCTTTTTCTTTTTCTTTTTTGGTCCGTAGATACCCTTGTTTCACTTTTGCCTTCGATGTTGCGCACTTGAAGTGCCGATGGATAATTGGGAGAACAACAGAGATCTTAGCCGACACCCAATTGATGATCCACGATCTGAACCAAAATGGGCCACCCCCTCTTTGGACAAAGCCACAATCATTCAATGTCAATTACTTTCCAGCTCACTAGCTTATGCACTAATATTTTATATTTTGCTAATTTCAAATCTTTACAAACTTTTTGGAAAAAAAAGAGAAAATATCTGGAAACTAAACTCAAAATTTCGCGTGTTGGTTTGTACCCTCTTCATTTACTTTCTATTTACTTATAATCAGATTATGTTTCTTTTATGTTTAAATCAACCGATGCTTTACTTTTTACCTTAATTGCTAAATCACTAAAACCACAATTCAGTTTAAATTAAGGATTAATTTTGTTACACCATTAACTTGTTTATAGAATTTTGTCGTTCTAGAATTTGGACAATGTAAAACCATCAATAGAAATGGTGAAAAATAGTCTGCTGATATTAATTTTTGGTATAAGAATTATAATTATTTATTATTTTAGTGTAATATGATAACCTCATTGTCAATTTTAGTGCACAAATCAAAATTCTTATCTTTTTAAAAAAGAACTCATCTATCAACCTCTTTCCTACTTGAGCATATGCTAATAAACTTAGGTAATGTCTTCATACTTTATAATAATTTAAGTCATTTTAACATATATAGTGATATTTCAAGAAATGTTAAAAAATAATCTCTCTTCTTTGTCTATAAGATGCACATTTCTAACTTGTAAACACCATCATTATTAACTGGCCTGTTCTCCATTATCTTCCCTCGATAACAAGTCAAAACCGCATCCTCTCCAATTCATTAATGGCTTCAATTCCATATTTTCTCTTCAACACCTAAACGTCAGCAAGATATTTCTTTTATCCATTCTGGACGATCAGAAAATAAAGAAATAATTAGTATATTCAAGATAATTACTATTTACAAAATACTGTATCAATGATTATTCGTTTATTGGAACCAAAAGTAAAAATTCTGGTAGATAGGGATCACGTAAAAACTTCTTTCGAGGAATGGGCCAGACTGAGTATGTATCTGTGCATGTGTATATATATGTATATGCATACAGATACACACGTGACTTGTTATTCTGCATGAATCAAATGCGCATCCTCAATCAACCAAAAAGGCACACGTACAAGCTGAACCCTATTCTCCATCATTAGGGATGGCAACGGGACGGGTACCCTACCCACGAAGCAATCCCAAACCCGCTACCCAGATAACATCCCAATCCCAAATCCCGTCCCAAACCCAGATAAAAATTAAGTGTAAATCCCGTTCCCAGAATGTCCCAAACAGGCGGGTACCCGGAACGTCCCAAACCCGGTTAAAATAAAATAAAATTAAAATTAAAATTGAAACAAATATCACTATCAAGCACCCAAAAGGGATATACAGAGAGAGTTAACATCTGAGAAAAAAAGTTCACAAATTACTACACTTGAGAAATAAACAAAGCAAACTCTTTCTAAGATAAACGCGTGGTGGGGATGAGATCTGAGAAATCTTAGTTAGAAAAAATTTCTCAAAAAAAAAACAAATCTGAGAAATTATAAGATGAAATCGCGACTCGCGAGCCTTTGCCTTACGCCTTTACTGGAGATGAAATACACAACTAGATGCCAAGAATGAGAAAATCTAATACCCGATGGGTTTTTTTTTTTTTTGACGTGAGGTAGCGCCTCTAGAATGAGAGAATATGAAATGAAAACAGTGAAAACAACTAGGAAACTTCTACTACATAAATAATTTACTATACCTGTTAACACAATAAATAAATAAACCAATATCCTCTCTACAAGCTTAAGTTTTTAGGTGAGGTGGTAATTCTTATATGGTATCAGAGATTGAAAGCCAAATGGCACAGGTTCGATCCTTACCGCCACCCATTTAATTAAATTGTCCATGTGCAAGTTCTAAACAAATTATACTGCACGTGAGGAGGCGTGTTAACACAATAAATAAATAAATCAATATCTTCTCTACAAGCTTAAGCTTTTAGATGAGATGGTAACTCCAATAATACCCTAGTGGACGTGAAGTAATGGACCAATGGTCTGAGATCTTTCTTTTCTTTTTTAATCTTATTTGTTTTAAATATTTTTTCTAGTACATAGTAAATCTTTTAGTTTTAAGTTTCTTTTTTACAAGAGTGTTTAAATTTTTAGTTTTAGTTACTCAGCTTTTCTTGATAAAAAAATAATTAGTCATTTTTTAAATTTTTTCTATAAAAAAATTAAATTTTGATTAGTAAGTTATACTAAACTAATAAATATAAAATATTTTGAGACATTGGTATAGTTTTATAATTTTAAAAATTTCCTATAAGTTAAAATTTTAAAGAGTAAAAAGTTGAGGGGTCAAACTTTACTACTACCCATAAAGTAAAAATCTTTGCAACATTTTAGTGTATAATATGTATATGTATATGCATATGTATATGTATATGTATATACACACATACACAAACACACACACACACACATATATATAATATGTACACAAAAAAATAATTATTTAATAAATGTGAAAAATCTTATGTAGCTATTAAGCTATATAACTAAAGTTAGTTTGTTAGTGTAGCTATGTAATTAGGGTTAATCTATTGTTTAGTATAATTCTAATTAAAGATAGCCGTATAACTAGAATTAATGCAATTTCTATTTTAGTTCTAACTATTATCATTTCTTGTATAATTCTAATTAATATGCATATAAGAAAATGTTACCAATGGAACTATAATTAACTAATAAATAAAAAATATATTGAGATGTCAATAGAAATTATATAATTCTAATTAGATAACTTATAATAATAAGAAGCTTTTTTGCATAAATAAAAAGTGAAAAATGAAATATTAGTTTAGCCTTAATCCACTATAAGTTAAATTTTAAAGATTAAAAGGTTGAAACCTTACTACTATCAACAAAAGTAATAATTTCTGCTTCTTTATTTGCTGTATAATATACATATATATAACTACAATTAATTAATAAATGTAAAACATATTTAGATAGCTATGTAACTAAAGTTAGTGTAGCAATATAATAAGACTTAGTTTGTTATTTAGTATAATTCTAACTAAAGTTAATCATATAAATAGAATTTGTATGATTTTTTATAAAATCATATTTAAACTAATCATATAACTAGTTCTATCATAGTTCTAACTATTATAGTTTCTTATATAATCCTAATAAGTATGCATATAAAAAATGTTATCAATATAACTACAATTAAATAATAAATTTAAAATATATTGAGATAATAATATAAATTATATAATAAGGTATGAATATATATGTGTATATACATATGCATGTATAACTATATATATATATATATATGTATATATGTATGTATACGGGACGGAGCCGGGTATCGTTCCGCGTACCCATTACCCGGATTCTAGAAGCCGGGTTTGGGAATGCGGGTACCCGGAGGTCACTCCCAGTTTCGTCCCAAACCCTAACGGGTATTTTTAATTATTTCGGGTTCCTTCCGAGTCCTTAACGGGACGGATTTTTGTCGAATTTTTAACGAGTCGGTCGTGCCGGGTACCCTAAATCACTCGTCCCGTTGCCATCCCAATCCATCATATCATTCAACTTCTGCAATAGCTAGCCACCTTATGTCGCTCATGATCTTCCTTCAACTTGCAACCAATTAATATGTGGAAAAAATTCGTCACTACATATTAGACGTCAAATTGAGTCCGATCCTTTTCTTGAAAAATTATGTATGGTATTTTAATTTGTGCATTGGACAATTCTTTACTATAAAAGGAGGCGAAAAAGTATTTTCAAAGTGTATATATATAGAAGTATTCCTTGGCTAGCTTGCTTCGTGTTTTATACATATGTCAGTTATCCATCATAATCAAAAATAAAATTTAAAAGAAACACATGCACTATTTGAATATAATAGCTTCATTTATTTAATTTATAATCATGCTAGATAAAGAAAGACATTGATGTCAATGCCTAACAATATGTAGTCAAAAGGCTAGTTATCTAATGGCAATTCGATGATCCTGCAAGTCAATATCGCTTAAACAAGCCTCCACTAATTACCAGCTGAAAGCAAGGGGAAAGAGATATACAATTAGTTGGTGATCACTATCTACATATAGAATTGCCTAAAAATTACATGTCATAGAGATTCACCCATTGATCCAATCCATGAACATAATTGTTTTCTGGCACGTAAAACACATTTTCTAATCCCTCCATTCCAAACTCCCCAAGAAATGGTGGCTCCATGTCCATGGCCCCCATTGAGAATGATGAACTTGGACTACTATTGCTACAAGACCTCTCCAAAAGCTTTTGTATCTCCTTTTCTGCCTCACAAAGTTGCTCTTTCAGTTTGAGTATCTGAAAATCAATACAGCAAAAAAATCCTGTTGGACAATGGAAAATATGAACTACTCTTAAAAGTGATAATGACATTTCTTCCGAAGTGATACGTGTTACCATCACATACGAGAATGTTTTTTTTATTCTTTTTGTGGGGAAAGATTATCCAGTAACCGGAATATAGAGATGGCTTGCGAAATCTGCAACACCCACAGGTGAGGTACCACGTGGGAGGGGAATGCCAATTGCCATGTGATGCTCCACAGAGGAGGCTGTGTCCAAAGTCTGGCAACCTTAAACAACTAAGTACGGAGGGACTTGTTAATGGGGCATGTGGTACTCTTTTGCTTGCTATTGGGGTATCAGTTTCCTATTTTTCTTTTTGTCTCGTATTTCTAATGCTTCATTTTCCCCAAAAAAAAAAAAAAAAAAAAAAACCCTTCATTGTCAACCAAAGCAGCAGCGTGGCATGGCCTTTATCGAGCCCAGTGTCCATGCATGTCCACAAAACAAAGGTGCGGTGGTTCCAATATGCTTTTTGTGGAACATGTCCATTTTTACAAAATAACATGGTGCTTTGATACGCTATTGATGAGCTGTTTCAACTAACAGAAAAATAAACTTTCTTATTTGGCCAAAGAGAAAATTCTTTCTTGAGACTAGAAAATCTTTGCAAGATAAGTTCTATACGAAATAACCTTATGAAAATTAGCTTTACAAAGAAAAGCAATTTCTGTCACACAATGCTTCTTTCTCCTCAGACGATACAGTTGTTCTTTAACTTGAAAAATCCTAAAAAAAAAAAAAATAGCAAAAAATATATATACTAGTCTTCAATTCTGTTAAGGAATCACTTGTTCTGGAATTTTAAATTATTATATATAGAGTGCAGTTTTAATTATTTTGATATCTTCAGTCAGTTCTTTCACGTATACATATACAAAAAAAAAAAAAGAAGAAAAAATAATAAAATAAAAATCAGTGCATGATTTATGTGTATGCGTATTATAAGTGAAAGTGAAAAAATTAAAGTTGTGGAGAGCGGAAGAGATGATTACCTCATTTTCAAGGCCGCATTTCTCAACGACAGTGGTCTCGTGTTCATTCTTCAACTTGGAGTACTCTTCCTCCAGCTTCTTGCTCTTCCATCGAGCCCTCCGGTTCTGGAACCAAACCGCGACTTGGCGAGGGTCGAGCCCCAGCTCAGACGCGAGCTTGTCCTTTCTCTCCGACTCCAATTTGTGTTCATTCCCGAAGCTTTTCTCCAGCAGATTCACTTGTTCTTCACTCAGCTTTCTCTTCCTCAGCCCACTTATGCCTGCCATCTCTTTGTTCTTCTTTCGCCTTCGTCGCGGTTTTTCCTCCCCTAAATTACACATTAAACAAGATTTAATCTCAGGATTTAAACACACTGATCACATATTATTAAAAAGCATGTCTTTTTGCTAATTGTGCATAAGTTTTTTTTTTTTTTTTCAGTATACGAACCTTGTTCTGGTACGAGATGATGAGTGTATATGCCAGGATAGTACTGAGAAATAAGTGCCATTTGATCATCATCGACTATGTGATTATTACTAATGCTGCTTGTCATGCTTAGGTCTCACTCACTCTCACACACACACAAAAACACAATTTGTTGTTGTGATGTTGTTGTTCTGTGGAGAAATGGATATGTCTTATGAGAACACGAGCGAAGACTTTAATGTGAGAAGTTGGGAATACGGAGAAGACTCAAAGGAGCTGTTTGTCTTAGGACTTTGGCCAGTACGTGGAATGCTTTATTTATAAACTTGGCTTCTAGATTGAACCTTTATTCTTTTTTTTAATTACCAAACCTACCACTGGTGATTGCAAAGTCTCACTAAAAGATTTCAGTCTACCGGTGTTATATATCTTTTTGTTACGCTTGGCCATAGCGAGAAAGGGAAAGAATGATCTTTTTTATTTTAGTTATAGTTTTAAAATGTAACAAAATATTTTTTATATTTTTATTATTTTTAATATAGCCAAAAAATTTGGTTATATTTTTATTATTCTTAATATAGCAAAAAATTTTGGTATGCTTAAAAGTTAAAAGTGTAACTATTATAAATTAAAAAAAGGTATTTGTTACATTTCAAAGTGTAATAAAGTTCGAATTTCCTTTGGTATTGCATTAGCTACACCTCCAAGTGTAACAAACATTAATTACACTTCAAATGTAACAAACAATAGGCGTAACTAGTTATACTTCTGCAAATAACAAGGAGTTACAGAATGTGTAACTACTAACTAGATTTCTTAAAGTTTGTAAAAGACTTCCTAGCTAACTTGATGCCATGGTTGTTACCATTATCGCAATATACCATTGACTTTGAGGAGCCCATAATTGTTGTATAGAATCATCGTTAACCACTTTTTGCGATTAAATACTTAAGACTTAAATTTATATAGGTATCATTTAATTATTTAGAATATATGTTAGAATGTGTTACTTTATCACGAACTTATCCTAGTTAGTAGAATAAAATTTTCTTTTATTAATTTTTCTCGAAATGAGTATTGTATTTTGGACAAGGGAAAATGCAATACCATCGGGGAAGGAAATGGTAAAAACACCAGTGACAGCTTTTTTGTCAGATTTAGCGAAACGTGATTTGGTTAATTTGGTAGGAGTGCGTGGATTTCTTAGCTATTGTATTTGGAGAGGATCAGGTTCCTTAGATATAATCAAGGCGACTGTTCACCAAATGTGGGACCCTCTGCGATTAAGTTACGATAAGGATGAAAATCAATCCATCAAATTGCCCTTTGATCCGATCTGGAGAAGATTTGTTGATCGATTGGGACATGGATCAGAGTTAGACAATCATGATATGCCCTAAGATTTAAGAAGAGGGATAAAGAATGAAACTGATAACTACTCAAATAAAAGACACCATGTTTGAACAACACCTAAGATGGAGAAAATATAAAGGATTTTACGCCCATTCCACTTGCTCACAAACGTCTTAAGACACTAATAATTCTCATGTCTCGTCTCCACGTGTTCAAATTAAGGTGAATAGAAATTGTAAGTTATTATAATTGAAGGTGGTTGAGGTGCACCGGACCCAAACCGTGACGGAGGTAAACTAATTGGCTTCCGACCCTGACATGGTTGGAGCATGTATTTCAAGCCTTGACCAAAAGAACCATGAGTCTTTTTTTTTTTTTGGTATTTGGTTATCATGCAAAGGATAATCTTAAAGAGAATGAGTTTCAAAATACAAGATGCGTTATTGGCACCGTACGCGGAAATCCTCATATTTCTTAATCTTTTAATTCTAAGATATTTTAAACTATGTATCGTATTTGATTCTTTTAAAGGTCAATAATTAGATTTGGACGAACATAACGTCTTAAAAATAGATTCTCTTTTTTCTTTCGAAAAAAAGATATTGAAAGTAAATCTTAGAAATGAAGATTATCCAGTGTTTGGTTCTTTCCTTTAGAGAGCAGAGACCATAGAGGAAGCACGGTTGCATTTGGCTTTCCTGATTGGGCAAATATTTATCGCAAGAGCGAGGGTCAATATAGGTGTGTGGATCGACAGAAAACCACAACAATCAACTGTAGCAGTGAAAAAGAAAAAGATACGCAGGTTTGGGATCCTAAACCTGACCACCTCGAAGTCACTCATTAAACAAAACTATAAAAAAAAGTGTCGGCCTCTGGATTCGGACATGTAACTTACTTTTCCAAAGGGTTAACCAAAGGAGAACCCCTTTCCCACCTGGCCAGAGGCCCCTTAACCAGGCGGGAGGTAAATCGAGGGATGTGCGTGAGTGGCAGCCCGACCAGGGAGAGGACCAACGGGCGTGGAAATCCAGCAACAGCCCCCGCAATATTTCAGCGGAGTACTGCCGCCACACGGACTCGATCCCGCGTTGTCAGGGTGTCTCCACCCTAATCACCTGGCCACTTACCAACTCACCTATGCCCCTGGGGGCATGTAACTTACTTTTGTTCTCCAATTGGGTGGTATTTCTCTTTAAGCCAAGCCACCTCATTAGCTTAGCTTATTAGCATTAGCAATGGCGCTTTTTACCACTTTCTGGCACATGCGTGGCTCGAGATGGGTAAATAGTGAAGCTTCCAGGCAATTGATTGGTTAAATTAATTAACATTTTTAACAGCGGAAAAAGCTCCGGGGTTTCTTTTACCTAAATTCTTCACTTCAGATATCTCATTGGAGCATAGAGAGTGAGACAATTAGAGGGGCAAGACCTCATCATAAAGTGAACCAAAACTATTACATCGCGCAGACACACAGAGACACCAACTAGGCAACTAATGAACCAACCAATAGGGCAATAGGCCAAATCTAGACCATAAAAGTAATTGCCAGTGACTCATCTTTGCTAAATGCGCGAGTTGACCACCCCTCATTTGTTGCATGTTATAAAACACTTACCTATAGGGTGGTGGGGTTTTTATGCGAGGGCGTGTCTTTATTAATTTCAAACAACTAAGTTTGTTGTCATAGCAAGTAGGAACAACATGGATGCATGATGTTGCATATTAATGTTCAAATTTTGAGATCAATATTGAAAAAGAAAAAAAAAATGGATTCGGGTGAGCGCCTGTGATCGGGTCAGCCGGACCCAAATTCATTGGATAAAGTTAAGAAACCATCTCTGGCAATTATCTTACGAAATTAAAACTGTTTTGAGAAAAATAACTGTTGGGTTATGGCTCAAAGTCCAAGTCCATACAAATTAGGAAAGAGTTTTAATAAGAGTTAAAATTCTAGTTATGGTAAGAGTCTTAATTATGGTAGGATTGATAGATTAGGAAATCCTTTGTCTTGGAGGACAAGGAAATCTCCTCTATAAATAGGACACTAGCCTTAGTTGTTTGTGTAGGAGTGTGTCTTGCAATAGATCTAGATTGAGAGAGAGAAAGAGCCATTGTAAGAACACCGTGAGAGAGGGTTTAGATTTTTTAGGCTGGGTTTAGACTTTTTAGGCCGTGCAAAAAGTCTTATTGAGTTTGTACTCTTTTCTATTAGTGGAGTTTTTCGTGGACGTAGACAGAGGGCCGAACCACGTTTAATAGTGCGTATTCTTTTCTCGTTACTTGTGATTTAATCCCGCTGCGTGAGTGTGTGTTATGCGTCTTGATTTCCCAACAATAACTACACCTACTTAGAAGAGAAAAACAAGTTTCTCTGAGTTTCTTCTTCTTTTTTTTTTACTTTCTCTGAAGATTAATTCTTCACTCGGAACACATATCCACAAAGGGGAAAAAAACACAAAGATTTTTTCTCTTGTCTAGAGCCTAGGAGTACATTTAGGGTTGTGAAAACAAATATTTATCTTTGCGTAAGATAATCAACAATTGTTGGGTAAAAGGATTCATGCTACAAGAGGTAAGGTCTTCCTGTTAACAAATATCATTTCATATCCAATATTTTCACAAGAAAAAAAAATCTCAATTATAGATGTGTATATAATATGATCTGAATCATTGATCAAATTTTAATTCTTTCTTAAAAAAGTGAGCAATTAGAGAGGAAAAATATATTTTGGGAAAAGTCACATTTTTAAAAAATTTGAGAAATTATATGCGTATAAAAGTGATTAAAATTTTTCTCTCATATCACCATATTAACTAGGAAAGGATACAAATCCCAAATTTTTTACACTTACAACTATTTGGTTAACTCTTGTGGTGAATTAGCGGGATCGCGAGGCATGCATTCTGCTAAAGAAAGGGTGAAATTTCTCGAGAGTGAGTTGTTTTGACTAGTTTTTAGGAATTCTACGGCCATATTTGAAGGGCCACCTACATGTTGCTGAAGCAAGAAAAGACAAGCACCTTGATAAATATCTTTCTGTCTTATTTCGCTCTTCACAAACTCATCACTGTTGTAGTCATTAAAGTTCAAACCAATTACGTACTTCGCAGCTTTTATTCACATTTTGTCTACGACCAAACGGCAAAGGTCGCTTTCCCCTGCCGAGAACCTTTGCCTCCAGCCCCTACCCCACAAATTTTTCGCAACAAGGAGTTGTCAAGGACTCAAGGTGGTAGATTATAATTTTTTCAACATGTCGTATTTTAATTTTTTTATAAAAAGACGTATGGACACATTGCATCGTATTGTATCGCGTGATTGTGTGTCGCATTCATACTTCATAGATTATATAATGGTTAGGTTTTCGATGAACGAGGTATTAACAGGATTGGGTTTTATCCCGATTGAAAAGGACCCTGGTTGAGATCAAATTGACTATATTCTGCTGGGACATTGTGAGGGCGCGGACGTGGAAAGCACGTCCACTTTGTAATCTGTCCTTCATAAAGTTGCTCTGTTGAAATGAACCAACATAGCCATCTCTTTTTTGGGGTCAGAAACGAACATGACCTTGAAAAGTGAAAGATCGAGGGGAAGACAAATTGACGGACGGATAAAACTAGGAAACATGTTTTTATTTGAAAATTTTGTCGACCAAAATTTACTCTGGTTCCGTTGTTCCGAGGTTGACAGAAAGCTGGTATATGGTTACCTCAGAGACGCAGGGGTGACCACCAAGAAAACAAAAATATCAGAGAGCAACGCTAAAAGAATTTTGTGGTTGTGTTTAAAGGTGTTTAAAGGTGACGTGCCCCATGCTCATAGTTCACATGTATAACTGACCAAGATGACATGCTTTTTCGATGTCTCACGTTAATAGAAGATATCTATGATTGTGAAAACATGGCGAATATTTCAGTTTTCGCATAGAGGTGTCAGTTAGCATGCAGCTAGAACTGAGAGTTGAGTTGAGTCGAGCAGATTGTAAGTGGAGCAGCTGGGAAATTATGCACATATCGCTGAGAACCAGGAAAAAAAAAATTGTAAATAAAAATCTAATAATCAATTAATATGTCTCTCGTCGAGCGATTAATGGATCAATTAATTTTCGTTAGTTATATGTGATCGCCCTTTTAACTTCCGTTAAGGAAGAGTAAAAAAGAGAAAGCTGTAAAAAAAGAAGAATGAGAGACATGCGTCTTCCACGCAAAGGAAAGGGGGCATGCACATGGGTTGAAACCTTAAAACTTTCACACGCGTCGTAACCCCAACAGACTGGCATGGGACCACACTTTCTGATCCATCCACGTTTTGCTTTTTTCACACACACACTCTCGTAGACTAGTAGATTAATGCAGGCAAAACTCTCAGTCTCTAACGCCCTACCCTGCCCTGCCCGGCCCTGCCTAACCAATCACCACTGTCTCACACCTGTTCACGTTACCACATTTTAACGGTTAGCCGCCAATCAGGACGATCCACTCCATTTCTATTAGGGGTACGTCTGTTATGAATTTGGCTTTTTTAAGAGAGAACATATATTTTTTAAAAAATATATTATTTTTTTAGTAATTATTTAATTTGACTTTTAAGAAAATAGAGTTTAAATACAATTTTTTTTTTCATAAGTTAGAATTTTTAACTTTTCAAAAAAAACATATTTTTAAAAAGTTGTTAAAAAACATTTTTGAAAAAGTCAATAAGAACAAGCCTTTAGTTTGTTTAGATTGACTTTTCTTGAAAATATTTTAACGTTTTTTTAAAAAGTACATCTTTTTACAATAGTTATTCAGTTTAATTATAGATTAAACTAAAACTTTTGAAAAAAAATTAAATACAACTTTTTTCAGATATTAGAATTTTTACCTTATTAAAAAGTATTTTTTCAAAAGTTATTAAAAAACACTTTTATAAAAAGTCAATCTAAACAAGTCCTATATCTTATAGTTAATTTCATCATAAATCTCTACTATTATAACACGTTTCCAAATTACTTTTATTATTTTAAAATATTTAAATTAATTTTTTGATGATTTACAGATATAGTTAAATTAATCAATCCTCATTATTTAGTAACATTCAAATTAGTTCTCAATATTTTACAAACATAATTAAATAATCTCTATTATTTGATAAATACTTACATTAATCCTTTATTTTTAAAATATAAATAAAATTTAATGGTTAGACATTTTTTATATAATGTTACTACTATAAATAACACACCTTTAAATTTGGCTCATAATTTACATTCCTTCCCATATATACTTTAGCAACAAGTCATAATCAAGTAAAAGTTTCCACGTCTACACAGGCTAACCACTTGTGCTTTATTAAGATAAAGTGAAGAAAAAGATAGCATAATTCTTCGTCAAAAGACTCCAAAGGTTAAGGAAATATTTTGGTTTTCAGCCACCATGTATTATTTCTGACAAAAAGTTACATGCATTATGCAAATCTTGTTTGGTTCCATATGGTCGACATTACTTGTATGGATGCTTTCGGTGTTAAGAATTTTACCTTTCAATATCACCTTTATGAATCCATAATGGAGTAGTTTAATTAAACCAAGCATACGAGATTAGAGTTTTACTACCAAAATCTTTAAAAAGTTATATAAAGAAAATTGTATATTAGATCGACACAACTAGTTATTAAGGTAGCGATCGTGGTTGAATCTAGAGAACGGGGCTACAACTTGTCATGTGATGTTATGTAAGAACTGATCAGTTCAAGAGACAATAGGCCTGCAAAAATGTACTTATGTAGATTCTCATATTGGCGAATGAAAGGTGAGCTTCATTGCTACACGTGGTTGAAGTTCCGTAACTGATTCGGACCCTCTCCAGTAGATCACGCACTTTCATGGCAAACGATAAGAAGGATACGTTATGAGTGTCGTGCCCTTTAGCCGATATAGCGTCATGATAGTGTACCTATACTAACCCTACGCAGAAAACATACTCGTTCTCTGATTACTCTATGTAATTCTCAAATGTTCTGATAAAGAAAGTTTTGCCAAACTTCTAAATGTTCTGACAAAAAAAGTTGTGTCTAGAAAAAGATTCTTTCTATTTCAAGTTGGTGTTACCTTAAACAAGAAGGATAAGATTGAGGCTGAAGAGTTTACTATAAGGTAATTAAACTTGATTAATGTGAAAGGATAAGGATTAGGAAGGGGGAGAGAGAGAGATTCCCCTAAGCTGCCAATGTACGCAAGTTAATTGTATGGTTGTTTTGATTATTATTGTTTAATAAAAGAAACAAAAAGATGGATTGACAAGATGCGCATGGCATATGAAAGATTCCTGCATATGCTTTTGCATTGTTTATTAGGGTTTAAAAAGCTTCTTTTTTTTTTTTTTTCTTTTTCGTGCTAAGTAAAGTTAAGCAAATTGGGTGTCATGTTTATTCCGACAACCATTGCTCCTGCTTCCTCATCTTCCAACTTCAATTAGAGATGCTAAACAGCTAATAACGATTGGATTTAAGCATCCATCATTGCATCCACCATGTGGCTAATCAGAGTTATCGATCTTGATTATGCTGCATTTTAAATTCTTTAAACATTTAAGTACACACCAATTAAAACCTTAAATTTGCCACCTTTTAGTTTCATGATACAGATCGAAGAACATATATACTTGGTGGAGGTGGTCCTCTTGCTTTATTCTCAGTCCGTACATTAGCAGATTCAATCATTTGTTCTAAGACCTCAACTCAAGTGACAGGCACTAAGTCTCTAAGAATTAACGTGAATATTCAGGTGGCGTCTTGTTGTAAAAAAAAAAAAAAATCTTTAATATGTCGTGAAGTGCGACGTTGCATCTTAATATTTGTAATGTGAATCTTATGTACGCTTGAAATAAATCCAATGTAAATGGATAGATGAATGTGTGGTACGTCTCAAGGTAGCAAAGAAACAGAAGAAAAAAAACTGACAGCAAATATCTAATTAAGACGAAGAACGAAAGCGTTGAGGTAGTGCCGAAGTAGTTGCTGTCTGGAGCGTTGCTTATCTTCTATTTCCTCTTTCGTTGTATGAAAGCCATTAACCAGAACGCTAGCTCAGATACTCGCTTTATGTCTTGCTTTTCATGGATAGGTTGTATTTTGTTTGAATAAGTAACTCAAAGCATTCAGATAAGAAATTGAAATTCGTGCGTGCATGTTATTAGTTAGGTTGACATGACATATGGCAGAAATTAACATCTTTATAGTCTTGATGAATTTGGTGAATCAACTTGTTGAGAATTCAGAATGTTTGGAATGAAGATAAACTAAATAGAGAAAGATATAAAACATGATGAACATAATATTTTTAACGTAGTTTGGCTTTCGGCCTATGTCTATGGACAGACAAGAAAATTCCACTATAATAAGAACGAATACAAAACACGGTGAGAGGCCTCACGCTCTCCTCACTCTCAAGGTCACTCGCTCTTTTTCTCACCTTTCTATTTCTGTCTCACACTAATACAATATGCAAAGCCCCTATTTATAAAATATAAGAAACACCAAATATGACAGTACTACGAATATGATAATGCTCCAAATATAATAAGACTAGAGATATGATAAGAGAACAAATAAGGCAGGTCTCAAACCCTAAGCCCGATATTCCTATAGTGTTAGCTAAATATTTGCTATTAATTTTGATGATGAAAAAATATATGCATTATTTGACTAAAAAGCTTCTTGTGAAAATGAGAGGATACTTAAGAAGAAGCTTTGAAAGATTGAAGAAGATGTACAAAACGCACTATTTGAAGAAAGAGAAGATGAGAAGGCATAAAGAGGAGAAGAGATGACATAAGGGGTACTGGATATTATTTTCTCTCTTGTTCTTTTGTGAAATGCTTACATATTGTATGTGTTTTTGGGGTGTTTCAAATCGTAACATATATTTACATATTATCTCAAAATGATTTAGAGTTGTGAAAATTGCACTTAAAATATTTTTTGCAAAAGTTTGGCTTTACTTCACTTTCTGGAGTGGCCGGACCCCCTAGCCGGTCGACCGGCTGACCTGGGAGTGTCGCCCGGCCAAGTCAGAGAAGGAAGGTAAAAGCCGGACCCCCTAGCCGGTCGACCGGCTGAACGGGCTGCTGTAATAAATGCACTAGCCATTTATTACCGTTCTGGCTGATTTCTTCTTCATTTTTTCACCTACCAATTCCCTAACCCCCAAATCTCTTTAAATACTCATTCAATACACATTCAAATCATGAAGTAAAGTGTGAAAAATTCATTATTATCATTAAATCAAGCTTTGAGCCATTCTTGCAATATTTTTGAGCTTTCAAGAGCTTATTCATCTTTTTCTTGAAGAAAAATTTCAGATACCATCTTTTCTTATTTCTTGAGTATATACACACTTTGAGAGCCAAAAATTTAGTGAAATCTATTCTTTAAAGCTTGTAAAGTAAAACTCTTGGGTTATTTGAAGTTGGGCTTCAAAGAGTTGTAAGAACTTGGTTTGTACTTCACCAAGATTTGAAGAAGCTTTATAGTAAAGATTGCTGAAGTCCTAAGGGGAGCATCATTGGGCGGTGGATGTAAATTTGGCTGAACCACCTTAAATTGTTTGTCTCTTATCTCCTTATACTTCCATTCTTATACTTGCTTATATTGCTTACATTGTGTTTGATATATTGATTGTAAGAAGTTATTAATTTTCTGAGAAATTTTTAAACGAAAATTAGTAATTATATCTTAATTCACCCCTCCTCTTAAGATATTTTGCACCTACAATTGGTATCAGAGCTAGGGTTCTACCTGTAGTTTAACAACTAGTAGAATTTCTAGCAAATATGGAGGAAATTTCTATTAAACAAGCACCCCCTTTTGATGGAACAAATTATGCATTTTGGAAAATGAAGATGAAAGTATTTATATAATCACATGATTACAAAGCTTGGAAAATCATAGAAAATGGGCCTACTTTACCTACAAAATTAGAAGGTGATACAAGAATACCCAAACCTGAAAATAAATGGAATGATGAAGATATTAAATTATTTGCGCTAAATCAAAAAGCATTACATTATTTATTCAATGCTATGAATGCAACCGAGTTTGCTAGAGTAATGGGGTGCACTTCGGCTAAAGAACTTTGGGACCAATTAGAAGTAACTTATTAAGGAACTAGCCAAGTAAAGGAATCTAGGATTACTATGCTTGTACATAGATACGAATTATTTAAAATGCTTCCAAATGAAAATGTTGAGGAAATGTTTTCTAGATTTGTTGAAATTACTAATAGTTTGAAAGCATTTAGAAAGGATTATTCTAATATAGAGAAGGTATGGAAAGTGCTAAGGAGCTTGCCATCAACATGGCAACCAAAAGTCATGGTCATAAAGGAAGCAAAAGATTTGAATATATTGGAGCTCAATGAGCTCATTGGGTCACTCATGACTCATGAGCTTGAGATAAAGGACCACGAAGAAGAAGAGAAGAAAGCAAAGAAGTCCATTGCACTCATTGCATCAAAATACTCATCAAGTGACGATGAGGAAGATGATGAGGAACCGGTAGATGAAGAAATTGCACTTCTTGCCTGAAATTTCAAAAGGTTCATGAAATTTAGAAAGATGAGGAAAGGGGCTTCTTGAAGCAATACAAATTGGAAGAAGAAGGGAAAAGAAGGCAAAGATTTCAAGAGGACAAAAGATGTAAAGGGAGATGAATTGAAGTGCTTTAATTGCAATAAGCCGGGATACATAAAAGAAAATTGTCTAAAACTTTCAAAGAAGAAAGAAGGCAGGGCACTTAAAGCCACATGGGACTTCTCCGAAAGTGACGAAGATGAGGAAAAGCAACATGAAGTAGCCAACTTTTGCCTCATAGCCAATGAGGATGAGGTACCATCTTCACCTTCTCAATCTATGTATTATTCATCTAGTGAAAAAGAGAAAGAGAAATATAGCTTTGATGAATTAAAAGATGCATTTACTAAATTACATGATAATTTATCTTTAGCTTTGGCAAAAAACAAGCAAATGCATAGGAGATTGCAACTTGTTCTTAATTCTTGACAAAAAAGAAATTTTGAAAAAGGAGAATGTCTCTCTTTTTGAAAAGATAGAAATTTTGGAAAAAGAAAATGATTCAAATGACGAAGATTTTGTGAAGTTTGAAAAAAAGGTTAAAGACTTGAAAAAAAAGAATATAGATTTGAATGGAATTATTCAAAAATTTACAAATGGCAAAGAAAATTTTGAAAAACTCCTTGGTAGTCAAAAAATGTCTTTTGATAAAAGTGGTATTAGATACAAATCTAGCATTAATCAAAAATATTTCAAAACTTACTTTGTCAAAGCTTCCGCCTCTACATCCTCCTCTTCTCCAAAATCAAATATCATATATACCTATTGTGAGAAGAAAGGACATGTATCCACACATTGTTACTACAAGAAACTTCGTGATAGAGGATCTCATGTTTTATATTGGCAAAGACCAAAATGGGTGGTCAAAAACAAAAATTAAAACTAACGCCAAGGACCCAAGGTGTTAGGGACTCCAAAATAAAGAATTGCATTTGAATTTCATGTGTGTAGGTATCCAATGAAAGCAAACCAAACAAAATAAAATGGATCTTAGATAATGGTTGTTCCAAGCACATGACGGGGAACTCTTTACTCTTCTACAAAATAAAAAGGACAAAAGGAGGAGACGTTACCTTTAGGGACAATGGCAGAGGAAAAATTATTGGAAAAGGAAGCATCGGTAACGAAAACTCTCTTGCTATACATAATGTCTTACTTGTAGAAGGTTTAAAATTTAACTTACTTAACATTAGCCAATTATGCGACAAAAGTCACAAAGTAGTTTTTCGATCTTCTAGATACATTGTCTATGAGTGTGGAAATGATAATATATTATTTGTTGCTAAGAGAAATAAAAATGTTTACACCGTTGAAATTGACCAATTTATATGTCAACATGTAAAATGCTTATCCGTTGTGCATGATAATGCATGGTTATGGCATAGAAGATTAGGACATGCTAGCATGAGCTTATTGAATGATTTGTCTAAACATGATCTAGTTAGAGACTTACCAAAGCTAAAATTTGAAAAAAGACAAAATTTGCGATGCTTGCCAACTAGGTAAACAACATAAGACATCCTTCAAATCCTTAAATAAAGTGTCAACAAATAGAGCATTACAACTATTACATATGGATTTGTTTGGACCTATTGATGTGGCAAGCTTAGGAGGATCTAGATATACATTTGTTGTAGTAGATGACTACTCTAGATTTACATGGATCATGTTTCTTACACATAAATATGATGCCTTCAATGAATTTGCAAGATTGTGTAGAAAAGTGCAAAATGAGAAAGGCTATTTTATAACTTGCATCCGTGGTGATAATGGTACTGAATATGTGAACACTCCCTTCATGAACTTCTGTGATGAACATGACGTTGAACACAACTTTTCGGCCCCTCGTACTCCTCAACAAAATGGGATAGTAGAGAGGAAGAATCGTACACTACAGGAAATGGCAAGAACTATGCTAAAAGAACACAACTTGCCAACATATTTTTGGAGTAAAGCAATAAATACCGCATGCTATATACAAAATAGAGTATTCATTAGACTTATTTTAAATAAAACTCCATATGAATTATGGCATGATAAAACACCTAAAAAATCATACTTCAAAGTATTTGGCTGTAAATGTTTTATTCTAAATACTAAGGACCACTTAAGAAAATTTGATGCTAAATCAGATGAAAGAATATTTTTAGGATATTCCATAAAAAGCAAAGCATATAGGGTACATAATAAAAGAACTCTTGTTGTGGAAGAATTAATACATGTTACATTTGATGAGACTAATCCATTTGAGCCGAGAAATAAAGTTGATAATATAGGTTATCTTTTGGAAAAGACAACATTGAGAATCAAAATCCAAAAGACAAAGACAAATCAACAAAACAAGAAGATGAAAAGCAAGAAGAAGAACATCAAGAAATAAGGTCTCAAGCCAATGAGGAAAAAGGACAAAATTCAAGCAAAGGAAGCGTTGAAACAAAGAACCTCATGAAGACCAACAAAAAAGTTGGAAGCTTGTAAGAAATTATCCTCAAGATCTTATCCTCGGTGATCCAAATGAAGGTGTAAAAACTAGGCGTAATATTAATGTTTTTTGTGAGCATCATGCATTTATTTCTCATATTGAACCCAAGAATGTGAAAGAAGCTTTACTTGATGAAAATTGGATAATTGTCATGCAAGAAGAACTTAATCAATTTGATAGAAATAAAGTATGGAAGCTAGTTGAATGGCCTAAAGATAGACCAGTAGTAGGAACAAAATGGGTATTTAAAAACAAACTAGATGAAGTCGGAACAGTAACTAAGAACAATGCTAGACTAGTAGCACAAGGATACAATCAAGAAGAAGGAATTGATTATGATGAAACTTATGCTCCCGTAGCAAGACTAGAATCCATTCGTATGTTACTTGCATTTGCTTGTCACATGGATTTCAAACTTTATCAAATGGATGTGAAAAGTGCCTTTTTAAATGGATTCATTGAAGAAGAAGTTTATGTTGAACAACCCCCCGATTTTGAAGATTCTTGCTTTCCTAATTATGTTTTTAAACTAAAAAAAGCTTTATATGGTTTAAAGCAAGCTCCTAGATCTTGGTATGAAAGACTTAATGGATTTCGGGTGGAAAACAACATTGAAAGAGGAAAACTTGATTCAAACTTATTTAATAAAAGAAAAGACAATGATATCTTACTTGTTCAAATCTATGTGGATGATATAATTTTTCGTGCTACTAATATTTCTTTATGTGAGAACTTTTCCAAGTGTATGCACAAGGAGTTTGATATGAGCATGATAGGAGAATTAACCTTCTTCCTTGGACTTCAAATCAAACAAGCAAAAGAGGGGATCTTCATAAATCAAGCCACATACACCAAGGAAATTATCAAGAAATTTGGACTTGAAGATGCAAAGAAGATTGGAACTTCCATGAGCCCCTCAAAAAAGCTGGACAAAGTGGAGAAAGGTATATCTGTAGACGAAAAGAAATACAGAGGTATGATCGGTAACCTATTATATTTAACTGCCTCTAGACCTGATATCATGTTTACAGTATGCTTATGTGCTAGATTTCAATCTAACCCTAAGGAAATTCACTTAACTGCTGTAAAAAGAATCATTAGATACCTTAAGGGAACAATTAATCTAGGACTTTGGTATGCAAAAGGAACGTTATTTGACCTATGTGGATTTTCTGATGCTGACTATACTGGTTGCAAAGTAGACCATAAGAGCACTAGTGGAACATGCCAATTCCTAGGACATTCCTTAATATCTTGGTCCTGTAGGAAACAAAATAGTGTTGTTATTTCTACTACCGAAGCTGAATATATTGCAGCTGGTAGTTTTGTGGATGAAACAAATTTTACTTGATTATGGATTGCAATATGATCATGTTCCTATATATTGTGATAATACTAGTGCAATTAATCTCACTAAAAATCCAATTCGATACTCAAGAACTAAGCATATTGAGATTAGGAACCATTTCATTAGAGATCATGTACAAAAAGGTGATATTATACTTGAATTTGTTGACACCTTGCATCAAGTTGCTGATATTTTTACTAAACTATTGCATGAGGATCAATTTTGCAAGATTAGAAGAGAAATTAGAATGATAAAATGTGGTTAAAATGCATACATATGTATTTAAATTGCTTGGGCATGAAAAAATACACAGTTTTGTATTTTCTGACCCGGCCGATTGACCGGCTCTGTAGCCATAAGGCGTCTAGCTAAAAGGAATTTCCTTGGGTGCTCTCTGATCCGGCCAGTCGACCGGCCGCGACCAACCGATCGACCGACTGAATGCGGACAAGGTTAAAAATTGGGGGTTTTAACCCCAAATTCATTTCAATCTCCCAAAATTTTTTTAACCCTAGGCAAAATTTCTCTCAAACCCACTTTTAATTCTTCAAATTTCAACCAAATTCTTTCAAAATTCTTCCTATATTTTGATTACCCACTTCAAAAAAAAAAAGTTTTCACCGATTCAATCTTCAAAAAACAATGCAAAATCATGGTGAATTCGAGCGGAAGGGGTCAAGCACGTGGAAGAAAAGGGAAAAGAGCAAGAACACAATCTCCTCCACCACCACCATCTCCGGTATCAAAAATTCAAGGCAAACAATCAATTTTGTACAGTAAATATATCGTGGATTAAGATTTTGCTGGCACCGATGTCTTGCCATTATTTGATGATTGGTTTATGTTTCTGCATCTACATTGTGATGTGCAAGATAAATTGGTAATAGAATTCTATGAAAATCTTAAGATACATAATAGAAGTCCAAAACTTAAGTTATCTTCTACTGTATGTGGGGTGAATTTTGTGCTTAAGGAGAAAACTTTGCATGAAATTTTTCATATACCTGTTGATGGAAAAGGTCATTACAATAGTCAATGTTGGCCGGAAGGAATTAGGAAGACTGATATTCGGAGGAAGTTATAAAATACATGTGGGAGGATGTAGGACCTAAGAATCCAGAATCGATTCTTCCATTATTGAAGGATGCTAATTACAATATGAGAATTGCCTTCAAAATCATGAGTAAAGTAATTCTCCCTAGGAATATCAATGATGGAAAAATCTAGGTTATGGATGCTTATATCTACTATAGCCTTAGGCAGAAAAAGAAGATAGCTTTGCCTTTCCTAATTCTTCAACATATGCTACATATTAGTGGAACGGGAGGAGGAAAAACTACTACACCCGAATATGGTATGGCATTGATGCATATTTTTTCACACTTTAAAATCTCTTCAAATGCTCTATACAGAGAGTTTGCCTGGAACTTTGATATGCTATATATGAATTTCATAGGCATTTACTGACATAATGGGGAGGTTATTAACAGAGAAACCTTCAAAAACTTGCCTCAAAACATTCAGGCAGCCATTAAGAATAGAACTAAGAAGGGCACTACTTTCACTAATCCTGTATATGGTCTTGACGCTCAAAAACTTGATGATGTACTTGAAGGGATCGACATCACATTAGATGAAGATGTAGGGCCTGAACTTGAGGGACAAGCTGACATAGGCATTCCAGGAACCATAGCCATGGTTGTTAGTACCTCTAAAGAAGAGGAAGATACTGAGGAGGCTACTCTTAGGCGAGTGATGAGAGAATCTAGGGAGCAGGTGCATGTTGATGAGCAACGCCGAAGAGAGATTTGTCGCGGTGCTGGTTCTAGCTCGATGGGTCAACAAGAAGACCCCTCTTTGATGGCTCAGATTCTTTCACAACTCCAGGCTTTAAACACGGGAATGGGAGAAATGAGGGCTACCATGACAAGCCAATGGAATGAACTCACTATTTGGAAGGAACACATTGATTCAGAGATGGGATCTATGTGATCGGATATGAAGAAGTACTTCAAAGATCACCATGATCGAGCACCTTGATTTCCATACTTCCAAAAAACTCGTTTTTACTATTTGAACACATAGTTTTAGTTGACTTTAAATTTCTTGACTTTGATAAACAAATTATTTCTTTTATACACTCTTAACTTTCATTTCTTTTCCTGCCTATATATTAACTTTGATTATGCCAAAAGGGGAGAAGTAAATGGGCAATGGGGCGAATGATATAATGTTGATTGCTGATATGCTTTGTTGATATGTTTGTTATACCTGTCGTGGATATGGCTATTTGTATGATTGTTGATATGCTTTGTTTGTTGTACTTGTTGTGGATATGGCTATTCTGGTTTTGATGATATGTTTGTTGCACTTGTTGTGGATATGGATATAGATGGGAAAAATGTCTTCAAAATATGCATGAGTTAAATTTTGATAGGGGGAGTATTTTCCCAAATACATTTTTTAAAGAATGCATATATTAAGGGGGAGTCCTTTTGCTCATATCTTAAAATTTTGTCATCATCAAAAAGGGGGAGATTGTTAGCTAAATATTCGCTTTTAATTTTGATGATGAAAATATATATGCATTATTTGACTAAAAAGCTTCTTGTGAAAATGAGAGGATACTTAAGAAGAAGCTTTGAAAGATTGAAGAAGATGTGCAAAACGCACTATTTGAAGAAAGAGAAGATAAGAAGGCATAAGGAGGAGAAGAGATGACATAAAGGGTACCGGATATTATTTTCTCTCTTGCTCTTTTGAGAAATGCCTATATATTGTATGTGTTTGGCTCAAATTCTCTTCTTCTTGTTCAAACAAATTTTTAACTCTCGCACATTTGATTTCATATATGCACAAATGAATTTGAATGCACACATAGAGTAAATTGTGTTTTGGGGGTGTTTCAAATCGTAACATGTATTTACAAATTATCTCAAAATGATTTGGAGTTGTGAAAATTGCACTTAAAATGTTTTTTTGCAAAAGTTTGGCTTTACTTCACTTTTTGGAGTGGCCAGACCCCCCAGCCGGTCGACCGGCTGACCTGGGAGGGTCACCCAGCCAAGTCAGAGAAGGAAGGTAAAAGCCGAACCCCCTAGCCGGTAGACCAGCTAAGGCGTCCGGCCTAGTCAAAGAGGAACAAATGCAAGCCGGATGGCCCAGCCGGTTAACCGGCTGAACGGCTGCTGTAATAAATGAACTAACCATTTATTACCGTTCTAGCTGATTTCCTCTTCATTTTTTCACCTACCAAATCCCAAACCCCTAAATCTCTTTAAATACTCATTCAATACACATTTAAATTATGAAGTGAAGTGCAAAATTCATTATTATCATTAAATCAAGCTTTGAGCCATTCTTGCAGTATTTTTGAGCTTTCAAGAGCTTATTCATCTTCTTCTTGAAGAAAAATTTCAGATACCATTTTTTCTTATTTCTTGAGTATATACACACTTTGAAAGCAAAAAATCTAGTGAGATATATTCTTTAAAGCTTGTAAAGTGTAGAAAAATCCTAAAGAGTGAAACTCTTTGGTTCTTTGAAGTTGGGCTTCAATGAATTGTAAGAACTTAGTTTGTGTTTCACCAAGATTTGAAGAAGCTCTATAGTGAAGATTGTTGAAGTCCTAAGGGGAGCATCATTGGGCGATGGATGTAGGCTTGGCCGAACCACCTTAAATCGTTTGTCTCTTATCTCCTTATACTTCAATTCTTATACTTGCTTATATTGCTTACATTGTGTTTGATATATTGATTGTAAGAAGTTGTTAGTTTTTTGATAAATTTTTAAACGAAAATTAGTAATTACATCTTAATTCACCCCCTTCTTAAGATATTTTGCACCTACAATATTTCTATAGCCAATTAGAATATAGGCCAAACCTTACACTATTTTTTGCATGTAACATAATGAGCCACACGACACTATTTGATGATGATTTAACAAATTTCGAAAGCTACCGAATGAATATTCGGTTAAATTAAAGGAACAAAATGCAATAACAAGAATCTATTATAATAATTAACACTTTCTATTTTACATGGGTTCTGAGGCTCCCACACTATCAGTTCAAACATTTGAGTTCCCTCTTGATCGTCGGAGACTATCTCTTACTGTTCATGTGGCTTTCTTTTAGGTTGTTCGACGACTGAGAAGAAACAGTACTGGTAAAACAAAGGCTTCATATATACTTGTAAGAAGCACGTAAAGAAATAGTATTTACTGAAATAATGTGGTCAGGTATGCATGACTTTTTTATGAACGAAAAAGTGACGCAAATGCACCGATCAGCCATTCATGAGCTATGGTGGGTAGCCCCCTATTTAATAAAGAATTTAAATAGAAAGCTGCATGGACGGTAGAGTACTATTGGGGTCTTTAATTTAAGATTCGGGAATCGCGAAATTAAATAAGATGGTTGATGTATATCCAATTACGACCACGGACTCTCACATTTGTTGGCAGTTTTGTGTGTGTTTGGCACCCACAGTATCCTTCCATGTTTCCCTCCGTCCTTACCACTCATATGCTAACCCTTCTACGTACGTTGTTGTCCTCTAAGTTCGAGCCAGTTTAATTTGCTCCAATTGCTAATAATCCTGGTTTGACGCGTGATTTATACTTTAAATATATTAATCAAAGAATTCAACAACAAACCCCTTAATTACGCCTTGATTTGAGGCTTAATCTTAGTTGCTTATGACTTTCTAGTGTCCTTAATTAATTAATTAAGCTCCAATATTAAGGTTGGTAGCTGCACTCGACGCGCCAATAAGCGATAACAACATGATGCTAACTAGAAGAAATTAACGCTTTCCGAAACTATCAACTTTGTGGTCTTCTAATAAAATTGTGTGAAATTAATAATCAAGTTGTAATTCATTATGATTAAAAATTTAAAAATATGTCCTCCCAAACTAATTATTGTTTAGAGTAAATAGCATATTACCCCTAAACATAAACATAAGTGCATAATGAGTCTCTAAACTTTCAAAACTAGTTGATCACCTCTTGTACTTTTTAAAAGTAAGCTCATGACCTTTCTGGAATTAAAAAAACTGGCAAATTTGACAGAAAGTGTTGTACTCGTGTATGTTTTGAGATTTTGAAAGAATATCTCCAGTGAAAAGTATACTTTTGGACAATATTACTCTTCCATCTTTATTAAAAAAAACCACACATATATTCACACACATGTATATCTATATGCTGCATAAACATATTGAATGAATCTTTATTGTTTTTTTTGTAATTAATTAGTGAGATTAATTATTGATAATTCAAAAAATGTTTAAAAAATATATGAATCAACAAATGAGGTCGAACAAACAACATCGTCAGCACCATCAAAAACAAAATCCTCATTAAACTCACAAAAAGAAAAAAGAAAAAGAAAAGAAAAGTGAAAACGCTTAAGGCTAAGCACATCTAAATCCAACTTATGGATTGTAATTAGACACAACAGCTCCATTCTATGTTTGGCCACCAAGAGGATTTGTGACAATGAAGCCACCCCAAGTCTGCAGAATCTAAAGGATAAGCACATCTATATGCAAACATATGAATTGTAATTAGACACAGCAGCAGTCACTACGGTATCCCAAAATAAATACGACTTTATCCTAAAAAAAAAAAATCTCAAATCGTGAAAAAGAAGATGATGATGATTTTCTCCCTTTTTCTTTTGTCTTTTAATCCTTCCAGACCCAAAAAATCCTTCACCACCACCACCAACAATAGTGGTGCACTACCTCAATGTCGCCGGTCCATCGCACTACAAATGCCCGGCGCAAGTCTTCCCAGGCGCCCTGCGAAGTTTGTCGAAGTTGAGACCTTCATTGCCGAGAATAAAAGGTCCACATGTGACCTTGCTCCAGTGTGTGGATGAACTCGGTTTCACCACCATGAAAGCTTCGCAACCATGAGAATAGCTTTGCAGAGAAGAAGAAATCCATCAATTGACTGTTTTTGTTATTCACAAGGGTAAGGGATTTGGGGAATTTTAGGGCTCATTTGGATTGGCTTTTTTAAAAAGAGTTTTTTTTTAACAACTTTTGAAAAACAGTTTTTTTTAGAAGTTGAAAATTCTTGCTTATAAAAAAAACTGTATTTGAGATTTTTTCAGAGTTTCAGCTTTTTTAGAAGACAAATCAAATAGTTATTACAAATTTAATATAACTAAAGCCCATCCAAACCGGCCCTTAATTTGGGATTGAGGTTAATTGATTGAGGGCTGCTTAAATTGGGAAAGATAATATATTTATACGAGGGTATCGTTAATTTTTTTAATTGGATTGTTAAAATGGGGAGTTTGAGCTTACTTTTAAAATGTACAATAAACTTGCTTTTAAAATGTACAAAGGGTGATCAGGTAGTTTCGTAAGTTTAAGAACCAAGTATGCATTTTTATCTAAGTTCAGGGGATAATATACTACTTACTTTATTGTTTAATTCTTAATTAAATTAGAGAACACGTTTGAGGTGAATGTAGAATCATTTTTCATGCTTGGGACAATGTCTTCGATACTAAAATTAGTAAAACTAGTAACATTTTTAAAGTAAAGGCTGCAACCTTCACTCTTTCGTACATACATTTGTTAACCAAGATACTAAATCGCCATACAACTAATAATCTTGGTAAAAAAATCAATGTAATCCGTCTAACTGATTCTTCTTCATGAAAAGAGAAGTTACGGATTTGGAAGGTAAGATCATCCCCACATGTTATTTTATATATATACATGTATTTATCTCTTGCCTTTTGATGTAAAAGATGGTGGTCAAACTCGTGAAAGATTAATCCATAAAAAGAGGGACTTTCAAAACGTTGCTATTGGAAGCTAAGCCCTATTTTTATCACTTTAATAAAAGTTATAACAGCCCGCGTACACAACCAGACAAACATAAAGGAAGATTACACACCATACTTTGTGTGTGTCGTGGGGGTTTTTGGTTGGGGGGTGGGTTTCTTCGGCAACAGTTGTGAGGTTTACTATTCTAATCAAAGAATCAATGCTTACAAAATAAAAACCCTTAGTTAATAATTAATACGCTGTTAATTAGTAGTTAATAGAAAAGACGTGTATGGGAAGGCAAGTGGAAAAGTGGCACTACAAGGTTCATTCATTTTCATGTCTTTCATATACCTTTGTTTTTTTTTTTCCAAAATGCAAGCTGTCTTTCAATTCCTCCCGTAAAATCGACAAGCTTTAAGCGCATGCTCATCACTTACTATTTTTGTTTGGACAGCAGCCGATGACTATATTTTCCTCATCTAATTTTGATTTTATTTTTCCCGACACGCGTTAATCTCTTGGGGTGCCCAGGTTTTTTTAGCAATATAAAGTTTTGGGGTTATGAAAGAAAAGTATTCTTGATCTTCTCCTTCAGGTTGTCCTAGATCCGAAGACAACGGTATTTTGGTAGCTTTTTCGGGCCTGGTACCGCATCTTTCACTCGTGGTCCATCTGGGGTTATTTTTATTTTTAACCTTATTTTTTAATTTACTTTAAAAAATAACCCAATTTTGAGGGGAGTAACAAAAGTAGACTTTTCGAACTTATAAAACCCGATCATGAATGTTGAAAACTCGATATCGGACTTCGAAAGTTCGAAAATATATTTGAATTACGAAGCTTCGATATCGAACTTTATATTTTCTTGCTCGAACTTCAAAAGTTCGAAAGCATAAGTTCAAACTTTTGAAGTTCAAAAATAGGGTACTAGGGTTTGCAGGATTTTCTTACTCGAACTACAAAAGGTCGAAAGCATAACTTCGAACTTATGAAGTTCGAAAATAGGGTGCTAGGGTTTGCAGGATTCCTTCTGTGACGATGTTGCGACGATGTGACGGAGAGCAGAGAATAATATCAGGAGGCAGATAATAATATCGTGTTTCGAACTTTAGAAGTTCGAGTTTACAAGATTCCAACATAATCAAAGGCAGAGCAGAGCAAAGAATAAAATTTTTGTCAGAGATGTGCATTTTCGAACTTGTGAAGTTCGAAGTTTGAAAAATTCAAACTTTTGAAGTTCGAAATTTTCAAACTTTCAAACTTCTGACTTGCGATTTTGTTGTTTCGAGTTTTTAAAATTCGAGTTAGGTTATAAGTCCAAACTCAGAATTTTAAAATCCGAATTTCTAAGTTCGAATTTGTTACTATATAATGCACACCCCACTTCTCCCTCATCATCTAGTTCCAAAATCACTAACCCTACAAACGTTCACACGATAAGTCACATTACGTAGCATTTTCAAAATTTGGATTTGCTGCTATACCACTAACCACTTCACTTCCCTCTCTTCTGCAACTCGTTCACATCTAAGTCACGTTATATATATTTTTTTCACCCAAAAAGATGAATGCAAATGTTGATGCAGTTAACGTATATTTATATTACGGTGGCAACAAAATTGAAACAGATCATGGGCTCGACTAGGTAGGTCCAAACTTACCACGTAAAATAAAAATTATTCCCGGAACGACATACAATCAGTTTGTATCTCGTATATTCACGAAGCTCCAATTGCGACCTATTATCGATAGAGTTGAGTTGTGTTATCGTGATCCCAAATGGGACATAAACCTACAACAAATATATTATTACCCCAATGGCATTAAGGATGACGAAGATGTACAGGACATGTACGAAACAGCTTGCATGGATATGAATAGGAGATGTGCGCACGTTGTCGTAAACGTGCAAAGTGATGTTGTGTACAATCCACAGCCTTCAAATGAAGAAGCAACACTACAAGAAGTTGTTGGTGATTTGCCAGACTTGAATGCGGAACCACCTTATTATGTCAATGCAGAAGTCAACGTTCCAACCACAACGGCAGGGTTTGCCATATTTTCCCTTTCTCCACCGATACGCCCCACATTTGAAGTTAGAGGACCCTCTCAAGCTAGTGACATTCGGGAGATGTTCGAGGTGGGATTAGATTCTGTTTTATCTGAACCGGAAGAAGTAGATGAGGACGTCTACTTCAACGAGGAGGAAGATGTTGTGTCAGTAGAAAATTTAATCTACGAAAACGAAGAGGTTGATGTGGGGCCAGGCAATGGCGAAGAGCTGGAGCCGGATCTAGAGGAGGAAGAACAAGTAGCTTTCCACACAGCTAGGACAAAGTATTACATCACTTTAAATGAGCCTCCAATGGAGAGACCAATGTGGGACGAGAGACGGATGGAGTTGGCCAAACGCATGGTGTTCCCGAAAAAGGTTGATCTTATACGGGCTGTCCAACAAAACATGATCAAACATAAACGAGAATACAGGGTGGTGAAGTCGAATAAGTCTTTGTGGGACATACGTTGCTACGAATCAAGCAATCCTAGGACACCATGCAAGTGGAAGGTTCGTGCAGTAAAAAAATGCACACACAAGATGTTCGAGATTACGAGGTACCAAAGCATGCATATTTGCATGGGAGATAAATGCGGGCCAAACCATAGAAATCTAACATCTGGTCTGGTCAGCTACATGGTTAGGCATTTTGTTGCAGAGAAGCCTGATTTCGAGGTACGTCTTGTCCAAGCCCACGTAAAGAAGACTTTAAATGTTGATATAACGTATGGGAAAGCGTGGCGTCGTAGGAATAAGGCAATCCAACTAGTTTTTGAAGACTGGGACATGTCATACAAGATGCTGCCGCGCTTTTTTGCAGCCGTAATTGCAAAGAATTCGGGAACCGTTATCCACTACAAGTTCGCCCAGGGTTCAACTGAAACAGAAAAAATTTTTCACTATGTTTTTTGGGCTTTTGGTCCGTGCATCATGGCATGGAGGCACTGTCGACCTGTACTCTCGTTGGACGGAACACATCTGCATGGGAAGTACAAGGGCCACCCGCTTGTCGCCTTAGCGACAGATGCCAACGTCCATATATTTCCGTTGGCATTTGCCGTTGTCGATGGCGAGAGTACAAATAGTTGGAGGTGGTTCCTGGAGAAGGTAAGTCAGTGTTTTTTAAACGACATGTCAACAGTTTGTATTTTGTCTGATCGGCACGCAGGAATCGCGACAGCCATCAATACAATAACATCCGACGGCCGACTTCAAGTGAAGCATCGCATTTGCTTGAGACACCAAAAAAGCAATGTGATGAAAAGATGGCACAACCAATTTGCAAAAGACATGTGTTGGATAGCTGGAAAAGAAAGCCAGAAACGGAAGCACATCGCCGCCATGGACAGTATTCGTAATATCGACCCACGACCCACTAGCGTTGGTACACGGGTGCACCAGATGTTAGCCGACCTCGGTCCAGAGTCATGGACATTGAGCCACGATGGGGGTTATAAATGGGGAGTGCTGACAACAAATAATGTTGATTGCTTCAATGATGTGATTGTCGGAGCCAGGGGATTGCCCATTACAGCACTACTAAATAACGCTTTTTTAAAGCTAAAAGGATATTTCCATGATAGGTTGGCAGACGCAATGCACATGCGTAGATATGGTCGTATTCTGACAGATCGAGCGAGAGAAAAATATGAAAAGTGGGAGACGTCTTCACACCGGATGCGATTGCATGCATTCAGACTAGATGAGTGGTACCAGGTCGGTGGAATGCCAGAACGATGGAACGATGTTCCCAACGAACAAGAGGTAGATTGAGTGGGACGAACATGTGCATGTGGCAAGTGGACAGCCTATCATATGCCATGCTCTCATGCCCAATATGTTGCCCATTATAGGGGTGGAAACCTTTCAACCATGGTTGATCTTCATTATACGGTAAAGTCATTCGAGGCAACATATAATATGACATTTCAACCCCTTGGACATGAATTTTACTGGCCTCCAGGACCCAGTTGGACGTTACTCCCGAATGCTTTACGAGTGCACGACAGAAGACGTGGGCGGAAAAGAACTCGGCGTATACCAAACAAGATGGACAATTCTGACCAAGTAGGCAGAAAAAAGTGTGGTTATTGCCGTAAGCCTGGGCATATTGCACCAAATTGCCCCCTAAGAATAAATACGTAGCTTCGAATAGTTATCATGAAGTTGTAGCATATGATGCTAATTAGTCTTTTCCGCTATGGTGTGTAATGTTTTCAATAAAAGATATTGTCAAATCTTTCCATCTCAAAATATTGTCAACATCAACACAATTTATATCAAGACATGATAATAAGTACGAAAAAACAATGAAAAATGAAAGTTCAATTACATAGAATTACTAAAATAAGTTTGAAATGTAAAATGTTTATTCAATTACATCAATACTGAGAAGGCGTGTAATAATCGGGCCTTCGACCCCTGCTGGTCCGGTCGGGTAAAACGCGTGGCGGTGGATGCGTGGATCGCGATCTCACGAGCACGACGCGATGATGGTCCTCTCGAACACCACCGATGAGTCTGATCATCTATCAGATAATCACTGGTAGATAACGGCCCCTGCGGTAGCGTGTTCGAGGTGTTGGGCTCCTGTTGTGACGGACCGCCATACTCAAACTGGCTAAACCTACCACGGTTTGACGGCATGTATGAAGTGCTGGGATCGACCCACGGACCGCCGTACTCGAACTGGCTAGACGTACCAGGCTGTTGTGGCGTGTATGAAGTGCTTGGCTCCTGAGTGGTATAATGATGACGGCTCCGCTGTCCCGACCGATGTAAAGTTTGTGGAGGCGATTGCGGACGTTGGCCGTCATACATGGCTGTCGTGTCGTCCAACAGGTGCTCATGCTGGGTCTGCTGAAGTACGGCCTAGCCTCTGATGTGCAGGACCTGCAAATGACTCACCATATAATCAAGAGCAGCCGCATCTACTCGTAATTCTCCCGCCTCATACTGCCGTATAATACTCCCACTGTGGTTAACCATATGCTGAGCGTATACCGCCTAAAGAAAATTTTCAAAAATTTTAATAGGTATTGCATCAATGCATACTAAATTCGAATTTATGGGAAAACATTCATATTGCACTAACTAGACTGTTCTCATCGTGGGCTGACGCAACGTAGCCGTCGTCTGTATGACTAGTCCGAGGGTGTCCAGCATGTAGTATGGTTATCCCTCGGTACCATCTCATATACGCCCTCAAAGCCCCAGAATCGAGAAAGTCCTCTAACTCCGTCGCCACAACGGTGTTTTCCCAATTGACCCACATGTCGACTGCCGAATTATATTGTTCGGCTGTAATCTTCTCTTTCTCGTCCCGGTGCTTCTGCCACGCTGGTGGATTAACGGGGATCGTCTGTCGCATGCCGAACTACTGAAGTACCCGATCAGGACGGTGCCACTCAACTCGCATACCAACGATGAGGGGTGCACATGCTCGCCACGCTTCCGCATTTTCCAAACAGTACTGTGGCAAACCACCCATTGCATGCTCGAATGGCTTCCAAATAAACTGGGAACACAATAATAATGGCAGATTAGTTTATAAAGCATACAACGTATATTAACAAGGGAGAGTAATAAATGTGAGATGTAAATTTTTTCAAACCTCGCCAGGCTGCAAACGGTCAATCATGTCCCGCGCCTCGTTCAAACCAGCTCGGCCCGCAACCCACTTCAGATCCTTCCTCGCAAAGAACATGTAGCCGCGTGGTGGGCCTGGCAACGGGAAATCAGGGTGAACAGCTTGCCCATCCCTCTGATGGTGCCTATCCGTCTGCTCACACAGTGTTGGCCTAAAAGCCGTGAGTCTGTCCCAAGCAAAAAACTGCATTGTACAAGATAATTATATTATAAGCAATACGTCTTCAAATATCATTAACAATAATGAGATGAGTAAGTGTGTTATCTGAATGAGCATGACGGCCCCGCACATGCCTCTACAATCACGGCAACAAGCCTTACAAAGCCATCTATACAGATGCGCTAGGCATGCTTCCCCCCAATTATATTCACTGATATGATCAACGTCAATCAAAAAGTCTAACCAATGTAACGATAATTTATTTCCTGTCGTATCAGTGAACATGTGGGTGCCGAATAACAAAAAAATCCACAAACGGACCCGCCGTTCTGCTTCCTCCACATCAGGATTCCCCGGAGTGCCTTGGGCTACATACAATTCCCTCAGATGGGGTATGTTAATTGAACTTCCACTAATTTTGTCCAAAGATACATATACCCCCATATACTGATGAATACGTGTCCGCCACTCTTCCGGAGTTCGACTAGTATCGTCAACCACCGGGACAACCTGACCAACAATCGGTAATCCCCAATATACAGCGACATCCTGGAGTGTGATCGTGGCCTCGCCTACAGGCAAATGAAATGTATGCATCTCTGGTCGCCACCTCTCAATCAAGGCAGTAATAAGAGGATTGTCAACCTGATGGAAGCGCGCCGCATAACATCCAAAAAATCCGGCTCTCAATAAAGCCGTCTGCACAGCAGAATGCTCCGTCTATAGGAATAACTCTCTATCACTCCTATAAATCTTATGTTCCTCTAACTGATGGGGTGACGACAAATAATTCACCCGGTGGTCATAGTAATAGCATAACACTGAACTATCGCTAGGAGCTGGTCTATGAGCCATAGATCCTACGAGCATTAAGTAAATTTAAAAAAATATAAAAGTACTAATTATTACTAATTAGTTTAAAACTGCAACCTTAATATTTAACTAATTTTGCTAACTTTGTAAAATTCATAATATTTTAATTTTTCTACATTCATACTATTTAAAATTACATCGATTAATACATCCCATCATCATAAAAATATTAATATTTCAAATAATAAATCAACATATAATTAACATATAAAATAAACCAACATGATTAATATTCCACTAAAATAAACAATAGTCTAATTTTGAAATTTAATGTATTAAGCAACATATAATAAACATATAAAATAAACCAACACGATTAATATTCCACTAAAATAAACAATAATATAATTTTCAAATTAAAGTTGCACAACAAATAAAATTATTACTGCTTAACATTATCTAAACGTCAAAAATTTATTACTAATTACTTTAGAACTACAATTTTAATATTGAACAAATATATCACTTCATCTTAAAATTACTAATAATGAACATAATTAATCCTAAAACTCCACTAAAACCCTAACTTGCATTTACTATATGCCCTATAACTTTAATTTTCTCATTTCTTAAATTTTATATTATTTAAAATTTATAAAAATTCATGTTAAATACTTTAGAACTACACCGTATAATACTTAATTATTACATAACATCATCTTAAATTGACTAATAATTAACATAATTAATCCTAAAATTCCACTAAAACCCTTAAACGCCACTAAAACCCTAAAACTCCATATGATTAATTGAATAATTATAAATTCACACTAATTATATGCATACTGATTATATGTACACAAATTATATACACATGATTAATACATCCTATCATCATAAAATGATTAATATTTGAAATAAATCAACATATAATTAACATATAAATTAAACCAACAAAATTAATATTCCACTAAACTAAACAATTGTCTAATTTTAAAATTTAACGTATTAAGCAACATATAATTAACATATAAAATAAACCAATATGATTAATATTCCACTGAACTAAACAATAATATAATTTTCAAATTAGTCGTAGGCAACATGTAATTAACATATAATTTCAAAATTTAACATCATATAAAATAAACAAACAAACACATTAAAACATATAAATTCGGTACCAAAAAAAAAAAGAGAAAACTTACAAGATTTAGGCAAAATCCTAGGATGTGGAAAATTTGTAGTAAATTTTCGAATTGGATGGGAGAAAAATGAGAGCGGGAGAGAGCAAAAGAGGAGAGGGAGAGAGCAAAAGAGGAGAGGAGAGGTGAGATTTATGATGGAAGAGGAGGGTTCGTGGGGGGTTTAAATAGTAGACGAGTCGAATTTCAGAAGTTTGACATCGAGGAACAAAAACTCGATTTCGAACTTCTGAAGTTCGAGTGAAACATAATCGAACTTCTGAAGTTCGATTTTATATGTATTTCGAATTTTTGAAATTTGACATCGAGTTTCGAGATTCTGCTTTAATGCCCTGTCTGTTACGTGCAGCGATACACGCGCGTTATCGACCTTTCAAATTTCGATAACGGCCAACTGTGGCAGTTGAACTTCAGAAGTTCGAATCAAGGAACAAAAGCTAGATATCGAACTTCGGAAGTTCGAGTATACTGACATCCACTCAGTCGAACTTCAGAAGTTCGTGTCCGAGCTTCTGAAGTTCGAATTCTTAGTTGGACTTCAGAAGTTCGATATCTCATATTATAATATCTTTTTTTTTACCCTTCACATAGTCGAACTTTGTAAATTCGTTTTCGAACTTCGTAAGTTCGAAAAGTCTACTTTTGCTACTTCCCTCAAAACTGGGTTATTTTTTGAAGCAAATTAAAAAATAAGGTTAAAAATAAAAAAAACCCGTCCATCTGCTGATCACTGTGCTTATACATATATATATATACACACACATACGTATATACATACATACATGGCAAGCAAAGACATCTCCTGACTACAACACTATAGACTCTAGTACGGATTGATTCCCTCTTTTTATTATTTTTTAATTATTAGATTAGAGTCGATTTATCCGATTTGTCACTGTCTACCAATGACTACAATGATATCAAAGTTCATGGAAGTTATGGTTTGTCAAAAGGGTGATTTAGAGTGGCATTATCAAGCCAATCTGTGTATGCATTTGCAACATTGATACTGGTTGGGATTATATGGAGAGATGCCATAACAAATAGCTTTATTTGATTTCCTAGTCATCTGCTACAAACAAGTACCATCGTCTTACTTGGTGTTCAGTATAAGAGACATACTATGCACCCAATATTTGTTAGTTGGTGGTTGATTTTTCCCTTTTGTTCCGATAGTGAGGCTACTATAATTAAATTTCTATTGTCGTAAAAAGAAAAACTTTATTTGATTTTTTAGACAACAAATCCTTGTTAGATAAATCTTTCAATTGCATTTTAATTTTGATCCATGAATGGTGCATTTGGCCCTGACTTACGAAATGAAAAATAACTCTAAACAAAAATAAATAATGTCAAACTTGTGTAACTAATACTACCTCATAAAATAAAGAAATTGTTGGCTCTGATTTTGATTTAAATTGATTCTAACATCACAATCAACAATACGCAAATGAAAATGAAGGCAAGGGCGCGGACCCAAATACGGTATGTTAACGTGTTCGAATTAGCTTTCGATAACTTCGAGGGTAAAACACATATAATAGTGGCAGCTGGAAATTAATTCTCAACAGAAGGAAATAAATTTAAGAAATCGGAAAGGCTACACGATATATTGACCCTATGTCAACACTACAAGTGTGACGAATCGATGAACCAACATTAATGAGCTCCAACAGTTAGGTTCATTTAATTTCTCTAAATGACATGTATTATGATCTCTCATATTTGATTATTTTAAATATTAATCATCAAACCTTGGTTAAAAGACTTAAAATCTTTTTGAAATAAAATTGGTTGAAACTTAAAAACACCGGATTTGATAACTTAATGACTTATAATACACCTTATTTTTAAATTAAGAAAGACTAAAAATCAATATTTCGAAAAAATTTCACAAGTCGTGTATGGGCCTGATAGTGTTACGACCTCAAGTGATCCCTTCAATTCTTTGAACGTCATTTCACTAGATTGTTTGGTCATGGATGGACTACAGAGCCCAGCAATATATATGTTATCAAAATTAACCTATGGTTTTTGCAATTATGCTATATTTGTTAAATGCTTATATAAAATCTTAAAATCTGAGATGCATATAATTTTATATGCTTTTCATATTTAGGATTTCTGATAAGTATATAACACACACAACATTAAGTTGGTCGAAGATGATTGTGTGGTCCTTTGGTTGATTGGCTTTTTTGTTTTTTGTTTTATTTATAATATTTATATTAAAACTTAATGATTCATAATTCTTTTGAAATTAATTTGATTAGTTTTCAATATTTTTCAATTTTATTCAAATATATTAGTATTATTATTATTATTATTATTATTATTATTATTGTTGTTGTTGTTGTTGTTATTATTATTTAGAAATATTTATATTGATTCTCAATATGTTACGTAATTATTTAAATAAGCTCCCATCTTAAGAAAAATGAGTCAAAGAAAGGGTTAACTTGAATAAGTTTATGAGGATAATGTAAATGTTTCTTAAAAACAAGACTAATTTAACTATTTTTCTAAAATAGCAATCACTAATCTGAATAGTTTAGATTAATGTTGATTAATTTTAAAAAACATAACAATGTTGACAGTTTTTGTATAGTGAATCCAAATTTAGAACTAGGGAAAAAACACATAATAACATCTTACAAGCATGTATATGTGTGTTTGCCAGCTTTTTTGGAAACCCTAACTCTTTCGCCAAAAATATCTTAACAAAAATCCGAATTCTGAAAATGCGTTGGTTTTTCTTAATTTTTTAACCAGAAGTACCATGGGGAATTGAAATGACTTTATGGGCCTTACAAAAATTTGGTAAGGTTAAGGTTGTGAACAATAAATGGACGTTGGTTTCAGGGGCATACCATGAGATCTCCTCACAGAAGGTGGTGGATGGTTAAGATTGAAGAAAAGCCCATATATCTGATAAAGCCCAAAGGTCATGGGCCACCCCACACCACGTCTCAGAGGATTGACTACAAGGAGGCTTTAATGTGTGCATGCACAAATCACATGACAATTTTATTCAAGAGGAAGCAAGTGAGAGTAGGGGGAGGAGAAAGATAAGGGATAAAAAAAAAAAAAAAGAGGAGACAATGGAAAAGAAAAATAATAAAGGAACAAGAAAAAGAAGAAAGAAGGAGAAAGCATAACCAAGAAAAGAATTTCAAGATTTTCTTTTTGTGTTGGTGTCTATATGTTAATGTAGTTAACTAACTATTGCATCGTGTTCAAAATTACTTGCAGTATGAAATTTATTTCATTTATAAATGAACTTAAATGAATTCTATGAGAAGTTGTGTTATCAGGTAATTCTCTTGTTTGGATCTATGAAAGAGTTTTAAGTCAATTTTATAATTTATAAATATAAATTGTGTTTGAAACACATGTAGAATTACACTTAATATGTATATTTTACTTGAATAGCCTTTTATTATAATATTTTTTGTTATTATAATTTCATGGAATAAGGGAATAAAAATAATTTTATAAGAAAACTATGAATCAAGGAAGATTTTCAAATGAGTAATAGTTGAGTTTACAAGATAATGACAAACAATTTTTGTGTAGTTTAAACATAGTAGTATGATATTATACAATTAATTATAGGATATTTTTGTCTTTGTAACATTTTCTATAGATTTATCTTTCATAGAATTACAAATTCTACACCTTGAACTAGGATTTGGATAAAGTTTGAATAAATAAAAATCTTAGAACTCTAAATGAATTTCGTATTTTAAAAAAGTAAACACTAATTCAAATGCTATTTAGAATAAAACACTACTTAAAATACTATTTTACCGAACAATCAAAATGAGAGGAAGCAGTATTTTAAGTTGGTCAAGACACTAAATATTATTTAAAACACTGTTACTGAACAAGGCCTAAATGAATTCCATATTTTTAAAAAGTGCACAATAAATTAGATTTACAAATAAATTTCACAAAATTTAATAGAATTCATTTGTTTCAAACATATTATAAATATGTGCTTCGCCAATGCTACCTTTGACCCACCACGTGACTGGTGTCCGTAAATTAACTCTATTAATCCATTTTTTGAGGAATGATTGACGGAATAACCTCATCAACTATATGATTTCATAGTTTGTGTCCTTCCAAACTCAAACAAATTTAGTAGTCAAAACATATTTAGGAGGAATAAATGTGAATTAGTTTTCTAATTGGAAAGCATGACCAATTTTGTTTTTTCCCCCTTAAAAAAATGTCTGACGAAAAAAATATCTAAAATAGTTGGTAGATTTTTATGTTTGTTTTCCTTTTTTGGGTCACCATCTGGTGTTAGGTAGATCATAGATGGACCCCAAAACTTCCCAAAAAAAAAAAGTGTTTGTTTCAATCATTGACCAAACGACGGCGTTTCCTTTCTGGTAAAGTCAAAATAGTCCGCCTTCGCCACCCCGGCACCCCACCATATAATTCCACACACCTAATTGAGCTACACAAATAGGGAAGCAAAACAAACAAAGGAACAAGCAAAGTCAAAAAGTCAAAGATGGGCAAAGGAGGTGGCTGTGTCCCCAGCAAATCATCCAAAAAACACCCCAATTCCACCGCACCAACCGCCACCACCTCCGCCGCGGCACCACCACCTGCTGATAACTTGCCTCGAGCCCAGCCCATCACCCACAACTCAACTAATTCCACTCCCAGCACCCAAGCCCAATCCATCCCGGACCATCCCCACAGGAGCCCAAACCTCAAACTATTAATTGTCTTCTACTCCATGTACGGCCACGTGGAGGCCTTAGCCAAGCGGATGAAGCTCGCCGTCGACAGCGTGGACGGCGTCGAAGCCGTGCTCTTCCGGGTCCCCGAAACGCTGCCCGATGAGGTGTTGACCAAGATGCGGGCCCCGCCGAAGGATGACGCCATCCCGGAGATTGCTTCCGCCGCGGAATTGTATAAAGCCGACGGATTACTTTTCGGGTTTCCGACGAGGTACGGCGCCATGGCGGCCCAAATGAAGGCCTTCTTTGACTCCACCGGCGGCTTGTGGAAAGATCAAAGCCTCGTCGGAAAGCCCGCCGGGTTTTTCGTCAGTACGGGCACCCAAGGTGGCGGTCAAGAGACCACTGCGTAAGCTTTTCATCTACTTTGACTTTTCGCTTCACTATTGATTCTTTGTTATTTAATTTGATAACTATGTTTTTGATTCTTATTTGGGCATTGTCAATGAGAACTAAATACACATTAGTTATTACGATGTTGTAGGATAATGTGCAGTTTCGGCAAAATACGTGGTCTTATTTTGCTCTTGTAATTGAACATTGATGCTTCCCATGGTTAAATATTAACACCCTACGTACTATCTGAAGCAAATATAGATATTCTATGTTTTTGCTTTGTCCAATCTTATATCATAACTTAATGACATGTTATTGCTGTTCGTGGCGAGAAATGTCATACTTGTTTGCTATGTTTATTTTGTTGTGAAGTTATATGGAGTTAGCGGCATGTATTCTGTGAAGAAAGATTGAAGGAAACTCTTACTGCCAATCATATACTTGTACTTATGATGATACTGTGGTTGAAATAAAACCGTTTAGTTGTGAAGTCGGTTTTATCTCTTAGCATTCATGTTGTCACATTGTTGGCTATGAGCATTGAGGTAAAAAGGAAATGTAGAAAATTGTCAAGTTCTTGTAAAAATTATAATGTGGTTTAAAGAAGAGATAATGCTGAAGTGTCTGCGTAATTTCCAATCATGATATAAATTTGTTCAGTTGCTGGCGCGTTCTTCAAACTATCAATTTGTTGCAATTCAACCTCACTCTGTGCAGGAGATAGTTCTAATTTTACTTTTTTCTGGCGCCATTCGGTTGTTCTTTCGTTTTTCATTTGACCTCTCTATCTTAGCACTTGCTAATGACTACTTCGCATTTTGGAATTTTGTAAAATTGCTAATCTTAATAACTACATAGCCACATTGCTAAGCATAATAACTAGTTGATGTAGAGAAAAGGCAAAGAATATCCACATGAATAATCATATTACAAGTGAGCGTGTGAGGGTGTGCAAAATTATTATCTCTGGAGGCTGGTGAGTTTTGCATCCACAAACTACCTCCCAATTTTAGTATTGTTCTTACATTTCTCCAGAGCAAGAAGCCTATTTCTTCAATGGGCTATGCATTTTAAGTTTTAATGAACTTCAGGGTCACTGAAATCCCTGCATCTGAGTAGCTATGCTAGTGACCATCTATCTTTTGCAAGGCAGTTATGTGAGAATTCTTCTGGATTGAAATGGTGATGCTAAAGGCTCTTGTACAAAACTTTTGGTATCCTGCAGTCGATGCCTAATTGTTTTTCTTCTATTTGGTGCTGTAGGTGGACGGCAATTACCCAGTTAGCTCACCATGGAATGTTATATGTTCCCATTGGATATACTTTTGGGGCAGGTATGTTTAAAATGGACTCCATACGAGGGGGTTCCCCTTATGGTGCTGGAGTCTATGCTGGTGATGGCACAAGAGAACCAACCGAAACAGAGCTGGCCCTTGCAGAGCATCAGGGCAAGTATATGGCTGGTATAATGAAGAAGCTGTCTCAGAAGTGATAATATCCAGTTTTCCAACACCTTTACGCCGTGCTTTCAAACCCATTTGTTGATATTTCCTGCCGAAAGAATTACTTCTATACGCCGTTACATGATTGGTTTTTGAGAGCTTGCCTCTTGTGATTAGACAATGAATATCCTTTATTTTTCTTTTATACTTTTGCCCTCCTTGGTGATTTCCGTCTTTCTTGTGCCTTTCTGCAAGCCCCCCAAAGGTTGTATATGGTACATCATCTTATGTATAATCTTTTAATAACAATTGCCGATCTTATGAATTATTATTCTGTCATGTTTTTGTGTTCATGTTTATAGTTGTGTTCGCCCTTGAGCAATTCTTTGTGGGGTGAGTGTTGCATCTGGACAAAATTATGACACTTAGCTCTTGCTCAAGGGTTTGTAATCTTTTGCCTTTGAAATTGATTGCTTCTAAGGGGTCCTTTGCTAATCGATTTAATACACGAATTCTTATCACATAAACAGAACATAAAAGAGGGCATAAAGCATTACTCTAGAAAAGGACTTTGTGCATGAGTTACTATAACTTATTCCTCTTATTATTTCATAAATCTAACGACAATAAAAAATATTCATGTTAAAATTTGAAAAATTCAAAGAAACTTACGTGGGCTTTGATTTTAAAAATACTTTGGACCAAGAAAAAATAAAATGTTACACATTGCTGATTTTACATGAAAACAATCAAAAGAAATTAAAAAAAGAAAAAAAACTCTGTTTGCTTTGATTTTAAAAATACTTTGGACCAAGAAAAAATAAAATGTTAAACATTGCTGATTTTACATGAAAACAATCAAAAGAAATTAAAAAAAGAAAAAAAACTCTGTTTGAGTGCATGTGAAATAAGTGATTTTTAATTTTTTAAGAGGAATACATTAATATTTTAACAATATTCTTCCACATGGCTCTTTTTCTTTTTCCTTCTTTTTTTTATTTAAATAATGAAATATTTAATTTTATAACTTCCCGGCAAGTTCGAATCAAAAAATTTTAAAAAAGTATACTCAATAGTCAAAGTGATAAGTAATATGTTAATGTGAAAAAGAAAAAGAAAAGATGCCATGAACTTTTGACTTTTTGTTTAAATAGAAATAGGGCCTAATTAAATTGGTTTTTTTTAGGAGAAAATATTTTTTTCTTTGAAAAAATTACATTAAATTAATAATAATTATTTAATTTCATTTTAAAAAAAGTTAAAATTTTAAAAAAAATTCAAATATAATTTTTTTAAGTCAAAATTTTCAACTTATAAAAAAGTTAATTTTAAAAAATTGTTAAAAAGCCAATAATCGGATTAAAAAGAAAAATAGTAGTAGCACATGATACTATTACAGCGACAACTTCCGCGGCTCTGCATCTGTCGCGATAGGAATAAGATGTACTCGTTGTGACGCACTTTAGGGCCTATTTGGAGATTTTTTTTTTAAAAAAAATATATTTATTTAAAAATTTTATTAAATTTATAATAATTATTTAATTTAATTTTTAAAAAATTAAAAAAATTCAAATATAATTTTTTTAAATACCAAAATTTTTACCTATCTAAAAAAACTGTTTTTAAAATATAATTTAAAAAATATTTTAAAAAAAAAATCCCTACTTCGTTCAGACCTTCTTTCACTGAAACTTAAACTCATCGGACTTGAATACAACGCCAACACACTCCTCCATAAATACCCAGACTCCATAAATTATCAAGCTTAATTGAGCCCTAATAACCTAAAACCTTAAACAACCCAAAACAATCAATAAGCGAATCAGAGAAACACAGAAGGATGGCAGACATACTGGCAGATATAAGGTCTTTGATGGCTTCTCACTCTCCTCCTCTCGATGCCTTGCTTGTTCCTTCCGAAGATTATCATCAGGTATCTACATGTGTATCTGCGTGTTTTTCTGTGTGTAAATTGTGCGTAAATCAATATGAATGTATATGTATAAGTATATATTGCTATGGCATCTATTCGATTCAATTAATACTTCAATGAAGCCCTAGGAATCGGATACACAAATCACGTATACACACGGAGACACGCAGTTTTAGGTGTTAAGAATACGCATGCGTCAAATGCTTTTCTTCGAATGGAGTTGTTATTACAAGCAATTAAGGATTAAAATTTATTAATGTGGAGGTTTGTACAATTTTCTGAATGTTGTGGCAGAGCGAGTATGTATCGGCTCGGGACAAAAGGCGCGAATTCGTTTCTGGATTCACTGGGAGTGCTGGTAAGTATTGCTAGATGTTAGCAATTATTCCAGCTATTCCGGAACAAATTTGTTTTATAATTTTAGTGAAGGTGTAAAATTTGGATTTGAAGGTATCTTGGAATGTGTTTAGTGATATAGCCAATAGCGAGTTCCGTTATAGTTCTTTTTAATTTTTTTTGGTTGTGCATTATAATAGAATCATGTGCTAAATTGATGCTGAGTTGATTCACGCTAATCTTTTTAACGGACAGTTTTATATGCCAGTTGATGGACCTATGTACTTGATGGTTTGTAACCTCTGAAAGAATAAATAAAGTGTAGTAAAACTCATTCTTTTTCTTGCAAAGAGAAATGGCCAAGTATGTAATTACTGAATTGCCATGTATAATAGAATGTATTTAGACATGCATTCAAGGACATGCACACGTTTTCCTGCACCTGCTAATATGTAACGTTTCTTTGTCTCTTTGAGTCTAGAAAATTCTTTAATGGCTAAGCAAGGATTACTCTTTTATTCCCCTTCTTCTCTGGAGAAATGCACTAACAGTTTGATTCTTTACTTTTATTGCTGGTGATGCTTATTTTTTTTCATATGATTCTGGAGAACTTACATAAGACCAAAAGATGAATGTACCTTTTTGATTTAGGGCTCGTTTTGATTGGCTTTTTTCAAAATCACTTTTTTTAATAGCTTTTGAAAAATAACTTTTTTTGAAAAGTTGAAAATTCTGGCTTCTAAAAAAAGCTGTATTTGAGTTTTTTCTTCAGAGTTTCAGTTTTTTTGGAAACTAAATCAAATAGTTATTGCAAATTTAATGTAGTTTTTTCAAGAAAAAAAGTGTTTTTTTCCTGAAAAAAAGCCAATCCAAACAGACCCTTAGATGGATCTAAGTAGGGAATTTTTTTTGAGAAGGACAAAAGCTACGCTAACCCTGATGTCTTTGGAACTTGTGCAAGACAAAGGATAAAAAGAGAGAGAGAGTCCAATTTTCTCATACAATACCTTCTTCCATTCTATTAAATTGATACTTCATGTAAAAATTTCATACTCTATTGAACTTAGATTTTGTTTGGCCCATCTATTGAACTTAGAATCTGTTTGGCCCAGCTTTTAGATACTTAAAAGTGTTTTTTATTAGTCCAACAGCTAAAATTAACCTGTTTGGCCTAGTCTCGAAAGAACTTCTACATAAAAGTTGAAACTAGAAAAAGCTCAAAACTCAGAAGCTTCAAATTGGAGATTTTCAAAATAGGCTTTTGAAAAGCTGTTTTTTACATCTTTCATTTTTCTCAGAAATATTATTCTATATTGTTGAAAATCCAATATTGCCGTCGAAACAACTAAAAGCTCAACTATTAATGTACAAGGCCAAACAATCGACGGCTTTATTGAATAGTATTTTTACCCCGAGCTCTACTACTAAAAATTCTACAGCTCGACAGAGCCTTACACCACTATCCATGGCAGTTGCCTTATATCAAAAAGCAGAAAATAGAGGGAATGATGAGCAGATGCCCTCTGGCTGCCTATTAGATATCTTTGTTGAAGATAATAAATAGATATAATAAATCCCTCTCTTATAGCTTAAGATTTAGATGAGTTAGTAATTCAAAATGCCTAGGTCATGGGTTGAAATCTTGCGCCACCCATTTGTAAAATTACTTCACGTATAAGGCTCAAAGAAGATATGTGAAGGGCTCTCTTTTAGGTGAGATGGTCACTTGATAATTTTAAAGTGTAATGTTATATATTAGTTCCTTCAACATGAAGTGCTCTCTTTTTAATTTCAATGTTTTGTAGGTTTGGCACTGATAACAATGAATGAAGCACTACTTTGGACCGACGGACGGTATTTTTTGCAGGCAGAACAACAGCTTAGTGACCAATGGAAGCTTATGCGAATGGGGGAAGATCCAGCTGTAGATATCTGGATGGCGGATGTGAGTCTTTCTGGTCTGCAGTTTTCATAATGCTAATGAGTAATGACGATGTTCGTTGTGGTTGAAATGTTTTGTCTGTGAGCTGCGTTATTTTATTTTGGCTTAGATCTATACATTAGTAATTGATCTTAATTTCAGGAGAAAACCTTGTGATGTATCTTTGTATCAGTTCAATCACTAGTCTAGGTCTACTATCTGTGCATCTAATGGTTGATCTTACATCACATTGGTTCTTCGCTTTCTCAAAGATCTCCTTTCTCTTTTGAGTGTGCCAGTTATTTGAACATTCCACAAGTTTACCTTTCCTATCTTTTCCTTTCATTTCCTTCAAATCTGACACAGCCTTCAAGTTTTTGTTGAAATCTTCACCCATCGTTCCTATTGGATATGATAACCGGTGGAAAATGTTACCTTGATGTTTTTAACACTCAAAAAAATGTTACCATGATGTTTTAACCAATGTTTATATGAACTTTCTGATTCACTGCTTTTTTTCTCTAATAGAATCTTCCAAGAGAGGCAGCTGTTGGTGTTGATCCTTGGTGTGTATCGGTGGACACAGCACAGAGATGGGAGCGTGCTTTTTCTAATAAACAACAAAAACTCATTGAAACATCCAAGAACATAGTGGATGAAGTTTGGAAAAACCGCCCACCAGCTGAAATTAATCCTATTATTGTGCATCCATTAGAATTCACTGGCCGTTCTGTTGCAGATAAGCTGAAAGATTTAAGAGAAAAGCTCCGACAGGAAAAAGCATTTGCTATAATAATAACTTCACTTGATGAAGTAAGCCTATAATTTTCAACCTTTATGGTTCTTTCACTCGCAGCCCTTTTTATTATGAGCTTACTTCAATTCTTTTATTTTTCTTTGATATAATTGACTTCATTGCTACTTTGCAGGTTGCCTGGTTATATAATATTCGAGGCACTGATGTCTCTTACTGCCCTGTTGTTCATGCCTTTGCTATAGTAACATTCGCATCAGCATTTTTATATGTGGACAAAAGAAAGTGTTCTTCTGAGGTTGCTTTCTTTGCTGCAAAGCTTAATCATAAGAAGTTTTAAACATTGAGTTGATAACACATTTCAAAATCTGTAGGTAAATTCTTATATGGATGAAAATGGGATTGAAGTACGAGACTACAGCCAAGTGAGCTCAGATGTTGATCTTCTTGCATCTGATCAGCTCTCTTCCTCATGTTCAACTGATAAATCTAAATCTGGAATGCCAAATAATGAGGAGGCTAATTCTACTGGCCCTGGAATAATAAATAATGATGCAGCTGAGACAGAAGAGAGCAAATTTTCTTTGATTTGGATTGATCCTGGCACATGCTGCTTCGCCTTGTACTCAAAACTGAGTTCTGGTAAGGTTCTCCTGCAGCAAACACCTATCGCCCTTGCAAAAGCTTTGAAGGTAAGACATATTGTCTCAAACTCGAACATTGTGTTTTGTGATACATTCAATTGTTCACTAAACTAATTGTAATTTTAAGCTTGATCAAAAAATAACATGGTAGAGGACTTATTTTGATAATTGGACAGACACGACAGTTCCTTTTTAAACATGTTTTAGGTCATACATGAGCTTCAATAAGGCAATTATCTTCTCAGCCTCCCTTGGCCCCTAGTGGGAATCAACATTTCCCCATGTTTTTATGAAGACTGCTGAGGTTGGGTAATAATTTCCTAATTGCCGCTGTTAGAACTAAATTTAAATGGTTTCATTTGTCAATTTTGTTTCTTGGTCTATACTTTGTTGGTTTAGTTTTATATTGCATAAGGTTGAACTTCCCCCTCTTAGGCATACCAACTTCCATTTGTATCTAACGGAAAGAGAAAAAGGAAAAGATTCTCAAATTTACTCAGTGCATCTAAATGTATAAAACTGCAAGAAATTTTAAATTCTTTTAGGTGTTGGATGGTAATGTGCAGAAATAGTTTTGTTGCAGTTTTGCTGCAGTTTTGCCTCTCAGTAGTTCTTGTTGACTTATTGAATGTCTTTTACGCTACCTAGAACCATGCTGAGATGGAAGGGCTGAAGAAATGTCACATACGGGATGGCGCTGCTGTTGTTCAATATCTTGCTTGGCTTGATAAACAGGTTTGTAAAGAACTAAGGAGTCTTATTGTAGATTAATTTATATGTTACAATTTCCTTTCGCAAGCAACTTGGAATCATAAAATAATTTATACTTTATCCAATCATTTTTTTTGGCTTAAGTGGGAATGCTCTCTATTTATTAAATTACATGTTCCTTATATGTCGATCCTTTGGGGACATTGTAATTGATCAAGTATGTTTTAACAGCATTTATGGTCTGCTAGCGCCCAGAAAACTGATATCATTTCTTTTAAGGGTTGCGTTGGAACAAGGACATTCTTAATGAGATATATATTTTCTTCAATTTTTTTCTGAAATGTTCTTTTCTTCCTACAAGTTCTAAACTGCTGCTATGTACACAAGCACACTTTCTAGAAGTTGTCAATTTTGTTTTTACTGAATGCATTATTCATGACCACTTGTGGATCCTATTCAGATGGTCTTATCTAAGAGATACTGTTGGTATCTGGTCCTTATCTATTTTCCTTTCTTTTTCTTTTTTCTGTTTCCTTTGAAATGGTAAGCAGATGCAGGAAATTTATGGGGCATCAGGTTACTTCGTTGAGGCTGGAACTCCTGTAAAAGGGAAACGATTGTGAGTTTCTCTCTCATTGTTAATTCTAATATAATCTCAATTTTAGCTCTTTTAGCTCAGCATGACTTTTGTTTGTCTTCTCATGGCATTCTGTGTGATTCTTTTAGAACTGAATTTGTCAAGATGATATCAAAATCAGAAAACCTATTTCAAAAGTTAATTATACCTGTTGCAGTTTGATATTTAATTTAAGACTTCTATTTAGTTTTCTCTAGAACTTTTATGTGCACATTGTTAAACAGTTAAGCAAAAAACTGGGAAAGAAAGTCTTACCCTTTCATCATCATATAGAGTCTCAGTGTTTGATAGAGGAATGCCGTTTCTGTAAAATGCCAGAACATGCCATTCGTGTTGAGTGATCCAGTGACGTTTTAAGAAGCATTGTCTTCTAAATAGTTGTCATTTCCCAAATGGATAAGGAAATCACTGTCTACCCCTGTGAAGTATCTCCACTTCAACTTGTTTCTGACTAATAAAGTTATCCCAGGGAAGCCAGTAAACTGACAGAAGTATCTGTAAGTGATAAGCTAGAGGAGTTCCGTGCATCTAAAGAGGTAACTATTTTATATGGTTCCTAGTTCTGCAATACTTGAACTTGCTGGGCATTGTAATTTGAATTTGCTTTAACTCTGATAGTTTAACTGATTAACTTGTAATCTTGATGCTCATGTTTTGAGTTTGAGCTTGATTTGACATTAGTTGCCTTTGGGTGTATCTTGACTTTGTAATTTTCAATCATTTTTGTTGATAATTTCGTTTGTTAATCATAAAAATAGCGAGATCATATGATACTTTCTAGAAATTGTTTTTAAAAGATTATGGCATTAATTGTTACCTTCAGAATTCTGATATTCTATATACTTTAAAATATATTGCCAGAAAAAAGTGGTTTGCATTAGTGTTGCTTACAAGCGTATAGCGATCCATGAGTGTGAAAAAATAAATTATGAGAACAAGATGTTGAATTACAGAACAACTGGTTGCAATGCAGCAGCATCAGAAGTTCTGATTATGTTTGCTGTTGAGAAGTAAACTGAATGCTAGTCACTGAACACAGACTATGAAGCAGTTCACACTGTAGTAGCTTGCATTTAGTTGGAGATGAAGTGTCATATGCTCTCAATATACCAAATCGTCCACATAGATTATATGTTTTCATCCTTTATGTATCTTTCTAAATCTTGAACTGGAAAAGGATAGGTAAATTTGTTCATTTTGTACCTCTTAATGTCAAAAAGTCTGTATTTGCTGTCCTTTCTAAACTTTTCATCTTCCCAATTTTCCATCTGCAGCACTTCAGAGGCTTGAGTTTTCCTACGATTTCATCTGTTGGGCCAAATGCGGCGATTATCCATTATAGTCCTGATGCAAAAACATGCACAGAACTTGATCCTGAGAGCATATATCTATTTGATTCTGGAGCACAGGTGGGCTAGTTATCTTGTAGTGTCATCTCTTCTTCCTACAATCTTTTTTCCAGATGACGAGTTATTCCTCTTTTGGGCATTTATTTTATGTCCATTTTACTTCTATGTTGCTAATATCTTAATTCTCTTTCACCTGATGGTGTTGCTCTTATTAAAGTACTTAGATGGTACAACCGACATAACACGGACAGTCCATTTTGGTAAACCAACAGCACATGAGAAAGCATGTTACACTGCGGTAAGTACTGCTAATTAATTGCTTGTAAGTTATTTGTGTGAAACCAAGTTGTACCTGACATCATTTGGATAAAAAAGTTAATCTTAGTACCACATTTCTGCTTTTTTATATCACAAGAGAAATGTAGAATGCCAGCCTGACATCATTTGGATATAAAATGTATCTAGTTTCCATGTTTCAGCTTCTTTTTAGATCAAAATGTAGAATGCCAATCAATTAATTACTATCTTGCCAAATCTGCCAAGTCAAAGTGTCGGAAACCTAGACCTTCACGGATATTATGTTCTTGAGCTTGAGAACCAAGATTATCTTAACTGAATCTCCCTCTCGCACTCCAGACTGTGTCATTTTGGTTATAACCAGTGCGTGAAGCTAACAGTGGAAAAGAGTTATGATTACGACCGAAGAGAACTCTATCGCTTTCTTTTTTCCCTTTGTCGGGGGTGGGGGAAGAGGGGAGAGAGAGAGACTGAGTTAGATGGGGGAAGAGCAACACTAGTGAGAAGCTCCATGATGGCTACTGTGTGGACAATGGTGAACTTCTATGTGGCTCCAATTGCCGTTTCTGGGTGCTGGAAAACAAAAGATTATCTTTATCAGTTTCCATCATGTGCTAAGAATGTGATCACTAATCAAACTAAATAATTGTAAAATTGGCAATTAACAAATAAAACCTTTTCCATTTTAGGGAAGTGGATATTTCTTTAGCGTATGAAAGTAATATTTAAGTCAACTCCATATAATAAGATAAGCAGATAAGAGGGAAACAATCATAGTTTGGACCTTTTGTAGAGGAAACAATATTCTCCGTGCACATTATTGATATGCAATTGTTTGTGATATATGTCCATTCTGTATGAAGGCACTTCCCTTGATTTCACACATGCGTTGAGTGTGTTTTGCTATTTGAATGCTGTACTCGAGGAGTATTATGCTAAATACAGAAATAGAGTTCATTGACAATAATTCCAGTGACTAATGTTGTGAACTAAAACCCTTGACACCTGAAAAATAAGGCGTCTTAACTAACTAATTTTACTAGCTTGTGTGGACAAAAATTTCAGCTAAAGCTACCAGAATCTGCACTAAGGCTCTTCTCTATCATAACAGCTTTTCCCATGATTTATTGCAACTGCTATTCAGTAATTTGCTTTTCTGGATTCTGTGCAGGTTCTCAAGGGCCACATCTCCCTGGGCAATGCTTGGTTTCCTAATGGAACTACTGGTAAGCTGATTTTTCTTTTATCTTTTCTGGCTATAAACATATTGCGTTGATGTTCTCTTTTACTTTTCTGGAAAAACTGCTACAAGTCCAAATGGAGCACTATTTGGTACACTAGCATTGTTCTAAACTGTTTATTTGTAGGGCACGCTCTCGACATTCTTGCGCGTACTCCATTGTGGAAGTATGGTCTTGACTACAGGCATGGTACTGGTCATGGAATTGGTTCTTACTTAAATGTTCATGAAGGTAAATGGAACATTGACCTTTTTAAACATGCATCAGTCTAAATTAGTTATTCTTTTTAGTTGCGTGGAAATTGAGCAACTGGTTCTTGGTTTCCTTCAGGTCCCCATCAAATTAGTTTCAGACCATCAGCTCGAAATGTGCCATTACAAGTATCAATGACTGTCACAGATGGTTAGTAATCTTTGTTCACTGCCTTGGATTACATGTTCATGGGGGATTCTGCAGCTCGTCATATTGCGATTTCTGGAAATTATTTTAGATCAGTCGTGATATCTGCTAAATCCTCTCATTTGCAAGTGCTTAAAGATATTAAAACTGGCTAATCTGAATTAGCGGCCTCATTTGCAAATTGGTGGTCTTCTTCAATTCAAGTCTAATCTGAATAATTTGCTTCCCAAGGAACCTTTTCTTATTCGGAAATGCTATGCACTGAATGGTGATTAGAGATTCCAACTTGCCCCTTGATTCTTTCATTTATATTTTTTTGGGGGTGGCAACACTCCAACAATTGCAATGGGCCACATGGAGAGACCATGTATCTGCTATAAGAGTTACTATTTATGCTTGAGTATTTATCAATTAATTCTTCATGTAGAAGTTCTTGAAATTTGACAAATCCACATGGTTGGCTCTCGGTGTTGTCTTCGCATGGTGCACCTAATCGGCGTACATGTAGCTGCACCTTGGCTATTTCAAATATATCTTTTCAGTAAACATTTTAGTTGTAGATGAGGCTTTAGGAATCTGCTTTGCTGATGTTGATCGTAGCTGATATTTGGCCTTCTTGTCCTATTGTTGTTCTTGCTTATATTAGATACTTTATGTTCTTGTAACATTTTCCAGAACCTGGTTATTATGAGGATGGAAATTTTGGCATAAGATTGGAGAATGTTCTTATAATCAAGGAGGCTGATACCAAGTTCAATTTTGGTGACAAGGGTTACTTGGCTTTTGAGCACATTACATGGGTATGTTATGACCTTCTATATCTGCTTTTCTTAATTTTTTCTGACTGCCCTCTGTTTCAGTATTCTTACACTAAGTAGCTGTTTGGTATATAAGCATATTTGTTATTTCAAATATTTAAATTGATTTACTAATTTCTAAAAGAATAGATGGATAAATAAAAAATACTTGGATTCTATGATTATAAATTTTAGTGTCATTAGATCTGGATTCCCATTTCTGGATTGGTCTATGATGTGGAGCTTAAGGGCCATAGTAGCTTGCTATTCTTTTAGAACTTACAAATAGTTATTCCTTTACCCAATAGTATAGAGATATTACTTGGTCAGTTAAAAAGGGGGGAAAAAACCTGCTCTTAAGCATGCATACCTTTCACTTTCCTAGGCATCTCTCTATTCCAGCCTCTTCAGATTTTTCTCCCTTTATTGAACAAGTTGGACACAACATAAATTACTGCCTTTGGTGAACAACATATAAGTAATATACCTAGAAGGATTTTAATGGATTTCTTGTATCAATTGGAGGAAGCTAAAAAGTTTACCTCTTTCTTCTTATGGCATTTTCCAATTCCCTTTCGGGTTGTGGCATGCGTCGTTTTGACCATAACAGTCTTTGTCTACATTAGGGTATTATTTGCTTTGGAGGCCAATGCGGTTGGTCTTTCTTCTTATATTTTGTCCTCTCCTTGTCCAGGCGCCATACCAAAGAAAGTTGATAGACGCGAGCCTTTTGACGCCTGAAGAGATTGAATGGTTGAACGACTATCACTCCAAATGCAAGAAAATCCTTGCCCCATTTTTGGATGAATCGGAGATGGCATGGCTGAAGAAAGCCACTGAACCTATTGCTGTTTGAGTGGGATTCTTATGTATCACGAGACTGCAATCCGAGCCGGCCACCATTGACCCAGGTCCTGCACCCTTCACTCTCATAAAAAGGATGTGAAGTCCAGTTTGTATATTATTTATTACCATTAGCCCTACTTTATTTAATCTGGAAAGCATAATTGAATTCTCATTTCATTGCCTGTCTTTACTATGTTCTCTATTCAATTCTCCCACATGAATGCTCGGATACAAAAAATAATCATTCATTTTTCTTCCTTTATTATAAAAATCATAAGGGCTTGCATCTTCCAAATCATATATATAGTTTGGCTGCTTGTACCATTTGGTTATTTTGAATATTGACAATAATTGAATCGAAATATTTGATTATTGAAATAGTTTAGTTATGTTTCGCTTAATAACTTCTACAAATTCGACTGTAACTAAATCACCATTCCGACATTCACCGATTCATTGCAAGTATCAAAAAAGCGCAGCGCCAAACGGGCTCTAAGTTGTCTCGTCTTTCTCCACGTAAGCCTCTTTCTTCAAGGGGCTGTGCTTTAGGATATTGCAACAGCAAACAACTTTTTACAACAATGAACATGTCGGGCAATTACAAGCTAAAAGACATAAAATTGCCCAAGGGGAGGGGTCATCGTTTTGTGAAAATGGTTCCCATTAGTGAATCTGTCATGGCAATATGTACAAATCTACGAAGATTATTTATTATGGATCTCGCAAGCTAAACTACAAAAGGGGTTTAATAAATATCCAGCAAAATGCTGCAAACTTCGCTTGACAAAAGGGCATGCAGCTATATATATATATATATATATATATATATATATATAGGCACCATGCAAAATCTTTTACCGGCTTTCTTTTTTAGTTATTATTTTATTTTAATGAGGAATTTTGTAGTCAGATAAAATATATAAATGGAACTCATAACCTCTAACACGGAAGCACTACACACTACACTACTAGATTTACAAGAGTAATACCTCGTACAGGATTACTGGTTGCGTTTACAGAGCCTAAACATACAAAAGCATGTTTTCCGTAGCCAGGAACTATTAACTTGGAATTCTAAGACAATCTCCTCTCGATGTCATTGAGAACCTCCAACATCGAATTGTAAGAAGTGCCACCTTTACTCAGAGCAGCTTCTGCAGTAGCTTTAAGTTTCCCAACCTTGTCTCGCAATGCCATGCCTTCTTTCTCCTTCATTACTCTTCTAACAAGTTTCTCTATCTCTTCTCTCTTTACAACTCTCTTGCTCGGCAACACCTCCGGCCGCACCGCCACCCCGAGCTCCTCGGCGAGAAGGGTAGCATTCAGCCTCTGCTCGGCGTGGACCGGCCACGCAATCATCGGCACACCACCACCAGCTACGCTCTCCAGAGTTGAGTTCCATCCACAGTGGCTCAAGAACCCCGCAACCGATGGATGATTCAAGATCTCCACTTGTGGGACCCACGTGGGGACCACAAATCCGACATTACGTGTCCTGGTTAAAAACCCTTCAGGCAGATAATGTGGTGTGCCATTGGAGCTGCAGATTTCAATAGATGATAAGTATGACTTGTCTGCATCACCATCAATAGGTGGGCGAATCACCCATAAAAACCTCTGCTGGCTCATCTCTAACCCATAAGCCAGCTCAATGGTCTGTTGCGTTGAGAGGGACCCACCACTTCCGAACGATACATACATCACTGAATCATGGGGTTGCATGTTTAGCCAGTCAATTACGTGGCTCTTTGAAGTAGTACTAGCCGGTTCAGCAGGTCTCCTCAACGGTCCAATAGCATAAACCGGGGGTACTTTCACTGCGGTCCGCAAGGTTTCATTCTCTCTCAGCGCTTGGAGTGATACCTCTTCCCACGTGTTCATCAAGATGCCATCGGACAACCCAAACTCGGCCCCTTGCCTTACATACCAACGATATCGCTCATCATTCCGGTCCAGCATGGGGTCAACCACATCCTCCGGTCGGACCGGTCTGCAACCTGGAATCTTAAACGGTTCAACTTGGTCAACGTATTGGCCCTCTATTTCTTTGTCAAGAACCGGAACGTACAGAGTCACCGCTGTGAACCATGCATTGCTCCGAATGTAAACGTACTTGGGCATGTTGAACTCTTCTGCAATAGGGAAAGCTCCGGTGCCGAACAAGTCAACGACGAGAGCATCGGGTCGATGCTCCATGCCGGCAATGGCGGACTTGACGCTCGGCAGAGCCTCATGCACTGCCATGAAAAGCTGCGTGGCCATCTTTGTGGAAGGGTTGATGAGGTGAGAAATGTCCACAGGAGGGAGTTGAACAATGTCGAGAAGCTTCTTCGCCGCTGCCGGAAAGTTAAGACCTTGGGACCCTGGAGGTGAAGAGATAGTTGTGATGACAATAAGCACGGTTACTTTGACGTTATGGTGGGTGGCGAGGCGGTTGCCTAACACCAAGACTGGAATCAGATGTCCCATTCCGGGGCTCGAGAGAATAGCTACATGGCGGCGCTTTGCGCTATCCATGGAGGGATTTGAATTTCTCACACGCCACTTAATAAAAGTAAGAAAATGCAGAAGGATTTGGAACAAGGGTGCTGATGATTTTGGTGAGCTTGGCTGCTTTAGTGCTTTTATAAACAAATAGAGTGAAAGATGGGAATCATTTTATTTCACAAATTTCTTACTGGTATGACACTAGACACAAAATACATAAATAAGGACTTGTTTGGAGTTTTTTGAAAAAAAAAATATTAGTAAATTAATACCGTGCAAGGTACGACTATATTGTCCAATGTTATTGTAATATAAAATTTAAATTATATAATAAATAGTTATTAGAAAATTCAGCAATCTTGTAAAGACCTAAATAAGTTATATTTATATTTACACATCTCTTTGTAAAAATTGAATTCGAAAAAGGTGTTAGTTTTGTCTCTTTGATGATTTGACAAATTTAAGATAAGATTAATTATAAAATGGAAAAGAATTTGTAGGATTAAAGAGGAGTTGAGTGAATATGAGAGTGGAAATATCTAAATTTTCTTTTGGATTTTAGTTGATCTACTGAATTGGAATTTCATATGTAAAATTTATAAAGATATTAGATTGAAAAGTTTTTTTTTTTTTTTATTCTCATAAGTGTTTTAATGTAATTTGAGATGATTTTGCAATTATTTGATTTTCTTCAAAATTTTCATATCTTTTTAAATTTAATTTCAATTAACATAATACGATTTAACCAAAAATCAAAAACACACGAGAAAAAAAGATAATGAAAAACTCAAAGAACAAAATCCGTGGTATTTACATAATGATTAGGTTTTATAATTTCTATTACCTAATTGAATAGTTTATTTTTACTCTTAAAATTCAAAATTCTAAACCTAAAAATTCAAAGATTCAAATCAATTCCAATTCTTCTATGAAAACCAAAATCTATTTTCAAATACAGTATAAAGTAGCATAATATAATTGACAAATTTATGACCAATTGGTCTAATGGCATGTCTATCATCTTTAATTTGAGTGGTCTTAAGATCGATTTCCATTAGTCGCAAGTAATATGTAATCGGACTTTGCCCTCTCTTGGATAGGAAAAATAAAAAGTTAACTTTAAAAAAATTTAACAAATCTATATACTTATTAAATCTGGTCTAAATTAGAATAATATAATTAAAAAAATAACAAAAATCAAATTCAAAACTTGAATTTAGAAAACTTGACACCCAAAAATCCAAAATACTTAAGTTTTATGATTTTAAATGTTTAATTTAGTTTTTAGCTCTAAAAATTCAAATATTTGAACTTAAAAATCCAATTGAAATCCCATTTCTAGCCTGATCAAATAAGTTTTTTGACTTGACAAGAAAAAAAAAATTAAAAATCAAGCAGAAAAGTATGATTTGTAGAAATGACAAAGAGAGTGCACATCATTTTGATTAAGAAATAAAGGAAAAAAGAAATAGAGTAAATATAAAATTATGAAATCGAATAGTTTCTTTGATTTTAATAATAAAAATTTAAAAATTTTAACTCAAAAACTCAAACTAATTTTCGTATATGACTTCTAATACCCTATCAAAAAAAAATTGTATCAAAAAACTCAAAAAATTTAAACCAATTTTTACCCCACATAAAAGTTGAAAGACGCAGGTAACAAAAAAGTAGGAAAACAAATAACAAATCATTTTGTTAGGGAAGAAAAAAAGAAAAAAGAGAGTAAATATAAAATTATAATTTTGTCATGATAAACATAAAAATTACAAATTTGTCATTATAAATATTATAGGAATTTTCATTAATAATCTTGCCTTTTTTTTGAAATTTATTTATTACGATATTGTCATTTTTGGGTAGTATTCATTCATGAGGAGAACCATGAATACATAGTAACCAAGAAAAGTGATTTTTTTTTATTTTAGTAAAGATTTTTTTTTTTAAATAAAAATATATATGTGTGTATATACATATATACGCAAATGAGCCACAAGATTTTGGCGACTCTGCAAAGTTTGTACCCATTCAATTGCCTCCATAGTCTTGTGGCAGAGGTTGTTTACGTACGGACTCATCAAAGGTATAGTGGTTGTCCTTGTCGGTGAGTTTATTGGGGATTTCTCGTCCCGGTTTTTTTAAAAACTTCAATAAAATAATTTTGGAAAAAGTATTTTTATTTCAATGTTTGCCTTAATTCGCGATTAGATCGAGGATATAATTTGGTGAATTGAAAAATAATTCGCGATTAGATCGAGGATATAATTTGGTGAATTGAAAAATAAGAAAAAATTAGTAGGATGAGGAAATCCCCAAAATCTAAAAGGAACATATATAATATAATCCATATTAAATTATTGTAATAAAGTATAAATGAAAATGTGTAACCCAAACTCGAAAGCATAAGGTTATACACATACATAAAAGAACAGAATTTTTGTATTTAGAATTTCAGGTTCCGGGTTTTTCCTGAAATATAAAAATTTCAACCCCAACTTATTTATTCGAAATATATTCCTAGACCTTTTTTTTTTCCATTTTCCCAATTATCCAAACCGGATGTTCCATACTCAAAATTCGATTAGATCATCTGGTTTTCTCGTTGAATCTAATGGTCCTCCTTTTAAAACAAGTGTAGTTATATATATATATATATATATATATATATGTATATAGTTACTTGAACTAACCCACATGATAATCTTTTGCAGGTATTTGTTTCCATATATCGATCTCTTTGAATATAAATATTTTCCTTGAACTTCTTACAGTGTTAATAATTATATAATCTCAAAGTCAGCTTTTCTATGTTTTTCTAGCATATAAAGAGACAAAGTTGGTTCCAATCGACATTTTATCGTACATTTCCATTCAATTTAGAGTTCAACTTTGTGGAAGGAGTATATTATACACCATTAACTATATTATTATTATTATTATTATTATTATTATTATTATTATTTATCTTTGTGGCATCACTTTCTTTTTATCATTCAACTCTTGTGTGGCTTTTTATGTTTTCACTCAACTCCTTCGCCCCATTATCTCTCTCCTTCCAAGTTTCAAGTTTCAACACTACATAAAATCAATCTCTTTGAATATCTTCAACTCATCAGTCGTATTCAAATTCTAACCCTGTTTAAAGCCCAAAACAATATACCAAATATATATACATATATATATATGTTTGTGTGTGTAATATAAGTATATATACAAGCAAAAATATACACAGCCACATGCCGAAATACAAACTCGCATGCATGCGTACACGTATAGACATGTGTTAATTAGATACAATTTCTTATCATTGATCACATTATGAAGGTCTCTCTCAACGTACATGTCCCCCAGTTGCAGTGAGTTACTTTTTAACCCGGTATATTAGTTTGAATGTATTGATAGGCTAAGACACGATTATTTTCTCATCACCATGGTCCTTATCTATGTACGTACAGAACCAAAAAAGACCAGCAAGAGATGAACGAAACAAGGAACTTATAAGTCAAAAATAGAAGATCTTTAAGCCCGCGGAAGACACGACATTAATTACATACTGATCACGAGCCAGCTATTCAATTCAACACACATAAAAAGAAAGAAAACAACAAAACAAAAGCAAAGCTAATTAAGAGGGTGTTTGGCTTTGCTCATTTCCTCTCTTCTAAAAAACTTTAAATGGCGAAGCTCTCATCCATCTTTTTCCTAACCGCGATCATTATCGTTGCTCGAATTTTCTCACTACAATTAATTTCAGCCCTTTTTAATTTATGACATCACTCCTCCACACGTTAAATTACACTTTGAACACTCAACTAGCTAACCTATAAAATTTTGCAAACCAAGCATCCTATTGTAACAACTTAACCCCAAAGGAAGAGCTCATTCTAAAAGACTAGTCTATTAGGTCGAAGAACTCCTTAAACTTAAGAACCACTCACAAGGGAATTGGATTTTCAATATGAGAAATCGTTACACTTATCAACCTAACAAGAACCAGTTCTCAGTTGCATGAAAGCATTCCACTTAATAATTTATTCAATTCACGTGAAGTAGATAGCCTCCTTTACTTAAGAGCCTTGTCTGCACTAGCTTCCAAGTTTCAACGCCAACTTCCTCCAATTTAATAATTTAAAAATCAACGCCAACTTCCTCCAATTTAAGCCCAGGGCGTTAAGTGGGGGCCTTGAGTTCGAGGCCCAATTCACTAGCTGAGGTAAGTGACTGTATGTAACCAGATAACTTCTTTTTGTTTGAGTTAGAAGCCAGGCGCATGAAGTGGAGCCTCGAGTCTGAGGCCCAGTCCACTAAATTTTTAGGTAAGTGACTTAGAGCATCTTTTTTAAATTTAAATCAGAGGACTAGGAGGATTAGATTCCAATGAAAAAATAAACAAGAAAAACAAACTGTCAAATATCTCTTGTATAGTTTTCGGAAGCACTTACAGTGTGGAATTCATTTCATTTATAAATGACATGAAATGAATTTCTTGAAAATTTGTATTTTCAAATGAATTCTCTTGTTTGGATTTAAAAAATAATTTTAAGTCAATTCTGTCACGTGTTTAAATTTTGTTTAAAACACATGTAAAATTAAAATAATAGGTATATTTGAGTTAAATAATCTTTTGTTATAATATTTTTTTCTTATTTATAATTTCCATGGAATGAAGGAAACAAAAATAATTTTATAAGAAAACTACCAATGAAATAAGATGCTTGAAAGAGTAATACTTGAGTTTAGAAAACAATAGTGAACAACAAATATTGTAGTTTAAACATTATAGTATGATATTACGTAAATAATTATAGGGATATTTTTGTCTATATAAGATTTTTTTTTGATTTGCTTTTCGTGAAATTGCAAATTTCAAGTTTTAAGTTAGGATTGGTTAAAATTTGACCAAATCCAAGATTTAAGATTTGTAAATCTTATATATAAATGAATTTTATATTTTAAAAAAAGTATCGCCAAACATAAAAATTTGAATTTACAAATGAATTCCATAAAATTTTATGGAACTCATTTGTTCGAAACAGACGGTTAAATAATAGACAGCATTTAGGAATAACCCCGTTTTTATCTGGTTGTTAAAGAACTAAAATTGAACTTTACAATGAAGTTTTTCTATTCACCAAAAGAACAGAAATGGAGAAAGGCAAACTTGAATTAATTTTCTTTTGACATCTTCAGATTTAAACAGTGCTAGGCCTAGACCGATGAAGACACATGAGCGAAAAAAGTGTTAAAATTAGTTAAATCGGATAAGAACGTGAAATCTAGGGTGCATGTTATGAGAGATTCCCAATTATCCTTTGATGCAAAAGGTTTAACAAGTTAGCTCATCAAAAAGATAAAAAAGGTAAATTAAGAAAAATCAACGAGGGCGGATCTCGATTAAAGAATTCATATTATTTTTGTAGAAGAAAATAAATCATGAACTTTTAAAAGACAAAAAAAGCTATAGTGAACTTCCAAAAGATACGAAAGGCTATAGTTAATAAGTTAATTTGTACATTAACTGAACACCTTCCTATAAATGTGAAACAATTAAAAATATTTGCGTAATATAGTTGTATTGTAATTAAGGCTGCATTACAGTAGAGTCAATTTGCACATTAACTCAATACCTTCCTATATATGTGAAACAATTAAAAATGTTTGCGTAATATAGTTGTATTGTAATTAAGGCTGCATTATAGTAGCACTTTTGACTTTTGAAGAAAGAAAGAACAAAGGCAAATGGCTCCTAGGCCAGGATGTTGGGCAGAATGCTTGGCTTACTGCGTTGGAAGCGACCCCGAAGGGTGATCTTCTAACGATTAGCTTCTAACGCTAGATAATAGGCATTAGGCGTTTTAAGCTGAAAGGAGGCAAACAAATGAAAGGAGGCATAGACTACAAGAAGCAAAGCTTCTTAAACTAGGCAAATTGCTTGTAGAATGCCAATTACTATTTTCCACTTAATTTAATATTAAAAGGAAAGGAAGCTTTGCTTAGCGAGCTTTATAAGGTCAACCACTACATAAGCTACTGGCAGAGAAAGCTCTTTAAGCTCCATTTCATTTGTTGCTAAGCCAAGCTAAGTCTTATCTTTTTCCAATACTCATGTAATCTTGCGATTCTTTACAACTACAAAGTTCAATATTGCATTTCAAATTTTATAGAGACAAGGATGTTAATAATTTTTAATGTATCCCAAGACTCGTAAAAAATTTAAACTTGAGATATTTAGTTATAACGATTGTTATTTGATAATTGAAGTCAATCTTTGAAAATAAATATAATTATCTATGAGTTTAATATTTTTCTTGACAAAAATAAAGAAAGAATAAACCCTTTTTTTCCCTTTTTTTTGCTAAATGAGAAAGAATAAACTTCTCTCATATATTCGACCAAAAAAAAAAAAATTTCTCCCACATACGTACATGTGTACACCCACTGACCCACATGACATACACATACTGACACAGTCAGCAAGTCCAACAAATTAAAACTTCGCACGCCCTCACGTTCTCCCATTCTTATGAAGCATCCCTGCAACAAATAAAAAGAAAAATCTAAATTAGATATTTTAAACCCCTTGTGGAATATATTATTCCATTTTGGTTTTGAATCTTCTTCAAAACTAAATACACTTTTTGACGAGCAACACAACACCAGACGTGTACCCCCCTAAGTACGAGGTCGTGCAATACACACGACCATGTTGACCATTGCAGTACTACAACCTAGATCGACATCTTGATTAATCAAAGGTCGTGACTCTTGAACTGCACTATTGTTTCTTGAGATAGGTGTTGATGGGTCCGAACTTAAGGGGCAGTAGATTTCGTCCACTTTTTTTCGGATCCAAACCCAGACATCGTGACCCAATGAAGTAAGCTTCTGATTCTATAGGCTTTTTTTTTTTTTGTTTTTCTTTTTGGTTATGGATTATCACTTGTTAGCTTATTAAATGTTACTGTTACTTTCGTTGTTATAAGCTGTTTAATAAGTTGGTTGAAGGGTTGTGTACGAGATTTGCATATAGTTGTACCATGTTGGTAAATCACGTAGTTTAACAAGCATGTTATAAGATTTTGAGTGAGTGAGTTATTGGGTTGATAGGTGCTATATTTGTTAGACGAGTTTTAATTCGTTTTCATGGGTCGTTAAATGTTAATGATTGGCTAGGTGGATATAGTTTTCGTTTCACTATGTAGGGTGGCTGTTTCTAGTTATATTTCTCCAATTCTTTGGAGATTACATGAATCTAATAGTTCAATGCTAACTGATGGTATATGGTGTTAGATTCCATTTTTGAGTTTTGAGTTCTTTAATGTGGGAGTAATTGCATAAATCTTATTTCTTACAGCCCATAATGTCTCAAGCTTATTCCATTTTCAGCTCATGTCGATTTTAATTTTCGATTAGTTACTAATGCTGATGATCAGATGTACAATAGAGGTATAGTTTCATCTTTTCTATCAGGTTAATGATTTCTGTACTTCATGAACGGAAGGTAATAGATTGTTTCATGGGATGAATTAATACATTAGATCGGGTATCAGAACAATTTAGTATATGTTTAAGTTTATTCCAGCTTCAATTATTGGCTTTCAGACCACAAACTGCTTTCTCTATCTCTTGCCTTGGAATATCTTTATGTTACCAATGATCTTATTACATCAGTGTGAGAGGTACTCAAACAAATTAGGACAAAGGATCTAAGTGATATGCTTTTATTGAGCTATGATCAAGTTTCTAGATAAAACAAATAAAGTTAGACGCTTAACCGCTTTCGAGGAACTTTAAAGGAGGAATCTTTCCTGGGACGAAAGAGAGCTAAAGTAATCGTATTCGTTCAGGCTCTAGACAGACTAGCAATATCTGGAAGAATTGACTGCAAACGTGAAGAGGTCCAATAGGCTTGTTTATTGATGCCATGACTTGTTAGCTTGCCTTTCTTCCTTTTTGTTCACATCGTTTATATATGATGGTGGACTCACATTATACTGTGCACTTTAAGGATTCATGCATTTCATAATTTGATTTACGGAGTCTTGTCAAGATTTTCTTCTTCTCTACTTGATCTTGTTTACTTAATGCCTATGGTAAGGCTTAAGGCACTAATTTTGTCCCACGTTCATCTTTTCTCATATATTCAGACGTGCTTTGAACTAAATAAATGTGGTCACATTTGTGGCTAATTAAAGAAACTTACTGTGTACATGTTCTTCTCTAATATATGCCCGAATGTTCATCTATTACAGAGTAAGAAAAATATGTGGAATCTCCCTTACTATTATCATCATCAACTTGGCCGCTATAATGGAGCGCGCTGATGAAAATCTTCTTCCAGCTGTTTACAAAGAAGTCAGTGAAACTTTCAGTGCTGGACCATCTGATCTTGGATATCTTACGTTTGTACGAAACTTCGTGCAGGGAATAGCATCACCTGTGGCAGGTGTGTTAGTTATTACTTATGACCGCCCCACAGTTCTTGCGATTGGCACCTTGTGCTGGGCCTTATCAACAGCAGCAGTTGGTGGAAGCAAGTATTTCTTACAGGTTGCATTTTGGAGAGCAATAAATGGCTTTGGACTGGCAATTGTGATACCAGCCCTTCAGTCATTCATAGCTGATAGTTACAAGGATGGTGTGCGAGGGACTGGATTTGGGTTTTTAAATCTTGTTGGAACCATAGGTGGTATTGGGGGTGGAGCAATTGCCACAGTTATGGCTGGTTATAATTTTTTTGGCATGCCCGGTTGGCGATGTGCCTTTATTATGATGGCTACCTTGAGTAGTTTGATTGCATTCCTTGTTTTTTCATTTGTTGTTGATCCAAGAAAGATGGCTGCCAGTGCTCATGACATTAGGAAGACTTCTGACGGGTATTAGGTTCTTAATCCCATATATGTAGGGTCAGCTATATTCTTGCTGGATTTTCAATTATTTGATATCCTTCATTTTATATCTTCCCCTACTTGAAGTGTTCATGGAAAACCCAATCCTACAACAGGAAAAATAAGGACAGAGAAAAAATAGGGGGGAAAGGAAAAAGCAAATAAACAAATAGCTAGAAGCATGTAGATGAGATTATATTTCCATGCTTTTGGGCTTTTCTTAACTTCTCGTTAATATAAAAGTTTTCTGCTTTAGGGATTATTTGATGGAGAAGAGGAATACCAGTTCGATGTCAGCTTGGCTGGAGTCATGGACTGCCATGAAATCTGTCACGAAGGTGCGGACATTTCAGTTTATTGTTCTGCAAGGTCTTGTCGGATCACTGCCCTGGACAGCTAATGTATTCTTCACGCTGTGGTTTGAACTAATTGGTTAGTTTGTCTCTAAATTTCAGTTTGGATTTGAGAACGTCCACTAACCCAAAGTCAATAATTGATTGCCTGAAGTTGTATTTTGAGACTAGACTGGTTTTGTCTTTGTAGCTTATAAGTACTTTAACAGAAATAGGAACCCTGGTGCTGAGTATTGCAGTATTTTCTGTATTCTAACAAGTCACCTGATCAGTTTATTCTTGTTCACTAAACAGGTTTTGATCACAATAGTGCAGCAGCTCTTGTCAGTCTTTTTGCTGCCGGATGTGCATTAGGATCCTTTTTTGGGGGAGTAATAGCAGATCGGATGTCTAAGATATACCCTCATGCCGGACGTGTCATGTGTGCTCAGTTTAGTGCTTTCATGGGCATACCATTCTCATGGTTCCTCCTTAGGGTCATACCGCAGTCTGTGAGCAGCTACCATATGTACGCCATCACCCTCTTCTTGAAGGGTCTAATCATCAGCTGGTGTGCGACTGCTACAAATGCCCCCATGTTTGCGGAAGTTGTACCTGCCAAACACCGCACCATGATATATGCATTTGATCGTGCATTTGAAGTTTCATTTTCCTCCTTTGCTGCTCCTCTTGTTGGAATTCTCGCTGAGAAGTTGTATGGCTATGATCTGAAGTCTGTTGATCCAACTTCAGGATCCATTCGTGAAGCCGTGGCACTATCAAGAGGTCTCATCGCAATGATGGCAGTTCCATATGGCTTGTGTTGCTTGTTCTATACACCCTTGTATTGGACTTTTAAGCGGGATCGAGAGAATGCAAGAATCAGCAGCGTAAAGGAAGCTGAAATGATATGATCACAATTTTACTATTGTTTTTACTCAAAATTCTTTCGACACGTCCAGGGTTCGGATTACTTGATTCATTTACTTCTGGTGCAAATTTAGTAGATTGCGTTTTGCCCAATTTAGTGCAGACTTTCTAACAATGATACATAGGACAGCATCCTCCCAGGCCAAAGCAAGGTAGCGCAAGCGCTGCCAGGTGGAATTCTCTAAACCTTACCATACCCAGCAGCTGATCCCGGCAATTGCGCGATGTGAGGAATTATGAAGGGTGGTTATGCAGAGTTGATGGGGAAGATTTTATGGGGAGATCTGATCAGGCTCATCCAACTTCGGACGATGTTCAAGTCTTGCTCATGGCATGGCGCAAGAGGTTTAGGAGGGAAGACTCTGATACGAGTAGGACGTAAACACTCGGCGTGCTATCTTCCTGGCAGATACTTCATCGAAAATTGCTTGCAGTGTTTCATCTCAGCTCTTACATGCATGCAACAGAACTGTTATAAAGAAGATTATGCAAAACTTTATTCTTCGAGAAAGGACATTGCACTTTGCTTTCACCAGCAGATTTTTTTTTTGGCACAGCAATTTCTGTGTTGATGTCCAGCTCTGACTTGGGAGGGAAAAACTGTAGTTGGGGAAATTTATTTACAGCCAGCTGGATCTAACGCTACAGTAAGGGAATCAGAATCAGGTACCGCAAACAAAGTTAAGGGCTCGTTTGGTACCGTTGCTATTTCCGATTTTCTATTTTTGTTGATTAAAATTTAAAAACCAATTCATTTAATTTTATTTTCATTTTCTAGAAAAACAAAAACCAACAACCTGTTTTTACAACTTTAATAAACGAGAAAAAATGATTTTCTAAAGTTGTGACAACAGGTTTTCAAAATTTTTATGCACTTTGTGCTAAATACTTTTTAAAATAATCTTTTGAAAATTAATATGAACTCATTAATTTTTTTGAAAAATAATTATTAAAATTAAAATTATTTACAAAATATTTTTAAAAATTTTTATTTTAAAAATAATTTTTCAAAAATATTTTTAAAAATAAAATTAATTTTATAAAAAATATCAGAAATAATTAAAATATTTTGAAAAAATAATTTAATAAATGAAAATATTTTGAAAAATATTTTTAATAAATTAAAAAATACTTTGAAAATAATTTTAATTTATAAACATTTTAAAAAAATATACAAATAAAATTTTTAATAAATTAAAAATACATTTACAAATTAATTTGATAAATTAAATTAGTTTTAGAAAATCAAAGCATTTTAAGAATTAAAATTTAAATTATTTTTTAAAAATAATTATTTTTATAAATATTTTTAAAAATAATTTTATTATTTTTAAAAACATTCTAAAAAATAAATAATAAATTAATAAATTAAAATTCTAAAAATTTCAAAATTAAAAATAAAATATGTTCTCAAAACAATTAAATTTATTTTTTGAAATTATAATCTTAAAGAAAATAAATCAATTTTATAATATTCTCATTGTTCTTTTACAAAATATTCTCAAATATTTTCATTTGTTCTATTTAACATAAAATGCTAAAATAAAAAATAATAGACAAGAATAGTTTGTAAACTATGAACAACCAAACATGTTTTTGGTTTTTATTTATAGATTTTATAATTTAACCAAACGCGTTTACAGTTTCTGTTTTTAATTATTGTTGACAGTTTTTTGTTTATGATTCTGATTTTTGTTTTTAAAATTTTTGACAGCATTACCAAACGAGCCCTAAATAAACCGGCCGAAGTACGTCTGCCCCACATATCCACCTTGCATGGCCTTGCGAACATTTGATTCAAATGTCTTCGGGTTGTCTCTCAATACTGCTGCAGCATCAGGATTGAGAGGGTCCTCATAGTTTGGCTCCTGCACAGTGTATTATGCCTAAAAAACAATGACTAGTTAAGAGTTTAAAAAATGCTTACATATCATTATCAAAGAATTGAACTATACCGTAAAGAGATGATACAGTCCGTAGATAATGGTGTTAATGTTGAGCACAGGTTTCCAATCTTCTCGAAGTATATTGAGGCAAACATTTCCTTCCAAGTAGATGTTAGGATGGTAAACCTGCATAGTCAAGAAAGATGAGTAAAGTGGGTCTTACCACAAGCGGCAAACAATTACAGAAGATCATGGCAGACACACACACACACAGAGACACGCAGAGAGAAGTCATCATACCTTGGTCTTGCATTTCGCTTTTGGTGGTTCATGAGGATAGATAGGAGAAACTTGGAAAGAAAACAAAAAAGTTCCTCCTCTGTGAGCATATATGAAAAGTTGACCAGTTAATCAAACATGTAACATTTAATAAACGAAAATCATGACAATATAACAGAACAAATACAGTGACGCCACAGGAAATTGACTTTGACTAATAAATATATCATGATATAAAAGGCTTGAAACTTATTGAGAGAGAAAAGAAATTACTTACATATAGTAACCTTCATCTGGTCGAATGGTGATCTCAAAATTCATAAGGTCATCCTTACCATTGGGAAAGGATATCGTGCAAGATTTGGGTAGGTTCAGCTCATGAATGTCTGTTATATGTCAAAAACAAAGAACAAAAACTTCCTATGAGAATAGAAAAAAAAGGATTAGAAGTGGTTCACCAACAAAATTATAATCCACCAAGCTGAAAGTTGTATATCTTCGCTCCTTTTATACAGGAACGAAATGGCTTGTCATCCATATTCAGGAACCTAATATCTAAATATATCAAAACCTTCATCAATAACCATGACAGGTAAGAAAAGTTTCCAGAGTCTAAAAAGTAAAACTTTCTGTTTGCTCAGTTCAGACAAGAAGAGCGCAACAAGATGACCATGTGGACCAACTCAGAAAAAGTAAAATCACTTTAAGAAAGTTCATGCAAGACATTGTAGGGAGATAAGGCGCCAAACCTTTATGAAGACGCAGTTCACCCGCAGTTTGCTTCTTAACAGGGCCTGTCCCATTGGCATCTCCAGCAGCTTCTTTTTGCTTCTCCTTGACTTTAAACAATTTAATCATTGTGCCTACAATGAAAGCCGTTACACGCAGAAAACCATGTATGAACCTTGAAAAACAAATAATAAAGATCTTACGCCTGCATTTGGAGAAAGTAGTTGTCAAAGTTTAAAGAATTCTAACAACAGAATTGTTCTCTCTCTCTCCCCCTCCGTCATTCAATTTTATTCATCAAAATTCAAGTAAGCGTCGACCTTGGCACAGCAATTAGAGTTCTTGTTTTGCCATAAAACTTGTAATTCACAACAATAAGAGGGTGTTTGGCTTTTCTTATTTTAGGTGCTTAAAGCATCCAGAAAAAAACATCCCCTCACATGCTTTTTATTATTTAGGTGCTCGTAAGCTCCAAATAAGCAAAGCCAAACACCCTCTTATATCCCGTAACCCGAAACATATTGAGACAAGGCTTTCCTCCTTTTAGTTTGTTTCCCTTTTCTCCTTGCAACAACTAACTCTCCTCCCAGGAAATATAAATTCAAAGCTTCACCAGCCTTAATTGAATCGACCAAGATCAAGTTTTTATCAAAGTGCTTCTCCGATTGCTCAAGACATCTCTTTTGAACCGAGGAAAAAAACAGGATACGTATATAAATCATCCGAGATGCTTTCTTCATTTCATTTAGCTAAAAACAAATTTAATTTTTTGATTGGATCTCAATAACCTTTCTTTACCACCAGAGTTTAATGAAATCCTAAAAGAACACACCCTAATTTGGTAGAATTCAAAAAGCTATCATTATCATTAGTTTAAATTAAAAAAAAAAACACTATACAACATAACAGCATCAAAATAATCATACCGAAATTCTAACTATCATATATCAACATGAAGGAAAAAGAGAAAATAAAATCAGGAGCACATGATTAAACAATCATCATTAATATGCAGATAAACTGAATCAGTCTTTTTGGCTATAAGAATTAATGATCGCAAATTTATTGCAAACAAACGGAAGATGAACATGCAAGAGAATTAAAAAAAGAAAAAGAAAAAGAAAAAGAAAAAGAAATCGACGCTAACCTTTCCGAATTAAAAGCAAAAAAAAAAAGCGAAAAAACGACCGAAATTGAGTGAAGAGTCGAAACCGAAAAGCAGTGGTGGCTTGAGGTTGGTTTGGTTGGAAACGAGCGCTTAAAAGCTTGAAGCTTCCGCCATAGACGTTATTTTTAGAAAGAAAAATTACCTTGTTCTCTCTCTTCTTCTTTTTTTTTTTTTTTCCTTTTCTTTTCTTTTTTCTTTTTTCCCTTTTCTTTCTAAAGAAAAATTATACGGCGATTCCACCATTTCTCTCTCTCTCTCTCCTCTCCCTCTAAATGAAGATTTGACATATGATTGTAATGTAGTGAGTCACTCGACAAGTTAAAATTTTTGTTCGTTTTATTAAATTCTTGGAAATTAAATTACTTTATTTTCTTTTGTCCCCAATCCTGAGGATTAAAAACTTTAAATTTAATTCACATTAGCATCAAAATTCATTTTTTTGGAAATAGAATTACGATAATTAAATAAAAAAGTTAAAACGTTGTGTCCTAAATATGTACACAAAAGCCCACAGTCAAGATTTGCATTGTTCCGGTTTTAGTGATATGAACCAAATTGGATAAGAGTTTTAACTTTTAGTTGTAAGATTAACTTATAAGTTCAGGAAATCACAATGTGAGTGTTCAATAATCACTTATAAATAAATAAAGCCCAAAAGACGAGCGTAATACAATAAGAAGTCCAAAATAGGCAGCCTCAAGGTACACCACTTTTATTGGTAGAGTAGCCCGTCCCTTGATTTTGGTGTAAAAACATGTGTAAAAATATTAAATCTATCAATCTTAAATATTGGGAAAAGAGAAAGCTTCAAGGCCCAAATCAAAAATCCACACAGCCAAAACGAAGTGACGGAATGGCAATTCGGAAGCCATCCTAGACAAAAAACCATGGTCCTACACCAACACACTATCGGCAACTCTGCAGTGCCCGAAATGACAACAACCAACCCACATCCATGGTAACCATCATGGCCCAATATGGGAAGACACCTAAAATAGGAAAGCCCCAACTTATCAGGTTCTGTTTGCTCCAACAATTTAGAGGGTGTTTGGCTTTGCTTATTTAGTACTTATAAGCACCTAGCACAAAACACTTTTTCACATACTTTTACTATTTAAGTACTTATAAGTATGAAATAAGCAATGCCAAACACCCTCTTAATCATATCTTTAATCCTTTTTTTTTGTAATCTTCCACCCCCACCAGATAAGACACAAGACCTTATACTCAGAAAAAAAAATAATTTCAAAACCAAAAACACCTTCTTACATACTTTTATTATTTAGGTGCTTACAAGCACTCTAAATAACAAAGCCAAACACCCTCTTAATCATATCTTTAATCCTTTTTGTTCTTTTTTTGTAAACTTCCGCCCCCATCAGATAAGAAACAGGACCTTAAGGCCCGAAAAAAATTATATCAAATTACTTAAACTATACCTTGATCCTTTCTCCATTCTTTCTAAGTCAACGATAACGAGGGATGGACAAAAAGAAAGAAAAGAGGCCTCACTTTTGTTTCAACGGTTCCCACTCGGATCAAACTTACCCGACCCACTCAACATTGCGGAAAAGGACCCATCTTCATTCACTGATTCACTCTGCAAAACACACAGCTTAGATCTCTCCAAAAACCCTAGACCATATTCTCCCCGCAAAATGGGAATTTCTAACAAACCAATTCTCTTCATATTGATTTCCCTGCTACCAATTCTCACCCAATGCTTCGACCCAGACCAGCCTACTCAGCGGCGCATTTTAGTCCTGACCGATGACGTGGCACTCAAATCCTCGCACTCCATTTTCTTCAGCCACTTGCAGTCCAGAGGCTTCGATCTCGATTTCAAGCTCGCTGATGATCCCACCATCACAGTGAAGCGTTACGGCCAATACTTATACGACGGCCTCATCATTTTCGCGCCACATGCTCAGCGTGAGTGTTTAGTTTGGAAAGTTTTAAACTTTTTCGGATTTATTTATTTATTTTCTATGGGAATGAGATGAAAATTGCTTAAAATTAGGGTTTGGAGGCGGATTGGGTTCGGCTGCGGTTTTGGAGTTCGTTGACTCCGGCCGTGATTTGATTGTGGCGGCCGATGCTAATGCATCGGAGTTGATCCGCGACATTGCTGCAGAATGCGGTGCTGATTTTGATGAGGTATGGGACATGCATGTGTGTGCCGTATGTGCGTGTGTTTATATACTCATTAACATCTCTTTCGTGCATTTACATTTTTATAAGTGGTGTTTGAGGTAGAAATTTTATTTATGCTTGTTCATTTATTCGAAATGGGTATCAACAGTGAGGTCATCGTGCAATGGTGATGGGGGACCTGAATTTTGGTATTGAATTGTAATAAGGCAAAGTTAGAAATTTTCTCGGAGCCAGTTGTAGTTGTAACTGTATACACGAGGTGGACAGAGGTCTTGTTTGATTTATATAATGCAGTACAACATAGTTCTGTTTTGAGCAATTCTAAAGGAATCGACTTCTATTTTGTTATTATATGTGACAAATCTAATAAAAGATCACTCTTGCTGGTTCCTGGCTAGGATGACTATGTGGCTTCAGATGTATCATGACATTAAAATGATTATATATTCAACTTTGATCAATTAGGTCAGCAGCAAACGTGAATGGTTATCATTAGCCATGAAATGAGGAGAATATATTGATTTCGGTCATCTCAGATTATGGGAACATCAAGTGACAGCCTAGAAACTGGACGTGCATATTGTTGTGTGTGTGCTTTTGCCGGCAGTAACATTTACGGTTTTCCTATAAACTGACAGTTGTACTGCTTTGTGTCACATCCTTTTATCAGAAAATGAATAAGAAAGAAACAGAAAAGAATAACCATTGTACGGAGAATTTCTTGTTGTCACTACCTAGTCCTTCTTTACTGAAAATCACCATCAAGTAACCCCCCCCCCCCCACTGAGACCAAGAGAGAGAGAGAGAGAGAGAGAAACCGACTCACATCAGTGATTGTTAGGTATTTTGTAGCTGTTGAAGTTTCCAGAGATCTTTATTTTGTCCAATATCATTTTTCAAATGCGACATTTTCTCCTATAATTGAATTTAAATTTGTTGTTTCACCCTACAGGATCCTTCCGCTATGGTCATTGACCATGCTGGTTATGCTGTCTCTCAAACTGAGGGAGATCATACATTGATTGCAGCCGACAACCTTATTGACTCTGAAGTTATTCTTGGGAGCAAAAAGATTGAGGTCACTTTTTGATAAGCTGGTTGCATTCTGTTTTTGCAGTCTTGCATGTTTCATCTGATTATTTCATGTTTTGTTTTACATCTTTTATGTCAGATCTGGGTCCAAATATCTAAATTCTTATTATGAGTGGTGCTTAATTCTTTAGATGCTTTCTTTAACATTTGAAGCTGCATACGAGATGCTATAGCTTATGTTAATAAGTCAAGTACTCTCCTAGGTTTTCAAAATCTTGTGTCCTGCACAACATCTGATACACATGAAGATTTACAGTGTTTCTGTTGCATTTTACAGGCACCAGTGCTTTTCAAGGGAATTGGGCATTCACTAAATCCAGCAAACAGCTTGGTAACATAAAACATCATATTTCGATTGTGCTTAACTTGATGTTGCTTACTCTACCAATATAGTATTTTAGAGCCATTATTGTGTTGATGCCCTCGGGACCATTGCCTATGCCATTTCTGTCTTTGAATACCACATGTAGGTTTTGAAGGTTCTTTTAGCTTCTTCTTCAGCATATGCTGCCAATCCAAAGTCCGAGTTGTCCAAGCCACCATCCCTTGCTGGATCTGCAATCTCATTAGTTTCAGTCATGCAGGTTATTCATTTGCTGTACTTCTCTGCTTCAACTGTTTAGTTGTGGGTGGGTCTTAAAATGCTATTTTTAATTGAAATTTTCCTGTGTTCCTTTTTATTTTATTTTACCTGGCAGAATGAAATGCTTACTTGTCAATCCACTAAAAAGCATCTCATTCTGCCAAAAAATTTGAAACATGCAAGAGCCAATCGGAGAGTCAAAACTCTCAAGACCTAAGCTATGCATGGAGATCTATTTGCAACTGTATCAGAAGAGTTTTTGTTTAGTGTCAATATTGTTAACAATTTGCTCCTTGGAGGTAGGATTGGTTCCGTGGATCCGATTGTTCATTTCTTGCCACAGGTGGTAAACTGTAGTGGAATAGAAAAAAAGAACTCTTGGCTAGATCTACTTTAAGTGACAAGCCCCTTCCAATATTACAAGCTTCTCATCTAGTTCATCCTGATTCAAGTTAAGGTTCTGCACCCCAGCCTACAGTAACAGTTCTTCCAAATCATAGAGGAGAAGGAGCAACCAAAGAAAAGGTGTTTCCTGTCCTCCATGGGGAGTAAATATGCAGGAAAATGTTGGCTTTTATGTATTCTCACTCTCACTCTGTGTGTATGAGAGGATTTTCTCAATGACTATGTAACCTATGTTGCTGATGTTCTGCTCTTTTTGAGAATGTTGGGAACTTCAGAAGATAGGCTTTTCTTGATTTTAGTTATTTTTTTTTTTGGTATTTTTAGTTTGGATGAGTGGTGTTTCTCCCATTTGCTGCTTTTAGCAGCGAATACTTTTGCAGATAAAGCAATTCTTGACAAAAAGATAGAAACTAACTTATTAGAAGAAAAGGATTTACGCTTTGGTATTATTCTAACAGATTTCAAGTTCTACCAGCCTTAACTTCTACCAAGCAGTCTGATGGACTCTGTAGAGAGTGTGTGCCATCGATGATCATTTCACTCAGCTTAGTGGTTTGAGATGCCTGATTTCTTTCCATTATTGTAGTCTTTTGATGCTGGTGGGAAAACTGGGTGGACAACTTGTATTCACCTAGAGGAAGATTCTGATCATCTGAAGGGGTCACAACATTATATAAAGTTAAATCTCCTTCAACAGTAAGCTGCAAAAATTGATTTATTAATTTCTGGTCAATCTTAGACGCCCTATATATTATTATTGTTCTTTTGAGCTGGAGATTTTATAAAAGAAGGGAAAATGCTATGAGATGGGATGAAGCAGTCTTTTATCCATAATTTGGATTCTTTGGAGAGACTCAACAATGCTTTCCAAGGGTAGGACAAAAACATACAAAATTTGAAGATTGGGTTTGAAATACACTGTTTATTGTGGATCGAATAATGGGCTATCATGATGGTGCTTTGTCAAGTTTTTGGGTACTTTGATCTATGCAGCAGAATGAGAGATTTTTGATGGGGATCTGCATAGTATCATTAAAAGTCCTTATTGCAGAGACACATTATTGATAGAGCAGCTTTTTCTACTGGTGTTGTTTCAGAATCTAGGTTGACACATCTCTAATTCAGATCATAGAAATGTGGGACGATAATCCATGCATATTATGTGCGCCTTTAAATAGACATATATGCACATGAAAGCAAAAGAAATTGATTTAAAATGAGGGTTTTTACTGGCGGTCCTTGTCTTCAATTGTTTCTATGTTTCTTGTTAATTGTGAATACTTCTAATTTCTTACCAGCACTAAGATATACTGACACGGTCCGAATCCACAGTGGGGAAGGCTTTATCATTGTCTTATTTTTTCGAAATTGTGGTTTCTCAAATTTTAGTTTGAGATTGACACTTTTGTTATGCAGGCTAGAAACGATGCGCGGGTCATGATATCTGGCTCCTTAGCTATGTTCAGTAACAGGTATGTTGTTTTGGATTTCCTACTACATACGGGTGTTCAATCTAATAAACCTTTTTTTGGTGATTCAGGTTGTTTAGATCAGGTGTGCAAAAGGCTGGGGGCTCATCTAAGTAAGTGAATGCTCTTCACAAACTTCATTCAGTGTACTAGCTATTTTTGGGTGATTGCTGATATGTATTACAGTTTGTCTTCTGGGTGTGGGAATATAGAAGTTAACACAATCCACTTACTGGTAGTGGTTTCCACACTTTGCGTTGGTTGCTATTTGAATTAGCACTTCCACAACCTAAAATGATATCCTGTGCATGTAGATATATTTCATCTATCAGTGCCAAGTTAGCCTAAAGCAGATATTATTACAATCTGTTCGAAATAGATTGATAATGCCTGATTGCAAGTCTTTGAACTACTTTTTGTGGTGTATGACTGTAATGCTGAAAAAACAAAATATTATATTGAACGTTACCTGTCTTCCAGCTTTGCAGGGCATTGTGCCGAATATAGAAATATTATCTATTTATGTTGTTAGCTCTTAGTGGTGTCCATGTATTAGCTAGATAATGAGATGGACTAGATGAGGGCAGTAATTAATCAGATAAATATTGTCCAGAAAAACAGAAGTTTCTATGCACATTCATAGAATATAAACCGGGAGAGCTGTTTTCTAAGATAACGAACAGAGATATAGATCCCATTCATATGTTTCCAGCGGGGAGTTATACCTTTAGGAGTTTCCAAATATTTTTATTCCTTGTATTCCCTGCCTGAAAAGCAAAAGGAATTGGTGGAAGGCTATATTATTTGTTTGCCATGTGCATTTGCACATCCACTGACATCCTCATACTTTAAATTGCATTCAGGTTCCATGCCCATCTGTACTTTGGAGATATATTGATGGATTTCTCCAATGTCTCGTTAAGAAATTTCCACATTTATCTCATCTAACTGTTCACCCAAAATTGGTAGATTTGCTTTTGAATTTCTTGATTCTGACCAAAATTGGTGCAAACTATTATTTGTATCTACAGATATGAGGAATCTGGTAATGAACAATTTGTTACTGAAACTAGCAAATGGATCTTCCATGAAAGGGGTCATTTGAAGGTGGGTCGCAAACTAGTTGTGTATTTATGCTCGCACTGGCTTCCCTTAAGCTGTTGTTTCTTGTCAAATTATAATATCTACGCTGAGCTTTCACTTGTTAACTCATGATTGTTACTTTCTTAGGCTGTGAATGTTAAGCACCACAAGGTTGGTGATACAAATGAACCTGCAATGTATAGGATCAATGATGACCTGGTAATCTCTCACTCCAAACTATTTTAATAGTGGTAATGAGACCAAGTGGCACCTGCTATTCCCAAGTAATCTTCTTTGCCTCCCCAAATAACATTAAATGTCTCGTGCTTTTTATTTTATTTTTTTCCCGCAGGAATATTCTGTTGAAATCTACGAGTGGTCCGGGACAAGTTGGGAACCGTATGCTGCCAATGACGTGCAGGTGCAATTCTACATGATGAGTCCTTTTGTCTTGAAAACTTTGTCAACTAATGGGAAGGTAGTCATCTCATACCTACTGGTGCATGTGCTAGCACTTTTTCTACACACAAAAACCCATTTTTGACCTTTACTTTCTGCACAGGGGTTATACCAGACTTCATTTAAGGTGCCAGATGTATATGGAGTTTTCCAATTTAAGGTTGAGTATCAGAGGCTTGGATACACTAGCTTATCACTTTCAAAACAGGTAAGATTTTAGTGTACTGATCCATTGTACTACTTAACCAGACAGCATAAATTAGAAGTCCCTTTGTAGTTTCTGCAATAGATTAATCTGAAGATTAGGTGAAGCTGGAATTCATTTCAGATTGGCTTTTATTATAAACTCATGATGTATGGAATGCAGTTTTGATTGGTAAGTCATGGCCATTTGATCATTCTGATTAACAACTCTGTTGTCCCTGGGGCCACTAGGGTGACAAGAGGTTTCCAAGCCTCAGCTGAGGCTTGGGATGATTGCACAGTTGCCTTACATTTGCTTGTGGAAAAGAAGAAAAATTTTCTGAATAATTTGGAATTGTGTTTTTTCTAATCCTGCATAACTGTTGTAACGGGAACAAAGTCTTTCTACATATTACACATGTATACAGTTATGACTTGCCCTTGTGCATGATTGTTGTTTCTCCCGTTTTTTCTTTGCCGACAGATTGTACTCCTGGCAAATCTTCTATGCCCTAGAGAATTTAATGAAAAATGAAGTTTTTAAAGAAGCATGAGACAGTATTTATCCGTGTTTAAGCACAAAGGTCTAATTTTTCTTTGATCCTTTCTGCAGATACCTGTACGCCCCTTTAGACACAATGAGTACGAAAGATTTATAACTACAGCTTTCCCTTATTATGGAGCTTCATTTTCGACGGTAGTACTCTCCTCTCTTGTCACACACACATCCAAATGACAAAAGGAAATGCAAAACCTATATTTTGCATATATCGTAAATATCATGATGATCTTGAATTAACACGATCGAGGGGATTATTGCAGATGGTTGGATTCTTCATCTTCAGCATCATATATCTCTACCACAAGTAAAATTCTCATTACAAGGACTGAAATCACCTCTAACATTGAGACTACTTGGATCTACAAGTACTTGATCCTGTCTTCTTCGAAACACTTGAGTTATTTTTTTTGCCGATAAAGAAAATACCGAAGTGTAGGACATGAAAGGTTGAAGGATTTTGACTACACTGATCTAATGAGGCCTGTTTCTGATTCACTTTTTAGTGTAATTTTATTGATACTTCATTCATTTTCTTGTTATGCCTTCATCTTTACATTTTTTACTTATAATTCACAAGCTGTTGGATTTTAACATTCAAATATACAAGTCAATGATACACGGCAGAAAAAGTGAAGTATGAGTTGGAAGATAACTAATAAATAAATTTGAATGTGATAAATATGTCATTTGCATATATCATTTCAAAATGGTAAGACATTGCAAAGAGTTATTCGTTACATTAAAGAAAAGACTGGGTCAATTTGAGAATAATATATGTATATATATTACAAGAAAGAGTAAAACTTCCCGTCTAAATCTTATGCATAATATGGATTTTATGTGACCATGTCTTGTATCTCTCTTCATTCTTCTATATTGAAATTTTCTACAACATTAATTCGAGTGTAGACTTTTTGTCTGAATAATTTTGTTCTTTTTATTTCTTATTAAATTAAAGAAGTGCCTTTGATGTCAAAAAAAGAATATTGTTTGAAGCAAAACTTAATAAGAGATTTTGGAATTTAGTATATACTTCGGAAAAGAAATGATATTCTCTTTATTCATCATATGCTGACAACATTAAAAGATAATGTAATCGTATTCCCTGTATTTCCCTAAATTGTTCACGTTGCACGTCAACCACTCAAAGCAAAGCATAAACTACAAACCAAAATCTAGGGGCCAGGGGTAAAGTCGACAATTCACAGTGCACCTCTCAGGTCAACAATTGCCTGCCGCAGCTGTTCTGGACTTCGAACAATCAACAGGCAACAACAGCAGACTGCAATTTAAGGGAAGTTTCCCACACCATCAGTAAGTCAACTTATAAGTTACTTTTCAACTTAAAGAGGAGCCAGCCATGTCCGGCAGCAAACTACTGAAACGATTCAATCTCTCAGATCTGAGAAGAAGATGGATTCAAATCGATCCACCATTTTATTCAACTTCAAGAAGCTTAAATATCCAATCCAAACACACCCCAACAGAAGAAAACACAATTGCAGCATTCGACTTGAAGTCCTACATGCTCCAAAAGATCAACTACATCAACCAAGCATTGGAGGCTGCTGTTCCCCTCAGAGAATCAATCAAGCTCCACGAAGCGATGCGATACTCGCTTCTGTCCCCTGGCAAAAGGCTCTGCCCCATCGTATGCATTGCCTGTTGCGAGCTTGTTGGTGGCAATGAATCAACAGCAATGCCAACTGCTTGTGCTCAAGAGATGATTCACGCCATGTGCATGATCTACGACGATCTTCCCTGTATGGACAACGCCGATTTGCGCCGAGGAAAGCCATCCAACCACATGGTCTATGGCGAAAATATCACCCTTCTGGCTGCTGCTTCACTCGTGACATTAGCGTTTGAGCACATAGCAACGGCTACAAAAGATGTCCCCCCGGAGAGAATAGTCCGCGTCGTGGGCGAATTGGCGAGACTAATCGGGGCTCAGGGCGCCGCGGCTGGCCAGGTTGCTGATCTGAGTTTAGCAGGGAAATCTGATAATGAATTGGAACAGCTCGAATATATTCATCTTCACAAGACGGCTCATTTCTTGGAAGGTTCTGCAGTTTCTGGGGCTATTCTGGGTGGTGCGTCAGATGAGGAGGTTAACCAGCTTAGAAAGTTTTCGAGGTACGCTGGTTTGTTGTTTCAGGTTATTGATGATGTTCTTGATGTTACTAAATCTTCAGAAGAAGTTGGGAAAACAGCTGGGAAAGATTTGGAAGCTGGAAAAGTGACTTATCCAAGGTTGATTGGTGTTGAGAAGTCAATGGAGGTTGCTAGGAAGCTTAGTGAGGAGGCTAAGGATCAGCTTGTTGGTTTTGATCCACAAAAGGCAGCTCCATTGATTGCTATGGCTGACTACATTGTTAACAGGCAAAAGTAACTTATTGGCAAAATTGATATTCTTGTTCTGATGGATTGAAAAATGTTGTGAACGTTATATTTGATACTCTTATTGGATCAGATCTGGTGAACTCACTGGAGCTTATTTTCTCCTGTTCTTTAGTCCCGTGTTTGGACCCTCTCATTACGTTCTAATGGTAAAATGCGGTTAATCTTGCCATGCCCCAAGCTATTATTGCGAAGATCAATGAATACAACCAACTATCATTAAGAATTTCAATTGCGAAGATACAACCAACCGTCATTGAGAATTTCATCATGATGCCTTAGCAGGTCTATTGATAGAGATTAATCCCCCTGGCTGAGTAAGCAATTTCATTTCTTATCAAGATTTCTGGACTAAATCATTTGACATGCTCTTAAAAATTTTTATAGCAGCTTTAGTAATGCTGTAACTGTCACGCCCTCAAATCCACCCACTTGAACTCGGGGTTGTGATTGCCGCGAGCCTAACAAGATCACTCCTTCTAAACCCGCAAGCTGTAAAATGTAGGACAGAAAACTAAAACTCACAAATATTTCCATCAGAGCACTAATATCATCCTGGTTAGTTATTTTACAAGTCCAAATTTTTTCATATAATCCAAGCTATATAAAAAAAAATTCAAGGCCAATGAAATTACATTACTATTGCCTTTAAGGTCCTCTCCGGAATAACCCAAATCATCACCCCTGCAAATTCATGTAAATAATATAATGAGCGAAACAAAGTTCAGTAAGTGGACACCTGGGATGAGACCTACGAGTGGTCCTAACCAAAAACACCAGATCGGGACCAATAACAGACACCAGAAAATAACAAAATCCAGGCAGACAGAAGTCACTTTCAGATAAACTGATAAACAAAGCCAAGTCAGAACCAAAGTGCAACTCAAGCTGTGATATTAATACTAAATCGGGCAACCTCAAGCCCCACACCACAACGCCTCCGTCTGAATGGGCATAGAAATAGGATAGAATCGTATATATATGGGCAACCTCAGGCCCCACGCCATAATGCCTCCGTTTGACGGGCACAGAAACACATAACAGGATTATATATATACGACAGTCTCACCCGCCGAATGGGTGTCACAGCTCCAAGCATAGCACACATGTTAACAAAGCATACATAGGTCAACAGAGTACAAACTGAACACAATGCAAATCTAGAATTCGTATTAGTGCGCAGACATAGTACTGAAAGAAACGACCAGAGGTGTACAGGGGGACCGGAACAAAGCCAGGGAATAGCGAGACACTCATACACAGAAGGGTAGTCCAACTTACCTCAAACCAGCTCAATAATCAAGTCCCCTTCTTCCTAGTAATTATACAAGTTATAGTTAACACAGCCTTATAACTTATAAATTCATAATCAAGATCACACTTTCTAATAACAGGATAGTATAAGAGAATTCAAAGTGAATAATAATAACAATAACTCATTAAACACATGTTCAAATAAGGTTGTAACGCTAATTAAGATAATAATCTCAAATTAACATAAAATAAATTTTTATATTATTTCATGAGTACACCTAATAAATTGGCTTCTAGCAATCTAATGGGTTCATTCTCATAATGCTTCAAAATCTTACAAATTTAACTTAGATTAGGATATAAACTATAAAAGAAATAATAAGCAGTAATAAACTAATTCAATTCTTCTTAATAAGCACTTCTGCCTAATATCACACGAATTCTAGTTAACTAAGTAGTCAATTATCAAGGGCACAATTAACTGATAAAAAGTCAATAGGAAAGCATTCAAAAGGAATAATGAACCATAATAATCCAATTAAATCCATTCATATCATGTCAATCTATTTAACTACACCAAACTAGTCTTGATAGAAGCATTAATCTTATTTTAGCTTTCTTTTCTTTTACTCAAATGGTAGTTAGCATACATATGTAGCTAATTGACACACGGAAACTAATTTATAGATATTCATAAGCCGTCATGCCATCATTACCTTAATTTACTTAACTTGATTTTAACCAATTCCACTATAATATCATTAGCCAGGTCACACACAAATTCACTAGTTGATGACAAGCACAAAACACTTGTGAATCTCGTTACTTGTTCGAGTTTAAATTTAAAACCATATATTCCTCTCTACCTTCAGTCTACATATGCATTTCAAATCAGTCCCCACATACTAAAAGGAACACCTACAAGTTTAATAGCTAACCAAAATACCACTATAATTATAATTCTCCTTATTTTTTAGAGCATATTTTAGAGCCAAGTTTCCACCTTCCAACTCTCAGCCTTACATGCAAAACACAAATAACAACTCCTATAAAAATAGAACAAATAAAGCAAACTAGTTTGGAATCATGGATATATATTCAAAGACAAATGAAATTCCTTTCTACCAATCCCAATAATATACCCAACTCACATGTAATTCTTAACTTGTACCTCCAAGTTCGACATAAGTATAACATATTTTAACCTCAGCTAAATCCTTCCACATACACTCGAGCACATTTATGAAGCTAGATTCATGCTCATAGATACTTACATATAAGTACACAATAATCCTATATTTACTAGTCCAACTAAAACCACATATAACTAATACATGTAGTCATTTATATTCACGAGCATACAACACATCCTCTTTATATTTTACACACAACTAGAACAATTTCTTTCCCAAATTTCAACTCATAAAGATAAGACACACACTCATATATATATATATATATATATATATATATGTACATACACACACATGAGCATGTAGAAAAGACATATTAAGATGTTTAAACACAAAGGAGATCGCACTTACTTGCAAAGGTGATGCCACTAATTCCTTAAATTTTTTGGTTCCCTCGTCTTCTTCTCTCTTTTTTTTTTTTTCCCTTCCGGGTATTACAGTAACGTTGATCGGTACTAACAACTGTGACAACAATTTATATGATGTGTGGGTACGGTTTATAATTAGTACTCCTCAAGCGTACTAATTTGTTCACTATTCTCAAACTTTAAGTGGGTAAAAAAGTTTCTTTTTATCTTGTGAACAGAACCTTTTGATATGGCCAAGGAGAGCATGCATAGGACACATTGCACATATGCATGGGACAAATTTTCATTTTCTTTCGTTCTATGATTTGATTTTTTATACTTACCACCGATGATTGCATCACTTGTTGAAGATACATAAACTAACAAGTAATCTTTATATACATGAGGCGAAGTTTAACGAGTATCACCTCTAGCTGAGAGCTGCAACAATCTGTTCTAGTGGGGGCTGCAGTACTGCAACTTTATTGGTCTTATACATATATTTTTTTAAAAGAAAAAAAATTCTGTATTTCTAGCTTAAAAACTTGAATAATTCTCACAACCGAAAATGTATGTACATTCTGAGAAGACATGGCTGCAAGTTGTTAACTGCTCTGAAAATCAAACTTTTAACTAATTTGGTGTATCTCTTGGGACAGACCACTACACCTGATATTTTGGTTCACATCTATCTGATGGCCAGGCGATGGGACACAAGTGTGCCGAATTCAACTTTCAGTATGGCTAGTACTAATCTTGTCTATGTATTGTGAATTTGGTGGGTGGCAATGTTTTTCAGATTATCAAAAAAAAAGGAGAAAAAGAAAAAGAAAATGTATGCTCATATAAATTTGAAATTCGGAGCAAAATTCTGAATTTTTGCTGGCTCCCACCAGTCATCTCTATAATTTCTTTTTTCGGTCGAGAGATAATCATTTATGAATTGTACGTAAGTTCATGAAGAGTTTAGCCAATCGCGTTAGGTACAAAATTAAAGTAACAGAATAGGAAAAAACTCTTTGTGATATGTTAAAATACGAATATTAACCGTGTAAACTTTTTACTATACGATCTGTTGCCTTGCTGCCAATGCGATGTAAAAAAATTAGAAAATCCAGACTACCTTATAAGATTTTACACTACTCTTCATATTGACCAAATGATTTTTTATAATGTAATCTTAGTGTTTCTTAACAATAGTTTACTTATATTGATAACAATTAAATTTGACTTTTAATTTTTACAGCATCTAATACTAAAATTATTGGATTAGCTATAGCTAGATTAATTACTCTTTTTAAAAATCAAATCTTATAGTGTACACCCCACCAATTTTGTTACTTAAATTTGTTATCGATTACAAATTCGTCAGTTAGATATAAACCATACCCGTCATCTGACCCCGTAGCAGAAGAATTCAAGTAATAAGAAAGGCCATGAGGTATGCACGTTGAAAAATTGTTAGTAAAAGTATTGAATTGGCAATTCAAGGTTTTTTTTTTTTTTTAATATAAATGTAAACAATCAAGTGCTATTTATACGAATTCCATTTGGCCAAAAAAAAGAAAAAAGAAGGAAAAAAAAGAAAAGAAAAAGTAGTAATTATACATGTTTGTGGCCGGTAATTGCCGCCCACCATTCTCAAGATCCTTTGCTCTTAATAGCTTATTTTAATTGCTTTATCTATCATATATGCTAGATATGATCATGAGATATTTATCGATAGATTATTTTAGAATCTTTTCTTCTACCTCTAGACTTTTCTTGAAAAAGTATCCCAAAGAACGTGCAAATACTTTTAACACTAAAAATGCATGCCAAAGGATCATTATCGCTAAATGCCGAAGGATCATTAGTATAAACCTGATGAAAGATCAAGCCCTCTTTTATCTGCAACTTGACCTACCTAAATAGACCCTAAACTTTTCTCCTCTAAAATAACAACTTTTGTGTCTCGAAAAGCATAAAGTTGAGTAAAAACACATCACAAAATCAAAATTGAACTGCAGAGCCAGGAGTACACCAAGGTTGCAGCCGACACGTTATATAATTCGTATTAAATTTTGGTTTGTCATGCGCTAGGGTTATATTATACTATACATTTTCCACGATTCAAAGCTTTTCGTGGAAGTGTATTTAAACCACCTAATTGATCACCGGGTATTTGATCATTTGCTCTCACTCCTGTGTGCCATTGAGCAAGACGGAAATTCAAAAAATGCAAAGAGTTTCACGTAGACTCGCAGCAAACATGGCTGCTTTGAAACCAATAAGCAATTCCATGTCCACACCTTCAAGTATTTCTAATCTTTATTCCTCATATTGCAGCTCGTCACAGGAAACAAGCAAAGAGAAACCATCCAAAGGCCACTTCTCAAAGCCAAACACTTTCAACTTCAAGGCCTACATGAATGAAAAACTCACTGCTGTGACCAAAGCATTGGAAGAAGCAATAGCCGTGGTGAAGGAGCCAAAGCAACTTCACGAATCCATGAAGTACACACTTCTGAATGGAAAAAAGATCGGACCCATGTGCTGCATTGCTGCTTGCGAGCTCGTTGGCGGCCAACAATCCATGGCCATGCCAACCGCTTGCACAGTTGAGATGCTCCATGCAGGATCGTTGATCCACGACGATCTCCGCTGCATGGAAGATGATAATTTCCGGAGAGGCATTCCCACAAACCACGTAGTTTATATTGAATCCGTGGCGTTATTAGCCGGCGATGCGCTTCGTGCGTTGGCATTTGAGCATATGGCCACAGCCACAAAAGGGGTGTCCCCGGAAAGAATCGTTTGGGCAATGGCTGAATTGGCAAAATCTGTAGGCCCTGAAGGGCAAACTGGTGGGCAATTTCTTGATGTGGCCTCTTCGGACACGTCTAATTTAACGCTGCGGCACTTGGAGACGCTCCATCTCCAAAAGGCAGCTGCCCCTGCCTCCGGTTTTCTTGTTGCGGGGACCATTGTTGGCGGTGCAGACAGTGAAGAAGTTGTGAAGATGCGGAGATATGGGACTTGTATTGGCTTGTTGTATCAAGTTGTAGATGATATTCTTGATTTTACTCAAGATTCTGAAACGAGTCGTGTGAGTTTTCCTAAATTGATCGGTATTGAGAAATCCAGAGAGTTTGCTGCCAAGTTAGACGAAGAGGCTGATAGTTATCTTGCTGGATTTGATCCGGAGAACGTTGCACCATTAATCTCGCTCAAGAATTATATTATTTACGGGGAAGAATATCTGGTATAGACTTCCAGAAAATATATTAATCTCTTAATAAATGCAAGGTGTGTGAGCGACTTGTACTTTATTTATTTATTTTCTTGGATTTTCATAGTTGATTTTGTAATTATTACAATTTTTTTTAAATGGAAACTCACTTATACAATATGGCATAAATGGCAAGCAAAAAAAAAAAAAAAGCTATAAAAGGCAAGTAACAAATTAACTCATTCCAAATGGCAAGTCATGTGTAGAGCTAAAATAGTGCTTACCTTTTATTAACTTATAAAATGTTTGATATAACAAATGCGTAAGGGGTGTAAACGAAAAATAAATGGACAATATTGTCTTTTATGAATTTTTATTAGATAAGAGTAATGTGAACGCAACGTGGTAACAAATAAAGATAAGTTGAATAGGATTTTTTTAAGTGAGAAACAAATAAAACCCAATAGTATAAGCAAAAATCAATCTTGTGCATTTAATTTTATTTTATACTATAGTATAGATTATATTATAAACAATGAATTTACATCGAAAGGCTTTTTTAAGCTGAGTAGTAACTAAAAAGAACCATGCTAATTATTATTTTAAAAAATATATATTTACGTGTACCTGCATAATCATCGACACATTTCAGAATGACGTTGAAAGATGCCTAACAAAACGAAGACATTATCTTGCAAAATCTACATAGGTAAATCAGTGGACGACTTTAAAATTAGTGGACCGAAGAATGAACCACTGAGTATCAGCCACGATCGAGCCATGAAAATGTTCAAAATCCTCGATCGACTACATACAATTAACTCCCGTAACAGGATCAAGACAACCTAAGGGTTCGTTTGGTAACATTGGCAAAAATTTTAAAAACGAAAATCAGAATCACCAATAAAAAATTGTCAACAACAATTAGAAACAAAAATTGTAAACACGTTTGGTTAAATTATATAATCTATAAACAAAAACCAAAAATATATTTGGTTGTTCATAGTTTACAAACTATTTTTGTCTCTTATTTCCTATTTTAGTATTTTAGAATACAAAAAAATATTTAAAAATATTTTGTAACAATGAGAATATTATAAAATTGATTTATTTTCTTTAAGATTATAACTTCAAAAAATAAGTTTAATTGTTTTAAGAATATAATTTTATTTTTAATTTTGAATTTGTTAAAATTTTCATTTATTATTTTATTAATTTATTTTTTAGAATGTTTCTAAAAATAATTTTAATTTTAATTCTTAAAATATTTTTAATTTTCTAAAACTAATTATAATTTATTAAAATATTTTTAAAAATAAATTTAATTTATGAAAATAATTTTTAAAAGTATTTTTAATTTGTAAAATTATTTTTTAAAAATGTTTATAAATTAAAAATATTTTCAAAATATTTTTAATTTATTGAAAATATTTTTCAAAATATTTTTTATTCATTAAAATTATTTTTCAAAATATTTTTTATTATTTTTTTAAAATTTATTTTTATAAAATTAATTTTATTTTTAAAAATATTTTCTAAAATAGTTTTTTTTTAAATTATTTTTAAAATAATTTTTTAAAAATATTTTTTAAATAATGTTAATTTTAATAATTATTTTTCAAAAAAATTAATGAGTTCATATTAACTTTGAAAAAATAATTCTAAAAGGTATTCAACACAAAGTGAGTAAAGTTTTGAAAACCAGTTGCCACAACCTGAGAAAATCACTTTTTCTTGTTTATCAAAGTTGCAAAAACAGGTTGTTGGTTTTTGTTTTTTTCCAGAAAACGAAAACAGAAACAAAACGAACTGGTTTTCAGATTTTGATCAACAAAAACAGAAAATCGGAAACAACAACGATACCAAACGAGCCCTAAATTTATCCACTGCTAAACCTAACTTTATCGGCCTAAACCAAACTTGATTTAATTTTATTAATATCTTATACATAATTAGAAACTGAAAACAGTATTATATGTACCAAAAGTTAGTATAATCATTTGAAAAACGTTAAAATGTTTCATTGAAAAATGCTTGTGAAAATATCTAGTTAGTATTGTTAATTTCAACATCTAGCTTGATAGTGACACCAAGCCAAATTAAAGTTACATTTATAGATTTCCCTAGAGGCACACTGACACTGCACGCACATTCGAGACATTTCATGCAAGGAAAACGCAGTGAGAACTAAGAATAGTTACTATGCATTCAAGCAATAGATTCATGCTCAGAGTTGCCAACTTGTTTAACCCCTTCAAGAAAAATCTGCAAACCATCAGTTATACCTCTTTCTGTTACTCAAGCCTGTCAAGAAACCAAAGCAACACAAACCAAACACACACAGATGACAAAAGCAAACAAGGAAAAGCCAATTCACCCTCATCGCCTGCATTTAACTTAAAAGCCTACATGCATGAAAAGGTAAATGCTGTGAACAAAGCCCTGGAAGAAGCAGTCTTGATTAAGAAGGATCAGCCTAAGACGAAGCTCTACGAGGCCATGAGATACACCCTTCTTGGTGGCAACAAAATCAGCGCCTTATCACGTATAGCTGCCTGTGAGCTTGTCGGCGGCCAAGAATCCACTGCCATGCCAACAGCTTGTGCCGTTCAGATGATCGACGCATGGTGTTTAATCCACGACGATCTTCCCTGCATAGACAACGATGATCTCCGCAGAGAAAAGCCCTCAAATCACAATGTCTATGGTGAGGCCGTTGCTTTACTAGCTGGAGACGCACTTTGCTCATTGGCCTTTCAGCACATGGCCACTGCAACCAAAGGGGTATCTGAGGCAAGACTCCTCTGGGCGATGGCTGAGCTTGCCAAATGTGTTGGCCCTGGAGGGTTTATTAGCGGTCAAGTTCTTGATGTGTGCTCCAAGAACATCTCCATTGTTACGTTGGAGCATCTGGACTCGATTCATCTCCGTAAGGCCGCTGCTGCAATTGGGGCTGGATTTTTGTCGACAGGGGCCATTGTTGGAGGGGCTAATGATGAGGAAGTTGAAAAAGTGGAGATGTTCGGGAGATTTGCTGGATTATTGTATCAACTTGTGGATGAGATTCTTGATTTTATGACAGACTCGATGACTGATCGATTGAGTTATCCTAAAGTGATCGGTCTGGAGAAGACGAAAAAGCTTGCTGAGGAGTTGGATAGAAAGGCTGAGGATTTTCTTGCAGGATTTGATCCTGGAAAGGCTGCTCCGCTTATTTCTCTTAAAAACTTTTACAGAGAAAAATATTTTCCGTAATAAAAGCTGCCACTGGAAATGCAAATGAGGTTGTGAATTAACAAGTTAAGCTCTTCCTCAAAATTAGATGGTGAGTCCTCCAATCGGACTCTTTAACGCTTCATATTTGGTCTTTAAAACAATAGGTGTCAGATGACTTCTTTTTTTTTTTTTTTTTAATATCAATGAAATCTTCTTATTCTATAATTAAAAAGCAACAACCAAGGTGAACACATTTTCTCTCCAAAACCAAAAGCACCTCTTTCTTTTGGGGGGGGGGGTGGGGGGGTGGGGGGTGGGGGCGTGGGGCGTGGGGGGTTTGGAGGAAGAGGAATTAGAATGCCAATCATCACTTAAATGCTTTAATACATCTATATCGATATATATACTATATAATAAAGCAAAATAAGTTATAATTTTGTATTATTAAGTGGCGTTCTATATGACAAATTTTTCATAATTACTTATCAATTAATTAAATATGCCTATTCTTAGATCATTTTTGTTTTCCATCATTTATTAGTTCCATTCCTCTATTAAATATTTTAATTTAATTAATATTATGTCATTTCTTTATATATATCATCATTGTTTTGTTAATTTTATAGTACATATTTATTTCAATAACTATTTAGTAAGATGCAAAAACTCTATAGTTTTAATATATCCAATCACATATGTCGCTCCCCGTGCACGAGCGTCATACTAATTATATTATATGGAAGAACCTTTTGCAATATAATAATGACGAGTGTCGCACAAATAATATTCTTAAAATCTTTTTGCCACGTGGCTCTCTTGCATAACAATAATATCAATCACTTTACATTGATTTACTAATTTATTTTAATATTTAAATATTACATCTGACAATTATGACATGCAATCTAGATTAATTGCAGATATCTATAATAACTCTCCAATTTGATTGTTATCAAATCGTTATCTATTTTAATTATTTTCTATTACTATAATTTGAAATTATTGCAATTTACTTAATATATCATTATCATATAATGCTATTTATGGTAATTTGAGTTTTGGTTAATATCGACAAATTACCTTTTTTATTCGTATGTTTTTTATATTCAAATTCTATATTCTATATTATGTTTTTTTAAGTAAAACTTTTATCCGCGTACACCATACACACTATAGATCTTTCAACTTTTTAATTTTATTTTGTTTATTCAGTTAATTGTCTTCTTTTGAAAGTTCAGTATTGTATCTATTTTTGCTTCCAAAAAGATCTTTTTATTGCAAAATTAGTAGCAGGTATTCCTTGATTTCTAAATAGCTTGATATCCAAGTACTCATCTCATCTTAATATTTCCTTTACTTTTTATCTTTCAGAATTTATTTGTGTTTTTGATGTGTGTTCTTATAGGTAAAACCATTAGTGCTCTTATCCACTAATAACAATAATTTTTCTTATGAAATATGTATAGTAATTAAATAGGATACTTAAATTCAGAAAGTAAAAAAAAAGAAAATAAAGATTTTCGTTTGGAAAAAGAAAAGAGGATCTACATTTGTTTAAGTTTAACTCATTTATAGAGATAAAATATTATTAAATTAGGACAGTTAGTATTAAAAGAGAAACATAAATTCTATTTTATATATGAATCCATATTTATTTAATTTTAAAAATAGAATTTGATAGTAATGTTTATATTAATATAAAAAACAACTCTATTTTTTAGGAAAATTAATAATATATTTCGCAACTCGTGCATTGCACGAGTGTTACATTAGACACACACACATAGAGACACACGCTTTGTGAAATGAAAATAGTGATAAAAGCTTTGCTTACAATTATTTGCTGGTAACGTTTTTTCCGGTAGTTCAAAAAGTCTTATTTCTGTCGGTGTGAAGAATTTGGTTCCCGAACGAGTCGGATGTATTCAACTGTAGACATTGTGTGTTTCACATCGGAATTTCAACCCGTGTTTGTTTCTTGAGAAAGTAAAAAGAGCAGACTTTGTTTCGCTGTTGCCGGGACCAACTCGTGTTTGTTCCTTCAGAAAGATGAAAAGTTAAAAACTAATCTCATTTCGCCGTTGCCGGGGATCGAACCCGGGTCGCCCGCGTGACAGGCGGGAATACTCACCACTATACTACAACGACTTGTTGATGTCGGCACGAAAATCATCATAAATGTTCAATCAACGAAAATTTAAATTATTACTATTTATATTCGAATCTTTCTAATACCTGCAACAGTACATTCACCATCAAGCCCCGCCCGGGGGGGGGGGGGGAGAATTTGATGTTCCTTTCAATTTAAAAGGTCATAGATTATTGCTATTTAATTCCAATCTTTTATCTACCTGCAACAGGTACGTTCACCACTAAATGGAGAAATTTTTTATGTTGGTTATTAAAAGATAAAATAAGAATTGAAGAGAACTGAGGGGTTACACATCCTAAAAGTTATAATGCATGTAGTTACTTGAATTTTACATTATTTTTTTTATTCGTTATAATGCATGCAATAAAAAATATGAAAAGAATAAAATGAATTATATCGAGGGGTGCCACAACCATTTTAGTAGATGGAATAGATATCTCGTCATGGATTCCGTTTTAAAATAAACACTAGATCTTCATAATTTTGTACAAATTAGATCCTTGCAGTTTTGTTGGTGAACCTTATGTAGCATATCATGCAGGTGAGACACTCGAGACTAGAACGCAAACCAAATAGGTGTTGCAAGATTTTTTCGCTTTAAGTTAGAATATTTTCAGGTCATACTAGAATTAAGACTAATTCTTAGTGGGCATGAGTGATTAAGAAAAAGATTTTACAACAGATGCGTTTTTTTAAAATTCGAACCTGTATTCTCTTTTGAGGATGAGCCTATTACCCCTCAACTAACAACTTGTTGGGGGGTGTCGCAAGATTTTGTAAGTAGTTTTTATAATTCAAAATGATGACTAATATTATCTTATACACAAAACATTTTACCTCACCAGTGACGATTCCAATTCTAGTTACCTTTTTCACTTTTTTCACTAATTAAGCAACACATTGGAAATACAAAATTGTGAAACAGAAAAGAATAGCTAACATTAACATCATAATCTATTGTAAAACCAATCAAAAAGATCTCCGACCGGAAAAGGAAAAAAAAAAAGAGAGAGATCAGAAAACGCATGGAAATTTAGTCAAATACACTGTTTCATTGGCTTCACAGTCCACAGAGTTGAGCTATTGCAGATCTTTGGTAGCCAAAGTGAAGCCATGACTGTGGACCCCAAGATTTTCAACAAGCCTAGCCAACTTCAAATGCTTAGCACTACATGCTTCCATTAGCTTAGCCTCTTTAGCCTCAGCATCTCTTTGCAACGCATTCAATTGCTCCCTGTATTCACACTCAATTCTCCCAAGAAAACCCATTTCTTCTTCTCTCAAACACCTTATCTTCCCTTCTATTTCCTCCATTTTCTCTCTCCTTTTCCTTGCCTTCTCAGACTCTAGCTGTTGCTCCAGCCGGTTCAGCCTCCACGTCGCTTCCTTTTTATGCTGTAGCCAATTCTGTTTGCTCTCTTCAAGCTCTTTACAGTACTGCACCAGAGTGCCCACTTGCTGAACCGGCATGAACCGGCTAGATAAACTCATTTCCGTGTGGACAGGGTCGAGAATCGCGGGTTCAGAAGGTGAAAGAGTCAGACTAACAGAAGGGGATGGAGTGGAAGAACAGGAGGTCAAAGACGAAGTAGCGGTAGGGGTTGTGTTCATCCACGGAGGAAGAACGGAAGCTGAACCGGTAGCAGAACTCACCGGTTCATTAATCGTCACCGAACCGAGTGAAAGAACCGGGGGCGGTTCAAGATTCGCAGGCATAATATTAGGCAAATGCAAACTCTGATGATGATGAAAAGCAAGAAGCTTGGGCTGCACGTACTTCTCGGCGAAAGTCTCTAGGATGTGATCGTACTTCCCCTGAGCAGCTCTCTCCGGCGACCCACCACCGGAAACGGCGGAAACAGAGGACAGATCAGGGCAGCGCTGCGATTTCGCGAGCTGTTTGAGCTGTTTCTCTTTGAAAACCTCCCACCACTTACCTAATCTCTTAGCGGTACGGCCAGGGACCTCGGCGGCGATCTTTTTCCACTTGTTGCCGTACTTGGCTTGTAGAGAAATGACTAAGTTTTGCTCCTCTGGGGTTAAAGAGCCCTTCTTGATGCCTGGCTTGAGATAGTTTTTCCAGCGCTCAAGGCAAGATTTGGGGTCCCGGTCGAGCGGTTTGCCCGTGCGTTGGGAGATGAGGTTCCATTCTTTGGGTCCATATTGTTTTACATAAGCCCGCAGAAGTGCGTCTTCTTCTGGCTGCCACCTTTGACGCTCCTTCATCTCATCCCAAGTTCAACCATGTCTGCTTTTGATGTCTTTGTGGACCCTTTAATGATCACTCTTCTATATTATATGCCATCTTGCTTGCATTTTTCTGTGTTTTTGTGTGTGTTTCTGTGTGTGAGTGTGTGCGTGGAGAGAGGGGTTGTAAGCTTGGCCTGAGCAGAAGATAGGGTTAAGGCAGCGGCGTCCCTAAATAGTGATATTGTGATGGAGTTTTATGCTCTCTCACGCACGCTTACACACACACACACATATATATATATAAAGAAACGATGAAAAATGAGGAAAAGTGTTAAGATTTGTGTAATGATGTGATGTGATTTCATGAGACGGGTCGTTAAGACAAGACTGGAGGAGACATGGCCCAAGGAGAATTGCCTTTTCTAGTTTAATCCGACAACCCCAAGTGCTGTGGAGTTTTTTTTTTTTTTCTTATAAGAATAATTCAACAATTATAAATTATTTTCAAATTATTTCATCAAAATTTATTTAACAAGTATTAAGTAATAAATTTCATTTAGGATATCAAGAAATCATACAAGATAGGGATGGGATCCATCAGTATGGGTATAATGCAGTGGAGAATTGACCAGAGACGAGTTTGGGGGAATCAAGAGATGTGATGTAAGTGAGAGTGGTGGGAGGCGTAATGCTCAAATCGGCTAATTTTGGATGAATAGTTAACTTTGGGGTACGTGAGCAGCTGGCAGAGCAGAGAAGACTGGGGAAAATAGTGAGGGTGTGTTTTTATTTGGGTGGGGGGGGGGGAGGGGAGGGGGCGAAGGGGCGGGGGGCCGCAGAATGAGTCAGGTGGACAAGACAGGACAGAGAGGCCAAGTTCTTTTCACAGTGGAGAGAGGTATTGGGAAGAAAGATGCCAAGTGAAAAATGAGCTGTAGGTTTGTACCTACAGAAAAGATAAATATCAGCCTGGGTACACATTTTCCACCATTTGAGTTTTTACTCGTGTTCTCTACGCTCCAATCATTACGCCTAAATTTTATACACTAGTAATTTGGGACTTATGAAAGCCTTTTTTTTTTAATGGCGAACTCTAAATACGTTCTTTTTCTTTGTTTTTGTTCGATAGAAGAATTGGGAGCAAATTTGTGATAGTTGCCAAGTCTATTACCTCCAATTTAATTCTCTCTTCTAGAAACAGAAATTTAGATATTATCAAATTTAAAGAAATTAATTTGAATTACTTTTAATTTTTACTTCTTTAATCTTTGTTTTGACCTTTAAAATATAGTTATACTAATAATTTCAAAATCCGTACTTTACAAAAGTCAATTTTTATCATTCAAATACAAATGTGAAATGAGACCACTCATATTTGTTCACAATGATAAGAATGATTAGCAGAAATAAAACATCAGAAGAAATACTTTATTACATCTTTTTTGTGTGTTATGTACCTTGCTAAAAGACCACTATATATAGGTATTAGAAGAGATTAAACCTTTAATATAATATTAACAGATAAATTCCAAGAGTTGTAAAACCCTTAAGTAATAACCTAAGATTACGGAGAAATTCCAAATGTCTCATAACCCTTTGGAATTCATATCCAAGTTAAGAGGGAGGCCAAAGATCTCGAAATAATAATAAAAAAGTATTTAATTTCTCATTCATTTTTAACATAAATAATAGTATAGATTATATATTGTATAGATAATAGATTTAGGACTTACTTTGATATAACTTTGGGCATAACAAACAGCCATGTTTGATTAGCTGACTCACTATCCAAACTGTATGATAATGTCTTGAAATATTCAAATCATTAGATCTCCAAAGTGCATGGATTTATTAAAACTTTGTGTATGTTTTATACTTTTTTATAAAAATTCTTTAAATTTGGTTTGATGTGTGAATTATTTTCTTATAATAACTTGGGAATCTTCACATATTTTATTTAATAAATATTTAAAAATAGAGAAGATAATTGGGCTACATTATTTAAGTCATGTATTATTAAAAATTTAAGAATAGAAAGTAAATTAAACATTTTTAAAACAATTTAAATTGATTTAGATATTAGGAAACAATGAGAATTAACTTGAGAAAGAATAATGAAGAAATAGGGGAACTTGTAGCAATTTTTTTAAAAAAATTTTTTGTATTAAGTAGTAATTATTTCATAGATAAATTAACAAAATTAGAGCACAAAAACATGACATGTGGCACCTCTTAAAACATGAATGTGGCAAGCCCTAAGACAGTAAAAAAATATGAGGTATAATTTTATAACTATTATTATCACTATTATCATATATAGATATACATAGATATCGATAGTATACTGATTTCTTTTTTTATTCTCTTTTTTCTTTTCATTTGATTGTATTAATCAATTGCTTTATTATGTTTAATATGTAACTTAAATCTTTTTTTAAAAAAATTAAATATTGATGATAATTGCATTTTACAAATCACACTTGCAAGAGTACTCTCTTTTATGAGTTTATGTGATATTCAAAGAGGTGCTTATGTGGCTCCAAAATAGGAACTTATGTGTCATTCAAAGAGAAGCTCTCTTAACTTGAGATATAACTCTTTATATATAGTATAGATAATATAGATTCTTTTTTTATTCTCCATTTTTTTCATTTGATTATATTAATCAACTACTTTATCATGTTAATATGTAACTTAAATTACTTAAATATTTTTTAAAAAAAATTAAATATTGATGATAATTACATTTTACAAATCACATTTGCAAGAGTATTCTCTTTTATAAGCTTATATGATATTCAAAGATGTGCTTATGTGGCTCTAAAATAAGAGTTTATGTGTCATTCAAATAGAAGCTCTCTTAACTTAGGGTATAACTTTATATATATGGTATAGATAACTTGAATTTTTTAAGCTAAGGTATCCGTAAGTTGCGTTAAACTTGAGAGTAATCTCTATTGGACCAGAAATAATTAAAGAAAAGCTCTCCTAAATATAAATTGGAGCAGTAAAATTTTTCACCCCCATTCATTTTTCTCTCCATTTGTTACTTTGCCTTAGCTGTCTTTCAAAATAAAAAAAGAAGATCTTGTGTGAGAGGGTGTTTGGCTTTGCTTGTTTTGGATGCTTACAAACACTTAAAAAAACACCTTCACATATACATTTTATTATTTAAGTGCAAACATTATATAAGCAAAGCTAAACACCCTCTGAGAAAATATAAAATAGAGGGACGTGGTGTTCACAGGGCAAGTAAAAGCGTGAAGTTGGCGTGGGGAATTTAAGGCCCCGAGAGAGTACGGACGACTCATCAACGTATATCTCGGATCTGTAGGAAGGGGTTTTTTTTTGGGGGGGGGGGGGTAGGGGGTCTTATTTTGTCTTTGGGTGGAGGAGCCTAATGCCTACCCTCTCTGTTATGTCTGCCTGTCTCTCTCTCTCTCTCTCTCTCTCTCTGTATGTGGTGCGTGCCATATCGCCATATCTAATCATCTCCCCATTTTTTTTTTTTTTTTTGTCGGAATCTCCCCATTTTTTAATGTCTTTAAGATTCACTCGCCATTACGACTAATCACATTGTCCTTCGCATTTACCATTCTTGTCAACTTGCGTCAACTTCGTTTTACCTTCACTTCCGTTGCACTGCATTAGGTTGTCTGCTAATCAATTACGTGATTGGATAATAAACTCGACTCAAGACTCTGGCCATGAGTTTCTTAAATTAACAATGAACCCTGACGAGGGATCTGCACTAATCAGATCACCCTTAATTGACTTTCTATATGACGTGTACCACCTTGCGGAAGGAGGATTTTTTTTTTATATATATAAATACCCTATTTTTTTTAATTCTTATTAAAAATACTTTAGTTTCAAACGCGTTTTCAAATTTACCTTTTTCAGTTTTTAGAAAAATGAATTCGGTGATTGAAATAACTTTCGGTATTTCAAATACCAAAATTTGAGTTTCGTTTTAAATTTTAAATTTACTGCAATAAAAATGCTTTGGAACGCATGTTCGGTATTTGAAATACCGAACATGTCTAATTGCAGTAAGAGTGTGATGAGTTGTTGGGTGAATAGTGCATTAACCATATACCAATTTTTGCTCGTCCAAAAATTGGTATTTCGTTGTTTGAAATACTGTTTTCGGTATTTCAAATACTAAATGCAACTTTCGATTCATTTTTTGTTGCAGTTAATTTAAACTTCGTAACAAAACTAAATTTCAATATTTGAAATATTGTTTTCGATATTTCAAAAGTCGAAAAAGATAGTTTTAAAATCACTTTTCAAATTAGGGTATTTTTTTTTAATTTAAAAAACGAGGAAAGAAATAAAAAGAAAAAAAAAAATCCACGAAAGGGTGTCTTCTGGTCCTAACGTCCATCCCTGATTACCCTTTGCCACACACCCAACATAAGACCTGTTATGCGTCCCAACAAAGATTTTATAAATAGGTCCAAGGCATACGGATAAAAGTAAGCCTTTTCATTTCAAAAATACTCCCAAATCGAAAGCATTCTCCTTTTTCCCTCCTTTTCTCAAATGAACACTTTTCACAAATATTTTCTAAGCGTTACTGAACTTTTGGACGGCACCACACCAATGTTAAACTCTCGTTGATTTGTAGGCTATGTCAGTATTGGATCTACACTACTTGGACACCTTTTAACTAGTTCTTTGCAAAGTCTAGTACTATTTCAAGCGTTGATCTCTTGACAATTAAATTTCAAGTAGATCACTAAATAGAATAAAAATAATACATCAATACATGACTGCAATAAATTTAGTCATTTTATATGAGCGTCGATATAGGACCCTTAAATTACTTAAAAAGAAAATTGGTAGATTAAAAATAAACACCGAAATGAACTTTAAAATTGCTTGAAAAGGGAAAAGTTTAAGATGTATGCGTGTGTGTCTAATAATAGATAATAATTAGAAAAGACTAAAGACTAACATAAAAAGAACACAACCTTACGTCTTTGGTTACAATAGTGGGCTAATGTTTGGGGAAAATGAATTAATAAAACTTGGTTGGCCCAAAGGTTTTTGGGCCCTGGTTTTGACAAAAAAAATGTATGGTCCGTTTGTTTGGAAGCGTAGCCGTTACTTTAGCTACATTAGGAAGGCCCAAAAAGGCGAGGTTCAGCCTGCCACCATGCCATGCATGAGGCTTTTGGTAAGCAGTCTAAGGTACTTATGGGCTATGGCTAACGAATTGCAGGCCCCGAAGCCCAAATGTCTTCGGATTTTCCAGAAACTTCTCTGTGGAGATCTTAGGCTTACATCCACAAATTTACTTGTTTTATGTGTTATTTGTTTGGAATTAATATTGATTACTGCTTGTTACCCCGTTTGTTTTTCTTTATCGACAAATAAAAAGTTATGCACAAGATTCAAAACCCCATACTGTCAATTTGAAGACCATCACGGGAGAACCTTAAAGAAAATACTCGTGTGTCACGCGTACCTTAAAAATTCTTACGTGCTTGTTTAACATGTTTTATCATTTTTCAATAGGTTCTTTTTATTTCAAAATGCTTTGCGATTTCAATTGAAAATTTTGAGTAACGACTCCAACAATAGCCACTTTGACTTGACAATCAAATACAATGGTATGATTTTCAAATAATCAAATATGTAGTTACATATTACCACAATATTATTATAGCTTTCTTTCCTTCTGTTTTTTTTTTGGGTTGTTGAGCATTGCTGAACACGTTCCGTCAATTATTAAAATTATTTTAAAAATACATATTATCATTACATGCAATAATAATCTGTATCATCATTCACCAATCATAATCTTCTATTATATTTTGCATTCAAAAGAAAACATTTGCTAATGTAGCTATAAATTTAGATAGTCGATGGGCAAAATCTACTTCAAGTAGTAAAAATCTCCTCTTTTGGAAAAGTCACAAATGCCAAGATCACTTTAACTTGAGTCATTAAATTACAGATTAACCTCTATCTTTTGCGGAAGAGATTGTTGCCTAAAAAGCTATTTATCTTGATCCTTTTCACTCTATCAAATCAAAATGTATTGCCCTATATTCCCACAAATGTAATTCCCATCATTTATGGACGAATCTATTTAAACATAAAGTTTTTTGTCACGAAATTAGACCTACTATTAATGTTAGCTTATCAGTCAGTCGCATTTTTTGGCCCAACAGATGGAATACTTCTTCTTTTTTTTTTTTTACAACATAGATAGAATCTCAACCAAAACGGTAGAGAGAACCGTCGAACCGTGCAGCAGGGCCGCAAAACACTCACGTTCCACAGACCCACGTGCACCGACAACATTTCTCACATTGCTAAAAAGAACATTTCTCAAGCTATAAACAAATCAAAAGCCTCTTTTTTTTTTTTTTGGTCAAGAAAAGCCTCTTTGACTCATGACCCTTTTCCATAGACTATAATTTCCACGTTGACCGCTCGCCATCACCGTCCATAATAAAAATCACAAAAGCACATCGTGTGACCCGACCCTACCATTATTTTCCTTTTCCCACTCACACTGAATATTTTTACATGTGCACCATTACTATATATAATTGCACCATCACTTTGCCACCTTTCTCATCACACAATTAAATCTATCTATCAATCTTATCACCAATCATTAAACAACTTTAGCTTCGTTCTTGCTTGAGTTTCTCAGCAATGGCTGCTGCATCATCAACCTCAGCTACCTTCAAATCCATGGCTTCTTCCTGTGTTAAGTTGCCATTCACCTCCACCACTCAATCTGCTCAAAATTTCCTCCATTTTAAGCCCTCCAACCCTTTGATCTCTCACCACCTTAAGCTCAGTAGCACCGCCGCTGCCACCGCCACCACCGCCGCCACCAGTACACGATCATTCACCTGCAAGAGCCAAGCCAACCCATCAGACTCAGGATCCAGTATGTAACCGTAACTGAATTTTTTAATTTCTCCTCAGATAGCAAACTTTACTATTCTTCTTTTATCATTGGCATATTAGTTTGGCATAATTTGTACAATAAATATTTTCCTTGGTTTTTCAATGTGATGTGTTGCAGCAGAAGTTCAAGAACTGCATGTTTATGAGATCAACGAGAGGGACCGTGGCAGCCCTGCCTATCTTCGATTGAGCCAAAAGACTGTCAATTCTCTTGGTGATCTTGTCCCTTTCACTAACAAAGTAAACTTCTCTTATTTTCTCTTTTAATTTTATTATTTGGGGCCAAAATTATCCTATTTTATCTTTTAATGTTTTTTTATTTGGGCAGAAATTATATTAAAACGAACATAATTGTTACAGTTCCTTGGCTGGTTAAGGGCCTGCCCAAATTAGTTTTTTTTTTCACGAAATTTTTTTTCTTAAAAACATACTTTTTTTTTTAACAATAACTGTTTGGTATTGGCTTTAGAAAAGCTCAAATATAAGTTTCTTTAAAAATCAGAATTTTTAGTTTTTTAAAAGAACATTTTTTTCAAAAAAATCAATCCAAACTAGTCCTAATTGCCTTAATTCATTTTTCAATAAATATGAGATGGTAGAAAACCATTCGCAAGACATGTATTTGTAATCATGCTACATATGTAATCATGTTCGAATCTTGCATAAAGTTCTACATAATCGAAATTAAATAATAATATATATAGCATATAAATGCAATTTACTAGGCTGTTTAAGGGAATGTGAAAGGCTGATAATATAATACTTTTAATTACTGAAAATTAATCTCGGGACCCAATTGAGCCTAGTACAGTAACTAATCGTTGGTTATATTTTTCAGGTGTATAGCGGTGATCTGAAAAAACGTATAGGAATAACAGCCGGAATATGCATTCTGATAAAGCACGAGGAGGAAAAGAAAGGTGACAGATACGAGGCCATCTACAGTTTCTACTTCGGGGACTATGGACACATAGCTGTCCAGGGGCCATACTTGACCTACGAGGACACCTACCTAGCCGTGACTGGCGGGTCTGGAATTTTCGAAGGGGTGTCTGGTCAAGTCAAGCTGCAGCAGCTAATTTTTCCCTTCAAATTGTTCTACACATTTTACTTGAAGGGCATCCCAGAGCTACCGGGCGAGTTACTTGGTACACCGGTCACTCCGTCGCCAACGGTGGAGCCAACCCCGGCCGCCAAGGCCACTGAACCTGGCGCCACCATTGCCAATTTCACTAATTGATATGCCTAAGTTAACGTTTAATGTGGGGTTGTGGTATGGCTACTTTGACTAGTGATGTTAGATTATTCTCTAGGAGTACTAGTCGTAGGTTGTGACGTGAAGCTGGAGAGCACTACTACTTTCACATTGTAATGCACCAATCCACTATCTGCCCTTACTTGATTGGAGAAGTGCACCCATCCCTACTTGGAAAGTAAAATTATTGCTTGCAACATTGGTGGTGTGGTCCATTCAGAGCACGATTTTTGGGGACAAGAGTTGTGCTGAAGTTCAATAATTAACTTGAAATGTTTGGCACGTTTTTCTTAATTTTATTACTAGTACATTGTGATGCATCTTGGTTAGATTTGAACCTCTCGTAATGTAATATTATATGTATCTGTTAATCTCTTACAATTTGTATAATTCTTAATAATAAAGAATGCTAATTGCATAAAAAAGCAGTGTCATTTGTGCTGTTTAAGCAATTTCGCGAGGACAAATAAGAATTGTTATTGCTTGAAAAACTCCAAATTGTTTCTCATGTCTGTCTGCAGTTTATTTCTAAATTACCTAATAAATCTAGAACTACTATATTAGTGAAACTAATCAACTAATAAATGACTGAATAAATTATACCGGATTGGTTTAATTTCAAACCAAATTCATGATGAGCATATAAAGATGCAATTGTTGTCATCTAGGTTAGTTAGCAAAATTACGGTTTCTAACTGGGCTGACTCAAAATTTCGTTCATCTAGAATACATTTTTCATTTATGTCTAGCAGAGTCTTGCTTAAATACATGAATGCACTTAGCGAGAACTGTGTAATTAATGAATAGCCGAAAGCAAGAGCTGTTATAGCCCATGAAGTGATTGCTGAAGAAGTTGCATTGGTCAGATTATAAGCCTGTTTGGTTCTACTTATTTTGCAGCTTATAAGCTCTTAGAGAAAAGCACCCATTACATGTTTTTAACTATTTGCAGCTTATATGCCCCAAATAAGCTTAGCCAAACACTCTGAAAAAAAATCAATTCAAACAAGTTTATAGCATTTAGACAAATTAACGAGAGAGAGATAGAGCTAACGCGGATGAAAGGTTTTGTGTGAATGTTCCAGATAAGCTTTAGGTGACTGTTCTTGAAAGGAAATGGCGACCAAGGTTTACCAGTTTCCTTCACGCAGGCTACAACAACGTTATAATAAATAGACATACATATATATATATATGTGTGTGTGTGTGTATGAACATTGGGTGTGTATATATGAACGTTCTTTTTGTAAACTAATATATATCTGTATCTATCCATTTATATCGATATATTATAAAAATAATAGTCCGGATCCACAATTATCTTTTTGCCATGTGTTGTAATTTTATAAATTATTTTCTGTCAAAAAATTAGTTAAACTAGAATAAATATATTATCTCTATCCTATTGCTTTTGGTCTTCCCAGATCATATCATTTTTTAATTTGACTTTTTCAATTCATATGCTTTATTCAATTAATGCAGATCTTTTATAAAAAAATGATTAGTATGCTTATATACTACACTCGCAGATGGAAAAAATTGATAACTAAGACTAACTAAAAATATTAAAGCTATTCGTTCCGTTCTTGCATCGCACTGATCATTATACTCTAGTTATATAGTAAATAAGATTAAATAATTACATCTTATTATAATTATACAATATTGTGCATTAGACCAATGAGATTTGGACTCTAAGTGGGCCGAGTCTAATGGGCTGATTCTTCGTAAAAAGTATTTTGCCTTGCTTGTTTTTCCAAAATTTTTCTTAAATTCAGAGACAGGTAAATTCCTGCTCTCATAATTTGCTAAAATATAGAAACGTGGCATACTCTAATTATACTAAATTCTTAATCGATTGATAAACATGGTCAGGCATAATTCTTCTTTTGAAGCTTCCTAAAAGAGTTTGGTTCATTGAATAGGAGAACCTATCCAAGTTGAAATTTTTGTTTCTCCTTACCTAAGTTGGACCAGAGACGTCACAAGTCTGGAAAAATTACCCATTTTGGAGAAGGTTCACTAATGATAATCCTAAGCTCCCTCAAATCTAATTGAAATAGAGTTATTTATTTTTTGAATGAGTAGTAGTTTTAAGTTATTGTTTCTAATTTCTTTGCCTACATACACTATTTTAATGATAGTTTTAGATATATTTTTAATTTTAATTCAATTCTATTATTCCCGACAAAGTCTATTGTTCGTTGTTTATTTACTTTTCTCTAAAGCTGATGAAAATTTTGTTATGTGATAGAAGTCAACTATATATATTTGGCGTGGTGCGATTCCTTCCTATATGAGAAGTTTTCCTTTTGTATGAATTGATTTCTTACCTTACACATGTACATGACTAGCATACTTGTAGGTTGTGTAATCCTTATATGGTGATCTCTCTGTACAGAAACATCCAATGAGAAATACACAAAATATTTTCTCAATACATTACTCTTTCATGGTATTCAAAGCAATATGACCAACGTCTTAAGCTTTGCCATCTATTTTCTCTCTTCTCCTCTCCTCTCTTGTTCATAGCTACATCGACCGATCCTGCATCTATTGCTATCTCAAATGTCAAAATTTACGTTACAGTAAATCTTGACCATTCCAATTATCTCATGTGGAAAATACAAATCATCAATTTTTTCACATTCAAGCACAGAGGCTGAATATCGCGCAAGAGCCTTTGCCACTGCTGAGCTGTGTTGGCTTCGTTCGTTGCTTCAAGAGCTTCGCATCACCCTTTCGACTCCACTCTTCTTATGGTGTGATTATATTAGTGTTACTTACTTGACAGCCAATCCAATCTTTCATGCATGCACTAAACACATTGAAATTGATGTCCAGTTCATGCAAGAGAAAGTTGCTTCTAGTGGTCTCTCAATTTGCTTTATATCTGCGCTTGATCAACTTAGAGGGTGTTTGGATTGGCTTATAAAAAAGCTACTTAAAGCACTTTTGACTTTAAGTGGCTTTTTTTTTTTTAATTGTCAACTTTAAGTAGTTACGTGTTTGAATAAAAGTTGTAGTTATAAAAATAAGTATTTACATGTTTAATTAAAGTGGGTTGAAAAGGTGAGTATAAGATAAAAAGTAAATATATTTTAATAATAAAAATAAAAAATTAAGGATAAGATAGTAAATGATTTGGTCAAACTTGCTTTTTTTCAAGTGCTTAAAACCATAAAAAGCAAAAGTTGGGGCTGGGGAGTTTTTTATTTTTTACTTAAAACAACTAAAAAAACACATTTTAAATTAAAACAAACACTTTTATTATATTAAATTAGGCTTTAAGCAGATTTGACCAGAAAAAAAAAAAAAAAAAAGCCAAACCAAACACCCTCTTAATATCATGACAAAAGGTTTGACGATACCGCGGTTCAGATCTCTTAGACACAAGCTCGCTAATGACTCTCCGATTCTGCTTGAGGGGATATATCTATGGTGTGGTGCGGTGTTAGGGATTCCTTCCCATATGAGAAGTTTTCCTTTCGTATAAATTGATTTCTTACCTTACACATGTACATGAATAGCATAATTGTAGGCCGTGTAATCCTTACGTAGTGATCTCTCTGTACAGAAACATTCAATGAGAAATACACAAAATATTTTCTCAATACATTACTCTTTCACTATGAAACTACGGATAACGCTTTTTATTGTGCTTTTGTTTTGGTCGTGGTCTGAACCCAAAAGACCAGTTGTATGTTGACAAAGCTGCTTCTTGCTAAAATAATTTAATTATAACTAGTTAGTTATGCTTGTCTAATTATAGAAAGATCGGCTGCAAATAAATATAATATTTTAGTGGTGAAAAATAACTTAACTTGTCTAATGTTGTCAATCCATATATAGTTGTACCTCCAATATTGATGAGATGGTTTAAAATTATTGTGAAAGAACTAACTTTGGAGCTTGAATTTGAAAGACTTATGAATTATTTTAAGGAAAAATTACAAAATTTTAGAAAGAAGGTTTTATTGTCATTAGTTTTCATCGACAAAAATAAGTTGTAGCACTCAAAAATCGAGCAAGCATGCTTTTTTTCTTAAAAGAAAGGCAAGAAATTTTTACTATACAATTTAGAAAAGGTTTTAGGAAAGATTTTATTAATTTATGACAAATAATAAGAGTTAAAATACATTTTATCCTCTCTACAAAATATCAATCAATCAGTTGGTATTCAATTATGCAGCATAAAGAAGGAGAGGGGGCAAAAAAAAAAAAAGGAAAGAAAAGAATGTCAGCACAGGGAGGGTTATTGTTTTTCTTTTCTTTTCTTTTTTTTTTTTTTTTAAAGCGTGGAAAAACCATTCAGTGATTACTTTGAGATTAGGATTTACTTAAAAGCCAGGTCGAAGCTTCGTCTAAGGGCTGTTTTATGATTTACGAATAGATTCAGCAGCATTAGTATCATCCTCAATAATAATCTTGTTAAATTGATGATGGGTGGCTTAGAGGATAGCTTAACAATGATGATGTTAAATTCATGATTGGATACCAAAGTGGATTAATTGCTTTCTCAAATTAGGCAACAAGTTATCAGCTCCTGAACTGCAGTGAAAAATCTCAGCTTTTCCACAGATTAATTTACCACTCCAGACTCTGCAAATCAATGCAGAAGCCCCCTAGTAAGCATCACAGTTATTATTTAGAACATGAACTTGTGAGGGATCCACAGCTTTTCCAGTTTGCTCTGCTTATTTGCATTTGCCATCTGAGTAGCTCTCAAAGGTCCAGTTGAATTACTGTTCTTTTTTTTTTTGGTCGACAAGAGAAGCTTTTGTTCCACATCGAAAATGTGATTTACAAAGCGTTGTATTCTCTACAGTGGTTTTATATAGAGAGAGTGAGTAAAAACTGTATCTAATATACATAATAATATTAGCAAGAATTTGGTCTTCCGTGACAAGTTGATTCCAATATTGTAGTCCGTTCTTTCTCTCTGCGCGTGGTAGACGCAGGTGCAAAAGTTGCCAAGAGAGGCGCATCAGCATCACAACTGACAAGATTGAGCCCATCTACCGTAAGAGAGTTAGAGAGTAGGACGATGATATGCAAAACAGCCAACACAGGGGAATGGGTAGTAGCATGCGCATACTTTTAGCTTAAATTGTCAATTAACTTCCAATCTCCATCTAGAAACTAGGAAATTATACATTAATACTAAATTAGCTACTATAACCACTATTTAAAAGATATGCTAAATTCAAGTCTCGAGGTAGCGGCCTAGTGGGTGAATGAGAATCTTTGACACCAAGCAATTAAAAAGACATACATTTCGGGGAAAAAAAAAGAAATTAATTGTAGTGCATTAATTGTATAGTCATGATAAAATAGTATAAATAACTTTGCGTAAAGCAAATCTTATATATTAGGAATCTCTATTCAAAAATCACATGTTAAAGATCGTGATAGTGACACTAACACCTATTTCTCCATCGTGCTCTTTATTATGCTTCAAAAAAACACTGTACGGTTTTTGTGTTATGCAATTTTTGTTTCACAATGTCAAGAAGATTGCAGGTGTTGTAATTAAATAAAAACTTACTTAATCCACCAAAAAGGAAAAAAGAACATGGCCGGTGGGACTCCCTCCACAAGAAAATAATATTATCTCACCAGCAATGCTTTTCTCATCATTGATGCAAGTATGTATCTTTTTCTTCTGAATTACGTTAGAGGCTTAAAACTGATTATATCTTTTTCTTCATTTAAATATAGACAAGTAACATGTAAATACAGCAGTAGAAAAAAAATATATATGTATATATATATATATATATATATATCTTCAAAGATAATATGAAGCAAAGAGGCACAAGAAGAAGTTGCAGATCTCTTATCAGCTGCATGCCATGGAAACCTAATGTATATATTGCTCGTACGTGAGACAAAATTTAACGGTGATGATTGAATCCAGGTAATCCAAACTACTCATTGTCGTAATGATGAAGAAGACCAACCCACCCCACCCCACGTGGGTCATCATATACCCACTGTAATATATTACCGTTTCCTTCAACAACAATACATTCATTCTTTTCCAATAAATTTTCATATCCAGCAAACGCTGAAAATAACGCGACACTGATGTACAATTTTCATCAATTGTACTCAGAAAAAAATAAATTAAAAAATCATCAACTTGTAAACAACCCATATCTTCTATTGGATATGCTAGCGAATGGCCTCCATCTTTTTGTACTGCTCTTCTAGACTTGTCCACATCCCAATTGGCCCAGAAAGGTTAAAAAACGAATATAGAGAAACTGAGTCGAAAAATTGCCAATGGCGGCAGATTATTTATAATATATGCCCATCACCTTTTGTAAGCTAATTAATTAGGTGTTAGACATGCATAAGTTAAGGTTAAATATGGAATGTGATCATTTAGCATTTCGATTTTGGGATATAATTTTTTGTTATTCCATTGTTTTGTCTCAAATGTTTTAGGAATTTTGTGGATGGGATGGTTCAAATTTTGGAATGAAATTATGCGTTCAAATGAACCGCAATAAAGTAACAAAATCAATTTTCAAAACCATTGATAAGGTGAATAACTGAAGTCCTTTAGTTGCAAATACTCAAGACTTAAGGACTGGTCAAATGAGAGTTGACTAGAATAAGTGACAACTGTTATGTGTTAGTTAAGCAATGATTAGTTAGTTAGCTGTGAATGATTGCAACTAACTTGTTCTAGGACACTTAGCTGAGCACTATATATACATATATAGCTCAAAATTGTAACAAATCAGTTGAGAAATGAAGATATTTTTCCTCTCTTTCTATTTTTCCATGGTATCAAAAGCATGAAAGACCTGGTGCCAAGCCACCATCAACAAGCAATTTCAATAAGCAGCATCTTCTTCTTCTTCTTCTTCTTCTTCTTCTTCTTCAATCCGAAACTTCCTTTCTTCAAATTCAAAAACTGCACCTTCAAAATCCCCTTTTTTGTCAATTCTTCACAAAATTAGGGTTTTTGCAATCACATTCTTTGATTGCTCTATTGGAACAAAATTCAACTCACAACTGTTGTAATTACATCAGTTGAATTTTTGCTCCTTCGATTACGATGGCAATGGCGTCTTCATCATCTTTTGCTGTGTACGAATCGAAGCCAGATCTCCCACAAGGTCTCAAATTCTTCATTCAGAATTTCAATGCTGTTGTGCACATTAAACTTGATAATACAAATTACATAGTCTGGAGGTCTCATCTTTTGAGTATTCTCCGAGCAAATAAGCTTTTGGAGTATGTTACTAGTGCAAAGCCATGTCCTCCATTAGATATTGTTGACAATAATGGTAGAACAGTGTCTAATCTATAATATGAGCAATGGTTGCTCATTGATCAACATCTTCAGAATTTTCTCTTTAGAGCCACTACTCAAGCAGTTTTACCTCAAATTCTACATCTTATCTCTGCTGCTGATATTTGGAAAACATTAGAGACACGTTTTAGTTCAGTTAGTAGGTCGCATATGCATCAACTCAACAATAGATTGAATTGTCTTTCCAAAGGTAACAAGTTCATACAGGCCTACTTATATGAGGTTAAAGTAAATTTGGATAGTTTGGCAGTTGTTAATGAAACAATTTCATATGAAGATCTCATTCTGCACATTCTAAGAGGTGTCCCAGTAGAATATAACAGTCTGAGGTCCGTCATCTGAGTGCAACCTATACCTTTAACCATGCCTGAATTAACTTATATTCTTCTCTTAGAAGAACTTCACTTTTAGCTGATGAAACATGCTACAATATCTAATCAATCTACTTATGAGGTTTATACTCTTCTATATACAAATGCTAGAGGCTCTAGATGTGTCCTTAGCAAAGGTAAAGGCAGACCTCCAAACAATAGAGGTAGTAGAGGTCAAAGATCCTCTTTAAGAGGTGGATTCTCTCAAAACAATTCTCTAAGGCTTCTTTCTACTCCACCAACCTCAGGTTCTATAAAGATGTATTGCCAAAACTGTGGAAAACCAAGCTATTGTCAAATTTGTGGAAAACTAGATCATTATGCTCTTAACTACTAGTATAAGACAGATTTTCAAAGCTATCATACTAAAAAGTCTTATAAGCAGGCCCTCATAGCTTTGGCATTATCTTCTGCTAAACAAGCTTCTACCTGGGTACTGGATTCAGGCGCTAACACTTATATTACTAACAATCTTGCTAATCTGTCCAGCTATGTTCCTTATCAAGGCCAAGAATTAGTTGTTGTAAGGAGTGGTCAAAGTCTTCCCATCAATAGCATTGGATCTGGTGAGTTGCATACCTCTCAAGTCTCTTTTCAGTTAACCAATGTCCTCTTTATACCACAAATTTCAACAAATTTATTATCTGTATCCCAATTTGTATCTGATAACAATTTCACTTTTTTATTTAACTCCAAGGAGGTACTAGTGTTGGACAAATCTACCAGCCAAGTTCAATTCCCGACCCTTGTAAAAATAGCCTTTACATAATGCCATTCTCTGTTTCCCATTCATTTGTCTCTTCTATTCCTGTATCATCTCTTTAAGCTCATACTTGTAAATGCTAGTCTAATTCAACCATAGCTGCTCTATGGCATCAAAGACTTAGTCATCCTACTAAGAAGACTTGTAAAATTCTAGCTTCTATTATATATAGTACTCTAGCTTATAATTCTCTAAACTCTAATGCTTGTGCTGTTGCTAAATCACATAAACTGCCATTTACTTTGTCAACTACTGTGATTTCCACACCATTTGAACTCATTCATTCTGATATGTGGGGTTCAGCCTTTTTATCTTCTTGTATGGGGTTCAAATATTATATACTGTTCATTGATGATTTTACAAGTTATACTTGGATTTCCCCTCTAAAAACCAAAGCTAAAGCTTACTCAACCTTTACTGTTTTCTACAAACTTGTACATACTCAATTTGGTAGAGTCATTAATACAATTAAAATAGACAATGGCACTGAATATGTTAACTCAAAGTTTAGTGCCTTTCTTTAAAGCTTAGGGACAGTTCGTCAAACTTCATGTCCATACACCCTTGAAAAAAATGGAAAAGTAGAAAGAAAACATAGGCACCTAGTTGAAATTGCATTAGCCTTGCTGCATCCAGCACAATTGCCTACTAAATACTAGCTTGATACTTTAGCCACTGCTAGTTTCCTTATCAACAGGCTACCAGCCTCTATTCTATTCAACAAATCACCATCTGAAGCCTTATACTCTTAATAGCCTAATGATTCTCAGCTAAAAATATTTGGTTATTTATGATATCCTTGGTTTAGGCTTTACAATCAACACAAGCTTCAACCTAGGTCTCAACCTTGTGTATTCATAGGCTACTATTACAATACTAAAGGCTATAGATGTCTAGATCTCTATTCTCTCAAGGTATATGTCTCAAAACATGTACAGCTTATAGAGCATACCTTTCCCTTTGTATCACAAGCTAGTGCTTCCTGTTGGTCTGATCCCTTTCCTTCCACTAGCACTAGGTTTCCCCTTCACTCAACACAATCTCTCATTCCCTATGTTAATCTTGTTTTTCCTACTTCATCACCTATACAATTAGTTACTATAGTTCCTAGCTCATCTACTACCTCAACATCCTCATAATCAAGTACTCCAGCCTAACAATGGCAATCCCCTGCATTTATAGGATCATCATCATTTTCACATAACACAACTTCATACACCAGCTCCCATGTGATGCCATCTAAACGTATCTTGCCTCTTATACCAATCCATCCAATGATTAAAAAGTCTAAGACAGGTCATTTAAGTTGAAATAGTTCTTCTATCATCTTAATTCTCAACCATCAACTTCAAAACCTATAAAATTTAAGCAAGCTCCAATCAACTCACTAGAGACAAGCTATGTAGGAAGAATTTAATACATTAATCAAGCAGCAAACTTGGTCCTTTGTTCCTCTTCCACCTAGCAAAAGTCCAATATGATGTAAGTGGGTGTTCAGGATCAAATATCATGCTGATGGCTCAATTTTTAGATATAAATCTAGGCTTGTTGCTAATAGATTCCATCATAAAGAAGGCCTAAACTATACTGAGACCTTTAGATCAATTGTTAAGCCTTAAACAATGAAGATGGTTCTCTCACCAGCTCTCACAAATAACTGGCTACTCAGGTAATTGGATGTATCCAATGCCTTTCTTCATGGCCATCTAAATAAAAAAAGTCGATATGGTGCAGCCACAAGGCTTTGAAAATCTTGATAAACCTAAACATGTCTGCAAATTACATAACTCATTGTATGGCTTAAAACAAGCTCTTAGAGCTTGGTACCAAATGCTAGCCAATTTTCTCATTTAGCAAGATTTCATCTACAGTTTCTCAAATCATTCTCTATTTGTTCTTAGAACTACAACATCTATGAAAATGGTTCTTGTTTATGTAAATGATCTAATAATAATTGGTAGCTGTCCTCAAGCTATTAGAACTCTGATGACTTCTATGCATACTTAGTTTACTATAAAAGACCTAGGAGAACTATCAAATTCTCTTGGATTAGAGGTACAAAAGACTGATAAAGGCATTCTTCTTCATCAAACTAAGTATGCAATGGATATCTTCAAGAAAGCAAGCTTGACTGATTGTCAATCATCTGATATTCCTACTATTTCTAAACAAACTGCCTACTCAATTATAAATACTACTACTTATGCTGATCCCACATACTTTAGAAGCTTGGTTAGTGTATTACAATACCTTACTATCACAAAGCCAGATATATAGTTCGCCGTCAATAGCATTTGTCAACATATGCATTCTCCTACTCAATATGATTTCTCTGCTTGAAAGAAACTTCTAAGGTTTATCAAGGGAACTATCTCTTGTGGCTTATGGTTTAGACCTAGTCTACTACACCTTAAAGCATTTTTTGATTCAAATTAGGCCACTAATAGCAGTGATAGAAAGTCTACAATAGGGTATTGCTTATTCCTTGGTGAGAACTTGATCTCGTGGTGTTCAAAGAAGTAGCATACAGTTGTAAGATTGTTGACTAAATATTCATTATTGATTTTGATGATGAAAATTTTGATTAAATTTTACTAAATATGTTCATTTCACTAAAAACATCTCATAGAGTGTCAAATATGAATTCTAAAGATAGATGTTTGAAAGATGGCCATGAAGAACATTATTTATCAAAGTCAATTTGACAAAGAAGATGATGAAAAGTCATAAGGAGGAGATAAGGTTTCATAAGGGGTACCGAATATATTGCTCTTTTGTGAAATACTTTAGAATCGCAAGTAATAACTCAAACTCCCATTTTTTTTCATAACGCACACAATTTAAATCTCATGAACAATGTCTTTCAAAAAATGCAAAAATGATTTCAATGCATACATAGCATAAACATGTGTTTTGGAATGATCTGAAGCTTTGAAAATTTGTTTACAAAGAGTTTTAGTTGATTTGGTGATATGAAAGATTGCCAAAACTTGTTAAATTGTGTTTTAGTCCTGTTTGGCTTTGCTTCAGCTTTTCTAGAGTGGTTGAACCCCTAAGCCGGTCGACTGGCTAACCAGAGAAATTACCCGACCAAAACAGAATTGTAGGGAAAAAGTCGAACCCCCTAGGTGGTCAACCGGCTAAGGCGTTCGGCCTAGTTAGAAAGTAAAGGGGCAAACCGGTCGACCGGTTGAGCGAGTTGCTGTAATAAATGCAATAGTCGTTTATTACAGTTCGACCCCATTTTTCTTCCTTTCTTCTACCTACCAAAGCCTTAACCTCAAAAACTCTTTAAATACACCTTCAAAGCATCAAAATATAATTAATCTAAGCTTGCAAAATTTGAAATCATCATCCAATTGCTAAAATTTTTTAGCTACACTTGTGAAATCTTTGAGCTTTCAAGAGCTTTATTTGTTATATCTTCTTGTAAGAAGAACCAATCTATCTTTCACCATTTTCACATTTTTCTTGATTGTGTACATACACAAATAGCTTGAAAATATTGTGAGAACAATTGGTAAACTTTCAAAGAATGTGGGGAAATCTTAAAGAAGAAATTTCTGGGTTCTTTGAGAGGTGGTCTCAAAGAGTTATAAAGCTTGGTTTGTGCTTCACCAAGAGTTGAAGAAGCATTTTAGTGAAGATTATTAAAATCCTAAGAGGAGCATCCTTAGGCGGTGGACGTAAGTTCGGCTGAACCACCTAAAAATCGTTTATCTTCCTACTCTCTACTCTTCAACTACATTATTTACTTAATTGATACCCTTGTGTTTGATATATTGCTTAAGAGAAATTGCTTAATTTATTTGGTGAATTTTTAAAGATGAAAATTGTTAGATATCTTAATTCACCCCCCTCTGAAGATACTTACACTTACATAGATCTTCTACTGAAGCTAAGTATAGGGCACTTGCTTCCATTGTTGCAAAAATCAAGTGGATCACTTACGATCTTCAAGATCTTGGTGTTTCTATTCCTATCCCAGTTATTTACTGTGACAACAGCTCTATTTTGGCACTTGCAAACAATCCGGTCTATCATGCAAGAACAGAGCTTATAGAGATTGTTTATCATTTTGTAAGGGAACATGTATTAGCTAAAAAGCTTCAAGTAGCAAATATTGCTTCAAAAGAACAGGTGGCTGATTTCACAAAACATCTTCCTCAATCCCAGTTTAAGTACTCAAAGTCCAAACTTCCATTGGCTGTTCCAATGATCAGTATGAGGGGGGATGATAAGGTGAATAACTAAAGTCCTTTAACTGCAAATACTCAAGACTTAAGGACTAGTCAAATGAGAGTTTACTGGAATAAGTGATAACTTTTAGGTGTTAGTTAAGCAATGATTAGTTAGTTAGTGGAGAATAATTGTAACTAACTTGTTCTAGAACACTCAGCTAAGCACTATATACAGCTCATAATTGTAAGAAATCAATTGAGAAATGAAGATATTTTCCTCTCTTTCTATCTTTTCAACCATCATTAATGCAAATTAGAAAAATTAATTTAACTAGGCAACAATAACAACATGGCAAATGACAATTCACAAATATTCCCATCACAAAGTTTGAGGTTCATGATGGTACGAGACAAAATAGTAAAAAAAAAATCAAAACTTTCGAGGTAATTCTGTATGGAATTTCATTCCAATAAAAAATTCCATGACCCATACTTAACCCTAGCATAAATCATATATCTCAAGACATGATCATACCTAAAAAATAATGACTGTGTCGATTAGGACTGATCATGTTTGTAGATTTGATCTTTATGTACCATTTTGACAATAGTGAAAAGCACTTTTCATAAAAAGTACTTATATGTACTATCAAACACCTTTTTACCTCAAAATGATATACTGAATTTAACCATCCAAACAAATAGGCCCAGTAGTCTAACCAAATTTTAAGACACCATATCTACGTAAGATTCCTAGCCATCCAGGTCCATCGTACCAAATTTCAGGACAATAAGTGAATAGCCGTATGTATCAGCACCCACTCCTACTGGAAAAATGAAACAACAAAACAATGACTATGACATCCCACGTCGGTTTGTGATGTGACTTGTGACTTGTTTATAAGTGGGTTGAGTGGGTATAACTAATAACTTGGGATAACCATTTTGGATCAATTGATTAAAGGCCCAAATAATTATTAGTTATGCCTACAACACCAATTTCGCTCGCGGGCCTGAGGGTTTGGGCTGTAGTTTTGTTTTATTTGTTTTTGGGCTACAACGAGGACGTCGCGTCTTTAAGGGGGGAGTCTGTAACCCTCCATCCCACACCGGTTCTCTGTGAAATTTGTGTGCATTTATAATGGCTTGGGTTCATTATTACTATCTTATGTTTGTCTTTGGGACGCGACAAGGACGTCGCATCTTTAAGGGAGGGAGTTTGTAACGCCTCATCCCATATCGATTCTGTGTGAGATTTGTATGCACTTTATAATAACTTGGGTTCATTACTACTGTCATTACTAGCTTAAGCATTTTGGACCAGTTAATTAGGCTCAAGTTTGGTGACAAGCCAGTAGTTAGGCCTAAGTCGTTACAATGACTCACCCAAAAAAGCCTTGATTGACACGAAAAAACCCATTGTAACTCCATATGTGAAGTTCAAGAGAAGAATATTATAAATTCTAGCTCATTGCTTCAACAAAATTTCTACATCTCATCTTTAAATGCAAAACACAACATTTTGATTAATTGGCAAAGACATCAGATTATATAGACTTCTCTTGATCATTTTCCTGGTGATTGTAGACCACAAGTGGCCCAGTGGCTAAATTGATGTTAGTGTGTCCAGTAGGGGGAAGAGCAACTAATAGTAGAAAATTTTAAATTTTAAATCTTTTTGGCTTGATCTTAGGAGTATTTTTTCAGAGCTACTGCAAAAATTCAGCATCTTCTTTGCTGATTCTGCAGTGAGTCATAATTCAAATTATAGTATACAAACTAGATCCAAGTTGCAAAAACTCGCCAAGAACGAAAAAGACTTTGTATCTTGCAGATTGGTGAAATGGTGACATCTACAATGGAGCAGCCATCGATAGGTTCACGCCGGCACGATGAGACTGAATTCAGCCTGAAAGAATGGGCTCTCCGGGCCCGAATTAGCCGAGAAAACACTTGTTCAAGAAGGTACTCAGCATCATATATCAGAAGCTTCAGAGAAGATCGGGCCAGCAGGCCTCACAGATCAAATGTTACCATTTCTAGCACAGCTTCTTCACCTGGCTACGGCGTTAGAGGTAATTAAAAACACCCCCTCAATGCTGTGTTTGTTCTACGTTCATCTGAAATCTTAAATCTAGAAAGCATATACGCATCACATGCAAATGCATTCTTCTCACGAACTTTCATTTTCTCCCAGAAGAAATCGACCCGTCAACTTATTCATTCACCACTGCCCTCAAAGGTAAGCTTTTCCGTTAAAAACTTGTATGATAATGTCGACATAAGTTCTTTTTGGTATAAGATTGTTATAAGTTGATTGGTGATTTTTGATGCAGCATTGCAGGCAAAGACAATATACAGCTGGGAATACATGTCGCCTGAAGGGTTGGCTCTAAACTCAAAGTGGAGTGAAGCAGAAAGATACATTTGCAACCCTTTATCAGGAGAAGTTCCCCTGGAATGCCTTTCTGCCAAAGCACTTAGTGCAAGATCATTTCGACACATAAGCAGCAGGATTACAATGTCTGCACCGCTTATATATCCTGCTCATCAGCCACGCCAATTCCATATGAAGCTTCCCATCACTACACTTGAACATGAAGTCAAGACCGCCACTCAAGGTATATTTGCATTTTAGATTTTTTGTTTCCAGACTTGGAATTTTGAATTCCTCTAATATTTAATTAACATTTTTCCAGAGAATAAGATTGATCATGGCATGACTAGAGATATTGGAATCCAAAGCACACCAGTTGATGATACTATTACAAATAGTCCTCCTAGTCCAGTTCCTACTCCTTCGATCGAAGAAAGGTCGATAAAGCGCGATGAAGCAGAGAGTGGAGACTCTCCTATTTCAAGTGTCAAAGGAAAATTTGAGGAAGTGGTAGGTCTCTTTTTAATTTTCAATTATTAGTAAAATAACAATGTAACATGCTTGCTAGCTGTTTTCGTTGACAAAAATACAAACACACCACTAATAGATTGTTAGTTGAGAAGGTAGTTTCGCGACCTTAAAGAAAAGAATATAAGTTCGAATTTCCAAAAATACATTTATTAAAAGGCTTTTACTTTTATCACTAAAGACTTATAGGGATTAGTCTCAAGGCTTGGCACAGATACTTTTAGAATAAAACCTCACTTTCTTTATGACTAGCTTGTAACGAGACTTTTCTATTATTTCTTCGGAAGGGTCGCGTTAATTAGTTTGGTCTCATCAAGTATATACTTTGTAGAGTTGGCTATAGTCTGAGTGGTCTCGAAGTTAGGGAGGAAGCATTGCATTGTGTGATGGTATGAGATTTGAGTTGAATTGCTTCACTTTCCGTGTGATGCTATGAAATCTTGGATGGTCCCATGCACATCATGCAAAGAAGATCTATGCCTACCTGCAATGTTTTCTTCTTAAATTTTACTGCCTGATATATAATTGAATGCAATATAACTACAGCTACTGGTAATAATGGAAACATCCAACGCTAAGATTTAATACCACTTTTGAAAAGCATTTGCATATATCAAAGACATACTAAAAGATCCAGGCTTTAAACGAAGATACATCTCTCTCTCTCCCTCTCTCTCTCTCTCTCTCTCTCTCTCTCTCTCTCTCTTGTGCCCCACTGTTGGATGAAATCTGATAACGACTAGCTCTCCCCAGACCAGACAATTGGTGGTGGAGTGTGGCCCAACTGCATGGGGGACTCGTATAGTTGGTCCCCCGGAGCTTATTCAATAAGTGCTTACCACAAGGACAAGCAGAAGACTTCTTTCTTGTGGGGATCAAATGCTTTTCCTTTTTCGCTTGCTCCCTCCTCCAGAAAACGTTTTCCTATTTCTATGGCCATTGCTGAAGCAGCTTTTTAGTGAATTAATGGGAAATGACTAAATCATTCATTGTGGACTTGTGGAAATAATCTAAACTACAATATGCGCTGGTCCAAACTAGATATTGGGAAAATTTATCATCCTTTTGCCATTCATTTAATGCATGTATCAATAATTGATCTCTCTCTCTCTCCTTTTCTTTTTCATTTTCATTCTTATTCTCTTATATCTCTTCCCTAGATTCTAGCTTGACATACACTTATAGATCCTAAATACTAATGGAATCTACCTTCTCAGGATCTAGCTGTTATCACTATGTTTTTACTTGGCTATCTTTCAGTTAAGAAGTCATAGTATAATTTCATTGAGAAAGTATGGAGACCCTAATAATCCCGAACATCGTTCACAAATTAATTACAAATGCAAGTAATCTCGAACACAATTAATGCACAAAATAAAGGCCAGTACACTTTACTCGCTGTGATTTGTCTAATAAACAGGAAGCCTAACGTGGCCTAGTTTGCGTTATCTTTTTCTCAATGAGAAACACTAATATCACCTAGACAGACATATAGCATACATCTTGCCAAAATTATAATATGAAGTACATTTCTTTTTTCCGACCAAAAAGAAATATATATATCTATATATCTATATATATATATATATATATATATATATATCCTGCATAAACTAATTGTATCTGACACATGAGTACTACAGGTAGAAATGAAAGAAACAAGAGAGGAAGAAGAAGACGCGAAAGGAAATGAGGCCGGAGAGAAAAAGAAATCAAAACAGATGATATGCAGCAGGTGCAGCAGGCAGGGTGGTTGCTTGTCATGGAGGAGTTTATGGATGAAAAGAAGGCATCAGAAAAACATCATACACAAACCCAGGATGAGGAATATCTTCCTTTGGCATGTTAATGCTTGCTAAAATTCATGAAAAGGAAAAAAGAAAAAGAAATTGCTGAAAGATTCTCGCTTTCCCTAGTATTCATGAACTCCATGTCCTATGCATGCTGCGATGTTTGATCATTTGATACTATGAGCAATCATGAATTACGAGAGTAAGGTGATAAGGTTGTCATGTTTGTATTTTTGGATTTATTTTAGTCCTTTGTCAATGTTCTGTTGTTTCCGTTTGTTTCACGTGCATACTTTTGTTACCTAATTCGAATTACACAAGCAACTGTATAGCACGACAACCGAAAAACCCTAACTCCCAACCCCCTCACCACTATATTTTTCGTTTACAATTTGAATTTAACTCATAACGTTATTATGTTACGAAAAAATCGCATATTAAAAATCAGAACCTGCCTGCAATCTCCAGGCCTCTAATTTAGATGGGATGCTGGGTTCTGTGGTTGCAGTATGCTAGATCATGTTTTGCCTCACGCCTACATGTTAACCTAAGTAAAGCAAAACATTTGGACTTTTAACTTTATACATATGCTTAATGATGTGTTGTGGGGCATTTAAATGAGAATTATTACAATCTTTGTCAGTACTGTACTTGGTTTTCTTGAAGTTAATTGTTGTTGTTTGTAAAACAAGTTAGAAAGTTATAATTAAGTTTTTATTTTTTTTCCATATATTTGTATATTAATTATTTAATAAGTACACGCTGTTTTTAGATAAAACATTCATTATGTGAAAAACCATCAATGAGGCAAGAGTTTAATATTCTCACAAGGCATGTCTTATAATACTGTTGTGATAAAGATATTTCTGAGTTCTTCTAATTTCTATGAACAACTTCTCATTAATTTATTTTTCCATTTTGTTTAAGTCTCTTCTATGTTATTCTTTTCCTTAAGATAAATCTAAAATTCTAAAATATATCTTTCCTCCAGCCAGAAAAGACACTTCAAAAAATATTTTTCTATTTATTTTTATCTCTTAGAAGAAAAGTGAAAATTTACTATGTTATCTTAATTTCAATGAAATATAAGAGACTAGAAATGACTATATCTTACTCACATCCATCCTTCATCAGCCTACTTGAACAAAAATCTCAAATGTAGCCCCATAGAAATATTTTTGTTGGTACATGAAACCACAATCTCGGAGATACACAAAAATACTCACATAGATAAAATTTTAATCTTGATCTTTAATCAAAAATCAAAGAAAGATAATGGGAATGACCTTTTTGTTCTACCAACTCTCTCAAAGAATAAACAATTTTCTCCGGTAGAAAATCCGGGAACAAGAAGATTAATCAAAAATATCGACAGATTAAAAACTAGAAGGGGGATGAAAGGGAGATCAACAGTTCGAATTTCATCTCTATGTGCAAGCAAGCTGGACATCCTCGACTGTTGTAATTTTATAATGAAATCATAATGTAATATCAAATTGCCATCCTAGTATTAAACAAGCAAAAGATTGCCTACCGAGAGTTAAATGCAATAACAGATTAAAACTAAAAATAAAAAGAAATATGCAACAAAAACAACCCAAAAGAATCTTCCGTAGCCTGCCATACATGGACAAAAGCTGTAGAGCTCCGGTTACAAAATGAATTGTTGCACTTATAGGCGGGAACAATTACACCGGTTAGACTTAATGTGACAATATATCTAGATTACAAAAACCATGCTCTTAAAAAAGGCACATACATATCAGAACAACTCAAATAAGCAACCAAGCACCCAATGTATCTTAACCACTTCGGTGTTGGCTCCACCAAGAAGTAAAAAACCTGCATTTGCAAGACCAGGAAGGATTGAATTAATATATCGTAGAAATCTTTTGATTCATTATCATCATAGTAATTAGAAAAGAAAAAGGAATTTACTTATCCATCCGCATTTAAAAAATTGAAAAAAAGGAAGTATACACAAAGAAGTCCACCTAAACCAGAAAGGGATAACTTAGAAACAATCAAGATTCAGTTTAGTAGCAGCTAAGATGTTAAAAAAAGCACCGACAGAGATCAACACTTGTGTAACCAGAAGGAGGTAAAAGGTATATAATATGTGAAGAGTAAAAAGAGATCATTGCAATAGAATCCTGTAACCAGCAATCTGTAAGTCGCAAATGAGATGTTTTATCCAGAAAGCTTCTAGCTTAGACTGCATATTTGTTGCTTGGTCGTGTCGCTACCAGACTTTAAGAGAATGTAAAGATAATTGACAAGAGGTTGGGAAGATGGTCACTTCTTGTTTTAGAAACTTGTTCACAGAAACATTGGAAAGCAAAGCTCCATGTAGCAATTTCCTTGATAAAATTACAAGTTAAAAATGTAATTACTAACTTATAATACCTCAATTGGACTGGCCCTACAGCAATGAATCAAAAATGAGAACTATTTTACAACTGAGCTTCATTATCTTGGCATGCTATCAGCGGAAGCCTTTGAGCTCGCAGTCTCTTCCTCCTAGATAAAAGAAGCAACAAAAGAGAAGCAGAGAAATTAGCAACCAAGTCACATTAAGAACATCTTCATCATCAAACACAAGAAACAATTCAAGCATATAAGATCAGTCACCTTCCGAACTAGTGCAGATGTAGGTCCAAATATTGCTGCTAGTTTGCAGGAAGGACAGAGAAAGACAGGGAGAGAGAAGGAAGATTTGGCATTTTCATGCATAAAATGATAGATGGAACAAAGAAACCAAAACTGGATGAGAAAAAATTTTGCCCATAACAGGTTTAGATTACTTTTATGGAGAGAGGACAAGATTGTCAACAAATACATCACAAACATATTATTTTCAGTCTTCGCATGAACAATTCCTTTTTTTTTGGCTACAAACGGTAGAGAGACAGCAAAGAGGGAGAAATGCCCATGCCAGTTTTGTCTGGCTAGATCATATGCTAACAGACTCAAAAGTGTGAACCTTCAAAATCTTCAACTATAGCTACAGTTTCCACCAATGGTGCTTACCTTAGAGAGCTAACATGCTGTTCAATTTTTTCTTTTTGGTCAACATCAAAAGTGAACCATTTCTCATCCAATGCAAGAGCATTGCCACTACCCACATCTGCAATGAAAGAGGTTATATCAAGATCATCCAAAATCAAGCTGTCAAGGTGGTGCAAGATAATGTATTTGGAGCTTGCCTTGAAGCAATATATCAGATTTGTCCGAGCAGCATTTTAATCTCCAATAGACACAACCATTAACATCCAAAAGGATGGGCTCTGTTCTCATGGCATCACATTTTCGTTTATCTACAACAATCATATCCAAATAGAGACAAAGTCAGCACACACCAATGTAGCTTTTAATATCAAGCCACAAAGATAAATATAATGGATCAAAAATTGTTTCAAAAGATCTAGATTACAAAATAAAACAATATATACTCATCAGAAATAAATGTTCAACAAACATATATCAATGTTGAGAATGGATTGTCTTCTCTTTCAACCAGTGCTGGTCTTTGGAGCACCCATGGACACTATAAGGTACATCAGTATCCTAGGCATTTTCACTCAGAAACAGATGAGGTTGGGCAAGCAGAAAAGGAATTAGTACAAACTTAGTGCTCACATACATAGTAGTTGAATAATGCCTTTGGTGGGAAACGAAGTGTTATGCATGGCAACCACTAGTGTTCTACTACAATATAGTACAAAATATATTCCATTTGCAGCATTTTCCATCAGGAGCAATATAAGACAAAAGGGGCAGAATATATCAGAAAGGTCATAATGCAGAGAGATCAGACTTGTGTTGCATTTGTAAAATCACATTTAGTCACAATAACACCAAAACTTGTTATTAGCATGCATGAAGTCACATCTTCAAACCGCAAATATGTCAAAGATTAACAGATGAAAACAATGATTGAAAGCAACATGGGGAACAGAACTTATTCCAAGTTTTATTTGAATTCTTCACTAATCAAGTACCAATGCCAGGCTCCTCATAAAATTCAGAAAATTTCAAAAATAATTAATTGAAATGAAGGGGAAAAAAAACCCAAGAACAAAAATGGATAATCAACTGTGGAAAACCAACTAATGTTCCAAATATTATTACTCAAACAAGTGAAGTAAATCTGTCTTGGTAGGTTAAGAGAATTCATACATACTCTTTGATAATAGGCCTTGGGAATCCAGCAGCTCAGCATGAGCTTCTGCTACTTTACATTTGATTTTAGAAACAATAGCTTCATGCTCTGCAATTGATAGAGGAGCACCATCCTTGGCAATAATTGCTTTTGCAATATCATCTTGCATTTTTCTCTTCAAATTCTTCTCCTGTCGAAAACAATTTCAAATAAACATTAGCACCTCCTGAAGAAGATGGTTACATGATTCCACTGGCAATTAATTGATAATTATTATTACCTTATCTTTTGCAGCAAGAACTTTGTCTCTGGCATCCTTTGCCTTTTCAGCAGATTTTGCATTCTGTTCTTCAATCCACTCCCTTACCTTACTGTACAAATAGAGGCAACACAACTAAATAGAATATAAAAAAAATTAAAATAAAATTCAAAAAAGAGAAGTGCTCTAACAATTTCTTTGACTTACACAGTTTCAAGAACCTCATCACATAAAAAATTCAAGAGCTTAAGCTTCTTTGAGGAGCTCAAAGATTCATACATCTCAGGTCCTTCATCTAATAAATCCAAGTCCATTGATTTAGCCACATCTTGGGACTCAGAGATGCACCTTCTAAGAGCATGAGTCCATGAATTTTTACCATTTGCTGGACTGAATTCTGGAGACCTGGAAAACATACAAAGGCTATTTACTTTAAGGTAAACCACAATACATTCACACTGAAAAATTTACAGAATATAAATATACCTTTCTCCCTGCTCCTTCAGTATGAAAGATAGCAGATGGATAAGAAACTGGACGGTCAAAGAGTATTTTCCTCGACGTACACTTCGGCTTTGTATTATGTCTCTAAGTATACATTCAGCCTGGCCTTTCTTCAAGTCAAGAACCTATTTATGGTGAAGCCAAATAAAAGTGAGACCAACTAGAATTCCATGCACTACCAACACCCTTGTTCTATAAGCAGCATATGATAGCAACAACAGAACCACTTGATGAAAAGTTATCATGCACCACACAGCCAAACATAGAATAGTTAATCCATAGGCAATGGAGAAATAAATGGAAAATTCGAACTATGTAGTTTATTTTCTCAATAAGCTCAGGCATCATATTATAGATAAATAGAAGACTTGGCTCATGAAGACATAAACGCACAAGAATGGAAAAGGTCAGCCAGTAGGAATAATTATAGAAAGTGATGGTAGAAACAGCAACCTGAGAGTAAGAAAACTCAATAACACGGAGTAAGTCCGTAATTTGAGCATAAGCAGTGCAGTCAAGATTAATTACCATATTGCAGATAATAGACATCAAATAGTTAACGAGATATGCGAGTAGGTCTTACAGAATTCTGAAATTTTGATAACATGTTCATCGAGAAAAAGAAAAAGCAACTTGCCTTTCCAAAAACAGCACAGAACTCTAGGAACTGAAATGCATTACCAACATCTTCTGGTGGTATATCAACACCAGCTACAGTTGTCAACTCAGTTCCCTGAGGCAAGGGAATATCAGCATCACAGTTATTATCCTCTTCTCCTTTTTCATTTCCAGAAGATCTATCGCAACTTTCCTTTAAAACATTCACGTTATTCTTCTTTTCATTTTGGCAATCTTCATAAATCTTTGGTCTTGCCTCATTATTAGCAAATTCAGGCTTTCTAGGGCTAGTTTCCTTGGCGACAGTGATATTGCCAACATCAGCATCATGCTTGTTCTGCAATCCATCTCTTTTTGGCTTTTTGGGCTTCTCATCACGGTGAAGACTAGGTTCGTTCAAGGAAGAATTTTTCTGCAATCCATCTCTTTTTGGCTTTTTGGGCTTCTTCTCATCACAGTGAAGACTAGGTTCGTTCAAGGAAGAATTGTTCTGCAATCCATCTCTTTTTGGCTTTTTGGGCTTCTTCTCATCAAGGTGAGGACTAGGCTCCTTCAAGGAAGAACCTTTGCAGATGCTATTATCATCCCTCACTTTCCCCGATTGCGAAGTATCACTAGGAGGAGAAGTCACCTTTACCATGAGATTGTCATCTGCACTACGTTTATGTGTCTCCTTAAGATCTTCACCCCCAACTTTCTTGGACTTTTTCTGAACACCATTTGCTGATGACAACACTGTTTGCGAGTTTGAATCAATCTTTCCATCAAAAGAATTTTCCTTCCCTCGCTTTCTTGGTGAAACAACAACAGTTTCCTGTTAAAAATTCAGAAACAGAAAATAAGGATAAGGATACCACATATGTGATCAAGAATTGCATATGTGCAAATTACTCTGCACAAACAACATAAAAAGATCTATGCACCTTCTCCGGGTCAGCATCTTTCACAACCTTTTCAGTACCAATACTTTCAGGCCCGTTAACTCGCAACATCTCTGATACTGATGAAAATCCACTTGCCTTAGCTGTCTGTGCAAGCTGACCAGTGGGCTGGAAACCCCGTTTTTTCCTGAATTTTTGACGCTCATGAGGCCAGGTAAGAAAATACTCGGAAAAGAAAAAATTGACAATACCACGGAAGCTCACATGCAAAAACTGCAGTTGCAGATCCCTCTGCACTTGGGACAATTCCAATCCCCAGTTTTTGCAACTTCTTCTGCCTTCTCTCCATATCTAATTCAAAGAGAAAAAAATATCTTAAGTGATCAACACAGGCACAGATATAATGTAACAAACCCAGGACTGACAACTGAATCCTTCTTGCTTGCCCAAAATGCATAAGTCCATGTTGACAATAATAAAGAAATTAACCATCACAAAATAATGCAAATCCAATAGAGAACCAATGCAGGACAATATAGTACATATAACAACAATAAAAACAAACGAAAAACAAAACAAGAAATGTCTGAACAGGGAAAGAATTTGAACCTGTTTAAGAGACATTTGTGACAAAACTTAATGGGGCACGGCTTGTCTTTCTTCTGGTTCATGCATGCTGCAGTGAAGTCCATGGTCTTTTGACGGCACTAATTTAAAATAAACAAAAATCAGCTTTAATGAGATGGGACTAATACAACATCAACATTCCAAAATTGGACACGTAACAAACCCAACAATATCGATTCATACATCTCCACTTCTTAATACTAAATGAACACCTTATAATCACACTATACAATAAATCCCCCAGTAATACTACTTCCGCTTTCCTAATGCAAATTTTCAGAACATTTTTTATGCAAAGCCCAAAGAATCACAAAAACAACGACTGGGTCTTAATATAAATGCAGAAACTAAATTGGACCGCATTTGATTTCTGCTTTTTACCCTTAATTAACTTTAAAAAAATACAAAAAGTGGATAATTAAGCAAAAATTACTTGATGGCAAGTCTTGCCATTCTGGGAATCGTAGATTCGGCCACCGACGACTCGGATGCCGGGGCAGCTGTTGCGCTTAGGAGACGAAGCAATCCGCTTCTTCGCCGGAGAAGATATCATTCGCTTCTTAGAAGAGCTTTTGAGCTTGTCGTTGCGTTGCTGGGTTTGGTTTTGCTTGGGTGCAGGGCTTGAAACAACTGCCATTTCTGCAGCTTCTGCTCTTATCTGCTAAGAAAGCTTCTCTGTGTCTGAAGTGTTAGAGAGAGAGAGACAAGAAGCGTGAGAGAAAAAGACGTGGGATTTTGATTGGGAATTTGGAGGGATTTTTGTTTTCACCGGATTTGAGTTTGGAGGGGGAAAAGCGCGCTGGAGCGCCATTGGAGACTCGTGTTTTTTCATTCGGTTCCCCGCCAAGTGTTTCCATGAGGCATGAACTTTTGCGTGTAAGGCTATTTCCAAGAGGTCACTTATTTTTTTTCTAAATTTAAGTAATTTGGGTTTTTTTTTATATTTTAAAATTTTTTATTTTCAATTTTATTTCAACAGCTCTCCTATCTTTTACTAAATATTCAATTTAGGAAATCTCAATTTTAATTTCACTCCAGTAGCTCTCCTATTTTATAATATTACAGTCTTAAAGTTATAGGGATAGGGAATGGGATTTGGAGGTTAGCTTTGGGGATGAAAAAAAAAACTCCTATATATAAGTGTTTTATTTTGAATTGGAAAAAAATCTAAAATTTTGGGGATAGGATAGGGGAGCTGTTGGAGCACTTTGTTATTAACAACACCCCTAAATATGAGGATTTTTGTGTTTTAGGGGATTTGTTTGAGTTAGTCTAAGTATGGTTTTATAGGTAAGTGTTGTGCATTTGAGGCGATCAATGGTCAAATTTTGTCGGATATATCGGTGATTGAGTTTCGTTAATTGGATTTTTCTTGTCGTAAAAGAAATATGATCTTATTTATTATTAATAACAAATTCTATAAAAAAAATTTCATAAATATTAACGAATAGATTTTTTATAAAATTTAATATATTGGTAATTAAAGTTTTAAGTTAAGTTAAAAATAATATCATAAGGTTCCGACACCAAAAGGTCGGACCTTATATGGTGAATTTAATCTTTGAGTTTTTTTCATGTGGATTTTTATATGTGTTAACAATATGTATAATAGATTAAAGTTTTGGCGGATTAAACACAATGGTGCTAAAGTAATCAACATTGAATTGCATGACATTTTTAATCTTAATTCCTAACATCGGTTTTTTTTTTTTTCTGGCTAACATCGTTGTATAGATATACAAAATAGACGACTTGTATCAATTTTTCTTTTCCTAAATTTTGAGAAAAAAATTTTGTTACGGTTTGAGAAAATGTCTAATGCATATTTCCAAAACATGTATCCTTTATATGTGTATTTATGCAGCATAATGGGGTAAAACAAAAGAAAAACAAAATCTTCTTTATTTGGTTTTGCTCTTTTTTTTTTTTTCTTTTTATGGATTATTTTTAAATCAATAGAGATAAACGATATATTGACAGCTTAGGGAAAGGTTTCCCAAATTGATGTGGCGATATTTTTCTGTTTTGGGTCGAGACGACGCAAAAATTTTCTTCTTCTTCTTCCTTTTTTCTCTCTCTTTTTTTTTTTTGGTGTGTTTTGTCGAAAATAAATTTGTATAATTTCGTAATTTAATGGCACATATCCGTTTCTAAGCAAAATAAGTTAGACACGATAAACAATAAAAAACGCATCTCTTGTCTGAAAGAATAGACTTGACTTAAAATTTAAAAATATTTGTGAGACTAACATCATGATATATCATGATCAGTGAATAAAAACAAAAACTTACAAGTAATATATATTGGCGAGTGTAATTTAGACTTGAAGGCGCGTGACATATCTTCAATTGGGATGTTCTTCGTTTCGGGCAAGAAAAATTGAACGAAAATGGTCATGATCCCATGTGGCAAAGCATCAGCAGGAAGACTTGGGCAATGATGAAGGTGAAGAACATGTTGACGGCAACGTTTGAGCAGTGCTTTTACACTCGGCCCACTAAGAACCCAAATCTTATTGGTCAAATGCACAATATTGTATAATTACATAATATGATATGAATATTCAGTCTTATTTAGTAGGAAAAAAGGGTAATTTTAAGACTTAAACTTTATAAGATATGAAAGTAAAAGTTTGAACTTCAAAACCTTTAATATAAGGGCTTCGACTTATGAAAAAATGATGTTTTACACACCTTTAACGAACAGTGTTAATTCTTTGTTTATATGGCATTTTTTTTCTCCCTTTTCAAATCTTAGGTGGAACTTTATTTTTCTTTTATGATTCAGATGGATTTTCCTATATGGCATTCAAAATCTACATGAAATATATACATAAAATTATAATATAAGCTATCTCATATATGAACATATATATAAATTTTGGACTTCTTTTTTATGGGTTATGGGAATATAAATTCATCTACGTATTTTTTGGTTACTAATAAAAAAGTTTATATATCTTTAAAATTTATAAAATATAAATTAACTGTGTCGTTTAAGTATTAAAAAGAAAAAAAATTAAATAAATCACAATAAACAAAAATTAAACCTATAAACAAATGCTAACTTTATAAACTAGAAATAATATACCTCTATTGAAATCCCCACAAATGGTATTTTCTGTAGAAATAGTACTTTTGCTTATTTCGATAATCCTCAATATAAAAGAAAAAAGTTTAGGAATTACTAAATCTGATAGGAACATCTTTGAGTCCTTCCAAGTTCTTTGCTGGTGTGCAGGATGAAGGAAGAACAAAACAAGGGCAGGCTCAAGCGAGAAATAAGGCAAAATTTTGATAACCCAGACGAAGAAGCTTCATAGTTCCAACCAATACAAAGGGCTGTCGCCGCTGCTTAGCGCTAGTTCTATCTTGGCCAAGCAGCCAAAGCCGGGGACCTAGCTAGTAGTTTTATTAGTAGTTATTTCTGGTTTAACTCCCCCTTTTTACCTTTTTTTTGTTTATAGTTAACAGGCTTTTCCAAAGAATTACTACAGCTTTTTCACTCCCTTTGATTATCATATACAAAAAAGTATCTTCCATTTTCATACTAAGTCTCTCTCTATTCTGGCACATAAATGAAGGGATCAAAGAGATTATGTATTAAGAGAGAAATCCCAGGAAAGAGGGAATACATATTTCTATTAGTTTACAACGTCTTTATATAGGAAAATTTCAACAAGGAATTAGGAATTTACAAAAGGAATTTTCTACAATTTAAGAAAAAGAATTTCAAGTCCTTGATTGCTGCTAGCTTCCTTATTGTTTGTAATTCCTTTATTGCCACTAGCTTCCTTTTTGTGTATGATTTGCTTGCTAGCATTCCCCCTCAAGTTGGAGTGTGTAAATCATGAACACCCAACTTGCTAAGCAAGCCTGTATGTTGAGATTTGCCCAAAGCTTTTGTGAAAATGTCCGCTAATTGCTGCGTAGTAGGCACATGACTTGTTTCAATCAAACTTGCTTGTACCTTCTCTCAAATGAGATGACAATCAGTCTGAATATGCTTTGTCCTTTCATGAAAGACTGGATTTGAGGCTATGTGTAATGCTGCCTTGTTATCACAAAACAATGTAGCAGGTTTTGAATCAAAAACCTTAAAATCGTTAAACAGGTATTTTAGCCAAGTCAGTTCACAACTTGCATTTGCCATAGCGCGATATTCCACCTCCGCAGAGGATCTTGAAACAGTTGATTGTTTCTTGTTTTCCAAGAAATGAGTGACTTTCCAAGAAGTATGCAAAAACCTGTTGTGGAACGTTTTGTTATTGGACAACTGGCCTAATCTGAATCATAATAAGCTCTTAACGACAATGTGTTGTCTTTAGGAAATAGTAACCCTTGGCCAGGAGAATTCTTAAGATATCGAAGTAATTTCATGGATGCATCAAGACGAGGTTTCCGAGGAGCATGCATAAATTGATTGAGTTTGTGAACTGTAAACACAATATCTGGCCGAGTGATCGTCAAATAAATGAGTCGACCAATAAGCCTACGATATATGGATGGATCATGCAGAAGTGTCCCTTCTTCATTTGATAATTTAAGGTACTGTTCCATAGGGAGGTTGCTGGGACGTGTACCAAGTTGGCCAACGTCATTAAGGATATCAAGAGTGTATTTCCTTTGAGATATGTATATTCCCTGAGTAAATCGAGAAACTTCAATCCCGAGAAAATACTTAAGTGACCCAAGATCCTTGATGTGGAAATGACTCTGAAGAAAAAACTTTAACTGAGTGATTGATTCTGGACTATTTCCTTCAATAATAATGTCATCCACATATACTAGGACAATTGTGAATGATGTGCCATGAGAATGAGTAAACAATGAGTAGTCAACACGAGATGGAGCATAACCTGCATCATGAAGAGCAGAAGAGAGCTTGGCAAACCAATTTCTGGAGGCTTGCTTAAGGCCATATAAAGATTTGTGCAAACGACAGACTGTATTATCCCCCTGTTTGCCAAGTCCATGAGAAAGTGTCATATAAACTTCTTCATCCAAATCGCCATGTAAAAATGCATTATGAACATCCATTTGATGAAGAGACCAATTTTGAGAAGCTGCAATGGCCAAAAAACACCCAACAATTGTTAATTTAGCAACTGGAGAAAATGTCTCGTTATAATCAATACCTTCCTTCTGGGTATACCCTTTGGCGACAAGGCGAGCTTTATGTCGTTCTAAGGAACCATCAGCCTTGAATTTTAATTTGTACACCCATCAACATCCTATAGGTCGTTTGCCAGGGGGCAAGGAAATGATAGACCAAGAGCCATTGGCCTTTAAAGCAGATAGTTCATCGGTCATGGCCTTGTGCCAATGAGGATCCTTCATAGCTTCTTCAAACGAGGCAGGCTCCAAATGTTGGGAAACAAAAGAGATATAACAACGATGGGACGGAGAAAAATGATTATAAGAGAGGAAGCGGGAAAAAGGATAACGCGTACCTATCCTGGGAGCTTACAATGAGTTAGACGTTGAATTGGGTGTAATATCGGGGCATTCGTATTCTCGCAAGTATGACGGAGGGTGTCGTTCGCAAGAGAAACGTCGTGGTAAAGCTGTAGGTGAACTATCAGGAGGGAGTGGTGATTCTAAAGGATTGTTGGTGAAAAATGGTGGTGTTTCATGTAGCGCATCGTCAGAAGAGAGAGGAGTATCCGTAACAGGTAAGGGAAGTACTGGGGTGTGTTTGGTGGAAGAGGTTTGATCGAAGTCAAAGGGAAAGGTGGTCTCATGAAAGACAACATCTCAAGATGTGAACATCTCATTTGTCTCAAGATCAAGGAGGCGATAAGCTTTTTGGCCAAGGGGATATCCCAAGAAGAGACAGGGATGGGCAACGAGAGCAAACTTAGCGGTCATAGTAATGTAGGCGAAACAAAGATAGCCAAAGACACGTAGGTGATTGTACGAGGGAGGCTTGTAAGTGACAATTTCATAAGGTGTTTTGCCTGAGAGAAGAGGGGTGGGAATGCGATTGATAAGATGGACAGCGCTAAGGATACAATCACCCCAAAAATGGAAAGAAAGAGATGCTTGAAAAAGTAAAGCACGAGCAACATTTAAAAGGTGTCTATGCTTGTGTTCGGCAACCCCATTTTGTTGAGGGGTGGCAATGCAGCTATGTTGGTGAATAACGCCATTGTCACGGAAGATAGAAGTGAATTCTTTGGAGAAAAATTCTGTATCGTTATCGCTTCGAAAAATTTTAATTGAACTAGAAAATTGAGTTTGAGCCATTTTAAAAAAAAGATTTTAATAAATCACAAGCTTCAAATTTGTAACGCATAAGATAAACCCATGTGCAATGAGAGTAATCATCAACTACAATAAGAAAATATCGAGCACCAGAAATGGAAGGGACTGAATAAGGCCCCCAAATATCACAATGGATCAATTCAAAAATATTCGTTGTAGAAATAGAACTATGAGGAAAAGGTTGCCTTGTTTGTTTAGCCAATGGACAAGTAGGACAAGTAAAGTGAGAGTCAAACGAAATAAAAGAAACGACTAATGATAAATCCCGAATACGAGAAGGAGATGGATGTCCTAGCCGGTTGTGCCAAATGATAGGTGAAACAGAATGGTGCACTGTATGTGATGCTGGTGCAAGGGAGGTTGGTGAACTGAACAGGTAGAGGCCATCAGTCCCTTTACCCTAACCAATAGTCCTCCTCGTTGCAAGGTCCTGAAAGACACAGAAATCAGGGAAAAAAGTCACTGAGCAATTGAGAGACTTTGTGAGTTTGCTGACAGAAATTAAATTAACATTGAATGAGCTGACATGAAGTACATTAATTAATTGTAAATCAGAAGAAAGTGCAATAGACCCAGTAGACAAGACAAGAATGGTCGTGCCATTAGGTAAATGGATGGGACAATTATTGTATAGTAGTTGTTGTTTGAAAAACTCAGAGCTACAAACCATATGATTTGTCGCCCCAGTGTCAATAATCCAAGGAGAATATTGTGAAGAAAAAGAGGCAGCGGAGCAAGAGAAAGGAAGGAAGTTACCTGCCGTATTTGCTAAAGGAGAAGAGGTACCTTCATTGAGCAAGGCTATAATCTGCTTATATTGAGCCGGAGTAAATGAAGGTGTAGGCTGAACTTGGTCATTAACAAGGGCACCCGAAGATTTACTACTAGCAGTGGCATGGGAAGAAACCTCACTTCCTGACTTGTGTTTTGGATGACCAACTGGAAAACCATGCAATTTCCAGCAACGTTGGATAGAATGACCAACACCACTAAGACCGAGCCCTCGACAATGATCACAAATAGGGCGGCTACGTCCTTGATTTTTTTTCGTTCGCGGGACCAGATTTGCTTGAGGACTGAACATTTTGGATAAAATTATTTAGAGCAGTACGAACAAAGAGTGCGGTGGATTCCATCGACATTGGTGCCATAGTGATTTCGCGTTGCTTTTCTTCTTGGAGAACAAGGGCATAAGCTTGATTAATGGAGGAAAGAGGGTTCATGAGCAAGATTTGGCCACGAATTGCAAAAAATGACCCATGAAGACCCATTAAAAATTGAATAACATGTTCCTCTTGTTCGTGTGATCTTAGATCTGTTAAAGCACCGCAAGAGCAGGTAGGTGGTGGATGATATGAAGCAAGTTCATCCCATAGAGATTTCAAGCGATTTAAATAGGAAGCAACTGGTGAGTGAAGCTGTTGAAGTGATGAAATAGCTCAACGAATTTGAAATATACGAGGCGCGTTGCTTTGGGAAAATCGTTCTTTAAGATCTTTCCAAACAGTAGATACTGAATCCATGTAAATAATACCGTGTGCGAGATCGAGATCAATAGAGTTAAGAACCCATGAAAGAACCATGTCATTGCAGCAAGTCCAAAGAGCATATTCAGTAGGAGAAGTGATAGCATTGGGTCTGTCAATGGTACCATCAATGAAACCAAGTTTGTTTTTCACACTGAGCCATTCGCATAGCACGACTCCAAGTTGAATAATTGTCCCCTGTTAATTTTCGTGAGACAAGATTTGTACCTGGGTTGTCTGAATTGTAAAGGTAATATGGTTTAGATGAGTCATAGGTGACATTTGAAGGTGTAGAAGATGGAGTTGCAGTACTGTTGGCATTTCAATCAGCCATGTGAAAAGAAAATATTGCAACAATTGAAAAAGGATGAACACGCTTAAGACAACAAGCGGAAAAAAAAAATTTAAGAAAACCCAGCTGATACCATATTAAGAGAGAAATCCCAAGAAAGAGGGAATACATATTTCTATTAGTTTACAATGTCTATATATAGGAAAATTTCAACAAGGAATTAGGAATTTACAAAAGGAATTTTCTACAATTTAAGAAAAAGAATTTTGAGTCCTTGATTGCTGCTAGCTTCCTTATTGTGTGTAATTCCTTGATTGCTGCTAGCTTTGTTTTTGTGTATGATTTGCTTGCTAACATTATGGCAGCTCATGTTCACCAATAATATGTTATTTTACGATTTATTTTGATTTATTCAAATTTGTTAGTGTTTAATATTTAAATTGCATAGATAATTTATATTTTTCAAAATTTAAGTATACATGAAATATTTTATATTTTGTAATAGAAAATATATGTAATTAATTTATATTCACATAGCTCACAAAAGAATCACTACAAAAAAATTTTGAATTTGAGAAGGAAAATTTTCGTTTCAAACTTGGAAAATTACATCTCAAAATGGATTTGAGACAGAATTTGAGATGGAAATTTTTCATCTCAAAAACCCTCATCTCAAATTTTGAGACGGAAAATTTCGTCTCTAATTGAGACGAAAACTTTCCGTCTCAAAATTTCTGTCTCAAATTTGTATTAACGCATTAAAAAATTTAGCCCAAAGTTTCCATCTCAAATTCATCAATTTTTAGTTGTGAATGTCCAAAATTTATAAATGTGCACATATACATGATAGATTATAATGTATAAGTTTCATCCCATATAGATTTAGAATGCCATGTAAGAAATCCACCTAAGCTACGAAAGACAAATAAAATACCTCATAATATTTGAAAATGAAAAAGTATCATATAAGCAAAGAATTAAAACCGTTAGTTAACGTTGTGTAACACTTTAGTTTTTCATAAGTTCAACCCCTTGTGTTAAGGTTTTAAAGTTCAGGCCCTTATTTTTATATCTTACAAAGTTCAAGCCTTAAAATTGTTAGCAAGATAATAATATCTTTTGGTGTCTCACATAACCTTAGATGTATATGCCAGCTAATAGATAGTGAACTGACTACTTAGAGATAAGAATTACTCCTGTACAATTCTTCTTGCTGTGCAACTCTTATCATGTATCACTATATATTAAATGCAATACAAAGGAACTTCTTACGAGCAAACTACAATCTTTCATGGTATCAAGAGCGCAGGAGTGTTTTTTTTTTTTGTTCGCTACTGCTGTTCTTCTCTGATATTCATCCTTTTTCAAACTTTTTATAGGCTTTTTTACAGACATCATGGATGCTTCTTCTTCAAAAACAGTCACCACAAAGTTGCCCTCTGTTTCGACTATTTCTCAAGAGCTCTCTGTCAAACTCGCTGCAGACAACAACATTCTTTGGAAAACTCAGGTTCTGCCTGTCTTATGGTACCATAATCTACTTGGTATTATTGATGGTACCTTAATAAAGCCTACCGATCCTGAAGCAGCAGAACAATGGAACAAACTCGATCAATTAGTGCTTGGCTAGCTCTTGGTTTCTCTCTCCGATGTTGTTCTTTCGCAAGTAATTGATAAGCAGACAGCTCATGAGGTTTGGACTATTCTTGAGGTAATGTATGGCTCTCAATCTCGAGCTCGTGTTTCTTTGCTTAAAACAGAGCTTCAGACTATGGTTAAAGGAACTCGTAGCATTCATGAATATATACAATATGCAAAATCATTATTTTTAAAACTTGCTAGTGCAGGGAAACTTGTTGATGAAGAAGATTTAGTTCTCTGGACATTACGAGGATTATCATCAGATTTTGACCCTATTATTGCTGCAATAAATTCCCGTCCCAATTCTCCTTCATTTGCCGAAACTTGTGGTCTTTTATTAGATTATGAGCTGCGTATACATTCTTCAGCAAATACACTTGACAAGCAGGCTTCAATCTCTATTAATTCTTCTATGATGTCTAATAATTCTCCCAATCGAGGCCGTGGTTCTCGAGGTCGAAGAGGGGGAAGCGGAAATTTTGGCAGAGGACGTGGTCAAACAAATGTGAGGTTCTTTAATAATTCATCACAGCAGCAACAATCTCAGTCTCCTTCGACTGATTCAGATCAGGTTGTATGTTACAAGTGTGGATATCCATTTCATAAAGCCACGCATTATTGGGCTCCCCCTGATGTTATCGCAGCCAATACAAAAGCCTTTTCTTCTATGCAAATTGCTGATAATTCTGATTCTCAATGGTACCTGGATACTGGTGCAACTCATCACATGGCTCCTAGTGATGAAAAATTAACTCGTAAGAAATCATATTCAAGTACGGATCATGTACTTGTTGGTAATGGTTCCACTTTACCAATTACACATAGCGGCAGAAAAATTTTTAATTTCTCTCGTGGTCCTGATGTTTCTTGCAATGTTTTGACTGTTCCTTCCATTGCAAAGCGCTTGTTCTCTGTTGCTCAATTTGCTAAAGACAATTTATGCTATTTTATTTTTACAGCATCTGGTTACTATATTAAGGACATGAGGACGGGTCAACTGCTACATCGGGGAACACTTAGTAGGGGTCTCTATTCACTACAGCAGCCCAAGGCTCTTTTCATGGCAACCAAGGCTTCTTCAGAAATATGGCATGCTCGTCTTGGACACCCTTCAGCTTCGGTACTATCTCGTTTAGGAAAATTTTTAGACTTTGATTCTATTTCTACAAATAAACTCTGTGAAAGTTGTCAGTATGGGAAAAGCAAGAGACTTCCTTTTGATACTGTGGCAAATTTGATGTTATTCATACAGATGTATGGGGGACCTTCTCCTACTGTCTCTATTGAAGGTTATCGATTTTATTTGATCCTTGTTGATGAGTATAGTCGCTTTACATGGTACTATCATTTAGTGCGTAAATCTGATGTTATCACTATTTTTCCGAGTTTTCTTGCAATGATTAAAACTCAATATCGTACCACGGTTAAGTGTATACAAAGTGATTCCGGGGGTGAATTTCTAAATCATACTCTAAAGCAATTGTTTCAAACCAATGGAATCAAACATCGAGTTTCATGTCCTGGAACCCCTGAGCAAAATGGGATAGCTAAACATAAATATCGTCATATAGTTGAGACAGGTCTCACTTTGTTAGCTCACAGTCATCTTCCGAAAGAGTTTTGGAACTATGCTTTTTCTACAGCTGTGTTTCTTATAAACAGACTACCGTCTGTTATTCTTAACTATCAATCACCATATATATTATTATGTGGAGAGCATCCAAATTATTCCTTTCTACATACTTTTGGATCTCTTTGTTATCCTTGCTTATCGCCTTTTGGACGACGCAAGCTCGATTTTAAAACATGCAGATGTTTATTCTTGGGTTATAGTCCAAATCATAAAGGATACAAATGTTTTGATCTCGGTACTGGCAAAATTTTGATTTCCAGGCATGTTATTTTTTATGAGACTGTATTTCCAGGCCTTCACAATTTTTCTCTGAATAGTTCATCTCCTCAGGCCTTCAAGTTTCGTCCATTTCCAATTTCAAAAATGGTGTCTAATGATATGTCTCTAGAAACACAGGTTGATCGCCTAAATAATACCATTTTGCATGGTCCTGGTGCGTCACAGTTGAAAGAGTCCTCATGTAATTCGTTACCTCATCTTGGATCTCTATCTCTCTCACATGAAGGCACCAGTGAACTACCGATTGATGCATGCCACAATTCCCCAACTTTGTCTATTGATATACCACCAGCAAATACTTCTCCTTTGGTGCCATAGGATGAACATAATGTTGATGACATGGCAATTAATTCTCAACCTCATAATAATGCACCAACATCAGATGTTCCACCAAGTTTAGTAACTGATTCGTCTTCTGTTATGCAAAGTCGTGCCCACAAAATGGTAACAAGGTCTATGCATGGAATTTTTAAACCCAAGGCTCTTTTAACAACACGATATCCAATAAAGGCGAGCTTACTTGCTTCTGCTACAAATTTGCCTCTAGAACCATCTAGTTTTACACAAGCACAAAAACATGCTAAATGGAGAGAGGCCATGAAAGAAGAATTTAATTCTTTATTAGCAAATCGTACATGGTCGCTTGTTCCTCACCCACCAAATGTTAATATTGTTGGGTGTTGTTGGGTTTTCAAAATAAAACAAAAATCAGATGGCACATTGGAGCGTTACAAAGCACGATTTGTTGCTAAGGGATACACACAACAACCAGGTAGAGATTATGGCGATACTTTCAGTCCTGTGGTAAGAGCCTACACTATTAGACTAGTTATTTCTTTAGTGTTGGCAAATCAATGGCCTTTACATCAATTAGATGTCAAAAATGCATTTTTACATGGTGATTTATCTGAAGACATCTACATGACTCAACCCCAAGACTTTATTGATGCTACATTTCCAGATTATGTTTGCAAGCTACACAAATCAATCTACAGGCTAAAGCAAGCCCCACGGGTTTGGTATCAACACTTTAGCTCGTTTCTTTTGACATGTGGTTTTCACCATTGCCAACACGATGCCTCTTTATTTATTCGGGGAAGTTCTAATAGTATATTGATATTGTTGATTTATGTGGATGACATTGTGCTCACTGGTACTTTAGCAGAAGTCAAGGCGCTTGTCTCTGAGCTTTCAAAAGTCTTTTCAATGAAAGATTTGGGACCATTACATTACTTCCTTGGTATGTGATGGGCGTCGAAACCACCAAAAATAAATTCCTATCTCTTACCTTGCAACTTTAATTTGTGTACGCGGTGAGAAAAGGGTCGAGTCCACAGGGATTGGAGAAATTTAGAATATGCTAATTATGTCAAGTAGATTAATCAAGCGAGTCACAAGCAAAATGGGGGGTTTTAATGCAAAAATAAGTAAAATAAGCAAAACTGTCCAGCCACTAGTCGCACTGCGTGGGCACGCAACTTGGCCTGAAAATAAAAAATTGTAAATAAAAAAAACTAAAATACGCATTTCTAAGTTAACGCAAGACTAGAAAAATAGAAAATCAACAAGAATTAAATCTAGCCTGAGGAACAATCGCAATTTCGGTTAACAAATTCGATCCTAGATTCAAAAATACTTTCAACTATTTCGATAAAGCAGTTATGGTTATTGGCTCGACCTAATACCCTCATATTTTCTTACAGAGTTGATAACGGTTTAAATCCCCTACGATTTTTTCCGCTATCGTCTTACCTATTAGACGTTCTAATCCCCGGAGATGCTCGCAAGATCTATCTAACGGCAGCAATAAAAATCTAGAAAGACCTGATTCTAAAAGTCAATACTCTCGCGGTAATTGCTCATTTAAATTGCGTAATTACACACAAAACCTGGTTATCACTATTTTTAGATTAATTAAATTAATCTAATTGGCTACCTATTGTCATGCAATTGAATAACCGTGCAAAAAATTAAACAATCACAGAACAATATTAATTCTTGAAATAGTAAATACGCAAATATCAAAATAACATGAAAGGAATAAAACAATTAGATCTCACGGAATTGATGAACCGAAATATTGATTAATCCTTGGCTAGAAAAGAAAATTAGAACAGCTTGTCCATGAATTTTGCCTAAAGAATAAAGAGAAAATTTACTGTTATCTGCTAAAAGCTGTCTCTCTCTCAAAGTGCAAATAAGAGGTATTTATATAAGAAAAATCTTAACCTATTTTCCTTGTTGGATAAGTAAACCTGGCCAAAAAAGAATAAAAAGGTAAAAACCTAAAATATAAGTTCCAACAAAATAAAAAGTCTGCTAATGTTTAATCTAATTCCTTCCAAAAGCCCAGAAAAAATATCTTCCGTCTTGGTCAACCCAGTCAAACCCGCATAGCAATTAAATGGCATTTTTTCACATGACGATATCAACTTTGACCGCTACAAACATGTCCAAAAAGCTTCTATATCCATATATAGTGCATCCAACTCCTTTTCCTAAGCACAATTATGCAAAATTATATTAAAAACATCGATTAAGAAGCATTCTATTCCAAAATCAAGTACATCCAATATATAAATTAAACACTTATTTAGAACTTATCAGTATGAAAGTCCACTATTCAGCTAGGGCCGTCTCTCTTACTCAAACAAAATATGCAATGCAACTTTTGCAACAGTTTGGTATGGATGGAGCAAAGCCTCTCAATACACCACATGCTGGCACACGCTTACATGATTTAGAAGGTGATTTACTTTCTGATCCTGGTGAGTTTTGGCAACTAGTGGGTCAACTACAGTACCTTACTATGACGAGACCAGATATATCCTATGTTGTTAACTCTGTATGCCAGTTCATGCATGAGCCAAGGTGCCACATCTTGTAGCAACTAAATGTATTTTGCTCTATGTTGAAGGAACTCTTACACATGGCCTTACCTTTCAGCCGATGACTTCTTTAGAAATAACTGGCTATTGTGATTCTGATTGGGCTGGTTGCCCTATGACTAGGAGGTCCACAACTGGGTTTACCATATTTCTTGGCTCAAATTTGATAACATGGAGTGCAAAAAGGCAAAATATTGTTTCTAAATCAAGTACTGAGGCTGAATATCGAGCGTTGGTTGCTCTAACATTTGAATTGTTATGGGTGTCACATATTGTATGTTTCTTGGGCCTCACAATGTCCACCGTACCACGGATATTATGTGATAATGTGAGGATTATATACTTGGCTTCCAATCCTGTAATTCATCATCGTAGCAAACACATTGAAATTGATGTGCATTTTGTTCGTGAGAAACTCAAAGATGGCCCTTTTCAGCTTTCTTTTATACCATCTGATTCTCAAATTGTAGATATTTTCACCAAGCCGCTGTACAAACCAAGGTTTGAGCTACTCAGAGACAAGTTGCATGTGGCTTCCCCACCGTCAACTTGTGGGGGTGTTAGCAAGATAATAATATCCTTTAGTGTCTCACGTAACCTTAGATGTATAAGCCAGCTAATAGATAGAGAACTGACTACTTAGAGATAAGAATTACTCTTGTACAATTCTTCTTGCTGTACAACTCTTATCATGTATCACTATATATTGAATGCAATACAAAGGAACTTCTTACGGGCAAACTACAATCTTTCAAAAATTACCTTTTTCCCATATTCATTATATAACTAGAGTATAATGATCAGTACGATAGACCAGAGGAACAAATAATTTAAATATTTTTATTTATTGTTAATAATTTATTTTCTCTATTTACAAGTATAATATATAAATATATGTATTGAAGTTTAACTAATTTTTCAATAGAAAATAATTGACACATGTGGAAAGCTAATTGTGGACTCTATTTATATAATATATAGATATTGATATATATAATTTGAAAAGAAATATTATCCAATTATGAGAAAATTTTTATATTAATAAATATTTTTATTTAATAACAAATAATTCTCAATTTAGATTGTGAAATAATTTTGCACGAATGATATTCTAGATTAGTATCAATTATATGACCTAGAAAATAATGCTCAATTATAGCTTAAAATTTTAGTTTAATTATAAACAACTTGTACCAAACTAAAGATAATTCTTATTTTGCATTGGAAATTAATTTGCATAGGAATAGTTTTATATTAGTATCAGTTACTCAACAAACCTTCTCTCGTTATTTATAAACATACGAAACCTCCACGGTTGAAGACACCAGCAGCACTTTCCTCCTTGCTCTCTACAAGAAACCACGTAAACCATAATCACCATTTCTTTACCAGAAAGAGTCACTCAAAACCTTTCAGCTAAAAGTCTAGAGGTTGAGCTAGCATTATTTATGGCTATTGGCAATGGAGGGAGAAGCTTCATGGGACCTCTCTTGGTCGTGTAACTTATTTTACTTGGACTTGTTGGATGGTCTTTGGACAAGTACATTAATGGCGAACATAATCATCCTCGTTAGCTGTCTTCCTCTCGCTCTCGTTAATTTGTCTAAATGCAAAGTGTTCGTTTGAATTTGTTTCTTCCAGAGCGTCGTTTTAACTTTTGGAGAAGTGCTTTTCTGAAAGCCAAATTTTTTGACTTAAAAAAAAAAAAAGAAGAAGAAGCTGAAATTGAGATGATGGACTCTATTCCTTTTTCATTAATTTAGTCAGTTGATTAGTTTCACTAATATAGTAGTTCTAGAATTATTAGGTAGTTTAGAGAAGGAAATTATTAGGTCAATACGTTGGTAGTCTTGTGTTTGGTGCATGTCTATGGTTCTAATAGAATTGTTGCTCTAGAGAGTGCCTCGTCAAGATTAGGATTGAAGCTCTGTTTGTTATAGTCTTATTTTAAGATACTTATCTTATTGAAATGAGGGTACATCTTATAAGATTTAAGAAATCTTATCATATATCCTATGAAAATTCAAAACAAAATCATACTTTTTATCTTATAAGAAATAAGCAATCCATCCTATTTTATTTTTTACAATTATAGAATGTATAACACATGTGATAAGATATCTTTAAATCTTATAAGATATCCCCAAATTTCAATAAGATAAGTATCTTAAAATAAGATCATTCCAAACACGCTACGAGTATTCGGCTTCTTCGTCTAGGCCTACTTGCGACTGCCATAGCCCCCCAGTGTTCAATTGGTACAGACTTGCTCTCTGTTTGCCGCATCACTTCAAAGTGTCCTTACTACTCGATGATTCCATGGCGCTTCATTTTATTGTTTTAAGTTTTTGAGTTTTCACATGGATGTATTAATCTCTGAAGTTTCTGCAGTCTTGTCTGCAAGCAGATCATAATGGGAGGGCATAGAGGAAAGCGCCTGGTAACTCCCCAAAGTTGTCCTCCACAAGGCAAACGCTGGAAGCTTTTGTTGCATTTTCAACTGTGAGCCAATTTCTATATCTACTGCTTCTGCATGCTGGCGTGTTTAGCAGCAGGTATGGGCTGAGACTCCACATGGTAGCATTAGCAGGCAACATACATCGGTAAAGACTGAAAACCCAGTCAGTGATCTGATGAATAAGGGCTAAGGCCTTCCAATGAAATGCTAAAACGAGAGCTGAACTGCCGGGCAGATTCACCAATTTGCTTTTAGAGCATGTTTTGGCAGATAAAAGTTGTCACGCAACATGCAGGCTGTTTGGCGCTCTGCTATTTCATTTGGTAGATTCAGAAAGAAAGGTGTCTAAATACTCTCTGTTGGAACTTGGGGAGTAGCATATTCTTCAATTTATTGTGTAATATTCACATAAGCTTTTCCAAATTTGGTAAAGAAATATCAATGTCGGATTAGGATTACCATATTTGAGCCTCTTTGGTGTGGAGACGGTTGAAAATTTTCGCGTCTAGCCTTCAAGCCTGGTCACACATTATTGTGTAGGACAGAGACGTTGAAATGAAGCTTTAAACAGAGCCCACCTTTGACGATATGATCAAAGACCATGGACTGAGGAAGGTTTGCTAGGATTTGTATCTGCTTGTCATACGCCATTGATTTGCTAGACGACCTTATTGTGATGTTTGTAGTGTTGTCACTCTCAGTTGTGAATGTACGTTATCTTCGTTGTATAGTCACTCAATGGTAGATACAGTTGTCAATCAGCGATAAATGTTACTCTTAATGGAAGATATTATTGTCAATCAGTAGTAAAAGTTACGCGATCTTAGTCGTATTGTCACTCTCAGCGGAAAACACTGAATGTACTAGTTGATTATTCTCCTCGAGACGATTTTAAGTATGGTATCTTTCAGTTAAGTTCTCAAGCCCTGTAACTTGAGGAACAAAGTAAACTCAAAATCTGCAGAGGATTCATCGAGGAGAGATAGTAAATCATTGCCATGACTGCAGAACTGACGATAACCAAAAAATAAGACACGCAATAACATTATAGAAAGCCTTTCTTGAGTACCTATGGAACCTCGTAACAAAAGCACTAAAATATAGGGCCATCACCAAACTAGATTGTGCTTCTTTGTAATGCATATCTGAAGACATATTTCAATCCTCGTTCTCCACTAGATTGAAGACATCAAGTCCATTTAAATCTTGTTGAAAAATCTCCCAGAGACCCTAGATTAAGATCACAAATAACAGTACAAGGCTAAACTACAGATACATCACTGCTTCCCCTCGCCTGACTCGGGTTTCGAAGCTTCCTTGATTTCATCCCCGGCATCATCCTGAAATCAGAAAAGTCATGAATCAAGCTATTCTAATTGCATTCCGTCAAATATTATTGATGGTAATGAACGATGAGCACTCGTGATAGTAGATTTGGCCTATTCATTAACTTCTAGATGCCAAGTTGAACATGACTAATACCATTCAGGCTTTCACGATCTAGATGAGTCCACTATTTGACATACAATTGTCAAGACGAGCAAAAGTTTTCTTCAGAATGGACTTTCATGTTTTGGCAGACCCCACAAGCATCCAACCATAACATTCTTAATAACCCATGCTGGGCCAGCTTATATAAATAATTTAGACCAACTCTCCTGGAGGGGCACAAGGTCATTGTCTAACACAGTCTGTACAGGTGATGCAAGTATGAACATGAGTGTTGGGCCATGTTGACAAAAGAGGGGGAAGAGTGAAGAGAGATAAGGGGCATACCGCAGCATCAGAAGTCCAAAGGGTCAAGTTATCACGGAGAAGTTGCATGATCAATGTGCTGTCCTTGTATGATTCCTCGCCCAACGTATCTAGCTCGGAGATGGCCTCATCAAAAGCCTGCCAAAGAAACACAAGTCATAGAGTTCACAAAGTACCTCCCAGAAAATCCTCAGCAATCAAACAACAAGACTGGCTATCATCAGTCCTTGCCATTCTCACCCTAAACAGAGTAACAATACATGGTTTCTGAATTAGGAAGCATTGTGATGATCCAATCTTCCAAACCACAGACTTCGAACCCTCCCCCCCCCCGCCAACAAAACATATCAGGGACCCAAAGCCAGGAATAGGATAACTTCAGTAGAATCTGAAATTTATTCTCTTAAAATTCTATCAAGCCATTCTGGAACAGGTACTAGTGAAACTTCAATTAATATCTATAGGTATATGCCACTAAACTTCTCTGCTGTTGACTACAAGGGATAAAAACTTCACATGAATCACAGGGTGCTCATCTTTGGAAGCCAATTCCAAAATAGCCACAAATCTCAATCCATTCATGTCAAGAAGAACACAACAGATGACTGATAAAACCACAGCCAAACACAGGATCAACCAAATAAGAGCTACAAAAGTCAAAATTACCTGCTTTGCAAGGTTGCAAGCACGATCGGGTGAGTTAAGGATTTCATAGTAGAACACTGAGAAGTTAAGTGCAAGTCCCAGTCTAATTGGATGAGTGGGAGCCAGTTCAGCCAAGGCAATGTCCTAACAATCAAAACAATTACATACAGTTCAGCATATAAGCTCAAAACAATATCTACCTGAAGGGCAAAAGACATGCAGCTGAACAATGATAACTCACCTGAGCTGACTTGTAAGCTAACAAAGTGCTCTCAGCAGCTTCTTTCCTCTCGGCCCCTGTCTTAAACTCAGCCAAATACCTGTGGTAATCACCTTTCATCTTCAAGTAAAACACCTTGGACTCAGCGCTAGAGGCTGATGGAATCAAATGGGATTCAAGAAGGCTCAAAATCCCATCACAGATCTTGCTCAGCTCAGCCTCAATCTTACCCCTATACTCCTTGATAATATTCACGTGATCCTCATTGCCACGGCTCTCTTCCTTCTGCTCAATGGAAGAAATGATCCTCCACGAAGCTCTCCTAGCTCCAATTACATTCTTGTAAGCCACAGAGAGAAGGTTCCTCTCCTCAACAGTCAACTCCTCGGCCTCTGCAGTCTTCGCGACCTTCTCCATGAACTCAACCATTTCCTCATATCGCTCAGCCTGCTCAGCCAGCTTGGCCATGTAAACATTTTCCTCACGTGGTGAAGACATGCTTACTATATTTATCTAATACCTAATTCTGCAAAATCCCGAAAGATCAAAGGTTAAAATCTACATATTCTGATTTCTGGGGACGACCATACAACCTTTCAACGAGCTCGATCTATACATAAGTATACCATGCATTTTTTACTCGAGTAGGTAATACAATAATTTCCAGAAAAAATTAACTCAACTTTTTAATTCTTGAAATCTCATCAGTCAATTAGACTTATAACCCAAATATATATTTATGAATATACACACATACATAGGTCTATGTGGATTTTTATGCTTTTTACTTCAAAATATGCAATTTGTTCAGGGAAATAAATGAAAAAGACAAGTACCTAAAATGCAGATTTAATTTTTTTTCCCTCTTTGGCATTTCTTCATAAAAATATATAAAAATAAATAAATTAAAGAATAGGACTTAGAATTGAGCAGAAGAATAATGATTTACAACCCATAAATGCAGAAAGCAATCAATCAAAATAAATCATAACACATAATATAATGACAAATAATAGCAGCCAATTTCAGACCTACCTACAATGATAAGGTCAAACTAGAAATAAAGGCTCAAAATATATAGAAAAAGAAAAAGAAAAAAAAAAAAGCAGAGATCTAATCCTAACCATAACTTTATAAAAAAAAATTAATATAGACATATATACAAGAAAATATATATACTATATACAGAGAGAGAGAGAGAGGGTAAAGCTACCTGCTATCAAAGTTTGAGTTTTTTTGGAAATGAAGAGTGGAACGAGAAGAAGGGGGTATTTAAGGAGATGGGTGAGGTGAGAGGAGGGGCAGGGCCAATCACTACGCGACAGGTGGGATGGGTGGTGGGGGGCGGAGTTTGCCATATATTTTTACGTTATTGTATGGAGGCCTTGTGGTGTGTCGCGCTGGCGTTGACTAGTCAAACACCCCCCCCGGCCCAAAACCCTCTTTCTTTCTTTCTTTTCTTTCTTTCTTTTTTTTCTTCTTTTTTTCTTTTTTAAAACGAAACCCTCACTTGATATCTCTTGTTTTATATTATTGGCATTTTTGGTTAGTGGGGTAAGGTTTGGTTCCGAGGAGGCCCTTGGCTTTGCTTATTTAATATCTTATAAATATTATATAGTAAAAAATATATAAGAGAATATTTTTTTGGGTATTCATTAAATAAGCAAAGCTAAACACCCTCTTAATCTCACATTTTTAAAACATATAATAAAGGTTTTAGGTTAATTCTAACTATGCTTTTTGAATTATACTATTTGGAAGAATTTAATTTCTAAACTATCTGAATATGTCTTTTAATTCATGAACTATTAACAGTTGGACAACATTGATCTAAACCCCTTATGTTTTTATTGTCATGCACCTTTCTTGTGCAATTTTCTATTTTTTTTTTCGAAACAAAATTTTTTGGATGGACAAACCATACCCAATTACTAATAGTTTAGAAACTAGAAGACATGTCCTGATAGTTCAACAACCAAATTATCCCAATTTTTAAGTACTATAGTTTATGGACCATACAAGGATTTATCCTGGAGTTTTTCTAGATGATGTCTGTATCTAGTGAAGAATATCTCAAGTACCAAGTTTTTGAGTGGATCTAATGGGCTTGATTGGTAGAGGGTGTTTTGGGTACACTACGATGGTTTGAAAATGAATTATCATTTAAATTGAGTATAATAATGGTTTTTTTTTTCTTTGCGTGTGTGTTTTGTTATTACTATAAAAAACTAAAATGAAATGTCAATTCCATAATTCTATTTCGTCTGTTTGGTAAAACTGCTTTAACAAATTTAATTGAATGAAAATCAATTCACTTTATCAAAATAACTTTTTTTGTTTGATTTGATACAAACTTAAGTTTATGCATGAAAATATTTTTCTTTGTGCAACTTAAGAAAAAATAGCGACGCAATATTATATTATATTATATATTTATATTTACGTTGGAACATAAATGGTCATCATCTAGTTAAATACTATTAACATATTGTTAAACAATTTATAACGATAAGAAGTTAAATATCTAAAAGAACTTGTCATCGTTGTTACAATATTAATATAAAATTAAAATATTCTTGCCAACTTTTTGATTAACATAAAACATAGCATTGCTTATTTTACCACTTTCTATTTCGATACCATATCTCAATTTGTTTAACAATATTTATGTAAATATATATTTTAAAATTTAAAATAACCCAAAACCCAACCCTCAAGACTTTTTTTTTTCTTTTTTTGGGTCCATAACTTCATTAAATAAAACTTTAAACAAAGACTACACATCAAGAGATCCTGTTGGCAAAAAATCAAAAACTAAAAGCTAATTTAACTGAAATGGAGTATGAGAAAGTCAATTAACGAGTAATTTATATACACAACATGATCGAATTATGAAAAAAGGGCTTGTTTTGGTTAGCTTTTCTCATAAAAAATATTTGGATGGGATGTTTAAAAAAATGAAACTCTAGAGAAACTCAATTTTATTTTATTTTTTTAAAATTATTTAAGAAAAGGCTTAAAAATTTTATTTATTTTTGGGTCTAGTGAGCCCAAAATCAACTATCCGATTAGGCAAAATACCCACTCTCAGATCAAATCGTCAAAATGGGGCATCATTTGTTTGACGAGAAGCCCGACACAAAGAAAACACTTGACATCGTCACAACTCTTTCGCACTGTGAAGAAGAGAATTTAGCAGCTTCCAAATCGATATGGGGTACGTGCAAGAAGCAAGAGAAAATCACGTCAAAAAGAAGGTCGAAGAAGGTATAAAAAGAAATGAAAAAAAGGGGAAAAAAATCCCTCAAAAATCCCTCCTTTACCTAGCACATATTTATTTATTTCCAGGGTCTTTTTTCTTTTGTGTTGTTGTTAGCAAAATGGGTGTAATATTGAAAAATGGATTGCTAAAACGCATTCTTGTAGCAAGAATGTTGATCACAGAGTTCAGTGAAGTAGAGCTTACATAGATATGGTCAACTTCAGCCTTTTTTAGTTAATTTTTTATTTATTTTATTTTTTTACAGTTTTGTTTCATCAGCTATTTAGTGCAGTTCATGCTAACCATAAGTGGTCTGTTTTGATTTTTTTTTCCCTGTTTAAAAATATAGATTCCGCCTGAAGGGTTGCATTATAGAGTTATTGTTGGGTAAAGCTTGACTGTTGTTTGATCAGTTGTTTGTATTGTTAGGTGAAATCTTTTTTTAATTTAATGGATACGCATATGTATTTGGACAAGATTCTTTGATTTGTAATTTGGTGTAATTTGTATTTTCTCATGATGAAATTAGTTTGTTGTGTGTGCATAAATAATGGGATTACAGAATATTTGATATGGAACATTTCTACAGCTTTTCATTTGATTTACATGAATAACTATTTTGCGTAATGCAAATGTTTCATTTACCAAAGCTTTCAGCTTTGCGCAGCAAAATGAAGGAGAAGGCCCTAAAGCAATGTGATAGCTATGCTTCAAAATATGCTGAATGCGCGGCTGGCAGAACAATATCTGTCGTTTGGCAATGTCGCAAACAAGCTAAAGATTTAAATGAATGCCTTCATCAATAGTAAGTTATCTTCGGAAGCTTATTGGTTTGTTATTTCTTATCAAGTAAAAGCCTTTCGGGTTTGTCTTTGTGCAATTGTTGTTAACATGTTCTTGTATAAGCAAGGCTCTTCTTAGTTTTCCCCTCCCCCTCAAATGGTATTGAAAATATAAAAGAGAATCCTGAGGATAATTTCATGTAGGCTGGCTAGAGGTAAATGCTGGTTGGAATTTGTCTTCACTGACCTGTGGGAAATGTTGTGAAGTTTTAAGTTTAAAGGCACATGCAATCGTGATAAATTAATGCGGTCAACTCTCCAACCATTATGTTAGTATTACTTTTGCTTTATGAGATTCTTGGCTTCCCTAACAACTTGAGCAAACGTTTTATATGTATGAGATGCTTACAGTTTGTTTACAATCCACCCTTGTCATCTAGCTGCATGGTTAGTTATTTTGAATGCCATTTGCGTTCAGAGTTCACATTATGATGCACAGTACAATGTCCTTGATTTCTGATGGGAGTTTGGTTGTCACAAAGAGAGCTAGAGGCTGAAGCCTATGGAGAAAGAGCATGTTAGAATCACTCTGCTGAGTGACCCTGATAAATACATTAGGATTAGTTAGGGCTTGTATTATAGCTTTGGAGGAAGGCATACAGCTCAGTGTTATTATAGTTATAATATTATTTTCCAGTTTGCCTTATTTTTACCCCCTAGCGTTTCATATCTAATAATTGGTCAGACCATTGGAGTTATACCCTTGACAGCACGATATGTATGTCAAGAATTTTGGGAGCCACACCATCAGAATAGGAGTTGTAGCCTTGAACACGTTATGTGTATGTCAACAATTTTTGTGGCATGTGATCTGAAAGTAACATAGACTTGCATTATAGGAACAAGAGCTCTAATTTTTCGTATTGCTTAATGAATGAGTCTTGAGTCTTGAACTAATCTATTTTTGGGGCACTTAATGGGGAGAGATCAGTCTACCAGCAATTAGTGATTATAGAATGTCTTCAGAGCTACAATTAGGTAAATAATCAATATTATGTTTTTCATAGAATGACCTCCCTTGCTGAATGTATAATATTTTCTGTTATTTGAACTAATTTTACATTGTGTAGAAGTTCTCTTGCATTAATATTAGTTTTAGTCTTTTGGATCAACAAATTGGTTGAAGGGCGAAGCTGAAGATTAAGAGATAGTAACCATAATATATTAACAGGGGATGAAGCCAAATATTAGCACACTCTATATGGTTACTGTTTTCCTGTAGTGCTACATTTGGTATCTGAATTTCCATAATACTACATTTGGTTTCTGCATTGAAGTTTAGGAACTCGTGTTCTAGTTACTGGACAATCAACTTAAAGTAACCTAAAACGTAGTATGCTAACCACCTGGTATTCCTTAATGATCATGTTCTCAGACCGTTTCTGTTTTTACCCTTCTTCTCTTGATTGTGTTCCTCTTGCAGCACTAATGACGCAGTCCTGGAAGAAATGAAGAAACAGTACATGCTTCAACAGGACGGAAAGCAACCTCTATGAATCTTAAGTTTTTTCTCACTTGTTGTAATCCCGTCTTTCATCAGAGTGGCAGAATTCCTTTTCCCTTCTTTGTTGCGTTGGTTTTTCCTCCAGGGTCTGAAGCGCGAGACGGAGCTTGATTTTGAGCTGTGAAAGTATGTTAATCTCTAAAACTTATCTCGGATTCCAGACCATTATGTCCAATTATAGCCTACTAAGAATTCTCTTTGTTAACATTGTAAACTTTTTGCCTACGTACAATTTTGCAACTTCCTTTTTGCGCTTTGAGGGATTGTCTGACGGTTACATATGACCGTCACTCTGATCTAACAATAGGTCTGCAAGACGAGCCATTTTAAGCTTGTTTGAATTACATAATCAGAATAATGCTGCCTGAGGTACGAGTCTACAAGGCATATTTCACCATCCAATACGTTCTCTGCCAATAAGCACTTAAAAAAAAACATCCAAAGACATACTTTTTAATATTTAGGTGCTTATAAGTATCAAATAAGCAAAGGCAAACACCCTAATTTCAGTAAAAGTTACATTCAATTTTCCAGATTCTGCTCTGAGCCATTAGTATCAGAGGGGTGCTCCCAGTGTAATGATGTGTCTATGTCTATACATACATATATATACATATACATATATGGGAATCGTAAAATAGTGATTTGCATTGCCTTATCATATCTATCCTAAGCTTGAATTCAAATTTTAAGGTTGTTTCAATAAACTTTACAAACTATCCTTCACCAAAGTCAAGATTCGCTATAGTTTCTTTACATTTCAGAACCATCTTTCTTTATCGGACTTGGGGTCTTTCCTATTGTAAACAATTCATGCAGTTATAAGAAATCATTTAAATAATTTACTATTATTAACTCTTTGATAATGGTATATCAACTATTCGGCAAGAGGCATCAATATGTAGCTCCTTGTCAATAAACGATGGAACGACATATATAGATAAGGAAATCACCAGGCTAATCACAAAATATATAGATAAGGAAATCATCAGGCTAATCACATCTAACGTTTCTGGACTAAGCGTCGTGTAGTAAAATGTAAGGAGTAGAATGCAATACAATGCCCTTGAACACTAAAGTTGCCTAAATGCAACGATGCCAAAGTAATCCACACTCACGTACTTGTTGACTTGGCACAAAAACCTTCTGCAATTGCCTAAAGGAGTTGATGAATGATGACTACACGGATTTCTCAATGAGACCTGTAACTCTAAAGTCTAAACTAATTCACTTCCATTCATTTTTGCAAACGATCATACAAAAATAAATACACAATTCTATGAAACGAGTTTGGGGAGACGGATGAATACCAGTTATGGGAACACCATGAATAGTTCACTTTCAACAAAAAATTCCTGAAAGCCACAGCAAAAGCATAATAACAAATACCAGACTGCAGCTAATTTACAATAAAGCGAGCATCGAATAGGTCAACGCACTACAACCACCAACAAAGATAAATTGTTCCAGCAGCTCGAACCTATCACTCAAACTCAGTCAGCCGAAAATTCAAAAGAGAAGGCCAAAATTGAAGGAAAGATCAACGTCTAATTTGGTTTCCGCATGTTACGTCCTGCACGAATCACTTCATCCACAAGTAGTAGCTGAGATGCTATGACAGGACTGCACCCAGAAAATACTTCCAATTAGATATCCGATTAGAAAAAAGGGAAAAGTGGCACAATATTCAAAGATGGACATTGATCTAATCCCAGAAAGACTGGGAATGACAGTGTAAACGTTCTTGGCATCCTAATACACGAGCGAAAAATGAGAAGGTAGAAGAAAGACTAGATACATGTACACACCGTGTACCATGAAAAAACTTCCAACATACCCAGAGTTTATGATTTGGCGCTTCACTGAGTAATTATCAAAAATACCCTCCATTTGAGGGTCAATTGGTTCTCCTGTGTGCTGGTTTAGTCCTACTATATTTCCTTTGTCATGCTCTCCCTGCCACCAGAATGGAGAAGTGAAAAAATGCTCAGAACCGTAAAAGATGCTACTAGCTTCTCCTTTGCTTTAGTAAAATATCAAATCCAAGATAATTTAAGACACACCGTAAGAGCAATAATCGCATCTTGAGTGTCAAGACCAGAATTCTCAGCAAGGGTCTTCGGCACAACAAGAAGGGCATCAGCAAAAGCTTGGACACCGAGTTGGGCACGCTATATAATAATTTGTTGAAAACAGTAAGTATTGATTTCTCCATAAGCCATTGCAAATGAAACTACATAAATATAAGGTATACCCCTTGGACAGTTTTCTTGACTTCATTGACCAAGTGTTGCCTGGCTGCTACTTCAAAAGCTCCTGCACCCTGAAAACACAGACAGCGATCCACTAGTTAGAAAGAAATATGCCAAATCACCTACATGGTCTACTTTTGGCTACAAAGCAATGCAAACAATTCCATTACGTGATATTAAATAAATATGTACCATAAATTGGACTTGAAGTTAAATGTAATTAGAGATATTCAAGCGACATCTAACCAAGCAAGTTGGAACACAATGCAATAAATTTGCATCAAGTTAGGGTTTTTACCTTCCTATTTCATGAAAACAAAGTCACCAAATAGTTAACAACAGTTAGCAGCAGCCATCAAATCAATTGACGGCGAGTAATCAAGTAAATACTGGAACACCACCAAATTAGACAAGTCATCTTCATTGCAAATATGATACATTGTGTAACTATAGAGGAAGCAGCATTTGCAAATTAGCAGCTTAAAGTTCTACAAAGCACAAAAAATGCACAAAACAGATATAAAGAAATGATGCAATATTTCAAGATATACAGTTCTTGAAGATACAGTGCTCAATCACTATTTCGAAGAACAGATTAAAGGTCACTATTTCGAAGAACAGATTAAAGGTCCTAGTGGAACAAGCAACCATTGGAAAAGAATATAAATTGACAGTGACTTACGAGTACAACAGCTTCATCCTCGATGGTATTCTTGACTGCCCTCAGCCCATCACGAACTGCATCCTTAATTTGAGCAATTGTATGGTCATTAGGTCCTGCATCAGATTACAATGAAATACATTAGATTATTGCTAGACTTGGAAGTGGTGATTGCTTCCACTGCTGAAGGAAACTGTTGGCCCATAAACCTCCTAAAATATTGGCAGAACAGCAAAAAAGAATCTCAATGTACCTTTAATAAGGATTGTACACGAGTGAGGATTTTTCACATTTTCCACGAAAGTGTACTTTTCTTCCCCAAGAACATGCTCGTAAACTAATCCGGCCCAACCAAGGCAGTCAGGAGTCAAGTCATCAACAGAATTAACAGCCTCCCCACCACAAGCCAAAACCAAACGTTCCATATTCCTCCTCTTAGCTCTTCTAAGTGCAATTATCTAACAAATCATGGAAACAAAAGATACAAAAGATTTCATAAATTACAATAATAATGACCAGAAGAAATTGTAGGTATAGCAATATTGTGAACTACTGAATATCAAGTAACTCTAATTTCTTGAGAAATCCAAGTTCAAATTATTTTGTAACAAGAAAATGAGATATAAATATCTGAAACCCCTTAAAACAAACACTACAGATGCCACAACACAATTACAGAAGAAGAGGCCAAAGATAGTAGACAAGCAATGAAGACAACTTACTCCAGCCCGAGCAAGCAGGTCCAACGATGGAGGATCAATCCCCTTTTGATTGATAACAATGAAGTTGCTATCATTACCCGTGCATACCTACAAAAATAACATGGACACGCCACAATTAGAGACTTGCAGTATCAACAGCAACGATAAAAGTAAGGCCAAATGCACCATAATGCCACTAATTTCAATACCTTGTTCTTCAACTCAATAATTTTTTGAACTTTCTCGTCAACAGAACGTCTTTCAGCTGCTACCATTGCCTCTCTCTGTTCTGCATTGGAGTAGAAGAAGCCTGCATTTATCTCACTGCAGAAGATGTGTCAATTCTACCCATTCATAAATACTTAAAGGATAGATATATAAATGCAATATTTAGGAATAGTTACCTCTTCTCATACTCCAGAGACACATTACATGTCAAGATGTAACAATTCTCTGCCCGTCGCTTCATGTCAGGATGTCTCGAACCATGGTCAAGCACCAGCCCTTCAACCTATAGAGAGCAATAACACACAATAGGATACCAGAATTCTTTGGACCCAGTATAACATACAACCCTCTCTCTCTCTGTGTCCCTCACCCTCACCCGTCAGCATCTCCTCTCTTGTCCTCTTAGAGACGCACAAAGGAAACACAATGTCAACATGTATATGTAAATAAACATCTATAAAGAACGTAAATCTGGTGCAGGAATTTACGGTTCTCAGCCCATGTAGCATGCGGCACAAAGTATAAAGATGCCCACTAAACAAGCTAACAAATCCTTATTTACACAGAACCACTGTCCTCCGCTCCCAGGCAGTTCTGATGTCTTGGGGGAAGCAGGGTGGAGGAAGAGGATTCATCGTTCATATAGTTTCCCAAGATAGCATGGAAGGCAGCCTTTAGGGTAGAAAAACCATAACAAAATTGAATATCCGGTACTGTACTTTTGTCCCAGAAAAATCTCAGGTATTACCAGATTAAAACAAAGTTTATTCTGATTACGACCCACATCAACACCAAAAGACTTAAAGATAAGTTCACATATAAATTGAAGAGGAAGCTTAGAACACAGCTGGATGATGCTGGAAATCTAGAAGTAAGTCCGGAAGAGAACTAAAGCTTTGTACTTATAGAATTCAGACTATCCCGTAACTGCAAAAGATAGATGTCTCATGTTTCTTTAACCCAATTCACACCAGAAAATGCTGAAAACATGAAAATTCTGCATAATAAAGAACACATCTGTTCCATTTCGAAGTTTGCTACCATGAAAAGGATTAGAGAAGAAGCGAAGGGGACTAATAATTTATTCACGATCAGATCAGAGGCCTTAAATGTATACAATTATAGCACAATTGTAGTAATGCTTAAAGTTATATGCATGTAGGTGATAAAACCATAATGCTAATCCTCTAATGTACATCTAATACCTTATTAACAATTATGGATCCAAAAAAGACATACCAAACGAGTGTCTACATCAAACTTGTGGCGCATGTGCATTATCTCAACCATAAAAAGATCAATTGGCTCTTCAGGCTTCCGAATGCAGAGTACCTAGAGCAACAATTTTCACAATAAACAGTGTATGAGAATAAGTGTAACTCATGCTTGCAGAATCAAATACAGGAACCTACAAGAGCTTATTCTTGAATAAAAGACTATTATTTAGATTTCTTTGGTGTTTAAATGATATTGATCATTTTAGAAAATCCACACTCAAGATCTTGAGTTAACTAAATAAGAACACACTTACAGAATTCACAACAATGTCAGTACATTGATCAGCCAATGCCTCATACAACTGTAATAAGCCCATAAAACAAAGTTAGAGACACCACTCTGCATCCAGAACTGATCTTAAGTAATCAGGAAAAGAAAAGGTTAAGCAGACAAAGTGGTAATGACCTTTGTTCTTAATGTTGTTCTAGCTACCATTCTCAAGATCTCTTTATCAGGTTCATCGCCCATGACTACAGGAGTCTTAAATTTTTCAAGAAATTTCAGTGTTGCTCGTTTGGCAATCTCAAAACCATCGACCAAAACACGCGGGTGCATTCCTGAAGGAAAGATAAATTTTATCAATCCACCTTGTATTACAACAAGAAGCAATCTAGGATCCGAACACTATTCTTATCTAACAGAGAAGTAAACAGTCAAAGTTATGCAAATAGATGAGTTGAAAACAATATAAAAAGAACGAGAAAATTAAGTTTGGAGCTGCAATTGCATAACATATGTGAAGAAACTACAGAGGACTTGAGAAACTCAAAACTTTTCAAACCTAGTAAATCAGATACCGCCAAACCAAAGAGAATATGACAACAAGTTCTTGCACTATTTTTGGAGGACATAGGCAGCAGTATGACAAACCTTCATCTATGTATCGCTCTGATTGTTTCATTAATTCGCCAATAAAGAGCACAGTAGAAGTAGTTCCATCCCCACTTGTCTCATCTTGAGCTACAGCAGTTCTTGCAATCATAATTGCAGTCGGGTTTTGGATTTGCTGCATCCATTAAAACTTGCACGAAATAAGAACTAACTGGAAGTGACATATAAATAAAATCATCATCTATTTCAGTAGGAGGCGGGTTTCTCCTCTTATCCCTTTCCTCCCCCACTGAAATGAAACAATAAAAATCAACTTTTCAAATATTCCTGCCTTCCTATTAGGCCAAAATAAGCTCGTTAGCAACAGCTAACAGATCACCTAAGCATATATCTAACACATCTCAATTCTAAATCCGCATAACCTAAATTGAATAATTTCACATATCAAAACATCATTAAAAGAGTAAAAAAGAGAAAAACAAAAGTACAAACAGCGATAAAACGTGCGGTTTAAATAACAGTGAAATACAAACCATCTCCTTCAACAGTGTATTTCCATCTTTAGTGAGTTTAATATCACCCGCTCCGCCAACAAGCCTAGCATCATAAAAGAAAATAGTGCAAATATTTTATTATCAGAGTGAAAATTTTAAAAATAAATAAATAATAAAATAAAATAGTGAAAGGAAAATGAGTAATGGGATAAATTACATCTTGATGGTGCCCTTGGGGCCGAGATTGGTCTTGAGAACGTCTTGCAGACCCTTGGCGGCGTTTATGTTCATGTGCAGCGCCGCCGATTTGTTGAGCACCTCCGCATTTGGATTCAGAACTCTGAGAGACATCTTCTTCGCTTCTGCAAATGGAGCTACGCGTAATCAAATACATAAACTATGCACTATAACATATATATAGAAGAACACGCATTACATATGTATATATGTGTGTGTGTGTATACACAAAGTAGAGATGAAGCTTACTGATACTGCTCTTGTGTGAGAATAGATCGACTAAGAAAGAGAGAGAGACAGAGAGAGAGAGAGAGAGAGAGAGGAGCTTCTGGAAGTGAGGGTTTTAGGGCTTTCCGGCAGTGTTGTGTGTTTTCACTTTTGAAATTGCGTAAGAAAATCGCGTGTAATACGCTGCCGTTTAGAGGTTATACGCTTTATTTGTTTGTTTCAGAGTGAAAAAAAATACTCGCTCATTTCTTATTGTGCAATAATGAAACTAATCAAAAATAAATCAAATTTAGGAGAGAGCGAGAGTAGAAAATAAGGCTTCATTTGTTTGTCGTAAAATAACTTATTCGGCAAAAATATCCACAGTAAATAATATTTTTATACAAAATAACATATTTTCTGGAAGACTAATATTTTTATAATACTACAAAATTAGTGCAGACTGTCACTTTTGTGACTTCTTACTTCTTTTTTTTTTTTTTTGGTTAGTTTTAACATTAAATTGATTGGAGATGATTAATGGAATAATAATTTACAAATATTTAGGACAGTCAGCACTATTTCTGTAGTATTATGAACTAATTTATGACAAATGGTAAACATTGAACACCATTTATGCTACTTTTATAATATTAACTAAAGAATAATTTAAAAAATAAATAAACAAATAAATGTTGATGACCATTTATGATATTTGCACTACTTATTTATCAAATAGGACAAATTCTATAAATAGTTCCTATTGTTTACATAAAGCGCCAATATAGTCCTTATTATTTTAGGAAAAACTTGTTTGGGTACTAATATATTCAATAAGTGTCATTTTAGTTCTTATTATTTTAAAAATGATCAATTTAGTATCCAATATTTGCAAAGAGTGACCTAATTGACCCCCTTTTAACCTTAAAAATGGTCATGACCAATTAATGGGATAAAAGTTCACATTTTTACAAGCATTGAGGACTAAGTGGATTATTTTTAAAACAATAGTGACCAAATTGACTTTTTTTGTTAACATCAATAACCAAGTGCTGCTTTTTTTGCACAATAAAAACTAAACTGCCACTTTTTGTAAATAAGGGGAACCATTGTGGAATTCTCCACATTGATTACGCTAATAACTTATATATCATCCAAAACTCTACTTATTTATTATTGAGAGTAAATATCTTAAGTAATTTCTTACATTTGCTGTGTTTTATACTTTGGTCCCCGTTTCTCAATTTGCACGTTTTCCTCCCTTAGTTTTACCTGACTCACGCCGATACTCTAATTTCCATAACCCATCCAAATTTTAATGTTTTGCACACATGATGAGTGCGTGACATGCGTTTTGGCTAAAAAACGGGAACACGCTTAGGAATTTGCTTATCATTCCAAATTAGGGTTCATTATTTAACCAATTTAGAGGAAGTTCTAATATTTTTCTTTGGGGTTATTCTTCTTCTTTTCACTGCTATTCTCTTCTTATCTTGTTTGTGCCACAATTAGGAACAAAGCTCCATAGCTTGAAGCTGTTTCATTGCGTCATTATTCAATCATTAGCCTTATCTTCCAATTTTAATGGCTTTACCAAGCAAAAGACTTCGGAATCAAGATCTTATAATGAATTAAATTGGTTTCTGTATTCAACTTTTAGATACCAATATTTGTTGTTATGGATGTATTTGGATACGAACATTGATTGTTAATTGATGTGTGTATAAACAATATCTATTGTCGAAGAATAATATTTGTTATTTTCCTAGTGGTTTTATGGATATATTAAGAGTATTAATGTATTAAACATTACTTTGTGTAATCCAATCAACTACTTGAGTTTGTGTTTATGCAATGAGACATGTCTTTAGATTTGTAATATGTTATGTGTTTGTGAATACGTTGTTGGTCGACCAATTGACCGACATCATCATCTAGTATAAACAATACACTTACGTGACTTACAGTTCAACTTGTCGCTTTAACTGGTAGAATTGGTGTGTTGACTAACCATACCAGTTAAGCTATTCGATCAACCAATACACTAGTCGAGCTTGTTGGTTGGCCTGTATGACCAGTGACTTTTAAAAACTATTTCTAAGATATGTTAGTCTTGAGTTATATTAATCTTCATTTGATGCATATGTTAGTCTTGAGTTTGTCCATTAATAGGTCCATGTCAAGATCACAAGTAAACTTGCACAATGTTATATAAACACTCGTTGCATTAACTGCCACTTGCATTACACTAAAATTCATTATATTTTAATTAATATACCACAACAAGTCTTTTAAACAAGATGGTGATTGATATGCAGGAATAGATTGAGAATGAAATAACATTTTTAGCTCTCTTTTAAATCCCATAATTGGTATTAGGTAATGAACCAAGTAAAGTCATTCCCCAAAAAAATCCATTCTCATGAATATGAGACTAGTCATTCCTCAATAAACACATGGGGATGAGCCATTTCCATGTTTATGGGAATGAAATCTTTCATTAATAAACTAAAAATATTGTTTTAAAAATCAACATTTGTTGTTTTACATCAAAAATAAAAATAAAAATATAGGAAAATATAAAATAAAATTAAAACTAAACATAAAAATTTTAAAAATAAAATAAATATAATAATAAAAATAAAGATGGAAAATAGAATTTTAAATAAAATATAATCACAAAACAAAAATTAATAAATAGAAAAATAAAAATTAAAAATTAAAAATAGGAATATAAACTATAAAATAAAAATTAGAACAAAAATAAAATAGAAAAAAAACAAAAATCAAATAATAGAAAACAAAGATAAAATAGAAATAGAAATAAAAATAAAAAAGAGTTAGAAAATAGAAATAAAAATAAAACGAATTAGAAAATAAAAATAATAATTTAAAATAAAATATAATAAATAAAAAATAGATATTTACATTTATTCCTACCATCATTCCTAGAATATACTAAACATAATAAAAATTAGAACAAAAATAAATTAGAAAAAAAAATCAAATAATAGAAAACAAAGATGAAATAGAAATAGAAATAGAAATAGAAATAAAAATAAAAAAGAGTTAGAAAATAGAAATAAAAATAAAATGAATTAGAAAATAAAAATAATAATTTAAAATAAAATATAATAAATAAAAAATAGATATTTACATTTATTCCTACCATCATTCCTAGAGTATACTAAACATGGTATATTCATCCCCAAACTCATTCCATTCTTTTTCCTTATTTTAGTTGAACACATTTTTTTTTTTTTATGTTATACGTGTTTCTTAATTATAGACGTAGGCATTTTTTATTAATTAATTGTAATAATTTATTAATTATTTTTTATGCTATTAAATTTAAGGGGTTGGGTTTGAGACTTCATATATATGGGGGAGAATAAAAAATTAAAAGGGGCTCCTGAAATTAAAAGGGTGTGACAAGGATATCGTTGGAGCTTATTTCCCTTTTCCCACCCCTTAAACTTAGTTTAAGCATCACCCTTTTGGAGAGGACCTGATAAAAACTTTCACCTTTTCGGAGAGGTCCGGATAAAAACTTTCTATTTTTACTAGTGCACTTTTATTTGTGTAATGCGCATATTTATTTTTTGATACAAAATATTAAATAAAGTTGAATTTATTTATTTATTAATAAATTCCAGATTTATGATTAATAACATGTACATATATACGTACATATACATACATACATATATACATATATATATGTATAAGAAATGAACCTTTTGGAATTTACAAAATTTTAAACATTAATTAATTGGTTATTTAATTTTTTAATTAAAACTAATCATTTAATTATATCCATAAATATAAAAATAATAAAAATAAAAGAAATAATAAATTATTGTATAAGCTAATAAAAAAATATCCGTTGTTATATAATCGCTAATATGACACTCTCAAAATGCTCAAAAAAGTAATTTTTAATAGTAAACATCGTGTTTACTTAGATTTAATCTTTTGAAACTCACAAATGAATATAAATTTAACAATTAATTGATTGAAAATTAAATTTCTAAAGCTAATAGAATATATGCATAGTAGACAAGAAATATTTTTTTTAGAATTCCTAAATGACTTATATTTTAAGCATTAATTGATTGACCATTTAATATTTCAATTAAAGCTAATAATGTATAATCATAGAGATAAGAAATAATAGAAAGTAAAATAGTAAATAATAACATAAACATGCCATGTAAGCACTAATATATATATATATATATATATATAGATATATATTTATGTAACACTCACATTGCTAAAAGTAGTATAACACACACGCACACACATATATAAATAGATAGATAGATGTCAAAGGTCTCGTTTAATAACAACTTTCACTATTTTTCAAATTATTGTTGTTCAGTAAACTAATATTTTAAGTAGCTTTTAACATTTCAACTAGCGTTTCTTAAAAACTAAAAATGTTAGCATTTCATTTTTTTTTTTTTGACAATTCTATCATTTCCTCATTTTTTGGCAATTTTATTCTTTTTTCAATCTATCTCTATATTTTTATTTTTTCTTTCACAAAACTAAAGAAAAACTAATACAAAATTGAATTTCAAATCCTATCTAATCAACATATACTAAAAAGTATAAGTCATACTGGTACTTTTTTTTTTGACAAAATAAATTTTGAATCTATTATAATTAAATTTTATAATGTTAATGCAAATGTTTTTTTTTAAAAAATAGTTGCATTTTAATATTAAAATATAAATACCTAGCTGTTAGCATAATATTAATTATTATATTGATTCGATGATTTTGATGATGAAAATTATATTTGAATTATTAAAAGTATCTTATGAGTTTGAATGAATATTATAACATAGGTGCTTGGAAGATATGGAATTTGCTTAGTCTTGAGCCTTTGACGCGTTGAAGACCATTCACTAAAGATTAGAACTCAAGCATGAAGAAGAAGAAGACGAGAAAGCATAAGGTAGAGACGAGGCATTATAAGGGGTACCGGCACTTATGCTCCTTATGAATAGTCTTAGGTTCATATAATAGCTCAAAACGTCTTATCTTTATTGCATAATTGATTTGAAACCTTATGGGCACAAAAATCAAAGCTTGATTTGATTACATAAAAAGAATTATTTCTCTAGACATATGTGTTGAGATATTTTAAAGCCTCATTGATCTTTAAAAACATGTTTGAAGTTGGTTCGGTGTTCTCAAAATTGTTTGATTTTGAGTAAGATTGGTTTTTGGCTTGTTTGGCTTTGTTTCTAGCAATTTTGGAGTGGTCGAACCCTCTAACCAGTTGACTGGCTAACCAAGGAGGTCGCCCGGCCAAGTCAAAAACTCCGGGACTAAGCCAAACCCCCTAGCTGGTTGACCGGCTAAGGCGCTTGGCCTAGTCAGTGAACAAAGTAGAAAGCCAGTAGACTGGCTAACTAACCGGACGTTTGCAATAATAAGGGTCTGTTTGGATTGACTTTTTTTTTCAGGAAAAACACTTTTTTTCCTAAAAAAGTCACATTAAATTTGTAATAATTATTTGATTTGGCTTCCAAAAAAGCTGAAATTCTGAAAAAAGCTCAAATACAGTTTTTTTTAGAAGCCAGAATTTCCAGCTTCTTAAAAAAAGCAGTTTTTCAAAAGCTGTTAAAAAAATACTTTTGAAAAAAGCCAATCCAAATGAGCCCTAAATGCTGTAGCCATTTTTTATCCATTGGCATCAATTTTTCTCTTTTTCGTCACCAACCAAAGCCCTAACATTTCAAATCACGTTAAGGGCCTGTTTGGATTGGTTTTTTAGGAAAAAAAATATTTTTTTTCCTGAAAATATTACATTAATTTTGCAATAACTATTTGATTTGACTTCCAAAAAAGCTAAAACTATGAAAAAAGCTCAAATACAGCTTTTTTTAGAAGTCAGAATTTTCAATTTCTTAAAAAAACTGTTTTTCAAAAGCTGTTAAAAAAAATAATTTTGAAAAAAACCAATCCAAACGAACCCTAAATACATCTCCCAACATTCAACAAGTAGAATCCAAGGCTGCAAAATTCTTCATTATCATCTCTTGTTTAGAAATCCTTGAGCTATTATTGCGAGATCTTTGAGCATTCAAGAGCTATATTTTGCTATATCCACTTTTGAGAAGTTTAGCTGCATTACACATTTATTTTTTAAAATCCTTATTGTATACACACTCTTTTAGTTAGAAAATCTTGAAATATTCATTTATTGAGATAGAGATAGTGTAGGGAAATCCTAAGAACGAAACTATTGGGTTCTTTGAATATTGAGCTTTAAAGAGTTGTACTCGTAGTTTGCATTTCACCAAGTTTTGAAAAAGTATTATAGTGGAGTTGATTGAAGTTATAAGGAGAGCGTCTTTAGGCGGTGGATGTAGGTAAGGCCGAGCCACCTAAAAATTGTTTGTCTTCTTCTTCGTTATCTCTACTTTATATTACTTGTCATTATTGATTGTTTGGTGTTTGATTAATTATTTAAAAAAATTTGTGTGTATTATTTGATAAATTTTTACTTGCAAAAATTATTTAATATTTTAATTTACTCCCCTCTTAATATATTTATCCCAACACTAACTATAAAATATATTATCTTACTCTTTTAATAATAATATATCATTTTATATTTATTAAAATTTTACTAAACATATTTTATTTAATTAACTAACAAAAATTTATCAGTTAACTACTAAAATATCACTATGGCCTACCAAACAACTGCTAGCTACTGAGACAGCCATCAATTATCTGACTAGCTAATTTTGCGAAGCTAGCCCACAAATTTCTGTCACTTATTTGCTAATATACACACAATACACACAAAAATGAAAACAAGCAAAGCCAACAAATGGGCTAATTGACAAGTGCTTATAAGCAGCTCCCCTGATATAAGACTTTTTATTTTCATGCCAAAATCTCGTCCCACTTCTCGGCGTTTATCCCCCCCCCGTTCGGTAACCTCACAGAGACACACACAAAGACACACACTTGGTGCTACTCCGTTGAATTGAAGCTGCGCACGATACTCCAGTCTCTCCGTGTCTCTCATAATGGCGAAGACCAACGCGAGAGACAACGTTCCCCTATCAAGATTCGGTGTGGTGGTGGCGCAGCTAGAATCGGTGGTCGCCTCCGCAGCTCACAAGCCTCCTGACCCTCTCCTCTGCTTTGATCTCCTCTCTGATCTCGTCTCCGTCATCGAGGAAGCATCAAAGGTCTCTTCTTTTCCTCACTTCTGTGCTCCCATTTTTCAGATCTTCACTTCAGCTTTCTTTCAACCTGATTGTATCATTTTTGCTTCACATTTGATTAGTTTAGTCTATATTTGAGACCCTTTTTGTATTTTACTTTCACTTTTGATTAGGTTAACCAAAATCTTTTGATCCCAGAAGTCTTTTAGTTAACTAACTACTTTGAGCCGTAGTTAGTAAAAAAGATGATTCTTTTATTACTCTTGTAGTTTCATCTTTTCCTCACATTTGATTAGTTCGATCATGAAATTGAGACCCCAGATGTCTTTTTTGTTTCGTTTTGCTTCTCCCTTAGGCTTCTAGTCTCAACCTTTGATTCACATTTGATTAGTAATGTCAAGCTTTTGAGCTCTCAGATGTCTTAGATTCATTTTGCTGATTAAGTGGTTAGTTTGAGCAGCAATTAGTACCACATGTTTCTTTTTCTCTTCCAGTTCCGAATTTGCTTCACCATTGATCAGTTCAATCAAGTTTTTGACACCCGAGATGTGTTCTAGTTCTACTCTGATTAATTGACTGACTGTCTTGAGAAGTAATTAGAAAAAGATGCTGCTTGATCTGTTTTAGTTGCAAAATTGCTCCACATTTTTCCCAAACAAGATTTGGGGGCCCAGATGTCTTTTGGTTATAGTTCGAAAAAATTAATGACCAGTCTGAACGGTAGTTAGTGAAAGAGGCATCCCTTACTCTTTTTCTGTTGGAGAAAAGATTTATTTTTTTAAAAATTAGTAAGCTATTTATAAGTGTTAAATATGGTATTTTAGTTCTGTAAGTGGTTGATAATTGTTATGCTTAAGTATGTTTAGGTGCTTTGTGCACATGCAAACATATACAGTTGTGAGAGGGGGAGGGGACTGCAATTTTGGTAGTTTTCTCATATTGTGCATGTGATCAATATCATGATTGCAGTCTTATGGAGTCTAAGATAGTTTGTTGCTTATATGGTCTGAATTTCAGGAATCTATACTGCTGTGGCAAAGGAAATGTGAGGATGCACTATATTCGCTGCTTGTGCTTGGTGCACGTAGACCAGTCCGTCATTTGGCCTCAGTGGCAATGGCTAGGATTATATTGAATGGGGATAGTATTTCTGTATACTCAAGAGCAAGCAGTTTACAGGGATTTCTCTCAGACGGGAAGAAAAACGAGCCTCAGCAAGTTGCTGGTTTGTCAAATGACAACTATCTCCTCCCCCCCCCCCCCCCAAAAAAAAAAAAAACAATTTTTCTAATTTTTGCTAAGATGGCAGGTACATGCTATGATTATGGTTTGATTATATAGAAGATGTGTTATGTTCTTTATTTGTAATATTTCTATGTTCTTGCTAATAAACTGTTTCATATATGATAATGAACCAATTAATGTCACAAAATGAGAACCAGGTAATGCAGTCTGCTTAAGGTCATTGCTGTAATCTCATAGACTTGGCAAATATGGCTTGTGGATGTTGCTTGAAGATGTCAACCATTCGGTCCGGAGCTTTAATTGTCTAGTTTTGTCTGGCTTGTCAGGAAAATATGAATTTTGCTTAGGAATTGCAGAATATACCATTATTTTGGCATTAGTAGAGTGATGCCTATTTAATGGAGGTGAAAGAAAGGCAGTGAATCTTAGCCCCCATTATAAGTCTTCAGGTGCATAAAATATCCTTGCGGAGGAAAGAGCTTGCTGCACGTCGAGAGAAACATGTTCTTAGCTACATGCAGTGTACTTTTGGATCTTGGATGCTCATCCATCCTCACGCATCTGTTTGCTGATTTTGAAAATTCTTGAGTAGTTCTAGTTGGCAAGTCGTCCTGCGTGCTTTGATTTCCTTTTATGCTTGATCGATAAAATTCTTTACCTAAAAAGTGAATGATTGCCTGTAAAATAGTGTGAAAGCAGAAAGTTAGAGAATTTTGTTGGACAAGGGAATAAGAGGGAGCTGCAGTAATGTGAAGGATGCATAATCTGAGTCTTTGTGTTTGCTAACAAAAACTTCTGTTGCCCCACTCCTCAAAAATTGGGAAGATGGAAAGGGAAATAAGTAGTGGTTGCACCAAATTATTGAGGGATACAGGGCTGGCTTGAAAGTACTTATCCTGATATTTGGTACTTTCTAAAGCATCAGTGATAATGTTGAGCTTCTAAAACAGCTGAATGCGGGTCGTGTTTCCTCCAAATCTATCTGTCATAAACTCAAGGTAGTGGTCAATGTACAGGTGAATAGTGTATTTGTTGGCTGAGTAGAAGATCTATAAAGCAATATACTACTGGAAGTCGGAGGTGGCGGAAGCTAAGAATTAGATAATGGGAGATTCATTAAGATGGTTTTTAGTCAAGATCTCATAGTTGCTGAGAGCATTCATTGTCATGAAAGACAGTTTTCATGGGTCTATATTGAATTACTTTGGGGAAAAACAAATGTTGCAGCCTTGCATAATGTCCTTCAACATCTTTTTCAGCAAATAGTTAAGGTGTATTGGAATTCTGATGGTGGATCAAGTGTTTTAATAGTGCATAGGAGGTATTACTTCTTTCTATCTATTGAATGTAAAGGTGGGATGCTATAATATGTACAGTGGTTTTACTCCCATTGGGACCATGCTTAATGAGTTAATGTTTGATCAGAGGGGTTTTTAAGATCTTGCTGTGATAGCATCTAACTACAGATGCACGTGGCTATACCTAGTTCAGGATGCAGGCCTATCAAGAATGAGTTGGGTTAGAACATTGCTTTCTTAGGGGTTTCTGGCCCCTAAAGAATTACCTATGTAGTCTGAAAAATGAAACAAGCACATTCTGGATAGAGTAGATAGCATCTACTGAAATATCTTATGGACTTCTCTTTTTTCAGTTTCACATAATTGAAAGAAATGTTTTTCTCAGTTTCCATGACGCCAAACACCTGGAAATTAAATTTTCCCTGATCATATTTTCCTCCCTTTTCCCCTTGAGTGAATGGAGTTTACTGGAAAGCCTGTGATTGGCATTTACAGTCTGTCTCTTCATATGGTACATTTTGCTAAACAAGTCCAAGTTATGTTTTGCGCTTTACTAAAAAATCCGAGTGCAATTTGGTTTCCTGTGATATGATCGGACTTTGGATTCTGGTCAACTTTTGAGCTTCTTAATGTGGTTGAATTTTTAGTCACTGCTAAGCCTTTTGTCTGCTTTCTCTATGTTTTGCATGGGTAAAATTTGCTGACTCTATTCAATTTATGATTTTCCGATCAAATTTTTAGGTGCTGCACAATGTCTGGGAGAATTATATCGCTTTTTTGGTAAAAGAATTACCTCGGGCTTACTTGAGACAACCGTTATTGTGACAAAGTTATTGAAGTTTAATGAGGTAATTAAATGCTTACGATGTCTAAAGTCTTCTAATACCTTTAACTTTGGAAGGCCATAGTTATATGATATTTAAGTGTTAACATGAATTCCTGGAAATATTTATGGTTGGTGGCTGTAGATGATGAATTCGAGCATACAAGAATGTTTGGTTCATTGTGACACAAAAAAGAAGTTAGTGCTATTTTAGAGACCATTAATATAATTGATACTTACATGTGTCAGTTTTTAGTTGTTCAAAATTCTTCCACTTCATTGAGGAGAACAACTTCTTCTAATTGCTTGCACAATGAATGTGAGCTGGAGCAAATGAATTCTTGGAAGTGACCTTTGTTCCTTGATTGAGCTTGTGTTTTTCTTTAGCTGTATTAGAGAGTTAAGGGGATTTATGGAAAGAATTTTAGTTAACTGAGGGATGCTCAGAATTACATCGAGGAGCTGACTTGTTTCTGGTCTATTAATAACAACCTTAGCACTTCAGTATTGGTTCATCAGAGAATTAGTGGAGTTATTGGATGATCAATGCAGACCTTTTCTATACAACTAATCTCCAACTGAGCCTTTTGATTTATTAAATATGTCATTTGGAATCTATCAACCCATTTTAAGGGGGTGAAGCTTGATGTCATTATCTCTCATATGTGACACATGGAGTGAAGATTTAATTCTTAAGAGAGACAATGCGTAGTTAGGGGAGAGAACTTCACATAGGTAGATAAGTTTTGATAGGAGAGACACAAAGTTGGTGGGTCCAACTCCTGCAAGGCTGCACCTACCGGAAATGCCACTTTTGCTATGCTGGACAATCATCCAGGGGTGATCCCTCTTGTTCTTGCTGTCAAAAGATTGAATTGCAACAATCTCTTTTGTTTGGCTATGTTTGCTGGCAGGAGAGCGACTTTCTGTTGTTCAATCTCATAGTTGAACTTCGTCTTTCAATTGGTTCCTATTAACACCTAGATGCCTCAGGATTATGTTAGACAAGAAGCTCTGTACATGCTTAAGAATGCTCTAGAAGGTTCTGGTGGCAATGCTGCTGCTTCAGCATATACTGAGGCATTCCGCATAATAATGCGGATGGGTGTTGGAGATAAATCATTTGTTGTCAGAATAGCTGCTGCAAGATGTCTAAAGGCATTTGCAAATGTTGGAGGCCCGGGCTTAGGTGTTGGAGAACTTGAGAACTCTTCCTCTTACTGTGTCAAGGTAAATTAATCTTTTGTCTTCTTGCTTCCTTAGAAAGATAAGTGAATGAATAAAAACTAACATCCTCATCCTTCTTTCATTTTTGTTTTAGGTCTCCCTTCTTTTCTTATTATTCATTTTCTTAAATATTGGTTTTTGAAACCCCATTTCTACCTATTACAGGCTCTTGAGGATTCCATGTCAGCTGTTAGGGATGCTTTTGCCGAAGCTTTAGGAGCATTGCTTGCTCTTGGAATGAACCCTGATGCACAGGTATTCATATCTCAATATTATATTGCTCTGAAGTTTTTCTACTTCACACTCACGGATTGTTGTCCTTACTAGGTGCAACCAAAGGGAAAAGGCAATTTTACCCCAAAGAAACTTGAATTGGGGTTACAGAGGCACTTAACTTCACCTTTCATAAAAGGTAACTTGCCAAGCCATGGGTATAAAATTAAAAGTTGACTCATGAACAGAGCCTAGGTTTCATTTAAAGACACAAATCCCGACATGAATTACAATGTTTTGTAAAAAAATTGCAAACAGTTTCTAATGTTTTTGAAGTATTTAGGTAATCAAAGTCTATGAAGAATGGGGCATAATACTCTGAAGCATAATGATTTGACTTGATTGTGTTGCCGAAATTATGATGCAGAGAAACACAAACCATAATGCATTGAAGTTGTCACAAAATATGGATATCTTGTTTTCCTTCCATTGAGTTGTGAGTTTAAAGTAACTGAGCTTCTTATGACTGCCTTCAAGCTATTAGGGGAATTTCTTTGAAGACAAATGAAATAGCTCTATGCATTGCTTTCTTTTGATGGGTGATAATTTTTGGTGTCGCCATTAAGCTTGAAGCAGCTGAAGAACCTAAGTTCATGACCCCTGGAAGAGACCACCAAAATCAGAAATCACTAAGACGTGAAAGTAATAAGGATAATCAAGTTTTCATCCTCTAGTATTTTTAAGACTTCATACTCACTGGCATTGTAAAGTGTCGAACAACATCTTGTGTCCAAAACTCATTAAGGACCTAGATCTTTTAAGTTCAATGTCAACTGCAGAATGTAGGTAATATCTCTCTTGAATAAATATCTTGAATATTGGTCAAAAAAATTATTTTGATATGAACAGAAAAAGTTATGAGAGTTCAAAGTGGAAGATGTTTAAAGTGAACTTGGCTCCTTAATGGGATGTATACAATCATGTTGGGCAAATAGAGAGTATAATTTTTACTTCTATCTTCCGCTAGCCTTATACTGTATCAGGATCTAAATGAAAACTTTCTGGGTCCTGAGGGCATCTAATATGTGGTCCAGTGAGTATATTTTCAATAATCTGGTCCTGTGCCCAAAATAGAAAAGATTAGGACATCCATATCTGACATCTGTTCTATTGTCTTTGTAGCGTTTCTTATCCTAAATGTGTTGCTAACCAATATCTGGCATCAGATAAACATCCATTGGCTTATGTCTAACATTGGCATGATGTTATCTTTTTGTGCACCTAACAAAAATCAGATTCATATTAGATGTGCTAGAATTAAATCATTTGTTAGAACTGAGCACTGTGATTTGACATCATGTATCTCTAGATTGTGAATATCATGTGTGTTCTCTGTTATCTTTTTTGTTCTCACTTTTCGTTTACTTGGGATTCTTTCATAAGTTTCGTCCCTTGTTTGCTACTGTGGCAGATGTGTTCATCAAACATTTCAATATTTGTTGAAGTTTATCCTCATCTAATAAATCCATATATTGTTTAATTTGCAGCAAGTGGTCTGCGTACAAAGGAGTTGCGTGTTGGCCTCGCATTGTCATGGGTTTCCTTTTTGCAGGTAGCTCATGGGTCCAGAAACCCTCATTAATCTCTTTAGGTTGAGACTAGGAGGAAAAAAAAATCAATTCTGTGTGCAAAATTATACTCTCCAAGTAGGGATGTCAATGGAGTGGGGTAGGGGCGGGGTTTAGAAACCCCTACTTCGCACCTGTTATTTTTTCACCTGCCCCACCCCGCCCCTATACCCGTACCGGGGTTTTCTTTCGACTACCATCCCCGCCCCTACCGTTGTTTTTTACACCATATCCCTACCTACGGGCACCTGTCAACAAAAGTCAAAAGGGCGGTAGTACCGGGGTAAAGCCTATACCTGTTAAATAAAACCCTTACCTGTTAAGCCCCTATTTATCAAGTGAAATCTCTACTTGTTAATTTGATAAAAACAAATATAATACAACATAAATCATGTACCAAATCTTAACACATCAAAATATCAATCATGACTAAATTTCTGGTTTGTATTAAAAAGTTAAGGATTTCAAGCACCGTGAGACAATAAGAGTGTTACATAAATGCAAAATGGTTTTTTTATTTTATTTCGAGCTTATACATTGATATGTTATTTATTATTAATTTTAATTTTATTTTATTTTTATCTTTTATTTTAAAACATTGATTATCAACCAATTAATGCTTAAAAACAATATCTATTTATATAAATTTTGAAGAATTTAAGATTAAATATTTAAATTTGTAATTTTTCTTAAAGATATACAAATTTGTGAAAATACTAATATTTGGAACTTACAGTAAATAATAAATGACTAAAAAGAATTAAAACAATTGAAAAAAGAATTGAAAAAAAAATTGGCAAGCAAGCCATCTATCACCAGACTAAAGGAAAACTTGCAACATAATTATTAAAACATAACATATACATACTTACATATATATATATATATATATAGTTTAAAAAATATATATATATACCGGGGTGGGGCGGGGTCGGGGGCACCGGTGCATGAATAAAAAACCCCGCCCCTACCCCGCCGGTACCCCTGCGGGGCGGGACGGGGTACCATTGACATCCCTATCTCCAAGTGTACTTGCAAAGTTATGCAGACAAAGACTAGACTTTGACTATCCTGCTGTCCAAAGAAAGAAGCATCAAGTTAACAAAGAAGGTTCTATAGGATAAAATGTAGCCAGGAATTTGGGACTTTAATTCCTCTTGGTTCTTTGGTGTTCATTTGTTGTTGGATGTTTAGGAATTCTATTCTATCCTTTAATTGCGCCTGTGTCGTCAAGAAGAAAGTTTCTATTCTCAGCAGAACTCTTGACACCCAACAAAAACTGATCTATGTGCCACAAGTCCTCCAATAATCAAGAGGGGCATCCATATATCCTACCACTCAGCAGTACTGCCATGGAAACTTTTGCTAAAGTACCAGAAACTAAGAACCCAAAAGTTTTAGTTTTTTTTGTGTTTTTATCTTAGTCTTTATTCATGTCCTTGCAGTACTTGTCAGCTGAACTTTACCATTAACTCATTCCTTTTTGTTTGTCGTTCCGCTTTTAATGTTCCATGTTTTCCTAATTTTGTATTTTTTAGGCCATGCAGCAGCTATATCTTCAGCCAGATACCGAGCTTCAGAACTTCGCTGTGCAGGTTATAGATATGCTTCATGTGGATTCATCTGTTGATGCTCAAGCACTGGTATGTTTCCAAAAGCAGCTTCAGCTTCTATATGATTTGTTGCAAGAATTTTAATATGTATTATATATCATTGGAGTCCTTTCACTGAGTGGAGGAGAAAGTTAAACCACTGGAAGATCCCTTCTTTATCCTTTGTTCTAAATTGCTTAATCTTCTTAGTCGTCTCATCTTAAACTTTGTTCACCTTGGATAGTTGAAACTTTTATGGCATAATTTTATGCTTTGCTTTCCAAGTTTACTTTTATTGGAGTTACTACCTCATCTAAAAGCTTAAGCTTGTAGAAAGGATATTGGTTTATTTATTTATTATGTTAACATGCCCTCTCACATGCAGCGTAATTTGTTTAGAGTTTGCACGTGGATAATTTAATATTTTTTTAAGTGAGTGGCGGTAAAGATCGAACCTGTGCCGTTTGGCTTTCAGGCTCTGATACCATATTGGAGTTACCACCTCATCTAAAAGCTTAAGCTTATAGAGAGGATATTGGTTTATTTATTTATTATGCTAACAACTTTTTTATGAAAAATTTATATGTCAAAATGCACTGAGAAATTTATATGTCAAAATGATGTCATTTTGACTAATTCGATTAATGCTCAAATTTCTAAACAATTATCCATGACTGAATTGAATAACTGAAACTCAAGATCTTAAGTAACCAAACTGGACAGAAGCTTAAACACCCGAATTGAATTAGAAAATTTGGTTCGATTATTTGTTATATCTGAATGGTGCTCATGCCTAATATACATGGACATTTATCTCTATTTATATAGTAAATATATGGATTTCTCTCTCTCTATATATGTGTGTGTGTCTATTCACATACGTGCACATGTTTGCGTATGTATTTATGCGCATCTGTGTGTTATGGAAGACATTTGCTTTTTCTTTTCCCGAGTTTCTGTGTAGTCCCGTGCTCTTGCCTTGCGAGCATCTTTTTGGTGTATTCCAGTAGTGTGGATTTAACTGGACGTAACTAGAAGAATGTTCCTGGGAACTCGTCTAGGTTAAGAGGATGATGAAGTATCAATGCATCAATAGAACTCTGTTATCACCATTCTATTTCAACTCATTACTAATATGTTGAATTAACTGGTCTCTTCTTGATATGTTTTGCATGGTCTATATTTCTGTCTTTGTTGTATTTTTGCAGCTGCTAATTCGTGCATTTGTCGGAATTGTTTAGTTACTTATTTTTTCTTGAGTTTCTGTCCGGTTATTTAAGTGAGCTCCTAATTTTTGTCGTATTTGTTCGAAGGCCTGTGTTCTTTATATTCTGCGAGTAGGTATAACTGATCAAATGAGTGAACCTACGCAACGGGACTTTCTGGTTTTCTTTTGCAAGCAGGTTTGTCATCATGAGCCATATTTTACTATTATTAATTTTTAAATTAATAATTTCACTATTTCATTTTTCCAATTAGTATTTCTTTTACAGCTTCAGTCTTCTGATGGGACTCCATCTATGCAAGTTGCTGTCTTACGTACCTTATCATATGCTTTGAAGACATTGGGAGAGGTGAGGATTTCATAGTTATCCATATTTCTAGATGGTGACTAAAAATGTTTCTAAACTTATGTGGAAGTTTTCACAAGTTAGTATCAGATTATTCTATTGGAGGTGTGGCTCTGTGGATGTATAATTCTGTAGCTCTTATTCTAGATTCTAACTATTTCTCATCTGAAAAGAAAATGTTTTATCTCTTGCATGTATGATCATGACTCCAAAATCTGGTAAGATATAGCAGTGTGTGGGAAGCTCTTTTTACTGGGAACACGAAAAAAAGTCCTTCATCTCTGTTAATGTGGTCTTAGAGTCAGTAATATTGGGCCTTAGTTATAGTGGAATCAAGTTGCTTAGCCGTCACTATATTTGTTTTCATAGGTACAAGTCAGGGATCAAATTCTTTCTCCTTCCTTTGCAAACGATGTTGCTCCTCTTACAATGTGGAGAGGTGTAGATTGTTTAGCCAAATCGTGAGGAATACCAGAATTTTTCAAGAACTAGTTATTGCTTGCAAGCAACAAAGGTGGAGAATAAAGATGTTTAAATTTTGAATGAACTTTTCAAGGAAGTGTTGGGATTGGATGGTAAAAGTTGTGGTTGGAGCTCTTGTGAGAATTGTAATATGTTTCTATATTTACCAAGAATTGTAATTGCTTTAGACCCAAAAAGGGGAAAAAAAAAAGAGAGAAAGAACTGAAATTACAACTTTGGGTGAATATCCTAAGGGTTTATGTTTTATTAGGCCGACTCCAAAAGCTCACTTATCTTTTCCGCTATCTTTAGTGGACTTGGAGTCATTTTTCTATTTTGGGGTCCCTTATTTCAGTGGCATTCCAACAACTCCTCTACTTTTAGTCATGTCAACTTAAGGATTTTCCTATTTTGGAAGGGATTGGATAGGGGAGATTATAGAGCTTTTTGGCACCAGGGTGCCCTATAATTACAGAATTTGGCCACATAAGAGATCTGTTAGAGAAGGCCTTAGGTTTTTGCCTCGGCACAATGATTTAGTGAAAGATGAAGCCAAATCTTATCCTCTATATTGGTAAAGCAAGTCTACGTTATCAAAATTAGAGGTGAGAGGTATGGGGACCAGATAAACTGCGAAACTGAAAAAGATGCAGGATCTTCTGCAGATATTCATTGGATTAGATGAAGAGAAAGTTAAAGTTGTGTTGACTACATGGCGAACAACATGGAAAGAAGGTACTACTAGGAAATTGGGTCTGAGGAATGCAGTAGCTGATTGAATCAACCTAAGGAATGTATGAGATTGAAATGATCAGGAATCTTGATAAAGATAAGAGAATGGAAGGCAGTACGAGAAAGGGGAAGGGAAAATTCAAAAACCTCTTGTTTATATGTTTGTCCTGTTCTTTTGTTGGAGTTCTCATCAAATGCTGCATGAATTTTTCTATTTTTTGATTCAAACCGCCCATAGTTTGATGCATGATCTACTATTGTTTCTTGGACATGGGTGCACCTCTTTTGCCACAATATTAATACATTACTTTACCTATAGCTGATATAGACTGAAAATGGAGAGAGAGTTTGCAGGAAAATAGAAATTTCATTTCTCAAAGTGATACGAGGCACATGATCAGGTATTTATACATGGTTGGAGTGGGATTCTTCCACTCCTAACTCACTCCAATAACTAATCACATGGCTGTGATAACAAACTGTACAACTAATTGTCCTTCTAGTAATATCCTGATAATAGTAACTACTTTGAGATCTTTGTTAACAATTGTAGTTGATTGACGTATGAAGGCATGCTGGTATGATGTTTCAACTCTTTAACATGGTTGAGAATTCTCTAAAGATTGTAACTGTCATATAATGATTTAGGGTGATCTCTTGTAAATTTCACTTGATGGATCCAGGAGATAAGAACATTGATACATTGAGGGCATTGGTCTTTCTTCTCTTTTGCTTTCTGTGTTCTTTAATACTTTGCTAAGCCTTCTTGTTCTGCTATTTAACTCCTCCATGTCTTGTACTTTCCTGGTCTACTGACCGCGAAGATACTGGTTGTTAATGTATTTGAGGTGTTCCAGATAACATTTCGCTCTAATATTCTTATCGTCCGGCAACTGATGCACCAACCAGGCCCCTCGGATCCCTTCTTTTGGTTACTCTAGATGTCCAGATCTTGTTTGCTAAGGTTGCTGAATTTTTCTTTTTGCAATTGTAAGGTATGACTTAATTGTTCCCCCCCCTACATAGAAGGTATAGCAAATTATACCTCCAGTTTGTGTTCAGCTGGAAACTCTTAGCTTTCGTGGTGCCCTTTGTGGCTAGCTTGACTAAGATGCAGGATCAAAGGGACCAGTTTGCAGAAAGGGATGGGGGTGGGGACTCTAGCATCTATTTCCTAGAGTTTGCGGTATTCTAGTGCTTTTAGAGTGTCTATACTTCAAGTGTTATTTACTAATTTATTTGAGTATATTAAAATTCTGAAGCAAAATGTGTATGAATTGAACATTTCGAAAAGTAATAGTTGATTTTGCCCAGTGGGCAAGGTGCTTTCTGCCATGGTTCAGGACATGTGTCAAGCCCCCAATTTAACATCTGTAGCATCTTCAGATGGCTAACCATCAAATGTAATGTTCATATGCATTGCAGAGCTAAAGAGGTGGCTGCAGCATGGTGGTCTATAAAGCATCACATCCGTGATGATTGATTACAAGTTATGCTATGTAAGCCTGCAAATTAGACCATATTCTCACTATAGGACTATCAGATTTGCACACTCATCGTGTGCAAGCTACCATGGGGGCACCAAATGTGTGATATAGTATACGAATTGGTTGGTCTTTCCTTGTAAGGTTTGTGACTGTTAAATATGCAATTGTGTCCCACTTGGAAAAATTATAAACTCCAAGACTAACATTTGAGATCTTCGGCTAGTCTTCCAAGTACTTATTGATTTCAGGGTTGAACCCTATAATTCTTAACACAGGATTAGAGTTAGGCCTTGATCTGGTCTTGTTCATTTATGTGTAAGCCATCTCTTCTCTCGTTGACTCACTCATTTTAATGTGAACTCTCACATTCAAAGCTACTTCTTCAAATTGAAGCACATGTTGTTGGTGGTACTATAATATACAATTTTCTCACATGGAAAAATTATTGAACTCCAAGAGCAGCACATAAGATCTTGGTTTACTCCTGTTAACATCATTTAGTTTTAGGATGGAATCTCATGAATTTTAGTAGGGTCTGACCAATTGATTTGTATAAGCAAAACTGCTTCGTCATATTGTTGTCTCCTAGTTCTCTTTCTGCTTCAGCGGCCATTTTCTTTATGGGTACATGTAGATATCTTTCTTACCCGAAAAAATCATAATCAGACATTCTTTTGCATTGGATAGAAAAATTGTAGTGACTGTTGAGTGTTTCATTCCTTTAGCTTCTAGCTTGAGATGGTTCTTGCTTTTGGTTGTTTATATGATTTCGTACAATTCCAGTCAACTAAGAATAGAAAAGAATTGCATATTGTGATTATTTTTCTTAATTAAAAACTTATCCTCCAAGTTATGAAATCTTTTCACTTGATTTCTTCTCTAAGTGTCTTGGTTCATGCTCTGATTGGGGCACTTGCAGGTTTCACTTGAATTTAGGGATCTTCTTGATGACACGGTTGTTGCATCACTTTCCCATCACTCACCATTGGTAAGTTTGTTGTTATGATCTTCTTCTTCTTCTAGGCTTATTTATGGCAGCTTGTTGGTGATTATTTGTTACAAGCATCATTGTAAATTTTTATTATTGTGAATTCATTATGCTAGACATGTTTGCTTAATTTTTGGTGGATAAGCATACGGGTAATATTAAGATACATTATTTTTGCTTAGAAGCAAGACATTTGCTTTGGACTTTTTGTCATCTGAAGGGCAACTTTTGTTGCTTCTGGTTTGATGGGTGTCTATTTATTTCTCCTTCCATTATTTACCTTTTACTGTAAACAATTGTCTCATTTTCTTTTGTGTGGTTGTCTCCTTTGCCATGGGTTGAGGCTCAATTGTATTCTATGTCAAAATTCTTCATTTATACAAGAGAAACAACTTTTTCTTTTCCTTTTGACATCTACTTTCTGTGCAGTGTCGAGTATCTGCATAGCATCTGGCACGTATGCAATTCTAGATATTTCATTTTTGCCTAGCAGTATATATGTTTCTAGCCTGTGAAACTTCTTTGCATGCTCTCCTGATGCCATTTTTGAGAGTTAAATGTCTGTAGGTCCGCACTGAAGCTGCTTTAACATTGCGTGCACTGGCTGAGGTTGACCCGTCCTGCATTGGTGGTTTGATCTCATATGCAGTGACAATGCTTAGTGCAATGAGAGAAAATGTATCATTCGAGAAGGTAAAATCTTAACTGACTTAGGATTAGGTTATCTAATGGTATTTGAAAACCTGACAGTTTGAAGGCTAAAATTAAGTGTTCCGCCTAGTGCAAACTTTTACCTGTTCTAATTTAACGTCTCTGTTTCATAAGATTCATTCTATGGTTTCTTATGAACTAGAGTTGGGACATGCTCCTTTTCTCCATGTCTAACATAGAAAAGCGGTTTCAGTTAGTTGCTCTTTTTGTCATTAGTTTGTTCTTTTGCTGCTTTCTGCTGGTGAATAAAATATTTGTGTAACCAATCCTTTTCTAGAGATGCAGGGACTGCCCATTTCCCCCTTTTCAGCTTCTATTGGCTGTGCACATACATTTAGGTTATGGAAAGTTTCTTGTATATGGTTTGTAGGGAACTAATCTGAAAGTGGAGCTCGACTCACTCCATGGACAAGTTGTAGTTTTGGCAGCATTGGTTTCTATATCACCGAAGTTACCTCTTGGGTATCCAGCCAGGTAATGTTGTTCTTCTTAACACCTTGCTTTTTATTTTATTATATTTTATATTTTATTTTTTGGAGAAGTAAATAATTTATTAATAAAGGGGTGCAAGAAGTGTGCCAAAAATATTTACGGTAGCAATTTAAGCTTTCTTTACATCCTTGTATACTATTTATATAAACTATACGAGAACCTCTCATCCAAAAACAAATGTCGTATAACAAAAGTGTTTTGGAGAAAAGGAGAGATCCCTTTTCATCAAAAGCTCCACGATTCCTCTCTCAAAAGATTCCAGATGGTGGCAAGAGGAATGTGTGAATAATTTTCTTCTTATGCTTAGAGATCTTGATCCCACTCCAAGTTGCTATCTCCTTCCTATGGGACATGGAAGCAACCCATTGGACTCCAATGATATTAAGGACCATCTCTCGAAGACTTCTTGCCCAACCATTCTTGTTAGACTCTCCTTCAGCTCTAACCATTCTTTCACCTTCACCACCTCTCTAATCACCACCATCACCCACTAAAATTTCTTTTAACCTTTCTCCTAAACTTTCTCCCTTCCTCTCCTTTGCAGTTTTAAATCCTATCCTTATTTCTTCTTTCATAAACTAAGCCTGAACCAAACCTCATCTAGCCTGCCAAAGTATGCCATTGAAGTCACAACAGTGGTCGGACCAAAGCCCAGCTGCTGGCGTTGCTTTCCTGATTGGCTTGTCGTCTCCTGCACCACCTCCTTGTGTGCGTGAGCTGCACATGCCATCTGTAGCGCTTATTCCAGCTGAATGTCATGCTTCTTGCACCCTGCCTGTCCTTTTTTGTGGTTCATTATTTATTTGTACTTCTCTGAAATTAGTAAGGATGTGGCTTGTCCTCTCAGGCAATATACTATACTCCCACTCAAATTAGTACAAGTATGATCTGCTGCCCTATCGGTACTTTGACATATTTGCAAAAATGTTGCTTGTCATTTTGTACCCGTGTCTCTGGCTGGTGTCAAAGCTTGAAACCAGATCAACAGCACTTGTTTCTTTTGATTATCTTTCTATGCTAGAATCATTCGCTTTCTTTCAAAATAAACTATATAGATATAATATATTTTTGCATCTTTTGTGTTTGAATCCCAGATTGCCCAGATCAGTGCTGGAAGTTTCCAAGAAAATGCTGATGGAATCAAGTAGAAACCCTGTGGCAGCTTCTGTTGAAAGAGAAGCTGGATGGATACTTCTATCTTCACTTCTGGCTTCAATGCCAAAGGAGGTGGTGTAATTGCTTTACATTGTCCTCGGCAATACTTTCAAAGTCCTGCTTCTTGATGTGTTAATTTTGATGATTGCAGGAGCTTGAAGATCAGGTTTTTGATATTCTTTCTTTATGGACTTCCCTGTTCAGTCGAAGTGCTGAATACCATTTTGGTGGAGATCTGACACATAGTATCCAGTTAGTATATTAGCTACATTCCTTTTACCCCTAGCTTCTTTTGTTATTGCAAGTTAGAAAAGTGTTCCTTTGCTTTGGTCTTTTGGATCCTGATGATAGAATTTTCTAGAATTCATCCGGCCAATACCACAATAACATTTAGAAGAGACCTGCAATTGATTGTGTTAACAATTACAATTCATGATGTTTGAAGCTGCTGGAGTTTTCTGTTTTTATGTACTTATTTATACATTCTCTTTTGTACTGCTGCAGACCTGCATGCTTTTAGGTTTAATAGCTACGTTCTCCTTCAAGTGAGACTGGTTCCATAGTTTGTGTCTGATTGGCTTCCTTTGGACACTAGAACATGTAGCTTCATCTAGTTTGCCATTGCTCATTTAATCTTACTTCTTCCCTTCATTGCTTTGTTTAAGAAATGAAAATAGTTGGCATTGGTGTATGCTTCACTTCTGTTGCCTTCTTCCTTTAATTGCTTTCTTTTGTGTTAAGGGAATACTCATACCCTAAAATTCTGAAACTGGTCAGAATGGTAACTGAATTCTAACATAATGGATTTATATGACACTTCCCATGCTCGAAATGGCTAAGTATTACACTTCCCATGCTTGTAGTAGCCGAGTGCGGTTTACACTATATTCATTGGATTCCGGACAAGCATTTGATTGAAGGTCAAAGTTTTCTCAAGTAACTCTTGTGGTCACGGTTGTTGCTTTTGGTTTTGTTGGTGAAATAGGTTGTCTGCCTTTGAATTTCACTTGTTATTCTTGCACTTGTGGCTGTATATCGGAATATGTTTGACCAGTTACCTTGTCAGTATGAACAGTATCCATGGAGCTTTGCGCTTCTTGCATGGTATAAATTTATCCTTTCCGGTTCTGTTTTCTAGTGTTGATGCATTAGAAAATGCAACTTTTAATTGACTTAAATGGAATGCCACCATTATCTATGTAGGAATCTGTCCAATTTGCACATTAATAAGTGTTTTTGTCCTATTATAAAGGACACAGACAAAATCAAAGAGTAAAAGAGACTGAGCAGATATTGATTTGTTAGGGGTGGAGGGAAGAGCAAGTTAACAAATTCTTTTGTATTAAAACAAGAAGAAACAGACAAAAGGGAAGACAGAGGGGAACCAAGGGAAGAGGAAAAGGGGGGTGGCTTTTTGTTTGTGGTTTTGGGGGGGGGGGAGAACAGTACATCATGATGATGGAAATAAGGGCCTTTATGTGTTCAGTATACACGACAATGATGGAAATGAGGATCTTTGAAATATGTGAAGCTGGGAGGCTGTCTATTGCTGGACAGGAATTTCTTTTCGCTTTATTAGAATATGCCTTTGCTGATCTATTTTGATGAGTATTTTGTAATGCTGGTAGATTTCTTAGGTGGTATATGTTCTTGTTCGTTTATTATCCCATTCATTTAAACTTTCTCATATGTCATGGTTGTAACGGAGGCATAATATACGTGGTTACTGTATTATCTCTGTATTTTTTTTGCACATATAGACTTCTGTGGTTAAGTTTTGATATATGAAAGTTCTTTTTCCTTGCTTGCAGTGTATGCTCTGCTGCAATTGATGCGCTGACAGCATTTATAAAATGTTTTGTTTCTTCTGATGGCGTGAGCAAAAGAATTCTTCTTCAACCAGTGTTACTCTACCTTAGTCGGTATGGATGCCTGTTTGAAGAAATCTTTTTCTCTCTGTTTTCTATTTTGAAGCAGGGTATAATCTTCCTTGGATATAGGCAAACTTTTCTCCTCTCTCTCTTCCCCCTTTCATAATTTTTTCGGAGATAGGTGTTTCCTTCAGTAACCCTCATTTTGGTAAGAATTTGAGTTATATTTGCGATGCAGGGCATTAACCTATATATCTGTATTAGCAACCAAAGAGCAAACAGCTATAAAACCTGCAATGGAAGTATTCATCACCAGAACTCTGATAGCTTATCAATCTATTTCTGATCCAGCAACATATAGCATTGATCACTCCCGTATTATTCAGATATGTACAACTCCATTTAGGTAAAACTTCATTATAGATATGATGATAAACCATCTTATATATGCTTATATAATGCCAGAAAGATCACAAAACATTTTTTGAGAAGAATTATAGCTATTGATAAAGTCTATAATTTTTTAATGATGATCTTTTCTTCTTTTTTCGTTCTTTCTTTGATTTTGGAATGGAAAACAGTGATGCCCCTAAGTGTGAAGAAAGTTCGTGCTTAAGGATGTTGTTGGACAAGAGAGATGCATGGCTGGGGCCTTGGATTCCCGGAAGGTATCTTGTTATTATCTCATGGAATCCATAATTTCTATTGAATGAACATCTTTAGGATCTCCCAGCACTTACATCATATCTTAAATTAGGGTGGGTCCAACTTCTGCTTTCCTTCTTTTTCCCCAGTGGGGACTTTAACATAATTTGTCAATCACATGGATGAAAGTTTTTAAGTGGGGGCTATTTATACTTCTGACTAAGAATATGTACAAATCCTATATATTTAGTGGAGCCCCCACTGACCTCTTACTAGATCTGCCAGTGTCATTCTTGAATTACCACCTCATCTAAAAGCTTAAGCTTGTAGAGAGGATATTGGTTTATTTATTTATTGTAGTTAACATGCCCCTTCACATGCAGCGTAATTTGTTTAGAGCTTGCACGTGAACAATTTAATATTTTAAATGGGTGGCAGTAAGGATCAGACCTGTGCTGTTTGGCTTCCAGGCTCCGATGCCATCTTGGAGTTACCACCTCATCTAAAAGCTTAAGCTTGTAGAGAGGATATTGGTTTATTTATTTATTGTGGCTAAAAGTCATGAATCTCATGATGACTTTAATCATTCTTGGAAGAAATATTCTTGTTGCACTTTGTAGGCAATTCTGAACTTTCCAAGCAAACATGCGGTTGTTCATTCTTGTTGACTGTGATTTTCAGGGATTTGTTTGAAGATGAACTCCGTTCATTTCAAGGTGGAAAAGATGGTGTATTGCCTTGTGTGTGGGATAATGAGCTCCCAAGTTTCCCTCAGGTAAAAAACTTCCAATCACTTCCCTCAAGAGATGTTGAGTCCTTTGTATCTGAAGATGCGCTGGGTGTTTCATCTTTAGTTAAGTTGTTGATGCTGTTGCTGTTTTTTGGCCCCCTTAGAAAATATGAAATGTTGGCTTCACTTGGTTATAGGAGTTTATCATATCTTCTTCTTATTATTTTTCCTTTTAGGGGCTGGGGGCTGGGGTTTACAGGAAATTCTTTCAAATGCATGTGCTAATAATTTTCTCTCTTCCCATGACTTCTAAATATTCCGTGCACTCAATCTTGAAGCCGGAGACTACTGGCAAGATGTTGGTGAACCAAATGCTCCTTTGCTTTGGAACTATATTTGCCTCTCAGGTAGGTTAGTTTGGGTAATGGTTTAGGCAGTGGTTTTTATTTCCGTTGGCTGGTGTATAGATATGTGAATGCTTTCCTACTTGATCTCAACATTTCATCCCAGGATAGTGGTGGGATGCTATCGCTTCTAAGCATGATTGAGCAGTGTCTCAAAGCCGGAAAGAAGCAAGCTTGGCATGCAGCCAGCGTTACCAATATATGTGTGGGGCTACTTGCTGGATTGAAGGTGCATTATCATCTTTGTATATGTAGGAATATGAAGCTGTTTCTCCAATTTGACCATCTACCTGTATATTCCTGTTTCTCAGGCTCTACTTGCATTACGTCCTGAACCCCTAGGTTTGGAGATATTAAATGCTGCACACAGTATCTTTCAGGTTTTGGTGCTTCTATTTTATGCTGATTTGTAGTAGTTATAGTGCTATTCATTCATGATCTATGTTTCTTAAACTTTTAGCTGTGTATTTTGACAGAGCATTCTTGCTGAAGGTGATATTTGTCCTTCACAACGTAGAGCATCTTCAGAAGGTCTTGGCTTGTTAGCAAGGCTTGGAAATGATATATTTGCTGCCAGATTGGTTTGTTCCATTCATCTGTACTTGGGTTTTGCACCATTATATAAATTAATATGAGTTGAAGTTAGGGAGTGGCCAATTGACATCCAAAACCCAAACACTCCTATCTTTCAAAAGCTTACAAGGAACCTTTTAACCCGTGGCTTAGTGTCAACATCTTTCTTTCCAGCACTCTCTCTTCTTACTCTAACATCTCTGTTTAGGATCAGGAGTATTTACTTGAGATTCTAAAAGTAAGATGCATGTGTATAATCTCCACAGTGTTGGTTCTTTGATTAAGTAATAAAAGATATACAGAGTAGTAAGTTTGAGGGACATAACAAGGAGGAGAGAATTCAAAGCTGAGGACTCCATGCCTCTCTGTGGCTAAATCACATGATTACCAGTGCTTACTACTGTGGAGAACTTTTTAATTCAGAGTTAGTTGAGCACTGTCATTCTATAAGTGGCTCTTACTTATGGAAAAGGAGATGGCTACTTGAATAACCTTGAGAACTTGAAGAAACCATCCATAATCAGAACCTAAGAGACCTTGGAAAAGTCAACGATTTCTTTCGTCTTTTGTCCACAATCTAGTTCCATTCTTTCAGCACTCTGTCATTCATAATGCTCTCTCCATCTTCCCCTTCTTTCGTGTAATCAAAAAGGTAGCTACAACTGAGGAAGGAGAGAGCAGAGAAGAGAGACTATGCTGACATTGGTCCATGAGGAAAAGATAAATGGTGGAGGACTGAGTGGGGAAACTTCACCTTTATAGGAAAGCATTAAGTCTTCAATGTGCAAGATTTTCTTGAAATAAAGTAATTATTGAATATGCATCCTTGTGCATACCTGTTAACCAGGATTGGGAAATAGAGGGAGTGGATTTTAGCCATTCCCATTTATTATGATAAATTGTAACTTTTGTGTAGTTAGTCTCTGTACTTCTCTTTGCCTGTTGACATAACTAAATCTTATGATGGGCAGACAAGATCTCTTCTTGGTGATGTCAGCGGGCCTGCAGATTCTAATTATGCTGGTTCAGTGGCTATGGCTCTTGGTTGCATCCATCGCAGGTAAGTGAACATATAGGCTCTCCTCTATTAGTAGCACTTGGCTCCTGTGGCTACAAGTCTGCTTTTTTCATTTGACAGTAGTTGTTTCACACCTTATGCTTTGTTGACATATGCCTTCTGAGCTTCTATATGCTGCTTCTATTTCCTCTAGAGTTCAATTATAGTGAACACTATTCTACAATTTCTGCTGGGTACCTTGCAAGATAATTATGAAATATGAATTAATAGGCGACTTAATAGTATGAAGGACTTAGTATCCTATGAATATGATGCAAATGAGTTTTAGATAGTGAATGCATGGTACCTCTGTGGTGAGTGCCATACAAGATCCTTGGTTGTCTTGCCTAGGCCAAGAACCCCGGGCCGCAAACAAGATAGATGCGCAGAATAACTGTCTTGGTCCATATGTCTTCTATCCTGAATTAGGTATCAATCTGTTTCTTATGTCAGCACTAACTTATAAAGCAGACTTGCATGTTTCCCATTAATGTAGGATATTATATTAGTGTTCACCAAGTCGGTTCATTAGAAGCTGTCTCTTTCAACCTAGAGAAGAGCAGTATTTCAAATAATTTCTTAAAAACTATAAAGACACCTGGAATGGCACTAATATATTTACCAAAAGGTCTAGTTCCTCATCAGCACCTTCTGATCTAGCTTCCTTAATTGCTAAGGAAACATAAAAGCTATAACTGATCCGGCCATCACACGACTATCAACATAGAAAAAATTAATCTTGTCCTACTCTAATCTCACCAGCCTATGGTGGATTAGAAAGGGTTACCTGTATCCATTTTGTTCTTATGTGTTATTTTGCTCCCTTGTGAACATGAGTTTCATACTGCTGCCAGTTGAAGAAATGCGACTTCTTTTTGTGCCTTGACATTCGAAAGGAACTAACCTGTCATAGAAAGTGGTCCTGAATTGGACTTCTGTAACTAGTTTTTGTTTTTGTGGACTTTGTTGCATTTGTGATGGTTATGGTATTATAAGAATTTCTTTGATTAAAGTGAGATGGAGTTGCCATATTACCATATCTGTTTGCAGCACAACTCTAGAGACAGTTGTACCAACAATGAAAATTTAAAATTTCCTTCCAAAAATAAATAATCATCTCTGCCTTTTGTTGTACTTCCATTTCAATTTCTGATGAATTTAAAATTTTCTGCATAACTATGTTCTAACAGTTACTGTATGTTGTTGAATAAGGCCTATTTGTAGTTTCTTGTAGAGGAAAGAAAGAAAAAAGAAAATGCTTGGTCATTCTTGTCTAGTTCTCGTATCTATGTGATTCTAATTTAGAAATGCTTCTCATTTTCTTTATCTAGTGAAATGGTCCTGTGGATATCTATCCTTGGACTGTACAAGATTACATGTTAGTTATTGTTCTCTGCAGCGCAGGAGGAATGGCTTTGTCAAGTTTAGTGCCTGCAACTGTGAACTCCCTGTCTTTGCTTGCTAAAAGTTCAGTAACAGGTTTGCAGATTTGGTCTTTGCATGGACTGATATTGACCATTGAAGCCTCTGGGTTGTCTTATGTATCTCAAGTTCAGGTATTAATCTATGCGAACTATCATTTCATAATTTCATTCATATTCTGTGGAGAGTTTGATTTAATTTTTGATAACGTATGAAGGTTTTTTTGTCAGTTCATTCTTTCCCTTCCAGAACTCCAATGGTAGTATGTAATGTTGGTTTGAACTTGGGTCCAAATTATGCTTAACAGTTGAATACCATTTTGTCCTTCCTTTGCTGTTCAAACTATGGAATTAAAACGGAAATTTTTATTCTTCCTCTCTCTTTCTTTTGGGGAAGTCGTGGATATTTTGGTATCCTGTTTGAAAATAGTATGGAAAAGAAATTGCACATCCTCGAAGAGAGATCTGAAAATGATCTGGCTATTTGTACATCAAGCTCCCAGTTTTGAGGATTAGGATCAATATTGGTTTTCTTCAGGTAATCTTGTTCGGGAATATAGTTTTAATGAACTAGAAGCTGGATGAGTAATTGGATGTTGTACAAGATCTCATGGCTAGGTAATATAAACAATTACTCATAGTTAATAGGTTGAGCACCTTCATATGGCACTTCTTCTTGAATGTAATAAGAATGAATTGAGCATCTCATTATATTTATCTATTTGAAAGATATTTGTAAGCTCCAACTCACTTAATGAAGCATCACCAGTATTACTCAGAGCAGTCAAGGTCTTATGATTCTGAATTCAGCCACCGAGATAGACTCAATAGTTGATTTCAAATTATTGATAGTTATTTTGAGAAATTTCGATTAGATTTGTTAATTTAGTTTTCCAATATGAAAACTCAGGTTCATGAGGAATGGGTTAGGTCCAGCTTGGTCCAAATGTTCCATATATAATTGCAAATTTGTCAGATATCCCCGAAAAGGGAATGTGGACCAATTAGTCAAATTCATCTTTTCAATATGCTCATAAGCCTTTAGGCATACATATAAGCAAAGAGGGATTGGGGGTAACCTTTAATACTGGTAAAGATAAGTCAGAAATTTACTACAGGGATAGAGAAGTTAAAGATAAGGAGGATCTGCCTAGAAAATCAGCTTAGGGTAGAAATGAGTGCATGAAGTCAAGAATTGTTGAGAGATGTCAACTGTAATAAACAGTGCAAGGGCCAAGCAAAGGAGAGCTTGAACTATTGAAAGGACATGAGGGAAGGGGGAATTGAACCACAATCTTATGGTTGTGAGGGTGGCTTCTTGATAACCAACAATTTTAGTGAATCCACATACATTTGCTCTATCTGATGACTTAAGTCAAAGTTTTAAGCTTCATTATCAAAATCTTATATGGGTCCTGACCTCTTGGCACATCTTTAATAAATCTATATTTACCTGTCAAGGAAAGAGGTTACCCTAGGTCTATCCTTCCGGTATAAGATGCGAGTAAGATTATTTGCTGTACCATAATTAACCGATCAACTTGATATTGGCCCTACAAGGGTGAGATATTGTTTCTTGGTTCTAAAAGTTAAACTGATTAATCTTCTTATATTGCAGGCGACACTTGGCCTTGCCATGGAAATACTTTTGTCCCATGAGAATGGTTTGGTTGATCTGCAGCAGGGAGTGGGTCGTCTGATAAATGCTATTGTTGCTGTTCTTGGTCCTGAACTTGCCCCTGGAAGCATTTTCTTCTCACGCTGCAAGGTTCTCTTCTTCAATTCTAAGCTTGGCAGTTTACATTTCGGTGCCCCATTCATAGAATATTTTCTTAACTTTATGATCATGCTATTAGCTTTTAGAGATTCATGTTGGACAACAGTACATATTTGCAGGCAAATTTTTCTCAGCCTCATGTTAATTCCATAATTTGTTGTCTAGTTCATTGATTTCTGGTAACCCTGTTTTTCAGGCTGTTGTTGCAGAGATTAACTCCCGGCAAGAAACTGCAACACTTCTCGAGTACGCCAACTCACATTCATATTCTAATTGCTGCTTTCTATAAATAGGAAGTTTTAAGCTGTGTTTCCTTCTCAATTTACAATTTTCTGCTTTTCTTGGCTCTTTAACTTGCTTACTGGCCATGGCTGCTTATTTTTACCTTTATTAAAAAATATATGTAGTAATACAAGTTGGGAGGTCTTTACTGTTTTTAGTTTTTGTTTCTAATTCAGGAGTGCGCGGTTCACACAGCAACTTGTTCTTTTTGCACCGCAAGCTGTTAGTGTGCATTTCCATGTGCAAAGTCTTCTTCCAACTCTATCCTCAAGACAGGTAAGTATCCTTTTTCTTGAATTCCTTGAGTTATTAGAAAACTTTTGCCCTAAAACAGATATACTTATTTGCAGCCAACACTGCGACATCTAGCTCTGTCTACTCTACGACATCTTATAGAAAAAGATCCAGTAAGTGGCTCAGGTTTCCTCTTATCTCATCTGTTATTGAAAATTTTAGCATCTGCAGCTTTATTAAAGCCATGCACTCTTAGAGGCGACCTTCTGAATAATATGAACATTCTTTTTTCCCACTGTTAAGTTTTATGTGCTCATATTTTTTAGTATATGGACATTTTCTATTTCTAATTATATCAGGTTTCAGTACTTGTGCCTCTCTCTGTTATACTTCTAACTTAAAGCATCAAATATTTTTTAGTTCTCTGATACTAAAGCACAAGAAGTAATTACTTTCAGTTATGGTCATTGCAAGTTTTCTGATACACGGAATATTATCCTCTCATACAGATTTTAGTAGTAAGCTTATGGACATAATGTCAATACAGATGCATAAGAACCATCGTTCTCATGGTCAAATCCTCAACCTTGTTGCAGGCCTGGTCATTTATCATTCCACTTGGCAAATTACACTTTCCCTTTTTGTTTCTTCTCTGGTTTCTTTTTCATATTTCCTGCTAAGTAATCAACACAATTACCTTCTTTTCTTATTTCAATTTTTTAGATTGTAATGTTTATTAACATGCCAATACAATAGTTAATCTGCAACATGTACAATGACACATTGTAGAACAAAATGATCTATGCAGCACTTCCAAAGGGGATGCAATTAATCATTTCCTATCTGGAAAACATGTGTATTCAGAAGCAAAAGAAAAACAATTATAATGGGGAAAAAAGAGGTTGGTGAACTCGGTAGAAGAGATTCATTGCTTCTGCTTTTGTAGGCTGAAAAAAGAGGGAAAAGGAAACTATTGAAGCAAATTCGTTCAGTTCTTTCTTTTAAGATTCAAAAGTCTATGTACACATGACACTCAGCTTTGCTCTAACATAGAGCTGATTGTCATTTCTCCAGGTTTCCATTATTGACGAACAAATAGAAGAGACTTTGTTCCTTATGCTGGACGAGGAAACAGACGACGAGTAAGTCGATCCCTGTATGGCTCTACTTAATTAGCTCGTGAAATTATGCAAGATGGATCTTTTACGTGTGCTTATCTGAATTTCCCATGTTTTGCATGAGAAATACAATGCTTTGGTGGTCTGTTACTTTGTCAATCATTAGATTCCATGTGTTGGATATTTCAGTTAGAATATATAGGTTATTTTGTCCTTTCTGGGTTTCCTTCTTGGCTTGTCTGATCTTGTGAATTAAGTTAACTATAGCATTACATCCTAGATCAAATTAGAAAAGACATCAGACATGTATTGCCACAGGCTTGGCTTGACTGCTGACAATCTAGCAATTTGGGATGATCGTTAGAGCTTGGTTTGTCATGTTGCTTGGGTTAAAAATCTGGCCTTGGATTGTAAGAACCGTTATTGAAGCAGGTATTATAGCTACTATTTGACTGGGAATCTATACAGCATTAAAATGGTGTGTGGTGGTTCTTTTTGTGTGTGCTACGAAAAGAAACCATGGATTTAAGGGATGAAAATATGATTCTCCTATCTTCCCATTGGGTAACCAGACTAGGGTTGTGTGGACAATTATTTGCTATCGGGCTTTGTACAGAATGTATCTCGAGGTCTTGCAGGGGGAATTAGAAAAGTATATAGCATGATTTCATCCTCTCAATGTTGCCATCTTTGGCAGACTTTGTCCTGTGGTTTCTCTCTTTGCTCCACCCAGACTAGGGTTGTGTGGACAATTATTTGCTATCGGGCTTTATACAGAATGTATCTCGAGGTCTTGCAGGGGGAATTAGAAAAGTATATAGCATGATTTCATCCTCTCAATGTTGCCATCTTTGGCAGACTTTGTCCTGTGGTTTCTCTCTTTGCTCCCTGGAGACCTCAAATACATTTGTTTCGTGCCTAAAAATGACCATAGTGTGCTTAAACACTTAAAAGGAGTTTTATATCAGTTTGGTGAATCATTGGACTGCCATTGGGTAGGATTTAGGAAAGAACTACCAATAGTGGTGAGTATTTCCATCTGACAAGCATTATCTTGGTGGCTGACACAAGAAATCTAAAATAGGTATTCAAGAGATTACATTCTAAGAAAAGGAAAAATTGAAAATGTAGTTCTGGATTATGATCACCCACCAAGGAAAAAAGAAAGATTTCGTATATAAATCATGAAGATGCCTCCTTAGTTTAGTGAATCAAACATCTGATTAGTAAACAGACTGGTGCAGGCAAAGCAATTTCCTTATGTGCTAATTTCATGAATCTTTTCATTATAAATCATTATAATGAATATAAAGAACCAACTACCTTAGCAGGTATTTGTTAAGCTTTAATTGATTATAGGTTATTGACCTGAATCTATAGCAACTGCAGTCGAACTGCACAATAATGTAAAGATCTACAGGCTTGGGTTTGCTATCTGTGGCCTTCTTATGTAATGTCATGCTATTGTTACTAGTCTTTGTTGATAAATCCAGTTCATGTAATTAGGATCGGGTTGTTACATCTGTTAATAAGGAAGAGACATAAAGATAAAGAGAATGGTTTAAAGGCTTCGTACCTTTTAGAGTACTAGCCTACTCTATTTATAATATTATGAGGACCAAAAAATATGATCTCTTCCGATGTGGGAGAGAGACTTATTATAATAATATACTACCTAACTCATACTTAGCACTCCCCCTCAAGCTGGAGCATATATATCATAAATGCCCAGCTTGTTACAAATATATTTAACCCGAGAACCACTAAAAGACTTTGTAAATAGATCAGCTAACTGATCACTCGAGCTAACGAAAGAAGTAATAATCTCCTTGGATAATAGCTTCTGCCTAACAAAGTGACAATCTATCTCAATGTGTTTAGTCTTTTCATGAAACATTGGGTTTGTGGCAATATGTATCGCAACCTGGTTATTTCAAACAAGTTTCATAGGACTTGAACAGGTGACTTGAATCTCTTTCAGAAGATTTTTTACCCATATCAACTCACAAGTGGCTACTGCCATGGCTCGATATTCTGATTCAGCACTTGAACGGGCCACTACATCTTGTTTCTTACTCTTCCAGGAAACAAGATTTCCTCCGACAAACACACAGAGACCAGAGGTGGACCTTCTATCAGTCGGACTACCTGCCCAATCAGCGTCTGAGTACCCAACGACCTCCATGTGCCCATGGTCACTATACAGCAAGCCTTTCCCAGGTGAGCCTTTAATATACCGTAAGATTCGAATAACTGCTTCCCAATGTCTTTCTCGTGGAGAGTTCAGAAACTGACTGACAACACTTACTGCGAAAGAGATATCTGGTCAAGTAACTGTAAGGTAATTGAGTTTTCCAACTAACCTTCTGTATCTCCCCGGATCTGATATCAATTTCCCTTCATTTGGAAGAAGCTTCACATTTGGGTCCATAGGTGAGTCACAAGGTCGCGCACCAAGTAACCCTGCCTCACTCAACGTATCTAATGCATGTTTACGTTGGGTAATAAATACCCCTTGCTTCGATTGTGCAACCTCAATACCCAAGAAATAGTGAAGCAGCCCTAGGTCTTTGGTTTGGAATTGCTGATGAAGAAAAGCCTTCAACTCATCAATCCCGTTGCTATCATCACCTGTTATGACAATATCATCTACATACACAATCAAAAGAAGCCGTTTACCGGATGAGTATCGATAGAACACCGAATGGTCCACGTTACAACGAGTCATGCCAAATTCCAGAACTGCAGTACTAAAGCGTCCAAACCACGCCCTCGGAGATTGCTTGAGACCATACAGGGCCTTCTTTAAACGACATTCCTTCTGAGACTCCCCCTGAGCAACAAACCCTGGCGGTTGCTCCGTATACATTTCCTCATCAATATCACCATTCAGGAAAGCATTCTTGATATCTAACTGATGAAGTGACCAATGGTGAATAGCTGCCAAGGAAAGGAAAATACAAACAGAGGACATCTTAGCAACGGGAGAAAATGTGTCACTATAATCAAGACCATAAACCTGTGTGTATCCCTTGGCCACAAGTCGAGCCTTCAAATGATCCACCTGACCATCTAGTGAGACCTTCACTGTATAGACCCATCGACAACCAACAGAGGACTTGCCGGGTGGCAAATCAACTAACTCCCAAGTTCCATTATGATGTAACGCAGACATTTCTTCAAGCATAGTAGCCCGCCAACCAGGATGAGCACAAGCCTCTGCCACAGACTTAGGAATGAAAGCGAGAAAGAGAGGCAACAAAGGATGCATATGAAGGAGACAAAGAATCGTAAGACACAAAGTTAGATATAGGGTGCTTAGTGGTGCAAGAACGAGTACCTTTACGAAGAGCAATAGGCATGTCAAGATCAAACGATTAAGCAGAAACTGGATCTAAAGGCAGCGAATCAGAGGATACCGGGGCAGGTAGCAACGGACGTGATCAGCGTAAATAAACCCGGAGGTCCGGTCTATCTAGACGTACAGTGGGAGGCAGTGGTGAAGTATCATCAAGAGTGGATGTGAGGTCTGAAGTAGGAGAAGGGGCCAAAGGTGCATCGAAGGTGGGTACTGGAGGTGGTAAAGACTTAACCACGGTATCAGAAGTGGTGGTAGAAGGGAAAAAGGAAGTGTGTTCAAAGAAGGTAACATCAGCTAATACAAACCATCGTTGTAACTCAGGAGAGTAGCAACGGTAACCCTTTTGATATCGAGAGTACCCAAGAAACACACACTTAATAGATCGAGGGCCTAACTTGTCTACCCTAGGGGAGAGATTGTGGACAAAGCAGACACATCCAAAAACCCGAGGAGGAAGCATGTAAATAGCATCTCGAGGGAGCAAAATAGAGAATGGTATTTGATCATGTAACACAGAGGATGGCATACAGTTGATAAGATAACACGATGTTAGGACCGCATCATCCCAAAAACGAAGAGGTACATGTCAATGGAGAAGAAGAGTACGAGCCGTCTCAATGAGATGACGATTCTTCCTTTCAGCAACCCCATTTTGTTGTGGAGTATGCAAACAAGATGACTGGTGAAAAATGCCATGAGAAGATAGAAATGAAGAAAAAGAAGAAGAAAAGTATTCCTTCGCATTGTCACTGCAAAGAACTTGAATAGAAACCCCAAATTGCGTGTGAATTTCAGCATAAAACTTGGTAAAAATAGAAAACAGTTCAGAACGTTCTTTCATTAAAAACACCCATGTCATACAGGAATAATCATCAATAAATGTAACAAAATAACGAAATCCAGATTTGGAAGTAGTTCGACATGGACCCCAAATATCAGAATGAACAAGAGTAAAGGAGGCAGTAGCCCGTTTATTGACTCGATTAATGAAAGAACTACGACTATGCTTGCCTAACTGACAGGACTCACAAGACAATTCTTTGACTGATCCTAAACTAGGAACCATTTTCTTAAGATAAGGCAGGGAAGGATGACCAAGACGAGAGTGGACTTGTTCTGGTGAGGGGGCAATAACACGTGGTAGATTGAGGAACATCAAGATGGTAGAGTCCTCGCTCCTCACGCCCGGTACCAATCTTTGCGCCGGTCTTCAGATCCTGGATGGACACAGAGTCAGCAGTAAATGTCACAGAACAGTTAAGTAGTTTGGTAAGCTGACTAATAGATAAAAGGATCAGAGGGAATTTCGGAAGATACAAAACAGATGAGAGGGGAAGATTAGATGTAGGATGGGCAATACCAATTCCACGAGCAGAGGTAGACGACCCATCTGCAAGTGTGACATGTGAAAACATACCAGGCTTAAAATCAGAGAGTAAACAAACATTACCACAGATATGATCAGATGCACCAGAATCAAGAATCCAAGGACCAAGGTCATGTACAGTATGAGTCATAAGAGTTGTGGATGGGCTAGCCTGGGCAAAAGAGCCGGTTGAAGCAGGATACATAGCTTGTTTAGATGCCTTATATTATAGGAACTCGGAATATTCATCCCTGCCACAAAAGCAGAAGACTCGACAGAATTTGTCTGGACTGTATTGGCAACCTGAGAAGGACGACCATGAAGAGTCCAACAATTCTCTCAAACATGACCAAGTTTATTGCAGTAACTATAACGAGGGCGCTGGCCATTTGAGCGACCTCCCCCTCATCCAGAAGTACCACGACCTCTACCGCGACCCCCACGATCAAAGTTATCATCACGGGTCGATGTAGGAGCAACCAAGGCAGGTTGATCATCTTGTGAACCAAAAATCAAGGAGTGAGAATGAGCATGCTGTACTCGAGCATAAGCATCATCTAGAGTTGGCAAGGTAGAGCTAGATAGCAATTGAGAACGTACAGCATCATATCGAGGATGAAGTCCGTGTAACCAGAAGATCAAGCACAAATTATCCCATTGTTGTGCTATCTCTGTGGGGTTAGTACTGAGCGGAAAAATGTTACGGAATTCAATCATGGAATTGTAAAACCGGCTGTAATAATCTGTCAATTCCATATCCGCACGGCCCGCAACATATCAGGCACAACATCAAACGCTCGAGTAACTTGATGAGAATATCGTACTTTAGCAGAAGTCCACATAGATTTACAGGTTTGGCAATTCCGAAAGCATGTTTGAATGGAATCTTCCATGGATTGCTAGAGCAAACTCACCAACTGGGCATCGACACGATGCCAGGTACGAGAGTCAGTCGTAGATAAATCAGACGGGCAATCAGAGGATAGATGGTCTTCTAATCCTTGCCCAAGAAACCAAATGTTGTGCATACGACCATGACGAGTAATTTTTGCCATTCAATTTAATTGTAGTGACAGTAGGAGTACCAGAAAAGGAGGGGACAACAACTGATGAAGTAGCAGTAACTTGAGTTCTTGAGGACTCAGCATGAGTCTCTATTTTCTCAGTAGAAACAGATTCCATGATAACAAAAAAAAAAATTGAATTAAATGTGCAGCAACCTACACTATAACAATGGCACTCCCACAGGCTTAGGTAATAATGAAGAGATCAAAAGAAAATTAATTCTGTATTTTTTTTGGGTTTAAAACTCAACAATCCTGTTGATCCTAAATCAGCATGATCGAGCAAAAATTTTGCGAAACCAACCAGACAGCGGAGATGGGTAGAATAGCGCGATCATTCTGGTTGGAGATGGTGGCTGGCCGGAGCTCGGGCGACGGCGCGTGGTGGGTCTGCCGGCGACGGGAAAAAGACGTCCAAGGTCGCCTCAGCAAGATAAAGCTACTGATGGGTTCAGATTTGAGGAAAGATGATCAGATGATAGCCAATCGGAGATGGCATCTAGGGTTAGGGTTTTGATATGATTTTTCTGGCGAGATTCAGGCCCGGTGCCGGCTTTTCCTAGGTCGCCTAACCACAATGAAGCTGTTGGTAGTGGTATTTTGTAATGGGTTATATTATTTTAGGGTTGGGGTTGGCTCTAGATACTATATTAATAAGGAAGAGACATAAAGATAAAGAGAATGGTTTAAAGGCTTCGTACCTTTTAGAGTACTAGCCTACTCTATTTATAATATTATGAGAACCAAAAAATATGATATCTCTTCCGATGTGGGAGAGAGACTTATTATAATAATATACTACCTAACTCATACTTAACAACATCTTTTATTGTCCTAATACAACTCATAGGGCATGGTTTTTGTTTCTTCTATTTTTTTTTGTGTTCACGCGCGCTCTAGTATGATGTTTGTCTAAGCAACCAAATGCTGATATGTGTCACTTATTAAGTACAGATTATAAAGCCTAATGAGAGTGAATATCACAAGAATGAATCTGAAGATTAGTTTTAGGGATTAACCTTTATCACTGTCACCCCCTTTACCACTTAAAAATGAAGAAGTGACACACATTTTCAGATCCAAATCCATGGTGCTTTAATATAATATCTGCAGGCACAAGGGTGATAGGTATATCTAAAAAGCTTCATATAATTGGCGATGATCTCATCATTTACTAATTCCTTACTTAAGTCTGATAAGCCTCTCTATTATAATCACAGACCAAGAGCAACACACTATGTCACATATGTAGTTCTCTTCAAGTCACCTAGTTGGAGGAATAGCTCTCCTGTGTTATCTGTTATATGGATCATTGCCTCTAGTGGGATTGAAAATGAGAATGATTCTCTGCTTAAGAGGCTTGCTTCTCAACTAAATGCGGAGATGGCTTTTCCTTGAATAAGTGAGGGTTTGCATAATATCTGGTTTTAGATTTCATTCTTGTATGCAGTGGCTGACAATGGCATCAGTGCTACATCATGTTTCTAGATGGTTTTAACTTTGAGCTTTTTGTTTCTTTTTTCATGCCGAAACATTGAATAGTTCGCATTCTTTCATCTTGGAATGATTTAGTTATATGTATATAATGCTTAACTTTGAATTAATTTAATTTTGTAGAATTGGAGGTTTGGCACGTACGACAATCATGCGGTTGCTTTATGCATCATGTCCATCACGCCCATCGCATTGGTTATCAATATGCCGTGACATGGTAAGCTTGCCTTCTTTGTTTGGCTAAGAGGGCTGGCAGTCTTAGCTCTATATCTACATTGTTTTGCTCAATACCCTCTTCAGCTCTACTACGGATTGAGTCTTGGCCAATCCAGACATGACTAGATGTGAGTCAAGGTCTAAGCATGCTCGTTTGCTGTAGCTCATCAATCCTAATGATATGCCACTGGTCGACAATAACTTTATACTTAGAGGCTGTTTGGCTTTGCTTATTTGTGGCTTACAAGCACCAAATAGTAAAAAGTATGTGAGAGCGTTTTCTAGGTGCTTATAAGCACCAAAATAAACCAAGCAAAACACCCTCTTAAGCTGCATATGCAAAACTTTATTTAATGAAATTGTAACATTTGGAAATGAACAAAACTGGCAAAATTGTAAACTATACTTCTGTGTCCAGAATGTGACTTGTCAATTTAGCAGATCTCATCAATTTAGCATGACTTACCTTCTATATTTTGAAGTTTGGAACTTTGATGTTGAGTTGCGACCGAAGAGCAGTGTGCAGTTTGGCATCAAAATAGAAATTTGGAGATATGAGAAGTAGGGGGAAGCAACTAACACAATCAAGATATCATCCAATTTCCATGTTTGAGCACATACATGTATTTAGATTCCAACTTTCGAGAAAGTATGTTTGTATACCCAATTGCTCTGTCAACTTTCTTCCACCTCTTGATTTGAGCATAAGGAAGAATGTCAAGGAATATAAATTAGGAGAAATTTTCTTTTAGGTTTTTTTTCCCTTAAATTGGCAAGAACAATTCCTTGTACAACAAAAAGTATGGGTGCTTTGCATCTGAAATAAAATTGGATATCCATGTCAATATTATTAGATTGTATTTGTACTCTGGGACATCTGACAACTTTGCATTGATGTTGTTTGTGTACTTTAATATACACGAGGCAGTGCTTTCTTGCATTTTTTGACTAATTATCTCAGTTAACTGAAACCTTTATTCTATAGTAAACTGAATATTTGTTCAAAGTTCTATTTTGGAAGATAATCATGGAACATTATGTGTAGATTCTTGCTACATCATCGAGAAAGGATGCTGGCACTAATAGTAACTCGGAAAATGATCCTTCAACTGTTCTGGGTGGTGAGACAAGATTGAATTTAGGAGAAGATGATGAAAACATGGTCTCTCATTCCAAAAATGTATCTATTCATGGCCGTGCTCTTAATTATTCTAGTCTGAATGCTGCAAGAGATAAGCACCTCAGATATCGGACAAGAGTTTTTGCTGCCGAGTATGTAATTTGTTTTGCCTGCTTTTCATTGGTGCCTTAACTAATTTTTAACATGGACATGGATGCTTGCTGCTTTCTGTTCTGTTGCTGTGCTTTTGCTGGCTTATATGCACTTGTTACTTCCCATTCAGTTGCTAACTTTTTGTGCTTGCAAGTCCACATATACATGCATATAATCTCTGGGTATTTTGTTACTAGCTTTGTTCATTGCGGACTTCTGGACATTCTGTACTCTCACTCTCTCTGCCCCCACTTTCTAACTAAAGCAAAACTACAGAAGGATGAACTCAAGTGAAGCTTTTGGGTTTCTAATTATCATTGCGTTTATAGAAATATCTGCCTTTTAAGGAGGGGAGAACAATTTAATCCAGGTATCTGTTGCTACCTAGCGAACCAAGAAAGTAAAATAAAAAAAACCCACATCCACTTTTCTATGCCTGCAAACCAAGGTTCAGCAGTCAAAGTGTCTTCTGTTTCTAGAATCGACATTGACTCATCTTTTGACCCAACCCAAAGAAAAGGGAACAAAGAATGCAAAAAGTCAGAAACCAGAGAGACCAAAAAGAAAACCAAAGCAAAATATAGTCAGCAACTAATTAGCAACTCTAGGAATCCAGCATCAGGGGGTCTGAAAGTATGGAGTGTTGAACATTGAATAGAGAGAATTCTGATGAAAATATCTATTATTTCTTATTGTTTAATTTGTACATCAGATCAGGTATTTATAGAGAATACCTTTCCTTTACTAGAGTTAGTTATAACTGTCTAACTAACTCTCTTAGCTGTCAAGACTCTAACTAACTAACTACATATTATAGAAACATAACAGAAAGCTACTCAGCTAAACTCTGTACACTAACATGGAGGTGTTCCAATGGCTAACTGATAACCTTTTGTAATTATGTAAATTTTACTTAGTAAGAGTCACACTTCTCTAGCATATTAGGCGTATGCTTGCAGAATCATATAATGTGTTGACAAAAGGGAAGGCCATTATAATTGGACGAGCTTTAGAGGTGTTTACACAATAAATAAATAAATCAATATCCTCTCTACAAGCTTAAACTTTTAGATGAGGTAGTAATTCTAATATGGTATCAGAGCCTGGAAGTCAAACAGCACAAGTTCGATCCTTGCCGCCCATTTAAAAAATATTTAATTGTCCATTTGCAAGTTCTAAACAAATTAGGCTGTACGTGAGGGGGCGTGTTAACACAATAAATAAATAAACCAATATCCTCTCTACAAGCTTAAGCTTTTAGATGAGGTGGTAATTCTAATAAGAGGAAAACTGAAATTTGCATTTGCAAAATGCGGTACAGGTTGCTATACCATATGAAATTCAAACAAATGCACTTGCTTCCAAATATATGCTGTCTATGTGCCACTAATGAACAGTAGTGAAGGACCATCTTCAGCTCATAAAGCTGGAAATATGTATATGTTGTACCACATTGTGTGAATGCTGCAGCTCAACAAGTATCTGTTTGGGATTTAGGTGCTTGAGTCATCTGCCAGGAGCTGTTGGAAGCAATCCTGCTCATTTCGATCTCTCAATTGCAAGGGGACATGGAGCTAATAAATTGAGATCTAAAGACTGGCTTGTTGTTAAATTGCAAGAGCTCGTCTCACTTGCTTATCAGGTGCTGAGCACACGAGGAGTGTAACTATACTTGTGTTTTCTGATTTTGTTTCAATCCATAAGTTACCTATTTCTTGTCTCTACATTTCTTCTTATAGATAAGCACAATTCAGTTTGAGAATATGCGGCCTATTGGCATCACACTCTTGAGTACTATAGTGGACAAGGTATTTTATTCTGCTTTAGTGGCTTTCTAATACATTGATTATCAACTGGAACACCAATGTTGTAATTCTTGCATCAGCCTTCTACTCTTCCTTTTCTATTATTAGCATTGTTTATTAAGTTATTGCAACTGTTTTCAAGTTTGAGATGGCTTTTGAAAAATTTCAGTTAATTTTCTGGGTAGTGAGTGCTTGTAAAATGATAGGTATTGATGGATAAAATTGTCATGTCTCACAGTCCTGTAGAGCGAAAAATGTTAGGAACTCAGGACTAGACATAGTCAGATGGTTAGTTGAATACGTATCAAGGATTGGTATTGATGCAATTTCTCCAGTTATGGTTGATGCTTCTTTTCCTCTTTACCTGTTCAGTTATTTTCTTCAAGCTTTTCTCACAAAAATCACCATTGTTTTAGTTATGCATTTCTAGCTCTGATCTAAGAATTCTTGGTTTCCTGCTTTCTGAGTTCAGTTTGGCATGATACCGGATCCTGAACTTCCCGGACACATCCTGCTGGAACAGTATCAGGTGCTGATACAATTTGCTGTTATTTATTGTACTTTACGAAGTTTATTACTTAAGTTTTACTTTTTAACCATACTTTTTAGCTATGCAATTTGGTAAAGTTCAACCTTAAATTTGATATTGAAATTTAATTTATAAGGATCATCTACTATTTAAATTACAAATATAATGCCCATTTTTAACAGCTTTACAGCATAGTAAGTTGAGGACTTGTAACATGAAATTTGGGGGAGGAAAAGTTAGAGCTCTTAAGTCACTACCTCCAGATTCTATTCCATATGAACACATGCCCATCCAAAACAATCTGACTTGCAGTTGATGACTTATCATAATTACATCTGGTCGTAACAGCTTAAGCTTAAAAAAGCTTGTGATCCATTTGCTTTACTTTTTGCTGGCATCAGTGGAACTATTAATTTGTCCTAGTGCATTTCAGGCCCAACTGGTGTCTGCAGTTCGGACAGCATTAGATCAATCATCAGGCCCTGTTCTACTGGAAGCAGGCTTGCAGCTAGCTACCAAGGTTTAGAGACAAGCAAATCCTCCATTTCAAATATGAATAAACTAATCTTATTGATGCAGATGGTTTGGGATGTGGAATTTTCAGATCTTGACAAGTGGAGTTATTAGACAAGACCAAGTTGCAGTCAAGCGGATATTTTCGTTGATTTCACGTCCACTTGATGACTTCAATGACCTTTACTATCCTTCATTTGCAGAATGGGTCTCATGCAAGGTTAGTTGCCCATTCACCACATTATTTTCTTTGTTTCTCTTTGGTACCCTTCTTCTTATTATTCTGTTTGTCTTGAGCTGTGAAGTAAAGCAATGTTAAATTAGAAACACATTGTTTGAGGCGCCTATATGTTTACTTGTTCTTGGTTTTCTGTTTCCTCCACTAGATCAAGGTTAGACTCCTGACTGCCCATGCTTCTCTTAAGTGCTACACATACACATTCTTGAAGCGACAACATGATGACATTCCTGAAGAATATCAAGCTCTCTTACCACTATTCTCAAAAAGTTCGCTCATTTTGGGGAAATACTGGCTCTCAACATTGGAGGACTATTGTCATACCTGCTTCCATTCACATCTTAAAGATGTGAGCTCACTTTTCCTTTTGCCTATTTTATGCCCTCTTTCTTTCATTCTCCAGAGAAATTGTATGCAGCAGGTTTGACAAGTAGCTGTTTGGTGCTAATCTGTTGTATATGTCAATTATTTGTTACATACAGTGGAGACCGTTTCTTGATGGAATCCAATCATCATTAGGCTCAACAAGGTTGCTGCCCTGTTTAGAAGAAGCCTGGCCATTTATCCTGCAAGCCTTAACCCTGGATGCATTTCCAGTGAATTTTCATGCGAATGGATCTTTGGCAACTGAAAACAGATCAAAAAGTGCCTTCACTTCTGGATACAGCATGGTGGAACTGAAAGCAGAAGATTTTCAATTTCTTTATGGTTTCTCTCTTCTTGCTCTGTTTCAGAGGCAAGCTGCAACTCTTGGACCAGACTTAACATCAGTGGGTCATGTCAAATCTAAATTGGATGGTGACTTTCCTGTGGTAGATGCAAATTCTTTGTCCATGAAGCCATATGGAATTGTTTTCCCGGTGTTGCAATCTCTGTGTGCTGAAAGATTCTTCAGCTCAGGATTTGCCCATGTGGACATCTGCAGAGAATTGCTTCAGGTATTGTGTGCATCTCAAAATTCTGTTTTCTAGTTTCTGGACCTGTAATTTGCTTTTGAGGCCATAGCATTTCTGTGCTTTTGATTGTGACTTTCAGTAAGCATTCAATGAACGTTCTCACTTGCCTCTGCAGCTATCTGAAATAATGTTAGCTGCTGCTAAGTTCTGTTTATTTCTACTTGTTTTATGGTTCATTTCAGATCTTAAACTTTCTTATGCTCAAAGACATTGTTCAGGTCTTGTAGTGTTAACTTCCACCCTATAGCTTTAGTTTTCTTTTTTACCCCTGTTTTGTCACTCCAAAAAGTAGTGCATGAGATAATTTTGTCAAGCATTATCATTTGATCAACATATCTTGTTTGATTATTTGCAACATTTGATATCAAAAACTGCATGCTTTAGTTGATGGGATGACTATGTAAACAGTCTGTGATCTATAGTTTCTCGTTTACTTGGTCTTTTACTTAACAATTATTAACTTCTGCCAAAGAAATGGTTATTAACTCCAGCTTCCCTACATAATGCAAATTAGATGCATAATACTTGGATTAGTGTTGTTATTCGGAAGAAGGAAAAAAAGAGAAAAAGGGAAAAAGAAAACAATGCACTAAAATATTCTTTTAGGTTCTTAACATTTCAGCAGTATGGTACTGGAAAATACAAATAGCAGGTGTATTCATGGGATATGGCCTGCTTGCCAGCAAGTTTTGCAGTTTCCATGAGCCTAGCTTGTGTTCAAGTTTTTGTTCTTAGGTTGAGAGTCTATCCATGTGTATTGTAGTGCTGCACCATAGTTTCTACATTACCATCTCTTCTATAGCTTAATGTCACGCCCTTAGCCTAATCTAAGCGCTGCGTGCAGCACTTAGACACTTTTCTACAGCAAAAGTGGCTAAGTCAGCCTGAAAACCACGAACAAAAGGCTTCGCAAAGCAAATAATAAAGCAGCGGAAGTAAAGAGTTGAGAGAATAAGACTTTTGTATTGCTCTCAAGCTTTTCTCTGTGTCTTACAAATGAAAATGCTAGGGTATTTATACATGCTTGTAGTCTAATGAATGGCTAAGATCATTTCAATCAATAGCTAATATGTGTTTCTAGAAGATTCTACCCTAATCATGGGATATTTACAACCAATCTCAAACCATAATCCCTCAAACAAAGGGGATTTGATATTATCCTTATCTAGTGTATCTTCTAGATCCTTCCTGGAGAGAAGTGCCATGTGTGCATCCTTTCAAGCTTTATCATCCTTGCCACATGGTTGCTCACATGGCGCCTGCATCATCGGGGCTGCCCTAGCACGAGAACGTGCCACATGTGCTTCCGTACAAGCCTCGGTCTTGTTATCCTGCCGACCATGTGGCGTCTCCATTGGCAGGGTGTGACATTAAGCTGTTAGTGAGAGATTTATTTTATGTATTATGTTTAACATGCCTCCAATGTGCAAGCATTATTACGTTTGATTGAGCTTTGTATGTGTAAAGATTCTTTTAAACGGGTGGCACCAAGACTCAAATACATGACATTTTGTTGTTAACTTGGCTTTGTTACCATGGAAATTTACCACCTCATATAAAAGCTTAGAGGGATTTATTTTATTTATTTATTATCTTCAGCAGAGTTCTGCCGTTGTTCAGGCACACACTGATTCACATTCATCTGGTCCTTGACATTGCAATATGCATTTGTTTGCAGATATTTATTTTTTGCAGTTTCCTGCTGATGTCAAATCTTTGATTATGATGTAGGGGAAGTGGGGTGGGGATTGGGGAAAGAGCAGCACCATCTGCTCTAGAATTGATAGTGTTTTTGGAATATCTCATATAACATCCTGCTAAAATACTCTCAGTATCTTGTACCCTCAGTAAGTGAACATATTTCAACTCAGTTGCCCTTTTATACATTATCTACTAATTCTCTAACCAAGTTGAAATGAATTTAGGTTATCTCGTATATCATTTTTGCTGAAGATACATGGGACAGTCTTGCAGTATCTCTCTTATCAGAGGTAATTTTTAACCGTAACTCACTACTTCTTTCATGATGCAAAAAAGAAATAAATTAAGAATGTAATTCACCTGATTACAGCGAACATGAGATGAAGATACCTTTTTCCCCTCAAAACCTTATCCCTTGGTATCAAGTTGCTTTACACTGCACTCTTGCCCTTCCTTTCCCTGTTATGTGCCGGTGCCGCATGTTTGGTTACCTGCTCATCTTAATGTAGATTAGATGTTGTGTGGTTTTTCATTTAAAAACTGTTCCATGCCTGACCTAAAATATGGTGCATGGATTCTCCTGGTGTACTCAGTAATGAGGTATTTAGAGTCTGAAATGCGCTTCAGAAGTTTTCTCATTTCTGTATCTTGAATTAGCAGATAGTGGAGAATTGCCCCAAGGAATTTTTGGAGACAGATAAATTTTCATTCTTGGCATCAGAACTTTGTTCCTCATTTCTTTTCAAGTTCCACCTGAGGTATGTATTTCTAGAGAAATTAATTCTTTGGTTAATTTGATTCTGAAGAAATAGTCATCTCTGTCTGTCTTGTGTCCAGAAAAGATGCAATTTCGCCTTATTATTCAAACTGGGAGGATATATCTTCTGTCTCTACGAAGCTTCTGCAACGTTGTGAACCTAAGGTGTGTTTATATATGATAATATGCTTGTCAGAGAGAGCTTTTGTTTATCTTGTTGCTTGAGTTCATCCCAGTCCATGTATGGAAAGATGTTACTGTCTCTCAACCCATGTTGACTATCTAGAAATCACAAAACCATCTTCTCATTGACATTAGAACTTATTATTACCTTAGATGCAGTTAAAATCACTGTTGGGGTTTCTGTTGATTGGCTACAAATGCTTGGGAGGAGCACCAACTGAGTTATCTCTTTCAAGAGCTAATACCTTTATCCAGTCTATCAGCTCTATATTAAGAGAACTTGTAAATGGTGAGTGCCTGGATGATACTTGGAAAATTTTTGCGGCTTTTTCTCTTCATTGCTTGATTCAGGGATTGGATGAATGTTGATGCTTATCTTCAATCCCCTGGAACTTCTCTTTTCATCTGGCTATCTTAGATCAGAGGGACTGGATTTCCCGTGAAATTACATTAACAATTTTAATATCATCATATTTGTAGAATGGCTTCTTATCACTGTCAAAATCTATTGCTTCTCTGTTTGCTGTCTTTTACTCTTTTTGTTTTACCTTTATGCATTTGCAATTACAGTTTTTAGCACCCCACTGTACAGTATTATTTGTGGTTCTTATACATCTTGTGCTGTTTACAAAAATTCTAAGAATAAGCTAGACAATCCTACTGATATTCAGTTGATAGCAAGTGAGAAATAAATTGATTATATCCACCAATCCTGTAATTGCTTTGCATAAAATTTAGGATGCTCAGTGTTGGTTTTTAGCTTGTCTGGGATAAACATTATTTGGTGATTGAACTTGGTGAATTTTTTTTTTACAGATAAATCAAAACTTGAAGATGACGGCATTTCCAACTTGACCACAATTTGCAGTGCCAGTCTTAATGCAATTACTACTGTAATCAAGCACAACATCAAGAGTATTTGTGAAGTAGAGAATAAGAAGTCCGATTTCTTTAAACTGCTGCAGATGAAGCTTGCTATCTCTCTTGAGCAGAGTTATTCACTTGCTAGGCTATCTTTTGATATCAATTATCCCTTGTCGAATGAAGAAACAAATTCTATTTTGTTCTCGGTCTTGCACCATGCCATTCAGCACACTAGGGCTGTTCTTACCAGCGATGACACACAGGTATAAAATTCTTAATGATTGTCACATTGATTGCCATCACCGGTCATCTATGAAAATTTAACTATATGTGTAGGTCTTAGCAATTGGATTGCAAGTAACAAAAGGTGTGCTGCAGAAAGGGATCGGTGCAGATTTTAACTCTTTCCTAATATTCTTTCTTGGGGAGCTCATTGGAGAGCTCTCCCTAATAATCGAGAAGTTTTTGCAAGTAATTTCACCATCAAGACTTGCTCCTTTAGCAACTCTCTTTTTGCTATCCCATGGAAGTCTTATTATGTTCTTGATGACAGAAATCCATAAACCGGGAAGGAGTGGTTATAATTGGGGAGTGTTTGAGAATTCTGATGCTTCTGCAAACACTCCCAAAAGACAGTGCGTGTCAGAAAGGCCTCATAAGTTTGATTTTGGAAGTTGTCGTCATGGTCACTTCAGTAGATCATTTTTCTCAGGTAATACCAGGTTATCAACTATATGAGACTTCATTCCTTTATCTTTTGCTTATAATTATGTCCACTTTAACTGCAGGATTTTAATGATTTAAAAAGCACAGCCATAAAAGTTGTTTCGCAACTTGCTCAAATTCCTTCCTCAGCATCGTACTTTAAGGATGTGCTTGTAATGATGCCCATCACAAGAAGGCAGCAACTTCAGGTGCTTTATACCTATTAATCTATTCAATTTGCTAGCCCCTGTAAAGCACCTCAACATAGTAACGTTTACAATTACTTGTTCAATTTGAGGAATTGCTTTGATACCATAGACAGATGCATCAGTGTATATTCGCCTGATCCATGAAATTTGGGATGATGTTCATGTGCCATTTTAACATCTTCTTTGACCATAAATTAGTAATTTTTTGTCTAAATATGCTCTTCCTGGAAACTAATATCCACGGACACCACAGATACCATGCATGCTAGTCTCCAGTTTTTGCGCATATATAACAGCATAGAGGTTTTTGTGCATTGTTTTGTTTTGGTGAATATAGTAACATAACACCTCAACTTGCAAAGGATGAACAGAATTTTACATTAATTTCATACTTCAGGACATAGTCCGTGCATCTGTGGCACAAGATCAAAACCCCACACATGCGAAAAACACCAGACTGCCCTTGGCAATAAAATTACCAGCACAAATGGAGAAGGCTAAGGAGAGAGATTCCCCTCCATTAGCACCAAGAGAAGAGTCTCATGATATTAGTGAAGAGAAGGATCCCCGTCCATCGGCACCCACAAAAGAGTCCAGTGATGTTAGTGAAGAAGAGGAAGAAGATGATTGGGATAACTTTCAATCTTTTCCTGCCTCTACAAATGAATCTGGTCCAACTTCAGAGATGCCTGAAGAAGATTCTACTTCAGTTTGGAGCCCCACTGTTTTTGATGACCACGATATAGACAATGAGAACAAAGAAAGCTCTAGTTCTCTGCCTGTGTCCAAAATAGAAGAATGCCCAACTGCAGATCATGAGTCTTCTGGAAGGGAAAGAACAGATGACACTGCTATCAGAATTCCGGTTGAAGAATCTCAGAATTTCAATGCAGAGCCGCTTGGTGCCCACCATCAGGTGAGGGGCAAAGTGGTGGTAAGCCACAACGATGATCAAAGTCTGCCTGAAGCTCAATCTGCTGAGGAACGCCCTAAACTTTGTGAAAAGAGCAAGGAGATAGCTGAAACTGTTCCACACCAAGATAAAAGTCAGTCTCCATCAGATACTAAAAATGTTGAATCATCTGTCGGTTTGTCTGATTACCGCCATGACAAAATCCCATCTGAAGATAGCCAGACTCTGGTTGAACAACAAGCTGAATCTGCAAAAGGACATACCAAGTCATTAGACAGTTCTCAACAGCAGAAGGATACAGAAAATCCAGAGAATATCACTGACAAAAGCCTTGTCTGATCTTCAGTCTGTCAAGAATGCTAACGTGTGATTTAGGCTGATGTATCATAAGGTAATGACGAGCATGGACAGCCTGGTTTAGAAACAGCATATCTTCTGCAATTGAGGTATAGCTCGACGAATACAAATTTGAGTAGGGATGTCAACTGCAGCCCAGCAAGTTGAAGGTAATGGAATATTGTGAAGTAATTAATGCTGAGGGGGGATATGAGATGCCAAAGATACTGGAGCTAATCTTAATGCTCAGTTGTGTGGATTGTATGCCATACTCGCTGATATGTTGACAAGATATTCTTACTGTACTATGTAAAAGTTGTATCCTGTTGCCATTCTAAATTTAGGCTTCAATTTTGCTGCTGAGACTTGTAACTTATGCTGTTCCAAGATCACTTAATATTCGTCCTCTTAGTTGAGTGTGTGATTTGCCAATTTGTGATAAATTAGCAATGTTTTTTATGTGACCAAGTTGTCTTATTCTCCAGATAAGACTACTTAAATGATGTTTCTATTGTCTCTTATCAGCCTCTAACAATTATTTTTTGTCACTACATAACTTCAAAATCACTATCTTTAAAGCTTAACATACTTTTCACTTCTTACTCATAACTTAATTTCCTTTTAAAGACTATTATTGAATTTAACCAAATGAGATTACCTCAAATTTCAAATATGATTGTTCAAAATTTCAAGTGAATCACTTGTACAGAAAATGGAACCATCTATACAGAAGAAATGAATAGGTACACAGATTTTATGTAATAGACAAAATTGTATTCCACCATTTTCTGGTAGTTTGCATAGCGGGAGTTTTCTACCAAGATTTTGTTATTGTTTCTTTGAGTAATGGAGTTTTCTCAATTTATTAGTTTGTTAAGAGATTTTTTTCTTTCTTTCTTTTCTTTTCTTCTCTTTTCTTTCTTTTTTTTATTTTATTTTATGTGGAAATAGAAGCTTGGGGTTGTGTTGAAACCAATGCAGAAGGCAAAGGCTAGTATTGAAGTTCTCGTGGATGGAGAAGAACACGGGTTAAATTGGACCAAGTGACACCAGGTCATGGTACAATTCCATTAAGCCCATATTACTTTTGGCCGAGAAAAGATGCATGGGAAGAAGCTTAAAGTGATGCTAGTGAGCAAGCCTTGGATTTCCCACAAAGAAATGGTTATTCTTCTCAATCAGGATACTGATATCCTCACCTAGTGGCAGCAAAGTGGGTTTTCTTCTTTCCCTTTAAGTTAGGATATTTTAAGCAAAGTGGGTTTTCTTTTTTCCTTTTAAGTTAGAATATTTTAAGTTACATTAGATATGAAACTATTCCTTATTGGATCAGGAGTATTGGAAAAAAAAAAACACTTTCAACAAATGCAATTTTTGAAATTCAAACTTGATATAATAGAGTCACTACGGTCTAACTATTCTTTCCCATTAAAAACTTCGTACTGAAATTTGACTCTAGCAGCCCGGACGGCTTGAAGTCAAGAATACTTAAAGCATCTCTTTAAATGAGGTAAAGTTGCCTTGTGGAAGTAACGAAAGGGTTAGTCATTGACTTTTTTTTTTTTTTTTTCCTTTACAGGGAAAACTAAAAGAAGGTCCAAAGATACCTATCTTTTTTCATTTGCTCTTTTTGAAGAGTACAATAACTGGAATTTCCTGAATTGCTAGAAGTACTTGGCGAGTTGCTTTGTGAAGTCTGACTAGCATGTGTTAAGAAATTGTTGAATGTTAACATCTATCATTCAAGGGGGGGGGGGGGGGTGGAAAATAAAGTCCAGAATGTTGCTTGAGAAATCCCTTGCTATTCCTAATTAATCTATGCATGCAACTCCATCGGACAAGGTTCATATTCCACAGGAACAGGGATGCTGATTTAGAAGGATGCCAGAGAAACCACTTCTCGGTCTATCATCTTCTTAATTTAATTAGAAGTGGAGATAGTTCGCGAATAGAAGTTAATAGAATAGATAAATCTTGATAAAAATAAGTAGAATCGTGTAACCGAACACCTAATAATCCCAAACAAAACTTGCAAGCCATATGAAGCATGCAGTTTACCTCTTCAACAAGCCAAGATCTCAAACTAATGCAATATCTAAATATACATTGGACAACTTTTTAATTATCAAAAACAATATATATCATCTGCAACTCATACTTCACTCTTCACACTGAAACCATTTAATCATTAACTATGTTGGCTTATTACAAACAGATTAAAATGCCTTGAATCACCATTCACTTTCACTCCTTTTTTTCACCATTATATAATCTAAATTACATATAACACAATATGATGACTACACAAACGCTTAAGGTCTAACATACACTTGCCTTCTGCTTCTTCTAAGAGTAGCTGCAGTTCGTCTAGTCCTAACTGATATTGGCCTTTTCCCTCTGCTTGAACCCTCCGTAGTTGTTCCGTCGCCATAGTAAAGGCGACTGGAGCTGTCTTGAGCTGAAGAAACATGGCTGCTCACTTTTCTGTTCTCGGTTGAATGAATATCATTTTTGTCTGCAACAGAATTTTTATCCTTGAGGAAATTATTCATGAATGAGCTGAACCCTTTTTCAGTTGGGATCTTGACGGCAATTTTCTTATGATCATCAGCATCTTCATCAGATTCTGAAGTAAAAACTGATGGAAAGCGTCGTTTTTCAGCTTTAGTATTGCTCTGTCCAGCTTCTTCATTTCGGCTTCTCAGGTTCTTTTTTGGCATTTTGGTATTGAACTTTGTGGAGTTTTCTTCAAATGAATCCTTCAATGATGTTGCTTCTTTTTCGTTCTGATCATCAGCTATCTTTCTTGGCTGATGATTACAAGAATCATCAGGACGATCACCATCATCATCATCATCGTGCAATTTAGTATGAGAAAGTTGAACAGCAGCTCTTGCAGCTGCTGCTGCTTGGCTTGCCAGTTCAAAAGCTGCTTTAGCTGCTTGTTTTACATCTGTGTATCTATCAATTGCTTTTGGGGTCTCATCTTTAGATGATTTCCTCTCATTATCTTGCTCCTGACCTTCCAAGCGGGTTGTATTTCTGCCATTCTTTTCCAGCATGTATTTATCGAAAGAATTAGTTCCATTTAGTAGCGCTTGCTTCTATAAATGTAAGTCTGTACACGAAACTCTCACTACGATATTTTACAAGATATTTTATTGTAAAAGTGAATCTTTTAGCTCATTAACCTCTGGATTTTCGCATTGTTGCTGCAAAACGATCCTGTGCTCAGCTGCTATCTCCTCCAGAACTTTCAATCTTGTTCCTAAGCTTGTCCTTCGATTTGGAAGCCGTTTTGCAATCTGGAAATTAAATTAAAACCAAATTAGTCACTGAGTAGTTAAATATCATATGTCAAACTTTCCATGAGTGGTTAAAAAAGAGCAATCACTTCAACCTTGGCATTTACTCCACAGTTATTACGTAATTCAACAGCATAATTTGTAAATGCTTTGCCATATTTCTTCGTGAAAATTACGGAAATCTTTTGAAGTTCTGGCAATTCTCCGTATCTTGAAGCTGCAAATATCAAACTTGCTACTGCCTCCTTCAATTCTTCTGGACATTGTCTGAGCAAAACAAAATTTAGTTTTACATGATCCGCTAATACGAAAACTAAGATACAAAATTTAATGATCTACAGATGTGTGCTATTAATATTTCAGGAGAAAAAAAAAATAGAAAATACCAACATGGTATTTCTTATGAGCTGGATCCTTTCTAGCAAAAGGCAGCAGTAGCCTTCTATGACCACCAATGCATCCAACAAGTTCTGCTCCCTGATCACATGATCCACCCGCCCAGATTTTATTTTAAAAAAGAAAAAATTATCTTCAAAATCGTACACTGAACTGTCTTAAAAGAAAATAATTGAGACATTTCACGTCGAAGAAACTAAAAAAGTGTTCGAAAGGATGTAATAAAATAGTAATTACGTACACGAAGAATAGCAGTTTCTTGATGTCCAAGATTGAGAAGCTGGACAACATCTGAACGAGCTTGAGACCAGCGTGTATGGTGCTGTTTCTTGAGAATGGCTATCCTAGCAAGAGCACTATTGACTGTTTTTTTGAGCTTGGAGGCGTCCAAGGATTTTCCGAACATGTTCAGCTTTTTCTAATTAACTTTTCAAAGTACGTTGGGCTTATATATATATATATATATATATATATATATATGTGGGATGCAATATGCTTCATGAGTCATGACGATTACGCAATTATTAAATTGTGACACAGCTGTTCGTACGTATAAGAACTCGAAAAGGAGGATTCGAGATGTTAGTTACAGTGTCAATTTTCAGTAATTTCTTGTCTGGAGTGTGATATTTCTTTTACAATGGAGATGCACATTAAGATTAATTGACACGATACATTGGCAAGCTTCCTTGCTTCAGCACACTAAGGTGATCAACACCATAAAAAAGCCACGTACATTATGCATTATTCTCCATCTAAAATTGTATTCAGCCATTAAATTAAACTTGGCAATATACACTTTAGGATTTAAAAAAGTTACTTAGTTTAATTGCCATTTATTTAGAAAGCTAACGTGTCAAATTTTAGTGACATTTCCTTGGCTTTAGTGTGTGTGTGTATATATTAATCGCAGGCACTTTTTCATACGCATGTCGGTACCACTGATCCCAGCATCAATAGTTCAATGGAGGCAGCAGCTTTTGATAACTCTGTTGATGCCAACGCCTGCATTATATATCTAACCGAGCCGTGTTTAACTTACGACTTTTACAGCTGTCTCCATGTATTTCATCCATGACAAGCAAATAGTCAACTTCCCACGTTTTCCTTTTATTTATTTATTTTTTCTTTCTTTCTTTTTCTTTTTCAACATGTTTTGTATCAAAATCCTATCCATTTATAGTCTCACTCAATAACCAAAACCCAACTTGACATCCAAATTCAACTCAAAACCCGGAAATTTCATCTTGGCAATTCAATTTGGTTGACTCCCGGATGTTTCAAAACACCCTCACTGCTCTCTATGCATTGGCATGATCTTCTTCGCCATTAAGGCGTCGGCGGTCGACACCATGCATAAACTAAAATCCTAATCCCAATTTATTACCTGTTTAACTTCAGGGAAAAAATAAATAAAAAAAAAGAAGAAAAGGAAAAAAATAAAAAGAGGGGAAAAATTGGATATATACTTCTTTTGTAGCTAACTCTCGTCAAAGATCAGCTGCCCACTGATTGGCTTGGAGGCTAAAAATTAAGATCAATCTGTATCAGTCGCCATGCGTCTTGAATGGGATGCTCTTTTAGATCCCCCGAACAGAGAACATGACTAGGCATATCTCACTTCCAATAACTAAGGCCTTCAATAGAGGGAATATAAAATTGATTTTTAAGTTTGAAAATACAAACTAAATTCCTGAATGACAAGGTAAAACATGAAACGTTCGTCGGCTATACTTCATATCAGATCCAAATAAATTAAATACCCAGCTGAGGTAGACGACGACTAAAAATATAGAAGTGAAAAGCAGGGTGAAGTGATGAAAGCGACCGAGAACGTGAAATGAAATTCTTCCTTCAACCCACATCATTCATCGAACTCGTGCATATGATCCAAAAGATAGTTAGCAGCCAGTTCCTCGTTCTTGTTGCATGCAAAATATACCTCCAACACTAAAGCTCGATCAAAACCCATTGCTTCAAGCTGCCAAAAGAGAATATATTGCCACCACAACTCAAGGTCAGATCATTGTACGCATCAGCTTTAACATACTTCAAAGTGAAAAATGGTGCCATATCCAGAAACTGTAGACAATCAAAACACGTTTTTCCCCTAAAGAAAGTATGACAAATGGTCGTAAGACTGTTAAACCCACACAGGGACTACAATCAGCTGGAGCCTTGTTCACCGGGTACACAAGCATTACTAATTACATCTCAAAGAAATCGGTCAAAATCTGACTGGAGAAAAGAACCAGTCTTCAAGAGGTATATTTCATGACCTCCATTACATGTTCAAAGAAACAACCCCTTTGTGATAGTACAATGATCGTATTCAGTGCTTCTTGGGGAAGAAGCCATTGCCACCAACCATCTTGTTTGGTCTGTTGTTCTATGAACTACCTACAAGTCTAGAGTGCAACTTTCTTATTCCCAGAGTCCCAAAGTATGGTTTTCATCATAGCATCTCATACAGACACAGTGGATCTCTGATATTCTGAATGCAGTGTAATAAACACACAGGAGAGTGAACAGTTAACTTACACGTTCAATTGCCTCACGCTCCTCAGGTGTCACTGTCACAGCTTGAGGCATTGCTCCAGCAAGTTGCTCTAGTATGTTTCTGGAAAAACATTATTGTAATAAAATCAAAACGAGTGTGTACAGAGGAAATAGGACAGGAAACAGACACATGGAAAATTGATAAAGATCCTGTCAAATCAGTGCAACTTCTGGTGTAAACAATATTAAAGCAAAAGGAGATATTAAACTAAGTTCCTCACCCCTCCCCTTCCACAGGTTCATTGATAAGGCGTAAGAAATCTGCCTGATGCTCTTGAATCAGCCGCATTAATTGTGGATTTTGCTTCCCCAACTCCTGAAGCATAGGCTGCAGATACAGAGGAAAAAAGTGAAAGGTTAGTACCTCAGGAACAAGCTGCAAGGGTGAAGGGTTAATCAAGAATTCAAGATCAGCACCTGCAAGATTTGCGGATTGGCTTGCACCATGGCTCGTAGGGCTTGAAACTGTAAAGGAAGAAACGATAAATATCATGCTTGTCAACAAAAAGGCACATCATCTTCTCACAAGCGTCCTAGCTACCTGTTGACTATTGCGAAGAAAATCCAAGGTGCCAGCACTTGCATTGGAACCAACACTTGGAAGACCCTGTCAACAAGAAAAAAGAAATCAATAAAATTTTACCCACACTTCTTATTCCACCTTTTCTTCATCCCAGACAAACAACTCAAAAAGACACATGTAAAAGTTTATACTACCTGAGGGAAGAGATCTAATGGATTAGCATTGGGGCCGACCGGAGATGCCGCTCGCTGGGGAGCTTGGGCTGGAGGGTTCACAGCCTGCCCACCAGCAGGAGCTTGAGCAACGGGTGGAATATCTGCTTGCTCAGGGATACCCTGGCATGAAATTGTATTCCCACATTAAGATGTACAACAAATGTCAAAAGACAGAAGTAACTCCACAGATCCCAAGCTAAAGATGACTACAACTAAAACAAGCAATTATTATTCTTCAGATAGCATTTTTCCAGTTAGTGAGATGCTCAGATTGAAAACTGAATCTTTCTCTTTTTTACTTTTTTTTTTTTTTGGGGGGGGGGGGGTGTGGTGGAGAAGGAATACAGTCAGAATTTATTAAAATTTCTAGCCGACAAATGTCACATCAGTGTGATCAAGGGGTAGAAAGGAAAGAAAATAAAATCCTAGCCCAAAAGGAAACAAAACAATTGAAACCCACTAGGGAAACATCATATGATCAGAAAATAAAGTACAAATCCATTAAAAAAAAAGAAAAAAAAACAACAACAACTAGGTAAGGAAGCACGTAAGCCTGGAGGAGAAAGCATCACACCCAAAGGAATCTTTCTCCTCTTGACAAGACAATAGTATTTATGGAGTGAAAGTAGAAACAAAAATAGAAAATTTAGAAAGCAATCAATCACACAGTGCCCCATTTCAAGTCAACACTCATTTTCGAGAATCACATGACAGAGTTTTCATATACATGCAAAAACTTTTCAACAGAAATATATTAAAGCAAACAGCAAAGACGAATACATATATCAAAGGCTAAATTATTTTAGTAAGAGCACAATAACAAAATGGAAATTAAGCAATTAAGCCAATACTAGGAGATACACTCAGTTAAAAATGCATAAACAACAGAACTCAAGTAAATATGCAGAAGAACCAGTAGCAGGGTAGGAATCAAATATTTAAAAAAGTACACTCACAGAATATAGGTATTCAACAGCTCTCTCGGGATTGTTATATGCAGCACGTAAAGCCCGAACAACTGTATTCCGATCCCAACTTCCTCCACCCATATCAAGAATTTGTTGAATGGTAACCTCTAGGTTACTTCCACCAACAAGATTTGATGCTGCTTGATCATAAACATCAGCCTGGGATCTGCTATGAGCCAAAATGAACCCTTTTGACTTTTGAAAGCAAATTTCTGAGCAGGTAATATAAGAAAGGCAGATAAGATAAACTCACGAAGCAGGTGCAGGAGCAGGAGTGGACTCAGGGGCAGACTGTGGGCTGCGAAATTAAAAGACAAAGGTTTTAGTTGAGTAACTAGATATTGACTCTTCATATAACTCCCACGCTATATTCAAAATATCATGTCCAAGAGTATAAGAAATGAAAGTGAAATACGGCGCTACTGTAGAAGCAGGAGCTGGAGCTGCTGTCAGAGGCTGTGTTGATGCAGCTGTAGAAGTTGGAGGCTGAGCCTAAACAGAAGGCAGAACTTCGCATTAGAGATATGAAAAATATTGCAATAGACACCAAGTTTTCAAAATTCAAAAGATGGAAAATGGAAAATCTGCTAAGCCGAAAATCATCTATGTGCAGAATCCTTAAGACCTATACGAGGTGGTTAGCTAGTTACAAAAACCACCGACACTAACGATGACAATTTCTCAAACTTGAGGGAACTTTGCTAACTCAAAATTCCCGCTCTTTATCTTTACACAAGAAGTGCAGCTCTTCTTTAAGTAGCTCAATTTGCATGTCAAATCATCACCTCATCTAAAAGCTTGCAGCTATTACAGGGGGTTTTGTTATTAATTATCTTCAACACTTTCCAATAATACCACCAAGAATTTTGCATTGGAAATATGTGAAGATCACAGGCTAAAAATGAACCAGAACACGAGGACTATCTAGAGATGATGCTGTTAGGAAATGCAATATTTCAAACGCTTCAATCTATATATTATGGCAAGAAGTCATCTAAATATCATTTTTCATTCTTTGATTGGAGGAAAAAGTGTCGGAAGGAGCTTATAATAATACTTCCAGATAACTGGGGCTTGATGCAGGATAGCAATATACTCTTTGCATTTAGTAGCATCAGAAAGTGGACAAAGGGAAGATAAGTGGGATCCTAAGAGCAAGTAAAAATGTTATCTGACAGCATATTATATGCTCTAAATCAAAATGCACAATTTTCAAGATTGCTCATATAAGCAGGACAGTCAATTCACAGGGCCCTAATCAGCATAGATGCTTATAACTCCCATGTGATATAACGAGATTCTAAAGGCATGTCCTATATAGATAACAAGGACAAAATTTTGTAATGTCATTTAATTTAAATTGAGAACTCCGTCCATGAAAATATATGCGTCAAGACCCCTATTTAGCTGCAATTGACATCAATGAACTAATAAAGGGAAATAATCATAACAAGAATATATGTTCAATTTTATTTTACACAAGAGAAATGAGTACTTGTCCTTTATATCAGCAATCAATTGCAACCAAAAGAGACCATCATTTTCCTTTACAGAGGATAAAAAAATATTAACAAGCTTCCATAAGAAGTTATAATGTCAAATTTTTCTTATTTCATTTAAGAGTTCAGAATGAACAACTTTGCACTCACCGTACTCGAAGGTGCTGCTGGTGTGGCTGATGTAGTTGACGAACTGCTTGATGAAGATTTACTCTACATTTTTTCGACATTGCAAACAAATCAACAAGATTAGATTATACGTTTATATTATGTAAGCAAAATATATAATGTTGAAGTAGTGCTATGGAAAGAGTGAAAGAAAGATATTGTAATGCAGCAAGCAACATATAGAGCCATCCAAGGAAAAACATACAATAGAGCAATGCAGGAAAAGAAGGGAAGTTAAACAGGTTGTCAAGGACTTGCATACAAAATTTTTCTTTCTGACCAGGCAATTCCTACATATCATGTTATTTGGATCCATCATACCTACGTTGACCTGACATAGACTAAGTGCCATAATTAGTGGCAGACCTTGAACAAAATATTTGGGGGGCGAGTTATCAATGCTATAACGAATATATGGAAATATATTTAAAAATTATTAAAATGCATATTTATTGTAAAATGTAAGTATGTTCAAATACAAATAATTTTTAAAAAATAAATACAAATCATACTAGTGCAATAATATATCTCAGTTATAATACTCCTCAATATTCTTCTACAAAAAGGTAGTAATGAATTGAGGCTTAAAAAATTTCTACATAAATTGATAAGAACAAATTAGATATCTATGTAAAAGGAAAAATAGATTGATATTCATACAAACTGAATAATTTAATTAACATTTAAATTAGATTTATCATAGATAATAATAACTCAAGTACTCAACTCGTACAAATTAAATTAGTTGAGTTGTTGGGGAGGCCAACTACAAAATAAAGTTAGTATTTTTTAATAGAAAATCAATTGTACACCATATACGTATTTTTTTCAAAAAAAAATTGGGGCCCCTCCATGCCTCAACAAAGGTCCGCAACTGGCCATAATGAGATACATGCCAGACAGGTGCCACATTAGATACATGCCAGATGGGTGACATAATGAGATAAATGCCAGATATTGCACTTACGAATTGGAACAGGCAAAGCTTCTGTTGGAAGTTGGGATAGAAAAATTGTTCTAATAGTTTGGAGATGCTGCTCGCCTATATCCCTTACAGTAGCACATACATTTAAAGAATATGTGTACCATATCCACATAGGGATAACTGTACTATTACCTTTTCTCCTGGTTCCATTATACAGCCAAGACTACATCTTTTAATGTTTTCATCAATCAATCTCCAGGTCAATCAATGTTCAAAATATTGCATTGAAAAACACCTCATACTATTTTGAGCCAAAAAATATTACGAAATCATCATATCCAATGGTTTTTACATAATTTGAGTTGATTGGTACCTTGGATAACATAATAACAACGAAACTATTCTCAGCAACTTTGTTTTCCTCAAGTGTTGTATCATCCTTCAGAACTTTACCCTGATGGATAATCATCTGCTGGGCAGCAGGGTAGATGTCTGCGCCCTGAAAGGTTTCTATATGTTTTTTCACATCAGCGACCTGAATATTGCATTAACCAAATCAACTCTGACATTAAGAGCTAATGAGCTAATAACTTTCAAAATAAGTGACATTAAAATCAAGAATTCCACAAAATAAATACAGAGAATCTCTCGAGTGGGAAGCAGAAAGTTAATTCCATAGACGACACGCAGACAACATGATTATAAAACAGACTAAAAAAGTAATGAACAACTATAGTGTCGCTTTCTAGATTGTAAAAGGTCAAGAATATGGGCAGTGCTAAAACTAAATATCTATCACACCATAAAAATCAAACGCTCAAACCATTTATTACACAAAGGGCCAGTTTGGATTGGCTCTTTTTTCAGGAAAAAGCACACTTTATTATGAAAAAAGGACATTATTGTTGCAATAACGATTTGGCCCGACTCTGAAAAAAACTCAAATATAACCTTTTTTAAAAGCTAAAATTTTTAACTTCTTTTAAAAAAAAATATTAAAAGTTGTAAAAAGAACAGCACGCTTACGTCTAAAAAGCGCCAAACCAAACAAGCCCTAAACAAATCATCTCTGCATGTGTTCATGCAATCCCACTCAAGTTCTCGCCACTCTAAATCTTCACTATACATCAAGCGCATTACTTCTATAACTCAAAATAATTGAATAAAAGATCTAAAAAGGTAAGTATATGAACCAGAACTAGATATTAGTCACAATTACAAAAGTTCAAATTCATACCAAACCGACAAACAAAGTAAATACCCAGAAAAACTAATTGCTGAATTCTCTGAGGAAAATTCACAAGTAAGTTATCGTTGAAATCGCAAGTAACATCATAATTACCTTAAAAACCCTAAATATATCTAATTAAACAAAAGGCGATACTAATACGAACAAAAATAATAACTAATTAATCACGATTATAATTGAGTTCATAATATATAGAGAGAGGGAGGAGGTAAATACGGAGTCTTGAGGCTTCACTTCGATCTCGAAGTGAGTGCCTTTGAGAGTTTTCACGAAAATCTTCATATCCGAAAGTTTATAGCTTTATTGCGTCCGTACAGTTTCCCTTCTTCCGATATCCGGCCGACGTCGCTGCCGGTGGCGATATACCTAAAAGCAGGTATACGTCTAGAGAGAGAAAATACTAAGAGAAAGAAACAAAGTACAGAGTCCAGGTCAGACTGCACACGGGACCTTTACGTCTCTGTTGCGTGTTTATATGTATGTGATGGATGTGTAATGGTTATGTGACGGGACGGTACGCGACAGCCTGACTCTGACCAATGATCTGGTGACACGTAGGAAAGATAAGGGTGGTGTTGGAAATTTTTTATTTTTACCCTTTTTTTTAAATTTATCGCAAAAATACCCTTATTTTAAAAATGTTTTCAAAAATACCCTTTTCGGTAAGTCATCTACCGACCGTTCACGGATCCCAAAATTTGAAAAAATTAAAAAAAAATGATAACAATTTTAACGAAAACAGTAAAGTCACTTACCAAACGTAAGTTACTTACCGAAAATAGGGCAAGTCACAAAATGGGGTAAGTCACATGCATTAAACGTGAGAATGCAGACAAAAAAAGCAAAGTCACATGCATTAAATACAGAAAAGCTTTTAGTCCAAAAAAAACAAACTCATTTAATGCATTATACAACCCTCTACCTCCCCCCAGTCCCCATGCCCCCACCTCAAACTTAACACAGTAAGTCACTTACTGTTTTCGTTAAAAATATACCAATTTAAAAAAAAAATTTAATTACCTTTTTTTAATTTTTTTTAAATTTCGGAATTTAGGAAGGGTATTTTTGAAAATATTTTCAAAACAACGATATTTTTACGATAATTTTTAAAATAAGGTAAAATTAAAATATTTCCAACGGCGTTCTAATGTGGTTTCGGCTTTTGGTGGTGGGATAATTAATTGGATAATTTTAGGGTTGGGCTCATATAAATTTTTCTTTCATGAATTGGTCAAACCGTCAAATCAGTCTAAATTAATCTAAAATTTTGAGTTAATTTGGTTATTTTAGGTGATTTAAAATCAATCAATTAGCTTCAAATAAAAATTAATTAGTTTGATTTAGTTTGAGGTAGGTCCACAAACCAAATCAAAACGAACTATATTCATTCATAATTTATATGTCTATTAATTAAATTTGTACAAACTATGTCCACCTGTAATTTTATGTGTATATTAGTTAATTTTTACAATGTCACTGTAGTTTTATCACTAAATATATGGGCTCGTTTGGATTGGCTTTTCTCAAAAGCTTTTTTTTTAACAGCTTTTGAAAAATAATTTTTTTTAAGATAAAAATTTTGACTTATAAAAAAAGTTGTATTTGACCTTTTTTTAGAGTTTCAGCTTTTTTTGAAGCCAAATCAAATAGTTATTGCAAATTTAATGTAATATTTTTAGGAAATAAAGTACTTTTCCTGAAAAAAAATCTAAACAGCCCATATTTGAATATTAGTGACGATACTGACATTGTCACTAATATGATAATAGTAGTGATATTTTAAAAGTTTCATCGCTAATATTTTATTATTTGTGATATCACAATTTTTTGTCACCAAAAAGTATAAGTAGTGGCAATTTTGTCTATGTCGCTATAATATCACAATTTTTTGTCACTAAAAGATATTAACAGTAACAATTTTGTCAATATGATTCCAGCATATGGAGTTTTCAAAGCACTTTTTTAGCTTTTGTAAGTTATATCATATATATTACGATTATCGATATAATTTATTCTCCATGTCTCTCCTATGTGGGATCAAATTACTTCTTTTGGTTTCATATGACAAGTAGGGATGAGCACTCGGTCAAAACCGAACCGAATAAACCAAAATCGAATTTAAAAAAAATTTAGGAACCAAATCTGAACCGAATTATCGAAATAACCTATTTTTGGAACCAATTTTTTTCGGTTTGGTTCCGGTTATTAACTGAAATAACCAAATTTCTTCAAAAAAATCATAAATTGAAATTTTCATACATATTTGCAAATAAAAAATAAAAGCAAATTCTAATTCAAATCAAATGAAGGATTAATGGTGCACAATCGCAATATCTCATACACATAAAATAAATCAATCTTTCTTATCTTGTTTAAAGCCTTGCAAGTCACAAGATGAAAAGAACAGATACAAAAAATAGATGGAAAGAACAAATACAAGTCTTGGTTGGTTACTTGGTTAAAGATTATTAGCTCTGCTTAGAATATATACACTCATGACTCATCACAAAATTATAAAAAATAAATGCCAAAAAGGTTTTTTTTTCAAGTAATTAAAAATGCAAAAAGAAAAAAGTTCAGTGACCTGGGATTCATAACTAAACCAAATTCATCTATTGACTTCAAACTTTAGCTTTTCTCTGCAAACCAAGAAAGAAACCAACCAAATGAGGAGGATTGCATTTCAATTTAAACTTATTCCAAATAGAAACCCATTTCAAACGAGTAGCAAGTATCGTGGCTTGAGGGAGCGAGAGGATTTAAATTTAGGGCTTTGATTTGACGATTAAACCTAAAGGGTCGAACTTTGAAGACTTAGAGTATTTAAATATAAAATAAAAGCCTATCACCTAATATCTATGAGTGCTAAACGTCTAAACTATATAATATTCAATATTTCGATTTCTAACCGAAATTTTATAATAAGAATTGGAACCAAAACCAAAAACTAAATTTATTTAAAATTAATCGAAAGCAAACTGAAATACTAAAATAACCGAACCGAAATAATAATTAGGTTTGATTCCGGTTTGATTTTCGGTTTTACCCGGATAATGCTCACCCCTAATGACCAGCAACAACTCGTAAGTGTTGGCAAGGTAATGATAGGCATTGGTACTTTTTCTTTTCTAAATTTTATTTTTATGTTTTTTCATGTTAATTAATTTTGAGTGTTAAAATATTAAAGATTAATTAACTATTTGTATTAAAATGTAGATTGATTAAATATTGTCAAATCACGATGACCTAAGTCAGATTTGAATCTTCAAGTAAAGTAAAGAACAGAGAGGCAATTTTTATATGTTTGTCTTTGAAATGGGATTGTTGATTTGCTCTCAGATATTATTTTTCTTTTGATTACAAGATCTGATTTTTCATTTTAGCTTTTCTTCTTGTATGTTAACTCATTTTAGTGAAATAATTTAGCTCATTTTCCCTTTTTCCCCCTTTATTGCATTTTAATAATCCAACTTATTCTTATAATTTAATGCAGTTCAATTAGGAGAAGTGGCGCCAAAACACGACATGCAATTTCTCATTTGCTTCATTTGAGGACCAAAAAATATTAGGAACGGTCCATTTTCTTATGTAAACGAGTCATGATTGTTAGTGCAAATTTTCTATTGAATTAGTAGGATAGTACTTTAGTACATGTAATATTTTATAGAATATTGGTGAGGATTGTATTCCTAATTATTAGATTGTACTCCATATTGAGATATTGAATTATATTTTTATGTAATTGGATTTTTTTATCAAGCTTAATATTGTATTTTTTATTTTTATAAATATATACATCAAAAAACAAATACTACAAGTTGATGTAACAAATTTAGTAGCAATACAAGTGTGACAATAGTACAAACAAATTTAGTGATAACATATCAGTCATCGTTAAAATTGTAATTATCATTAATTAAATTATAATAACATTAGTGTCACAATTGCAAAATTAGATTTTATGATGACAACAACCATCACAAAACAGAAGAGAAGTTAAATATCATGTGCCACAGCAATACAACTATATAGTGACAAACTTTCATCACAAAAGATAAGTTAAGTTGTGACAATAAAGCATCACTATATGAGGATCGTTTTAGTGACTAATAACAAGTCATAATTGTAAAATGTAATTGTGGCAGCAATGTTCGTCACTTTATAATGACAATAAAAGTGACATTATTATTCATCACTATAAATGCTATTATAGTGATGAACTCAGTGACGAAATTTTTATTTTCAATGACAAAATTATGCATTACAAGATGTCAAATTTCTTGTAGTGGTACTTGATTATTGTGATCTTTTTATGCTGGATTTTTATATATTGTAACATATTTGATTATTGAGTTCTTTCATCTGAAACTTTTACATATTGTTACATAAAGGACGTGAAATAAGAGGGGGGCTCAGCGTAGACAGAGGGCTCAGAGGGACCGCAGCTTTCTTACAGGTACGTTGCAGCATTGTTCGAATACCGGAAAATTTTTTATATTTTTATCCTATTTTTTGAAGAGTTATTGTAAAAATACTATAGTTTTGAAAATGATTTTAAAAATACCCTTTTCAATATATGATTTATCGTTCCCAGTGACTTTCTTGACTCTCGATAATATGCATACTATAATTTTTTGATAAGTCACCTAACAAAATGATAAATGTTACCGAAAAAAGTAATTTTTTATAATATTCAATTCTAATTAATAATATCAAAATTTTAATTGATAATATCAAAGTCTAATTGATAATATTTAATTTTAATTAATAATATCAAAATTCTACTTGATAATATTCAATTCATCAACTGAAAGGTAGTTAAATAATTAGTTTAAATAGTACCATTATCAAACCCAAGACTTGGGCCATGCGGAAGCCCTCCCACAACACAACTAATGTTTAAATCTTATTATAAGGCATTTATTTTATTTGATAAAAAGATTATTTGTTATCAGCTTATTATAAGACACTTATAAGATAATTTTTTTCAAAAGATGTGTTATTTGTAGTTATAAAAAATAAGTTAGGTTTAAGTTACTTATATCTTATTTTATATCTTATCAGTTAAAAAATAATTAAAAATAAAAATTTAAAATTTAAAAATATAAAAATTTAAAATCTAAAAATAAAACATTAAATATTAAAAAAATAAAAAAATAAAAAAATTAAATATTAAAAATTTTAAAATAAAACTAAAAATTAAAAAATTAAAAATGTTAAAAATTAAATATTAAAAACTAAATTTTCAAAAAATTAAAAATTTTAAAACAAAAATAAAAATTAATTAATATTAATATTTTATATCATTTAATTATAAAATTAAAATACTATAACTCAAATTGATAACATTATTATCAAATAACTTATAACAACATTTCAATTTATAAACCAAATAATTTTATTATATCAGATACTTATCTCTTATAAAATACTTATCAAATTTTAAATTTCAAATAAGACTATTCCATACAGATTATAAGTTAGCTCTATCGGTGATCAACACACCAACGTTTACAATAAAATCAGCCTTCTAATCACCCTGTTCACCTCTAAAGAGTCCACTTGCCCGCAAACTTTGGAGTACCTTTGGCACAATCGTCCAAATTCAGCTTCCACGGGGTGGTTATGCATGATGGTTCAGGGATGCTTTTTCAGTATTTCCTAAAACCCTTCAAAAACTATAATATTGATAAATAAGAATTAAATTCGTGGTATTGAAAAAAAAAAGAAAGGAAAAGCCGATTGAGTTCCACATTTATTTTTAATTTTAACTATTTTATATCACTACAGGCCTGTTTAAAAAGACTTAAAAAAGGCCTTTTTTTTCTATATAATTTCTAGAAGAATTAATCTGAATTTTTCAATAGAGTTTTAACTATCTATAACACAAATTTAATTAATATATATTTAAAATTAAAAGTAAATAAAGCTCGATTACAATTAACCTATCTTATATTTACTGTCCCAAATTCACGAGACCATTTTAGTCGTGTTAACAAATGGAGAGCAAGAAGAGGAAGAGCAAGCCGGCGAAGAAACCAACCGACGGCGAAGACGCCGCCAACATCTGGTGGTGGCTGGTGGAGAGAGGCACGAGCCCATCATTCATCATCATCAGTCTCTTCGCGCTCCTCGTCCGCGTCTGCGTGTCTATCCACCCATATTCCGGCGCCAACACCCCGCCGAAGTACGGCGACTACGAGGCGCAGCGGCACTGGATGGAGATCACCATCAATCTCCCAGTTCAGCAATGGTATCGCAATAGCTCCGCTAACGATCTCGCCTACTGGGGCCTCGATTACCCACCTCTCACTGCTTACCAGAGCTTCTTCCATGCTCATCTGCTCAAGTTCTTCGATCCCCAGTCCATCGCCCTCTATACTTCTCGTGGGTATGAGTCTTACATCGGGTACAGTATGCGCTTGCTCTGTTTGATGAAATGCCACGCCAGTATAATTTGATTTTGTCTGATGTTTGACGATGTTGGTGCTGTTTTTTGCAGAAAGTTGTTGATGAGATGGACGGTTTTGTCATCTGATGCGCTGATTTTCTTTCCTGCTGTGTTTTATTTCATTGTCGTGTATTGTTCTGGTAAAGGATTCAGGAACAAGAGTGATATAGCATGGCACATTGCGATGATCTTGTTGAACCCTTGTCTTATATTGATTGATCATGGCCATTTTCAGGTCTGTTTCGGGTTCTATGACCTTGTTTGTAGCGATCATTTTGTGATGTTGATGAAGTTTAGTTGATGTTGGTTCTTTTTCTTTGTGTATCTAGTATAATTGTATTAGCTTGGGCTTGACTGTTGCTGCAGTTGCCGCAATTCTCTCTGATAGAGACCTCGTTGGTTCCATCTTGTACTGTCTTGCTCTCAACCATAAACAGGTGGTTTTTCTTACCTCGTGGCAAAGTAGATTGATGTACTAACTTTGGGGTTCTTTCATTTGGCATCACATCCAATGTCCGTAAAACATGATTATTTAATAGATCATCATGGTTGAATATGTGCTTATAGAAATGCAATCATCTTATTTTCCTGTTTGAGGTTCATTTGATTTATATTATCATGGGAAGCAATATTTTAAATCCATATGCCTATACTAATACTCGGTTTTAACTTTTACTGGTACTAAGTAATGATAAAAGATTTTATTTCCCCTTTTCTTTCTTTTGTTTATGGGGAGGAAAGTACTTATATTAATAATCAGCACTCCAAGTTATGTAGTCCTAGTGATGTATACTAATCTCCTCAAGAATTGAAGCAAGAATCACTGAATTTATGACTAAAAATGATGACATGCTTGGATACTGTAAAAGGTTATTGGAGCAGCTTCATGGTTTAGAGTGAAAACAAAGATGGATGCGACCTACAATTGGTCACCTCAATATCTTTATCTGTCAAAATTTTCTCCTTGCATCTGTTATTTTGATGCAATTTTTATTACTCAAGAATTATATTGATCATTGGTTGGCTTTGTGCAGATGAGTGCATATTTCGCTCCTGCATTTTTTGGCTATCTTTTTGGTAAATGCTTAAAACGCCGGTATCCACTTCTTGACATTTTGAAACTGGGATTAGTGGTATTAGGAACTTTTGCTCTTGTTTGGTGGCCATATCTTCACTCAGTTGAAGCCATTTTGGAGGTGAAATTTTTATGCCTTTGATTTTCCATGTTTCTTTTCCTTTTCCTAACACGATGCTATTTTTGTTGGTAAAATGCTTCTAGTGCTCCTTTTGCTGCCTATCCAGACTATTCTGTTTATTAGAGAAAATTCCCACTTCCCATTTTATTCGATACTAAATTTTAGAGGATTAGAAAATATGAACTAGATCATTTCTGAATCTTCAAAAGGCAATTGGTGGAGAAATCTCTCTCTGACAACTAGTTTTAATTTTTTTATTAGTGCCCTGTTCTAAGAGGAGTAGAGGGGAACCTAACAAGAGTTGGATGGAGATACTCAGATGATTATGGAGCTAATGGATGAGTTGGCCTTTGACAAGACTGAGAAGCTATGTCATAATTAAAAATTTGACTCTACTTAGTGGAACGAGACTTAGTTTGGTTGGTCCAAATACTATATTGCGCACGTGTGTACTTTTCACATCTTTCCTGTGATGCTATTCATCAAATTAGTACTGTAGTTGCATATTGACTAGACCTTGTCTTGTACAGAATGGAAAATTGTAATCTTACTAAAGGCATTATATAATAAACATGACCTGAGGTGTGACTAAGGGAAAGGAGGATGCATATTGTGGGAAGATTATCTAGCATCTCAACAATTAAAGATCAACAAAGAGAAGTCTTTTGACATACATGTGTTATGGATCTGTCTAAGCTCCCTTCAATTGGAAAAAGACTGAGTACATTTGATGTCTATGAGAAGAAAATTGTAGCACTATGCAGCAACTTGTCTATCAGATTAGTTTATTTTGGTCAAGTGCTACATGTGAAAACTAATATATGGTTAGTTGGTGATCACCTCATTCTATGATAGCAGTTGATAATGTTTCTTTTTATGCTATGGCATTGCCAAATAAGTCACCTGTATGATTATAAGAACTATTTCTTCATCTTTAGTGGTTATCTGGTAGGTTATTTAAGTGAAAGCATTGGTATAAGGTGAGTGACTTACCTTTATTTAGGTTGAATGTAGCCCTATGAGTTTGCACGCTTACAATATTTAAATATAGGGATCTTACATTAAGACCTAAAGTACATCACAGGAAAAATAATTGATTATGGAATAAATTCTGTGGATAGAGTGAGTACAGAAACAATATATGGTAATGTGTGAGGACACGGTTGCCTATATACATATATATATATATATATACATATACATACATATATAACCTTTCAGCTAAAGTAACATGTAAAATTTCAATTTATCTAGTCTTGGTTATTCTTTACAAAGTATCTCCTTGTTGATAAAATAGAGCTTGGTCCCTCAGACAACTGATTATGTTGTCCATAGAAGTTAAAACTAGAATATATTAATCGGTAGCTGATTGAGTGAGAATAGGTTTGTTAGTTCAATTAATTTACTTGGCCGAGTCAAAACTTTAAAACTAGAATATATATATTAATAGGTAGCTGATTGAGTGAGAATAGGTTTGTTAGTTCAATTACTTTACTTGACCGAGTCAAAACTTAAAAGTTCTGGGAAGATATAATTCCTGGGGCATATTTACCTCCACAAAGCCTACAGTATACTTCCAGCCCTCGAGGCACTCTTTCCATGATATTTAAACAGATCAATCTATGCTCAAGGCTATTTACAGTCACCTGATTTAGGGTGCCCTCCAGTGCTGCTACTTATGATAATCATGCATGTTTTGCTGAGGTCATCTACCGATTCTCCTTGTATCTGGCTTTGGTCACTTTACTTTTCCTTTTATTTTTCTTGTAATAATTACTCTCCTTCGATAAGGGAGGGGGATTTGAGTTGGCTTTCAGAGGGCATGCACCTCTTGTTGAGAATTCAAATCACTTGGATCTCTTTATGCATGTTAATTTTAAATCCAATTAATTTAGATTTTAGGTGTTCTGTTAATGTCTTCTGATGATTGGTGCAGGTTCTTTCACGTCTAGCTCCATTTGAGAGGGGTGTTTATGAAGATTATGTTGCAAACTTTTGGTGCACAACATCAGTTCTTGTGAAGTGGAAGAGATTGTTCACAACTGAGTCATTGAGGCTTCTTAGTCTTGCTGCAACTGTTTCTACATGTCTTCCTTCTACAATTCAACTAGTATGGGCACCAACCAGAGAGACTTTCCTTTATGGACTGCTAAGTAGTAGTTTGTCATTCTATTTATTCTCATTTCAAGGTAAAAGACACCTGGTTCTAATATGTGTTGGCCCTTTTATTTTTCACTTTCTTTATTTAATGTGAATAAACTTGGATCATGAGTTGTTTTACTTGGATGGTAACACTTGCAGTACACGAGAAATCTATCCTGCTACCGCTGCTGCCTGCAAGCTTCTTGGCCCTGGAAGAGCCTTTAATCTTCTGGTGGTTTACACATTATGCTTTGCTTTCCATGTTCCCTCTTCTGAACCGGGACAAATTGGTTCTGCCATATATTGCTTTATATGGTCTCTTCACCCTCGTTTTTTATGCACCTGGAAGAAGACAAGATACAAGGAAGACTCCTGCTATTTTGGTCATCCTGAAATCATTTTTATATGCCTGCTCTCTTAGTCTCCATATTATTTACTTGACAGTTGTGCCTCCAAGGAAGTACCCTTTCCTATTTGAAGCGATAATTATGCTCTTTTGCTTCTCACAGTTTGTACTCATTTCTGTATACTCAAACACAAAGCAATGGTCCTTGATAAAGTCCTCCGCTCAGAAGGATACGGCTAAGAAAAACATCTGATGTGTATGGGGTCAGTTGTATAGTTTGCAATTGTGTTTTGATGTGAGAGTGACATATTGATGTGGAAGAGGCAATGCACCATTGGAGTACAGTGGCTGAATGAATAGAATCAAGATCTTACCATACCTAGCCCGGTAACCATTTGTGTCCTTTGGGTCTCAAACTTTTTGCATAATCTGCATGGGGTGAATCGAAAAAGGCAAATTTGAGGATCCTACTTCACCAGAGGTGTATGTTGCTCGTCAACCTGAGAAAGAAATTTGGTGTAAGGTTCGTATCAATTGCACTCCTTTATCCTCATTCGATATTCTTCTCAAATTGCACCAATCTCATTTTTCAGTGTTCGAAAATTCATCTTATTATGAAATGAAGCTTTTTGAGTTTTCGTTGGAAGCAGTAGCCGTATATCCATTTATATGTGGCTGAACTCGAATTGAAGTTATTGTTCAGACTCGTTAGTCTTTCTAGACTTCAGCATTTGAGGTTGCATTTGGGAACCTAGAGCCAGTAGACCGGCTACCGATGACCTGAAAGAGAAGGCAATTGCAACTTAAGACACATATTAACTCTGTAAAGTAGAGAAAAGAACAACTTGCTCCTTAGATATCTCGTATCAGAGATTTGTCATTGTACTAAAAGTTCTTATCATACCTATTAGTGCTCTTTTCTTGGTTGCGATATGCTTGTTAAGAAATTGCAAATTTGGCGCAGCAAAATGTGGGTGTCCTCTAGTTAGGGCTCGTGGTAGCAGCCTTGGATATGCTTTTTGTACTCCTCGGTCCCAATGACTGGCCCAAGTCATATATCTGATGCATCATCCGTTAGCTTTTTCTCGTCTCTTTCCTGGAGAAAGAAAAGTTGGAAATGTTGTGGGCTACACTTCAGTCCGTTAGTCGTGGTGTACGAAAGCGGGAGACATATTTGGGTGGGTCCCACACGCAGTTTCATAATCTAACACGTTGATGGATTGAGAAAAATTGGGGCTATTTCATACCCTCTACAACCAGGTATTATTATCTCTTTGTTTTTTTTTTTTTTTTGGGGTTTTTCTAACCAAAGAAATAGAACAGAATAAATCGAGAACAAAAAGAAAAATATAATTTTGTAATTTGCTGTGTTGGGAAAGAGAGAGAAAATGGAAACAAACAATGAATGATTGTTCGGTCACTATTGTCGGAAAAAGCAACGCGGAAGACTGTTATACGTGGTAGGCCTAGAGCTGGGAACTCCGAAACCAGGTCACTTTTTGTAGCTGTTACCCGCAACCGCGTTTAAACTTGTGAAGCTCTGTTGCGTAGTTGCATATGAGATTTCTCAATCGTTTTCGATTTAGTTTTGGGTTATTGCAGCAATAAATGATCTACTTGCAGAGTGTCTATCTAATCGTTCTATCTACGTCATGAGAGAAATTTTACGATAGTTTCGAAGACTTTCTTTTTTTGGTTGACACGAAAAATTAATTAATTTTATTGAAGTAGGAGGTATAATTCAAAAGACGATCACATGGCGGGTCTTAGAGTTCTTGGCTATTCAATCAATTGTTCTATATTATGTCGTCTTACAAACTTGAACGAAATAGTATGAGAAAAATACAAGATAGATACGTATCGTGAAGGTCTTCTTGAATATATCAACTAGCAGATGGGCAGTTAGGCTTTAAATCCCTTCGAGAAGGCTAACCAGCTCTCTCGCACGCACACTACAAAGCATATATAGTTGTCTATGGCTGCCTGAACGCAAACATGAATAAAACATGGAGTTGTGTTTGCTCTTAGAATGATTTCAAGGGTTTCCTAATTTCAAACATTTTCTGCCACACAGCTGCCAGATCTCTAATTTTAGTAAAAAGTGAAAACCAATCGTATTTTGTTGTGACGGTTTGTACCTGCGGTGAGATTATATGTCTCGATCTCAAAATCTTAGACCTCTAAATAAGACTAATATACTAATTAAACTCACAACACCCGGCCATTTCTAAAATTTACCCATCAAACTAAGGGTAACATACATGTTCCCCCCCTCTGGTTTGTTTAATTTAGCCGATTATTCCTTAGTGCTTTAAAACTTATCACATTATTCCCTATACTTTTCAAAATGTGGTATTTTACAGCCTTATAGTTTATTTAATTAGATGGTTACCCTGTTAAAACTTTTCTAATTAGCTGAGTACTCTCCTATGTTTTCAGAACTTACCACATCACCCATTTTTACTTTTTAGAAAGTGACACAAAAACCTCTTTTTCTGTTATTATTTAATTGTTGTTAGCTACAAATAAGAGTATCTTCGTCAAATAGATAACTTATTAATTACAAGCTTGAATCGTAATAGATGCAAAAAAAGAAGTTTATAATACACAATAAGTTAATTTAAAATAAAAATGTCAAGGTTAGATATTATATGCCATCTTTTGAAAAATAAAACAGGATAATATGATAAATTCTATAACATAAGAGAGCAATCATTAATTAATTAGACAAACAACAAGAGATAACATATATTTTATCCATCAAACTAAAGTACTCGGCTCACAAGCAACACTAATTTGTAAACCTAAAAAATAACCACTTTGATCTTGAATCTATCGAACTAACATGATTGATCTAATTAAGTTAACATTTAAATCAAAGAAATACTTACTTATGAACGAAATACTAAAAACCTCATCATCAGTCATCTATATATCAATTAATGTGGGATTATTACTCAAGAAAATGATAGAAATTGCCCCCATATATATCATTTCCAAGTGGTTTAGACTTTTTGAAAGGAGTGCAACTAAAGCGGTAGTGATCAATTATGGTTGTCACAAAGTTGACGAGGATAATGTACCATGAATAATTAGATAAAACATGATAATCATGCTAAAAGTAGTTGGAAGTTGAGGGGGAGTTGATACACCCTTCCAACAGCTTATAAGCACACATACAATAAATCACCAGGCATTGACGTGTGATGTTATTGACCAATCAGCGTTGACATGTCAAAACCAAAAAATTGGTTTCTGCAGTTATGAGAGAGAGAGAGAGAGAGAGAGAGAGAGAGAGAGAGAGAGAGAGAGAGAGAGAGAGAGAGAGAGAGAGAGAGACCGCCATGTTTAATTTGGTGGAGCAGCTAGCTGCATTTAGTGGCCACTCACAGGTTGTAGTCCCTACTTCCTTTATTATGAGTGCCGCATGCTCTTCCCTTTTTATCTTCGCGCTTTTGCTGTTGCTTAATATTTTCCTGTCACGTTTCTTATTTCTGACTTTTTCTTTTATAACTTTGTAGGATATCCCTAACCATATATTGGATTGAAATGTATGTAGTAATCCTTCTCTGAGTCAAGAATGGTGAAGCAAAAGCCCTTCCAATTAGGGACGGAGTTGGAATTTTTTTTATTGCTGTTAATATAAAGATATTCATATATAAAAAAACTTGATATTTGATATTAGATATAGTTCAAGTCGTTAAGATTAACTCTTTTGGAGTGATGACTTTAGAAGCCTCATATTTTGAGAGTGCTGAATTATCGTTTCATCTTTAATACTATCAAATACATGACTTTCAATGAAAAGGGTGGAAGGAAAATCATGGGATCATGGGATATTTTAGTAAGTCAAAATTAATTTTTTAACATAATATGTATGTATATATATATATATTAGAAAAAATGAGTAATATGTATATATATATATATTTTAAGAAAAAATGAGTAATATGTATACAACTTTTTTTTTTTAAAGCGAGTGGTGTGAAATGACACCACTGTAAACCATATGTCGCCATCCCTGCTTCCAACAAATGTATGTCCTGAAGTCGAGTTTGTATATTACCTCCTTAGTAACAGGATAGAAAAGAGAATGAAAAAGAAGAAAAAAGAAAACATGTAATTACACTTCGGGTAATGAAGAAGTTGTTGTAATAAAACTTTGTGGAGATGACATCTTAACAGTTTACAGAATATTACTCTAATTAATTATGCTCGAATCGTAAACTTTTAAAAGATTTCTTAGGTAAACTTGTTCAACTTTTCCTGATCAAACCATGCAGTTGCTACCAATTGTTTGGACTTTTAATATTAGATTATTTACTTGAGGTTTAACTTTTCCTGATTGATCTGGTCCGATCCCTAATATTTTAGTATCGTTCATGGTGGTGAAGATAAAACTTATCTTTCAAAATCCAATACTGGTGTCCCTAATAAATTTTCTTATGAACCTTTTATCTTGCATAGCGATTCCAAGATTAAAAATATGAGGGGTTATATCATGCTTTCTATTCTCAAAGTTCCTTTTGAGCACTGTGTACTCATTATGCGTGAACTTTACGCGTTACTGATGTGCAATAAAATCATACAGACACACCTACATACACACACTTGAAAGTGAAGATGAACTTTAATGACAGATGAAGTTTGGAGCGTTCAAATGGCATGTGGAAGGTATAATTAGAATCGCGACGAGAAGAAGAAGATATCGGTGGTTGCAACGTTGTGAGAAAATGTCGGAATCTTCGTTGGTATGAGAAAGAAAATAACGACAGTGTCAATGGTGAATCAACGTTGGGACATCCCCTGGAGAACCCAAAGCACGTCGGAAGCCCGACGGTATAAAGAAGCTGTTGGTGCTCTTTGAGCGGCGGCGGGTTGCCAAATTTGGTGTCGAAGTTTGCTTGAAAATTGCAACACGTAAAGATGGTGGTGGACAGTGGTTGTTGTCGGCAATGATGATCAGAGAGGATGGCAGCGGTCAGTGCATGATGAGGGTCGTGTTGGTGGTGACCGATCGATGATCGAGTGGTGGGATCGTCAGTTAGGAGCAGGATGGGTCGCATGGGTATGCGAGAGTGCGAGTGTTTGTGTGTGCATGAGTGTGAGTTTATGTGTGTGACTGAGTGTTTGTAATGCTCCAATTTTTTTTTTTTTTTAAATATAGGCGCATGATTTTCACCTGCCTTAGCATCATGACGAGCGGCGGGTGCACCTTAATGCAGGTGCATGCATGGTATATTTTGTGTACTTAAATTAAACTTACAAATTCTAGAAATTAAAAAAGATTCCTCCTGAGAAGTTCTACGATCCATGTATGGTTACTTTTATGGTTCCCAATCCATTCTTTTAATTGTATTAAATAATGATATAAGAAAGATTTAACAGTGTCAACTTAATTTCAAAATGTTGCAGTAACATTTAGAGTTTGGAGTTCTAATAATGTAACAATCTGAATTGCTGTTGTCAATTAATAGCTCTTTAAACACTTTGATAATTAATATATACGCTTTTTTGACTTTTTAAAAGTATTTATGAGGATTCAGGGAAACCATTAATTCACAACAGGAAAATAAAAGCATGCAGGAGAACGTTCCCTGCTGAAATATTAGGTTATACCATACGTAGTTCTCAATCGTATATATTTCTATTTTTTCATGTAGGGTGTGGATCATGTGGTACTGTAATAATAATATAATGTGATACTGTAATAATAATATAAATAGCAATCCTTCGTGAGAAAAGGAAGGGAGCCCTTCTCAACCAACCATGGGAGGCACAGAAACTCGCCATGCCCATGTCCGAACATCTATTTTCTAGCTGGGAGAACTCTGGGACCGTTGCCTGTTCTCTCTCTAATAATTTTAAGTTACTCCCAGAAAATAAAAAAGAGAACGTACCCATATCTTTCTCTGTGATATTCAGCCTTTTACTTTAGCACGTAATGTATTACGTATAATTTGGAAAAGAAATGTAAAAAGAAAAAAAGAAAACCCTATCAGGTCTAATCATTTGCACGGAAATTAATCTGAATTATATTTTTGCCCTCCGGAAAAAGTGGTTTTGTATTATTGTTAAAATCAGGAGGGCTTTATTTAATTTAACCTTGATAATCAAGTATTTACTTATTACATATTTATTTAATTTTTATTTTGTTGATGATAAAGGGCTCATTTTTATGTAAAATAGAAAGTTTGCATTAGATCCACTAAGCAACAAATACAAAGAGCAAGGTTAGACAATATTTGCAATGAAGAGACAGCATTCGAGTTATAAACATTTAACCAAAAAAATCATGTACTACGTAAGTTGTTATCTAATCACTTCATGTAACTCTTGGGGCTCAAATACTTATTATTAAGTCAAAAAATATAGGACAGGGAGATAATAAAGGAGAATTAGAGGTATTACAGCATATAAAGACTTTCCACGTAAAAAAATATCAAGATTTAGAGTCATCAATAAGGTCTTGGACCACTCTTCATATTAACTAATTCGTTTTTATGATAGAATCTCAGTGATTCTTAACATAATATTAAAACTGGACTTTGGGTCCAATTCTCGTGCTGAGGACAAGTTCACGTGTGACCCGTCAAGTTCGTTTTCATGGTGGCCCCTCCCTGCAAGCAGTTGAGCAGCATCAACTCTGTGTTGTTGGTAGTCTCATCCAACCATCGTCGGTCACATCCGTTTACGTGCTAGCCCATTCTTGACCATCCAAATTCAAGTCCAAGTCCTGGGCCATCCACATCCAGTCATTAAAGTAGTACAAGTATTATTTTAGGTCACACGTTAGGGGATGTGTTACAACATATAAAAACTTCCCACATCGAAAAATCTCCAGATTTATAATCATCATATAAGTTCTTAGGCTATTTCTCATATTAACCAATTAGTTTTTACGATAGAATCTCAGTGATTCTTAATAGGAGGATATATAGCCACACTGAAGGTTGCATTTGCTTTGCTTGAACCTACTTGTGATCATTGCAAAGTTTGAAATATGATATTCAAAGGGTGAAATGAATGTTACTTTGCTGTTAGTTTGTTTAATTTATTGATTATTCTTTTAATATTTTAAAATTTATCATATTAGTCTCATTGTTTAAAGGTACTCTTATTAATATCAACCTACCATGTGATGGTAAATAAAGATATTTTTGTGAGAATATATGGCACATTAGAAACTTTTAGCAACCTACCATATGTAGCATAACAGTAATTAACTAAACAAGATGGGGGATATACTTCTAGTTAGTTTGTTATACAAATATAATTAAATTAGTCATATAGTTCTAGTCAATTAATTTAAGCGTGTGTAAATTATATATTAAATTATTAAGTTAGTAATTAGACGATAAGACTGGTGTCAATAAAGTTAATTATCATTATGTTAAAAACTAAGAATTTAGGTAAAATAAATATAATTGGCAATACAATTGGAATTAACAAGCTCTGTAAATTTAGTAAAGTTAGTAATATAACTAAATCAATTAAGTTTATTGTGATTAAAACATATACATTAAACCATTAAAAGATTTTCTATTTAATTCAAAAATAGAAATATTAATATACACCCCAAAAAGATAAAGTTAGCTAGATATTTGAATTTTTTATTTTTATTTATTAATCTATGATTTAGAGTTATATCATTTAACATTAAAAAAGGAAAAAATGATTTGTGACCAAATAATAATCGATTAGTGACCGAATTTAATTTGTGATTGACTTGTGACATAAAAATCAGTCACAATTAGTGACCAATTAGTGACAGAATCGTGTTTTGCATGTTAGTGACCGAATTTAATTTGTGATCGAAATATCCATCACAATTAGTGACCGAGTTGTGTTTCACAAATTAGTAACTGATTTGTGACCGAATTTGATTTGTAACCGATTTGTTATCGAAATATCAGTCATAATTAGTGATTAATTCAATTTGTTACGGATTTGTGACGAAATATTGGTCACATTTAGTGACTGATTAGTAACCAAATGATGTTTCACAAATTAGTGACTGGTTTATGACTGAATTCAATTTGTGACCGAAATATCTGTCACAATAAGTGACCAAACCATGTTTCACAAATTAGTGATCGATTTGTGACCGAATTTGGTTTGTGACTGTTGGGTGACTGATATATCGGTTACAATCAGTGGCCGATTCAATTTGTTATAGATTTGCGACCGATATTAGTGACCAATTAGTTACAGAATCATGTTTTACAAATTAGTGATGGATCTGTGATCGAATTCGATTTGTGACCGATTTGTGACTGAATATCAATCACAATTAGTGACTAACTTCCACTTTACAAATTAGTGACCGAAATTAACCTACCCATGAAATATTTGTGACGGGTTAGTGATCGAAAGAATATTCTGTTATAGATTTAGTAACAGATTTGTGACTAAATTATTGCAGTCACTAATTCGGTGACAAATTGGTCACTAACGGTCAATACTTCAACATGAAACATTTTCTAATTTTTATATTTAATTCCGTCATAAATCAGTCACTAATTAATAATAATTAATGACTGATTTTGTCGGTCACTAACTTTTGTAACAAAAGCCCCATTTTCTTGTAGTTAGATTAAAAAAAGGCAAGTGTCATACACTATATATTAATTTGGACGAAAAAGATAAGATAGGAGATTATGTATCATTTTTTAAAAGTGTTGAAGTACATTCCTCTCAGATAGAAATATGAAACCTAAGACCACATACTAAAGATCTTGGGACGCTTTTTATATTGACCAATTGATTTTTATGAAAGAATCTCAGTAATTTTTAACATGGTATCACAGTTGGGTTGATTTTTCCCAATTTTTGCTCAATCCCGTTCGTGTTGGTTCAGGTCACACATTAAATTTTAGTTCTTGTTAATCTCGTTTCTTGATTCTTGGTAGGATTCCATTTAGCTTGTTTGAGCTCAACCCCTACTTGTCGGTTCAGGTCACACATTAATGTTGTAAATTTATGATAAAAAGGATAATCAACTAGTTAGATAAATATAATGTGCATTTTACTCGTATTTAAATATTGAATCACTTTGAGAACATACGACCATATAATTTCAGGGTCAATAACTTGCAGGCCGTAAACGAGTCTAGGGTATTAACTAAGGAATTACATATGACATGAAAAGAAATCATTCTTGTCTTATATCGAAAATTATGAGGGTATATTCAGATATACTAACCTATATATATATTCAAAGTCGAGTTGGTGGAAAACCATCTGATTTAGTATGTAAAGCCCACACGCAAAAACCAACTTTTAAAGCAAGAAAGCACATGTAGATACATGGTTTACTATAGTCTTAGTTTGCGTGTTAACATTATGAAACTTACTGAAATGAGTGTTTATCTGAGGTAAGATTTGGAAACTCTAAGGAAAGAATAGGTTTCAAAGGGGGAGATACAACCTTCAGTATGTTTGTCGACATAAGACGTACGTATTTGTTAGTAACTTTATAAGTCCTATCCAAACTTTACGAGGTTAATTATGATGTATCGAATAAGTTGGTAACAGACACACGAAAAAGCAAAGCTAAAATGTGAAGCAAAATTTTCTATTGGAACATGTGAATTTTTTGCCTTTTGGTAATGAAGACAAGACAATAAAGGTCGGTGTAGTTTGGGCAGGTTGACCCAATTGATGTACTAGTAAATTAGATGCATACTCCATACATGGAGGGTAACTTGTATGTTTTGACAAATAGTATTTTTTTCCTCCTCCGAAGAATTCGCCTGAAGCAAGACTTTTGGATTTATTCTAGGTTTCAAATTTTATTTTACAACATTTCATACATATTCCAAGTTACTGTAAGATAATAATAAGAAATTGAGGGTTTAAATCAAAACTATAATTGTCACGAATTATTATCTTACCACTCTGTCATTATGCATATTTTGACAAAAATTGTTGTCCAAAAGCATAGGCTTTGTATAAAAAAGCATTTCTTGGCATAAATAAAGAGGTTTCCGTGTAATAGTTTAATTTGGATTACAAGTTTACAAGTTCATGACTACTTCACTAGTTATAAAGATGAAAGGCTAATTTACCTAACTAGATACCAAAACATTTGGACCCAAAGGAGTTGATAATCTCCAGGTAGGTGAATCATGGTAGCTCTTTCATTATCATATGCATCGATCATTGGATTATCTGATCACTATTTATTTAATATTACTTAGGTTAACATCAAACTCAAAGTTAGAAATTCATCATCCTAAATTGGAAAGCGAGGCTTAGAAATTCATCGTCCTAAATTGGAAAGCGAGGCACCAAAGCTCTTTCCCTCAAAAGAAGTATTGATTCCTTGAGGCTGCATATATCATCTCGAGTAAACATGAGTTATTATATTCAATATTTTATGTATGCATGCTTGTGGATTGTTGATTAATCCGAGCCCTAATATTACTTTATCATCAATCAAAACCTATGCAATATGTAGTTACCATGTAATAAATAATTATCATGTGCTCCAACTAGCTCAAGGGGAAAGGTGTAACTAAGAGAGTTATTTGTTATTGCATGCTTATGCATAAAAACAACTTTCTGTGAATGGAAGGGGAGGGAAAAGCTGTATCCACATTTTAGTGACTGTTTCTTTGAGTGGATATACGTATTTAGGAGAAAATAGGTGAGATGTACGTGATACAATGGGTGAAAATTTAGTAATAACGAATTGATAATACATTCATGAAGTGATAATATATTCATAAAATAATATATACAATTCATTGTTATTGAATTTTTTTCACAATATTCTCTATTATAAGAGGATCCAAATCCAGAGAAATCAAGAGGATGGGTCGGAGGAGGGCGGCGGGGCTACTCTAAAGCCACGGTATTTGCCACCACGTGGGTTTATGCAAGGCTATGTTAACCTAAGCTAATTATAACTTCGCAAACTTGAGGTTTGCAAAACTAATTAAAGATTTATAGTGTGTTTGGAATGATCTTGTTTTAAGATGTTTATCCTATTAAAATTTGGAGATATCTTATAACATTTAAGATATTTTATTATATGCACTATGCATTTTATAGTTATAAAAAATAAGATAGATGGATTGTTTATTTCTTATAAGATAAAAAGTATAGTGTGTTTTGAGATTTTTAAAGGATGCATGAAATTTGGAGATATCTTATAATATTTAAGATATCTTATCATATGCACTATGCATTTTATAGTTATAAAAATAAGATAGATAAAAAGTATAGTTTGTTTTGATTTTTTTAAAAGATGCATGATAAGATGTTTTAAATTTTATAAGATTTTCCTCATTTCAATAGAATAAGTATCTTAAAATAAGACTATAACAAATAGAGCATTAATTTCAGTAGGACGATATCTGCTTTTCTTTTTGCTGCGAACTAGATGGGAGGTAGGTAGTTGAAGAGGTATTTCAAAACAACTAGATGACATATGAGAGAGGCAATTAGTGGGGGATTACAAGAGGATAGGTTGAATTGAACTCTCAAATTTTGATCCATTGGATTAAGGGAAACTCTCAACGGTTGGACTCCATGTCACCTTAATTATATGGAAGAATGCAGAGAAATGCTATATCATTCGGGATTTATATTTATAAAGAGGCTAATAAATATATGGATTAATTTGTAATATCGATGTTGCCTCCTTTGGGGGAAAAAAGTGCATGAATATGAAGCTGATGTGGCACCGGATTTCCTCTTAGCTCGGCTTTTGCGAATAAAAGTACTTATCGTAGCTAGCGATGCTTTAATTAATCTATTCTTGCCCTACATCTTAATATTTAATTTCCATTCCCATCTACAAATCAGAAAGAACTAATAATTTCCTTCCGAAGAGATAAGAGTAGCTTTAGCCCTCAATGCTCTGAAAATCTTCTTTAGCATGGTATCAATGCAAATGAGATAACCCATAATTTCTTTGATTAGTAATCATGTTTTGATGTTTAATTTGTTTAGCAAAAATAACATTTCTTTGCTAGCTATATATCACGCGAAGAGTATGAATTTAACTCAAAAATGTCACAGTCACATATTATGGCATGAAGTAATACATGACAATCTATCTCAACTAGAAAAATATCATGATATATATGTTGCATGATTTTTTTTTTGTTTTTTCTTTTATCTTCTTGAATGCAGGTTTTTTTTTTCTTTGCCAAGAAAATAAACTCACAGAAAAACAGGAAAAGAAAAAGAAAAGACTACCGCAGAAAGAACCAAGGAATCACAAAAATAATTAATATACGACAATTCCTATATTGCCTTGCCAGCCAAGAGTCTTTTTGATTGGAAGGGGAAGCAAAAAACTATTAAAATTTCATCCAATCATTTTGGGAAATTAAAGTATCTTCATTTGTTTTATTTTAGAAAATTATTCACAATGCGCTTCCTAAATAATAAAAAGTCTGTAAGTCAAATTTGCACAAGTTGAACAGCAACAATTTGTCACAACCCTAACCTACAACTACTCCAACCGTCAACGGAACCCCAGTTATTATCTCTGTTGATTGAATTGCAGCTCCACACACACATACACACACACAAACATAAAGCAATGCTACATCTTATTATGTAACGCATTATTTTTCATCTTTAAAATAATTGACATCATCCTTTTAAGATAGAAAATTAATTTCTTGATCTAAAATACTCAATTTTTTTCTTGTTATTAGTTCTTATATAATTTGTTATTAGTTCTTATATATTTACAAATTACAATGAATACCATTTTTGAATTTTCATTTGAGTACGGTCTCCAATTAAATTGGCCGATTTGCAAAATAGATTCTACAAAAATCTTTGCAATTACACCATGAATATAGAGAAATCTTATAGATCAAAAAAAATTTCCAAGTATGAAAGTATTTGAAAAATGTAAAACTGATTATCAATAATAATTAAAAAAAATTAAAAGTACTAAATTTTGCTCGTGCAAAATGTTCGATACATCAAACCAATTTCTGGTGCAACACATAGAAGGATTTGCTATAAGTAGATCGAGTAATTAATGTCGTGAAAAGAACTTGACTAATAAAAAAGAGGAACATCAAAGACTTGGACTAAAGAAAATTGCCATTTGCGGCTATATATATATACGCGCGCGTGTGTGTGTAGACTTGGACTAAAGAAAAAGCTTCAAAACAATTGTCATATATATAGTTGATAGCACATCAATTTTTAGAATTAATTAAGACGTTTAATGTTATAAATGAAGAGCGTTTCCCGGAGAGCAAACTAATTAATAATGTCTAATTATGATTAAGGAACTTTTTAAATCGACTGTATAGGTCTGAGAAAAAGAATTGTAATATGATAAAGCATATTTTGTAAATAAAAATTAGCTTATTTATAAGCAAATTAAAACTTTAATGTTGACACATACATGAAACAAAAATAGAAAATACTAAAACACTAAGGGCTTAATCTATAAGGAGTTCATCAGTCAAACTATAACGCAGGGAGTAATACAAGCCAAAGAAAGAAAAACTAATGGCGACAAAGAGGAAGACTTATAAGTCAAAAATATATAGCGAGATAAAACAAAGCCAAGTATAAACATGCTTCCCCTTGATTTGACATAATTACCTAAACATAAACAAGATAAACAAGTGCAAATCAGAATTTATATCCCAAAAAAGACTAAAATAATTTTTTTCAAAAAAAAAAAAGAAATTTAAATGCTTGAGGAGGTTATGACTTAGACAACCAAAAAAAAAAAAAAAAAAATCCAGCTAGGTGAGCGTTGTGTGACGTGAAGTTGTTCATTAAATCCTCTCATCTGCCTCCATTGATTGCCATCTGATCCCCATTTTTCAGCCTTTAAAAATCCACCCTTCTTCATTTCCTCTCTAACCCCTCATCATCTCCTTTCTCTTACCATCTTCAAGCTTCTTCTTCTTTTCTTCTTCTTCTTCTTTCATATCATATCACGAAACCCAAAAAAACAAAAGACAAAAAAAATGCCACAAGTATTGCCTGATTTCTCCAAATCTGTGAAGCTCAAGTATGTTAAACTTGGGTACCAATACCTAGTAAACCACATTCTAACCTTCCTCCTCGTACCCATCATGGCGGCCATAACCTTAGAGGTGTTGCGATTAGGCCCTGAAGAAATCCTCAACATTCTGAGGTCACTCCACTTGGACCTCGTCCAAGTCCTCTGCTCTTCATTCTTCATCGTCTTCATAGCCACTGTCTACTTCATGTCCAAGCCTCGATCAGTCTACTTAGTCGATTACGCGTGCTACAAGCCACCTGTTACGTGCCGCGTGCCTTTCTCAACGTTCATGGAACATTCCAGACTGATTCTCAAGGATAACCCAAAGAGTGTTGAGTTCCAAATGCGTATTCTTGAAAGATCAGGGTTAGGAGAAGAGACTTGTTTGCCTCCTGCAATTCATTACATACCTCCAAAGCCAACCATGGAGGCCGCGAGAGGCGAAGCTGAGCTTGTGATCTTCTCAGCTATCGATTCATTGATGGAAAAGACTGGGATCAAACCCAAAGATATTGATATCCTTATAGTAAATTGCAGCTTGTTTTCTCCAACTCCATCTTTGTCAGCCATGGTGGTGAACAGGTACAAACTGAGGAGTAACATTAAAAGCTATAACTTATCTGGAATGGGTTGTAGTGCTGGCTTAATATCTGTGGATTTGGCTAGAGATCTTCTTCAAGTGCACCCAAATTCTTATGCTCTTGTAGTTAGCACTGAAATCATCACGCCCAATTATTATCAAGGGTCCGAGCGGGCAATGCTCCTCCCGAATTGCTTGTTCCGCATGGGCGGCGCCGCCATCCTCTTGTCGAACAAGCGACGTGAGAGGAGCCGATCCAAGTACCGGCTCGTCCACGTGGTTCGAACCCACAAGGGTTCTGACGATAAAGCCTATAAATGCGTGTACGAGCAAGAAGACCCCCAAGCCAAAGTTGGAATCAACCTCTCCAAAGACCTCATGATCATCGCCGGCGAAGCCTTGAAATCGAACATCACCACGATTGGCCCTCTTGTGTTGCCGGCCTCCGAGCAGCTGCTCTTTCTCTTCACACTCATCGGCCGGAAGATATTCAACCCCAAGTGGAAACCCTACATTCCAGACTTCAAACAAGCCTTTGAACACTTCTGCATCCACGCCGGCGGAAGAGCGGTCATCGATGAGCTTCAGAAGAACCTTCAGCTCTCAGCTGAGCATGTCGAAGCTTCTAGAATGACTCTTCATCGTTTTGGTAACACATCTTCGTCTTCTTTATGGTATGAGTTGGGGTACATTGAAGCAAAAGGGCGGATGAAGAAGGGCGATAGGGTTTGGCAGATTGCATTCGGCAGTGGATTCAAGTGTAACAGCGCCGTTTGGAAGTGTAACCGGACGATCAAGACGCCAACGGATGGGCCATGGCAAGATTGCATCGATAGGTACCCAGTGCACATCCCAGAAATTGTGAAGCTCTAAAGAGTGTTTTCCTTTTGGTGTTTCCTTTCGTGAACATGTATGCTGTTAATTTTAATCGTAAAAAAGAAAAAGAAAAAAAATTGAAGCATTGCATGTAGGTTTTAGATATATATATATATATATATATATATATATATATATATGTCATAAATGATTTACAGCGAATCTGTGGAAAAAGCTGTAACTTTCTTCTGCACTTTGTAAGAATTAATGTCATTATATCATGTGTAATTTCAAGAACGTCTATTTGATGAATCAATATATACATACATATAAGTGTTCAAACATTGGTCCCTTCTCATTCATTCTCTAGTACAACTCACTATATATTAATTAATTCATCATATATATGCTCTTCCATTACTGTTATATATGTATATATATTGTAACTATTATTGTAGTATATAAATATATATTGTTTTACGCTTTTATTTTTGGGTTTAAAATAATTGATAAGGAAATACTTAAATCCTCTCAGTTGAATCATATATCTGACACATATATTTTATAGAATATCTACTAGTGATGTGGTCCATGTGATGAACTGAAATACATATGAAATTATTTTATTAATTAGTTTTATTGTAGTCTTTTTTCTTGACTAGAATATGTCGCTCGCAATCGAGCTAGCTTAGATGTAACAGTTGGAGTAGATTAGAGGAAAACACATTCATGGTCAAAATGGTAACAGTTGAGAGAAAATGACAACTTGGGGGTTTCTTGTGAATCGTGTTAATTTGCTGTCAAATATGGGGCTACCACACTAAATATAAAGGATCAACCACTTGTTTAGAATAAATTAATTTGCATAATAAATATTTGGGGAACACTTTTTTTCTTAAATAAAATATATTATTTTTGTAATAATTATTTGACTTGATTTTTAAAAAAAATTAAACCTCTAAAAAAAACTGAAAAACAATTTGTCTTCAAAGTTAATTTTTTTAACTTATTAAAAAGATATTTTTTTAAAAGTTGTTAGAAAAAATGTTATTAAGAAAAGTTAAGCCAAACGACCTCGAAATGGGACAGGATTTTTAAGGTAGGAGCCAGGTCGCAGCTCTGTGTGTGTGGCTTGGAGGCTTCTTGTTCGATAGAATCCATGTGGAAGGGGATATTCGCTTTGGGGGTTGGCTTGGCATGTTTGTTAATTGATCTTCCCAAAGTTGCTTCGAAAAGTTGTTAACATGTCGGCTGGTATTATTTGCCAGGTTACAAGTGGTATACTAATCAAACACCTTCCCTACATCATTAACACTCGAGTTTTAATGCTTGTGAAGAGTACACCGCGATTCACTTGAAGACGATACAATAATCTATACAAGTATTATAATGCTTGTGTGAAGTGGTTTCTATCTGCAAAACCCTGAATGACTCTCGAGTCTCTTTAGTGTTTTAGCGTTTCTCGCTATTCTTTATGTTGCATTTTCATTCTCGATTTTTTAATATTGGAGCTACTATGTAACAACTGAAATTCAATTATTTGTCTATTATCATATTGAGTCTAATCAACAGATTCAAAATATTTAAATTTGTAATGATAGTAGTAATGAACCTAAGCACATTATAACATGCACACAAGACGCGACGCTCCTAGCCGTGGCTCAAACACAAATAGAACAGAAGACTTTACAGACTCTCTATCTTAAAGGTATGACGTTTTTTTCCCGACTCAAACACATATAGAACAGAATCACAGTTTAAGATCATAGACATCATAGAATTTACTAAGAGCTTGTTTTAATACCACTTGTAACAATTTAGACTCAATTACTAGCCTGTCACTATATTAAGCCTAATCAATGACCCAAAATGCTCTATAATTTATAATGATATTAGTAGTGAATCAAAGCACATCATAAAGTGCATACAAATCTTATATAGAACAAATATAACTAGGGGCAAAGCCAGAGTTTTAAGCTAAGGGGAGCAAAATTATAATTGCTATGATTAGGCTAACATAATTTTTTTAATTGCAGAGGGACAAAATTATAGTAGTTATAATTAGGCTAACATAATTTTTCTCTTTTAAATGAAGGGGGCAAAATTATATTTTGTTTGGAGGATTTGATTTTTTTTTATCTTTAAAAAAAAATATTTTTAATACTACACCTAAAAAATAAGGGGAGCAATTGCCCCCCTTCTTAATATGTAGCTTTGCCCCTGATAACTATATGAGGGAGGGCGTTATATACTAGATTGACTCAACCTAGATTATGTATATCCTAAACTCAAAAGAGAGAATTAAGTCTAGATATAATGCTAATTGAAAAGAATTTAACTCTTAGTTGATATAAAAAAAAATTAATGTATTGATTACCAACCCCCGTTTTGTTTTATGGTTTTATAATATTTTCTTTTCTCTATCAATATTTTGGTCAATAATTTGAGCATCAGAAATTCTTTGATTGGGAGCGCATGAATTTCAGTATTGTTCATTATTATCTTCTGATTTTGCAAAGCGTGGACACCCCAATTTCAATACATATGGACGCTACGATCTACAGTGACCTCCAATATAAATGGCAAGTGCAGCTTATTTATTGTTCTTTTGGTGAATTTCAAAAAGTTGTCCTTATGGATCTTAATTAGGTGCTTAAATGCTGATGTTAGGGTAAGGTTCGTACCCTCTTTAATTCCTCTTCCAGAAATCTAACATTTACAGAAGCATTTGGTGGTTGTGAAACAACGATAAAAGCAAAACAACAGCATGGTCCAGGAGAGCTGTAAGAAATGCAGTAATTATAGAATTCGTACCTCGTCATAATGCTGGTTTCACAAGTCCACCCCGATCAAATTGAAGGAGGCCTGCCATATGTCAAATAGACATTAATTAAACTATAATAATAAGTTAAATGAACCGAAATAATGAAATCCTACAAGTATACCATTACCATTATCCGTTAAAGATTTTATGGTATAATCACAAAGACGCATTTCGATTGATTGAAGCGTATGCAATAAAGCATCAAGCTTGATGATGTCCACTTGCACCAACACTTGTCTAACCAACCATAAATAAACAAAACTAACTAGCTTGGTTTTAACTACGATGTGCTCTTGGTGTGTTTCTCCAAGCACACAATGTGCTTCTCTGCACATTAATACTGGTATCCTTGGTAGTACGATACTCGAAATAAGTCGAACACGGAACATTAACTTCATTAAATAAACAATAGTGCAAGCCTTTTATCAACTTGATTCGGTGAATTGGAAATTTAAATCTTCAATGTGATGTGTGGTAAATATGACAAGCATTATGAGAAGAATGAATGAGTGGTTACATTAATCTCTAAAGAAGTAACAATTTACACAATGACTTACACTTTACAATAACCGCTGTAAAAAAGTATATTTATGTATATACATACATATATATATATATATATATATATATATATATATATATATATATAAAGACATACATATACTGTTGTAAAAAAAAGTAGTCTAAAGAAAATAAACTCAACAGTAGAACAAGTGCAAAAGTAATGTAGCAAAAACAGATAGTAGTTTGAGGCGTGTTATGAACACTGTCCTTAAGGATATTTCGCCCAACTGAAAGCGTATCCCCCAGGATTCAACAAACTCTTCTAGTTTTAAACTAGGTACAGGAACAACAAAAAAAACTTGAAAGAAAAAATACCCAGCAGTCTTTTGAACAGAGTACAGGAGAAGAATTTAACAGAGTATAAGAGAAGATTTTTGTTGTAGTGCATTTAGCTTGGAATGGAGGGCTATTTATAGGCTTCAGGCTCAACAGAGTAGCTCGAAAAAGATGCAGCTAAAAGTGAGAAATACCTGGTCTTCAACAGCTAAAGAGAAATTGCAGGTAGACTTTTAAGCACATGTTTTACTTGTTAAAAAAAATGAAACACCAGGAGGAAAATTCTAACTATTCCGTTAAGGCTAAAAATAAACTATCTTCTGAAAATAAAAAATAATAAATTTTAAAAAGTGGCTTGGACCGGGCCTCACGTATATCTTGCGCGCAGGGGGGGTAAATCTACCAATTTGAACTATCGGCCCAAATCTCATGCGCGCGAGCCCAACCCCTTATCCTTTCTTTTACAAGCCCACTAGAGTGAAATCTAACATAAGGTGAGAAATGATTTATAACTTTTCCAATGTGGGAAGTATTATATTCCTTTTGAGGTACAAACAAAAACACCCAACAATCCCCCACATAACTCAAAAGGATTAGAAGAAAACAACTTTGCTGGGTTTATATCATTGAGTATAATCGTCGTATTTGGTGTCTTTTAGACTATGAACTGACCTAGATAGAATAAGATATAACTTATAGAATAATTGGTGAAGCTTTTAGCTTCTATGAACCAAGAATTCTTATTATAAGTTAAGATTCTTATCTATCACATTATACCCCCACAATTTGCTGTTCATCGCCGTTTTGCGCTAATAGGCCATGCGCGTGCCTGTTTATTAATGAGTGCTCTAGAAATTTTGCTATAAATTTTATAGGAGCGGCCCCACTTTACACTCATATAGGTTAATCCATCAAGTGTATTCTGCAATTAATACACCACCTATAAAGGATATGGATTTGATTAAGAGCATAGCTCAACCTCACTTTATTTGCAGTTCCACACTATTCACACCATAGGAGGGACAAAAATTTAATAGTGTCTAATATATCAACAAACGACTTGTTATTACCCATATGAACCTAATTCACGGGATTGCCAATCACATAGGTTGGGTTACCATCATTGTTGATATCTCAAATAGGAAGCAATCCCATTCCCCTCGATGATTCACTAATTAGTTTTCTTCCCAAAGGTTTAGTCAGAGGATCAGCCAAATTCATCTCTGACTTCACATAATCTATGGAAATAATTCCATCTCTAAGCATCTGCTTTATTACATTATGTCTCAAGCGTATGTGTCTATTTTTCCCATTAAAGGTTTTGTTTTTCGCAATAGCTATTGCAGCTTGGCAATCACAATGCATAGACACAGAAGGTGTTGGTTTTATTCCCAACGGAATACTTGCCAAGAAATTTCTCAGCCACTCGGCTTCATTACCAGCCAACTCTAATGCCACAAACTCTGATTCCTTAGTTGACCTTGCAATTATGGTTTGTTTGGCTGATTTCCAAGATACTGCACCCCCACCAAGGGTGAACACATAGCCACTAGTGGATTTTGTCTCATCTGAATCAGAGATCCAGTTAGCATCACTGTATCCTTCTAACACAGCGGGAAATCCACTATATTTAATACCATGGTTCATGGTACCTCTCAAAAATTTCAATACTCTTACTAATGCATTCCAATGATCATGATTTGGATTATGAGTATACCTACTCAATCTACACACAACATAAGCTATATCAGGTCCAGTGAAATTCATTAAATGCATTAGACTCCCAATAATTTGAGCATATATATTTTGAGAGACAACATCTCCTTTATTCTTTTTCAATTGGCTATTAGCATCATAAGGAGTGCTCACAGGTACCACATCAAAATTATTGAACTTTTTAAGAACTTTCTCCACATAATGTCCTTGATTTAATATTATACCATTATCATTTAAATGCGATTTTTATGCCTAAGATGACACTAGCCTCTCCCATGTCTTTCATATCAAAATTAGAAGACAAAAACCTTTTAGTTCTTTGTATTATATCAAGGCTAGAACCAAATATAAGCATGTCATCCACATAAAGGCATATAATCACACAATCACCATTATCAAGTTTTGTATAAACACATTTATCTACTTCAATGGATGAAAAACCATCACACAACAAAACTTGATCAAATTTCTCATGCCCTTTGTTTAGGTGCTTGCTTTAGACCATATAACGACTTTAGTAATTTACAAACTTTATTTTCTTTTCCGGCAACCACACAACCTTCAGGTTGCTCCATGTAAATTTCTTCTTCTAAGTCACCATTTAAAAACGCAGTTTTAACATCCATTTGATGGATAAAAAGATTATGGATAGAAGCCAAAGCAATTAAAATTCGAATAGAGGAAATTCTAGTTACAGGAGCATATGTATCAAAATAATCAATATTTTGTTTTTGAGTAAAGCCTTTTGCAACAAGTTTAGCTTTATATCTATCAATAGAACCATCAAGATTTAATTTCCTTTTGAAAATCCATTTGCAACCAATAGGTTTAGCTTCTGGAGGTAAATCCACTAATTTCCAAGTATTATTTCGTAATATTGAATCTATTTCAATTTTTATGGCTTCTTTCCAAAATGGTGCACTAGAAGAAGAAATTGCATCAGAAAAAGTTAGAGGATCATCCTCTACAAGAAAAGTATAAAAGTCGTTACCAAAAGAATTTTCTTTTCTTGGTCTCTTACTTCTTCTCAAATTGTCATTTTCAAAATCATTTTGAATAATAGGTGCACGAGAAATATTATCAGTTTTCAAAGGAAAGATGTTCTCAAAGAATTCAGCATTTTTTGTTTCAACAATAGTATTGCATTCAATCACATCACTTTTGATTACAAGAAATCTATAAGCAGCACTATTGTTAGCATATCCAATGAACACACAATCAGATGTTTTAGATCCTATCTTTCTTTTCTTAGGATCAGGTAACGTAACCTTAGCAAGACACCCCCACACTTTCAAATATTTTAAATTGGGAGCATACCCTTTCCATAACTCATATAGGGTTATTCCAGTTTTCTTATATGGTATTCTATTTTGTAAATGATATGCAGACAAAATAGCTTCACCCCAAAGATTATCAGGTGCATTAGAACTAACAAGCATGCAATTCATCATTTCTTTTAAGGTTCTATTTTTCCTTTCAGCTATGCCATTTGACTCAGGTGAGTAGGGAGGTGTGATCTCATGAATTATTCCTTTCTTTTCACAATATTCATTTAGCAACACATATTCACCACCTCTATTTGATCTAACTTTTTTAATTTTTTTATTCAATTGATTTTCTACTTCAGATTTATATGTCAACAACATGTCAAAGGCTTCATCTTTATTTCTCAACAAATATACTTTTGTATATCTAGAAAAGTCATCTATAAAAGTCACATAATATCTTTTGCCTCCTCTAGTCATAGTTTGTTTTAGGTCTCCTAGATCGGTGTGAATTAGGTTGAGTAACTCAGATTCTCTAAAGACAGAAGCACAAGATTTTTATTAGTTTGTTTAGATTCAGCACATATTTCACATTTATTCATGCTAGAATAATTGATATTAGAAATAAGACCAATAGATTGCATTTTCTTAATATAAGACAAACTAACATGTCCTAATCTAGCATGCCACAAATCACAAGAATCAATCAAGTAAGCAGAAGAACCAACATTTTCATTCATTACTTGGGAGATATTGAGTACAAATAAACCATGATTACAATATCCCTTACCCACAAAAATATTATTTTTGGTCAACACGACCTTATCAGATTCAAAAGAAACCTTCACTTCAACCTTTCCTAATAATCCCACAGATACCAAATTGGTTTGAATATTAGGAACATGCAACACCTCACTCAATGCCAGTGTTTTACCAGAAGTGAGTTTGAGAAGAACTTTTCCTTTCCCAAGAACTGGAGTAGTCCTTGAGTCACCAAGATAAACAGATTCTTCTCCCTCATTTAGTTGGGTGTAAGACACAAAATCATTTTTATTGGCATAAATGTGCCTAGTAGCACCAGAGTTTACCACCCAATCTCTCACACTGGCCACAACATTTAATTGAGAAATGACCACAGCAATAATATCATCTGCTTCAACCAAATTTGCATTTGGTTTAGCAGGATTGTCATTTCTCCCCTTTCTTTGTCTGCATTGAGGTGCGTGGTGTCCAGGTTTGCCACAAACATAGCAGTGACCTTTTTTCTTTTTGAAGGTTTCATTGTTAGTTTTGGGCTTGTAATCATTTTTCTTTTCGTACCTTTTATTTGGCTTTCCATGTGGCTTGTTGTCTTGCACGAGATTGGCTTTTGTTGCAATCTGCTTCCTTTTGGCAGTAATGGACTCCTTCCGGTTGGTATCTTCTATGATGATGTGGGTCACCAAGTCAGCAAGGATAGTTGCTTGTGTTTGTGCTTGAGATTTTGTTTGTAGTCATTCCAGGATTGAGGCAACTTTTCTATGAGGATACCACTACAAATTCTTACGCGAATGATCTTCTCTGACTTGAGATCTTCTATCAATTTGTGGTATTCATTGATTTGGATCTTGATGTCTTTGTCTTCGGTCATTTGCCATTTGTAATAGTTACCAATGACAAACTTTTGTTTTCCAACTTCTTCAGCCGTGTACTTGGTTATTAAAGATTGTCATATTTCCTTTGCTTCCTTATAGGAATAGTAGACATCGAACAATTCATTAGAAAGAGTGCTAATTATTGTATGTCTACATACCTTATTTGCATGAACCCAAAGCTCTAATTGTTTAGATGACGACTCATCAGGTTTTGGATCAGTAAGGGCATCAGCTACTCCATGCATGTCGAGGACAGTGTACACGCGCTCCTGCCATCTCTTGAAATTAGCTCCAGCAAATACTTCTATTTTTGAGATATCAGGAAATGGCTTAGCAAAGGTTGTCGCAGTCATATTAGGGACAGTGTACACGCGCTCCTGCCATCTCTTGAAATTAGCTCCAGCAAATACTTCTATTTTTGAGATATCAGGAAATGGCTTAGCAAAGGTTGTCGCAGTCATATTAGGGAAGACAGTGATAGCAGGCTGCACTTGTTCGATTTGTGTTTGTGTAAAAAGTGTCTTGGACCGGGCCTCACGTATATCTTGCGCGCAGGGGGGGGGGACAAATCCACCAATTTGAACTATCGGCCCAAATCTCATGTGCGCGAGCCCAACCCCTTATCCTTTCTTTTACAACCCCACTAGAGTGAAATTTAATATAAGGTGAGAAATGATTTATAACTTTTCCAATGTGGGAAGTATTATATTCCTTTTGAGGTACAAACAAAAACACTCAACATATACATACACACACACATATATGAGTGTGTATGCATGTGTGTTTGTGTGTTATTAGTGATTTTGATTATCCAAAGAACGCTCTACCATTTCCCTATTTTTTATTGTTCTTTGGATTTTATTCGGATTGCAATTTGGACTACGAATTCCAAGAGTAAAATGCATGTTGTCTTTTTTGTGATTTGTCTAATTAGCTTATTCCCCTCTAAATATATTTTAAAACTTGCTAGGTTTCCCCCTATGTTTTCTGTAAAAAGTGACACTTAATCTCTTACCTTGAGGTTTTTCATTTAAAATAACTTATTGAGCATTATATGCACCTTTTTTGCATATATAAGTGTTGATACTTCTTTTTTTTTTTTGTCATGATCTCTTTTATGTGTTAGCCATATAAGATTATGTTAAAATATACAGAAGTCACACATGAAAAAAGCAAAAATCTCAAGAATCAAGTCAAAAATCAAGTCTTCAATATAATATAAGGTCATGGAATTCTTTTAAATATATGAGGACTTTATGCATTGTTTTAAGATGTGGTTTGTGCGAATCATCCATTTTCTGACTCAAAACATGGAAGATCTTCCAATAAGACATCGATATGACAAGGGATCAATAAGGAGGTCTCCGTCAAATTGTGTGGGGGCCAACATTTGCTCTTTTGGGAACCTTATAGGCTTGGCTCCTAGGAAACCAGCATCTCTAATATCTTCAATGCATATTTCTTTTGGCGGAGAGAAATGCCTTTCGTGGAGCTTGCTACATCTATGCCCAAGATGTATTTGAGTTGATCAAGATCCTTAAGCTTGAATTGCTTGGATAGAAATTGTTTTGCATCTTCATTTTGCTGCAAACTTTTACCTGCCGAGATCACATCATCAACATATATTGCAAGTATTATTGTAAAATCTCCACTGTGGAATCAGGCAAACAATGAATAATTTGCCTTTGATCGGAGAAAACCAGTGGCTTTTAAGGCTGATGGGAGCTTCAAAAATCATTGTCTAAAAGTATGTTTCAAGCAATATAATGACTTGTTAAGTTTGCACACTTGAGTCTCCCTCTTTCATTCGAATCCAAGAGGCAGGGACATATACACATCTTCATCAAATTCACCAAGCAAGAACGCATTGTTAACATTAAGTTGGTGAATGTGCCATCCTTCAATAGCAGAAACACCAAGTAAGATGCATACAATAACCGATTTTAAACGGGATTTATATGACAATTGGCCCATAATCTTAATATAGTGGACTTAATTCTTGAAATTTTTGCTTTTTTTATGTGGGACTTTTATATATTCTAACAGTTTATGTTTTTTTCTTTTATCCAAAACTTTTGTTCCTTTTATCTTATTGCTTTGCAAATGAACTATTAGTACACATATATATGGATGTGTGTGTGATTACCTTTTTATCCTAAACTAAATTTTGTTCCTTCTATCTTATTGTTTGGCAAATGCACAAGTACTGCATAGAACCAGCAGCCCACGCAACAGAGAACGGAAAGACAGAATGGGCTTCTTCAGAAAATGCAGCTCCTTGCTTTTTTTTTTTTTTGGTGTAGGCCCAATTTTACAATGAGAATAAGTTACAAATATCAATATTTTATGGTTCCTAGTTTGTATTTTCGGTTTTTAGTTCTAGGTAGGGAAAATCTTTTTTTAAGCAATACGCACGATTATGGGGCTGTAGCTCATATCAAGCCATAAGATTGTTTTAAATTTTTTGACATATTGAATATTTTTAGTCCATAAAACTACTCGAACTGTTAATCATGCATGTTACTCCACTAAACTTCTTGTTTGCAAATTTCTTTTGTTTCCAATAAAACCTTTTGGAAGTGGCGCCTCTCTTTCTCTAAAAAAATGTTAATTAATTTACTAAACTTCCACAAAAAATGTTTCTAGATTAGTCTTTTGGTCACAACCTGTATCGGTCTAATGCTCTGTTTGTTATAGTCTTATTTTAAGATGCTTATCCTATTGAAATAAGGGTACATCTTCTAAGATTTAAAAAATCTTATCATGCATTTTATGAAAATTCAAATCAAAATCATACTTTTTATCTTATAAGAAATAAGCAATCCATCCTATCTTATTTTTTACAAATATAGAATGAATGGTAAATGTGATAAAATATATTAAATCTTATAAGATATCTCTAAATTTTAATAAGATAAGTATCTTAAAATGAGATCATTCCAAACACATTATAAATTATAAAGTGTTATCCAAGCTGTTTAGGAAGATTTTAGCTGCCATTTCTCAAAAGGGCAAGGCTGGCAGATGTGTGCCTTTGTTAATCACAACTCAAGTATGATATATTGATTTGGATTAAAGAATTCATAAAGTTAAATACATTTAGATTAATGAATACATAAGGGATAAATTTGGAAAAAGAAGCAAGCATTAATGGACATATATATATATATATATATATTTCGCTAGACAGCATTAATGGACATATACAGAGAAGAGATAAATTCCAAAATTTTGGAGGCATTATGGCTGTAGATAGGACCAAGAATAGTTTGAGAATGTTATTGGAAGCACAAGGTTCCAAAATTTTGGCGGCTTTGTGTGCTTGCATGCTGTACAACTAAATAAAAAACCGAGCCAGCAAATTGAAAAGGAAATCACTTCACTAACTAGACATAGGACAAACAAAATTTTCGGCCCTAATTTATCAAAGCTACAGCTAAACTAGCTTGGCTTATATAATAACCTAATCAAAACCCTATCCCATGTTCAACCTAGTTCATTTAGGGGTTCGTGAAGTAACCCAAATGGTTAGAACTATCCGTCATGACATGAATTTAAATCGTCAACAGGGGTTAAAAAAATTGTTATTTTGTCTAATTTACTAACTTTTCGCAAACGTAACGACATATATATGGTGCTGAACTAGTACCTGCATTTGGAATAATACTATATATTGCTCAAGAATGATAAGTTCGGTATTGATTGAGCTGTGTCCTTTATTTTCTATATTTGATCATTCAAGTCCGTACAATTGCTGATACACTTATATGAACATTATAATGCCAAAATTGATCATCTAGGTTAGGGTTCTTTTTTTTTTTTTTCTTTTTTTAGGACATCATTGTCCTCTACAAGGACGGCGAAGCCTAGAAGAATATATTTTCCTCTCTCTGTCTTTTGTCAAGCGTGATATATAAACACCCATTGCTGTCTTTTCAAATCCTTGTGTTTTGACTGATTGTGATCACTAAATGTAGCAACTGTTTTTCGCATATTATATGTTGAAGCAGATAGGTTTTTAATCATTATGTGTGATGGTTTTTTCCACAACACTTTCGGCCCTTGTGTGACATTTTGTTTATCTCTTTGGTTTTGGTCGAATCTTCTTCTAAGCATGTCTATCTTGAAATTTGTATATCAAAGTGCACTACACGAAGAAAATGTATGTGATCATCTTATGGCGCACTGAACCCAGATTATATTGAAGGGACTAAAAGATCTTTATCTCTGAAGTTTCCCCATATGTTCTCTTGTGAGGCTTACAATAATTAATAAATGTTTGTGTAGCGCTAAGAATTATTGCATTAGCTGTCAATGGATAGCTAAGTTAGCTAATTGAAGAAAATATTTTTTGGTAAATCTAGTTATAATTGGAATCAATTAGGTGATGAATGTAAAACGAAATAAAATGACATAAGTCCGATCACCTTATAATTGTTATTATTGGTATGATTATTATTATTACTATTATTGAGACAAGATAATGCATTAGATACAATTTAAAAGAAATAATAATAATAATAATAATAATAAAAATAATAATAATAATAATAATAATAATAATAATAATAATAATGTATTATTGAAGCATGGTAATAAAATTGATTTATTTAATAGACTGTTTTTAACAATACTATAAAAAAATAACAAGTAACGAAACATCATTCTAGATGGTGGTGGATTTTGGTGTTTTGAGGGGGGTGGGGTGGGTTGGAGCACATAGAGAAGTTGGGACTGTAAATTGATTTAATGTGTTTAAATGAGATAATCGAATATGGTTAAGGAAATAGATGAACAATATAATATATTTTCTTAGGCTTTTGTGCCAAACCTTAACTATTCCATGGGAATATATATATGAATCCCATTCCTTTTAATAGCTCGGAAGGTTTAAGCCAGATTACTTCCACCTGATATTAGCTTTATCAATTATCAATTATAAATCATAATATTACATATTATTTCTTAATATAATGGTCCAAAATATAGATTATGGCGCTTGCATATATACTTCGATGTTGGTGATCTTTTATTCTTTTTGGATGCAGCACGCATACTTACTGAAGAAATTCCAGCTCATCTATTTTTGCTTAATTCACTTGTTGCTCATTCTTCTTCATGCATTCTTTGAATTTTAGTAATCGGGCCTTTATATGCTAAGACATTATATATTCACGAACCTCGATCAATAGAGAATTTAACATACAGAAATACATGTAAAATATCTATAATAATGGAGGTTAAGTGGAAATTAAATGAAAGTCAAGTAATTTTAATTATGAAATAATTTGTCTAATAAACGGATTTGCAAATTAAATATACATTAAAAAGTTAAAAAGATCATTGGACAAGTTAAAATACAACATCAACATCTTTAATATGTAGATTCGTCCTTGCTGAGAGATAGTCATATTATTTTTAAATCTTATATAGATCTTTTTGTTTTCTTCTTATATACATAACCCATAATTAATCTAACCTTCCGCTTCTTAATTATTGGATTTGAACTCAAATCATTTTACTCCTAAGAGAAGTAATTTTAACTATTTCAATACCACAATTTTTACCATGCACCCGACACCGTACACTCGCTCGGCACCATACACCCCTAATGCGTGATACTCATGCTCCCCAATCTTATTTTTTATTTTAAAAAAAAAAGAAAATCTAAATCACAATCTTGGTCACGCCAGTCACAAGCCATCATCAAAGAAGAAGGCTTGCTGTACGAAACCAAAACCAAAAGGTTCGCTTTGGTAAGATGAGTCGAACCAAGGAGCTTCGTCACCAATAGAGCCGCCGACAAAGAGAAGGATCTCGCTACGATGTTTATGATGGATGAAGTCAGAGCATGGATCGAGAAATTTGACAGTGGCAAGACGATCTTCACTTCACGATGAAGCTTTTCACAGCAGTGGCATGGCATGAGGTGACCAAAATCAATGCCGCTAAGCTGTTGCATTTCAAGTTTTTCTGATGAAGTTTTCCGGCAGTGGAGTGCAGCAGGAAGAAGGGCAGCCACATAGAGAACCATTTGACAAGACCATTTCATCGAGAAAAACTTGAAAAAGAAATTATTTTTGTTAAAATATTTTGTAAAAATTGTGAATACACCAATGAATTTTTGTAAACAAAATACTCTAAAATTGCAAAATTTAGTTATTTTTTTTGTAAATATATGTATAAAACTTATGCACTTGCAAACGTACGATCATTGCTTTTCGAATATTTGATTTTAATTTTTTGTAAATATATGCATAAAACTTATACACTTGCAAACATACGATTATTATTCTTCAAATATTTGAATTTAGACTTGTGAACATGTAATCCCACACAAATGTTGAGTTGAGATTTGGAAATGTACAGTGCACACGCTAAATGGTGCATAGTGCTCAAGGAAAGCATTGTGCGAGTGCTGTACGATATCAATTCTGACTTAAATACTCCCTCGAACACTCAAGGGCTCCTTTGGAATAGTTTTTTTCAAAAGCGTTTTTCTAATAAGTTTTGAAAAATAATTTTTTTTAGAAGCTAAAAATTCTGAATTTTAAAAAAAGCTGTATTTAATCTTTTTTCAGAGTTTCAACGTTTTTGAAAACCAAATTAAATAGTTAATACAAATTTAATGTAATTTTTTTATAAAAAAAGTACTTTTTTAAAAAAAAAACTAATCCAAACACGCCCTAAATTTCATTTGGCTGACTCATGATGCTTCCTTTTAGTTTCTGAATATTTTATGAAAATTAGTGGAATGTGCACGTGAAACCGATCAGCTTACTCAAGTAATTCAATGGAAAAATGATATTAGCATGCTGACTTGGTAATCATAGCATTGCATAAAATCTGCTGCAGTGGAATAATCAGTGTTTATTAATTAATTAACATCACAAATTAGCTGGGCGCATTATTACAAAAAAGAAAAAAAAAAAAGCTATAATTATAATCTCACGCCAGAAGACTATCAATTCAACTTCTGCACTTCAACTTCATGCTCTAATGACGAAAAGAGTTTCTAAAGCGTATGAAGGTATCAATAATTTGGATTATTAAAATACAAGTAGTTCCTCAAGTATCAAAAAGGTCAAAGCTACCCACTTCAAGTCAAATGGCATCTTCTTTTGCCCCAGTTAATATATGTGCACCATGCACATGATGATCACCATCAAATCCCTTTAATTTCACAAGTGTGGGAATAAGAAAAAGGAAACTAGCAATCATTAGGATCTAATGACAATGACATATATTAAAATTTATTTGTAAGCATTAAATATCTATTAAGGACATATATAATTACACCCCATATACATATACTTTCACTTGACAAACATAAAATTTACGAACAATTTATACTATCTACTAATTAAAACAATAATTCAAGCCTCATATTTGCTTCTTCTCTAGATTTTTGAAATATCACATTTTACCATGTGGCATGCATAATAAAATATTCTAATAAAACACACAAGCTCCTCTTTCAAGTTCTTAATCAATAACTTTTTTTCTTCTTTTGAGAAAATTCCTTTTAATTAACAACCTTGTTTTCTATACATTTGAATTTTGTTCTTTTCATGCCACTTCCTTCTCCAATTCACCCTCTTACACTAAATTATTATCAAACTATTAATCAAATTAAATTATTTTAAAAATTAATTCATATAATAAATTACTTATATGAATTAATAATATTGAATTTATATCAAAACTAGTACAGATCACATACTAGTCCAAAATGGTAACTGTTGCCGTGCTGGTACTATTATTATTAACTGACATTAATTCTTCAACCATCACAGTTTTGAAGAAGTGCTGTAAAAAATTTATGCACAGTTACCAATATTTCTAATCAAACTTTGATAATGCTCAGTTCATCACCTTAACGGAAACAAAGTAATTTAGTGACGATAACTAATATATAAATTTGGAATGCCTTTATGTTTATATATAATGTCAAAACCATATTGTTTCGTACAGGACGCCGCGGATATGCCGTATAAGTTATTTTCATTGTGAAAGTCATCCAAATATTTTAAGAAAGGTAATGAATGAAGTGTGGTGGGATCTAGAACTAATTGAAAGCCTCATAAAATAGAAGGGCAGATATTTTCCTTTTTCTCTTTTGGGTCAAAAAAATTGAAGCAATTAATAATCTAGGAGTGGCAATGATGAAGGACTTTATTGGGCGTTTATAATTAATTCAAATTTTTCTTTTTTTTAATTTGTCAATCACAAATATTTCCGTTTTATAATTTTTTTTCTGTACAATTTGGAAGCCGGTATAATATTCTCGGAAATTTGTTTTATACATATATATAGTTGTAGGGCCTGTTTGGAGGAAGCATTATAAAATTGAAAAGAAAAAAGTTACCATCACTCTTGAAAGTTTGTTTGGAACTTATAAATTGCAAATAATAAAAAAATATGCGAAGAATATTTTTTTAATAACTTATAAACTATAAATAAATAAATGAGCGAAACAGGCTCCTAGTCTAACTTTAATTTTGAATGGAATTTCTATGGATTTTCTTTCCCAGGCTTGCCACTACTCTGGCTATTGTCAGCCTCTCATTAAAATTCTCTCCTAATTTTTAAGCTCTTGACTTTCTCAACTTTTCTCTTCCTTTTATGAATGTTTTACGTCTCTCTCTTTCTCTCAAAAACACATTCCTTACTTTCTCAATTTAGTTCATTGTATTGAAATTTGGTTCCTATATTTTCGGTTTTCTCTAACTTTATAATACTTGAAACAATTAAATTTGAGTGTGTCTTGGCCCGGCCCCCACCATCAAAAATAAATAAATAAATAAATTTTCGTGATAATATAAAAAAAGACCCAACAATAATAGCGTATTGTTGGGTTTTTTTTTTTTTTCAATTGAAATTGATCACCATTCAGCATCACTCTTTAACATGGACTTCTCGTTGACTGTTTCTTATGCATTCTTATGCTTCGAGCTTTAAGCCTATATTACTACATTTGTGCGGTATTTGTTTGGAGCTTATTATAAGACACTTATTTTATTTGATAATTTATATGAAAAAGATTGTTTGTTATTAGCTTATTATAAGACACTTATAAGATATTTTTCATAAGATGTCTTATTTGTAGTTATAAAAAATAAGTTGGGTTTAGGGTACTTATATCTTATCTTATATCTTATCAGATAGAAAATAATTAAAAATAAAAATTTTTAAAATTAAAAAATAAAAAATTAAAAATAAAGAAAATTAAAAATTTTAAAATTAAAATAAAATTTAAAAATTAAAAATTAATATTAAAAAATTAAATATTAAAATAAAATTTTAAAATTTAAAAACTAAAAAAATTTTAAAATAAAAAATAAAAATGTTAAAAATTAAATATTAAAAATTAAAATTTAAAAAATTTAAAATGTTTAAAACAAAAATAAAAATTAATTAATATTTACATTTTATAATTTATTATTTAATTATAAAATTAAAATACCATGAGTCAAAATTGATAACATTATTATCAAAGTAACTTATAACAGTATTTCAGGTAATAAACCAAACAATTTTATTGCATTAGACACTTATTTCTTATAAGACACTTATCAGATAAAATGCTTATCAGATTTTAAATTTCAGATAAGACTATTCCAAACAGGCTATTGGTATTGATCGAATCATGGAGGTACCAATTTGAGCATAAAATAAAGTTTTCAATACTTAAATGCACGTATCATGTCGGGAATTAAGTATTTCAAGTCGGTCAATCCATGTCTTATTATGTGGGGCTTCCTGAGTGTATTTTTCCTTTAAGACCAACCTTGCACGCGCGCACACACATTTATGTGTATTTATATGTATGTGCGTATATATGGGCAAAATAGCCATGCTTAAGGATTGTATTAAATAAGCTACCGGAACTAAGGTTGAGATTAGTTTTTGTCCTCTCTCAGGCACCGGTAACTAGACCCCTTGCTTAACACAAAAGGTCACCTTCTATGTAAACTTGCACTCACTGGATCAATGCCACTTCCATCCCATTCATTTCGTTATTTTGTAAATTAATTAATTTAAACGAATTTTAAATTGAAATTATAATTAGGTTACTTTCTTTTCTTTTTTTTTTTATCTTAATTTGGATTGGTTCCATTGTATAACAACTCATGCAATCCAATTGTTCTAATTGGTTACAAAAGTTCTGGCAACTCCAGAAGATTTGGCTCTTAGCTTATGTTGAGATATTTATTCTTTCACACAATAATTTGTTTCTCTTATTGCCATATTAGAAGCGATGTCAACCAACAACATTCTCTAATATCTAATAACTATGGTTGAACATGGGACATGAGATACACCAGACTGTAATTTTATCGAATTATTTCGTATTGAAAAATTCCGATAGCTTTTCCAGAATCTCGGCCCATACCATTTTTTTTAACACCCCTTTCCCAAACCGAACCCCCGTCTTGCACGGAATTTGAACCCAAGACTTCATTCATAGGTGAAGATCGTCTCAATCACTTGAGTTACTTTCTAATCCCATCTCTGCCATATCATCCCGAACTTCAAATTTTGGAATGGGATGGGAAGCACCTTTTATCCTATTTCATCCCATCCTTAATCCCGGAGCAACCCATCCCTTCCCAGACCAAAATAATACACACACATACACATATATATATATTCCTATATTTATTTGGGTATTAGAAATCGTATTTAAGTTTAAGTCATTTATGCTTGTTTCTCTCTTTTTTCTTGCAATTGTAGAAATCATATTGGATCCTAACATCCAAGGAAATCGCATTGCCAACAACAGAAATTGATATATATGGAAAGTTGTTTTTTTTAATCAAGAATCTAGTAAAGGTTCTTAAGTCGCTTATTTTTAATTTTTATCTCTTTAATTTGAGCACAAAATTTCACCTCAAAATCTAAATCATCTCGTCTCAAAATCCTTAAAACATTAAAGGATGGGATAAAATACAAATATTTTGAGATGAGAATAGATAATGAAAATTCATACCATAAAATATTAGGATAAGATAGGGATTGACTGAAATCTCAAGCCATCGTCTCCCCTACTCAATCCTACTAGAAACAATTGTTGCTGTGATCACTGCATAGTAGGAAAATGAATTTGCGAAAGCGTGACATCTTGTCATGTTCATGACTAATCAGATCTTAAGGTACTAGAGGAACATCTAAGTAGCACAGAAAATAGTTTGTTAGACTTGTGCCATGTTCGGCAATAGTGTTTTAAGTAGTATTTAGTGTTTTGACCGAGTCAAAACACTATTTTTTCCTATTTTGGTTGTTTGGTAAAACAGTGTTTTAAGTAATATTTTTATTCTAAATAGTGTTTGAAGTGGTGTTTGTGAAAAACTAATATTATTGATTTTCAAAGTAGAGTTTAGTGTTTCATCTTTTTTTGACAATCCTACCCTCTCTCTAACATCTTTTTGATAATTGTACTCTCTATTCAATTTCATTTACATTTTTACATTTTCTTTCACAAATATAAATACAAAATAACAAAAAAATTCATTTGAAATTCTATCCATATCAAAATATATTAAAAAGTATAGGTCTTATTTGTCCATTCATTATTCTGAAAATATAAATTTTCAATCAATTAAGATATTTCTATAATAAAAAATATTTTTTATAATATTAATAAAATTAATTTTTAAAAAGTAATTTTATTATGCTTTATTAATAAAATATTATTTTAAGAAAAATATATTTAATTATAAAATAAATTATCTTAATCATTTAATAATAATAATAATAATAATAATAATAATCATTATTATTATTATTATTATTATTATTATTATTATGATGATGATGATGATGATGATGATGATGATGATGATATCATCATCATCATCATCACAACAATAATAACCTAATACCGATTTCTTTTTGTCATTTTTTTACATTAATCAGCTAACCCAACAAGTAGTTTTCTCCAACATATTTAAAACAATTCGCTAGTGAAACAGCTATCCACTAACCTCTAAAACACAACAATTATCCGCTACTCAAATTGCTATCCACTACTCAAATAGCTATCCGCTACCTAATTTGCTAATTGTGCCGAATAGGCCCTTAATGTTTTCTTGTGATAAAGATTTAAATTCGCTATGACAAGAAATTGAGCAAGATTATATTAAATTTAACATGAGATTATATAGTTCACAATGAAGCAACACACCTAATAATATATATATATATATATGTGCGTGTGTGTGTAAGTTAAACCCAAAGGAGCTCAAAGATCAGCACTCATCTATTTGCCAAGTCATTATAAATTATATTTTTAATATTATTACATTATTATAAATCTATATATTATAGTATTCAATTACATTTATGCACCACTTACTAACCTCATCATTGCAATGGAGTTACAAGATATTTAATTATAAAGTCCAAAAAACTCATTAATTTAATTAATTTATGCATCATATCCTAATTTTAAAAAATAAAAATAAGAATAAAAAAGCACTAGAATTAATTTTTATAGATATTTAAAAATTAAAAAAATACACGAAAACCTAAAAATAATGAAAAAATTCACATCTATAAATATTTAAAACTAAAAAACACACAAAACCTAAATAAGCTCGTGCAAAGCACGGATATGAAAGCACTAGTATACTTAATGAGTTAAGACTTAAATAATATGGATAGTTTTTGAAACTCATATCTGAATTATTTGTGCACATGAAATTGAAAATTGACATGGCTCCAGTTTTTCCCCTTTTTGAGATTAAAAACAAGGTTACCAACAAATCTTTTTTATTATATCTTTACACACTAAGCTTCATATGCAGAGGGCAATTTGCATTATAAATATGGACTCACCACTAAGGTCTTCAAACCACATAACCTGACACTACTCCCTCCTTCAATTTTCTCTCAAAAGGGTGATCATTGCTAGCTAGAGTGGCACTAGTTGTTCATTCCTTAGCTAGAGATTTACTTGTATCTGATCATATATATATACATATATCGATCATATATATATAAACCACGAGAACCATGGTGGTTTTGGTTGTGTTGGTAGTCATATTCCTCTCTTTATTCTTAAAAGTTGCTTATGAAACTATATCATGTTACTGGCTAACACCAAGACGCATCCAGAAAATCATGCAAAATCAAGGTGTCCATGGCCCGAAACCTCGGTTTGTAGTTGGCAACATCTTAGACATGGCCTCCCTTGTTGCCAAATCCACGTCTCAGGACATGAAATCCATTTCCCATGACATAGTTGGCCGCCTCCTGCCGCATTATGTTGCGTGGTCCCAAATTTATGGTAACCTGACATTCGCTACACTACGAGAAAAATGACTTTTAACAACTGCAGTATATTGTGTGAGACGACTCATATATGATGGCCCCTTTAAAAAATGTGTCTTTGTGGTTGTTGTTTCAGGAAAAAGGTTCATATATTGGAATGGGACCGAGCCAAGAATGTGCTTAACAGAGACGGACTTAATTAAGGAGCTTTTATCAAAGTATAGTACGATCTCTGGTAAGTCATGGTTGCAACAACAAGGCTCAAAGCATTTCATCGGGAGAGGCTTATTGATGGCCAATGGCAACGATTGGTACCACCAGCGCCACATTGTCGCGCCGGCGTTCATGGGAGATAGGCTCAAGGTAGGCCTACAATAATAATAATAATTAATCAAATATATAATCAGGACATTGATTTTAACAATGCATGATAATCATTTTTAATGCCCCATATGTTTGGTTCCATGTGTTGTATAAATTATTGGTGTTTTTGGGTTTTAATATACATTTATAGAGCTATGCGGGGTACATGGTGGAATGCACTAAGGAAATGCTGCAGTCACTGGAGAATGCAGTAGAGATGGGCCAAACCGAGGTTGAGATTGGAGAGTACATGTCGCGTCTCACTGCTGATATCATTGCACGAACCGAGTTTGATTGCAGCTATGAAAAGGGCAAGCAAATCTTCCATTCGCTGACGGTTTTACAGCACCTGTGTGCTCGAGCAAGCCGCCACTTGTGCCTCCCTGGAAGCCGGTAAGTGGCTAAATTTGCGCTTCTCGTGACTTCTTTAGTCAAGCGATAATAAGTGGTCAAAATTAAATAATACAATTATCCCGATTGTTTATAATGATGAGATAGTTGATTTTTTTATCTTTTTGCAGGTTTTTTCCGAGTAAATACAATCGAGAAATAAAATCGTTGAAATTGGAGGTGGAGAGATTGCTAATGGAGATAATCCAAAGCCGGAAAGATTGTGTAGAGATTGGTCGAAGCAGTTCATATGGGAATGATTTACTTGGAATGTTACTGAATGAGATGCAAAAGAAAAGAGGCAATGGCTCATTTAGCTTGAATTTACAGTTGATCATGGACGAATGCAAAACTTTCTTCTTTGCTGGCCATGAGACCACTGCACTTCTACTCACTTGGACTGCCATGCTCCTTGCTAGCAATCCCTCCTGGCAAGATAAAGTTCGCGACGAGGTGAATCGAGTATGCAATGGCGATCCACCCTCAGTTGAACACCTCTCTAAGCTCACCTTGGTAAGTTGTAACGCCTTGTCCCATATTACAAGTTCTGTTCTAAATCTGTATGTATTTTATAATAGCTTGAGTTCACTATTATCAAACATTTTATACTAATTGATTAAGTTTAATGTCATGGCACACCGGTAATTAAGTTTAGGTTGTTAAGAAGTGGTATCAGCGAAGGGTAAATTTCATATCCACCTAGGATTACAGTCTGTTCAGTTTGGCGTGATGAACGTACACAGACTATGGTCTATGGGTCCTGGACTATAGTCTGTTCTATTTGTCGCGACCAATACGCACACAAATTGTGGTCCGTTTTGTTAGGTTTTAAGGGAAGTCTATAACGCGTCGTTTTATACATTAATGTTTATGCTAATTCAAACCTTTTGGGTTTGTTTTCTTTTTTTCTTTTGGCAGCTAAACATGGTGATTAACGAATCGCTTCGACTCTATCCACCAGCTTCAGTTCTTCCAAGAATGGCGTTTGAGGATATCAAGCTCGGTGACCTTCATATCCCAAAGGGCTTATCAATATGGATTCCAGTGCTTGCTATACATCACAGTGAAGAAATATGGGGTGAGGATGTGAATGAGTTCAAGCCGGACCGTTTTGCTTCCAAGTCATACACGCCCGGACGACATTTCTTACCTTTTGCTGCCGGACCACGAAACTGTGTTGGCCAAACATTTGCTTTAATGGAAGCCAAGATCATACTTGCCATGTTAATAACCAAACTTAGATTCACCATTTCCGAGAATTACAGACATGCCCCTGTCATTGTCCTCACCATAAAACCAAAATATGGAGTCCAAATCTGTCTAGAGCCCTTGAAGCCATGAGAAAGATTTTGCTTAGAAGTTTAAATTATTTGCTGTAGAGATAAAAAGAGGCCAAGTTTTGAAGTGTATAAAAAGAAAAAAAAAATTGCTTTGCTTTTTTTTTTGTTTTTAACTCTTAATTTGTAACAATGTATGTTGCAAAATATATGAGTTGTTAATTGAGAAAAAAGCAGAGTTGCGTTTTTGCTCTAGTGCTTATATTGCCAGTGATTGTGATCTACACAAGTTGTAAAGTTGTGGACTTTCCGGATAAGCCTGAAAGGGCCAAAAGAAAACATTAAATAAATTTCTGCGCAAAAGTGACCGGTGAAAAGGTTTTCAAATCTTTTCTTTATTTCCCTTTTTTTTAATAATTTTCCTGATCTGAATCAGTGTTGAAGAAAAGTGCTCAGCTTTGAATTTGAAAACTACCCAATTTGTGTTCTTGGGTTTTAATGTAGGGTCAAATCTTTGTGATTTTTAAGGTGCAAGAATGATGTGGTTTCCTAGCAATTCCACCATCTGGCAACACCAGCCTGGATCCTGTACCACCATTCTTTTACCCTTAAGATCCACCAAAAAACAAAAAAAACAAAAAAATTAGGTATGAATAAGCAACGGTTGTGAAGGACTTAATTCTAATTTTTTATAGTAATCTTTGAGCTAGTCTGGATTTTTTTTTTCTCATTTTTCTCAAGCCAGCTAGATCAAAGATGGCTAGGGCAGGCACAAGTTAATAGCTAAGTCTAAGTTATTAAAGGATTAAGTCAAGGTCAAAAGTTGAGGCAATGGAAGTTTGACAGTTGTGAAGAAGCCCTTAATCCTAATTTTTTATAGTGATTCCGTTCTCATCTTTCCTTCTACACATGTAACTTTTGAGAGATGTCTAAAGAACTTCTCCATTAACTACAAAAAGAGTTACAAAGTTGTTTCACTCTATCCGGTTTGAAACTGGGTACACAGTAAGGTTATCACATTCACCCCGAAGAAGGGGAGTGAGAGAGAGAAATAGAGAAAAAGGAAATTAAAATATGAAGAAAAAAAAAAAAAGAAAAAACAGTGCAACTTTCTGCAAGTTGAAATTTGATATGCAGGTTCACAATCCAAGATTCTAATCTAAACAATGAATATCGATTTGGACCTCACTATTACAATTTGATCCATGTTACGTGAATAATAGTGATTTTTTAGTGAGTTTATTTTATTTTCTTGTTTAATTTTCTAATTTTTCATACAGTATTACAATTTACAAGAATATATATATATATATATATATATATATATATATATCTTTTTTTGTTGTGTAAATTCAAGATTCATTGTACTACAAAATTTATACGTTAGAAAGCATCCAATTTAATTATCCTTCATTTTTTTTCCTTTCTATCGATAAATATAATTAATCATTCCTGTTTGACACATGAGAGAATAGAGACATCAGACAAGGCAGCTGATCCGGCTGCAAAAACGTGCATATTTGACAGTTAATTCAGCTGCCTTGTCTAAGAGTTGCCAAAGGATCGTCCTTCAATATTGACGACAACAAGCATCTTTCCTATTCCTTCCTATACCAAACTTAATTTCCTTACGTCCACGTCCCCATGTCTCATACTGTGGTTAATTTTCTAGTCCTAAAGAAAAAAGAAAATCATACCAACTATATACATATATATACTAGTGTGACACCCGTGCAATATATGGGAAACGGCATATATGATTGGATATATTAAAATTATAAAGTTTTTGAATCTTACTAAATAGTTATTAAAATAATTATATATTATAGAATTAATAAAATAATAATATAAAGAAGGGGCATAATATTAATTACATTAAAATGTTCAATACAAGAATGGAACAAAATAAATAGTGAAAAACAAAAAATGACTTAAGAATAGACATATTTAATTAATTAATAAGTAATTATGAAAAGTTTGTCATATAGAGCGCCACTTGACAATACAAAATTACAGCTTATTTTATTTTATTATATAATAGGTTAAAAAAACTGCTATACAAAGACGAAATTTGTTTGTTCTTAAAGCACTTGCCCACGAAACTCACATCCTACAAAAATGATGTACAAAATGCTCATATGGGTTGTCAATCATAATATTATAAGACATATAAAATTATTCTCCATAAGAATTGATATTCCAGATGCTGAGGTTTATGAAATTAAAATTAATAACTTACAGTCCAAAAAAATACCATCATATTATTTTTCTGAAAGTAATTAAATAAACTACACTGTTGTTTTATTTAAAGTTTTGCCAATTTCATTATGTGTTATGCGAAAGCCAGTATATATTATTTTGAAGACAACCATCTTATGGCAAGCACTTGTTAGCGATCATCTAAATATCCCGAGGCAATAACCAAAGTTAGTGCTATATCACAAGTAAAATATAATGTAGGTTGAAATTCCACTTCACCTTCAAAAGAGAAAATGAAAAAATCAGTGATATTTTATGTCACTTCTTTATCGCATCATTCTTTTTTTATATGGTAAAAATTCATATATTGAATGCAAAGTAAATCTTTTCCTTCACGTGGAGTAATATACAACCGTTTTCGAAAATGAAAGACCACATAGAAAGTTAAGTAAACGATTTTATGGCTAATATATAGCTAAATTATTAGTTCAAATTATGAAACCATGTCGCTATGACTCAAAAATGGATATCATCATACAAATTATGAAAGTTATTTCAAGACGTACAACATCTAAACCGAATCAAGCCTATCCCACCAGCTAAAATTTGCTATATGAATCTAAAGATACCCTTCTTACTTAATAGTTACTAATCACATCTACTATGTCAAATTCCCATATGAACTCCACGATTATCAGGAGCAAAATAATTTTCACATTTTGGGGTCATGGTGGCCACTCTCATCCTATGTTATTTGTTGCTTCCCCACCCCCAAAATACAGAAACAAAATCATTAATTAACTGTTTTAGCTGACCTCCAATGCTATTGCAAGTCGAATTCAAATGACTGCATTCATCATGGTTATTAGAAGTAGTGGAGGATGTGATAGAAATTAAAAATTGTGAAAGAAACTAATTGTTTTATTAAAAGAAAAAACTAATTGTTTTATTATCTCCTTCTGTTCCACCCTGTTGTAAAATAAGTTTGGTGCATGTAGGATATGATTTAATATATAATGCACTCTTCTCTCCTAATTTCTTTTCATGGATCCAAACTTGCTTTCCTTTTATGAGTCATAAAATAACCAAACTAACGTTAAAAAACTAAATATCAAAACAAATATATATATATATTTGATAAAGAAATTAAATTGCTTAAATATATAGCTAATTAAAGATTCTTGGTTAGAGGTCAGATTTTGCTTATGAGATATTAGGTTAATTAATATTTTAGGCCGTTATGCAACATGATTAATACATTTCTTAATCAAACAGTACCCACACACACATAAAAGAGATTATCCTATGGTAATGATTAGATGTTTACACCCTTCACTAAATTTTTATTTTTTCCCTTGCACGAGTGGAACTTATCGTGGCCAAAAAGTTTGATGCATTATAATAACCCAAAAACTTAAGTAGATTTTCTCATTCTTCTCTACTTTCACTCACATGAATCATGAGAATTGGTGGTTAGCTCATTGAGTAGGTCCTTCAAATGCTTTTAGAAATATTAATTTTGATGTGAGACAAAAAAGAAAAAGAAAAAAAAAAGAAAAGTTTGTATATATGTAATAACTCTTTGTTGTGTGGACTTTAATCATTCGTATCTTGATTAAATTAATGAGTTAAGCATGATTATAATTTATTAAAAAAATCATGCTCCACCCATGATCATCTTCATCTTAACCACCTTCACCACCACCAAGGTTTGCCGCCAAAATATTTTTTTTATTATTCGTATCGGGTACTGATCATCCATCAGTTAATCAATTTAAAATGTTATAAGAAGTACTCTCAGAAGATTATTAATTAATTTCATCTCAGAAAATTCTGCAAGATTTTCGCAAGAATCTGTCAGCTGATCTCCCGTAAATGCTGGTTCAAGTTGCAGAAATTTTGCAATATTGTTTAAGTGATCTCGAGAAAACATTATAATATATATATATATATATATATATATATATATATATACAGAAATGTGTCCCCATCTCGCACATGTTTTAAAAACTCGCCTTACGACCCAAATACAATTTATTATAATATCACAAAAAAGATCATAACATAAGGTTATATGGAATTATAATGCAATTAGAAGTGCTACAATTCCGGCCTGGCCCCATTGCGTTTACTAGAAGGACATCATAGGCTAACCGAGGGTCACATTTTGAAATCTCTCAAATAACATTATTATAATATCACGAAAAAAATCATAACAATACGAGGATTTTCAACACTCTTAATAGCACGCGAATTAAGAAAACAACTCTCTCAAAAACACAAGAAAATATGAGGCAACTTAAAAATTACGCTACAACCTGCTTAAGTAAATAATACAAAAATACTCATAATAATATGCCGTACTGATATAATTACCCATTTGAAGAGGAAAACTGAATAACGTGAAGCTTGAACAACATTGCATTGAAATGGATATGCAGGTCTCTTTCAACAAGTGAAATTATAGTAATTCAAACCCCAGAAAGCTTAACATGTATAATAATAACACGAAGAAGTCAATGCTTGAACGATGAAAGCGACCTATATGGTTAAAGTCTTGAAACGATAAGTATGATGAACCTACCACTATCTCTAGTCACCATAATTTCACATATTTTTTTTCTGTTTAAAACAGTGTTGAAATTTGAAAAGGATCTTGACCACTTGTCTGCATGCCTTTGTTGGCATTAGGTACGGACCCCGAGTTAATCTGGCGTTTTCAAAATTGTCATCTAAGTAGTGAATAGTGATGACGTTTTAAGGACAATTTCCAGGCTACTATATATAGTTGTGTGTGTATGCGAATGTGCTCACCGCAACTACAAACTAGGGATGGTAAGGGGACTAGGACCCCATCCACGAAATAATTTTAAGCCTGCTACTCAGATAATATCTCAATTCCGAATTTCGTCCCAAATTCAGATAAAAATTAAATATAAATCACATTCCCAAAACGTCTCAAACCCACAGGTACCCGAAACGTCCCAAACCCAATTAAAAAATTAAAATTTAAATAAAAGATATAACCTGAAAATGTCTTAAACCTGCAAAACTCAAAACCCAAAACCCAAAACCTGGAACCCGATTAAATTACTTATTTAAGAAACTAACAGTTTAAGTAAAAATTTCCTTTTTTTTGCCCAAAAAAATCTAATATCCCTGAAAAAATGCATTCAAATGATAAATTCAATCTACAAGAACAAATTGACATACTTTTTAACAAAAAATTCCCACACAACAAACCATTCACATTAAAAAGTTAACATTATAACAAAGTTAGCAACATAATAAATGTAGGTATAATTAAAATTAAGTTAGAATTAATATAATTTCTATTTTAGTTCTAATTGTTATAATTTCTTGTACAATTCTAATTAATATGCATATAAAAATTGTTACCAATATAACTATAATTTAACTAATAAATATAAAATATATTCAAATATTAATAAAATTATAAAATTCTAATTAGATAACTTCTATATAATAAACTTTTTTTTACATAAACAAAAGGTCAAAACTGAAATATTAGGTTAGTGGTAATCGGCCATAAGTTAAATTTAAAGAGGAAAAGGTCGAAACCTTACCACTACTAATAAACTAAAATTCTTTTTCCCCTTTTTAGTCTTGAGATAGTTATGTAACTAAAGTTAGTGTAGCTATATAATTAGAGTTAGTTGTTGTTTAGTATAATTATAACTAAAGTTAATCATATATTATAACTAGAATTAGTATGATTTTTTTATATAATTATTTTTAAGCTAGTCATATATGATATAACTAGTTCTGTTATAATTCTAACTGTTATAGTTTCTTATATAATCATAGTTAATATGCAAAAAAGCGCTACCAATATAAGTATAATTGATTAATAAATATAAAATATATTAAGATATTAATATAAATTATATGATTCTATTAGAAAACCTCATATAATAAGTAAATTTACATAAACAAAAAAAAATTAAAGATGAAACACTAGTTCAGTGGTAATTCTCCATAAGATAAGTTTTAAAGTGTAAAAGGTTAGTGATTCAAACCTTACTATTACCACAAAGTAACAACTTTTTTCATTTTTAGTGTATAATAGTATGCATATAAGACTATAATTAATTAATAAATGTAAAAAAATCTTAAGATATTAGTATAAATTGAATAATAAGGTGTGTGTGTATATAATTAAATATAATATATATTTAGGACAGAATCGGGTATCGTTCCGGGAACGATATCCGAATTCTAGAAGTCGGGTTCGGGAATGCGAGTATCCAGAAGTCAATCCTAGTTTCGTCCCAAACCCTAACGGGTATTTTTAATTGTTCCGGGTTCATTCCGGATCCTTAATGAGATGGATATTTATCCGATCTTTTGCAAGTCGGCCATATCGAGTACCCTAAGTCACTGATCCCATTGCCATTCCTAATACAAACGTAATGCGTGTAATACCTTTAATTCAAACTTAAAAACTTATTCATGCCAATCATCTTAAGTGTTTATTATCGTAGATTTAGATTCTCTTCTAGTTATTAGTATTTCTAAATGATTAGAAAGTGAAATCCTATTTATTTATTTCAAATTAGATGATTGGGATTGAAAAAATAAGGAAAGTAAAGATCAAAGGTAATGAATTATTAGATGTATAGTCTGGTGTCAAGTATAATAAAGAATTGATAAACATAATAAGCCAAATTATTATACCTAAGCACCAAAATTCTTTTACAACTGTCTAGATCTCGACACTACTACTTACAAGCAGTTGATTTTCTTTCTAAGGCCAAAACCTTTCTCCAGAAGGAAACTTTGATGGATTGACTTAATTTAAGCACTTTAGTATGTTCGAAAGTGAATTGAGAGCAATGTTCATTTTCACATATTGTCCAAATTAGTGGCTGACGACTTAAGGAAGCTGGCTAGATCGTTAAAACTCATAAGAGTTGTCAAACTGATGTCGCACGTAAAATCATCTTGTAAAAATTGGTCAAGCTGATAGTGCAACATCTTCTAATATCCATTATTATTTAAGAGCAACGTTGCACTATTGATTGTCCTTTTCCACAATATAAGTCAAAAAGAACCCAAAAAAAAAAGAAAAATAAAAACAAAAATAGCGGTAAGGCATTGGATTTAATGCGTATGAATGAATGCGTCTAGTCATGATCTCTCAATAGTCCAACCTCATACGCTATGGGATTTGCCTCCATGCTTAATGTCAAAAGTTGTCCAAAATCCTTCTCGTTTTCTTTTTTTATTAGTCTTTTACTTAGTGTCAAAATGCATATAATATCTCCACATGTTTTCTTCAGGGTTTTGAAAAAATTTGCGTGTTCATCATTGCGGGATATGGAACGAATCTCCTAAATTCTCATATTTTATATTTTAAATCTACTAATGGAATTTACTATTGTGAAATGTTAAAATCTTTTTAAATCATCAATTTATCTAACACTAACATTATGAGGGAATCCAAATTCGTTGTTTGTCTTCCCAAATTGGCCAATGAAAGCTGATCCCACAGTTGACACCATTCAAATGACTGCTCTGAAAGGAGACATACGAATGGAAATGTTGGGTTGAGGGGGATGAGAAGTGGCGGAAATATAGCAATGGGGTTGGATCTGAAACAGGTATCTCCACCATCTTTTTTCCTTTTTTTTTTTTCCCTCAAAGGAGTGGTCAAGTTGGAGGAGCACCAGCAGAAGTCTCTGATGGAGCGTGAGAAATAACATGCCCAGACTTGATTGTCATCATGTGGGTTTGGAAACTAGGCCACCACAATCTTGATCAACACACCATTATCATTTGCGCACCTGATCCATAACAGAAGCAAGAACACCACCTAATTCGGATTGGATTGGATTAGATCTGACGCAAGAACCCAGTTCAATCCCTATCTCCTATTCTAAATTGAGTGTTCTAACTTACTTAATAGTTAGGTTGTAATGTCAGTCTTTTAACCTGGAAGTTTACCAATTGATAATTTGACTCCGTCAAACCCGTATCTGTCAATTGGGTTTCCCTTGTATTAATATGGGGGAAAGAAAAACAGCAAGAACACCACCTTTTCTATGTACTATAAATTAAGGCTTTCTTTGAAATAATTTGTTGGCAAAAATATTTTCCAAGAAAATAGATTTTTCTTTTTGATATTTGATTTATCATACTCGCAAATTTGTGTTGCTATTTGGATATTGGACAGAAAAAGCTGTTAATTGAAAAAATTATAAAAATAAATAAATTTTATTATTATGAATATATTATTTTAAATAAAAATTAAAAAATTGTAAAATAAAAATGTGCAGTAGGGGTGTTGTTATCCAGCTGAAAACATTTTTTCCCCAGTCTACGTAAAGTTTTCTATTGATCAAAAAAATATTTCTTAATTAATTAATTTTTTAGTGTTTAAAAAACGCTAAAAGATCCAAAAAAAAAAAAAAAATCACGGCAAACAAACGGAGCGTAACTGCACGGGTATTATCCTACGAGCCGTGCAAGAACTGTACTTCGTTGTGTACCACTACCACATTGAGAGCACTCGGGTTTTTCCTATCAAACATGAAATTACCTCGTTTATGCTCTCGTGCTCCATGAAAATATCCGAATAATGAAAGAAAAGACAGATCGAAATACCCCAAAAGCCACGAAATTTGAAGATCAGAAAAGTTGAACTGCAAGCAGATAGGATGATTGTGGACCAAACAAGATCAGAATCCCCTCTATCGATTTGTGATCGTTCCAAAAGTTGTCCATTTTTTTTGGCTATGAATTGTGGAACGTTCTTGTTGATGTCTTGTTGCACCCATGTTTATTACACTCAATAGGATTATTTTTCCCACTTTCAATTAATCGTTCAACCTTGGATTCGAAGGAAACAATGAAGGGTTTAACGAGAAGTGTTAGATATTAAAGAAGGTAATCTATGCTGGATGTAGGGCCTGTTTGACAAAATTAGCTGTTAGAGTAACTGATAACTAGCCGTTAGAATAATTAATAACTGTGTAAGTAGTAGATAGTAATTTGAGTATTTGATAGTTGTTGTATTTTAACTGTTAGCGGATAGCTGTTTGGTTACCTGATTAAATAATATGTGTTCGATTAAATAATATGTGTTCGATAAAATTAGTTTCTTAAGTTGTTGATGAATGTAAAATGACATAAAAAGACATTGGTATTATGTTATTATATTATGATAAATATAATCATTATTAGTATTATTGAAATTAGATAATTTATTTCATAATTATGTTTCTTGTAATAACATTTGATTATTAAAGTATAATAAAATTACTTTTGATAAATTAATTTTATTAATATTACAAAAAATGTTATTATTGTAGAAATATTTTTTAATTGATCAAAGATTTATTTTGGGTAGAAAAATAATAAATGGATGAATAAAGCTTACACTTTTTTAGTATATTTTGATATAGATAGGATTTAAAATTGCTTTTTATGTTATTTTAGATTTATACTTGTGAAAGAAAATATAAAAAGGTAGAAAGAGATTGTATAGTAGGTAGAATCGCCAAAAAATAATGCAGAGAGGGTAAGATTGCCAAAATAAAAAATAAAACACTATCCACTACCGAAAACGTTAACACACTACTTCAAACACTATTTCAACCAAAAATACTACCTGAAACGTTAATTTACCAAACAACAAAAATAGGAGAAAATAGTAGTTTGACCAGATCAAAACACTAAACAGTAGTTAAAACACTATTGCCAAACAACACCATGGTTTTTACTATGTTTTGGGGGGCAAAGGATAGTTGTTTCCAAGCCAATATCACTTACAGATCTTATATTTGTTCAACTTACAAACAAACACCCCTTATAAGTGGCTTACACTAGAGGTGTTCGCTCAATGGAGACAACCAATTATCAATTCAAAATTTCAGGTATGGAAAAAAGAAAAAGAAAAGAGATCAAAGAATTTTTTCTTTTTATTTTGGGGGCCGGGGGGGGGGGGGTGGGGAAGAAAGAATGGGATGTAAGAAACACTGAGTTTGTTTAATTAGTTTGGAGAAGGGGTTCGAACGAATTTTAAATTATGCGCTATAACTTTATCTAAGAATTTGATGGTTAAAATATATTCTAGTATATTTAGATGAAGATTATAACTCCACGTTATTATATAATGTGTATAAATTGTTGTAATATCACTTTGATGTTATTTCACAAGAAAATGGAACAAGGAAGGGTCATTTCATTAGTAGATTTAATTTATATTCTAAGAGAAAGTATTAAAGTTAATAAATTACTCGTTAACTTAAGCGAGTGTTTGTATCTATGGTTGAATTTATAATTATCTGATATAAATTATATTTGAATTATATTTTCCTCTCCAACTCCAAGAGTTTCCCCCCTTTTCAATTCCCCAAATTATACTCTCAAATGGTGAATCAAAACGAGAATCAAAATAAAAGTTACTTGCACAAAATTATTTTGAAAAAATTAAAATATATAGTTCAAGTCGAGAAATTCACAATGACCACTCCTAGCTTACATCTTAATAATTTAAAAACTAAAAGCCCCTTTGGGTTAAAGATTAATTTCGCCTGAACTAAATCACCATTGCGATTCTTCTGTTTTTGGTACAAGTATTTGATCGTTTGCATAACAGTTTGCCAACAAAATAAAATTTTGAGTTGAGACAGCAATATGGAACCATTCACTATATGATAAAATATAGTTTCCACATATTGATAACCTACCATCACCTATAGTAAAAATGCTTAAAGTCATAGTACTTGTCCCATAATAGATTATTGAGACACTGATAAATAAAGAAAACAAAAACCAAACGGACCTACAGAAAAATACCAATGCGCCTAGCAAAAAAGAAACTGGGGAAATTGGAGAAAGACTCGATGGAACTAATATACAAGGTAAAAAAAAAAAATTTAAAAATTTAAAAAAAAAAAGAAAAAGGAAAAAAGAAATACTTACATCTAACAGAGCACACGTGACCAGTGTTTGAACTGGACGCACCTATATGCAAAGAGATGTATTAGGATCCAAAACCCCAAATACAGAATCCTCGATAACCTTGTCTGAGGATTCAACATGGGCATTTCCTATCTTAGAAAAGTCCATTTAACATTAGCTGCTACTCAATTGGCCAGGCAGTAAAATCGACTAAAGAGAGGTCGGCCAACATAAAGGTAAACTTGTCATTTACGGTTCCTTAACTCGGGAGAAAGTAATAATCAACGACAAGTGTGATATCATAAAAGACTTAAATTACCTCTACTTTCACTTGCAACATGCTGGTAACTCAGCAAGAATGAGATGCTACAACGCAAAGTGAAACATGGTACAAGAATGCCTGATTTCGGTATCAGTATTGATAAGAAGCTTGCGCGCTTGGATTGTAGTATGAAGTCTGCTGTGAGCTGATGTTTTGATAGGGAGCATGCTGAGGATTAAGGTTCTGGTAGGACAATGGGGAAGGACTAATGCTTGGGTAGCCACTTTGTTGAGTGTTATAGCTCTGATAGGTACCGTGGTGGAGATTCTTACTTTGTCCGGCAGAAGAAGCAAATGACTGAAAACTACCTTGGGGAGCATGCAATTGCTCAGATGACCCACGCATGTCAACATAATCGGAACCACCATGCTGAGGGTTTGGAAGCCTAAACCTTGTTTCAGCAATCTGAAGATTAAGAAGAGACAATAATGATCATATTACAGCTAAATCTATGAACTCCGCAAATAATAACTCAAACCAGATAACCAAACTTTGAAGAGATAAAATGCAACCCCTCATTACCCGTTCTACAACTGCAAAGAAACAATGGATCTCACCTCACTGAAGCTGGGGCCCCCTGATCCCATTACTGAATCAGCATTACGAATTGGAAGCTTTCCATCCATAGAAGTCCTGAAGCTCGAGTAACTGAAGTACAAAAAAGAAAAAGCTCGTATTAGGTGTGCCAATGGGAAACAAAAATTGTATGGCTGTACAGGAAGTTCTTACCCCATCAGAATGGGAGGACCCAGATACAAATGTGTATAGTTATACAGGAAGTACTTACCCCATCATACTGGGAGGACCTGGATAATTGGGAGGTTCTCCTGGATAATTTGGAGGCTCATAATCACGAAAGCCACCCTTCAAATTGAAAATAGAAATTGTTTACCAGACAGGTAAAGGAATTTCTTTATGACATCAAACCAATGAAAATAAAATCTTTCTATTACATCGGAGTGAAAAAACTCACAATTTGCAGAGCCATAAGAGAAATTAACCAGAATAATACAATGATCTTCCTGAATGTACTACACAGACAATGATCTAGCCACCAATCTATTGGTCAAAGTGTCATCACATGAAAGGAACATTCAACCCAGCTGATTCTTTCTTTTATTCAAATGTGCATTTGCATACAGAGCAACTAAAAGAAAAGTATTTTATACCCAAGGAGGGGGAAAGAGGGAGTACTAAACACATTTTTCTTGAACCATCGTTATTTTGTTCATAAAATCTTTGATTGACATGCATGTTGTAAATCTCAAAATCAATTTAAGTCAGATTTCTTTTGATTTAGTTTAACATTTTAATCAAAACAAAAGGATAAAGCAATAAACACCCATGCTAAAAAGTTATTCAGGTGCACACTCAACCAAAGTGATGGCCATGCTGACAACATTTTGGTAACTGTAAAATCTGACATGGCAAATGTTAAAAAGGAAACTAATAAAAATAAATAATTTAGCAATATTCCTCCAATACAATTTATACCCTAGGCTCCAGTTACAAATACTTCTTACTTCCCCTTGTAGCCTTGACATTCAACCTGTGGCTTCGTACAGCAACCAAATGATTAATACATGTATTAGCTCGAATCTTTTGTATTATCTAGATTATCAAGTGGATCTTCGGTCCATCAAGGCCTTGGTTAATCAAAAATTCAACTCAAAGCGGAGATGAGGCAAGGAGAGGAAAAAATTAAGTAGTACATCAATTTTTAATTTCTTCACTTTACCATCTTCTGGAGTAATAAACAACACTACATCGTTTTGCACCTCATTTCCACTCTCAGCTGTTTAAAGTGTTAAAAAGTAGCATGTCGCTGTGATTTTCTTTACCTAGACTATATTATCAGCTATCACATGAACCAAAGTGCCAAATCTAAAGTGGATATTCATGAAGAAGAGAGAAGTAAGTTCTCTGGAAGCTTAGCAAATATCTACCCAGTGACCATACAGAAACTGTGTTGAATCTCATTTATTTTTGTGTATCTTCATTGAGGAGAGACCTAACCCCTAATCCAAGCTTCAAGAAAAACTGTAACACCACAAAAGAATCCTTTCAGATCACATCCCTTACCATGATATTGTTTTGTCGAAAGTACATTAGAACATAAACAATCTGATAAGCTCTTCCATTTCTTCCATTATCAGATTGTAGAAGATGAAAAACCAAGTAAATAGCAAGATAGCATACAGGAAGAACTCATTAATGACAGAGCTTGTTCCACCATCAACTTAAAAGGGAAATCATGACGACAAAGCTTCTCTAAATGCTTCCATGAAAAGAATTGATCTATCAGCATAAAGAAGTTGAAAAGAGAGCTTGTATACCTTTCCAAGTTCGTATCTACCCGAGGTGCCAGCTCCTATGGCAACAGGTGGTGGAGGTCCTCCAACAGGAATATTTGCTGCAGGACCATACCCCGGAACCGGCCGACTAGGAGCAGGTTCAGCATTAATATTTGCATCCCTCAGGCATCTTGTTCTAAGTCTTGATCCAATCTCAGCCAAGGCATCCTTAGCAACGCCAATGCTTCCAGATATCTGACTTATCAAAACAAAGGTTAGCTCCAATATAGAAAAGAACACCCTTTTATATCTAATTGGATATGCAATAAATCAATAAATCACTCAAAATTTGCAAGTTAATATCATCTCCTAACCTGAACAAGCTCTTCATCTGCAGATGCACATTTTGGCTTATCTTCCTTAGAAACAACACGTATGTCTGCTTGGGTTCTCCTCCTCATCTCATTGATAACTTTGCCTCCTTGTCCAAGAAGACAGCCAACCTTACTTGATGGAACAAGAAGCCTAGTGGTGATAATACCTTTCTCGGAGAATTCACTCGTTCTATTTTGAAGTTGAAGAATGGCATCAATAGTTTGTGATCTTGGGTTCCAAAGAGCCTGGAAAAGATATTTCCATTACCCACATAAAAGTAATGTATCATAGACATCTTGTACAATAAAAATGAGGAAAAGATGTTACCTCTAAGGAAGAGACACGAATCACTCTTTCATCTGATTCTACAGATACATCCTCCACATGAATACTGGCTCCAGTCTCCAGCTGTAATTGTTTGACATTGAGACCTCCTTTCCCAATCACACCACCAATTTTCCCTGCCGGGCATAAAATCTTCATTGTAAAGTCACTAGGAGGGCTTCCATCATGGATTGGAGGAACATCATCGTAATCACCAGACCCAAATCCACTAGCCTCACTCCCATATCCTCCCACCCATGGTACAGGGGAAACACCATGTCGGTTATGCTGAGACCGAATCAGACTTCCAGGAGGCATATTTGCCAAGGGAGGACCAGGAGGGTGACAAGCTTGAGTACCATGTGCAACAGGGAAACTTAAAGGAGTTCTATCCTTGCGTGGATTCTCATGCAACAATATTGACACTTGGTAGAGAGCTTTCTTTGCTGTTGCAGGTTTCCCTTGTATCTGTAGGAACCTACCAATAAGATGAATTCTTTTGACAATACACTGACAGAACAGAGATTAAGAAAGCAACTAAACAATCACTTGTAGAATCATAAAGTGAACTCTGACCAAACTATACCATATATTCCCTGAATTATAGCCTCTCATTTATCAATAATCAATGAAACACCTATACCAACATGCTGTAAGCATGAGATCTCAAAAAGTATCATCCAAGCTCAAGGAAGTACAACTATTTAGCAGCATATTACAAAGGAGTCCTACTCTTCCCCTCTTAGACAATCTAAACCCTAAAGAAACTCTTTAAGTCAACAATATCATCTTTTCATCACTAGTTCCAAATGCACTCTAAATCCAATCAAAAGACAAATAAAAACTTTCTTTCTACTTTCCCCTTTATGCAGCTATTTATATTTAATAACTCTTTTTCGTTGTGCATTCGTTTAGTTATTCCTTGAATGAACATTAAAAAAGTACTAGATAAAATGATACTGGAAACTGGATTATCTTAAGTAATAGAGAGGACCAGAGGGTAACAAAATGCCAAGACAGTGAGTAAATTTTCATGTGGATTTTAATTCATAAGGGCCAGCTCAGAACAAGATGTTCTCTTGGTTTGAATAGAACATAGGACTTCCTAGGAAATTTTTACAAAAGAGTAGGACTGAGTTGAACATTTTTTGTAGAACTCAGTTGTCAAACAAAGAGTATGATAACTAATAATAAGCTCCAAAATGGTCATGCATCTCACTTTTAACTTCCCCATCAAACAGTTTTGAGTCTGATGTTTAAGAAAAGTTAAGCAACAAAAAGAAGAAACATGGACTAACATAATGCTTTTCCTGTCATAGACTCCAAGTGTGTACCATGATTTCATTAGCTTCAGAATAGATTCTTGGCTCTGATATATCACAGACAAAGCCAACATGCCAAGACAGAACGAATCATACAACTTAAAAGAAATTGACTAAAAGAGGGGGAAAAAGAAGAAAAAAGGAAAAGAAAGAAGAAGAAGAAGAAAGAGAGCAGCTTTGGCTAAAAAGCAGATACAAAAAGTGTTTGATTATGGACAAATCAGCATTTCGAATAGGCCAAAACGAAGTTTTTGAAAAACATCAATTATACTACTTTTTCTCAAACTACGTTTTACAAACTGTAGGTTCATATATATTCGTTTATGATTAAAGATTAAAAATATTATTTAAATATAATTAAAAACTTTTTAAAAAATTTTAAAAAATCAAAAATTTAAAAATTAACAATTAAAAATAAAAAATAAGAAATTTTAAAACTAAAAAAATCTAAAATATTAAAATCAAATAAATAAAATCATCAATAGCACTTTAAACAACAATTTTAACCAAACTCATTACAAAATTCTTTTTTATCTAACAACAATTTTTAAGTTTTTCACCATACAGTAAAACACTTTTCTCAACAGCACATTTGAATTAAAGTTTTTTAAAATTGCAACAAGAATGCCAAACTGGCCTTAACACTACAATGAGGATTCTAACTTCTAACGAGCGATTCGGTCAATCCAGTAGCAAGACATCGAAAGTTATGAAAAGAAAAACCAATGAAAAGAGCCAGTAAATCTGTTTGGTTGAGCTTAGATGAGAAGAGAAGTAGCTAACTTCTTTCTGCAGAAATGCACCTAAAATTGGCCAATTATAATTTATATGAACAAAGATTCTGAACAAGTTCCTCACAACATCCATGACTTGAACTTAAGGTTGTCTCTCACACAACCACATATACTCCTATCAAAATTTAAAACACATGGAATAATAAAGTTTACTGAATAAGAATCTACCTGAACAAGTTCATCAGTGCTCAAAGCACAGGCAGGAAGATGTTCAGCAGGAAGAACACGAATGTTTGCACCAGTCTCACTCCGCAATCTTTGAATGACATCTCCTTTTCTTCCTAAAAGACACCCAACCATATTATTTGGAACAAGGAGACGAGCGGTCACAACAGTTTCATTTTCATCCATATTTTCTGTTCCACCAATATCTTCTTCAACTATCCGATCATGAACTCTAAGTAGAGCATCCTGGGCTGCGCAATGTAACTCCAAAAAATCATCCTCCTTCTCTGACGATGGGATCCCATCATTCTTGTCAGCTTGCCTTCTTGTAGCCTGCTTCATAGAAGGACTCAAGATAATTATTACTCTCTCGTCTGAACCAGGAACAGTATCAGAAACTGTAATCTTTGCTTGTGTCTCTTCTCTCAGAGTTTTGATTATGTTGCCACCTTTCCCAATGACACTACCAATCTTTCTAGATTGACAGAGTATGCGATAAACCGTATCTGCAGAATTAAAATTTTCAGACGATTCTTCAAGAGAAGAATTTTGCCATTTACCCCTTTTAGGTGCTCCCTTCTTCTTAAATTGTGGATTAGACCGATTCTTTAGGAAGTTCCTTTTATTTCCATCCATTTTGAATATTTATCAAGCTACAAGACCCAAATGACTTCCCCCACTTGTTCAGATATTTTATATGGCAAAGATAGTTCAACTAAGTGGAACCTGGACAAAAAGGAAAGCAATTGGCATCAGAAACAGAAGTGCTTCAGAAAAATAAACATAACAACAAAGAGTTTTAGTTACTATTGTTCAACAAAGAAGAACCATTAACAACAACAAATAAGCAGCCGTAGCTGTGGAAGAATATGGATTAGACCCGTCCTCAGAGAAGTAATAGATAAAACTCACTCTGTTTAACACCTCTACACTTCCTTCTTTAGGGTGTTTTATGAGACAAAAATTTGGCTATAAGCCGCATAGATTTCTAACTCCATTTTGTTTGGTAAGTGTCATCCAAATCTATCTTAGTTGAATTATTTTTGCCAGAAGGCTGGATCAGTGTGTTACTTGCAACTATATCAGAATACAATTTCATTTTCTAAGTCAATATTATAGCAACACTTTGATAATTTATTAACTATCGAAGGGTGCAGGGTTGAAGTTTATCCCAGCAACCAGGTGATTTGCAAATCAGTTCAGGAATACATTATTCATATATTAGTGATGAACAACATGAATTCCAATTGCCATTTAGTCTCTCTGGTTGCACATTGTAAATTAAGTCACAGAATATAGTACTCCCTCTGGTTCAAATTAAATATCAAACTCTTTATTTAAGTCCATCTCAAGTTAATGTTCCCTTTCCTAATATGGATATATGTCACATTTTAAAATGACAGACTTCTTTGGTAGTTCCTAGTATAATAATATCATCAAGGCTCACCTTTTCCTTTAAACTTCAAAACTAATATCAAATTCCACATAGTAGGCCCAATTTCTTTTAAATGTTACAATCCCAATCTCTTGCCTTAGAACATCATGCCAAGTCAATTCTAAACGGGAGTTTTCTTTTAATTATCTTGTATCACGCCAACTTGTATTTCCTCTTATCCTAAAGAGGGTATAATACTTCTCCTTTCTTTTAACTAGTAGTGTTATTAACTGTTACTGAGCATGAGCTTGCAAACTTAAATGTCCAAATTCTCTAATGTCTGCCCCTTCATTCCCCCATCCCCCAAAAACCTCTTCTTTTTTTGAGGTGTGGACATGGATCAGTTTCAAAACTAAGGTATTAGTTTCTGTAACTTCAATTTGAAATTCTGAACAAAAATGAAACTTGACAAACAGCATCTAGATTCTTTATTCATAATTGCTGTGACACGTAGCATTATCCATTCTAGTTCCTACTGCTCTTCTACTTATCGTTTATATAAAACAGTTGGCCAAATTAATTAATTAGTTATTCATTAATTTGAATGAAACTTAACATTCAACATAGGCTGACAGAATTTTGTTAAGGTTCACAATAAAAGCATAAAAAGTCAATAATAATGGTAAAAGGGACCACAAATCTCCAAAATGGAAGAATAAGCCCCCTACATTGTTTCCCAAACAAAAAAAGGCCCCCACATTGATATCTGAAGAGGAAGCTGTGAAACAACAAAGGGAGAGTGAGCAAAACAACGTAACAGTTACCAAAGTTGAGGATTCATTCAAATGAACTACTAGCCAAAAGGTTGTAGTCCAATAGCTTTATTTCGTTATTCTTCTCCTAATCCCCCCAACCCCCCCCCCCCCCAAAAAAAAGAAAAAAGGAAGAAAGAAAAAAAAGATAAAGAAAACCCCACGATCTGGATACACGTTGGCTTTCTTTCTTTACCAAGAAACTGAAGATTAACCCACACGAGCTTGTATCCATCTTTTCATATGTTCACTCCTTCAAACTAATGCCCAAACTTTCATCATATGTTCATTCTCACATGTGAAAGATCCCCTCTAACACAAATTCCTCCATAATGCACAGCTTGGGATCACAAGCATATAACTTGGAGAATATACTTCTAAACTGTCATTAACATTGCGCAAATGCTTCTCAAAAAATAATTAGCGAGTCTCTGGAGCACATGTCTCTGTATCAGTTCAGACTTACTAATTAGCATCCTCGAACAGACTTACACATTCATAACATCCACTAGCCAGAACCTTTGCACTAACCATCTCCGCGAAACCTTAATAGATAACCGTCATCAAACTAGCATACCTTTCCAAAAGCTGATTACCTAGTCGCCTGGTTCAAAAATTAACACGATACTTCCATTTTCCACCGTCTTCAGAAATGACAATAAAGTATTAGAATTTCCGGAAAAATAATTAAAAATATTAGTTCCCAATGCAAATGCTCCAGTAATTATTAGGAGTCCTCCTCGCATAATCATTAAAAACAAGAAATACTTTGGCAACATCACGAACAAAAATGTCACAAAACTAAACGTTTTGCACATAAATTATTAAACTTGACCATCCTGATGATTCCAATTATGACATCTCTAGTCCAAGCGTGAGATACACACACATGAACACCCACCACACACACACACATATACATATATATACAAATACAAACAAAGAGGATGATAGTAAAAGAGTTGCGTACCTTAGAATCGGAGAGGGTAGGGTTTATATTGTGAAGTGGTGCAAAAAGAGTGAGAGATGATTTTTATGTCTCCTGAAGCTTTCCATCTGAAAAAAAACAAGGAAAGGGGAGAGCGAAGACGAGATTTGGGAAAGTAGGGCTTGTTTGTTTCATTTTCAGATTGTTCTTCAATTTTGATTCTTCTTCTCTTTTCTGGACATCATGACTGGCCCATTTGTTGTTTGGAAAGGGCTTAGGCCCTTTTAGTTTTTTGGGCTTTGGTGGAGATGTGGTTGAGCAACAACCCGACAAGAACAAAAAAAAAAAGACGTGGGGGGGGGGGGGAATGATTTGCTTACTTTCTTTTTTTTTTTTGGCTGAATTTTCCCAGTGATGATTTGGAATCTGTGGCATGGACCAATAGATGTCATTTTTTGCATTTTCATTTCCAAACAAAATAATGAAAAATTTTATTAGGTTTAAAATAATTCATAGTACAAGACCATGTGAAGTCACAAGGTATGACCATGCATTACTAAGTTTGTCTCACTAGTTGGAGTTGAAAAAAGAAAGTAAATGATGTTTATGACAATGATTATGCTATTATGGCCATGGCTTGAATTGAGAAATATGGAATGGAATTGCTCTATTTGGTATAGGCTTATTCTAAGATACTTTTTTATATGTAAAATTATGGTTTGATTTGAGTTTTTATAAGATATTTGTGATAAAATATCTTATTTCAATACCTACACTGTACACCGTATGCACAATACTCTCCATAAGCTCTATGAACAGTAGATGCACATAGTGCATAACATTATGTGTTTAAAAATTTTATTATTACAGGTTCAAACTTTTTATATTAAAGATTCAAAATTTTATATTATAAGTTCAAAACTCTTATATTACATATTCAAAAGTTTAAAAGTAAGTTAACAAAATAAAAATTATAATCTCATAAATTTATAATTTATGTTTAAAACTCTTATATTACACGTTCAAAATTCTTATATTACATGTTCAAAACTCTTATATTACAAGTTCAAAAGTTTGAAATCAAGTTCATAAAATAAAAATTATAATCACATAAAGTTTGCACTCTATGTTCAAAATTCTTATATTACATGTTCAAACCCTTATATTACATGTCCAAAATTATTATATTATATGTTCAAAATTCTTATATTATATGTTTAAAACTCTTATATTACAAGTTCAAAAGTTTAAAAGCAAGTTCACAAAATAAAAATTATAATCTCCTAAATTTTATACTCTATGCTTAAAACCCTTATATTACATGATCATATAGTATACTCTATGTTCAAAACTCTTATATTACTAGTTCAAAATCTTATATTATATGTTCAAAACTCTTATATTAAACTACAAACATGTCCACAGTTTAATATAAGAGTTCTAAACAAATAACATAAGAATTTTGAATCTATAATATAAAAATTTTGAACCTATAATATAAGAATTTTGAACACATGTATTGTTACGTACTGTGCGCACATACTGTTTATGCACAGTACAGTATACAGTACTCCAAAGGAGCACCATCTATATGGAGCACAGTAAAAATTGTGATCTTGTTCATAATGGTAAAAGATAAGACAAGAAGTATGGTTTGTTTTGTTTTCATAAAACGCTTATGATAAGATGTCTTATCGTATAAGATAAAGAGAATTTTCTTTTTCAAATCAATAAGAAAAATATCTTATAATAAGCTCATTTCAAATATAGCAATTATTGCTAGTAAGAAATGTTTTCCTACTGATGCTCAGGCATTACTTATGTGCCTCATTTAACCCTCAAAATGATTATTTTCATAAATATTTGTTGATCTATATCAGTAATCACTTATCTAACAAAACCAGTACTAAGAAAGATGGAGAAAAAAGCCACCAATAAACCACTTAGAATAACACCCCAATAATTTAACAACAACATACCCCAAATAATTACAAAAAAAAACATAAAGGTCAATGGTTGTAGAGCAAGAGCACCAAAAACACAAAAAAAAGGATGACAAATGTGTTGTATTTTTAGACAAGTGAGAACATCACATTTTGAGCCAATTTTGATGTGATTTTATATTTCAGAATTATAAGGACAAAATAGGAATTTTTGTTTCTGAGTAGATGACCTTAATATACTTGTTTAAAACTAATAGGAAATGAATAAGAAAATTGAGTTTAAAGTTAAAGGATTATGTGGTATTTTAATTTGGTGAAAGTAAAGTTTACCACATTGGAAAAATAGAATTGTCTTCTACTGCTTATATATACAATTTGTGAGACTTGGGTTTAGGCCCCAAGGGTACCTACATGTATAAATAGAGAAAGGACTTATCCAACACAAATTATTCCTTACACCCTACACACCATAAACCTACTAAGCATTTTACACCTTATGTTGTGTGTATAACACACGCTTTAAAAGAAAAAAGATTGGTTTAACACTACACAACACTTATAACGCACGCTTTAAAAGATAAAAGATCAGTTTAACGCTACACGACACACAAGACTACCTTCTATCGCTTCTTCACAGATTGCCTTCTCTCTTTCTTCTTCCCCCTCTTCTTTTCCCCTCTCACTTCTTTCTTCTTCTCCTCCTCATCCTCCTCAAAAAAACACCCCAAAAAATCTATTAATTCAACTCATATCTTGTTCAATCACCATCTAAAAAGGCTGGTCAATCTTCTTTACACTCCGAGCTGAGAAGCTTTGAGAAAGAGTCACAACAATAGTAAAAGTTAACAATAACATGATGGTGACAGGAAAGACCTAGTAGCCATGAAAGAAGATGGAACAAGCTGCTCTTTCTTCTTTTTTTTTTTTACAAATTTGTGTTTTGTGTATGTTTATAGATCTATATCTTTTGTGTGTTTGTGAGAAAAAGATTCAAATAAAAAATTGATAAAGGTGAAAGAAGAAGAAGATAATGAGAAAAATAAGCTTTTTTTGCAGAGATGTGCTTTTGTCTATGTTTTGTGTGTGTTTATAGAACTATAGAGCTTTTTTCACAAATTTGCAAGGCGTGAAATGTAGAGCTTTTTTTAAGATCTGCAAGGTGTAAACGTATATCTTAGAGGTTGTGAACGTATAGTTTATAGATTGTGAACGTATTGGTCAAGGGTTGTGAACATATAGTTCACAAGTTATGGATGTATCTTAAAGTATCGTGAATAGGTAATTTATCTTTGTGAACGTTTAATAACAACGTTGTGAATACTTAAAGGACTTATAGTTTTTGTTTGTCTATTATTAATTATTTATTTTGTGAATTAATTTTTTAGCATTTTTTATTTATTTTTCATCTAATAGTACTTTTTTGTTAAAGTTGTAACCAAAGGTGTTTTTTCTTTGTTTAATTGTTAACATTTTTTTTTCCTTTTTCTATTTCTGTGACTTTTGTATGTATTGTTATAGGTGTCTGTTTCCTAACTTAGAAGTTGTGGATTCAATGACAAAAATAGCCCCTTATAATTTGCAAGATAAGGTGTGTAGAATAGGAATAGACCAAAATGGATACTTTGATTGCAGACCTCGCACTTGGTGGGGTTTGCTCATCAAGCTATCATATAAGTGTGAACATGAGGGTAATAAGTTATGAATATATAGTATAAATGTTGTGAAAGTATGAAATAAGGGATATTGTTTGTGCATATATAGTACACATACAGTATTGCATAGTGCTTCTAGAGTATACTATTCATCAGGTGTATGGTATCCAGGCTGCATACCCAATTGTAGGTTCAAAATCAATATCATTTTGTATAAAGTTACCTAAAAATTCTCTTACTTTATTTTTTATTATCGATCACATATCCAATCAACAAGTTAAGCACTCAATGAGAATAGATGACCCAATATACAGTGGTCTTGTTGTCTGACCAGCAAGGCCACTGTTGATCACTACCTCTACTAATCGATCTCCCAATACAACGACCGATTTGCCCAGTAAGTGGCCGTCTGGATGAATAGACATATTTGCTTACTGGGAAGGCATGATTGCTCATTTTAATCAATTTCCAAATGTGGCCACTCAAGTGTACTACTTAGAATAGGCATTTTACATCTATAAATAGGCAATTAAGACTAAGAATCATGCCATACAACATTGGTCGCATTCAAACTCCAAAAATTCACATATTACATACACTTAGTCTAGGCTTGCAAAAGGAAGAAATCTATCATTATTTTAGTTCGCTAAGGCTTAAAATTTTGGAAGGCTCATATCCTGAGACATAGATGTTACATCTTAGGAAACTATTTGTTCAGTGACTATGAGCACCAATGTGGGATAAATACGTGTTATGGACATTGAATCTAATTCAAGGCTCGACTTAGCATTTTGCATTTCTATATCAGTTTTTCTAAGTGCTGTAAGTTTGTTATTTTAATTTATTTGTTTAATTTTCCATTTTCAAACTAAAAAGTTTTACAAATTAGTGCTACTATATTCCCAACAAACATATAAAAATTCATATCTTAGAAAAACCTATACATCAAATTAACAAAAATAATAAATTAAGAGAAAATAAACAAAACAAGTAACAAAAAAACTACTCTAATATAAAGAAAGAAAGAGAAAGGGGTGTCACTGACTAAATGCCGTAGCACCAAATGACCTGAACCAACCCTTCCTCAACAAACCTTTAACATTAGATAGGGGGAAGAAAATCCTTGAGAAGGGTTTCTTTAGAGAAATAAAAGTTGAGAAAAGTTTGGGTGTCTGTGGTGCTTATTTGGGCACTTATAAGCATTGTCAAACACCCTATTAATTGCTTGCTATGAAACAAATTTTTGACAATATTTAAAGGATAGGATGAATTAGACAGCGACATCAAAATAGGCTAAAATGAACTTTATAAACCATATCTCTCTGTCTCTTCCTCCTTTCCTTTCTTCCCTACTACTTTCCCCATCTCTCTGTTCCTTCTGTTGCTCTATATTCTCTTTCCTATTGAAGGTTCTTTTGGTCAAAGCCATCCTCTTTCTCATTTTCTTTATTTTTTTGCAATTTTTGTTATTTTATTTTTCTTTTATTTTTTTCTCTTGTATACTTGTTGTTTTACTATTAATCTCACCTCATCTAGTTGAAACTAGTTCTGTTATTAGTAATTCACTATATTGTTTTTTTGTTAGGGTCAAAATTCACTATGTTGGTTGGTTTAGTTTTAATAGACATCTACTTTGCCTTTTTCACTTTCTTGGATTTCATTTGGAGACTTATCTCTTATATTCCGAAGCTGGCTATGCAACGAAACCTGTTTTTCATTGTGACCACTACACCACACATTGGACCGCTTATGCAATTATGTTAAGTTTCTTTGTTTCTTTTGTAAAGACTTGTACACCTTTGTTTAGTAGTTCTTACACCATGCACCATATGCACAGTACTCTGCACGAGCACTGTACATCATACTATGCGTGAACAGTACATGTACAATATATGTGCTCAAAATTCTTATATTCTATGTTCAAAACTCTTATATTAAACTGTAAATATGTTCAAAACTCGTATATTACATGTTTAAACGTTCAAAAGCAAGTTCACAAAATAAAAATTATAATCTCATAAATTTTATACTATATGTTTAAAACTCTTATATTACATGGTTATAAATTATACTATATGTTCAAAACTCTTACATTACATGTTCAAAATTCTTATATTATATGCTCAAAACTCTTATATTTCATGTTTAAAAGTTTAAAAGCAAGTTTACAAAATAAAATTTATAATTTCATAAAATTTGTATTATATGTTCAAAACTCTTATATTACATGCTCATAGATTATACTGAATATTTAAAAATTTTATATTACATGTTCAAAATTCTTATATTATAGTTCAAAAGTTTACAAGTTCACAAAATTTTATACTATATGTCCAAAACTCTTACATTACTTGCTCATAAATTATATTTTATGTTCAAAAATATTATATTACATGTTCAAAAATTTAAAAGCAAGTTCACAAAATAAATCATTTCATAAATTTTATACTTTATATTCAAAACTCTTATGTTACATATTTAAAAATTTAAAAGCTGGTTAACGACTTACCTAAAATATCAAACACTTAATATGTATTATTTTTTCTTCAATGGATGAATGACTTTGGGACTGTACTATTTCCTGTACAAAAGAGTCATTTACTTAGACAACCATCAACAGCAGCATATATACACACACACACACAACTAAGAAACTCTTGAGTCACATATTTTAGTTGTGGTCTTATGGGCACTTAATTCGTTTCGCGACGAAGAAGAACACAATCAACTCCTTATACAACTCCTCATCTAAGTGTTCTTGGACTTAGAAGAGAGTATTGGAATCGCATCCGATTGACGGTAAATCTGCTTGTGTCATGAACAGGGCGATAATGTCCGGCCAGCACATATGATTGTGTTAGTCGATTTAGTTTTAACAGGTTTTGACGCATGAGAGAAAGAAAAAAGTAGGGGAATAAAGCATTCAGATCCGGAAAAATAATGGAAAGAGTGGAGAAAAGAAAGAAAGATAGAACGATTGAAAAAATGAGCCATTCATTTTTTTCTTTTAAGTAAGAGATTGTAATTTGCGCCCTGTAAAGAGCACAATGCTCCTGTGGTGCACAGTAAGGTGGGTGTTTGGTAAAATTTGCCTTTGTTTAGAGCCACGCTCATTGTATACAGAGTCTCTTTTTCACTGTATTTGTCGTTATTATTATGAATATTAACTTTCAGAATATTTGAAGAAAAAAAAATTATTAAAAGCGTAACCACTAGTCAAACCTAACAAAGGTGTGACCTAACATCTACTTTGTCATAATTGAGATATTCTATTAAAGGAAGTGCATTAAGCATAGGATTTTCAAACTGCCAATGAAAGCATTAAATCGGAAAGGCATCTAAAAAAACATCAAATGAAAAAAGCGAATATATATATAAAATATTATTAATTAAAGGCATACAAAATAAATGAACTTTGGATCCTCATGATGTTGTTGGATGTAGCCAAAGATCTATCAACTGCAATAAAATAGAGACCTAGATCAACATGCATGTAAATGTTATAACGATATATGATCAAACGCGATACAAGATGGTCAAACAACATTGGTAAAGACAATAGAAGAGCTAAATCAAGATACTTGATACGATGAGAATTAGGGATTGATCAAATAGTTAAAATTATGTCCGTCAAGGGTTGGAAATTATTTCCATTAAGACTTAAATTTGGATTCAAATTCTATGTGGACGAGATAGAGGGACGGAAATTGAGTTAGAAGCAACGTAAACGAAAGAAATACGTGATGTGATGGATCAGAGGAGAATATGGAAACTGTCACTTTTTCCCTCCATTCATGTTCATAGAGTAGCCAAATTTGTACAACCAAAAGCAAACTAGACCCACCCATAAAAGGAACAAAACCACCGAAAAGTAAAGACCAAAAAAAAGAAAAGGGAAAAAGAAAACAAAATTGATATCCACTTTGGCTCAGTTGATCACGCCGGATAATCAAGCCCCAGCTCCATTTTACACATTTTATCACCATTATTATCGAAGCCAGGAGCCACACGCCGTTTCATTTGCTTAAGCTTCGCATTTTGAGCCCTTAATGAGAACGGCTCGAAGCCAAGAGTCAGCTCCAGCTCAATCTCCCCATCCTCGGCTCGTTGATTGTCCTTACAGAAAGACTCCGGCTCGGGTCTAACCACAGCCTCGGCTTCAGCCGTTTCGACAGAGACCAAGCTCTCGCTATCTCGGCTCTCCCTCTCCTCCGCATTCGGCGCTCCCTCCTCGGACTGGTGACTCAGCGACGAATCGTGACTCGATGACCGGTTGACTTCTTCGTTAATACTTGAACGGTTGACCTCCTCATGACTCGAGTGATTACCCGACCCGACACGCACCCTTTTGTCCTTGCTCTTCAGGCCGGACCGCTTGAACCTGCACCGGGTCCTGACCCGGTGAGGATCATTCGACCCGGATAGTTTTTCCTTTTCCTCCTTATTCACATGCCTGATATCATAAGCCTTGAGAGGCGGCCCATTGTTTGTCTCAGCCGCTTCAGATGCTATCTGGGTTATCGGAGCCCCCTTCAGAACCGCCTCAACAGCGTTTTGACAAAGCTGCCAGTTTCCGGACCATAGCAACCCGACGGATCCATATATCGGGTTGACAATTCTCCCACATGCCTCGTACAACAACGACCTAAATATTGCTGCAACACCAAAGAGTATTAAAAAAAAAAAAAATAGCCACGTTAGACTCAAGTGGTCAAAGTAAAAATTATAAAATTAAGAAAACGAGATTTTTATGGTGACAAATGAAGAACATGCACATGCACGATGAATTTGAGAACTGACCAGGCCGGAGGTGTTCGGGGCCGGCGTTGATGAGGTTCATGAGTCCGGCGCGGCCGTAAAACTTGGCAAGAAATACAGTGGCGTTGGCCTGAGACTCCGGATTCTTAATCCACTGCAGACATGGTTTAATACTACAATCTTCACTGCAGCCTTTTCGAAGAACTCTACAGCCATTACAACTCATCCGCATTTTTGATTCTGATTATAATAAAATCTTTGTTTTTGTAAGAAACTGATGAAATATTGGAAACTTTTGCTGCTCGAGTATCTGATGATGATGAAGATGTGTTTTTGAAGGATTTATATTTATATGTATATATATATATATATATATATGAATGAGGGGATAAAAACACGTAAAAGATTAATGTATATATATATATATATATGTATGTATGTGTGGGTGTATGTATGGGTAAGAGTCTGCGGCTGGGTTTGGACCTTGGAATGGAGACTAATGATATAACGAGAGGCCGCAGTTTGATGGGTTACAAAACCGGGTTCCACATTCATGGAATAAGGGGGATGCACCATCACCAAATGTTTTTATTTTAGTCTTTTTTAAACATAATAATAAAAAATTATTTGAGTTTGCAATGAGTAAACAAGGCCTTCGAGTGGAGAACATAAGACCACCTGCACCACATAACGCGTGCCATCACGACCCAATCATCAGGTTCTATGTGATGTTCCAATTGGTGGATCATAATATACTCCAAGACCTTTGTAAATCATGCAGTCAAATCCCATTTTACATCAATAAAGTTATAATTTTTCCAATGGTTTCATCCTGACCCAAACAAACAAAAAAAAAAAAAAACAAAACGCTCTCATTAGTTAATTAAATTAATTAATTGTCTCAATATGATTTGCCAACTCGGGTGGTGGGACAAACTAAATAATAAGACTTGCAAAGGGCCAAATCCAATTTGGCAACCAGTGGGTTTTTGTCCGGTAAGAATTTATTGGGTTATTTTCTTTTATTGTTGTAACATTTTATAAGTGTGATATGTTCATATTTAAATATTAATGATAATGTTGGTAGTTATTTGAATAATGCAATGATAGTGTTATCTATTTTTTAATAAATTTTTATAATTATAGAAGATAGTTGAGTTTACGAGACAATATATAACATTTAAACACAATGCAAGCCACCATCTCCAATATAAACAGAGAACATAAAATAAAGGGAGGCAAATTTATAACGGTCTTTTAGCTAACTATTTTAACATACAATTAAAGTAATGACACAGTGAACAAAGAAGAAGGTGTGGCAACCTTATTATTTGTAGAATTTCAATATATGCAAGTTACCATCGAAATGTCTTACTTATGTACAAACTAGGCTCAATTCTTACTTTCATATATATTTTCTATTTATAGATACACACGATGAAAAGGTCTTATATCTTTATTACACATAATACATTACTCAATTCTTGCATTTATGATTTTTTAAGATTTTAGTACATACTACTGAAGTACCTTATAAGTTCATCATGCAAACTTTACACTCATAAATGTCTAATTTCTAATAACATCATATTATTTTATACGTTTAGTAAGAAATTCCAGTTAATAACATAGAATTTAAAACTACATTAACTTCACTCAAAAAGAACCAAATTCATTAATTAAGTAGACTACAAAACTTTAAATTAAGTATAATAATTTTTAAAAGATGCAGTGCGTTTTATTAAGGTTAATTAAATAATTTAATGTACATAAACATTTATCATTTTTTTAATTATTGTCACAATAAATATAATAAAACACTTGAAGAAGGAATCACAGAAAATAATAAATTTAATGCTAAAGTGATAAAAAAAATAAAAAATATTTATCATTAATAGGTATGATAGTATGGGTCCGTTTAGATTGATTTTTTTTTAAAGTATTTTTTATTAATTTTTAAAAAATAATTTTCTTAAAAATTAAAAATTTCGACTTTAAATAAAATTGTATTTAAACTTTTTTAAAAATTTTAATATTTTTAAAAGTCAAATTAAATAATTATTATAAATTTAATATAAATTTTTAATTATATATAAATAAAAAAAAAGTCAATTCAAACGACTTATAACCGTTAAAAAGTCCGATAGTAATTATTTGCATGGAAGAAAGTAATCCAAGGAGGAAAAAGCGGGGCGACAGGTGGAAGATAACAAAGCAGCATCGAGTAAAGCAGCCATGCAAGTGGGAACAAAAAAAAAGAGAGAGAGAGAGAGAAAGAGGCGCGTGGGGCGCACATGAAGAGTCAGTGGGCGGTCGAATCGCCACATTTCCTGGAAGAAAAAAGAGGGGCCCCACCACGAGCCCCACAGGGCGGGGAGGGGGGAAGCGGGACCCACAAGAGAAAGCTCCTGGTTTTCGGGAAGCTGTTTTGGACACTCAACACACAGCCAACGGTTTCAGGTCTTCGGTATTCTTTGGGGGACACCGTGGGCGCGCAACACAAAATCTATGGGCCACTGGTCTACTGCTTGTCCCATAAGCTTGGAAAAATCTTAGAATAAAGCGCAACTTGACTTTTGTTTAATGCGTTAATCTTGGTACGATAACAACCACGTTGATAGGTGGTCGAAAATTATGAGGTTGTTTCATGTTTGATTCTTTAAATCTTTTACCATTTCAAAAATTAAAAAAAAGAATTGTAATTAATGTTTTTAAACAAGTGGGCGGCCGGTGAGAAATCGGAGGACGATGTGACTCCGTCCTTTTCTTCTCAAATATGAAATATCACATGTACTCTCATTGCTTTTCTTTATCCAATGCCGGTGGTTCTTCTTTTCTTGTTTTGATTGATTAGACTATTTTTTAAGTGTTGTTTGAGCTGGTTGCGTGACTTGAATAGTTGAGTCGTCAAATTTTTAACAGTAAAATTTCGAATAAAAATATAATTAAATAAAAATTATTAATTATTTGGCCCTATATTTGAGGTGTCAAAATTTTAATTATTTTGAAACAACATTGAACTTAAAAAAAAACATGGCGTAGTATTTTTTAAAAAAAGTTGAAGAAAAACAAATTTAGACATAATGTAAAAATAGCTTCTTAAGAACCTTTTTTTTTTTTTAAGTTCTAATTTGAGGATTTTGGTTTTTGATCATTTGTTTTTAAATTTGACTTTTATATAAAAGCTCTTTAAAAAGAATGAGCAAAAACATGTCAACTTTAAATTTTTAATTCACAAAAAGTACTTTTAAGTGCTTAAAAACTAGTCCAAATAGACTCTTAGTCTATTTGTTAAATTTTCAAAATTTTTAATATTAGGGTTTTAAGTAGATGTATATTGTTAAATAAAAGTTATAAATTTCTTGGTTTTGTATTTTATATGTTAAGCTTTTAAGTGTTTTGAGAATATTATAAGACATTTAAAAATAAAGTCATATTTTTGCCCAAAAAGATAACTTCTGACATAATGTAAAAATAAAATTTCAAAAACCTTTTTCCGAAGCTCTAATTTGAAGCTTTCAATTTTTTCTAGCATGGATTTTTATCAAAGAAAAATCCTTTAAAAATAGATTAAACATGTAATTTGTAATTTTAAAATTGATAAGAAATATTTTTGAGTGTTAAAAAATTAGACCATATAAAGAATAAAAGCATTTTGACTTTTAAACATCGTGTACCAAGTGACATCGGTGCCTTTGACTTATGTGGCTTATGCACTGCTTCAAGGGCTAAGTTGGCCCTTTTGGTTGGAAAGTTAAAGGGTGCCCCTTTCTCCTTTATGGTGGTAAATGGTATTAGGAACTCTTCTAGAAAGTTATTTGAATTTCACAAAACTTATCCTCTAAATTAAATTAAATATAAAGTAACAAAAATTAATTTATTCAAAAACATGATAAATGAGGTGTATAGGCTAAGCCACAATTAGGGTTAAGTCACCATGGTTGTACGCAAAAAGCAACGTGCATTATATCGGTTTGGCCACAAGCGTATCTCTTTTTTTTTCCCAGCCTAATTATGCTTGTACTTTATAAACCATTTATGGTACAAACTTGGTCTTAGCGAAAGAAACCAACAAGATTTTTAGTGGAGTAAACAGTTCGTGTGAAAACTTACCTAGTTACCAATAATCATGGCCACCACCATCTGCTTAGCCGCCTCTTTTTCACGTTTTAGTACTCATTCTCGACAACAAAATAGTACTATATTTGGCAAGATTTGTACCAGGCTCGCCGCCCAATGAATCCATTCGCCTATGGCGTGCCGCTGCCTGCAGTACGGTTCCTCGTCTCCTCCTTTTTTTTAACCTTTGTTTGAATCAGAAAGAAAATAAATGGAAAGAATAAATTTTATATTTTAATAGACTTTTATAACTCTTTTTATTTTATTTTATGTTTAAACGTAACAAAGATAAAATGTAAATTATATCATATAATCACATTATGGTACACTTAAAAATACATAGTATACCATCTAATAGATCTTACAATCTGACCATCAAATCAACGTAAAATTTCACGAGTTTATTTTTCTCATTCCGATGAACACAACACAAAAATCCGATCATCAATCGAACACCGATAACACTCCGACTATAAGCTCTAAAATCACCCAAAGATTGTGAATATGTTGTTTACAAGTTGTGAACATACCTAAAAAAGTCATACACATGTAATTTATTATAATGAACATATAACATAAACCTTTTGAATATATAATATAAGAGTATTGAATAAGTAAATTATGAATAATTAAAAGTTTGAATTAAAGTTGTAAATATATAATTTGTGATTTGTAAATAATTAAAAGTTGTGAATTTATAGTATAATTTTTTTTAACATACAATATAAAGACTATGAATGGATGTATCATGCTATGTTGGTACACATAGCTTAAAGTGTATAATATTCTTACCCGAGATTAAAAAAAAAAAAGTCATTAGATGAGAAAAACATTTCCTCCCCTTCCATTTCTTTCCAAAATTAGAGAAAGTCATTTTAAAGGGTACGGATAATCCTATTTGGATCAGGATCCTCTCATATCAAGACTTCTCTCATATTGATATAAGATTACCACCTCAACAATTCATGTATTGGTTAAAATTATCTTAACTATTAATGTGAGATAAATCCCAAAAAAAGTGGATAATAGGAGGATTTTTCTTTTTTAAATTTAACATGGATGGTTGAGATATTTTTACCCATCCACAAATGGTCAAAATTTCCCTCATTTTAATATTAGAGCAATCATAATACGAGAGAATCTTAATCCAATTCATATATCCCTTAATCCCATCTCTCTAGTCTCTACATTTATCCTACCCAAATTAGGGAAGAGATTTAAGAATTCCTCCAAACCTATGCCCTTTCTTTATTTCTCTCAATCCAAGCATAGTGCTAACCATAAAAGATAAGAGTAATTTGTTGAACCTTTGTGGCCCTCTAAAAATATATTGGACTTTTTATATTGTAAAAACTAGTATGTGACTAATGTAATGCACGCGTTTTGACATAAATTTATATAAATAATTTAATGTATGAATTAATTTTGAAATGACTTGATTTGATTAATAGCTTGATTATAATTAAGTAGACAATAGGAAAGGAAGTGGCCTAAAAAGCTTTGAATAGGATTTTTTTTTTTTGGTCAAGTGTAGAGAAAAGTTGTTAATTAAAAGAAATTTCCTCAAAAAAAAAAAAGAAAATGTTATTGGTTGAAAGCTTGCAAGGGAAGCTTGTGTGTGTTATTTTTTAGAATATTTTATTGTGCATGTAAATTGATAAAATGTAGTGTTTCAAAAATTTGGGTGAAACAAATATAAGGTTTGGTGCTATTTATTTTAATATATAGTATAAATTTTCTCATAATCTCTATATGGCAATTGAAAATAAGTATACATCTTCCTTCCATAAAATGTAATTTTTAACAGATAGTTAATTGAAAATAAACAAAATAAATGCACGCCTCCCCATTTGTTAAAAAATTTGTCATTTTAATAGATTTTAACTAAAATAATAAATTAACCAACTTTTAACAAATGAATCAATAAATAAATTGACCTTTGAAGTCGTCTAAAAGTGTATAGAACTCTCTTGTGATCCACTAAATAGCAATTTACCTTTAAAAGATGTCACTTACTCAGCAAATATTCTGTTTATCACATATGATCGGCAAGACATATAAGTATAAATAAATTGAATGTTCTTGTGGTTTATTTAAAGAGTGCTAAATCCTTCACGTCTTTCGAAATTTCTCATAATTAACATATACTTTCTGAAACAAAAGACTACACCCTCTACGAAAGAGGAATGTAAATTATGTTTTAGAAAATTTAAGAGCGATTAAAGAAAAGAAGTTTTAGAAAGCAAAAAGAAAATTATAAGAGTTTTGATACTACATAATGTATCATGCATTGTTAAAAAAATCATACAAAACCTGATGAATTTTGCCTTACATAAATACATTTCATTTTAATATTTTGATTGCTTCTAAGCCTCACCCTCCACATTTAGACATTTAGTGATTCCTTTTTTAACCCATACAATGATAATAGACAAGATCACAAGCACCTAATGGACTTTCAAACAACATAACATCATTTTGTAAAACAAACTTTGGTTTTGCAAGCAAAATAAAAGATGGAGATGTCATATAATATCAGAAAATGAGACTCAGGTTAAACAAATTTTAGACCTTTTAAAAGACACTCTTCCTTTTTAAGCTACCATAGTCGAGTTGTTTGATCAAGTGGTGGGAAGAATAAATGTTATACCTGATTCACGATACATTAATTGTATTCAATTTTTACAAGCCAGCCTACAAAAGAAAAAAAGAAAAAAAGAAAAAAAAAAAGAAATACAACCTCTTAGTGCACATACCATTAATTAAGGATATTCCACACCAACGGCTGATATTGTCAAAGAAAGATAGGAGAGAAGCAACATCCGCTAAGACGATTATTGCATAGCCGCATTAGTTTTTATATGACTAGATGTGACTAACGTTGTGTTTGTTTGGATCTTATTATAAGACATTTATCTTGTTTGATAATTTATGTGAAAAAGATTGTTTGTTATCAGCTTATTATAAGACACTTATAAGATACTTTTCATAAGATGTCTTATTTGTAATTATAAAAAATAAGTTAAGTTTAGGGTACTTATATATTATCTTTCAGTTAGAAAATAATTAAAAATAAAATTTTAAAATTTAAAACTAAAAAATTAAAAATAAAGAAAATTAAAAATAAAGAAAATTAAAAATAAAGAAAATTAAAAATTTTAAAATTAAAATAAAATTTTAAAATAAAATATGAAATATTAAAAATTAAAATTAAAAAATTAATGATTAAAAAATAAAAATAAAAATAAAAAAATTTAAAAACTAAAAAATTAAAAATTAAAAAATAAAAATGTTAAAAATTAAATATTCAAAATTCAAAAATTTAAAATTTTTAAGACAAAAATAAAAATTAATTAATATTTATATTTTATTATTTATTATTTAATTATAAAATTAAAATGTTATGAGTCAAAATTGATAATATTATTATCAAAGTAACTTATAATAGCATTTCAGCTAATAAACCAAACAGTCTTATTGTATCATACACTTATTTATTATAAAACACTTATCAGATTTTAGATAAGACTATTCCAAATAGGCTATAAATCTAACAATGAAAATAAACATAATTGATGCTACGATAGCCAAATAAAAGAACTGAATTTTTCTTCAGGATCTTTTCTCTTTTAGATTCTACTTGTTGGAGAAAAAAAGCGACAAATAAATGGATAAACATTTATGATGTTATATGGTCGTACTTGGTCATTGTTTTTTCTCTTCTTCTATTATCTTAGGAATACTATTTTGGTGTTTCATATACGTATAGAGCCAAAAAGTTAAAAAGAAAAAGACCGTCTTCATGGTTTATCGTTGCAAATTACAAATTAGTGACAAAGTCTTTAGTGATGGCCACTAGTGGTCACAAAATTGGTTACTAAATTTGTTTAGTGGCCGAATAAAGCCTATTAGTGACCGATTTTAGTAGTTACTAAAACTCAGTTTTTTAGTTATGGAAGGGCAATTCAAAGAAGGGCAATATATTCTTTTATCACTTTTTATGTGTACGCCTGCCCTCTCCTAATTGTGCTCACACACGTGCACATTATAAATTTAGAAACTCTCATGCATACACAAGGTGGTGTAAGAAGGGTCTAACAATGGCATTGATAAGTGACGTCATACACGTTCACAAGGTATGAGGTGGACTCACGCCAAATAGAAATAGCCATGGTCGGTATGTGTTGTATCTAAATTGGTTCAATGGTTTTCTTGGGCCCAGAGTGCGCGACAGAAATGGACCTCTAATCAATCTGGCTCGGAATCTTCCTGTTTCACATTGGGCTTGTGAACTATGCCCCATAAACTCACATGACTCATGGGTCTAATTATACTTGAACCTGCCTTTCCCAATAACTTAAATAAGATTTTGTTTCTCATTAAGAAGTAGTGTAACATTCACCGACCACGTTCATCCGATGCTGTGGTGTAGTGGTTATCACGTCAGTCTTACACACTCAAGGTCCCCAGTTCAATCCTGGGCAGCATCACTTTTGCCTGCTCCAAACCCTTGCATTTGTCGTGCTCACATTCTATGTTATATCGAATGATAAAATTCTCTTGCTTAATCTTTTATTTCTGCTAGCACACTATGGCATTTTGTCAGGTTCACATTCTACATGATATGATAAAAGTATCTTGCTTAATCTTTTATGTTAATTCACTTACTATTCAGATATTGTTCTCACGTTAGAGACTATGACAACATTTTAGATGAAATGATATAATAAAATTCTCATACCTAATTTCATATTCTATATTATATGGTAAAATAAAATTCTCTTGCCTGATTTTTTATATTGATTCATCATTCTCACATTCTATGTTATCGTATAATAAAATTTCTCTTGCTTAATCTTTTATTTCGGCTCGCATACTATGGCATTTTTTCATGCTCACATTTCACATATTATGATATAAAATTCTCTTGTTTAATCCTTCATGTTAGTTACATTAAAGACTAGGGTAACATTCTACATGATATAAAATAATAAAATTCTAACACCTAATCTTACGTAAAACTATTTTCTAATCTTTTATGTCAATTCGCATATTGTCGAAATATTATTCTTACATTATAGACTATGACAATGACTACTGATGGGGATGAAATATTCTACCAATAAGGCGCCGTCGCGTGTCTAAGGAAGTGACTACGTTCTAATGGCCAAAACCATGGAGCAAGGCTTTGGCCGTATTTACGATCTTCATCCCACGGCCGAACCAAGAGGGCGAGGCTTCGGCCACGCTTGAGATCTTCATTCTATGGATGAAGCCTACCAATGACGCTTTAGCCTTCCTTTCTTGCTATGCGCCTTATAGGCGAACCAAGTGAAGTATGCTATGCCAATGGCGGAGTTAGGATTTTCAGTAAGGGGTGGCGAAAAGTATTTACACCGACTAATGAATCAGTTCAAGTTTTCAATTTAAATTACAAAATCACTTCTAAAATAATAATAACAATAAACCATAAATAAGATAATATATATCAATAAATTTACTATAAGTTTTCTGAATTAATGAATAAAAATAGATCTAAAATCTAAAAGTTATATTTTTACATTAGGCATCGTAAAATGTGTTGGACGTGTTTTCATTCTTTCAAATTCATCAATGACTAACTCCATGTCAATAGTTTCAAAAATCTCTTTCTCAATGTAGAGGATCATCTTCCATTTTATTACGTAATCTTGTCTTTATAATCTTCATGGCTGAAAATGCATGCTCTGTACATGCAGTAGAATCTGGAAGAGTTAGAATAAGTTGAATCAGATGATCCAAGAGAGGAAATACTATTGATTTTTCTGTCCTTGCCATCAGTTGACACAATTCTGGAAGATTTGAAACACTCCGAAAATCTGAATTTCGTCTGATGTCGAGTTCAAAATGCTCCAATTCATATCTCATACGCAACTTTTCTTGACAAGTGAAGTCATTAGGAAAGTAGTTCTGCACAAGCTTACAGATGTCATCAATCTTGAATGATTTAAATCCATCTTTTGGATCTAAACATGAGCTCAGAATAAGCAACTCTATTGTATTTTCATTGAACCTACTATTCATCTCATATAGTATTGAATCTATAGTGCCAATGAATAAATTAATCCGATAATGATGCATCATCGAATTTTGTTCACGTTTCAAAACCCGACCTCTACTAGACCGTCGGGGACCATTCATGTTAGGAATTTCTATCTCATGTTTCTCAGAAAAAGATTGCACTTTCTTGAACAAAATATGCCATCCATTATCTCTGAAGTTCTAAATAATTTCCTTTGTTGTAGCCACTAAATGCATCGCATTAACAATGTCCTGTGATTTGCGCTGAAGAAGCCCACACAAATTATCTGCCCTTTCTAAGATCTCTATCATAAGATGCAAAATAAACACAAATTCAATTGTGGTCATCAAATCATATGCTTCATCAGCTAAAGCCCTTTGGGATAGAGTGCTACCTTCATTGATTATTTCAGCTAAAACTTTGAGAATCGGATTCCACAAATCAAGTAAACTACGAAGAGATCATAAATGAGAGCCCATTATGTATCACCTGCCTTTTTTAATGTGCCAACTTGATTCTTTCCTTTTCCAGTTTCAAGCTCATTACTTGAGACCAATTCTATAATCTCAATGGCACGAGCAATTTGCAAATGATCTTTTCTTTTTGCAGAAAATCAACAACATTGATAATGAGAGCCAAATGTGAAAAGAAATGCTTAACAAAAATAACATTCTTACAAGCTGCTACCAATATTAATTGCAATCGATGAGCAAAACAGTGAATATAATAAGCAAATGGATAGTCTTTCAAAAATAATGCTTGAAGTCCATTCCATTCTCCCCGCATGTTGCTTACTCCATCATATCCTTGCCCTCGAATATTTTGTATGCTAAGATTATGAAATGCAAGCACATTACAAAATTTTTCCTTTAAGGTATAAGCATTAGTTTCTTGCACATGAATCAAACTAAAAGAATCTTTCTTGAAAGAAACCTTTTTTATCAACAAATCTTAAGATTATAGCCATTTGCTCCTTTTTTGACTCATCACATGACCCATCTACAAGAAGACAAAACTTTGAATCACCAATTTCTTCTCGAATAAAGCTCTGGATTTTACTTGCACAAAGGGCCAAAATCTCTTTTTGAATCATAGGGGAAGTATAAGAGGCATTTTGAGGAGCATTTTCTAAGACAACTGAAGCTACCTTCTTACTATAAGAAGCAACATATCTTATGATCTCAACAAATTTTCCATGATTAATTGAATCCTTACGTTCATTATGAGCTCTAAAGGCAATACCTCAAAAAGCTCACAATTTAGCAGTATCAATTGAAACTTTCAATCACAATCGATTTTTCAAAACTTTTTCGGACATTTATTTGTCCAAAACCTTTTGAATGTTTAGAAATGAATTCATTAGATCACGACAACATTCCACAGTTTTCTTATGTATCAAATTTGGACCTGTTCCCACATGATTCATGAAAGGACAATTATTCCCGCTATTAACTTTCTTCCAATGTCAAAAACCCTCAAATGTAAAAGTAGTCGAGCCAAATTGACCAATTGGTTTAGTAAAGAGAAAGCATAGAAGACAATAAGCTCTATCTTTAGTTGGAGAATATTCCAACCAATGAGGATATAATTTAAACCAAACAGAAACAAATCATCGACCATCATTTTCATTTATTGGATAAATATCATTTTGTGGAATTCCTTTATATGGACCCAATCTAATATAAGCTCTACGTATTGCATCTCTTTGTTCTACTAGATAATCACTTATTGGCTTACGCAATCTTGGATCGCGCTCTAACGAAATATCATCAAATTCTTTAGGTTCAATCCTAGCAAATTTGGTCGGTTGAGATTCTTGATTGTGAGATTCACGCTCTAAAGGATTGCAAACTTCTGGATGAGGATTATTGACATTGGTAGTTGATGGTTCAGGAATCGAAAGGTTAACCTCATTTTGCTGAAATCTTTTTTTGAAGTAAAAATCAATTTTTGAGTTAATCATGGTTTGCTCACTTTATATTCACCTATTTAACCTGAATTGCTGTCAAATTTAATAAGTAATGTAAGAATTAAGAAACGATTGTACTTAAAATAAAAATTAGCAAATAATTACTTTAGCATGTTTACAGAATTCACCAAAATAAAAATATCAATAATATGCATAAGTACGAGTCATCTATAAAAACTAAATTTAAGTGAAGAATACTAATCTGATTGAGAAGATGAGGTTTTATCACTTTATAACTTGTGTAATAGTAATTGCTAAAAAAGATTGTAACAATTCCTGATATAATAAATATTCAATAAGGTCAAATAATATTCAATAAGCTAACAAATTAAAAAGAGGATATTGAATTTAAAAACTAAAGAAAAAATATTTTGTAATTGTGTCACGAACCTTGTTGTTTAATGTAAATTTAAGTATCTAGTCACAATTGCTTTTTCCCTTTCGATGTCAATAGGCGGCGTTTACTGCTCTTCTTTTATATGTTAATAGGCTGCCTTTAGGCGGTGGGTATTTATATCCAAGGTCAAAGGCCTTATTTAATTTACAATATATAAAATAAATGGTTGCTTCTTTTATATGTTAATGGGATCGCTTTACGCGGTGGCTATTAATACCCCTGTTCAGAGGGCCTTATGTAATTTAAAATATATAAAATAAAAGTTCAAAGGCCTTATTTAATTTAAAATATATCAAATAAACGACTACCTCTTTTATATGTTAATGGGTTGGCTTTAGGCGGTGGAAGGTCAGAGGGCCTTATATAATTTAAAATATATAAAATAAGTGGCACCAAAAGTGTTCAGCGAGTTTCGAACTCGCGACCTATGATAAAACTTTTGCATCAAGCACTGAACCACTAAGCTAACTTAAGGATTATTGATCAAAAAAGGGTGGCAATATATATATATATATATATGTGTGTGTGTGCAAATTTTTAACATACAAAAGTGAAAAAAAAATTAAAAAATTTAAAAACTGAGGGGTGGCGGCCGCTACCACATGCCACCACCATAGCTCCGCCCCTGTGCTATGCCTAACTTGCAAATCAATTCAAGTCATAGTCGAACACACAGAGCAAGGCTTTGGCCATCTCTTTGCTCAATTGACCCAACGGTTGAAGCCATCTGATAAGGCTTCGTTTATCAGTTTAACCCATCAACTCAATGGTCGAAGCCATAGAGCAAGGCTTCAACCGCTCTTTGCTTAACCAATCCAGTGAACGAAGACATGAGGCAACGCTTTCGCTTTATAGGGAGCTTAGCTATGACATCACAAATGAGATCATCATTTTCTTTCAAGGAGGAGACAACTCTGATGGCAAAGGGAAAGAGCAATCATTACAATATGAAAAAGGTAAATATTGAAGGTAGAGTTAAAACTCCTGTAAGTACCATCTAATTCCATGAAGAGTAAGAGTTATCTCAAACTCAATTCATTATATTTTCTCTCTAGCATTAGGGTTGTTCATTAAGGAATTCCTACCGCAATCAACATTTTTATTTTTTCCAAAATAATTTTTTGGGGAAGAGATCTTGTTCGATTCCCTACCCCAATTTACCAATGGGAAACACTATTTGGGGAAATGGGGAATGAGAAAAAATAATTGGGGATTGGAGAATTCCCGAAATTTCTTTTTATAAAAAGTTCAAAATTAATTTCTACTTAAATTTAAGTTTCTAACCTGATCTTTTGTCACCAATTATACCATTAGACTTACAACTCTCTTTTAATCCGACATTAAGATTACACATTAAAAATAACTAACCAATAATATTTCTAAATAGTATTGCAAGATAGATTATGGCATTAATCATCATGCCGGTCTTTCACATTTCTACTACTAATATAAACAGGATAACATGCCTTGCTAGTGCTAGATGCCTATGCATGCGGTGGCAAATGCTCTTTTCTTTGAGTTCTAATCTAAATTCTAGTCTTCTTTTATAATGCTTAGTTATGTATTTATATTTCTCCATAATATCAAATTTTATCAAATAACTTAGGCTGAAATATGAAAAAAAAGAGTAAAATGCATTTTACTCCCTTGCGTTTTGTGAAAGTTGCATAAAACCTCTTATGTTTTCAAAATTCGTAGATAAACCCCTGTGATTTAAAATCCATTGTACATTGGCCCTCATTGTTAGTTTTTTTGGTTAAAGTTAACGAATTTTGAAACTAGAGGGGGATGTTGCACTGTTTTTCAAATTAGATAGGAGAATTTGCACTAATTTACTTGGGTTTTTTGTTATTAACAAGTCAAAATACATTTTAAGTTTGTTTTTATACTCTCTATTAACTTTAACAGAGAAACTAACGGCGGGAACTATTGTCCAACGTTTTCTAAATCACAAGAATTTATCAACAAATTTTGAAAATACAAAAATTTTATATGACTTTTACAGAATATGAAAGGATAAAATACATTTTACTAAAAAAAATATATATATAATATTCCCCTTTTTAGATTGACAGCAATTTCAAGTACAATTAGTTGCCGTTTGTGGGCTGGACACTAAAAGATGATTCAATCAGCATGCCAGAAACGGCCCCCTGAAATAAACTGCCTCTTGGGCAACAATTGTATACCTTACATAATTAAACGCAGTAACGCACTTACAACTCAGACGTAAAATGTCAGCACCCAATAATCAAACTATTAATGAAATTTATGCTTTCTCTACCTCATAATTAATGCCAACTCCTGACGACATGCTTCTTTTAAGATTATTAATCTCCTTATAATTAGTCTTTTATGCGATCGTCTATTTTTATTTCCGATCTCTTCATCTAATCGCATAAAGATCGATATATACTAATCAAAACTTTGACCTATATAAATCTTTTGTAGGTGTAGAACATAAAAAATAAGAAGACTGTTGGAGTAAAATGAGATAGTGAGTCTTGAAAAAATAAAGTAAGAAGTTGTTAAAATAAAACTGACATAGAGAGCTCCTAAATATAAAGAAGATAAAAATGACTTGTTATACGTAAGGAAAAGATAGAGAGACGGTCGGAGTTAGCCTTATACCAGATTCATTTACACACTTCATTACTATTAGTAAAAGAAAACCCCCTCGAGATCCATGTGGCATTAAGGGAGAATTTTGAGCAAATTTATTTAATATATAAATATGAATTCTTATATTTTAAAAAAAATTGATGATGATTTTAAATTGACATACATTAATTGAATCGGATATGGATGAAAATAATTAATTTTATTTTAATATCTTTATTACTAATAATCCATATCTTAATGAGAACCTTGGAGAACTATGTAAGGTCAGGAGAAATTTTTTAACATAAGAAAATTTAACGATTCTTATTGTTTTCTTTTTATAAAATTGAACCCTGCAAAATTCAAATTAATATTCATATATTTAAATTGAGACGATAACATTAGTATATAATTCAAATATATTTAGATTGAAAAGATAACACTAATATATAATTCATATATTGATGAAAGGATATGGATGAAAGCGTTAATTATATCAATTTGTATTTTTTTTAAAAAGAAAACCTTGATGATGATTTTAAATTCACATATATTAATGGAATTAGGTATAAATGAAAGTAACTCATTTTATTTTAATGTGTTATAACTAATAATCGATATCTTAATGAGAATCCCTGGAGATCCATATAACATTAGGAGAAATTTTTGAACATAAGAAAATTTAACAATTCCTGTTGTTTTCTCTTTATAAAGTTGAAGCTTGCAAAATTTAATTTAATATTTGTATATTTAAATTGAAAAGATAAAATTAATACATAATTCTATGCATGGCACGAGTAGAAAACTACTTATTTTTATTGCTTTTCTTGATATATGTAACTTAATAAAAATGGGTAATAATAAATTGATATTAAAGATCTATCGATTACAAGTTAGACACTAGGATGAAATTACCAAAATTAGTTTTTTATTTTGCTTATTTATTATATATTATGATTTATTGATTAAATATTGAAACTTTCTAATAAGTATGATTTAATTGCAAATGATTATGAATCACAAAATTTGTAATCATTACATTTTTATTTAAACTATATACAATGCAAAAAGGGATTATAATTACAAATATATAATTTTTTATTACGCATAATTTAAATTATGGGTTTAAGTATTTTATTAAAAAATCTTAAATATCGATCGTCAACTATCAATATTTTTATTAGTTTGTCACTCATTTGTATACATAATCACAATAGTTCATTAGAAAACAATTCAAATATATTAATTGATCGATCAAAAGTAAAATTTATAATATTATTAATTATAAAATTTAATAATATTAATAAAATACTATAATACTGCGACAAGTCTAACTATAACTTTCATGGTATAGTGACATATGAGTCATATAATGTGAGTCACACAATGTTCAAATGATGTTCTTGATAAGAAAATGTGAATAGAAATTAAAAAAAAATTTAAGTCACAAAAATTCGTTACTGGTAATTCCACCTGTTATATTCCCGGGTTTAACGTTACCAAGTCGAAGAGCACGTGGATATGCCCTCAGGTGTCGTATAAGTAAAAGCCAAGACAAGATACCACGATAGTTGCCGTGTCTGACCCACTCATCGTGGACCAACTTTCATTCGTCACCTTAAAATTTACAGTAATATTAATCCTCGACCCAACTCATAATTAAATTAGCCAAAAAAAGAAAAAAAAAATCATGAAACATTAAACATCATCGTCATCATCATCACCATTCGAGCACACCCCAACTATTCTACTCTATTCTATTTTTAAACAGCCAGCAAAAAAAAAAAAAAACCCACTGAGATTCTTGAACACCCTTTGGCCTGGTCAAGTCTTGCACACCCTTTAATTTTCTATCTCCAAAAATCAAACCTGTCGTTATTATTACGCAAATTATTATGTACTAAATTAGCATTATAAAATCACACGCACAGACACAAAAAAAAAAAAAAAAAAAACACAATGGCCTTGAAAGTTGCAAAGCATTACAAGATTTTAGATGGTCAGTCAATTATTCGATTATGGTAAATTAATCTTTTCAATAAAGATATTATTAACATAATATTAGGGACATATACGGTATACTTGTGGAATAATAATAACCACCAAGACCAGCCTAACTGTTTTCCTTTTTTTTTTTCTGTGTCTTTTTTCCGTCATTTTTTTATTTTTTTAATTATTTAAAAAAAATATTGGGTGAGTGAAACGAGTTATAAAAGATTGAAATTTATGACTATTGTTTCTGGTGGTAATAGAAATCAAGACAAGAGTTTGTTGTGTGAGAAGTGAGGGAGCAGCATCAATGGGGAAGGGTGTGAAGTTTCCAGGGGTAAATGAAGAGTTGCAGAAGATATTGGATGCAGACATGGACTATGTGGAGGCAAGAAGGCGTGCACGTGAGGCCTTTAAGGATAAACAACTCTCCATTGGTCATATCTTGTTTAAGGTAATCATCGTTTTCTGCTGAAGATTTATTGCTTTTTGTGTTCTCGTGATGGTTCTGATATAAAAGATTGTGTTTCTTGTGTTCAAAGATTCAATTTTTATGGCATGTGATTGTCTCTTTTTCTGAATTCTGTTCTATATGTTGCTCAAGTTTAGACTATGAGTTGATTTTTCAAATTGGTTACATTTGATAAGCGTTTAGAGTGATTAACCTGTTGGTCAAGTTTAAACTCTGAGTTGATTTTTCCAATTGGTTTCATTTGATAAGCAAATGAGCATTAACGGTGATTGTTAATTTAAGATTATCTATAAATACGTGCTGTTTATATTGGCCTTATTGATGTTGTTTTAATGGCAACAGAGAGAATGTCTGCCTGATGCTTTGAATATACTATGTAAATTTGGGCATTGTAAAATATAAAACGATGATTAAATTTCCACAAATCAGCCTACAAGAAGGAAAATATCATCTTGAGAGTGAAACCATTTTGACATCTGTTTTTGCAGTTTTGGTCTTAACAAAGTCCAGATACTACAACAAAATGGAGTGTTATGAAAAGCATGAATTTGGCGTCGATTCTTATTGAGACAGCAAGAATGTATTTCTGTAAAACAATTTTGTGTTTCCTTAATTGGTACATCGGCTTAAATTCTTTTGATCTTGAGTTTGCTGTGTTGGCTGGCTCTGACTTTTTGCCATGCTACTGTGACTTCGTACACCCCGTACACTTGGCAACTCCTGAGAATACTGAGACATTTTTTTCAATTTACATCTGTATGATTGAATCTATCCCAGTTTCAGTTCTGAAAGAATAGATATATACTCAGACCTATACAAAATTGTCATGTCTTGCTCCATGCACTCTAGCAGTGTGCATTAGTTGTATTTTTTTATTTGAGGTCTATATACAGTTGAGACTCACTTCTCTTTCATTTTTCGGGTTCCAACGATGGAAATGTTATTTAACTAATCATTTGTCTCTTCCTTCTCAATTCTTTCTTAATGAATCATTCTAATTTCTATTAACCATCTTTTTCCACTAATCTTTTGCAGATGCCACATGATGGCCTGAAGATTAAAGAGGTAAAAGCATTTAAAATTCTCAGCTTTCCTTTTAGCACCATCATCAAAGGATTACAGTGCATTTGGCTCATTCAACTTCTAGCCATGAGAACCAAATATGAAAACTAGCTAAGTAGAAGTAGAAAGGAATAATGGAATTGTCTTCATGTTGTAGATATGCTCTGCGGAACATTGAGGATATGGCCATCTCTGAGCTGTAAAAGATCATGAGCAAAACAAAAAAATTCTAAGACTTTCTCAAACAACAACATCTGAAAAACTTTTGTTATTGTATTAAACTTGCTGGAAGTAGAGCAAAATTTTGTATCCCTGGAATTCCATCTTAATTGCAAAAGTAATTCCTTTTTGTAAAGGAATCATTAATCTTGTACTGGTAATATAGAAACTAATTATTGCTGTAATTTAAGTTCACCGATCTTAAGCAAGTCATTTTTGTTTCTACTGCTCCTGCTTATTGTGCATCATGTCAAGGACTAAATATTAAGTCTTGGCTCAACTGATTGCTATTCAACGTTCTTCAAATTTACCAAAAGATGAGCACTAGAATGAAGGGTCGGCCTAATGATCACCATGTCTGCTTGCCAATTCTCTTTAATGAAACAATCTGTCCCGAGTAAAATGAGTCAACCTGCCTTATTGTATGCAATTTGTGGAAGACATTTAAAGGTTGTTATCATTCCATTGCAGCACCTGCTATCCTGTCTGAAAAATACTTCAGTTATTTATTCTGCATAATTGCTTAAAGATAAACATTTGCAATTCTTTGGTACAGTTATATGAAGTGAACTCTAGAGGATTGGAGATTTTCTCAAAAAGCTGGGTACCAGAGACCAGTCCCCCCAAAGCAGTGGTTTGTTTTTGTCATGGTTACGGAGATACTTGCTCATTCTTCTTTGAAGGCATGTAGCTTATAACAGAGTCTTTAAGTTGAAAATTGTACGTAAATCTGAAACTAAACTAAATGATCTTATTGTTTGTTTGTAGGAATTGCTAGGAAATTAGCGTCGTCCGGTTATGCAGTTTTTGCAATGGACTATCCCGGATTTGGTCTTTCAGAAGGACTTCATGGTTTTATTCCAAGCTTTGATGAGCTAGTCAATGATGTAGTTGATCATTACTCAAAAGTTAAAGGTATAGTTATTTCAAGATATCAGTAGGTTCTTATTCAGGCTTTTGTGTTACTATAACTTTGAATTAAGTCATTTTGAAAGAAACTTGCATGCATGAGAAGCCCCAATCCACATACAGTTAGTGCCCAAAAAATGAAAAAGAAAGAGGGCATGGAAAAAAAATAGGTAGGGAAGAATGAAAAAGAAATGCTCCACCATTTTGAATGCTATCCCATTTCTTTCAGAGGATGACCCGGCAATAGCCAAATCTCGTGGATGCCCTCTCTCGCTGTGACTGTGTGTATGCTGTAAGAATGACTGGCATTTTATCAAAGTATGGTGTTTGAAAATTCTCAGACTGCTTACAAACTTGGTTGTTGGTATTTTGGCGCTGGTTTAACTTTGGAAGCAAAACTGTGATGTGTGCCCAGAATCTTACTTCTAGAATCTTTTCTTTGACAGATCTATAGCAGATTATCTTTCAGTTAATACTTGATTCCCCCACATATTCTATGCATGAAAAATTTTGGTCTGTGTTAATTGATTGAGGACTACCTCATTATTTTCCATCGGAGAACTTCTTGCGATCCCCTGCCAAATAAGAAAGAAAAATTTGTAAATGTAAAGGTTCTAGGAAACATAGTTAGAGATGAATGTGTACAGGCTACAGACTACTAATTGCAGAGGGTGTCCGCTTTTCTGAACTTCTATTGGATTTCCATGGAGGCTGTTCTTGCCTCAGCATTATATGTCTTCAAGAGAGAGTAATCTTTTCCTTTTTCAGGAGAAAGGAGGATGTCTTTTATTCTAAGTTTTTTATAGCTCTGTTTGAATTGATCATGTGAATCTGATGATTGAAATTGGCCTCTTTTCATTGCAACCTAGCTGTGACTAAACATGACTGCTGAAACTTGGACATACTAGTGAAATTTCTGAGTGATAGGCATGATGATCAAGTTGTGGTCATAGGTGTTAGACAGCTCAACTCTAACCACAAAAGAATGGTTCAATTAGCTGCTTGATGTAGGAAAAGGTCAAAATGTTGGTCTTTTAGGTCCCACGATTCATGAAAATATCTTTCATTCCAAAGAAGAAAGTTTCGACCTTTCCTAGGAACCCATCTCTATTGCACATTTTTTATTAATAAATCAGAAAGCTTCTTTTCTTGGATTTCAAACATAACTTTTGTTTTCTTGTTGCAGCAAAAGAATATCACCAAAATGAGAAAATTCCTTTTTCCCTAAACCAAATACTTCTATGAATTGTCAAAGAAATACAACAGAAAAAAGAAGCTGGTGCACGCTATACAAATCATCAGTCTAAGCTATAATATGGATGATAGGATTCTGAGAATATCATGAATTTTATAATTAGTACTGCATCTGCTTCACCTTATGGAATGCTTCCACTGTCATAAAATTGGAGTCTACTTTCGGAGATATAACTTCTTATATTTGGAATAAGAAGATTTAAAATTCTGAAGTGAAGAAATGCGTCCAAGTTTGAATTTCATATCTACTTGGGATATTATTCGAATCTTCCATAGAAGAGCTTTATGTCTTGCAAATTTACTCAAATTTGCAAGTGACAGTAAAACTGATGTGAAATATGTGAGACTTTTTATAATGCATGTAAACTTTCATTTCAATCTCTGTAACTAACCGCATTGAATAACCTTGGGATGCAGAAAACCCTGATTTCCGTAATCTGCCAACCTTTCTTTTTGGAGAATCAATGGGTGGAGCTGTTGCTCTGAAGGTGCACCTGAAACAACCTAATGCATGGTCTGGTGCTGTTCTTGTTGCCCCTATGTGCAAAGTAGCCTCCTCTACTTTCTCCTGCTGTATATTTTTCTTGTCCCTAATTCCTTACAATGACTGATGAAATAACTTTTTAACAGATTGCAGATGACATGGTTCCACCATGGTTGTTGACCCAAGTTCTAATTGCTGTAGCTAAATTCCTTCCGAAACAGAAGCTGGTTCCGCAGAAGGATTTAGCTGACATGGCTTTCAGGGATGTCAAGAAGAGAGAATCGGTAAGCGGTGTTTCCCTTTTCCGTGCAAAATACTTATGTGTTTCAATTAAACAAAATAGAGAGATCATGGACTAGACTATAGGCATTCAATCACTTTTCTGAAAATGGAGAAACAAGCGATCCATGCCTATTCTTTTTGGAACATTTAAAATAAGAAAAGGAGAAAAGTAAATGTCATTGCAAAATAGTGAGATTAATTGAATAAATGAGTGAAGCTAAAGGCATATTTAAGAATGATAACATGCTGTACAGGATATTTTCTAACTACATTTCTATCTTTCTGAATGCAGGCAACTTATAATGTTATTGCTTACAAGCATAAACCACGTTTACGCACCGCACTGGAGTTATTGAACACCACTCAAGAGATTGAACAACAACTGGAAAAAGTACGTCAAGTCCTTGACTTTCCATATTATTGCAGCAAAGAGCTTCATGCTGCTCATCTGTGTCCCTTTTTATTATCCATAGGGATTTTATATAGCTTAAAGTATCTATCTTGGATTGTCCTTTTCCTTTCGGAGAGTTTTGGAGACAATTGCTTGTTCTCACTCCTTCCCATTCTAGTTTAGGTTCTGATAAGATTTGGCTAAAGTTTAAAGCAGAACTGTCAACAATGTTTTGATTTTCTACTTATGGTAAGGAAATCTCACAGCTATGTCCCAAAACAAGCATGGTGCTTTGCATTTGTGGGGTTCTCTTCCTGCAATTTCTTTTGCACATTTGTTTGCAATGTTTAGCTGTTCAAAGACTGGTTTATGACTAATTACAGTTGTTCCTACCTTCACCCCCTCTCTGAATAAGACTGGTAACCTTGGGTATATCTCGAAAGGAAGAAACTTATAAGTTGATAATTTCCCTTACCTTGGTATCCTTGTCATGACAAAGAAAGAACTCTTATGGAAGTAAGGGCTTAGTTCTGGAAAAGCGGTTCACTTAATACCTCTCCTTCTTTGTAGGTATCACTGCCACTGTTAATCCTCCATGGGAAAGCTGATGTAGTGACTGATCCATCTGTGAGCAAGGCGTTGTACGAGAAGGCAAGCAGTAGCGACAAGAAACTAATCCTCTATGACGATGCTTGGCATTCCCTTTTGGAGGGCGAGCCAGATGAGATGATACTTCGAGTTTTTGGCGATATTATCTCTTGGCTTGATGAGCATAGTCGATGACTATTGAGTTCACCGGTTTCCAATCTTCCTCTCGGTTCACATTCTCTCTTTTTCTCTCTCTTTTTGTCTGTGTTCGCGCTTGTATCCCCTTTCTCTTCTGGAAGTGGCATTGCATAAGAAAGGGAGATAGTCGCTGCGAGAGCAATAAAGAGTACTGATACGGATTCTATCAATATGAGGACCTTCATCTTGAATGTCAATATTTTCTTGGCTATAGCATACAAACTGCTGAATATTGGAGGCTATTTGCATTTTCGCTCGATTGTTCATTTATCCATTTATTTGTTGATTTTCATTTTGAGTCGTTAAACGACTAACATACGGATAACATTGCACATGATACAGCTTTCTTTGCCTCTTTTACTCATTGCTGGCCTTTTAAGAATGGGAATAATATGCAGAAATTGTTATTACGTCCGTATCTTTATTGTAAATTATTTAAATCATTTCGTTATAATCATATTATTAGTTGTTTATATCAACGGATTTTTGGTAAAAGTTTTTGTCTACGAGAATCTGAATGAAGTGATTGGCATCTTCGTCAGCAAGTAACTGTCCCCAGAAAAAGAACGAACAAAAATCAGCATGCACTTAGAATGTCGCTCCCACATTATGCTGTAGTCAATGGGTTCAATGTTGAAGAGTTCATGCAACAAACCTAATGATGATAAAATTGCTCTTTTTTTTTTTTTTGGGGTAAAGATTGATGATAAAATTGTCCAGTTAAGCATCTCTATTATACTCTACATTATGGTATATAGTTCTTAGGTTTTGTGAATTGATGAAAAGTTTGTCTAACATATATTATGATCAAGTTTTTGATGGATGAAATGAATTATACAAAAACTACATAAAATACTATTTAGTCTTTTTTGTCCCTCTACACATTACATTGGTAAGTTGTTTTTCCTACTATTTATCAAATATATAAGAGTATAACATAAGAGGAGGGAAGACCAACTTAAATTAAAAATAGGCATGCTTCAAAGTGGACACCTCTAAAGTTGCATATAGGTAACTTATATTCTATCTTATATCTTTTCCAAAGTGATTCAATATTTATCGAGGTACCTATTTAGATTTGATAATTTTGTGGTGTTGATCACGATCTTTTTCTTTTAATGGAGGAAAACTCACATGAGACAAAATCATAACAGATTTGTCCTAAAACAATAAATCGTGTACATAGCGATACACTACAAAAATATGTTATAAGTTAATCAATAACTAAGGACCTATTTAGATTAGGTTTTTTTTAAAGTGCCTTTTTTATAGTTTTTTTTGAAAAATTAAAAATTCTGTCTTTTAAAAAAAATTATATTTAAACTTTTTTTTTAAAACCAAATCAAGTAGTTATTACAAATTTAGTATAATTTTTTCAAAAAAAAAAAAAAAAAAACCAATCCAAACTATATTTACAACTTAGAAGATACAAATTTAAATTCAGAACAGTTAATCATAATGGGTACTTTAAAAGCTAACATTTTACTTTTTTACTAGCACATAAACACGTGTTGATTGTAGACTACAAGGAAAAAAGGAGAAAAAAAACCATAACAACGTTCTCGATTGTGATTGGACCAACACCTCACCCAGTGTACAGTATCAACAAATTATCCCACCACCCACTACATTTGCATGTGAGCCAGGTGTACAGCTGACGTGGCTTAACTACCAAAATATATTCAATTTAAAAGAAAAAAAAAGAAAAAGAAAAAAGAAAACATCGTGTCCAGACAAAGTTTCCATCCAATAAGATTGTCTGGTTGGATTTGGCTGAAATCTATTCGTTAAAAGTTCTGTTCGGGTTAGGCACTTTGAGCACTTATGCCTCCATAAGTGCGCAAAGTTAATATAGTGACACCATTAAATTCACCCCACAAAGCAAACAAAATTCTTACGTCACTTGTTTCCATTTTCTGCTTGATTGTGTCGATTCTTTAAATCTAGTTATAGCCCTTTTCACAGGTTGATGAATCAGCCATTGTTGCTGCAATTCTTGTCTAGTTTTTCTTCAGTAGTTAAGTATTATGGCATTGGCTTCTTGCTTTTGCCACCCTCATGCCTCAAAGGTATTATTTTTCTGCTTATATTATATTCTCTTTTTTTGGTTGTATGAATATGCATTTGCCATTTAGCATTAGTGCCTAAGTTTTTTTTTCTTTTACATCTAATATGGTTCTTGGAAGCTGTTGTTTTGGTTTCTTCAAAATATCATCTTCTTTATCAATGTAGAAGTGCTAGTGAATTTATTAGTATTGTTAATACTAAGGTGGTGGATTTTTGAGCTGTATTATTCATAATTTCATTCGATTAGATAGCAGTAGCTTTGCGCACCAAGTTTACCTTTAAAGTAACTAAAATGGTGGCTTCAGATGAATTGGGTTTTCAATGTTATTGTCTAGTTCTTCTCATTTTCCAACTGAGTTAATTTGAAGGATCATGCTTGGATATTAATCAACAATTTCAAGAACAGCGTATACTAATTAGATACACTCTTTATTTGATGGTTATGGTACATGCAAAATATTTTGTAGATCTAAATGAATTGGGGCTTCTTTTATCCTTTCGATATTTATTATCCTCTGGAAAGTTTATCTGATTTGCCTTGTTTACTCAATTTCTTGGGTTCAATCTCATTTGAGCCTGTGGTCTCATTCTTCCCCTGAAACCGAAAATGTGTTTTTGGTTTATGTTTCAGACTTTCAGTTATCAAGGCCTTAGATTCGTTAATGATGATATCTTTGGATAACATTTGATTATTTCATATTACTTGCGATCCTTTTAAAAACTATATATTCAGTGATTTTTATTTTTGTTCAAAAGTTGCATAAAAAATGGTCATGTGATCAAAGCTCATTTTTCACACTGATAAAGAGTGCTGGTAAAAAATTGCCCCTCCTTTTTGGATGTTTAAATCATATAAGAAGTTTGGAAAATGTGGAGTCTTAATCAACTCTCAGGTGCTGGCAACCTGTCATGTATAGTTTTCTATTTTGCTTGACAATTAAATTGCTACTTAATGTAGGTCGCCTTGGTGTTGGCTTATAAAACTTCATCTTACGACAGCATGATCCCAAGTTCAACTCCTTCTCTTGGAAGAGTTTATAATAGACCTTTTAGCCAACGAGCTGGTGTAAAGGGCATCAAGTTAAGCAGTCGCTGGAGCTTTTTGGGTGAATCAAGATTTACTATGCAGCATAAATTCAGAAGAATGGTCTTACATAAGAGAAATGCTGGGGTTTTTGCTTTATGTAAGCCTTCTTTCTCCTTTAAGTTTTTTCTATTGTTTGTATCAAAATTCTAATGCTTCAAATCTCTCTACTTTCAACTATTTCGTTTTTGCTATGTATTCTCCACTAATTTATATTGTTGTTTAATTTGACTCTGTTTCAAAGGAGCACAATATCATTTTTTTTTTAAAACCCCTCTCCCCCATGGGATCCAAACCTAGGACCTCACCCTTGGGGGAGATATCTCAACCACTTGAGCCATCCCCTAATCCCAAGGGAGCAGAGCATCATTAAGAATATAAGGTTCCTTAACAACATGATCGTCAATTCTTGGGTTAAAGTTATTTCCAGGAGTAATATGTTGAGAATACCACTACTGAATCTTTCATTGCACAAAAGAATTTGTCAGAAGCAAAGGAAAATGTTGCAACTGACATTAAACATTGAGCATTTTTTCTTTAACTAGTCTATATGCTCTGAGACTAGTAGGGTATTAGGATTGGAAGCTTTGGGATAGTGATTTTAAAAAATATAATCCTTTAGGTATCTCTCTTCTTGTTGTTTTGAATAGCCAACTCTGTGCATGTTGATGTTTGCAAAGTTGTTGTGGGTATGTGATAAGAAAATGGTTAGTCAAATATGATAAGGAAATGGTTAGTCAAACTCTCTTGTTTAGAGTAGGACGCTGAATGCTTATGTATGATATATAAAGAACTGGAGTAACCTCCTTTACTTCCAACAGCTTTGAAGCTCTTTTGACCCTTTTCTTATTGCTCAGGGATTTACTATTCATTATTCACCGCCTTCATCACATAAAAGGAATCCGTGTTAAGTGTTTGTTAATTATTCAGGATCCCGTTTGATCCTTGTAGTTCTGTTCATCCTTTATGTTTTTTTATGGGCTGCAACAATATTTTTGTTGTATTATTAGGCCCTAAACATTGTTCTTGCTTTCACTTGCTATGTCCTCAGGCTCAAATGAAAAAATTTCTAGACTTTGCTCTTTCAGTTCCTGGAGTTCTCAATGTTACCTATCTCCTCAACTTCCTTCTGGATATGATACAAAAAGATAACTGTGCGTTCTCATTTTTCGGTGGATTTCTTGATTATCCGGTCTTGTCTGACTTTAGAACTCTACACAAATGTGACCTAAGTAAACAATCCCTCCAGTGAACTTCCTTTTTTGTCTGCAACTTTCTTTTTGTCCTCAAATGGAATTCGGAAGTGTGCAGTCAGGATGGCATCAATTATGGAATGACCTTGTCTTCGTCAACAATTCCCGCAAAGCTTTCAACTTGTTTCATCATGTCTAATGACATGATGCAATGAGAAGATTTATTTAAGTCAATGACCAAAGTATTGGACAACATTGAAAGGACTTCGGTCTCCCGAGTGTCTCTAAAGTTAAAAAGCCTTTTAAGCTAACTCACCATGATGTCATTCATTTGCAGGGATACCACCTTCTCAAATTGCTAGCAATGTTTTTACATTAGGAACAGCAGCAGTTCTTCCACTTTATACTCTTATGGTTGTCGCACCTAGAGCAGATCTGGTGAGTTCTCTGACATGTTAATGAATGCAATAGATCTAGCTTCTCTGTTTCCTTTTCATAAGCCCTTTTTTGCATTCTTATTTCGGTGACATTTTCAACACATTTCGATTTTTGTAGTCCATGCCTGATCTTTTGTTTATTTTTCTGGAATTAAGCAGCAACACGTTGCTGCTTGCTGCTTAATTTTGCCCTTGACATTAGCTCTCAACATACTGGAGAAACATTTAGGATCCAGCACATTAAATCATTGCTGCCTGCTGATTTTTGCTTCTTAATTTCCCTTGTAGTGAAGTAATCTTTTGCTTTATCATGATATTTCTTTCTCCAGTGCAGACTAAAAGATCAATGGAGAGCAGTATCCCTTACATTGTGCTTGGACTATTGTATGCATATCTATTACACCTTTCTTGGACACCTGATACATTGCGGTATATGTTTGCAAATAAGTACTGGATGCCAGAGGTATGCATTAACTAGACATGCCACTTGGTTGTCTTAATATATGTTCCAAATGAACTGCAAATTTTAACCAGTAGCATTTGCTCTGTGCAGCTTCCTGGTATAGCTAAGATGTTCACCAATGAGATGACTCTGGCTTCTGCATGGATTCACCTTCTGGCCATAGATCTTTTTGCCGCAAGGTTATCTTTCTGTCTCTCTTATATTGTTTGCTTTTACTTTCACTTTCTTTGGGTAGGTTTTAAAAGATTGTTTTTATGTTCTAACGTTAAGAAAAATGTGACATGCCAGGCAGATTTATCACGATGGACTGCAGAACAACATTGAGACCCGGCATTCAGTTTCCCTTTGCCTCCTATTTTGCCCCATTGGCGTTCTGACTCATTTCATCACCAAAGCTCTAACCAGAATTTCAGATAAAAACAAAAACAAAATTCATTGATGAAGGAAGATTTTCTCTGTGGAAGACTGAAAATTTCCAATCACTTGAACAAGTTTTGTAACTGTAGTGAGATTGAAGGTTAGCATTCAGTGCATTGGCAAGAGAAAAACCATACATTGTTCATATGCTCGTGTTCCGACTTGTTATCAGTGAGAATGCATAATATGCATTCATGACTCATCTTGAATTTAAACAGTTTGATATGGACTAATGTACAATATTTCTTCCTTGAGTTTGACTCCAAACTTCTGATGAACAATGTCTTTAACCAAGCCTATAAGTTCAAGCATGTCTTGGGAAGTTGCACCACCATCATTTACAAAGAAATTAGCATGCTTGTTTGACACCATAGCTCCTCCAACTCTTAAACCTTTCAGCCCGGCTCTGTCAATCAGCTCGGCTGCTGTGACATCAAGATGAGATGGATTCCGGAACACCGAACCGGCACTTCTCTCGCCCACTGGCTGAGTTGCTTTCCTTCTGGAGAAAAGAAGTACCCATCAGCACCAATTTTAACTCTTTAGATGGCACTGAAACTTCCAAGTATCGATTACCTTTGCATGTATTCTTGCATCCTCTTCCTTGCATGACTGGAAGAGGCTAGTCGGAATGTGACACTGGTGATGGCTGCCAAGTCTATCATATCTTGGAAAGGCGACTTTCGGTAGCCAAAACTAAGGTCAGCTCTATCCAGTAGTTGTACTCCGCCTCCAGTCGTGATGATCTCAATGCTCTCAATAGAATCCGCAGTTTCCTTTACCCAAGACCGAATGTATTTAGACAGTGTTTGGCCGTGCTTATTTGGGGTTTGTAAGCATTATATAGTAAAAATGTTTTTCTCTAGGTGCTTATAGACATCCAAATAACAGCCTGTTTGGCTAAGCTTATTTTGGGCTTATAAGTTGTAAATAGTAAAAGACGTGAGGGGTGTTTTTTGTGGGGGCTTATAAGTTGCAAAATAAGCAGCGCCAAACAAGTTCTAAAGGCCTGTTTGGATTGGTTTTTTTTTAGAAAAAAATACTTTTTTTCTTGAAAAAATTATATTAAATTTGCAATAACTATTTGATTTGACTTAAAAAAAGCTGAAACTTTAGAAAAAAACTCAAATTCAGCTTTTTTTAGAAGTCAGAATTTTCAACTTCTAAAAAAAATTATTTCTCAAAAGCTGTTAAAAAAACGCTTTTTGAAAAAACCAATCCAAACGGACCCTAAATCTAATGACCGAGCAAGATTTTAATCTATATTACGTACAATTTTGATAAAATACGTGTTTTTGTTGCCCCTCGGACCGAGGAATTAAGATTAATACCTGGCCATTAGCTCCAGCATTCATGTAGGCAGCACCACCTACTGTCCCAGGGACTCCTGCAGCAAATTCCAACCCAGTAAATCCTTCATTTGCAGACAACACCCCTAAACCATTAAAAGGGTATCCACTGCCGACTCTATAAACTCCCGGTTCAATCTTCTCCATTGATTCAGTCCGGTTGAGTATAACACAACTGTCAAAACCCAAGTCATCAAACAGACAATTTGAGCCTTTGCCAACTATTATATACCTTATGCTACGCTCAGTACAGTGCCTGCATTTCACCATCAAGCTGTAAATACTTCGCTAGAAGATTAAATTTACCATGAGTTTTCAGAATTTTTTATGAAAAGAAAGCAAAACCTGATAGCAGAAATGAGTTGGGTTTGATGAGAGACTTGTACAAAGTATTTACAAGGGCCTCCAATGCCCCACGTACTTAGCTGACTTAATAGCTTTGTGCCATGAATGAAATTTAAGCAGTTTTTGCTGCTGTGACTGCAAGAGATGGATTTGGGTTTTCTTGGGGGTTCTTGAAGGTAAGATGAGTGAGATGAAGGAAATAATGTAGTTTGCTTGTTAGTTATTTTCACGAGCATCTGGAGTGCAGACAAGTTGCGAGAGTTTATATTACAAGATCTTGTGCTTCAGCAAACTAGTCGAGTGAAGCGCCCTCGACATTATTCACATCCCACTTGAGGCTCACCTTTCAAATGGTTCGGGATTAACAAATAGTAGCTCTGCCAATCTTCATTTTACATTTTCAACGACGTCTAGTAAACATACGCTTATAAAAGTAGTCAACTAAAAGTGACCTTTTACTAAAGTAAAGGAGTGTTATTTTTCCTTTTTTAGTGATATAATTATCTTTTTATCTAATCAAAACACCTTATAAGCAAGTAAAACCAAAAATAAATAAATAAATAAATAAAGAAAAGCAAAGACAGACACCCTCTTATGATGGGTGAGATCTTATAATTGTAATAGTCAACTTCCTTAGGTTTTAGCACCACAAATATGATCTAAACGTTAGCTGTCCTTGAACTTCCTATGAACTTGTTATTACATGATGAGATTCATAAAGTCACATTAGAGACAATATCATTTTACCACTAAAAAATTACTCAATAATAATAATAATAAAAATAAAAGGAACGCAATATACTTCTAATTTTAGGAGAAGTGTCATCACCTGTCAACTTACAGTTCATTGATAAAAGGTCAATATTTTCTGAAAATTATAAGGAGAAAACCTAAATCAAAAGAAGCCATCTAGCTTTAGCCTTTAGAAGTCCTTGAAATTGATAATGCAATGGCATCGCATTGAAAACGACAATAATGATCTTTACAGAGATTTCCTTCAATCTTATAGCTGCCTATCTGATGAATCTAATATGAAGAATGAAGAATGTTACATGAGATGTACAATAACCTTAGTGGCATAACCCTATCACCAACTCGTTAGAATTCCAGTCCCATCAGAAAGTCACTGTCCGTAAACTGCTTCAGTAGTTCCGCACCACCACCACCAGAACAACCCCTAAATCACTTCCTGGCTGTTCCGGCAAGAATCTGAATCTTTCATGTTCCAGAGAATCATCAATGAGCAGTAAAAAGATCACCATCTTTTCAATAATGGCTTTGGCTTCCAACCTGCTTACTGCAGAGCCAAAAAAAAAAAAAAAAAGGGGGAAGAGAAGAATCAGTTAGCAGCAAAACTGGCAGATGTTACCATACACTAAAAAGAAGTGAATAGATGATTGATAAAACCCAGGAACAGCTCTTCGCATAATAAAAGATTTATCACATTTCTGTCAAAGTTCCTCGCAAATAATGTAGCAAATTCTGGAAATAGGATTTTCTTTCCATGTAGCAAACTTTGGATATCATTTAACCTGTCATCAGCAGAACCTAAATTTCTTATTTATCAGCAATTATAACAAACTCCATTGATCTTCAATGAGAAAAACTCATAAACTGATTCTGTTTTGCGGTTGTCCAAGGCTCCAAGCTTGAATTTGATCTGTCATAATGTTTTCATGTCATAATGTCAAAAGTCTTCTCTTTCTGCTAAGAGCTAGGATTCCAATGGGAAAAATCTTCATCGGCATTACAATAACCAGAAGTATGCCCATAATCTTAACCAAATTCAACTCAGAAAATTCTTATAACCATTGAAATTAGACATAAGTGGCCATGAATCAAATAACCATGATTCATAAAGAGCACATAAGAATATCATTCACATACTTTTAAGTTGGAAGTGATGACATCTGTTCTCCATCTTCAAAAATCCCATTCGATTTCTGAAAGGAATCTTTTCTAACACGATCCAGAGAAGTTGCTTCATATATCCCTACAGAATTCACAGTGCATGAAGTTAAACGGCCTGAGCAACAAGACAGGATTCAGATAGGAGAACATCCATAGATATACCACTGTAATAAATCCAGCCCAATACCAGATGCACATTGAAATTCACCACTATAAGGACAAAAGGAACAATTTCAAGAAAAGAATCATCCAACACATGAACCTCTGATTTAACTACTTGATTCCATGAATGATTACAATATGATGCTTCTTTATCATACCGAAACCCAAAATAGTGGCACAAATTAGGAAGCCAAGTAGGGAGAAGTCCATCTTGTACACTATTTCCATGACAATGATGCATCCTCCAGCAACCATCAAATGCCTTGGAGAAGAGAAGACCATATGCAATCTGAAAAGAAGTACCAAATTCAACCAACTAATTAAGGATCATAAGATCTCGTTCAACAAAACATATTAACCGCACAAACAGAACCAAGCAAAGCGGCAGTAGTTTTATGTCCCATACAAAATGTAAAAAGTCACACTTGAACCCGTCACATATTCGTGGTCTATAAATACCATATAATTTAGAAAACTAGATTGTGTATTATAATTGAAAGTAACAGGTAGGAGCTATAATACGTAATAAATCAGACTCATGGATACAAGAAGAAAGTTCTCTTGTCAGATTCAAGTACAGCTCTGACAAATACCTAGCATTAAAATGTGATAAGGGAAATGGACAAGATGGAGTAATATTGTACCTCCTCAAGTTAAGAGAGCAAATAGAAATAATAGCTGGGCTACTAAGGAGCTTTTAGAATTTCTAAGTTTACAAAAGAATTAACTGAAAATTAATGCGTGATAATTTACCAGTAAAGGATAAATTGTCAACATTGAATTGGCTTTCTGTATTATAGCAATATATGGACTCAGCTAAAAACTTCAGGGGAAGTCCTAAATTTAGATTACTCTGGCACTCAGCATACTGAGATTTAAGCAAACAGACCAACTATACTAGGTACCCATTAGAAAAATGAATGTAAGAGCAACTCTACAACTGACTTTTAAGAATAAGCAAGCCAAAAGGTCTTATAAGCGTGAAATAAATATAATTTGCTACCTCTCCTCGGCAATACTGTCAACATAGAATATCAGAATAATGCCAAAGATGATGGTACTTGAAAACGCCCAAGTAGAAAATGGCAACTCCACATTGGTTGATCCCTGAACATTTCAAAATAAGCAGAAAGAAGGACACCTCAGACATCAATTAAATTCAGGGCTGCCAGATCTGAATCTGAATTCTGAGCCATGAAGAAAATGAGGAAATGACACAGGATTTATATAAAGTATGCCTAGATCATGGCTGGCATAACAACTGGTGAAAAAGACAGAATCCACTGAGCTAAACTTACTATGATCATGTCCCACATGGCCACAGGAAACAGAAAACATGTAGCAGAAGCTATAGTTATGGCATGAAGTCGCCTCTTAAGTTGATTCTGAAATGAAAAATGTCGGAAAGATCAGGTTCTGTCTTCTCTCCTATGGCAACAATCTAAAATGCCAGTACCTTCAGTGAGACACGTCTTGTAATCACCCTTCTCAGTGCTGATAAGATTCCAGCAAAGATGGGAATCAGCATTTCTGTCATCCCTAACACCTGCTCTGTCTGAACCTCCGTATCGGAGCTATCACTGAATGGTAGTCTTTGGTTAAGTTTATCATATACGTACACGAGAATGCCCAATGATCAGTCAGAAAGAGACAAAGGAAGCAATATTATGCCATGATTAAACATACAACAATACTAATAGCAGACCCATTCGTTTTATCTTCTTCTTGTTATAAAGCAAAATACCAAAACTCATAAAGGATATTGAATGGTGAATATGTGGCGGTGGCCCATCCTTGAGATAAGAAGTAGAAAGATGCCAACATAGCAATGAGTCCACCCACCTAATAATGGTTACCCAAAAAAAAAAAAGAGAAAGAAACAACTGATAAGCAAAACAGCCACAGGAAAACATCTGTATTCACTAATATGGTTGATCATGCTATAATTTGGCCAGCACGCAGACTTGAACAGTTGCAGAGGTGCATGCTTGCAATAACAGGAATCCATAAAGAGACAAGGACAAGTGCATTGATGTTCAAAAGTATGCAGTTACAGGTATTCGTTATGCTTTGGGCAAATGAGAAATTAATTCTCCTTCTGGGAAAACTTTAATGTGCCCATTCACATGAGTGCTGCGAACCATTAAAATGAAAATCAAGCGGCTTTATGAGAACAAAACTCTAACCTTTTTCCACATGTGTCCCCTCCTCCCATAAAATACTGCTGATAATACTCCCAGAACAGCACCGGAGTATTCAGCTAATATCGCCCTGGAAGTAATTGTAGGCACACCATAAATAACCAATAACAAGAATACCAGAATAAAAAGATAGGATAAAAAAATTAAGAGGTTAAAACCACTACAATTTTCATTCACTCGGATTTACTACTTCCCCAAATTCTGATTTGCCCCTTGAAAAAAGTGTTTGCTGCATGTATCTAAACAAATGCTCATTTGACAAAATTACTGACATCTGGTTTTGAGGAGTCCAAAATACAAAGCTTTGTGAACTAATGTGAATACCTAAAGGTGTCCAAATTTGCGAAGTGTATATGAAGACTCTTAACTGAATTAATGGATTACATATAGCTTCAGCTTTTGCGCTGGTGTTGAACAATTTTCAATAGCATCAGAATAACTTTTGCAATGCAGTAGTCTGAGCTACTAGCTTTTTCTTAGTTTATTAAACTTAATTACCCTTTCAAGTTGGTTAAGAGTTGCAAACTCTCTAGGTGAAAAAAGGAATTGCAGAGTTCTCAAGGATCAGAAGATTGTCACAACAATTGCATATCACAATACAAAAAATCGAGCCCGTTAATCTGTTATAGTCTTATAGAAATGGAAAAGAATATGAAGATTCATATAAGTTTGCGCAGCTGTTTCCTACAAAGATATATCATAGCAGATTAGTTACCGATAATTCATCTATCACCCGTAAATAACCAAGCAACAATTTAGTACCTACATTGATCCCACTGCACATCAACATTGTCAAGTAGCTAACAACTACCTAGTAGAAATTCACGCTCGATTGTGCTACTCTACAGAAATTATAGTCGAAATCGCCACACATTGTCGAATTGGGAAAAGCTTACCTTACAGGACCACAAGATTTAAGACCCTTTCCCCACAAGATGAAGTATAGAGCTGTTATACCACCATTTATAACAGACGGTATCACCTGTACAGAAAAACCAATCAGCACTCCTATTTCTACTACTACTGCTACCACCATTAACACCAAAAGTCAAAACTAAATATTCAACAAGCGAGCACTTGATCAGAAAACGATAAAAATACGCGAAAATATATGGATTCGAGTAGTAGAAAAGGGGGGGGGGGGGGAACCACCTGAGTATTATTAAGAGGACGGCCCTTCCAAGGCTTTTGCAGAATCAAAAACAAAATAGAAGAAGGGACAAGACAGCTGAAAATGAAGAGCACAACTGAAGCTCCAGTTTGAGTCAAGTAGCGATACATTGAATATATCGACCATATTCTCATCAAGTTCCCTATTATGTGTATTATCTGCACCGGCGTTTCCCTACATTTCATTCCATTCTAACAAATTATTGCTGGCATCACCACCAAACACACACACACACACACACACAAAAAGCATACTAATTAAATTACAATTAAAAAAAATAGAATTAATGGAAAATTGGGGAATTTGATAATTACCTGAAATGAGGTGCATGAGAAGAGGTTCCTCGATCTTCGAGATGTTGATTAGGGGACATCATTTTGCTAAAAAAGAATTAAAATAGGAAAAAAAAAATTCAATAAAAGAGTTGAAAATAGTGAAAAACTTTATTTTGGTTGATTATATATATGTTTATCGGTTAGTAGAAATCTGGATATTAGTTTGACCATGTTAGATTTGATTTGCGAGTGAAGTTAAATCGCTCCTCGAGCAAAGGAGAAGAACTCGGTGTTGGGCTGTTCGGGCTACAGATGCTTGTTATGGACTGTATTGTTGGGCTATTTCTCAGGTTTTTTGTGGGCTTGAACTGCTTTAAGGGATTGGCTTCCCCCCCCCCCACAAAAGCACCTTTTTTTTTTTTTTTTTTTCTTGACAAAGCTATATTAAATTTGCAATAACTATTTGATTTGACTTCTAAAAAAAGTTGAAACTCTGAAAAAAATTCAAATACAATTTTTTTAAAAGCTAGAATTTTTAGCTTCTAAAAAAAAAACTATTTTTTAAAAGTTGTTAAAAAAAGTGCTTTTCAAAAAAGCCAATCCAAACGGACCCTAGTTGTTACGAGTTGCAATTAATGCTTATCATCTGCGATCATGAGAAATTCATACCAAGTCTTTCTTTTTTGTTTTGGCTAAGAAAGCAAGTACCATCATTGGTTAAAATGTTTGTGTCACTAGCGAACAAGTCCAAACCATGATAAATCAGCAAAAATTAAAGTTCAAAGCCCATCTCCTACCCAAAAATTTACAAAAAGAATCCTACCTATACATCTTTCTCCTAATCAACTTAAATTCACAGCAAATAATAGCAACAACTTGATCTTCATTGCAGATTCTATCATCCTGATAAACTCTCCTATTTCTCTTCCTTCAGACATGGTAGATAGTAACTTCAAGAGCCAGACCGCAAAAAATTTCCTTGATAATCAGCGACAAAACCAGCAGCTAATATGATCCCATTAAGTTTCATATATCTCACCCCGATCCTTCGAGTAACCAAGCAGTCAAAAAAATAAATGATTTCTAAGGGATGAGAGAGTGATTCAAGTGGTTGAAATTACTTTCCTTAGCAGTGAGGTCCTAACTCAAATCCACAGAACATAGACGTTGGGTTGGGGGTCAGGATAAAAATTTTAAAAAATAATTCTTCTTATCCCTTACACAACCTGCCACAAAAACTGTAATCAAGTTTAATGACCGTGCCCCAAGAAACCATTTAAGACCATTCAATAATTGTTCTCCAAAGTGCTTTGCCAAAATACCAGAAGGATGTGAGAAATCCACCCAAAAATTTGTCCCTTGCCCCTTGCCAATCTTAAAGAACACCAGCCGCTTCATGTCACTCCTAAGTTTAAGAAGTCGCCTCCAACACCATGTAGAATCTTGCGGCATACCGACTTCCCACATACCCTGCCTTATGAGTTGATAAGCACAAACCCATTTAACCCATATTGTATTCTAGATCAAGGTTGAACTCCATCTAGATGTAAAGTTATGTTGATTCTTTCTTTCCTTATAAACCTCACCCCTACTCGTTATGGATTCAAACAAAAATTATTAGTATCAATTACTGAAATTATTTCCTAATTCAAAAAAGTTATGTTGTTTATTTGAGTGAATTGCTACAAATCCATAAAGCTACTTGAGCATTTTGCAACAACGTAGGCCCCTTTGTTTAAAAATCTTGAAACTTTTTAAGCTCTAGAGTTAAACGAACTAGTTGCTAATAAGGTACGAATGAAGTTAAAAGATTTGATTGCTAGCCATTGTGAAGGTAATTGACACATAAATTTGAATTACTTCTATAAAATATAAGTATCACAATTGTTTTGGACTGAGTGCTCATATTTTAAACTTGTTGTATAATTACTCTATTTTTAACACTATTAAATACATAATCTTCAATGAAACTAACAAAACAATCAATCATTAATTCATCTCCCATCCAATTTCCACTTAATTTTCATAATATTCATAACAAATACTCTTTCAACACTTACAACTAGACCATAGTCCTCAAGAGTATAACATCCATGTCCTAAGATAGTAGATCAACCAAGGACGATGACAAAGCAACAAGCCAATTACATATGGTAAAGCATTATTCAAACACACACATATAAACCTCATATCAATGGTAAAGCATTATTCAGACACACACGTATAAACCTCATATCAAACACACATATATTATAAACCTTTTCTTTTTGTTTCAATTCGGTTTTTCTTTTTGTTTCTCTGTCAATTCAGTGGGTCACTCCAATGGTCAACCCTCTTGCGGCAATACAACGCCTCGGGGTTAACTCCATTCTTATCTTCTTCAATTGCACGACAACATTCCTCATATCTGTCCTCTCCTCTGGTGATTCTTTCAGGCACGGTAATGCGACATGAATGAGTGATGCCACCACTTTTTCAATTTGATCTCGTTTACCTTCCTCTACAGAACGGACTTCATCACAAAGGTCCGAATCCAACACCTCCATGATCGAATCAGGGAAAGATCTCATCACCCATTGACGCAAACTCAAGTCCCCCTCGAACATACCATCAGTTGGCTTCTTCCTTGTGAATGTCTCAAGCAACAATATGCCATAACTATAAACATCACTACTAGTCGACACATGTCCATCCAACCCATATTCTGCACCAAAAGAATTATGTTATCAAGACTTTTCCACAAGTTAGGATTAAAATTACAAGAGAGGTGGAAAGCCGATGACAGGTAGTAAATTCATCCCAAAATCTCTCGTCTATTTTCTTTAAGATGAGAAACATAACACTAGATCACTAGAACATGCTTCGTTTTTAGAAAAATGCATCATCTTATGTCTATAATATGAAACCAAAAAAGAAAAGACCATGTAATGCATGAGAGTTGATTGATCTTCTTGTTACCTGGAGCAATATATCCAATAGTTCCTAAAGTCTTGGTTACTGATCCTGATTGTTCGCCGCTGAGTATCTTGGCGATTCCGAAATCTGCCACATGAGCAGTCATATCCTCATCAAGAAGCACATTGCTTGGCTTTAGATCACAATGCACAATTGGATTAACATAATCATGGTGGAGATATTCCATGGCTAGTGCAACATCAATCACAATACCCAGTCTCTGTAGAAGGCTCAAGTACTTGTCTTGGGAGTGTAGCCATTTGTCTAAGCTTCCATTAGGCATAAACTCAAGGACCATAGCTTTGAAGTCTATATTTGAGCAACTGGAGATTATTTTCACTAAATTCCTGTGTCTTGCACTGCTTAAAATTTTACATTCAGCATCAAAATTTCTTAGAGCCCTTTCCCATTGCACATTAAGAACCTTGATGGCAGCAACAGTACCATCCGAGAGTGTACCCTTGTAAACCGTCCCAGAACCTCCACTTCCCAAAATATTGGATCCACTGAAACTTTCTGTTGCTCGTACAAGCTCATTGAAAGTGATGATCCGATAGCCCACTCTAGGTGAGGACACTGCTTCAACATTTCCCTTGGCGTTTTTTTTCCTTGACAAACGAATCCACGTCAGAATGCTCAACGCCAGGAGAAAAATTACTACCACCACTGGAATGGTAATCTTGAGCACGAGGGTAGACCTTTTCCTTCTTGCTGTGGAGACTTGAGCTGGACATATAGGAAAGTGTAATTTAGGTGCCCCACAAAGTCTACTATTGCCCATTAAAGATTGGTAACCAAGACCTGCAAATACTCCCTTGTGTGGTATCTCTCCTTCCAGCCGGTTGAAAGAAAGGTTGAGATATTTAAGGTATTGGAGTGACTCAAGGGCTTCTGGAATTGTACCAGATAAAGCATTAGAAGAGAGGTTCAGTGCCTCGAGAGCTATAAGATTGCTAACAGCACTTGGGACAGGGCCTTGGAATGAATTTTTGGACATATCAAGTGAAACTAATCTTTGAAGGCTTCCAAGAGAACTAGGAAGCTCACCCGAGAAATTATTTGAAGACATATCCATAATCCTGACTGCTTGCAAATTCCCGATTTCCGAAGGTAAGGAGCCATCTAACAGATTTTTTGACAAGTTCAGAGATTCTAATTTTACCAATCTCCAGAAATTTGAAGGTATGATGGAGGAGAAGTTGTTAGCAGCAATTGATAATTTCCTCAACTCAGTTAGATTTCCAAGACATATGGGTACGGGTCCTGAGAAACTATTTTCATCCAGATATAGTTCCCCCAACCCGTTGATGCCGCAGAGCTCTGTTGCAACATTTCCTCTTAACTTGTTGCTAGTAAGATCCAACCTTTCCAAATTTTGCAAGCCCACAAAAGATGAGGGGATGCTACCTTCTAGGCCATTATTTTCTAACCTTAGCCAATTTAAGCTACTTAAATTCCCCATTCCTTGTGGAATGCTGCCAGTAAGGTCACATGATTTTGCATCAATAATCCTGAGATTGCTCGACAGGTTCCCTATTAAATCTGGTAAATTCCCGTTGAAAGGGTTAAAGCTGAGGATCAGATATTCAAGTTTCCGACAGTTCACCAAGGAATTTAAGAAGTTGAGATGTGTGTACCTGGGGTTGTTGCCTAATAGATTCAGCTGTAGATAGAGACGCTCAAGGTTTCGCAGATTTCCAAGCATCTCCGGGACTGGCCCGCTAAAGCTATTATTCGTGACATCCAGGACAATAAGCTTTGTAGCATTGCATATTGCAGAGGGTATCTCTCCACTAAACTGGTTATGTGAAAGAAAAATCTGTTCAAGATTAGGTAGCGAGTCACCAAGATCAGCAGGGAGATGTCCCTTCAGGTAATTTTGCGTGACTCCGAGAACCTGAAGTGATGATATATTGAAGATGCTGGGAGGAATATTACCGGAAATCCGATTGTATCTAACCCCAAACCACTGCAATTCAAGCAATTTGCCAAGCTCATCTGGTATATTTCCTTCCAAGTCATTTTTTTCGAAGAAGAGGATCTCAAGCCTTGTTGCATTAGACAGAGAAGCTGGTATGCTCCCTGTTATCTGGTTGTCATCCAGAATAATTTCTTGCAGGCTAGGAAGCTGATTGCCCAAAGACTCAGGAAGCTTGCCAGAAAGCCTATTTCCTGACCAGTCAACATTTTGTAACATTGAGATGTTGAAAAGAGAAGCAGGTATGGAGCCAGTAAAGTCGTTGTCATATAAAAAAAGGTGCACCAAGCCAGTCAGATGACCTATTCCTCCAGGAATTTCATCCACCAGTTGGTTTTCATGCAGATACAAGTATTCTAGCTTGGACAAATTTCCTATGGAAGTTGGTATGCTTCCTGTGAGATTATTGCTGTAAAGTGACAGCATTCTGAGGTTTTTCAGGAGTCCAAGCTCTTCTGGTATGCTTCCGGCGAACATGTTGCTGAACAAGTATAATACTTCAAGCTTCAGACATCGGCTTATGTTTGCTGGAATGCTGTCTTGGAGAAAATTTCTAGAAACATTTAGGAGTCTTAATTGCTGCAAGTATCCCAGTTCGTCTGGCAAGGCTCCTTCCAGATGATTACTGCTCAGGTCGAGCACAACAAGATGAGTCAGATTGGCGATCTCCTTTGAAATTCTACCTTGAAGAGCCAAACCAGAGAGCCGCAAAGCTCTGACTCTTCCATTGAAGCATGAAACTCCAAGCCAGTGGCAAAAGTAAGTGTTTGAGCTCCAGTGGTTGGACAAGATGTGATTGGGTTGTAATACAAGCTGGGATTTGAATGCAAGCAAAGCAGCATGGTCAGTATCATTGTTTGCATGATTAGCTACCAACCATGAAGAAATGATGATGATTATGAAGCTGCCGATCTTGATAGTAGAAGAGCTCATATTTGACTTTTTTTCCCTTATTTTTTTTTTTAATTTAAGGACTTTTTTCCGGAATTCAAGTGAATGGAATGCTCAGACACCACCAGCCCTGAAATGTCCATCTCCAGGGACCACCAGAACATGGGTTGTTGGAAAAAGTAAATCCGATGTGATTTGACATAAGGCCAAAGAGTTGACTACAAAATTTTTTCTTTCACGAGTTCTTCTCTCTATTTTTCAGCTTGTGAAATGCGTAAAACTAGGTCTTACAAATAGTTTGAGAAGGTATATTATATTCATTAAAAAAAAATTGTAAAGATCACTAAAAGAATGTGTTACATGAATAAGTTTATATCTCGAAACGGGATAGTCAAAGTGAATATGCTTAGTTTCCAATTGAACCAGTCCTAACTCTCAATCATTCAATTTTTCGAAATAGTTTAACCAAATGTAGACTGATTTTCAAAGCCATTCACTATCCGAAATTAAATCAGATTCAACAGTAACCTGCTGAAAATTGTCCTTGTTTGCTAATAGGCTGGCTGAGAGGCTCCAATATTCCATCATGCTAAATGAGAGAGATAACTGACTCAAAGACCCACTTTAGCGAGGATATGAGATGAAAGTGACTTTGAAAAATTGTATCCCACTAAAGTAGAAGGAATTACTCTCCAGAAAAGAATTACCATTTAACTAGCCTTACGTCTCTTTTGTTAAAAAAAAATTTATCCCATTAAAAATGAATACTTGCAAACGAGGTCAAACTGTACGATAAGAATCAAAATTGATTGGTTTAATGATAATAATAGGTGACATGGCCTAATTTGGCCATGTTCATTGGTCACGTGCAATGTATCAAGAATTTTTTGACAATCGACTCTTCATACTCATAATTAAAGTCATACTCAAAATTATAGTTTTCTTTTCCACATCCAATTTGAAAATGCTTTTGATTCCTAACAGAGCAAAAACAACTTTTCTGTTCATTTGGCAATAAAATTGCCCTTTTCACTATTTTTAAGAGTTGTGATTGTCATTGTTATTACTCATCTCTGGACAATGTAATAGTAAAAATTAATAAGCACTTTTTTCACTTCATAAAAATAGGTGAATGTATTAGTGGTGTAGTGTTATTTTCCTCACTTTAGATAAGAAGTCTTTTTCTTGAGATCAATTTTCTGTAAATATAAGTATTGTATTGTAGGGTTATTGTCAGGAAAAGAATAATTTTATAGTCTGAATTTGGTGAAAATGAAATTAAATGGTTAAATTAAAAAATTTAAGAAAAAGGATTCAAACTTAATAAAAAGTGATAGCTTACATACTATTAATTAAAGTAGTTAGTTTCTTGCTTAGGTGACTTTCTTATTTTAACTTTACATGGCATTTTCTTTTTGATTTTTAATTATAAATCTTATGCGACATTTTTTTTGAACACCAAATAAAAATGATTATAGAAAATCTTAACTTCAATAAACAAAATATGTTATCGATACTTGTCATTTTACAATTTTTTTTCTTTTGATAAATAAAAACTTTGTATATATGTTTGAAATATAAATATTGTAAATCTTTGTGGAAAATGCTATTTAGTGAGTGTTGATAACAGTGTGGGGGAAAAAAGAATAAGAAGAAAAAAATTAAAAGAAATTGAAGCGTAAGTTAAACACTATAAAGACAAAAATAATATGTACCATACCAAATTCTTCCTATTATATTATTTAAATAATTTTATACACATAATCTGTACAACATCCTTTACATGCTTTTTCATCTATTTTATATTGACAGTATTGTCACAAATTAAATTTTATAAAATATATTTATATTCTATCTAGGGTAAATTTCACAATAAGTCCCTATTGTTTCTTCATTTTTTCAAAGTGGTCCTTATTATTTTAAAATGTTCAAATTAGTCCCTAATGTTTCACAAATATAATCAGATTAGTCCTTATTATTTAAAAAAATTTATATTATTCCCAATGTTTCACAAAATTAGTCAAACTAGTCCCCATTATTTGAAAAGAATTCATATTAGTCCCCAGTATTTTATAAACTTATTTAAGTTAGTCCCTATTTTAAGAAAAAATAAATAAAAAAGATTGGAACTAATTTTATTTTATTTTTTTTATTCTTAGTTAATTATAATATCTTGAACTTTTGTACTGTAAATTTCATTATGGAATAATTTTTAGACAATAAAAGTTCCTAATTTTTATTAAAAAATTTTAATCAGATGTCTATTGTGCCTTATAAAAGTTCACAATAAATCTAAATATGAAAAGAATGCAATAACTATCATCCAAAATATTAAATTCCTATTGCTTTTTTTCTTTTTGGCTAGGAATTCTTGCTTAAAAAAATAGATAATCGGATTTCATTTTATAGCGCAAAGGGTAAGATTGTCAATTGCTTTTATGTTTGAGGTTATTTGGGACATTTTCGTCACAACTAATGTCTATTCTAATTGTAGGGACTAATCTGACTATAATAATTAAATATTGGGGATTTGTATGAATTATTTGAAACAATAAGGATTAAAATTAAAAAATATGTAAACATTAGGGACTTATTTGAATTTAACTCTAACTGTAGGGACTAATTTGACTATAATAAGTAAACATTGAGGATTTGTATGAATTATTTACAACAATAAGGATTAAAATGACAAAAGGTGTTAACATTAGGGACTTATTTGAATTTAACTCTTTTATCTATACATATATACACACAGACACATATATGCTACATATCCTTATTGTATTAATATTTCGCTCATAGAAATGAGGTAAACTCCGACAATTATACTATCTATCTTTGCTTTTGTTTTATCAGATCATGTTATTTTTTATTTTACTATCCGATTATAAATGATTTATTCAATAATCACATATCTCATATAAGAAACAGATTAATATTAAAAACTTATTAATAATTAAATTTTACAAAATATGTTAATATTTTATTCTAATATAAACGATAAAACATAATTAACCATTTACAATAAATAAAAATATAAAAAGTGCCAACACAGTCATGAGTACAACATAGTGAAGACCTCTCCATCATGAGGGTCATGATCAGTATGGTTTTTTATGCGTCAACTGTATATGACTAGCGCTTTACAAAATGTGAAAAACAAAATTCGTTTTCATGTGATGGTAGTCAAAATAAGTTTTGCTAGCTCTTCTGAACGTAGCCCTTTGTTATCGTGGCCTTCGTGTAGCCTATGATAAGATATCTTAAATTGTATCTTCATTTTAATAAGATAAATATCTTAAAGTAAGATCATTCCAAACACACAACTAGTCTAACATATTATCATTATACAATGAGATTTACTAAATGCAAACTTAATTGTGGAATTTAAAAGAAAATAGAAAAGAGAAAAAATGTCCATTAAAGAGAATAGAAGCCACTGCCAACGTAACAGCGACTTTAAAATGTGTACTGAACTTGGAATGTGAACTGAACTTGAAGGTGTAACTGCCTCCAAGAATAAGAACTAAAAATGCCAAGAATGAGATTAAGCTCAATGAGGGCCAAAGCAAAAATCCCGCAAGAATGCTGAGAATGGAATTAAACTCAACAAAAGCCAAAGCAAAAATCGCTCAGACCAAAAAGCAAGAATCGGATTGAATTCAAACAAGCTAAAAAAAATCCTGCAAAACCAATAATAGCCAAGAACCGATTAAGAAATAAGAGCTCATGTGAGCTAAAATAAAAAACCACAAACCAAGAATCGAGACAGAATGGCCTAAATAAGACTGTAGTAGAATAGTGGGCAGAGCAACAAGATAACAATAAACAGGCCACCAGGATGGTGGTTTTGATACCATGTTGAAAATAGAAAAAGAGAAATAGAAAATATGGGGAAAATATATGTGTATTAGAGAGAACAGGGGCCACCACCAACGTAACGGCAGCTCTAGAAAAGAAAAAGACTTAAAGGCTATATTGTAAATTATTGATATTTGTGTATACAATAAAAGAGCCTATTTATAGGCTTCATAACTTGGTGAGCAAGAAAGTAAGCTAGACGAATAAAATAACTAGAATACTAAGGCAACTAGAATAATAAGAAAACTAATTTGATTAATTACCTAATTTATACTATTGCCTAATCTAATACTATAAAATAAAAAATACATTAACGACCAAAATATTCTTTAACGGTTCTCTTTATTCATGACACAGCACCAAAAGGTAATAGCTATCCATCAAGCACTAGAATTCCAATGCCTTGCTCAAAACATCATTGTATCGCTAAGGCCCAAGTGGAGAGGCATGGATTAAGCTCAGATGAAGCAACAGAGCATTTGGAGAGTTAAACTATTACTCTCTTTCACTTTTTAGGGCTCTTTTTTGGGTAAAATACTCCCTGTGTGCTCTTTTTTTGGCTAAAACACTCCCTGTGTTTAAATATATGACATCAGTGGGACCTAAAAAATTAGAAAAAAAAATTATTCAAGTCGCTTAATTTTAAAGTATTTATGTTTGAAATGATCTAGAAAACTTAATGGTCCTTTACTAAAAATAGTTCCATGTCAAGAAAAGACTAGCGAAATAGTCAAGTGATCTTTGGCATAATTTACCCTTTGATTCTTTTATATTATTTAACGTTATGAGAGAAATTTGTTTTCCGTGATAATTACGTAACCAAATAGTAATGGTCTTGTGGAGTAGAAGTAGTCCATCTTATCCAAGAGCCCAACCCATCATGAGAGAAAAACTGACAAGATCCAGTAAATCTCGGGCCACAAAACCAAAACAATAAAAAATAATCGGGCCGTATTTCTGTAGCCCAAACAGCTCCAACTAAGTGTCCAACAAAGACCTAGGGCTAACATCTGAAACACCATTTAAAACCCTACTAAACGCACACCATCTGACTCTCGCACACGGTTGGACCCTCTGCAGCCTCTGAAGCCGAAGCTAGGGTTTCCTCTGTACGTGCAGATCAAAGGTATCGTTTCTGCTCGAATGGGTCATCCTATTTCACATTATTTTCAGCTGGGTTCTCTTTGATTTCTCATATTTTTTTGTTACAATTTTGTGAATTATTGATAGTAGCATATGAAGTGTTTGACAAAAATATACTTGCTTGATGAATTGCTACTGGTAACCTAATAGCGTCATTGGTTGAAACTTGGAATGAATGATAAGCCACTTTTGAAGCTTTTTTGTTATTTTATACGTGTAGAACGGCAGATTGTTGCTTTTCTCTCATGATATGTGCAGTGTGTTCAGGGAAGGGTCGAAACCACTTGACGTAGATAATGTTTACTTGCAAAGAGAAATTAGATTAAAAAATTAAGTGCTTAAAGACAATTCGTGAATGTTGAAGCAATTGCTTAACTTATACTTTCCGTCTTAATTTTTGGATATTAGGAATAATTTTTGGATTATTAGGAACTCTTTTATGTACAGTAGATCCAATGTGGTTCGGAGCGTGCTTGTTGCGAGGGCTTCGTACACCAGCACGCCCTGTGAATGATGCCTTTCTCTTCATTTCACTAGTTGAATTAGTTGATGTGCAGCTTCTGCCAGTTTTAGTGTCTTGTTTTCATAGATTCGACAGGATATAAGTAAAATAAAAGTAACATGTTATGTCCGTAGCTTCATAACTAGGATGTTTTACTACTCTTTCCAATTATTTGAGAAGCGGGCAATCCTTCTGTTGAAGCTCTAATAGCAACCATCTTGCTTGTTTGATAAGGTTGGTCAAGATGTATACCTCAAAGACGAAGATTCACAAGGACAAGGATGCAGAGCCTACTGAGTTTGAGGAGACTGTTGCCCAGGTTGTCATGCTCTCTATGTCGCAGAAATTGCTAATTAGCCCCTGTAAATGGTTAGAATTTTCTTACCCATGTTATCTTGTGCAGGCTTTGTTTGATCTGGAAAACACAAACCAAGAACTTAAGAGTGACCTAAAGGACCTTTTCATTAACTCTGCTGTGTAAGGATTCTAGCGATGGTACCTGTATTTAACCTATTACATTATCTTGCATTTAGTGCTAATAGGTTGTTTAATTTCTACAATGCAGTCAAATTGATGTGTCAGGAAACCGTAAGGCTGTTGTGATCCATGCTCCTTATAGATTAAGGAAAGCTTTCCGTAAGATTCACCTCAGGCTTGTGAGAGAGCTTGAGAAGAAGTTCAGTGGGAAGGTAATGCTTTATATGTGTGTCTATGTTTTCATGTATCAAGTATAGTCTTACAACAGCCATAAGCTGAATGTCGTCATGCTTGTGTCTGATCCTCCCTGCCCCAGCAACTGGATTACAACTTACCCCTGAAGTGTTTTGGGTATTTTTGTTTCTGCATTTGTTTGAAGACAAACTAAATTGTCCTTGCTGCTGCTATCTACTGATGTTGTTCTTGCTACTAATTTTGTATGATAGGATGTGGTTCTGATTGCTACAAGGAGGATATTGCGTCCACCAAAGAAAGGTTCTGCTGTTCAGAGACCTCGTTCGCGGACACTCACAGCTGTGCATGATGCCATACTTGAGGATGTAGTTTATCCTGCTGAGATTGTTGGGAAGCGTGTCAGATACAGAATTGATGGATCAAAAATAATGAAGGTACTTTTCAGTCAGCTTAGAAAGACAATAGGATTTGTTGGGATATTTTGTTTCCTAATTGCTAGCTTCGTTGTTCAAACTAATTGAATTCCAAAAATGTCACAGGTCTTTTTGGATCCAAAGGCAAGGAACGACACTGAGTACAAGTTGGAAACATTCTCTGGGGTCTACAGGAAGCTTTCTGGGAAAGATGTCGTCTTTGAATATCCAGTGACAGATGCATAAAGAGGGGAATGTGCTTAATTTATTAAGGATTATACTATGAAGTTGTTGAATTTTTGACTATGAGATTTTCATCGATGAGATTTTAAAATGAGAGCTGAGTTGTTTCTTTGATGCTTTACTCTTGGATTATCGAAGTTTGGTAATTGTAGCACGATTTTGTGGTTCCTTCAATGCTAGCTCGTTAATTTGTTATTTTGCATGATGTTCAGCATCCTTTTATTAGGTCCATTGTATGAGCGTGAAGAATGTTATGTTGTGATTTGATGCTTTGCCTTCGGATTATACAAGTTTGCCATGACATGTTGTGTCTCAACTGATCTGGAATTTGGGCATTTACAATCTTTTTCATCTTAAAGTTTCAGTTACTTGCTTGAAGTTGAACGTCAATAAACAAAACCAGTCTGACTGTTAAATAGCGGCCAAACAACCAGTCGACCGTCGAATAGTGGCCTATCAGGCAGAATTGTTTATGTGCTTGGATTATGTTAGCTTGTTATGTGTGTTTTTGTATTTTCCTTTTTCCTTTTTGTATCGGGCTCCTTTGTATATATGTAATCAGCCCACTTTATGTAAATTTTGACTTCTTTGTATATATGTAATCAGCCCACTTTATGTAAATTTTTAGCGTGTTAATAATATTTATCTCTTGACTAAAGAAAAGGGTCCAGCGATGAAATTAACAAGACTCAGAATTTTAGAGCAAGTCACTCTACACTTGAAATTAGATTGGCCAATATGAGTTTTATTTCCAACCAAAATGTTGAGAACCCTTTATTAGCTTCAATTGAAGATTGAGCATACAAAACAATATGATACATTGAATGTTTTATTTGATTTTTCCTTTGTATACTTTTTTTGTGTGTATATGTATATTGTACGTGGTGCATGTACATGCAGGTAGCAAAACGCTACCCAAAAGTATCAGGACTACATGACCCGGCGAGGAACAGCCTGCTGTTCGCTCCGGCTCTGTAAAAATGCAGTCCGGACGTAGTTGCTACTATAACCTCCACATCTGCAGTTGTAAACAGTACATCACCTTCAGCGACAACCTCTTCGGATGATGTCGTGCACATTGTTCCTCTTCCCTCCATGACCAGAAATATAGAGGGGCTAGGAACTGCTGGGAAGACAGTTACCGACCCTTCTGGTAGAATACAGCGGTCAACCTCAAATTCATCGAAAGGAGGGGAGTATCTAGTTGTGAACATATTCAAAGCAACACCTTGGAGGATATCTGGAAGACCCTGTAATAAATGTTGTGTGAGATGGTAGATGTGAAACTACAACATATTGACACGCGATTGCCTCTGCCTAACAGCTAGAACGACCTAATGACGATATGTAAATCGTTATTGCAAAACTGAAGAAGGCTATGCCGATACTGTTCGGAAGTAAGAGCCTCAAATGTTTTCCCACTTAGCAATTCTCCCTTTGTTCTTTTAAAAAAAAAAAAGAGATTGAGAAACCCAAAAAAAAGAAGGAAAGGAATGCAAGAGGAGAACAAGAATAAATGACAGACAGAGTGAAAGTTCTTCAAGCACTTTGACACTAATCACCTGTTTGTATGTAAGCATTGAGCAAAGAATCTGGACATCTCGGTGCTTTGGAGTGAGGCCAGCACGTACAACATTGTCCGAAGTTGCCATGCATTCGACGCACTCACCATTGATATAAGCATGAGGTTCATTTGCCCCTAAATATAAAGCTTCACCTGGTTTGAGCTTTACATAATTTAGCAGGAATGCTGTCATTATACCAATATCAGCCGGATACTGCTTTTGAAGCTGCAATACTAGTTTTTCTTTCTCTGTCAGTCCTCTTCCCTACAGAATGAGAAAACGGAAGTTGTAACACAGACAATCATCAAAGGTTACAGGAACAAAAGGAAAGATCACAGTAATCAGAACATGAAACTGTTCAATACTGGTTCACAAACTTTATACGCATGCCTTCAGCTACGCTGAAAACTTAATGGGTATAAGCCTGCAAAACCAACTAGACCGGATGCAGTCAGCTAGATACAGCAGCTAGGTTCACAAAGGAAATCAGAAATCTAATCGTCTTTATATCTACAAGTTTCAGAACTCTCATTAATTGGCACAACATCCAGAGACATCCATTAGTGTACACCTGTAACCAAACATTAAATTCCAATTGGAATTGAAGCAGATTCACTTTAAGATTCTCCATTAATCCAACCACTTAGTTGAAATGAATGATTAAGATATGATTCCACAAATATATGTAGTGTCATAATCAACTATAAGCGTATGCAGATGTTTCTTGTCATCAAAATTTGATGCCTCTTAACCAATTAAAGGAAGGTTCCAGTACCAATAAGGTTCCATTACTAATGTAGATGAATAGATAAGAATAGCACTCTCCCCAACTGGAGGAGATCTTAAAAACCAATACACGCACAATCATAACAAGACAGCATTTCAAGCAATACATTCCACACATAACAATACCAGAACCAGAGCCAACAGAACTCATGATTACCTCATTCTTTTTCTCCAAACGGCTTATCAGTCTATCTAAAGCTTGGGAAATCACATCGTTGCTAGCTGACATGATTTCATAAAATAATGATCGGAGAACATTTTTTGCCTTTTCCTCCCCATCCTGCTCGTTTATATTCAGTACCTTGTCTACGCATGCCTGGCTAACCACCTCTGCAATCTCAGGTACATCGTGAACAACTTCTTTAAGATCCTACGAACAATTAAAAACCATCCGGGTATATAAGCTGAGACTTTTTTATGAGTCAAAGTTAAAAAAAAATGGACATACAAAATCAAGAGAAAGTCTGAGTGACCTTAAGCTTTGTCAAATCTGACCTCCTCTGATATGAGGATAATTAGAAGTGTTTGCAAGATGCATAAAATTTTCAATTCCCAAGAAAGCAGACCACCAGATTACCCATCCCAGGCCCCAATTATCGTGCTAATCTCTCTTATTACGTTTCCTACTGTATTTGAAACAATCACCTGTTTATATGAAGAAATTCTGCCTCAGTGCATGAATCATTCCATTAATATGTAAAGTGCTTTGCATAACCAGCACCTCAATGCTCCTAAAATCATTCATGTCCCTTTTCACACCCACAAAAGTTTCGGCCCTTTCCAGCTCTACTATCAAAAGCAAACTGGATAACAAGGAAACATGAGCTGGATGCTGACCACCATCTCTGGGAGAGACCACCCATACGCAGGCAATGGGTATAACAGTTGGAAAGCAGGCGTACTCCAGATGATGACTTCAGAGAATAGATTTCAATAGCAGGCAGAACGGAACTACCATAGGGCCCCATATCTGCTAATAACTGCCCACATGTATGGAGAACTGAACAAAAATAGGGTTTTCATGGATATTGGGATATCTGCTATCTATTAACCAGGATCACAATTATGATCATCCTCTTCAAGAATTAGATGTACGGGGGAAAAATTAAGAGGAACTGGTGAATTCCCTATATCAAAGCAATAACATATACATACAGAACATGATTCAATTCAATTAAATACTTGAACTCACTTGACAATATTTAAAAAAAAAAAAAGAACTAAATTATCCGAAAACAAACCCCGAAAAAGTTATTATAGAAGTGTACAAAATAACAAAATTGAAGGTGAAATACCTTGAGACTAATAAACCCACACAAAGCCTCGAATTCAGTCAAAGCCAAAGCCATTTCGGGCTTGTGATTATCATCCTTGTATAGATTCGGTTGCTTTTTGTGCAACTGCGCAGCCAATACCTTATCTGGATGTGCCTGTATTGATAATGCTTTTGCCACTGAAAGCACCTGAACATATTCAAAAATCCCATCAAAATTAAACTTGTGAAAAATAAAGCCAATAAAAATTTTTCAACTTTCATCAATCAAACCACAAAATATCCACTTGGCAACAGTAATAATAATAACAGCAGTAACAAACGAAAATTTATAAAATTAAATTTTCCATCACAGTAAAACATCCAACTTTCCATAATTAGACAACAAAATTTCCAAAATCAAATAACAAATTACCTTGAATAGAAAAGGGAGATTAGGGCCCCACATGGCCAAGACCTTATCACCTAAAACGCTAGGATTTTGCTCAATCCAAGTCTTTAAGCTTACACCACTACCATCATTCTTCTTCTCTTCTGCCACAGTCAGACCACCATTGGGCAACCCATTGTCGGTGGCGCCACCGCCGTGAACGTCCGCCTCCGCCAAGTAAGATGGGCCAGACTCATGAGTCCCCATCCAAAACTCAGCGTAGGGCCTATCACCCTCGATTCCGGCACCACCATTGTTGAGAGCATAGAGCCGCGCCACACCAGATTCGGCCCCGATTCGTCCCCAATCATAGTTCTTCACCGAACAGTTCAACCTCACAATTCTACCATCCTTTTTCTTCTTCCTGCAATGGCTAGCATTTGCTGCAGAAGCATTGACCTCCATGGACTGCAGACCCACTGCTTAGATTCTCAACTACACCGAGAAGAACTCGTGCCACGATTTGCAAAAGTTGGTTGCTTTATAAAGGCAAAATATATATATATATATATATATATATATATGTTGGTTAACAAAAATTTCAAAAAAAAAAAAAGAAGAAAGAAATCGTGAGTGGAGTTTAACCGTTTTTTGGCTTTTATCGTTAGAGAGGTGTGTGTGTTTCAGGTGTAAATGCAAGTATTGGGAAAGTGGAATGGATTTTGCTGAGCACGCAAAGTACGCACGAAAATTGCAGACGGATACGCCGTTTGTATTTTTTTGTATTAAAGCGGTGCAGTTGTAAGTTGCGCTCTTTTTACTTACATTTCCTTTTTTTTTTTCTTTTCTTTCTTTTTTTTGGTCTTTTTGGGTCCACCGATCCCAAGGTTCTTCTTCTTCTTCTTCTTCTGCTGCTGGGCCACCCCCAGGCCCACTTATGCATCGGCTACCTTCCACAATGTTTGGCTTCTTGATTACAATTAAAAAAAGTGCTTATAACTTATAAGCACTCTTTACAAGCCAAAATCTTATCGTTGTAAAATGTTCAGATATCTTATCACAAATATTTTATGAAAGTTTAAAACAAATTGTACGGATATAAGTAATTCATCCTCGACTTATTTTTTGCAACTATAAATAAAAACGTCGTATCGTAGGTATTTTATGAAAATTTAAAATAATTTTTACTTTTTTCTCTAGCTTGTTGGATATCCTTTTATTATTTTCATATTCGAATTTCAACAAAGCTCACAAATTTGAGGATCTGATTTTATTTAGATTCATTTTTACTATTGTATGCACTAGATTCTTAATAAAAAGTAATTCTTGTAAAGAATATCAATAACCCGATGATTCATGGTATAATGTTACTTTAATATGCTTTTTATTTTTAGATTGATAAACAGAATGCCAAAATGGTGGGGAAATACAACTTCCAGGAACATGGGCATGAGAAAAACATGGATTTAAAAATTTGAAACTCTTTTTTTTGTAATAAAATTTAAATTGAAGTGTTAATTCGTAAATGTATTTCCCAATTTGCTCAAAAGAGAGGTGTCTTATTAACATTGGAGAAATAAGTTACAAGAGAGGTCGTAGGATGGGTGTTTATAAACTACTAACCCTAAGATTTTATTTCATCACTGTCAAATATGAGAATTTTACATGTAAATATGATTATTTATAAGCACGTTCAATAAATTTCTCACTTAAGTCATATGTCATCTACTTATTTTATATATGAAAGCAACTACCAAAGTGGAGCAAATTTTGCCTCCCAAACCAGACCAATGGCCTGCTACCGCGTGGTGTTCCATGTTGCTGCCAAATGTTGCTCCGCTCTCTTCTTTTCTTTTTCAAAATTTTGGTTGATTAACATGCTTAGGTTCCCAAATAAGCCATATGCTTAGCTTCCCAAATAAGTCACTTTTTGTTTTTAACTTGTAATTAATTAGAAATCAAAGATATCTCATATATTCTATCAATAATATTTAACATATGCACAAATTTAAAGTAGAACCAAACATATCTCGCCTCAATTTGTGCTAAGCATTATAAAAAGAATGACAAAAAGTTATTTCCTGAAAAAAGTTTCCAAAAATTAGTAGAAGTGTTCAACTAATATTATACAGGTTCAAGTATTTAAATTTTCACTATTTACTGTAAGTATTTACTAAATTTACTGTATGTCAAATAGTATAATTTGAGTTTCTATTCTCCTTACACATCCAGTGAACAAGTTGCGTATAATATGCTAACTTATTACATATTCTACTATTTGGTTTTGGACATCCTTATTATAAAGATCAACATAATTAATAGAGCACCGTAATTAATGAATTTACTTTTTCGTTTTATTACATGTTCTGTAGCACAGGTTCCATGCTAGTTTTAGTTTTAAATGTGAAATGTAAAATGATTTTGGTGGCCATGCACAAGTCAAACATGTTGGCTTTGAAATTGAAAATTGAATGCAAGATCAAAGACTGTGCATTGAAAATGGAAGGAGCACGCAAAGTTCTCACAAACATTCAAGATCAAGTTGAAAATGAATTGCACCTATGGTAATAAAGTGGTAAATTTTGTCAAGCTTATTTAAAATTTTTGTTCTAACTTTGTCTATAAATACCTGGAGATGGATGAAGGCTAAGCACCAAGCAAACCACAAACATTTAGAGAAAATAAGAAAGAATTCTCCTAAGTGTTTATTTATTCCACTTGTTATATAAATTAGTGCAAAGTGAGTTTTTCCTATTATAAGAGAAAGTAAAATAGTTTTCTTTTTATTTTAGAAAGAAAGTTATAAAATACTTTTATACATAGCGAAATCTTTTTTACTTGCCCGTGATTTTTCTTTTAATTTATTTAAAGGTTTTCCTTTACTTGCCCATAATTTTTCTTTCAATTTATTTAAAAGTTTTCCAAGTAAATTTTGGTGTCTCAATTATCCATTTTTCTCATTTTCTATTTTAACTGCGTAATCTTGTTTCGACAGTCCTATTATTCCGTTGCACCACACCTCAACATTAAAGAAGGACAATATAAATTTAAAGTGTATCTAAGCAAAATAGGTAATACTTCTATAATAAATCAAAGAGTTGACCTTTTGGTATTAGGAACTTATCATTTTCAATGCTTAATTTTAAAACAAAAGTGCATACAATGGGTATTAGAATAATCTCTAGTTAAATTTTAAAACAAAAGTGCATACAATGGGTATTAGAATATCTTCAAAGTACGTTAAAAAAACTTGTAAAATAACAAAAAACTTTATTCTTATCTAAGAACACCCATCCCCTCAATTTACTCCTCCAATAGTATCAGTGCATTCTTTTAAATAAAATTCCTCGAAGACTTATACAAAATTGTGTTTCCAAAAAGTGAATTTTCAGCTGTAAATGCTAAATTGCCTTGTAAGTACAAAATGCTTGTTGAATAAGGACCTTTTCAATAATCTACGCCAAACATCTCCTCCATTGTATTTAGTAATACTTTCTATGTCACACCGATTTCGTGGGATTAGTATATCATTTGACTTTTGATGAGTTGGTTTCTTCAGAAGGATTTAGATTTGCCGTCATGCTCGACGCAGAAAGCTAGGCAGGTACGCATCAAAAAAGGTAAAGAAATAATTAAATTAACAAAGATTTTAGAGAAGCAGATGGGGACATGTGACGTCAAATATTGGCATCGAAGGAATCAGATCTAAGGAACGTGGAATCATGCGATGACGATGAAACTTATGGAGTAAGATAAGACAGATTACATGGCAGCTTTTGCTGTCTTTGTATTATATAGAATTCGTTTTAGATAAGGTTATATTTAAATATTTTAAAATTAAAAAAATAATACAATAATATTTTTTAATATATCTATTTAGTTAGATAATTTTAATATTTATGTTACTTCATATTTTTTGTTTAAAAAAATTAAAACTTAATGCGGTATTTGTGGAAGTATGGACGAGGATGTCTAAACAATAAAATTTAAATGTCAAATGCCAATGTAAATCATGATCCAAGTTCGATCATAATCCCCTACTATGAGTCAGTGCTCTCAATTTATATAATGCTCATTATAGAAGCATGTCGTACGCACAATATTTATCATTTGGTGGTCGAATTGTGCTAGTTATTACGATAGTGGAGATTCGCATTTCTCTTGTAATAAACAAAATAGAAATACTTGTGGAGGTCGAAACACGGGACGTGGGATATCATTGTGGTTGATTGTGAGAGGAGGAGGGTGGGTTGGCGATTCGGAATTAAATGAGGTTAACTCTTAACTGTCAAAGTGGGGGGAAAAAGTGGAGAGGTGATAGGCATCTGAATCTGATGCTACTTTTCCATGACTCATTCATTCATTCAAGCGGCTTGAATTGGGAGTGATCAAGTGACGTCGACGTGAATGCTCATGACTCGCGAGCATATGAACTAAGTGGGGACCCCGGAGTGGCTTTTTAACTTGACGGAAAAGGAATAAGAAAGGGTTTTTTAAAAATTAGTTTATTCTACACCAAAAAAGTAAAAAAAAATAAAAGGCACATAATAGAAGACAAATAAGAAAGAAATATCAAGGCTGTTTTCACCATTTTCATGCAGCATAAAATGGTGCCTCGACCTTTGGTTTTTCAATTTTTAGTAAGTTTGTAGCCATTGGTGCTTGGATTATGTATGTGTTATATGATAATTCTAACTCTCTTGCTAGATTGAAGGTACAAGTTTTATCAATCATTTTGGTTTAACCTTGATTATGTCTGCAAACTTTCCTTAGTTCTTTAAGATTTTTATCTTTTATCTTCTTCTATTTTTCAATATTGACTATGCACCTCCACATCTCTCGTCATGTCACCGCATGATAAATTGAATCACTTGTATAATTAGAATAGGTTCTCTTTATTTTGTTTGGTTGTATTCTTATCTCGGGAACTAACTAAGCATTGCAAAATTCTGTTTTGTATATATGAATTTCTTTTTGGTAATTTGATAGACTTTTATATTAGGTATCCATGTTGTATACAAGATCTTATAAGAAGAATATGTCTTTATAATTTTTATTTTTTAACAAAAACTTACAAATTAGATATAAATTATGCTTGGAATAATCGGTTATTTGTTCAGTATAATCAATTAATTGCTTCAAATGATTATTATATGATATAGTCATTGACAAATAACAACAGAATGTTGGAGGCCAAACAATTAAAATTGGGATTTGGAATTTTGCAACTTCGAATATTCTTATGTTCTTATCACATTGTTCTTATTCCTACCTTTTCATTTTGTTCTGAAAGGAACATATGCTCTATTTTTATGATATTACACGTGATCAATCTAATCTATAAATAGTCCACCTTTGAGTATCTCTTTACCAGTGTACCATTATAAATTCATGAGTTTTTCAAAACCAAACTACGATAATAACAAAGGAATGACGGATGGAAAAAAGTAAAATGGGGGATTTGGATTTTCGCAAATTTGAATATTTTTATCGTTTTCACATTGTTTTTAGTTTTCTATACTTCCTTTTTCTTCTAAAGGGCATATATGCTCTACTTTTTATGATGTTATACATGATTAATCTAATTTCTCACGTGAAATGTAGTCATGGCTTCATGATATACCTTGCACTATTGGCTTGAGTGCAAATAAGGGCTTTTCTTGATTGATTCCTTTTAAAAATGTTTTTTTTTTAAAGGTCTTTTTTCAAGGAACTAAAAATTTTGACTTTTTAAAAAGACTGATATTTAGCTTTTCCTCAAAATTTCGGATTTTCTTTAATCAAATTCAAATATTTATTGTAAAAAAATGTATTTTCTCCATATATATAGAGAGAGAAAGAAACCAACCAAACAAGTCCTAAATCATTATTGACAAATAAAACCTTGACGCAACTGTCTGCAGTAACCCATTTGGCTAACCGTTATGTTTTTATTTTCCTTGAATATATATATATATATATATATATATAATTGTTTTCTAATGAATATATTAAATGCTCTAGTTTCATAACAATTTGATTAGGCATCTTTACCAAACAAAGGTACTTTCATTAACGACCATAATTAGTCAACTATGTTAGTTTTAATTATAATTCCAAGCTTGCCAGGTGTATAAACTTTACAGCTTTTAAGACATCCATAATTCATAGTATTAATTATCACACGAGAAAGGAAATGTTAAACTAGCATCGTGTAATAATTCTCAACGATTATATCATTAATTAGTACAGAGATGCATTTATAATATTTAGTATAACTTATAATTCAAAAAGGCTTATAATCATAAGTCAACATGTAAAAAGCTAGATATATGTGTAGCTCAACAACTACGTGTATAATCACAAATTGAAAAATATTATTGAAGCAACTTTACAAGTCTTATATATGTTATACTTCAAAAGATAATTAAAGATGTAATTTTCATAAAAAAGAACAAGGAAAAAAAAACTTATGATCACACTAAGGATATAGACAATGCAACATAGTGATTGTAGCTTTGGGAATTATATTTTTCAAAGTTTGAACTAACAACATTGTGGGTTTATTTTGTAAAGAAAATTGCATGGGGTCGTCTAATAATTTATATAAAGCCATCCCATAATTTTCTTGAAGAAAGTAATTTGTTTTGTAATATAAAATTGAATCATCTTTTCAAGAGAATTAAAATTCTAAAATAAATTTAATTTCAATTTTTTTTTCAAAAATTAAAAGCTTGAAATTCTGAAAAATAAATTTTTTCCCCCACAATTATATAGAAAATGTTTTTAGAGAAAAACCCAATTCTTTGGGCGCCTTCCGTTGTGAGCAAAGGATGTGAAGTGGGTTATTATGAAACAAAAGGGGTTAAAGTGTCAACATTATAAAACATGAGGGTGCAAGAAATAAATATTCCCAAATCAAAATAAACAAACAAAGAAATTCATCTTCTCCGAGGTAGGGTTTTGCAGCGAAACCATGGCTGAGCAAATCTGCAGAGCTCTACGCGATGGATCTGTCGAAGGTGAGCACGCGCCAGCTCTCACTATTAGGGACTCCATCGACGCGCCTCTCGGACACTTGGTTTTCAATCACGTGTTCACACAACTTTGTTCCAACATTTTATCCTCAAAATCTCAATCACGGTAAGCTAATATATGTAAATTTAAATTTAAAAAATAAAAGAAATTTAGCTTAAATTTTGTGTTTTTTGTTTAATTTATCTAAATTTCATGGTTTTTGTAGAGGCATTGTACTGGTTGTGCTATCTCAGAGCCCGTCATACTATGCCGAATTGTTGAAAAGTCGAGAAATTGACGTTGCATCATCGAATAAATGGTTAGTTTATTAATATGTTAAAAAGTTATTAATTTGTTATTTATTGAGTGTAAAGTTATGATTTTTTTTTTTTTGGGTGAAAATGGAGCAGGCTTAGGATTTTGGATTGTTATACGGATCCTCTAGGTTGGAAAAGCCGACTTGTGGAGATTGGAAGCATTAGTAATGCTTTTGTTGAGAGTTCAGTTAAACCTACTTTGTGGGAAAATGTGAAGGATTTGGATAAGTTATCCTCTAAAATTATCGAATTGGGCCGAGGTATGATGCAAATGGAGATGCAATTGTAATTATGTATCTTTTGGTCATCATTTGAACTCTGGACTGTTTTTAAGTAATTTATGTGGTCTCAGAAATGGTTGGAGAAGGCAAACAACGGTTTGCAGTTGCCATTGACCTGGTAAGCTTGCTCTCATTATGTAAATTGCTGCAAAATCTTGAAGTCAACTGATTTTGCATGTTGCCAAATATCATCGGACTAAATGCCAACAGCCTTTGTTTTTTGAATTTATCTGCATATGGATATTGTCAAATGTGTCTAATATTCTCCAATGAAAGGAAGCTTTCTAGAAAGAATCAGTCTCGTATGATGAAGCAAAATGACTAGCGGTGTCTAGATTTGTATTATACATGCTGAAACTTTCTATGGAGTCGCTGGTTTTTTGTTACTTTTCAGGTTGTCCATACAGAAGAAGCTTCCTAGGGTGAAGCGGTCTTTGTCTAATGAAGCATATGACCAGTAATGAGTAAATTAATATATGTACACTATGAAACTTTCTAGAGTTGCTGCTGATTTCTTACTTTTTAGGTTGTTAAACGAGAAGCTTCGCAAGGAATCAGTCTTTTGTAATGAAGCATGATAAGTTACCACCTTATCTAAAAGATTAGAAATTTAGAATAGTGTTTGTTGTATTTGTTTATTCTGTTCATGTGATTTGACCCATGTCCTTCAGCTTTGATACCTTGATTATTTACCATCTTATCTAAAAGTTTAAGCCTCGAGACAAGAGTTTGTTGTATTTATTTATTGTGTTTAACAAAACACTTAAACAGCAACGACTAGATTCATATTTCTACACGGTGAAACTTTCTAAGAAATTGCTGCTATTTTCTTAGTTTTTAGGTTGTCCAAAGAGAAGAAGCTTCCGGTGAAGAATCGATCTTTTAGAATGACGTGTATGATCAGTAATGACTAGAGTCATACCAGATTCATATCTATGCTTGGTGAAACTTCCTATAAAGTTGCTGGTGTTTCTCATTTTTTTAGTTTGTCCACGGAGAGGAAGCTTCCTAAAATGTCAGCAATCACTAGATTGGTATTTGTACAACAATGAAAATTTGCACGGAGTTGCTGGTACTTTAATTACTTTCTAGGCTGTCAAAAATCATGATGAGTACCATTTCTGTTGTATGTTGGTCGACTTACACTCATGGTGGCATTTTACTGGTGATCCAATAATTTGATCTACCGTACTTGTGCCTTTCTCTGAGGTTACTGGGACCTTTGCAACTGACATGGCTTAATACAGCCAAAAGAATTTTTCTGACATGGTTAGTCTATCAAAAATATTGTTACTGCACATGATAATTTAGGCACTTTCGTGGACTCTTGATAATGCTGAAATCAAGATTGCAACAAGAAGTCTTCTGTAGGAAGTACAGTAAGTCATAATCCCCGAGTGTTTCTGCATGTGCAAATGGCATATTTATTAGAGTGAAACATTCTTACTATATGCAATAAGATCAACTTCATAAACTTACATTTAAAACTAATGCATTACAGTTGGGGTAATGTAAGAAAGTTGTACCTCTTCCTAGTTCCTATTATTTCAACACAAAATTAATAGAAAGATTAAGGGGTCTGCTTGATTTGTGCATTTTGGCGGCTCTGATATTGAAGTTACGTTCTTTAACGTGCTTCAGAGTTCCTTGCACTTAAATATGTTTTAAAGTTAATGTTCTGAGGTGAACTATTTTTCTATCAATTCAATATATTTCAACATGGATGTTGTGGAGAAGATTTTTTTCAGTTGTCACCACTCTTTTGTTTCTTATACAATTCAAGATCATATCTTTGTGGAGAAGATTTTTTCAGTTGTCACCACTCTTTTGTTTCTTATACAATTCAAGATCATATCTTTTTCAGTGTAGCATGTCAAAAGATTTTCTATAATGTGTTGTGTATAAGACTGCCTGAGGATGTCAAATTCTTGCTTCTTTCCAGGTAAGTGAGATGTACAGACATGCACCCCTCGCTTCGGTTGCTGGCCTCTTGAGCAACCTTCGTGGTCATGGTAGGTTTATGCTCCATTTTCTTTATCTCCTGTTTCTGTTTTCCTATAATGTACAGAAGTGCTAACATAAGGTTCAATTGGAAGTAGTATGTGGAAGATGTTAAACTCTTAACTTATTAATGACAATAGAAATGATAAGATACATTTTTTTTGGTTGGGAATTAGCAATAAAATTCTGTAATTTTACATCTCTTACTTTTCAAAAAAAAGTAATTTTGCATCTTTTGCTGGAGTAAAATTATGAAGAGTATAGAGCCTTAAAGGACGTGTCATTTTGCAATCTGGAAAGCAGCCACTGTTTTTCCCTCTTATAGTTGTGATATAGCTCCCTGCTTCTAAATTTTGGGCAATGATGCTATCTTTCAGCATGGAAAAGTTTGTAATTAGCACCTCTTTATGCACTGCACTTCATAATCTAAATTTTATATGCAATGGAACACTTTTCCAGTCAAATTTATTTAACAACCGCATTCTTGGAGACAATAAGCCATCCAAACATGTTGAGACAAGTGAAAGAAGCTCCAAGTTTTGGAAATCTCTATTCTCTTGGATATTTAGATATTAGATTTATTACTTCATCAAATGGTTATTTGTAATCTCTTTCGTTTCCATCTAACTTTATTCCCTGTGAAAAGACCATTCATATATGAACTTCCAACCATTAACTTTTTGTTGCAGACCAGGTTTCGTGTGTGTTTTGGTTATTACATTCTGACCTTCATGAAACAAAGGCAGCTGCTGCTCTGGAATATATGTCCTCAATGCAGGCTAGCATAGAACCAATAGCCCAAGTAGCAGATGGACAGAAATTCAACTCTGAGAATATCTCCTTGATTGAGCAAAATTTCAGGAAAGGGAAGTTCTATGTACGCTTCAAAAGGAGGAATGGACGCGTGAGGTTGATGGTAATACTTTTCAACTGCCGTAAACCCAAAAAATCCAGCTTCTGCTGATAAGCAATTGGATTATCTAATTTATTTAAAACATTGTATAGAATGAAGAGCTTTCCGTTGAGCAGTCAGGGATTAAATTTGTGCCAGTTTCTTCTGAAAATGAGATGGTTGCCCAAAGCATTGTACCTAAGGTTAGCTATGTTTTCTTAATTTGATGGGACTCCAAGTGGACTCTGTGCTGTATTTCCTCCTTATATGCATATGTGACCAATCACATTTCGACATATGTAAGCAATAAGGCAACATGTGCACAAGAAAGGAAATTCTAGTGATTTGCAGCAGTAAGTAAAAAATTTGTTACAAGTACTCACAGATGTTCTTCTGCAGGTACAATTCAATCTGCAGCTGTCAGAGAAGGAGCGAAATGACAGAGAGAAAGTTGTACTTCCATTTGAGCACCAAGGTATGCAAGCTGTTTAGACATTAATTGTGAGGTTATACCAATTATACCTCTCGTAAGAAGCTAATTATATATCTATTAACTTTGCTCTTCTGGAATTGCAATATTTCTCAAGTTAATCTGCATTCCCTTGATTTGCTGCAGGAAATGGTAAAACCATTCAAATCTATGACGGTCGCAGGTCTCTTGGTGAGAACAAAAGTGAGAAAAAACATGAAGCTGCTGATAAATTGCAGAAAGTTGAGGATTCTGGCAGGGGGGAGATTATATATTTTCGTGATTCGGACGATGAGATGCCTGATTCTGATGAGGACCCTGACGATGATCTGGACATATGATGCCATTCATGAAATTTTTGCCATTCTTGAAAATCAAGAGATGATAAAGTCAATGAAGGGAGACATTTGGTGAATCCCTGAGATGCGCAAAAATTGCTAGCTACGCATTGAACATGCTATTAGATATTGGAGGTGACACGAAAATTCAATGCATTGAAGGTCCTCTTAGGTAGGCAAGGCAAAAATGTCCTTTTCTTTGCAGTGTCATTTACCATCTTACAAATATTGATCTAGTGTAGTTTTTTAGGTGGCAATGGTGTTCTTCTGCTTCACATCTTTTTGATTGTATATCTCTATCATCTTAGTTGTATCAAGAGTTGATGGAAGCACTATAGTTTTTGAAAATCCCAAGGGAGTTATTAGATAAGTTTTCAAGTACGTTAAGTAACTAATTCAACAAATCATAGGAGTAACATGCATGTAACCCAATTTTAATTCAATGGAAATGAGCCTTCCGTACTGAAGCATGAGTGCGTTTTCGAGACAAAAAGACAGTAGGCTTATGTTTTTAAATTCTAGATGTTAAACAATATTAACTAATGATGAATCAAAAAATGGAAAGTCACCTTTAAAAAAAACAGAGAGACAGAATCCGTCCCAAGAGTCGAAGTCGAATGAATTTCTGTACACGCTACTATCGTGAAGTAACTGATAGGACCCTTTCTAGTAAGGGGTAAAGAATGAGAGAGCCTGGCAATTAGTGTCCTACAGCAATATGCCACCAGACTAGAAAAATAAATCTGACTGAGCAATAGGTGATCTACTGCTAGTCCTTGAAGATGAAAAGAATATGATACTGTAGACGATTTTGGTCTCCTCCATACTCTTCAAGGGCTCCAGCTCAAGTCAATGAAACCTGTAGATAAGTCAAATAAAATTACACAAAACAATTCCACTATTGGATATGGAAAACTATTGAAATTATACAAAAGTTTCATCATTCAGGAAGGAAATAAAACGCTAAAAGGCCACAGTAGTTGATAGATAACAGGTGAACATTCTTGTAGTACCCTTTGTTGGTCCCTCAAGGAGGCAGCTAGGTTAGCCAAAAGATGATTATTGGTTAAGGCATGTAGATATATTAAAGTGAAAATGCTGCTACAAATAGGAGGTTAATGGGCATTTCCTAATGGGGAAAGGTGTTTTGACAGCATCAGCAGTATCGCGGTCCATCAGGTATACAGATTTAGGCAGGGCAAGTTAAATGGCCAACGCAAGAAGCAACCCATTTCGTTCTGAAGGTCACAAATTCAACTTAATAAATATCATATCCCAGATACTTAACTGAAAGGAAAAAGAGAAGAACAAAAGGTCTGAAGTCTGAACAGGACTGCTTCTGGAAGGCCAAGTTGTCTCAGAGACTCCAATAACAAAATATGGTAACTATTTTGATACATATTACCAGGTAATACAATTCATGGTTTCTGACTTTGAGCTGATCAGTTATCATTATTCTTTGCATCTCTTCTGGATAAACCTTTTATGATTTCAACATCCATTTCCTCAGATGGCTCTTTCTTAGGTAGTGCTTGATCTTCTGTAGATCTATATTTTTCAGAGTTGATCCTCACCACTAGCATAAAAAGTATCCTTTGACTTTTGACTTAGGTGATGGGATGCATATTACATATAAAGACATGAAAATGACTTCCCACCAATAGCCCAAAAGGAGGAAAAAGGAAGTTTTTGATTTTCTTGACACACTCTATAAACAAATTGTTGTATTCTACCACACAAAGCATCATAAGTAATCTATGTCTTTATCATTTATTCCTTAATCAGCCTTCCTTTCTGCATCTATTACAGATTTGTGGAGATAAGTAATATGGTTTTGCACCTATTTCAAAAAGTTTTGGGAAGATACAAGATTGAAACTATATATCTGAGACTAATTATTAGATAAATTTATGACATACTGTTGAGACTAATTATTAGGTAAATTTATGCAATACCAATGGTAACATAAAGGAGAAGATACTGAATCTTGTTCCAGGAAAATTTACATGTGTAAGTGCAGGTTCTTTAGATGATTGAAAGAATTTGTCAAAGCAGATAATACCTCAAGACAAGATGACAAGTCCCAAGTACATGGCTCCACAAAGAAACGCGAATGAAATCATCCCCCTGCAAAAAGTGTTCGTGTTAACATTGTGGCATAGAGATTCACATATGACTGCATTAGAAAAATGACGCACTAACCAATTAAGAAGAGAACATTCTAAGGTTTAGCTAGTCAACTCTTTTTAATGCTAAAATACAGGAAATAGTATTAGTTCATCAGGGGTTACGTTTCACCATCTCTCAGTGGTCTGAAACAACTGCATTACATACAGTATTTTGCAGTACTTAGGTTGTTTCTTACCCTATGAGGGTATGGTGAAGAAATCCCCTGCAGGTATATACCAGCCATAAATAATTTACCATATAACTCCCCATGCAACACCATTACAAGGGCAGGGGCAAACTTCAGCAAACTTCTCAGCATCACTTGAGTGAACCCTCCGAGATATTGTATCATCATATATATCTGCATCATGGTAATCATATCAACGTAAGTTCCCAACTTTAGTAGCTGGTTTTTCAATCTTGGGAAGGTGAATTTTACCATAGACTGAGAATAGACTGTTCATAACACCTGAAAATTGCCAGATCCACATTAATTAGTGAATAGTGAAAAATGAAATCAAGGTATTAAAAAGCTGGATTCACAAAATTAAAATGAGTAATTGTCAAACATTTACCAATGAAGAGAATGACATAGCGAAGTATACGAACTGTTGTTTTTTCTTGCAGAAGCCATACTACACCAATGAAAATGATAAAACCTGGCAATACCACATTAACTTTAATTCCATAAGCAAGAACAACAATAAAATCTGGTGCTGAAGTTATCATGATACAAGGAGACTTACCAATGCAAAGTCCTCGAAGTGTCCACTGTTCAATAAGAGACGTCAATCAATTAAGATTTGGGACATGTTAAACCATAAGAAGATTCAGACAGCAACCTTTCAAAGAAATACATTATGCAAATTAAACTGTTATACGCATATCATATGCATACATTTTTAGCAAGGAAGAACACAATTATCAGAGCAGCAATGAAACAACCGGCAGCTATTTTGGCAGTCAGATCATCTGTTGATGCTAGTACAAGAAGCATTCCCCAGAATGATGACCCAAGATCTGAGCAAAATCAATTAAAGAGGAAATATCATCAAACAGAATAATCATATGCAAAAGACAGTTGACCTAACTTCCGATCATTGACCTACGGTACAGCTCATAGAATGTTCAACCTTCTTTTCTTTGCATTTTTCACCCAAGACATATTACAAGCAGTTATCTTTCTGCAGCAGCAAAAGATAAGAATTTTTGGGAGGAATGAAGATCATCAAGGAGAAAAAGAATATTACATCCAGCAGGCAAGATCAACCAATAGGCACCACCACGTGTTTGTGTTATACCACCCTCATTTGCATGAACTTGAATTCCCTCCACCTGCACAAGAGAGTAAAGTAGAAAACCTTACTTGAGGGACAGAAGGGAACAGTTAAAGGTGTGCTGCTTCAAACAAGACACCATAAGCACGTGCATGAAGGGCTTTTTATTGTTGGGGCTTATAAGCTCCAAAATAAGCAGAGCCAAACGGGCTTTAAGTTGGTTCAATATAATAAGATGTAGAAATATGCAGAGGCTATCAGTCAACGAAGGGGAGATAGATGGATATGAAATTTATATATAATATCCATGGTTTATAGAGCACTTCCAAAAAAGTCTACAGTTTGTCCTATTCCATTCGATTGCATAATAGACAACATAATTGAGGAAATGAGGCTGTTACCTGGCCGCATGTGAGCCAAGCAGCAATGGCATGACTTGCTTCATGAAGAAATACAGTGATGAGCTTGAACGGTGTCAGTAGAAATGTCCTCCACAGCTTCAATATACGAAAGGATGAGCATAGAAACAATTACCAAAGAGGAAATTTGATGAAACAGTCACCCTTGATGGCCAGAAATTGCAAGTTGAAATGCATTCAAGCAATAATGTCAAATCCGGCACAACTCAAACTAAACTAAAACAGTGTCATTGGTTAATAGATGTTATCCTTTTAAATTGGCATGCACGAGTGATAAAAAAAATTGATACTAATACATGAAACTTTCATTTCAACTGAAGCATTCACAATATAGCATACTAGCAAATTGCACTCATATTGTATACGCGTGTTATCAACAAGTGACTTGGACAAGATTTGGTTAATAACATTGACAGTCAACTGAAGAAAGTCACAATACGATGGTAGTTCTGGTGAGCAAGTAGTATATGCATGTTACAGTACTAGTCGAGTTTCTACTTGAAATCCATTTTCTTTCGAAACTGGCATCAACTGAATTTCCTGTTTTTCACATTCAAAAGTCTAATTGTGCACTAAATTTCTTCTCACCATACAGAAATCTCAATGTGCAAATCTAGTGTTTCCTCTTGATAAAACATCTATAGAATAAGCACCCGCCTTCTTGAAAACACCCCAGTTGAAAGCAATCAATTCATCGACAGTACTAGCAAGACTGCCAGTGTGGGCATAAGCCCATGCGTTATTCGACAAGGTAACATGATTAGGACCCAAGATCAAGGACATACTTAATTGATATGCCAGAAATTTAATTTCCTACTCTTCGTTTAGCATGTCAAGTAACATAAATGATAAAAAAATGTGAGTGATTTTTCTCAAGGCTTTATACTATCTTGAGGAATTCAACTCTCTTGAGGTAGCAGCTACTTGGACTAAGACAGAGAATTTATCACAGCCACTTTTAACATCAAGATTACTAGATTAGGCTATAGCAATATACCAAAGTAAGCACCCCGATCTACCACACATCATTACATACCAAAAAGAAAACGTTAATAGCTTGTTTGGATTGGCTTTTTTTCATGGAAACACGCTTTTTCCCTTGGAAAAATCACATTTTTTTTGCAATCAGTGTCTGAATTAAATTCCAAAAAGAACTTAAGACTCTGAAAAGAAAAAACCCAATTGCAGCTTTTTCTAGGAGGCAGAATTGTTAGCTTTTCCAAAAAAAAAAAAACTTTTTTCCAAAAGTTTTAGGGAAAAAAAAATGGTTTTTGAAAAAGTGGTGAGCAAAAGGCAAACAAGTAGTAAAGGGTAAAAAGAAGAGAGAGAAAAAGGGTGTAAAGGGCATACAGCAAGAATGACGACGGTGAAGACACCTATTGTAACCAGAAACGCAACTTGGTCGTGGTTGCAACAATTCTTCAGCTCCCAGTTTGGCTTCCCCATCACCCCTCTCTCTCTCTCTCTCTCTCTGTCTCGCGCGCGTTGGAAAATTCTTTGTTTGGACAAGTCAATACAGATAGAGAGAGAAACAAAGTAGTTTTTCCTTAACAGGGTTGGATGTAAAATGTACTTTGTAAAGACAAAAATACTTTTGTTTTAAAGGCCACGTTGGCTGGGTATTGTTGGATGGAATTTTCGAAAAGAGTAGGTGAATAGTCGCTGCCCGATTGGCTTCTTTTTTCTTGGCCAGCGTAGACCCTTGTCGTTTAATAACTTGCAAATGCCCTTCCCGTCGTCGCCCCCACCTCCGACCCCAACTTTACCCCAGTCGAGTGAAATTTGAATTTAGATCGGGCATTTCTAATGGAATTTAAATTCAAATTATTATTTTTATAAAAAATTTATAAATAATTTTAACTTTTTAAACAATTTGTTGGGCTCGTTTGAATTGACTTTTTTTAAAAGCACTTTTTTCAACAGCTTTTGAAAAATAAATTTTTTTGAGAAGTTGAAAATTCTGACTTTCAAAAAAACCTGTATTTGAGCTTTTTTCAGAGTTTCAGCTGTTTTGAAAATCAAATCAAATAGTTATTACAAGTTTAATGTAACTTTTTCAAGAAAAAAAGTATTTTTTCTTGAAAAAAAGCCAATCCAAACAAGCCTATTGACCTCTCCGCTTTGCTTTTGCTACTACTACTTTGCTGTTAAGTGGAAATTATGACAAAACCACAAACTTATCTCATCGACAATCCAATCCTCGTGACAGGATCAGTCAACTACACACAATTGGCAAACATAAAACACAAAATAACTCATTATTTGCAAGGATATTTCACGTTAATTCTAAGCACAAAACGTGTGTCTGCTATAACTAAAGCCTCGCGATGAAGATTCAAAATATAAACTTTTGTCCCCCATGTGATAGATATCTTCCCTAGCATTATCAACCTTTGTAATGTCCAACTGTAATCACACCTAAGCAAAAAGATAAAGACGTCATACGAGAAAGGAAAATATTATAATTCTCTTGAGTTTGAGGTTTTAAGAACTCATTAAATTGATTCTTTTTAAAACGTCTTTTATAAAATTTTTTTTAAAAAAATACTAGTTTGAAAAGTTAAAACTTCCACCTTTTATAAAATTATATTTGAGTTTTTTAAACTAGTGTGTTAGCTAAATATTCTTTATTGATTTTGATGATGAAAATATATATATGCATTTAACTAAACAGCTTATTGTGAAATGAGAATATCATATGAAGCTTGGAAAATATGAAGATGTGCATAAAGGATCATTTGGAGAAGAGAAAAGTTGAGAATGCATAAGGAGGAGAAGAGAAGACATAAGGGATACCGGACTTATTTTTTTCTTGCTCTTCTTGTGAAATGCCTTTATATTGTGTAGACTTGGCTCAAAACAATTTTCCTTATCATTGCAAAATTTTTCTCAAGTATTGCACTTTTAAAAATATGCACAAATGTATTTGAATGCATTTATTGAGTCAAAATGAATTTTTGGGGTGTTTTCATTCACAACACGTGTTTACATATTTATACAAAATTACTTGGAGTTGTGAAAATACACTTGAGCTTGTTTTTTCAAAGGAATCTGGTTTACTTCATTTCTAGAATGGCCGGACCCTGGTGGTCGACCGGTGGTGGGTGGTCGCGACCTATTTAGAGAGTGAAGGTAAAAGCCGAACCCTGGCCGGTCGGCCAGGCTAAGGCGTCGACCTAGTCGAGAGAGGGTGAAAGGCAAGTCGGACGACCAAGCGGTCGGCCAGTGAGCAGTGTAATAAATGCACTGCCGTTTCTTCTGTCCGAGTTTTTTCAATCCCCTCTCACCTACAAAATCTCCAACCCTCAATCCTCTATAAATACACATTCAAATACAAGTTTTAATCAATCAAGTGAAGTGTGCTAAAGCTTTTATTATCATTCAATTCTTCTTGAGCCAATTCTTGCAATATTTTGAGCTTTCAAGAGCTTATCATTTTCTCTTCTTGAGGAAATTCTCAGATTCAAATTCTTGTCATACTTTGAATATCTACAAACTTTGTGAGCTTAAATCATTGTGAGAAATATCCATTCTTAGCTTGTAAAGTGTGAGGAAATCCTATAGAGTGTAGCTCTTGGGTTCTTTGAAGAAAGACTTCAAAGAGGGTGTAAAATCTTGGTTTGTGCTTCACCAAGTTTTGAAGAAGCATTCTAGTGGAAGTTCTTGAAGTCCTAAGGGAGATTCCTTGGGCGGTGGGCGTAGGCTTGGCGAACCACCTAAAAATCGTTTGTCTCTCTTCTCTTTGCCTTTAAGTTCGTTCTAATTATCTTGCCTATATTGTGTTTGATATATTGCTTGTTAGAGTTGTAAATTTCTGCAAATTTTAAAAACGAAAATTAGCATTTATATCTTAATTCACCCTCTTAAGATATTTGCACCCACAATTGGTATCGAGCTAGGGTTCTACATCATAGTTTAACAACTAGTAGAATTTATAGCAAATATGGAGGAATTTCTATTAAACAAGCACCCTTTTGATGGAACTAATTATGCCTTTTGGAAAATGAGAATGAAAGTGTTTATACAATCTCATGATTATAAAGCTTGGAAAATAATAGAAAATGGACCTATTTTACCTACAAAATTTGAAGGCAATAGGAGAATACCTAAACACGAAAGTGAATGGAATGATGAAGATATAAAATTATTTGAATTAAATCAAAAAGCTTTACATTATTTATTTAATGCTATGAATGCCACTGAATTTGCTAGGGTAATGTGTTGTACTTGACTAAAGAGCTTTGGGATCAATTAGAAGTAACCTATGAAGGAACAAGCCAAGTAAAAGAATCTAGGATTGCCATGCTTGTACATAAATATGAATTATTCAAAATACTTCCAAATGAAAATGTAGAACAAATGTTTTCTAGATTTGTTGAAATTACTAATGGTTTAAAAGCTCTTGGTAAAGATTATTCTAACGTCGAAAAAGTAAGGAAAGTACTAAGGAGCTTGCCATCATCGTGGCAACCAAAAGTCACGATAAAGGAAGCAAAGGACCTGAACACATTGGAGCTCAATGAGCTCATTGGGTCACTCATGACTCATGAGCTAGAGATAAAAGACCATGAGGAGGAAGAAAGGAAAACAAGGAAGTCCATTGCGTTAGTTGCATCAAGATTTTCATCAAGTGACGATGAAGAAGAAGAGGAAGACCTGGAAGATGAGGAGATAACACTTCTAGCCCGGAATTTTAAAAAATTTATGAAATTTCAAAAGTGTACCTCTTCAAGCAACTCCAATTGGAAGAGGAAAGTAAAAGATGGTAAAGAGCTCAAGAAGATGAAAGATGCAAAGGATGAAATAAAGTGCTTCAATTACAACAAGCCGGGACATATAAAAGCAAATTGTCCTAGGCTTTCAAAGAAGAATGAAGGAAAAGCGCTCAAAGCTATATGGGACTTTTCAGAAACCGAAGAAGATGACGAAGAACATCATGAGGTAGCAAACTTTTGCCTCATGGCCAATGAGGATGAGGTACTATCTTCTCCATCTCTATCTATTTACTGTTCATCTAGTGAAGAGGAGGAAGACGAATGTAGTTTTGAGGAATTAAAAGAAGCATTTGCTAAATTACATGATAACCTATCCTTAGCCTTGGCTAAAAACAAGCAAATGCATAAGAGTTTGAAACTTGTTCAAAATGAAAAAGAAATTTTTGAAAAGAAAAATGCTTCACTTATTGAGAAAATAGATGTCTTAGAAAAGGAAAATGATTCATATACTGAAGATTTTGTAAAGATTGAAAAAGAAGTCAATGATTTAAAGAAGAAAAATGAGGATTTGAATAAAATTGTCCAAAAATTTACAAATGGGAAAGAAAACTTTGAAAAACTTCTTGGAAGTCAAAAAATGTCTTTTGACAAAAGTGGTATTGGATATAAACCTAATATTAATCAAAACTATTTCAAAACCTATTTTGTCAAAGCTTCTACTTCTTCATCCCTCTCCTCACAAAAGCCAAATGTTATTTGTACTTACTGTGAAAAGAAAGGACATGTATCATCTCATTGTTATTACAAGAAAATTCGTGATAGAGGATCACATGTTCCATATTGGCAAAGACCGAAGTGGGTGGTTAAAAACAAAACTTAAACTAACACCAAGGACCTAAGGTGTTGGGGACCCCAAATAAAGAATTGCTTTTGAATTTCATGTGTGTAGGTATACAATGAAAGCAATTCAAGCAAAATAAGATGGATTTTGGACAGTGGTTGTTCCAAGCACATGACGGGGAACTCATCACTTTTCTACAAACTAAAAAGAATAAAAGGAGGAGATGTCACCTTCGGACAATAGCAAAGGAAAATTATTGGAAAAGGAAGCATTGGTAATGAAAATTCTCTTGCTATACACAATGTCCTACTTGTTGAAGGTCTAAAATTTAATTTACTTAGTATTAGTCAACTATACGACAAAGGTCATAAGGTAGTTTTTCAATCTTCTAAATGCCTTGTGTATGAATGTGGAAATGAAAAAGTGTTATTTGCAGCTAAGAGAAATGAAAATGTTTACATCGTTGAAATTGATCAACTTATATGTCAACATGTTAAATGTCTATCTGTTGTGCATGATAACACGTGGTTATGGCATAGAAGATTAGGACATGCTAGCATGAGCTTATTGAATAATTTATCAAAGCATGATCTTGTTCGAGACCTACCAAAGCTAAAATTTGAAAAAGATAAAATATGTGATGCTTGTCAATTAGGAAAACAACATAAAACATCCTTCAAATCATTAAATAAGGTTTCAACAAATAGAGCTTTACAACTACTACATATGGATTTGTTTGGACCCATTGATGTGGCAAGCTTAGGAGGATCTAGGTATGCATTTGTTGTAGTTGATGATTACACTAGATTTACATGGGTCATGTTTCTTGCACATAAAAATGAGGCCTTCAATGAATTTGCAAGATTGTGTAGAAAAGTGCAAAATGAGAAAGACTATTTTATAACTTGCATCCGTAGTGATAATGGCACGAATATGTGAATACCCCTTTCATGAACTTTTGTGATGAACATGGCATAGAGCATAACTTTTTGGCCCCTCAAACTCCTCAACAAAATGGGGTAGTAGAGAGAAAGAATTGTACTTTACAAGAAATGGTAAGGACCATGCTCAAAGAACACAATTAGCCAACATATTTTTAGAGCGAAGCTGTTAACACAACATGTTATGTGCAAAATAGAGTATTGATTAGACCTATTTTAAACAAAACTCTATATGAACTATGGTATAGCAAAACACCTAAAGTATCATACTTCAAGGTATTTGGTTGTAAATGTTTTATTCTAAACACTAAGGACCACTTAAGAAAATTGGATTCTAAATCCGATGAAGGAATATTCTTAGGTTATTCCACAAAGAGTAAAGCATATAGGATATATAATAAGAGAACTCTTGTTGTAGAAGAATCAATACATGTTACATTTGATGAGACTAATCCATTTGAGCCGAGAAAGGAAATTGATGATGTAGGTTATCTTTTGAAAAAAACAACACTTGAAGATCCAACTCCAAAAGACAAAGAAACGAAACAAGAAGAAGAACTTCAAGAAAGGAGGTCTCAAGAGAATGAGGAAATCAAACAATGCTCAAACAAAGATGATGAAACAAAAGAACCTCATGAAGATCTACCAAAGAGTTGGAAGTTTGTGAGAAACCATCCTCAAGATCTCATTCTCGGTAATCCAAATGAAGGTGCAAGAACGCGTAATATTAGCACTTTTTGTGAGCATCATGCATTTATTTCACATGTTGAACCCAAAAATGTAAAAGAAGCACTATTAGATGAGAATTGGATAATAGCTATGCAAGAAGAACTTAATCAATTTGAGAGAAATAAAGTGTGGAAGCTAGTTGAAAGACCTAAGGATAGGTAGTAATTGGAACCAAATGGGTATTTAGAAACAAACTAAATGAAGCTGGAATAGTGACTAGGAATAAGGCTAGACTAGTTGCACAAGGATACAATCAAGAAGAAGGAATTGATTATGATGAAACTTATGCTCCTATAGCTAGACTTGAATCCATTCGTATGTTACTTGCATTTGCATGTCACATGGACTTTAAACTTTATCAAATGGATGTAAAAAGTGCATTTTTAAATGGATTCATTGAAGAAGACGTTTATGTTGAACAACCCCCTGGTTTTGAAGATTCATGTTTTCCTAATCATGTGTTTAAACTAGAAAAGGCTTTGTATGGCTTAAAGCAAGCACCTAGAGCTTGGTATGAAAGACTTAGTGGATTTTTGGTTGAAAACAATTTCGAAAGAGGAAAACTTGATTCAACCTTATTTATCAAAAGAAAAGACAATGATATTCTACTTGTCCAAATTTATGTAGATGATATAATTTTTGGTGCTACTAATATTTCCTTGTGTGAGAATTTTTCGAAGTGCATGCATAAGGAGTTTGAGATGAGCATGATGGGAGAATTAACCTTCTTCCTCGGACTTCAAATCAAACAAGCAAAAGAAGGGATCTTTATAAATCAAGCCAAGTACACCAAGGAAATCATCAAGAAATTTGGACTTGAAGATGCAAAGGAGATTGGAACTCCCATGAGCCCTTCAACTAAGCTAGACAAAGATGAGAAAGGTAAATCGAACGAGAAGAAATATAGAGGTATGATCGGTAGCCTATTATATTTAAGCGCCTCTAGACACGATATCATGTTCTCGGTGTGCTTATGTGCTAGGTTTCAATCAAATCCTAAGGAAATTCACTTAACTGTAAAAAGAATAATAAGATATCTTAAGGGTACAATTAATTTAGGACTTTGGTATGCTAAAGGAACATCGTTTGATTTATGTGGTTTTTCCGATCTTGACTATCTTTGGCTGCAAAATAGATCGTAAAGCACTAGTGGAACATGCCAATTCCTAGGACATTCCTTAGTATCTTGGTCTTGTAGGAAGCAAAATAGTGTTGCAATTTCTACCACTGAAGCTGAATATATTGCAGCAGGTAGTTGTGTGGCATAAATATTGTGGATGAAACAAAATCTACTTGATTATGGATTGAAGTATAATCATATTCCTATATATTGTGATAATACTAGTGCAATTAATCTTACTAAGAATCCAATTCAACATTCAAGAACTAAGCATATTGAAATTAGACACCATTTCATTAGAGATCATGTACAAAAAGGAGATATAATTCTTGAATTTGTTGATACTTTACATCAAGTTGCTGATATTTTCACCAAACCTTTGAATGAGGATCAATTTTGCAAGATTAGGAAAGAAATTGGAATGGTAAAATGTGGCTAAATGGGATATATATGTGTTTCTGTGGCTTGGGTATGAAAATTAAAACATTTTTGAACTTTCTGACCCAGCCGGTCGACCAAAGCCGGTCAACCGACTAAGGTCTTAGGCGTCCGGCTAAAGCAGAAAATTTAATTTGCTCTCTGATCCAGCCGGTCGACCCTCGCGATCAGCCGGTCGACCGACTGAACGCGATAAGGGTTAAAATTAGGGGTTTTCACCCCAATTTCACCACAAACTCTCAAAATTCTTTCAACCCTTACCCAATTTTTCTTCAATCCCATCTCAAATCTTCAACTTTACACCGATTTCTTCCCAAAATTGGTTTACCCACTTCAAAAAAAAAAAACATAGTTTTCTTCGATTATATCTACAAAAACAAGGCAAAATCATGGTGAATCTAAGAGGGAAGAGTCAAGCGCGTGGGAGGAAAGGGAAAAGGGCAAGAACGCAATCTCCACCACCACCACCACCTCCAAAGATCAAAGATTCAAGGGAAGCAATCTATTATCTACGGTAAATACGTTGTAGACTCGATTTTCTTTGGTACAGATATATTATCGTTATTTGATAGATGGGCTACCTTTTGCACTTGAATTGTGATGTACAAGACAAGCTAGTGGTTGAATTTTATGAAAATCGGAGATAAGTTGTAGAAGTCCAAGATTAGAATTAGCCTCAACGGTTTGTGGAGTAGAATTTGTGCTTAATGAGGATATTTTGCATAAAATATTTCATATACCGGTTGAAGGAAGGACATTATAATAGTCAAGGGTGGCGGAAGGAATTAGGGAACTGGCATCCCGGGAGAAGTAATAAGATTTATGTGGGAGAATGTAGGACCTAGAGATCAAAACTTGATTCTTCCAATGTTAAGAGATGTTGATGTTAACACTAGGCTTGCCCTTAAGATTATGAGTGAAATAATTATTCCTAGGAATATAAATGATGGAAAGATTCCAGTTATGGATGCATATATTTTCTGACCTTAGGAAGGGAAAAGAGATAGCCTTGCCTTTCCTTATACTTCAACATATGCTGCACATTAGTGGAAAGGACGGAGGGAAAACAACTACTCCGGGAAATGGAATGGCTTTAATGCATATCTTCTCATATTTTAGAATTTTCTCAAATGCTCCATATAAGATATTCGCTTGGAATTTCGATATGTTATATATAAACTTTATAGGCATTAACTGGTATAATATGGAGCCAATAAACAGAGAGACATTCAAAGTTTGCCCCAAAGTACTCATGCTGCCATTAGATATAGAACTAAGAAGGGCACTACCTTCACCGACCCAGTGTTTGGTACTACAGCAGAAAACCTTGATGACATGGCTGGTGGGGTAGATATAAACTTTGGAGAAGATGAAGGGCTAGAATTTGAGGGAAATCCTAACATAGGCATACCTGGAACAATACCTATGGTTGTTAGTTCCTCTGAAGAAGAGGAAAACACTGAGGAAGCAACTCTTATGCGAGTATTAAGAGAGTCTAGGGAGCAAGAGCATTTTGAGGAGCTTGAGAAGAAATTCGTCGGGAGCTGGTTCTAGCTCAGGGGACAACAAGAAGACACTTCTATGATGGCTTAGATCCTATCTCACTCTAGGCCTTAAACACGGGTATGAGTGACATGAGGACAACTATGGCAAGCCAATGGGATGAACTCACCACCGGAGACAACACATTGATTACGAGTAAGCGGCTATGAAGACGGACATGAGAAACTACTTCAAGGATCACCATGATGACGCGCCTTGATCTTTATTTTCTTCACTTAAAAACAATTTTCAGTTTTGTTGATTTCTAGTTTAGTTGACTTCATACCTTTCTTTCCTAACTTTATGTTGATTTTGATGATGCCAAAGGGGGAGAAGTTTGATGAAGTATGAATTGATGAATTTGATGATTTGATGAATGTGATGATTATGATTTGATGAAGTATATTTGATGAATATGGTGATATATTATGATATATGTGATTTATGCATTTTTTTGTGATATAGAATATCCATGCTTTGGGTGATATGTTTGCAAATTTGATAATCAAAGCACTTGTTAGAAGAATGCATATATTAAGGGGGAGTATTCTTTTCAAATCTTAAAAATATTTGTCATCATCAAAAAGGGGGAGATTGTTAGCTAAATATTCTTTATTGATTTTGATGATGAAAATATATATATGAATTTGACTAAATGACTTCTTGTGAAATGAGAATATCATATGAAGCTTGGAAAATATGAAGATGTGCATAAAGGATCATTTGGAGAAGAGAAAAGTTGAGAAGGCATAAGGAGGAGAAGAGAAGACACAAGGGATACGGACTTATTTTTCTTGCTCTTCTTGTGAAATGCCTTTATATTGTGTAGACTTGGCTCAAAACAATTTTCCTTATCATTGCAAAATTTTTCTCAAGTATTGCACTTTTAAAAAATATGCACAAATGTATTTGAATGCATATATTGAGTCAAAATGAGTTTTGGGGTGTTTTCATTCACAACACGTGTTTACATATTTATACAAAATTACTTGGAGTTGTGAAAATACACTTGAGCTTGTTTTTCAAAGGAATCGGTTTACTTCATTTCTGGAATGGCGGAACCTAAGTCGGCCAGGTGAGGGTGGTCGCCTACTATTCAGAGAGTGAAGGTAAAGCGGACCACTGGCCGACCGACTAAGGCGTCCGGCCTAGTCAGAGAGGGTGAAAGGCAAGCCGGACGACCAAGCCGGTCGATCGGCTGAACGGGGCTGTAATAAATACACTAGCCGTTTCTTACCGTTCTGTCCGAGTTTTTTCAATCCCCTCTCACCTACAAAATCTCCAACCCTCAATCCTCTATAAATACACATTCAAATACAAGTTTTAATCAATCAAGTGAAGTGTGCTAAAGCTTTTATTATCATTCAATTCTTCTTGAGCCAATTCTTGCAATATTTTGAGCTTTCAAGAGCTTATCATTTTCTCTTCTTGAGGAAATTCTCAGATTCAAATTCTTGTCATACTTTGAATATCTACAAACTTTGTGAGCTTAAATCATTGTGAGAAATATCCATTCTTAGCTTGTAAAGTGTGAGGAAATCCTATAGAGTGTAGCTCTTAGGTTCTTTGAAGAAAGACTTCAAAGAGGGTGTAAAATCTTGGTTTGTGCTTCACCAAGTTTTGAAGAAGCATTCTAGTGGAAGTTCTTGAAGTCCTAAGGGGAGATTCCTTGGGCGGTGGACGTAGGCTTAGCCGAACCACCTAAAAATCGTTTGTCTCTCTTCTCTTTGCCTTTAAGTTCGTTCTAATTATCTTGCCTATATTGTGTTTGATATATTGCTTGTTAGAGTTGTAAATTTACTGCAAATTTTAAAAACGAAAATTAGCATTTATATCTTAATTCACCCCCCTCTTAAGATATTTGCACCCACATAGTGTAAATACTTACGCAAAAAATATGTGAAATATTTTTAAAAAAATATTTTTCATAGAAAAAATCAATCCGAACAGACTTTAAATTAAGATAAGTTCAAAAACAGAGGGTAATGTGGTCCTAGTAGTGCTAACTTTCTTTTTCACTTTCAATTGTGGTCCTTAACAATCGTATTTTCTTGATGTATTAATATAGAGAAATGATTTGTCCTCATAAATGGGAAAAAGGAAAAAATGCATATCCAACATTCACTATATTCCTTTGATGAACAAGTAATGGACAAGCTCAGCCAAAAACAAGTAATGGACAAAATTTCTCGAGAGTTAATTGGGCCACTGAATAAGATCATGGCTCTGAGAATATTGGGCCCAGATTTTCTCTGTCATCTCCAGAATGAAATAGTTTAGTAGAGGCCCTTGAGCCCACATAAACTTGGGGCCTGGGAACTTTCCTATATTCCTATGTTAGCAGGCTATTGTAAGTAGTGGCTCTCAATTGTCCTTATGAATTGGGATAACCCAGATGGAAATGAATGAAATTCATAGTGACACTGGATTTTGATACAAACTTTATTGCGAGAAGAGGGATTCAGAGAAATTTACTCAATAGAAATATTTGTGGAGCATGGCAAACTTGAGCTGTGGTATTCGCTTTTTATCAGTTAGTTGTATTCCCACTTTAACCAAAGAGAGAGAAAGAAAAAAGAACAAGAAGTTATATTCTTGTTGGAATGTGTTTATAGTTACATCTTGTACGATTTTTCCGGAATGAATATTTACTAACAGCGGCAAAAATCCAAAATCTTTGATGTTATTTGACGGACAATAATTTCTATATGTCTATTATGAATGACACTCCTTGAGATCGATAAACTTTGTGGATCTTATTAACCAAAGAGATACATGTTTAATTAACATTGTGGTTAGCTTAGCACCAATCAAGAATCCTCACAGAATTTGCAAAAATCAAGTTTCGTGGATTAGGGGAGAACTCAAGTGGTCGAGATTATTTCTTTCAGTCGTAAGGTTTGGGTTCAATTTCATAGGTTGGGGGTTTAACAAAAAGAGGAAAAAAAAAAAAGAACTGTCACGGAATTCCAAGCATTCTTGTTATGCATTCGTTCCCTTATTTCACTTAAATTAGCTTCATTAATTTGAATTCATTACACTTCTTGATGCATTTTGATTATGTTTTCACATCAATAGTAATTCCACTGTTTCGCTGATAGACTGAATGAGAAATTCAGATTCAGAAAACTTAAAAGACCAAATATATTAACAGAAACTGCGTTGCTTTGACAAATTTTGGAGGTTGTAATCCTTAGTTTGTCCCAATTTTCTTTCTAAAGTAACTCTTAAAAATATATGGATGTTAAGCATAACATATAAAAGAGGCAAAAACCGCCTATATTTTGTCAAGATCATATAAAACTCCTTATAGTTCTAAAACTCGTTAATACCAAAACACAAGACAATAAAATGCGTCTTACTCTATATATTAATTTTCATTAAAAAATCAATATATTATAACTTTAACTGAAATATATTCTAAATGGGTCCTTATCCAAGAAGTACCCCACCATGTTCTTATAATAAAAAAGCGAAAGCATAATAGGGTGGAAAAACTATGCATGCTTATTGCAAAAGCACATTACGAACCTTTTCCTCAATATACAAGCTATATTTGCCGACGACCTAAGTTTGTATGAGAAAACGTTGACATGCGAAATCTTTTATAGTATACACATACACACATACATATATGTCCCAACATGAAACGTGAAACAAAGGCACATCCCAACCCCATTTATTACAAGAATCGATTATCAAACAAAACAACTTTTTCACTGGCCTTTGGTATAGAATATTTGCTTTAAGGATATTTCTGACAACAATCTTTTATTACATATATACACACAAAGAGACGATTTCAGTTCAATCATCTTTTGTTGTCATTTCCGCTGTCCAACATGCTCCCCGGCCCTCTCTCTGTCCGGCCCTCTCGTGTAGTGTTTCACATTAAGAGGGTTAAATTTTATGGTGAAAGGATTTGTCACTAGGAATTTTTCGCGTTCACATGGTAAAGTGATCGATTCATTTAGAAGTAATTTTTTTATATTTAATTGTTGAAATATATTTTTCTTACATGAGAAAATTAAAAGAATATAAAGTCACCTCATGAGATTGTACACCACTTCTCATCATATTAACTAATCGGTATAGTTACCATGTCATTAGAGTTGGGTTTTAACTTATTTTCTCATGTCGTGCACGTGTGATCCATAGCTGTCTAGGGTTGTTGATTTAGCATTCTTGGGCCTGTGCCCAATCTATTTAGTGGTTCTGGTCATATGTGAGGGTGTGTTGAAATATATTTCTCCCACATAAAAAAATATAAAACCACCTTATACAAAGTCATACGTTTATTTCTTTCCTTTTTGTTTTTCATTTTATTTCTTTTCTTTTTCTTTTTTATTTTTTTATTAAAGAGGATTAATAGTACGGAGTTTCCATTTGCCCCTTAATGATGACTTGAACTGAAGACATATAGGTTTTTGAAGTGCTACCACTGAACTTCACTCTCTTGTCTATAAGGTCATATGTTGCAAACGTTGATATCTAGAATACTCGGTTCAATTATTAGGTGGTTCCACGTTTTAATTTCGTTGCAGTGTCTATATATTCGCTGCATAATTCGGACTCTAGATGACTTTAGTACCAAAATGGAGTGATGAGAACACATATTTTTGGGTGGGGTTGGGAGGGAGGGCGGGAGGCGGGGTGGGGTTTTCACAAAAGGGAAAAGACATTCCGATGTGAATTAGATGTTGCCATGCCTGCTTGTTTTAAGGTCTGCTCACATGGCCAGTGGCCGCAGAGAGAGAAAAAGTTAAAGATACAATTATACAAAAGAAGTAAAAGTACTTTATCCTTCTCCCCATTGATGGACCCTAAAATCTCTTGGCCTGCAGCTATGGAGAGAAAAAAAATAAAAATAAATTAAAAGGCTTGCAATAAGATGTGAATATACAAGAATGAGAAGTAGAAGGGTTTAATTTGGACCCCTTGACATCTATCTCTCTAGACCATTTCATTATTTTTGTGGCATACAGTTGGCTATCAACATGTTCAACTTTAATTTGTCTTCCATTCTAAGTTATTTATCGATCGAAAACAAATAATGGAGCTACTTTTTTTACAATATAATGCAGCTTGGTCCATCAATATCATGTCTTGTGCATATGATTCTAATGCAGCTAGCTAATCGCGCTCTGTACAAGGGAGCTTGATCTGATCTCTAATGGCATGGCATTTAGTACCCTTATGGCAAATCTGCAGGTTCCAAGTTTTGACAGGCCAATAAATTATGGTAACATTGTACATGCATATTGAACTTAACAGCATTGAAGTGTTTGTCTATGTACAGTGAAATAGCACTATAAAAAGAGTAGGTAATAGATGATGGTAAAACTGTCATTAAGAAGGGTATCATCTTTTTTAAAATCGCAGCTAGAAAGAGTGTCGCTTTTTTTAAACGACCACCTATATATAATTCCAAGACTCCTACATATACAAAAAATTCGCCACTTATTCATGATTATTTTGTAGTGAAACTGTTGCTTATTCTTATTTTTTCGTTCGTAATGTGCCTACTATAGGTTCATACTTGAAACATTTATAAATAATTGTCTCACCTGCTTTCAACTGTCGGACAAACATCCAATACTGCCAATTATTAAAATTGTGTACATGGGTTCTTGACAATTAGCACTGGATTTATTTTGTGTTGTAACTTTTTAATGATTTATGAGATTAAAAAAAAAAATGATTAGGTAACGCTCTTCATCATATGTTAGCACATGTTTATAATCTTAGTACTTAACTGAAGGCGGTTGTTGAAGCTTACAAGGTATTTGCAGTACGTGTTTATTTGAATATCTATAAACACTAAAATAAAAAGCGCACCCCCCCCCCCACCCCAAAAAAAAGGAGCACGATATCGGTTTCATTGGACCACAACTGGAAGTTAATTGAGATCTTTTATAATATTATAGCACAAATCACAAGGAGGTTAATGTACATTTTACCCTGTAAGATCATGAATGTGCTTTTATAACTGTTATATTATGGTTATAAAGATCATGATAACGTTATGATCTAATCCATTCTTCACTATTCCTGTTATAGCAGACCAATAAATCGTTCAGTCTCTATATCTTTAATTAATTAATTAGTGAAATTAAGAATTTAATTTTCTAAAATTATATGCTAAAAATATATCAAATAATTGGAGTGAAAAGGAAATTTTGTGTCTTTTTTTTTCTGTCTCCTTTTTGACCTGAAAAGGAAATCCAAATTGTGTATTCTTTTGACATGATCCTAATCCCATTATATATGGAATGTGTGTTAGTTTGATGTAATGGATTATTAGATTGGTTTTGACAAAAGAATATATGTGTAATAATTAAATAGATTTTTTTTTCTTTTTTTGTTCACGAATAAGTAGCTAGGTTGATTTATGATAGCAGACTAAAAGCGAATTATTATACGAAAAAAAAGATATTTAGATTTGCTCATCTTTCTAGCAGAGGACCACTCCTAAAGGGACGGTTCCACAAAAAAACATGTATATATGCCTATGTATTCATCCTCATACGTCAATTTTTATGTGTTCCTATGTCGACCGTCCACTTTAATAATTTTTAATAATGCAGTCACTTTGAGTCTTTGTCCTGATCCACACACCATCACCGTCTTGCGTCTTTTCTCTTCTTTTCTTTTTGTATGATTAGAGATTCACTTCACAAAAATAATATACTTAATTTATGCTACAAATCAAAAAAAAAAAATAATTGTATCATGCATAAATTTGGGTTTGATTTTCTTTTGTGTTATTGACAATAACAAATCGTTATTCAACCGCGCACTGCCTGGACCCCACCTGTCTTGCATATTTTCGATCAGCGACTCTCCAAAAGTTTGCTTCACAGCACCTGCGAGCTGAAGTTTCAATTCTCTTTGGCCTACCCATCTTCTCATGGTCATAGGGTTCCCCAGAATCGTTTTTTTTCTAAAATCTAATCAAGAAGCTTCGTTTTCTTTATATAACTTTCCAAAAATCAATGAGTTGAATTCAAACATATCTTTTAGCAGTACTTTGAGAAAATTAAGAGCTGGATTTTACATAAAAATCAAACTTCAATTTTTCATGCATGTTCAGATTTGACTGGTTGGGATTTTTCACTCTAGGCTTTGCATGTTAGGTTGGACTAGCTTAATGCTTCTTCTTCTTCTTCTTCTTCTTCTTCTTCACCTTTAAAACCCAACTGTTTCCTTTGAATGGTTTGCTAAATTGTTGAAAGCTTCATAAGCCATGGCGATTGAACTTTGTTCTGAAAGTTCTAGTGTGGTGATGAGCCCTCGAATTTCATTTTCTCATGACCTTTCTCAGATGGACACAGTTCCAGTTGAGCAATACATTCGATCAAGTTCATCATCATCGAGTATTGATTTTGATTTCTGTGTTTTTCGTGAAAGCTTCGACCAAGAATCTTCTTCAGCAGATGAGCTTTTCTTCGACGGGAAAATTCTTCCGATTGAGATCAAGAGAAGGCTGCTGCCTCCTTCGAAAAAGGCCGTGGAGCCACCATTATCACCACCACCACAACCACCACCGCCGCGGCCACTGCGACGTCAGCAGCCATTATCACGTGAGGCTGATGGGAAGCATTTGAAGAATGGAAACTCAGACGAAGCCAAAAGGGTGGTTTCAGAATCATCATCAGATGAAAAGCAAAATTCCAGTAAGTCATTTTGGCGGGTCAAGAGAAGCACAAGTTTGAACTGCGGCAGCGGATACGCAAGAAGCTTATGCCCTTTGCCACTTTTATCAAGAAGCAATTCAACTGGCTCAGCACCAAGCGTTAAGCGATCATCTTTTTCCAAGGATAATAATTTAAGCCACAATAATAAGCAGCATTCCCAGAAGCACTTTTCTTCAGTTGCGTCTATGAAACAGTCACAATCTTCATCTGGTTCCGCCATTGGTCATCATCAGAAACCTCCATTGAAGAAGAATTATAGTTCGCAACATTGCAATCGGGTTAAGATAAATCCAGTCCTAAACGTTCCTACAGCAAGTTTATTTGATTTGGGGTCAATATTCAAGGAGAAGAACAAGAAAAAGTGATATCAATTGTATTCTTGCTAATTAATTTAGTTTAATTTGTTGTTTTGTGTGGCTTTTTTTGCTTTTAATAATTTGTTTAGGGTCAAGTAAAATGTGATTAAGTTAACATGGCAAAGATTTCATTGAGAAGATAACAAGAATGGATAATGGGGGCCAAGGTGTTTCTATATTATTCATTGAATGGTGTTAAAAAAGTGCCAAAACACAGGAAACAATATTTTGCTTTTCTGTGCTGTCCTATTTTGGCTCTCACATGCATGTCTTCTTCTATTCGATTTCTGATTCTCTTCAACATATAACAAGACAATTGGCCACTTACATTGGAGGAACGATGATAGATATTCTATAATAATTATAATTGCTCAAGATATGAATTGTTCGTTTTTTTCCTCTCTTTTGTTTTTTCTCGATTTTAATAATAAGTGATAAAATTCGATTTGGTTTACTTTAATTGTTTTCTCTTCTATTTGTCAGACGACAACCAAATCTGGCATACATGATTTGTCGACGGATGACGAAAATTTAATTACACAACTGAAAAACATTATAAATCATGTTCTCCTAAAGTTCTCGAGAATGTGAGAGAATACTTTTTCTGTAATTTTGGTTGCAAGCGAGAAGCGTTCATTGGGATGTGGTGTTGCATCCCCCACTGATCTTAGTTTTTCTTTAAAATATGTGAATTTTACGATATCGTCTATGAAAAATAATTTCGTTCCTGTTTTAAAAATTTATACATGCATGAATGTCTAATAACTATATATATTTTGATAAGATATCTTACATTTTATAGGACAACTTTGTTTTTCTTCCAATGTCATTGAGCTGGTTCGTGCTCAACGTACACAATGTTTCTTTTCTTTTTCTTTTGGTCCTCTCTGAAAACTTCGACCAACTATATCCAAAATTATATAAAGAAGAAAAATGGATTTATTTAGCTGTAAATATTATATATTATTTTCGATCTGATATAAATTAATTTCAAATTCAATGTAATTTGAGAATATCGTAACTCAAAAGCAAAGATTACATATTATCCATGACGCAATTAAGTGCAATCAATCCTTTCAGAATCGACAACAACAATTGTGCTGATCATCAGTACAGCCACCATTTATCCAAAATCCAGGGCCATTGTCTAAGCAAAAATTCACGCATTTTAACTTGGAGGGCGTTTGGCTTTGCTTATTTTGGGTGCTTATAAGCAACTAGAAAAAAATACCTTCTCACATACTTTTTACTATTTAGGTGCTTATAAGCACCAAATAAACAAAGCCAAACACCATCTTGCAGCATTGTGATAGATGGAAAGGTCCAGTGAGGCACGTACGAATGTCTTCTTGTGAACCTAACCATACATCCAACAAGGAAAAACACGTTACATTTCTATAACCAGACTATTATGATATTATTATAATGTTATGACAGGATCAAAGTTGACGTAAAAGCTTAAATATATGAAACACTTTGCTTAATTTCGGATAATCTTAAAGATGATGATGTTAAGATTACCATATGAAATGGAGTTGATAAGCACAAAGATGAGGAGAAGAACATGAAAGCTCTTCGTTGAAAAGCCAAAAACTGTAACGACCAAATGCAAACTGTTGCTATTAAGATGACGCGAGTAGAGAGGAAAAGAGAAGTTCGTATCTGATAGGCTATACTAGCTCAATTACACCATATTATATAGTGTTTGCTTCACACTCTTTCTATTGCTGTAATATTCTGGTTGCAACAGCTTCCTCAGAACTAGCAATTCACGCAATTCATTTGGCTGATGCTTGACTCGTGTGCTCCTTCTTAGAACTGGGCTTTGCTATTTTACGCATCATCTGATCCATGTTGGGCTGGCTCCTCTTTGGGCTGCTGCTGCTCTTTGGTATTATACGGTGTTTCCATTACTTTGATATTATTAAACTTTACAATTAATAAAAATAAAAACAAACCCAATTTGAATCATTAAGGTGATGAGCTTTAGGTAATTATTAAAGTGACAATTTTAAGAGATGCTTATATCTTAAACTAATAGTATTTTCTTTTATGTGGTTAAAGTTATATGGTTTAAGTTTGTCGCTAGCTGAGTATATAAATATTAATTTTCAGAAAATCATGACAATATAACCTAGTTCAAAGCTTAAAGTATATTCTCATTCAATATACTTAGTGACTATATGCTGATTTCTCACGAAAAAATTACAAAATCTCAGTAAGGGCGAGCTTATGTAATTTTTGTTAAATTAGATGAAAACCTAAGGGTAGGGGGTTATGTCCACATTTAAAAAGTATGGAGGATAATTAATTAGTTTTGATACTATAAGGAGATTTTATGCATTGTGTCTAAATTATAAGGGAGTAATATATAATTTATTCAATATTATTATATAGAGAAGAAAAGTAGATATTATAATTTATTTAACCAGAAAGATCATTATCCATGAAAGTATTAGGTGCAAGCAATCCATTCAGAATTGACAACAACAATTGTGCTCATCAACACAGCCACCATTTATAAATCCAGGGCCATTGTCTACGCAAACCTTCACGCATTCTAACTTGGAGCATTGTGATAGATTGAAAGGTCCATTAAGGCACTTGCGGATGTCTTCTAGCGAACCTGAAAATATATCCAAGAAGAAAAAAAAACAACGTTACATTTTTTGCAAAATTAAGAGATTAACATCATTATATTTTACGACATCGTTATAGTGTTATAAACAGATCAAAGTCGATGTAGAAGTCTGGATGAGACACTTTGCTTTCAAATCATCCATCGAAAGGTCATGATGTGAAAATTACCATATGAAATGAAGTTGATAAGCACGAGAATGAGGAAAAGAACAAAAAAGCTCTTCATAGAAAAGCCAACAAAGCTGTAACAACCCAATGCAAATCCACCTTTAAGACCTTCTTGTGGGGGTGAGATGTATGTTTTATTATCAATTTATATCATTCGGGCTTTGAACTTTCACACTTTTATAATGTGTTTGACTTTGTTCATTATCCTGGACAATATCTTTGTGCTTTGATTACTTTTAATTAAATGGTAATGGCGAATAAGATTATATTCCATAAAAAGGCCACATGAGTTTGCATTGTCCCTATAATTAGTTTTGACAGTAAAAGGAGGCTCGACGAAACCGAAATTTGTTTCTGTTTTTGAGGATATAATTACGTCTGGTCAGAATTTTATTTTTATTAGCATTGCACGTGCACAATTTTAATGTTCTTAAATGGATGATAATGAGTTTCAAACTCGTAAAAACTAAACTCTAGTTTGGAAACACTTGTGCCATGGAATTCATTTCATTATAAAAGAATTTTGCAAAGATTCATATTTTAAAATGAATACTATTATTTGGAATTGTAAAACACTTATAATTTAATTCTAAGATTTGTAAATTTGAATTATATTTGCAACACACGTAAAATTGGATTAACATATTAACTTTATTTAAATACCCTTAAGTTTATTTAAATGATATTAGATTTGTCATATACAGCCATCATATTTACCTATTATTGTCTAGGTCAAGAGTACTTTGTTGTAGTGTGACTTTTCTTGTTATTTGGTTATTGTATCGTGTTATAATTTATAAGAATATTTTTGTTTTTTAAGAAAGACTAATACTGCAAAAAAAAAGCTTATTTAGAAAAGGATAATATTGTGTTATTATAATTTATAAAAATATTTTTATTCTTTAAATTATTTTACAAATTTAGCTGTCAAAGAATTATAAATTTCACCCTTAATTAGAATTTAAGAGCAAAATCACGCGTTCAGAGCGTTCTGCACAACATCCGCAAGCTGCAGGTGGCCGCCCCCTCGCGCCCACCGATCAGCACAAGTAATTCGCGTCACGTGCGCCTGCCTGCGACATCTTCCACGCAACCAAATCTAATCCCAAAATCCAACTCTAACCCCATCAAAAATCCACCCATGGACCCCACCTCTTTTTTTACTGTTTACCACTAGTACTTCGTGGATTAAATAACATTACATATTTGATATTTTCAAAAATATTTTAGCGATAAGAATTAGATATGGATCGATTCATTACTTATATTAGAATTTACTCTTTTATCATAGATTGAGGATGAGTACTCTTCCCTATACTGTGCACTTAGTTTAAGGGCGTGTATCCGAAATTTTATAAGTGGGTAATCGAGCCTTAAAAAAAATGCATATTTAATTATTTTTATTACCAAAAAAAGTTCAAACATAGTCATATTAAATTTATTTGGTAACTATATTTTCTTTTTGATAAAAAGAAATAATCTGACTCATACTCCACAATGGTAACTGTTCTTTTGCGCAGAATATAAAAGACGAGTAAAAAACGATAGAAAATAACAGAAATGAAGTTGAATTCTCCACCAACTTGTTGGGTCGGTTAGTAGTGAGCAGCTAAACAGTCTTCTCCTATTTTTATTATTATTATTTTTTAATGCTTTATTTTGGGGAACAAAATCCAATATTCATCGCCATTCAGCGGACCCTCCAAAGCTCTGCCAACTTTTACTCTACAACCACACACTCACACACACACTAAACTACTGTACTGGCAGGTATTATTATTATTATTATTATTATTATTATTATTATTATAATATAATCTAAAGAAACAAAGGAAAAAAGAAGAAGAAAAAACCTTATAAAAACAAGCTTCGAATTGTGCGTAACTTTCACGTCCATCCCGATCATTCTCTCGGTAGTATCTTTTAATTTATTTATTTTTATCAGAAATAAACTCTATTTTTTCTCAATTTTTATTTATTTTTTCTGAATTTATTGCGTAATAATTACGTTGAAATACTAGTAAATAGCAATGAATAATGATCACTCTAAATAATTAATTTGCAATATTAGTGATGAAGAATAATAACTCTAATTTGCGTTTCTGGAAAATGTATTGCTCGTTTTGAGTACGATTGTTATTTATTGCTTGTTGACTTTTTTGTAATTTTTTTTTGGCAGTTGGAAGACTACTTGCGTGAAAATGCAAGCGTCATACAGAGTCACAGCCAAAACTGTAGGATTTGACAATGAGAAGCGAAGCGTTTTATTAGGTTTTGGTGACTTGAAGCATAGGAGAGATTCAGCCTCAAGCAATCTTCGCATGGTAGAAAGGTCAACTAATTGCTTCGCTTCGATTTCAATGGGAGCTGAGCTCGGCCATGCGAGAGCGAGCGTTGAAAGCGTGTTCAGATCATCCGCCAAAGCTAGATCAGTCAGAGCTCGCGCTTCTGGTCCGCACGACTTGTCTTTTTCCTTTTTGCTTTTCTGATTGCTGTATTTGTACTTATTATGGCAGGATGTGCTGTTTCCTTTCAAAATAAATGATTCAAATTGTAAATTGGATGCTATATTACCTTTGAGAAGCAAAATTCAATTATTCAGGTGGAAAACAGTCTTTTCCACTGTGAATTGCTTTGTGTTAATAGCCTTAATTTAGTATGGAGATTGAAATGTTTGAATTACTTCATACTCAGGTGATTTGAGGAACTCTTGTTACTTCTCTTTCGTATTTGGGGCTTGTTTGGATTGACTTTTTTTTTTTTCCAGGAAAAAAATACTTTTTTTCCTAAAAAAAGTTACATTAAATTTGCGATAACTATTTGATTTGGTTTTTAAAAAAACTGGAACTCTTTAAAAAGTTCAAATAGGAGTCAGAATCTTCAGCTTCTAAAAAAAAAAACTGTTTTTCAAAAGCTGTTTAAAAAACGCTTCTTAAAAAAGCCAATCCAAACGAGCCCTTAAGTATTTAGTTATGATGGTGGTATTTGTAGCTTAGGGGAATGTTTAGATGAAGGTGATGTCCATCGGACTTAAATTAGTCTGGTAAACCGTGACTGATTATTTGCAGTGTTTGCAGCTTCTCGGATGTTCTGAGAGCTCGCTGCTGTATTTTTGGGAGCATACTGAATTGTTCCAGATCTGTGTTTTCTAGGTTGAGATTAGATCAGTGTTTTTGGAACAGAAAGTGTCTTAGATCAGTTAGTCTAACTGTATTACAATTTTGCGGGAGATCTGCTAGGAAATTGGCCACTTGGTGTTTTGACCTCGGATCGTGAGGCGCTGGTTGCTTATTTTATGGTGCTGGCATTACAGCCAATGCTGCTAAAAATTTCTGCTATTGGTTTATTATGAGGAGTTGCACTTTCGAAAAGAAGAGTTTCTGTTTGGTGGTAATGCTTTACATTTTTAATTGTAACTTCCAGATCCTTCTTTGGGTATTTTTCATACATAATAATGAAATCCTCTTTTAAGTTTGTGATACATTGAATTGTGATGATGATATATTAAAACTACATCAATTCTGAGGTGTACTTAGTGGTTTGCAGATGCATAGGTGCTTCTTGGTTTTTCCATTGAGTTTTCCTCCTTCAACTTGATAGTGCTTTGATCATATGGCTTTTGGACTCTAAATTATCAAAGAATTATTTTCTATCTTCTAACTGTTAGCATCTGTTTCAACAATTATCAGAAGGAGATATTGAGGATGTTGTACCTCTCAAAGTTGAAAGAAAATCATCAGGAACGGTGTTGCCTTATGTTGGTGTCGCATGTTTGGGAGCCATTCTATTTGGATATCATTTAGGGTATGGTACAAATCAGTTGCATGTTTTGCTTCAAATTCCTTTTTGATTTATATGTGTTATGCAATGAGTTTTACTCTTGGCATGCTATGCCAGTTAGATTAGGATAATCATGCAGTCAGGTAACTTTCTGATTTTGCTTTTGACAATTGCTGCAGGCTGTTAACTTGCTATCAGTTTACATAATGTGATGTTTACTTTGAGTTTCTACTAACATGTACATGCTCAGGGTTGTGAATGGTGCTCTCGAGTACCTAGCCAAGGATCTTGGGATTGTTGAGAACACTGTGATGCAAGGTAAGTCTGGATTGGTGTTTCACTGTTTTTTAATAGATAAAGCATCTTAATATTTGTCAGAGTAGGTCATGCCTCAGCAATGCCTGGTTCATAATGTCTGAAATTATGTTAATTGGCTTTTAGAAGTTATATTTTCTTTCTTTTACTAAACAACTCATTCTTTTTATAAGTTAGTCATGCTCTGTTAACTCATTATAGGATGACTTATCCTATGGTCCTTCTTTGAGTAGGGTGGGTTGTGAGTACACTTCTTGCTGGTGCCACTGTGGGTTCATTTACTGGGGGAACTTTAGCTGATAAATTTGGGCGGACAAAGACATTTATATTGGATGCAATCCCACTGGCAGTTGGAGCATTTCTTTGGTTTGCTCTTTCGCTATTACAAAGATGTCATTCCCCATTGTAGTAACTTTTGAGTATACAGGATGGTTAAAAAAAAACTATTTTTCTCAGTACGACAGCCCAGAGTGTGGAGACAATGATAATTGGCCGTTTACTTGCTGGTATAGGAATTGGCATCTCGTCTGCTATTGTTCCGCTTTACATATCTGAGGTCTAACCTTCATTCTTTTGGTACTGTTTTTCTCCTATATGGTTGTACTGTCCACCTGATACACCTTCTGATGGATAGATCTCTCCAACTGAAATTCGTGGCACGCTTGGATCTGTCAACCAGCTGTTCATATGTATCGGGATTCTTGCAGCGTTGGTGGCTGGATTGCCTTTAGCAGGGAATCCTTTGTGGTAATTGGATTACTTCTACTCGGTCTTGATGGTGCTTTAATAAATTTGCTTCTAAGATTTCATTATATGATTGCTTTACTTATTTTGACTTGTAATTTGACTCAATTTGAGCAGTATGTTGCTCAAGCTGGTTGGTAAATGACCTTGAGGAGTCAAGTTTGTGACTGCAATTTCTTTTTGGAACATCACCCGTCAATGACTAATTTCAGTTTGGTTTGAGAGATGAAATAAGAATCTAGATCTTTTTCATAATCAAGTAATGTCAGATCAGTAACTGAGAGAAGACAATTTGTGGGGTTCCTGATGCATATTGGGTTTCCTTATTAACATCTTCTTCTGATTATGAAAAGAGTGCAAATCATTTTTTTTTTGTCAAATGCTTCTCCTACTACTTCAATCACTCTGCATCTGTTCATTTTGTTTTTCTTAGGTGGCGAACAATGTTTGGCATTGCGCTTGTTCCTTCTGTCTTATTGGCACTTGGAATGGCATTTTGTCCAGAAAGTCCTCGGTGGCTTTTCCAGGTGTCAAAACGAGCTCGTTTACTCAAGAATTTTCTCAAGTTTTCTGCATGAATTATTGCATGCTCAATCTCTTAGTTGAAGTTGAGTGTGTTTTTGTCGCAGCTCGCAAGTTTATTAGCTTGCTGCTTATATGGCCAAGTTGAACTTCTTTATGTTGCAGCAAGGGAAAATTTCTCAAGCCGAAATGTCTATACAAAAGCTGTATGGAAAGGAGCGAGTTCCAGAGGTTATAAATGATCTAAAGGCAGCAGCTCAAGGTACCTCTGAACAGGAAGCTGGATGGTTTGATCTTTTTAGTAGCCGTTACTGGAAAGGTAAAATAATTTACTGTACTGTTGGATCGAAGCAAACTAGATGCTCGTGCTGCATGTTGATGATGAAGTTAAAACAACAATGGATATACCTGGCATTACCAAAACACTTGCTTCTAGTCATGAAGACCACCAATTATTTGAAATTCGATTGCATATCTATATAAAGATTATATGCACACAACGCAAAGCATAACTTCTACACAAGAAATGTCTGTATTGTATGATGAGTTTTTATTCCTGAGTAGGTAATCAGATGTACGTATTCGACTTCCCTGAAGAGTATATATCAACTCTTTTTTCAAAGTTGCATCTCTTTGCCATGCAGTAGGACTTCTGTCAATCCACACTTTGCTTAGCATTACACAATTTATGTAAATGCTGACAGATCCGCGAATCTAGACCTTACAAATTGATGGGATCTGATGCAGCTTTTCTGTGTTAGCCTATTAATAACTGTGTATATCCGTCTGACCACATACTCGGTATTTGCTAGCGTTGTTACAAGATATATTGTAGTCATGAAATTTCTTTTTGCAGTTGTAAGTGTGGGCGCTGCATTGTTCTTGTTCCAGCAGTTAGCCGGAATAAATGCTGTAGTGTACTATTCTACTTCAGTATTCCGCAGTGCTGGAATTACGTCTGATGTTGCAGCCAGTGCTCTGGTCGGGGCATCTAATGTGTTTGGTTAGTTTCTTGTCTTTGAGGCTTTCAGTGATATAGCAAGTGTAAGTGTATCTATCTGACTTCGATGATCAATTTTCTTAAAGGAACTACTGTGGCATCCTCTTTGATGGACAAGCAAGGAAGGAAAAGTCTTCTGCTTATAAGCTTTGCTGGAATGGTATGCTATATCTGAAAATCTGTAATTACTTGAAAACTAAATTTTTGTCTAAGCTTCAGGATAGAACATAGAAATATTTGAGACAAATTCTATATTTTTAGTGAACAGTTAGTAAAACTCTCATTTGAATTTTATGTGGTTGAAGATGCACATGAAACTGTATTGGGCCTACTCTACTTGTTGCAGAAGGAGCTTCTGGCTTTTGGCTGCAAAAGATGATTAGAAGTTATACTGTCTGGATTTTCCAGTCTCAGTATAGTTACATAATGAAATGAAAAATAAGATTGTCATCTTATTTTTACCAATTACATCATTTTTAGCTAAATTTGTAGGCTTACTGGGGAGTGGTAACACTAAAACTTTGTAGTAGATGATAATCAAAATCATGCTCCTAAGCACTAATTGTTAATTGTCGCTGCCATAGAAGTCCTGATCCACATGGTTAGCTCTGTTGACTTATCATTTTGCTTGATTTTGTATAGACTCTACTAGATCTGGTTTGTAGGACTTAGGTTTCAATTCCACAGATTCAGTTCGCTTCATAACCGGCTTTTGCTTCTTAATGCACATAATTGAGATGCAAAGTTTATAGTCCTTTGTTTGTACCAGTTACGTTGACATTTTCTATATTTTGTACTTCAATGGATCTCTTGACCTTACTGGTCCATCTAATGTTCTGATCTTCTTTTCAAGGCTGCTTCCATGTTGCTTCTTTCTTTATCATTTTCATGGAAAGTGCTGGCACCATATTCTGGCACACTTGCTGTCATTGGCACCGTACTGTAAGTGTGAACTTTTGGTTTTTAGAATAACTTGCTTATCTTCTCAAGATCATTGTTCTGGTTCTTGTTATACGTGGAGTATTCACTAAATACCTGTTTATGCAGTTATGTGTTGTCCTTTTCACTTGGTGCTGGTCCTGTGCCTGCTCTTCTGCTCCCAGAGATTTTCGCCTCCAGGATTAGAGCAAAAGCAGTGGCCCTGTCCTTGGGCATGCATTGGGTAAGTATAACTTTGCATGCTTTGGTGTTAACCACCACTAATTTTTTTGTACCCATAATTTCTTCCTTATCCCTTCTGCCTCTCCAAGTCAATGGTTTCATGTTCAACCCGACACCCTAGAGGATATAATTACTCCCTACTCTTTGCAGGATTGTTATTATTTTATGAGAAATGATGTGTCGAAATAATTTTTGGCTGGAGATAATAATATCTCGTTGTCAAAGAAAAACCATAATGTCACAAAATCACACCAAACCTTTCACCTGCAGAATAGATTGCCTTAATGCTCTCCGTTTGTGCGATGCATCTTGCCACCACTGGGACTCGATAGTTATGGCACAACTCGAAGCACTTCCAAGTGTAGAATTCAATTTCATTCGAATAGTTTACTAGTATACATTTGAATACAACTTGATCTTCTTTGCTTTAACAGATATCGAATTTTGTCATCGGCCTATACTTTCTGAGCGTTGTAAATAAGTTCGGGATCAGCACGGTGTACCTGGGATTTGCATCTGTATGTGTGCTTGCAGTCTTGTACATACTCGGTAACGTTGTAGAAACAAAGGGTCGATCACTGGAGGAGATTGAACGTGCCCTTAACCCTGCACTTTGACCTCCTTTAAAATCCAAAGTAAGCTCTTTATCTGCAGCCATGGGTAGGTTGGACCGGAGACCCTATTTCAGACCCAGAAACTCTGCCAGCAATGGAATATGTGGCTCGTCTATTAGCTGTTGCCTGATCTTTTTCCGTTCGCATGTTCTCGTGTAGTCTTGATTGTAGCTAGTTTTAGGTGCGGTGTTGGTGACATTTTGACATGAGGTTCAGTGTATGAGACGGTGTTGTATATCCATGACGCTTCTGGATCCATTCGCGGAATTGATCTTGTGAATTTTCCTCGTGTTAAAAAAGACTGCACATAATTATTAAGAAAATTTGATCTTTCTTGTAATGCTATAATATGAATATGAGTGATTGAGAGGTATCATGTAATGTAATGCTTAAAAAAGAGCAATTGAAAGAGTGAAACTAGCCGCAGAATTCAAGAGTTAAACTGATTGAACTAGGAAGAGAAGAAATTACAATGATAAGCCAAGGGTTTCGAGCACCATGGAAGCTCCAAGAGAAAAGAGAAAGAAGGAACAGAGGACCTTTGAAATTATCACTTGATCTTTTTCACAACTGTAGCTTTCTATTTATAATGTATTCTACTTGCTTAAGACGTAATGAAATTGTGGAAATGCTGGGCTATTTGTTTAGTTTTGCTTCATCACAACTGATTTGGCTGCCCTCGAATGCCTAGCTCATTAGATGCTTTTAGAAGGGAATTACAATCTGAAGTCATGACAATACCCCCGCCTTCCAAAAGAACCTTGTCCTCGAGGTTCGAGTTATAATGTCTTGTATATTTTTCCCGGCGTCTTCCTGCATTGACGGCTGTAAGCATGGAGGAAGAACAACAAAAGCTGCAGATATTGTGCACTTGCTTTGAGCATATTTGCATAGGAAAACATGAACCACTGTGCACAATTCAGCATTGTCTGGTAATTTTGAAGGTTTAGCTACCTGGTAGACTTCCCAATGTTGTCACACCATTATTGGCATAATTGAAGGCCCCATGAAAAAGATTAGTATAACTGAGATAGAGTGACTCACAGTAGCTGTTTAACGAATCACTGGTATGGCCCTCATATACAACATCACTTCTGGCATTTCTGGTCCATTGTCTCAAATTATATTGTGGTAGGGAAGTGAGATCATTTGTAATTCTCAAGACAGTTAGTATATGTTTACAAAGAACACCAGCGAACTCAACCATTTGGCAGATACAAATTGTGGTCACTTCTCTCACATTAAAATGAACTGAATAAACTTTTTAAGTCTGCCACCAAATTTAGCAACTCGATAGTTCATCGTTGCCTTGTCATCCAGTACTTTAGTTGATGAGAATGAAAATGTGTTGATCAACTCTTCTAGAATTCTCATGAAAAGTTTTCTAGTGTACACCATGGCTGTTTGTTTCTCCATGGTTGCTTTGATCTGCAGGACAACTTGCTTATCCAACATATGACTCCATGGCAAATGTGATTACAAAATTTCAACGCCTCTACCATTTTAGAACATTGCCCTCGTGTTATGCCAGTCATAGCACCTCCTACACGTGCCAACTTGACTAACCATGTACACCCATTGAGCCACAAAAATCAGCTTAACATCTATAGTCACCTACTCATCATAAACCCCATTCAGTAGAATATGAGATCCAATTAAAAGGACAGCATAAGGATCAACCAGATGCATTAAACTCACAGAATATTCAACAATTGATTGCACGATTCTACAACCCTTAGGCACAATTACAATCTGAAGTCATGACATATCACCATTGGCTTCTGCAACTGCAGACGCTTATTCTTTTCAACAACACCATTGTAGCTGGTACCATATTGCCAAGTAGCTTAATCATTTTAATGCAGTTTATTTTAAGATAATGGTAGACAGAAACATGCTGTTCACCATTTTTGTCGGGGTGGAAGCTCGGTGGCAGGGCTTGCTTAATCGGGTAATATGGAATTGGGATTTCTGTCACATGGTAATCTTTCTATCGGGAAAGTCTCGCTTATTCGAAGGGCTGATTATTTATAACTCTTTTCGCTGACTTGAAGGACTCAATTCTTCTCTCCCTCGTTCCAAACAAAAAAGTGGGGCAGCACCCACAGCTTTTAGTTATAGTTATCTCCACTAGTGTTCCCTTTTCCATTTCAAGTTGTCCATAATTTAACGCCCTTGAGTCTTGACCACTGGTGAACAAGAAAATATTGCGAAGCCGAGAAGGAATCAAATACCGAAGAACAACATGCTAAGCAGACCCATTTGAAGCCTTCGGGCAATTATGTATGGCTCACGCGAGTTTTTCTCGACACATGGCTTCCTTAACAAGAAAAAGAACTTAGATTTTGTGTTAAGTTTCAAACCTTAAAAATCTCCAAAGAAACTTTTTAGTTCCTTTATTTTGTCAAGTTAACATGCATCATGTTATTTCAAGTCAATGGCATCACAACATGCTTTATATATTTTTCGTGTACTTGAATCAAACTCTTCCCTCCATTTAAGAATATCATGTGTGCTGTTAATGTAATTGTTGCGAGTAAAATTTGATAGTGGTGGATATATGACACAATTATGCACAAACAATTTATCTATCACACTTTAATGGATCTCCCTTGTTATGAGGTAATCTAAATCCTAGTCAACAGAATAATCTAGATACTTTTACAATATTATACACAACATAAAAGATCCAATTATGCGAACGATGATACAATTATAATCAAATAATTTGAACAGTTAATTATTATTAAATTCACTTTATAATTTTATATGTTAGAAGGGGATCTAAATCTAACGAATTTGGTCAAGGTTCTTTAGGGTTATTACATGATCATTCAGAAACAAGTTAAAGCCCATGAAATCCCTGTTTTTTAAGTAAATCCCTATATTTGAAGTACATACTGTTAGAGTCCAGGAAATCATAGGTCATTAGATTTTGTCATTGTCGTGCATGGTATGGAGGTTCTATTTCCACTCTCTTCATCATCAAGTAATGAAAAGCAAATTTTGTATACTCCATTGACTAGATTAGGTCTAGAACCAACGCAAAATCACTGCAAATTAATGGAAACTTGCCATCGCTTAGGGATACCCAAGTGGTAAAGACACGGGAAGGACAACATTCGTACATGAGTTCGTGCCATGTCCATTACTGCTTGGAGAGGGTTACTAAACTCAAGGTTTATCAATTAGTAGTCGAGCTCTGCCGGTTGTATTATAGTCAAGTCCATCAATTAAGTTTCTCTCATTAACAAAAACAAATTCTGCCAATTGAGTTTCTTTGGTTAACAAAGAAGAACAAGGAAACTAGCCTGAAATTAAGCAGTTGATTATGGAAGTCTTTTTGCCTAACTTACAACGCCAGTATTGAATCAGGAAGCATAGGGGACGGAGGGAATTTGGGATGACCGCCAGAATAATATTGCACATTCTCGAGCTCGAATTTTGGTTAATTTATCAGTATGATAGAGATTTAATGCTAAAACATTAATTATACTTTATAATAAAATAATTTAAATAATTTACTATCATTAAATCTCCTCACGGATCATCCGGGAACAAAAAATTCCTCATTTGTCTCTGCCAATGCAACTATAATGGGCCTTTTCTAACATATCTCTCCTCACATATTGTAGCCTTTTATTTGCCAGTTATTTTGCACATTAATTTAACTAAAAGAATAAGTTTTTAAAACAATCAGATATTGTCCCATTAACATAAGTTTTAAACTAAAAGGAATAGCATTACATCATCCATTTAAAGTCGAATTGGTAGTGTTACACCGTAATTTGAGTGTACACACACACACACACACACACACATATATATATATATATATATATATTACATGTGCAATTTACATTTTTGACCTTTTCATAATTACAAAGGATCTGTTTGGATTAACTTTTCTCTGGAGGAAAAATAAAATATTTTTTTAAAATTTTTTTTATTCTTTTTATAATAACTATTTGGCTTCTTTCCAAAAAAACTAAGGGTCTGTTAGGCAAAATTAGCTGTTAGAGTAGCTGAAAGCTATTTAAGTAGCAGATAGTGATTTGAATAGTTGATAGTTGTTGTATTTTAGCTGTTACCGAATAGCTGTTTGATTAGCTAATTGAATAATATGTGTTCGATAAAATTAGCTGTTTGATTAGTTGATTAATGTAAAATAACATAAAAAGGCATTGGTATTATGTTATTATGTTATCATTTTATGAAAAATATAATTATTATTACTATTATTGAAATGGCATAATTTATTTCATAATTAGATATATGTTTCTTGTAATAACATTTGATTATTAAAGTATAATAAAATTACTTTTGATAAATAAATTTTATTAATATTACAATATATGTTATTATTGTAGAAATATTTTTTAATTGATCAAAGATTTATTTTGTCAAGAAAAATAATAAATGGATGAATAAGACTTGCACTTTTTTAGTATATTTTGATATAGATAGGATTTAAAATTACTTTTTATGTTATTTTAGATTTATACTTGTGAAAGAAAATATAAAAACGTAGAAAGAGATTGTATAGTAGGTAGAATTGCCAAAAAATAATGAAGAGAGGCTAAAATTACCAAAATAAAAAATGAAACATTATCCACTACCTAAAACATTAAAAATATTAATGTTTCAAAAACACTACTCCAAACACTGTTTCAACCAAAAACACTACTTTACCGAACAACAAAAATAGTAAGAGATAGTGGCTTGATCAAGTCAAAACACTAAACACTAGTTGAAACACTGTTGTCGAACAGTGCCTAAAATTCAAAAAAAAAAAAATCATTTACAACTTTGTCTAAAAATTAAAAATTTTAACATCTTAAAAAATACTTTTTTTTCAAAAATTTTTTAAAATTATTTTTAAAAAAGTCAATTCAAACCAACCTAAAATATACAATTCTTATATTCACTCTAATACCATCATCACCGCCTGAGACGGCAATCTGAAGTTGGGCATCCTTTTCACGTCGGGAATTTTATAAAAGGCCACCACGTGAATTGTTTGGTCTGGTTACACTTTCCTTCGACTTTAATGCGCCCAAGTCTATGACAATCTACCCCCTATGCTGTTCGTATTAATTCATCGTTGACTAAACCGCTCTGTAACGTATATAGTTCGGCACATCTTCTTTTCTTCTTCCCCGACCAGTACTAATGCCAAACCTCTCATCACCATCCGCATAATACTGCATGAGATTAATCCCTAACAAATTAGGAGTGGTCAAAGGAAGAATTCTTTATCTCCTTTTTCTCGACTAGCAATAGTGTGAAATTTCTTGTCACCATCAGAACAGTACTCCATGAAACTAATCCTTATCTAGTCTAAAGTGATAAAAGAAAAATCCTTTCAAAAAATACATTTTTTGAGAGTTGAACTTATGTTCTCCTCTTTAATCACATCACCACCAAACTAACGACTTTTTGGTACTTAAATATAGGTCTTTTTCATTTCGCTGAAAATTGATGGAAACATGGATATAAAGGTAACAGATTTTTGAACTGCTAAGAATTGTGAACCTGATGGTCTTCTCATCAATTGACATTCAAATTAAACATACCAAGTACCAACTGATTTTGTCCAAATGACTACTTTCTGATTTATTTATCACAGTCGTCGGCTGACTTTGTAAAACTTTTGCCTTTTGAATTAAGAAAATCCTTCTTAATCGTATAGGAAAAATCTATGTCGAGAACAATTTTGAAACTTGATCACGAAAAAAATGAAAGGATAATGATTTAATTCGAAAGATAAAAACCATTAACCTTCCCTCAAAATGGCAGTAGATAAATAATTAAAGACAAATCTACGCAATAAAATTCATATTCAACCACAACAATGAAACTGAAAGGGTTAAATGCACCATCACCTTCTATGATTTACAAAAATAATGCCGCTGTTCTTGTGTTTTTGTAAGCATATAAAAACTCTCTGTACTTTACAAAATGTAGCATGAGTGAGCACCTCAACTGTTAACTAGATTGTTAATTGTAAAAAAATTTGGGCAACATGCGTTTTATATTTTTCGTCTTTTAGATGCTTCAAAAAACACAAGAGGCAGTAACGTTATTTTTGTAAATCACAAGGGATGATGGTACGTTTAACTCTTTAAATGTACACCAAGACCATGTAAAATATTAAGCTCCATTTGCATGTAAATTAAATTTCATCTATTGAGCTGTATAGATTCAGGAATGAAACTTGAGGTAAAAGTGTTGTATATTAGAAAAGCGTTTGACCTTTATATTTTAAGTATTAATGTAACTTTTAAGTTACTCACATAGCAATATCAGATTTTTAAGAATATATGTATAGTGATATCTTTTAAGCTCAGAGCAAAACTTCAAATTGTCACATATCGAAAACACATCCAAATTTAAGTTTTGATATAGCATGAAGATTATGGGAAAACAACGAGAAGCTTTGACAACAATTCCCAAGCTTTGCATTTTCAATCCCAATTCGCAGTCTAATTATGTCTTCAACCTCCTCCTCTTCACAATTGGCTTATCAATTGGTGTCATATCCACTTTGTATTTCAAGACCTTCTCATTCACCACCAAACCATCACTACTATCTTTACTTCTTCCACCACTGCCACCACCGCTGCCACCGTCACCGCCGCCTGCTCCGGCCCCGGAGTCTACACTGATGCTGTCCCAAGAGATGTCTCTCATGCATAACATGACTGATGAGGAGTTGCTATGGAGAGCATCAATGGTTCCACAAGTTGAGAAATTTCCTTATAAGCACGTCCCAAAAGTGGCTTTTATGTTCTTGACACCAGGACCATTGCCACTTGCTCCTTTGTGGGAAAAGTTCTTTGAAGGCCATGAAGGCCTTTACTCCATCTACGTCCATGCTCATCCTTCTTACAACGAATCAGTGCCTGAAACTTCTCCCTTTCATGGCCGAAGAATACCTAGCCAGGTAAGCTTTTTCTCTTTTCTGCATATGATTTTTTTATCTGTACATAAAAGATTTGACGTACAATATGTAAATCTTTATTATTTTAAGAGAAGATGAAAAATTAAAGTAAAATAAAACATTACTAAATAAATATATTGCATTTAGGTAAGACTCATTTTAATTCCTATCTTTGATCGTACCTTTTTTAACAATTAAGTCTTTTATCTATAAAACACCACAATTCAATCCCTTATATTTACAATTAGTGACGCCGTTAGTCGTGAGTTTAAAAAAGTCGAAAAGCATAACATTTTCTATTTCTTTATCTTTGCAATTTATGACCCCGCTAATTCCTTATATTTGTAATTTGTAATATTGTTTGTTTTTTATATTTATAATTTGTGACACTATTAATCCTAACGTCGTTATTTTGTGAACTTTTTCTTTTTGGGTTGAAAAATAACAACATTACAAATTAAAAAAAAAAAAGGAGAAAATTGTCGAATTTTGAAAATTTTATTGTCAAAAACAAGGACTAAATTATTCACTTATCCGATGTTTTGAGTTGACATGTCACATAGTTTTTCTGTATCTTAATGCAGCCGGTGTATTGGGGTAGCGTATCAATGATTGACGCCGAAAGAAGACTTTTAGCGAACGCCCTCCTCGATTTCTCCAATCAAAGATTTGTGTTGCTTTCCGATTCATGCATTCCACTCTTCAACTTCACCACCATCTACAAGTATCTCATAGACGCAAACCAAAGCTTCATAGGCTCGTTTGACGACCCAAGAAAGCCAGGTCGTGGTCGATACAATCCCCAAATGTCGCCAACAATCACCATTGAACAATGGCGTAAAGGGTCTCAATGGTTCGAAATTCACCGCGATCTTGCCACCAAAATCGTATCCGATCGCAAATATTACCCCCTCTTTCACGACTATTGTGTACCACCTTGTTACAATGACGAGCATTATTTGCCGACGTTGGTCAACATTCTTTATGCAGACATCAATTCGAATAGGAGCATTACGTCGGTTGATTGGTCGAGGGTTGGTCCTCATCCTAGGAAATATGGATGGGTCGACATAACTGATGAACTCCTAAATCAAATTCGATTTGGGTCGGAATGCATTTACAATGGAAATATCACTACCATGTGTTTCCTCTTTGCTAGGAAATTTCTACCGAACACATTGGAGCCCTTGCTACGGGTTGCTCCTCCTGTTCTTGGTTTTGGTCCTTAGTAATTTCGTTGGTAATTTTTCACTCAATGGTAAACTTATTTATCTATGTTTGATTAGATTATATATATATCCTGTAATTGTAAATTGGAGATTTGACAATTATCAGCAAGTAAATATGTTAAACGAAGTTTTATGTGGCTTTATATTCTGATTTACATTGCATTTGGATTCGAGGGAAAATTTTAGTAAAGGGAGGGGTGGAATTATAAGGAAAAGGAGAGAACAGGAGTAATTCTTGTTTGAGTTGAAAAATTTTATAAAGGAAAGGATCATAGAGGATGGTAAACTTTTCTTGTTTAGATTGAGAAAGAAATGGAAGAAAAGGATAAATTTTATATAAGATTGGACTTTATGCCCTTTTAAAATTTTATGTACAAATGATAGAGAGGAATAAAAGAGTCATTTTAAGAAAAAAGTGTCTCCTTTCCCTCCAAATAACTCCAAATTAGAGGGATTCTATGCTTTTATTGTACTTACCATGTCGCTTCACGTGCATCATGATTTGTTTAAAGTTTTTATGTGGATACCTTAATATGTTTAAAAGGATAGTGATATACTTGTACAGAGAATATTGTGTATTTATTTATTTTACTTAACATTCTGATACCACAATCCACGCATGGCATTTGCTATTGGGCTAGCCTGTAAAACCTTTCTTTGGGCTTTACGAAACTTGGATTAGTTTTTCGCATATTGGGCTGCTCTGCGTTGAGTGTGTGAACTTGTCCAACCGCATCATAATGAAGCACTTGATTCAATTTTAAAATTGTGCTATTTGTGATAGAAAAAGTCTTCATTTCACAGAGATAGTTGAGGAATTTTATTCTTCTCGAAAAATTTCTCAAGTTTCGTTGCATGATAAGATTGCTTGCTCCAGTATTTATACATCATGTTTTGCTTCGTTATCATAGTCTCCGAGCATATCCCGTCTTATCTATCCAACTTAGAGGGTGTTTGGCTTTGCTTATTTTTAGGTGTTAATAAATACCTAGAGAAAAGCATTCAAACATATATTTTTATTGTTTGGATGCTTATAAGTACCAAATAAGCAAAGCCAAACACCTCTTAATTAAATTCACCATCTTAATAATTTTTTGTGCTAAATATTTTTCATCCAACTTAACAGATAAGAGTAGATCGTATGTTGTCAAAGATTAAAGTACCGACGATTCTTCTATTTAAAAAATAAAAAACACTTTATTATACAAGAAGAAGTCAATTAGCGGGCCTAACTACTGATAAATCTTGAGTGACGACAAATTGGTCAAAGATTAATGAACCGATGATCTTTATGGCTATTTTTTTTCCCCCTTATTCTTCTTTTTGGGACTTGTGATAATATATGATTCATGGGGCAAGTACAGCTGCAATTGTAGAATCATGTCAGATCACATTTAGAGGCATGCATGTGAGCCCATTCCACCACTAAATAACAAGATTGGATCACGATTATATATCATTGTGTGTAATGTTACATGCTTGTCACTTACGTGGTATTAGTATCTTTTTCTTTTTCTATCTTATTTTCATTACGAATAATTCGTGTTAGGTAAAATCAGGTTAGCTTAACTTATTTTCTTAGGAGTGCTAGTGAGGTAGTTGATTGGTTGGATAAGAAAGTCCAATTACGATTTCTTTCACTTCCAACTACTGTATACTCATCTTGGTCCCAACGTATCTGTGTCACTGTGTGTAATGTTGTTTGCTTGTCTTTCACATGAGATCAATATCTTTTTCTTTTTTTGTCTCATTTTCATAATGAATAATTCGTGTTGGGTAAAATTACGTTAGCTTTGTCTTATTTTCTTAAGAGTAGCTAAGAACGTCCAACTAAGATTTCTTCCGGTGCATTGCGCGGATATTCTTCCTCGGGAGTTATTTAATGATTTATGCGTTGTCTTTTTTGCTATTGGTGTTGGGCTGTTGGCTAATATATAGTTTTATCCCTTTATCTTTTAATAATATTCATGTTTCTGATTAGAAAAAGATCGGCCATTGCATATTATTAATGTACTAAATGACTAATAATATTTGTAGCTCTATAAGATAAATTAAAACGGTTTCTTAACTATCATATGCTTTTGGGTGTTGAATAATATTTTTACAAGTATGTCACGTGATTAAAGTATTTTCATCAATTTAGTTAGAGATGAGCTGATGGCCACATAAATAAATAAATATCTGATCTGGTAATAACTCGTTGGCGTAGCATAAATCACTCGTTCTTCTATTTCCCTTGTAAGTACAGTACAATTCTTGATGATGTCAATTTGTGGAAGGACACTACAATCAATTAATAAGGGCCACATGGAACTTTTGTCTCATTCGCATTGAAAATTGCTACCATATTTGAGAAGACAGAATCAAGAACCCAAAACTTCATTTATGTTGATAAATAAAAATGAAGGTCTAATGAGAACTTATTTGGTAAAATTCGATCGTCACAACTTTGACAGAATCTATTTATCAACTAATAAATTTTAACTATAATGTTTCATCTTAACACATATATTAGGTCAAGCAAAAATTTTAAACTCAAAATAATAAATGAAATTCAAATTCGATATAAGCAATATTTTCCTCCTACTCTTATCGATAGAGTTTCACACGGAGGGGTTAGGTTCCATAATCCAATCCAAGTTGGGTCCTTACTACTGTTTAGATGCCGAATCTAATCAGAATAAAACAAACCACTTTGATGGATATTTCTTTGCAAGTCAGCCGTCAGTGTTGCTAGGACAAACAATTTGTCTCAAACCTTCTAGCTCAATTTTTTGTTCCTTTTTCTTTAAATCCTATATATTGTTATTGGTTCGTGTGACACGTGGTTGCTCAATTTCTGTTCTCGCCATTGTTATATTTTTATTTAAACAAAAAAGTTGTTATATTTCTGGAAATAAATAGCACCCTACTTCCTGAATTTTACTAAAAATGCATATTATTTCTTTATAATTTCAAAATTTATTACGAACCACAATGTTTTTTTTTTTTTAAGTAAAGTACACTCTTCCAAATTATTAACACTGTTACTAGACACAGTAAAATATCTAATATATTATTCAACGCAGAGAAATACCATGCACTTATAACAAAACACAAATAGTCACATGTACTTATTGATGAGCATAGAGGAGTTGGGTGCAATTTATCTTTTTGATTTTTGTAAGAAAAATGCATTTAATAATAGGGGAATAACATACATGCCATTACTTTTGACATAAAACATGATATAGATGACTAAGTATGTTTGTATTTGAAAATCACATGGGATTCTTCGTTAATTTTAAAACTATAAGAGAGTAAAAAAGTAAAAGAGGTAGGATGTTATTTAGCCTAATTTTTAGAAACGATTTAACTCTATTATTATTGTTGGTCAAAATGAAAATGAGTTAAATAACCATTTAACATAGAATCAGCCTGGTATTCTAGTGATGTATCACTTGCTTTCTGTGCAAAAGGCCTCGATATTAATTATTATCATACATATTATTTATTTATAAAAGTCTTCCTTGAATAAAAGAAAATGGTTTAACAAAACTTATTATCAAAAAAACCATTTTGAAACCCGACGGATTTAAAAGTCGTTTGTCTAAACCAAAACTGGAAAAGCATTCAAATCCCAAGGCCATGGACACATGAATGTGAAAATAGCTCAAACTCAATTTAGATGTTTAAAAGCTCAAACGCAAACAAGAAAACGAATCAAATGAATACATGGGTAACAGACCTCGAACTCGATAGAACCATAAAATCGTTGCATTATTTATTATAAATAAATATTTAATTTTGATAAAACTAAAAATGACAAAATACTCTACTACATCTGTTCCTAAACAAACTTGTACAAATTAATCTTTAATTTGTTATAAAAGAACCCAAGCCAAAAATGACAAAATACTCTACTACATCTGTTCCTAAACAAACTTGTACAAATTAATCTTTAATTTGTTATAAAAGAACCCAAGCCATGCATGTGGGTGTGATATAATCAATTTTTAATAAATTAATGATCAAATTTTGAATTATAAGTTTAGTTTAAAAGAAACTTTTATGGAATTGTAACTTCCTTCCCCCTTATAAAAAACAATGCCTACCAGAATCTCCATCAAGCTTTTGTCGACTTTATTATCGATTTGAACATTCACAAATTATAACTTTAAACCCAACACACTACCAGGCTCAGGGATGTAGACACGGGTTCTCAAATAGTTTTTAGCATTTTGATTCAGTTAAAATAATACTGTTCCTCGTATATAACAATTATTAATTATTTAAATAACTATCAACTATCTTAACAAGTAATTGTATCCAATAGACCCTTAATTCTTCTATCAAATAGTTTTTAGCATTTTGATTCAGTTAAAATAATACTGTTCCTCGTATATAACAATTATTAATTATTTAAATAACTATCAACTATCTTAACAAGTAATTGTATCCAATAGACCCTTAATTCTTCTACCTCTGACGAATTCGTATTATTAGGTGTTATTAATATTAAGTTACTTTTACCCATTTTTAAACTTAGATGAGTTGTAACTATTATTAAAAAGAACATTTTTTTTTTGGCTTGATTTATGATGATCTTTGCTCAATTGACCCTACCTCTCGTAATCATCGTTGAAATATTTGTGTGCTCGCAAAGGTGAATTATTCGATGGCTCAAGTAAGTTGACCCAAAACTCTGAAACGCCACGTGACTTGTGAATAATCATCGTTAAACTCGAAAAACCGCAGCGCCCACCCCCCCTCTCCCCGCCCCCCCCGCCCTTCTTTTTTTTTTTTTTCCCATTTAAAAGTCGATATAAACTCTTCATCACAGTCACACAACACAATCAGGAATCTTGAAAAGTACAAAAATAGACAGCCACGCAGTAGATTTTAATATCACAACACACAAAACACAGACACACACACACACGACGTGACGTACAGCACCTTAACAGCTTGTTTTCAAACTGTACTTTCATTAGCACATTGTCCGAAAAAAAACTCCGCATACTCTTTTGCCGGCGGCTTCAAACCCCGACACGCGCCGCTACCCGACAGAGGAAAAACCCTCACGCGCCGCCTGGAGACGATGGAGGAGGTGTATCTGAAGCCGTTCGTGGAGGAGACATCGTTCTACAACCGCATTGTGCTGGGGTCGCTCTTGCCGGAGAATTGGTGGGCCGCGTTGCCTCACTTCTACCAAGGATGGCTACGCAACTACATTGGTGGAAGCTTGCTCTACTTGGTGTCTGGCTTGTTATGGTGCTTCTACATCTACTACTTGAAGCGCAATGTTTATCTTCCTAAAGGTTATTATTATTATTTTTTTAATTTTAAAGAATTTTATTCCCGCTGTTTTATTTTCTCAGTGTTCGAGTCGTGAAAATAATCTCTTGGACGTGTTCACAGATACCCAGATAATTTGATGTGATAATTGATCCTTGTAAAATCTGTTCCAGGTAGAGCCAAATAATAGAATCTGTTTGATTCATAGATTAAGCTCAATAAGTTCATCTTTTGTGTTGTGCTTATTCTGTTAATGTGAATGAGAAGTTGAGAGTTCTTTGGCTTTTTGTTAGCGTGACTTCAACATCCTTATCTGCTTGCTGCTCTATGACCATTCAATTTTAACTGCACGCATTTATAATAGTGCCTCCTTATTAAATTTCCCAGTTTTTTACTATTGGAATAACTACTTTTAGAACGAAAAAAATGAGTGTAATTGGAGAGTGGGGGACGGGTGAGAAATCGGCTATACTAACTTGGTCACCTGTTACATGGGATCTGAAACATCCAGCAGAGCGAAACAGTAGCATTGGCTTAGAATTTCACACCGTAAAGCTCTTTTCTTGCTACTGCAGATCCATTGTCTCTTTGACGCTATGTACTGGGGTAGAGATAATTTGTCTCGGAGGGATTTGAGGTGGGTTTCTGCCTTAATATGGACGGTCCACATAACGTGGGACCCTCAAGAGAAGGGTGGACTATCATACTAGAGTGTTAGCAGCAGACACTAGGCTTTGGAATTGAAAAAGATGTTTTTTGTCTCCTGGTCATAGGATTCTACCTCCCTGCCGACTGCCTAGCCTGTCTCTCGAGGAACTGGCGGTCTGGAAGTACAGGTCGAATGTTAAAGAACCATATATGCAAGATTTGCTTTCACCATCTGTAGCATGTGCAATCCTCAGGGAATGAAAGGTTCTCATGAGGCTGATCTTAAATCGCCATTCATGATTATTAAACCAATTAGTTAGTAGCTATAATACAACTTCAGAGTATTTGTCTGGATTGACAGAATAATGACTTTGAGCTATTGAGTAGTCTATTATCCAGCTTGTATACCAATATATCATTATTTCCTTACAGGAATCAGAAAAGTTTAACATTCTTCAGCTATGATTGAAATTTACTGTATTATCTTTTACTCCTCTGGAAGAGTAGAAATTTTAGTCTGATGAAAACATTTTTTCAGATGCCATCCCTTCAAATAAAGCCATGCTCTTGCAAATATATGTTGCGATGAAAGCCATGCCTTGGTACTGTGCTCTTCCGACGATCTCTGAGTACGTGGTTGAACGTGGATGGACTAGGTGCTTTTCAAAAATCAGTGACGTTGGTTCGCCTGCCTACATAATCTATCTTTTTGTTTACCTAGTCTTCGTGGAATTCGGAATATATTGGATGCATAGGGAGTTGCATGACATAAAACCTCTGTACAAGTATCTCCATGCTACACATCACATCTACAACAAACAAAATACACTTTCTCCTTTTGCTGGTAAGTTTGATTTCCTACTCATGTCGATTCTTGATGTTAAGGTAAGTAGGCTCCAATGGTCTGTTGGTGTATCTGATGTTTCCATGAAAGGTAGGTTTCAGTGAAGGTGCAAGCTAATTTGGCTTAAAAAGATCCTCTGTGTGATGTTTGCATATATTCCTTCTTCAACATGTTAGAGTAGGAAAGATCTTTTCATGTAACATGGTGGTCGTTTCTGCTTATTCTGTTTAAAGATGTTACATATTGGAGCAAGTTTATGACATATCCGGGATGCATTTTCAACCTAGCATTTGGTAACAATGCCCATCGTCCTAATGAGCACGTCTGTATTATCAAACAAGGGTCTAAATTTTTATCTTAGATGAGTTTGAGTTATTCCCTGTTCCTTCTAGAAGTGATGGGTATCTCAATTTGGGTTTTATTTTTTTTTCCTGACCTGTTAACAGTATAATTTGTTTTATCATCTGTAGCTTGGTTATTCTCAAGTTTCACATCATACCCTGTTATACTCTAGTTTAACTTGAGGTTTCAACATTGAGTACAACTTAGAGGCTGTTTGGCTGTGCTTATTTGCCTGCTTATAAGCAGCAAATAAAAAGCTATGTGCCCCCTGCTTTTTACAACCTGCTTAGGGAGTTGCTTCCAGCATTTTGATAATAAATTATTGGTTTCATGCAAGCCTAGCATTCATTGGTACTGTAAAGAGGTGAATACAACTGGAGTACGAACTAATAATGATTCTTTATTGTGAATTAAGTCTTAAATGAGAGACTTAAGACTTGCTTCTGAAACTTGTTGAAATGGCCACTTTAACTTGAACCTTTATCAGAAAGCTTATTGTTACTTTTTTCTACTTAGATTGCCATTTTCAGTTGACATTTTCTGTGTTATCTAGATCCAAAATCCTTATGTAATGTCATTGTAATGTATGAGGTGATACTTGTTACTAGCTTATGAGCAAAAACTCTTGAGTCTACGCATGGGAAAAAATGTGATCCGAATTTCACTTGTCAGACTATTCAAGAATGGTGCATGTTTTTGAGACTAGATACATATTAGTGGTAGTTGAAGTAGCTCTTTCAGATTGATAATCATGGGGAAATATGAAGAGTCCATAGATGGGTCTGTCATCTGAATTCTGGATTGCCCAATTTTGAGATGGCAAGTAACAAAAATTATGATACTGCAAAGGTTGCAAAAGTATATTCATAGCAAAGGTCCTTAAAGTGGAAGTCGCCTATTTAACGTTTTTCAGATGAAAAAGTTTCTCATTCTTTCTTTCTCTATCAGGTTTGGCATTCCACCCACTTGATGGCATTCTGCAGGCAATACCTCATGTAATTGCTCTCTTTCTAATTCCAACTCATTTCACTACACATATAGTCCTCTTGTTTATTGAAGCCATATGGACAGCAAATATCCATGATTGCATACATGGCAAAATATGGCCTGTAATGGGTGCTGGCTATCATACCATTCATCATACCACGTACAAACATAATTACGGTCATTATACAATATGGATGGACTGGATGTTTGGAACTCTCCGAGATCCGATGGATGACAACTCGAAGAAAATGTAATGCAAATGGATTGGTGGTTTATAGGTGCAGCAGCACTTGTTAAGCTCGAGCTTCAGTTGATGTTTGAGTGTGTCCCATCCAGTAAAGTTTCTTGTTGGTAGTTTTTCTGTCTTTGACTATACATCTGTTTCCAGACAGGACAGGCTGAGAAGTTTTCTGTTCTTTAAACTTTCTTTGTATTTATGGTTTCTTCATTTGATAAATGATAAACTCTTCGGGTTCTTCTGCATCTAAAGAATATTGACTCAATCTCAAAGGATAACTGCCATGACCTAAGATTTATGCAAGCCATCAAAGTGGTGATCTAGCATTGTTTATGAACCATCTCTTGTAAGATTAAACTTTAATAACTATCTCGTGTAAAGAATTGCCAGGAGAAACTCTATATACAATACCGGAAATACACTGATCCAAGTTTACTATTAATTTTCTGAAATTTTGCATTGTTTATACTTGAAATAAACTGCAGGAAAGTTATTTGCTGTCAGTTCACGCATTTGGGAAGATTACACATATACAAGGGGCGAAAGATCCTTACTTCGTTCAGAGAGGAAAATTTCTTTAGCCTAGCTTTCTAATGATGCGGAAGAATGCTGAGGTGACCTTTTTGAAAAATACAGGAATGGTTTTGGTGGAATTTGCAGGCAGTCAAGGCCAATGTCCAACATCTCTACCACCTTACCAATTGGTGGCCTGTCGGACGGGTTAGTCTGAATACACCATAAGCCAACTAAAATCATCTTCCTTGATATTTCTTCTTCCTCTACACCTGTAACAGCTTGTATTTTTAAATCCTTTCCAAGCTCAAGATGCTCGTAAATCCACTGCGGAAAGTAAACATCACTACTTCTGTCCACTTCAGTAGCATTGTTCCTTACTCCAACCATTTCAAGAATCATCATTCCAAAACTGTAGACATCAGATTTATGGGAGACCCCTCCGAAGTGTCTAAATAATACTTCTGGAGCTATGTAACCAATAGTCCCTCTAGCACTTAACGTGGATAGAATACTCTCTTTTTTCTCAAATAATTTAGCCAATCCAAAATCAGATATTTTGGGACAAAAATCTTCATCGAGAAGAATATTGTGAGGTTTGATATCAAAGTGCACAATTCTTGTGTTGCAACCTCGGTGTAGATATTCCAAACCTCGTGCAATGCCAACTGCAATCTGGTATAATGTTTTCCATTGCAAATGACAATTTGCATTCGGTGATTCACTTTTGTAAATAAACTTGTCTAAAGATCCGTTGGGTATGAATTCATAAATCAAAGCTCTTTTCCTATTATAACAGAACCCCAAGAGAGTGACAATGTTGACATGAGAAGTTTTGCTAATGCTTGAAACTTCATTGATAAACTCCTCCCCATTACCCTTTGTCTCACTCAATACCTTTACAGCTACAAGGCACCCATCAGGTAGCTTACCTTTGTATACTCTGCCGTATCCTCCTTGCCCAAGTTTCTCCGCAAAAGAGTTGGTTATTTTCTTGATCTCTGAATAGCTGTACTGCTTTGGAGCAAAAGAACTCCAGCTTCTCATAAACACTTCAATATTTTTGTTATCTGTGTTACAGCAACCTGATAACAAGAAGCGCCTTCGTCTAAAGCAGTATAGTGCAGTAATTGAGAATACAGCAACTGCACATGTGCCACCCAATGCGGCTGCGAATAGATGTAGTCGCCGGGGTTAGTCAAACAGTCATATAGTTTATTTACCCTGTTACGTGGCATCAAAAGAGAATTGAAATGCCTCGCAAATCCAGTTCGGTTTACCTATTATGATAATAATGACTGGAGCAATCCTTGGGTTGTATCCTGCGGATAGATACAAAGAGATGGAGAGTGAAAACAGAAAACTGATCCATTCAAACATGAAGAAGCTATAAAACAAAGAAGCGAGAAATAATCAATCTGTAGAATGAATGAAGGTTGTGGGATATTGATTATCTTCGATATTACAGAATGAATGGAGGCTCTGGAATATTGCTCATCTCTGGCCCTGGAGTTTTCTCCACCCCAATAGTCAGGAAATGAACCAATTTTAAAAAATTGGGATTTCCATTTTTTGATTGTTTGTATGAGAGGTGTAACAGAAATAGAATAACTTTTCTTTTCTCGGCTCAATTGATCATTTTTTGCTCCATAGTGTTTATCCAAAGACAAAAACAGGAAATGAGAAGAGGCAATAGACTGAAAATAAGGCGATCAGTGGCACATACCCGCATAGCAGACAAACGAATTGGAGCTCGAATTGTACCCGCATCGCCCGCCTGATTGAGTGCACCGGTTACAGTTCGTGTTGTTTGCAAACCATTGTACCTCAAAGCCACTCGTGAGAGCCGCTCGCAAGTCATTAGCCGAAGAATTAACATTCGCTAAACCCTGGAGGGCTGCCGAATTTACCGGAACATTGATGTTATTGCTGCACAAGTTAGAAACAAGCGCATGGTAGGACATAAAGCCGAAACCTGTGGTGCCGTTGGCATTGCAATCAAACTGAATTGACAGAGAAAATTCTTCGGTTGCAACTAGTGAGCAGCCATAATAGAGAGTCATGTTCTGGACATTGGCTCCATAGCTAAAAATCAAATCCAGGGTGGTATTGTACAGAAGTGTAGGACAAAGATTACTCCATAAGTCATCTCTGGCGATGGTAAGAGCCTGTTTGGTGTTATTGATTCCGAGTACGCGATATGTTAGGCGTCCGATTGTGATGAAAGGGACATCTCTTTGACAAGTTAGCTCGAAACCTGGATATCCACAGCTTTCAGGCCGCCCTTCGCCATAGAAAGGGTAACCAATATTTTCCTGGCTTCCACACTGGAACAGCTTTCCACAGCGGCTATATTGCTCTTCATCCCGAGACAAACATATAGGAATCTTAACTGAGAGGCTTGTGATAATGAGAAAGAAAAGCAAGATCGGAACACGCATTTCTTGGGAATCAATTGTGCACAAGAGATACATATAATTTAACGTGGTTTGACCCTCTATTTATATTTACGCTCCTTTCTGAAATAAAATACATGATTCTAAATGCTTCGCGCTATTGTAAAATGATCTATTTAACGCAAACAGCGTGGACTCTGAAATTACTAGTGTTGTTCGACAACCGCTTTGTTCAACAAGAAAATTGTTGACTTGATGAAATTAGTGCACTGGTTTAAGATGTAAGGATATTTGATGATTACAAAAGTAACTAATAAACGGCTGACGCTTATCAAAAGGGTGCAGACTCGTGTTGTCAATCTGTTTACATTGCTTCTGGAAATTGTTAGAAGTATAAATTGTATGCTTGTCCTTAACTAACGCATTAAAACTGTCTGGATTTCAACACTCATTGCCTTCCTTATGCGTTTGAGATACATAGTGGAGGGGCAAGTGTCATTATGCTAAGTCGCCTCCGCATGCCAGACTTTGCATTAGTCAATTGCAGCTTTCATTGACCATAGAATAAAAGAAAATTAAGGTACAGCATTTCTGCAGAAAAGCATGAAACTTGAGATGTACTGTAACGACTTCTCATATTAGTTTTTTTTGTAAGATTTATGTACACTTTATAGTGGTTTGGATTCACAAATGCTGTTATCACAAAACTTAAGCATTTTGGACTAGTTGACTAGGCTCATTGTGATGACAAGCCAGTAGTTGGGTCTGGGTCGTTACATGATAAGTTCTAAATAAGTATTTAATTTATAAGTCAGATTCACTTAATTTTGGAATAGAATGCTCCTTAGTCGATGTTTTTAATATGTTCTTGCATGATTGCGCTTAGGGAAAGGAGATGGATGCATTATGCATAGATATAGGAGCTTTTTAGACGTGTTTGTAGCAGCCAAAATTGACTCCGCCATCTAGAAAAATGCCATGAAATTGCTACGCGGGATTGACCAAGTTTGACCAAGATTGAAGATATTTTACGCTACATTTTTGGAAGGAAATTGCATTGAGGACTTGTCTTAGCCGAAAAGGAAATAGATTAAATTTAGAAGACTTTTTATTTCGTTAAAAATTGTAATTAAGGTCTTTACCTTTTTATTATTCCTTAACTTTTAAGAACTTCCTTATATGAAAAAGGAAGGGAGTTAGGGTTTTTTCTTTCATATATTTCCTACGTGCGCTTCATAGAGGGAGACTTTATTTATAATTTTCTAGCAGGATATTTTCATCTTCTTAGGCGCCACCTTCATGAAGATGGAGTTCTAAATTTCTTTCTAGCCAAGGGATAATCAAGATTTCGGTTATTCAATTCCATAATATCTAATTGTTTTATTTCTTTTATGCTATTTTCATATTTGTGTATTTATTGTTTTATGAATTACAATTGTTAATTTTGCTCACGGTTATTCAATTGCATGACAATAGATAGCCAATTAAATTAATTTAATTAATCTAAGAATAGTGGTAACCAGGTTTCTTATGTAATTACGCAAACTACATGAGTAATTACTGCAAGAGTGATAACTTTTAGAATCAGGTCTTTCTAGATTTTTATTGCTGCTGTTAGATAGACTTTACGGGCATCTCGCGGAAAAAGTCAAATCATTTTTTTCTTTTTTGTGAACTTGGCCAAATCATTTTTCTTCTTTGTGAACTTGGCACTTCTCTTGGAAAAAGTCTTATCCCCATGCTTGGGAAACTTGTTTTGGTTGTAACGGTGAGTTAGTACATGCAAAAAATCCATCCTACTGTATTTCATTCCTCGATAGTAACTTAAACACACCGTGCTTGAACCTTGCTTAATCTTAACTTGAGCTTAAAAGTATGCATGTGCTTAAAATGGAGGCCAACGCTTAGTTTGAGTTTGATGGGTACTTGCCTTGATTTATTTTTTGTGGTGAAAATGTAATAAAGTGTGTGCATGGAAAGTTATATTCGGGTTGAGCTCACTCCTGCAAAAGTGCTGAAAGTTAAAGTGCAAAAAAAAAGGGTGCACGAATGAATGAATGAAATCAAAGTAAATACGCGCTTCTTACTCCGTTGGTCTCCAAAAGAAAAGAAAAAAAAGGAGAGAAAAAAAATGGAGGACATGAGTAGAGCTAAAAACCACTTGGAATTGTGACCAGCTGAGTAATCAGGGGCATTCATCACAAATGTTTGTCACCGTGTAAAAAGGTTGAGTGACATTCTAGGCAATTCATGGAAGTTGCGAAAAAAAGGGGGGTAGTTGAAGTGATCCGGCCTTCCAGCAGCTGAGCCTAAGCACAAACTTGTTTTTTTTTAGGAAAAAATGCAAATCAAGGTAGTGCTTTTGATCTCTCTTATTTGCATTGGCATAATCATTCTTGGCTTAAACTCTTGTGTGTGCTTTAAATGGTGCAAGGTTCATTTACATTATGCTTGAGTGCTAACAAGGTGACTTGTACATGTGGTAGTTCTTGTTTTAACTTGCTAAAAAATTGGCTTACCTTTATCTTCCCTTTCGAGTCTCTTTGAGTGTGGTGGAGGGACTTTTAAAGGTTTATGTGCCTGTGTTTACCTTTGTGAAGGTTGAGCTACTTTGAAGCAGGGTGGAAATATCTGATAGGATTCTCCTTGAAAAAAAATTTTTTGGCCGTATTTTTTCTGAAAGACGTTCACTTTCAGGGATCCTACTATTAAAATGGGGTTTCTTTTTGAAAGTCTTGGGTTCAGTCAAGTTTTGTTGTTTAACAAAGTGCTGTGAAAGTTGAAAAGCTAAGGCAATTTTGTGATTAAAATCTGAGGCATTGCAAGTTGATTGAAAATAAAAGAAAATTTGATTTATCAATTTGAAAAGAACTATTAACTTGCTTGTTTTTGCAAATGTTTGAATTGGGCGAGGCTTTGTACATTATGTTGAGAGTTTGAGTTTGAATGAGTATGTTCTTGTGTTGAATAATGATATGATGGATTGTAGAATGTTGAAGTTGTTGGATGAGCTGTGAAGTTAAAGTGTTGATGACATATATTTTGAATGTGTTCTGTACTTTGGATTCTTTGAAGCCAGCTATGTTCAATAAAGTACAGAGATTTTGACTGCATGACTTGCATTATGTTTGGTTGTAGAAATTGGTATCTTTGCAAAACTATAGTCTTGGTCAGCCTTGCATGTGAAATCCCTATTCTTAATTCTTTTCATGCTTGAGGACAAGCATGGTTCAAGCGTGGGGGAATTTGATAAGTCCTAAATAAGTCTTTAATTTATAAGTTAGATGCACTTGATTTGGAATAGAATGCTTCTTAATTGATTTTTTAATATATTATTGTATGATTGCACTTAGGGAAAGGAGATGGAAGTATCGTGCATGGATATAGAAGCTTTTTGGACGTGTTTGTAGCAGCCAAAGTTGACTCTGCCATCCAGAAAAAAGCCATGAAATTGCTACACAGGATTGACCGAGTTTGACCAAGACTGAAGATATTTTACCCTGCACTTTTGGAAGGAAATTGCATTGAAGACTTGTCTTGGCCGAAAAAGGAAATAGATTAAATTTAGAAGACTTTTTATTTCGTTAAAAATTGTAATTAAGGTTATTACCTTTTTATTCTTCCTTAGCTTTTAAGAACTTCTTTATTTGAAGAAGGGAAGGAGTTAGGGTTTTTCTTTTATGTATTTCCTACGTGCACTTCATAGAGGGAGACTTTATTCATAATTTTCTAGCAGGATATTTTCATCTTCTTAGGCGCCACCTTTATGAAGATGGAGTTCTAAATTGCTTTCTAGCCAAGGGATAATCAAGATTTCGGTTCTTCAATTCCGTGAGATCTAATTTTTTATTCATTTTATGCTATTTTGATATTTGCATATTTATTGTTTTAAGAATTAATATTGTTCTGCGATTGTTTAATTTTGTGCTCGGTTATTCAATTGCATGACAATAGATTGCCAATTAGATTAATTTAATCAATCTAAGAATAGTAGTAACCAAGTTTACTGTGTAATTACACAAACTAAATGAGCAATTACTGTGAGAGTGTTGACTTTTAGAATCAAGTCTTTCTATATTTTTATTGCTGCCGTTTGATAGACTTTGCAGGCATCTCTAGGGGTTAGAACGTCTAATAGGTAAGGCGATAGCGAGGAAAGATCGTAGGGGATTTAAACCATTATCAACGCTGTTAGGGAAGATGAGATTGTTAGGCTGAGCCAATAACCATAATTGATTTGTCAAAATAGTTGGAAGTATCTTTGCATCTAGGATCAGATTTATTGACCAAAATTGCGATTATATCTTAGGCTAGATTTAACGCTCATCGATTTCCTGTTTTTCCAGTGTTGCGTAAACTTAGGATTGCAAGCTTTAGTCATTTTTATTTTTATTTACATTTTCTTATTTTCTGCCCAGTTGTGTGTCCGTGCAGCGCGGACCAGTGTGCTAGATAGTTTTGTTTATTTTACTTTTTTGCCTTAAAACTCCCCTTCTTTGATTGTAATTTATTTGATTAATCTACTTGGCGTAATTTGCGTAACATAACCTCCCAATCCCCATGGATTCGACCCTTTTCTTACCACGTACTCTATTTAAATTCGCAAGGTAAGAATTGATATTTTATTTTTGGTGGTTTCGATGCCCATCATTACATGTAATATTAGAGCAGACTCTGTGTGGATTCCATGTTGCTTGGGGTTTAGGGCTGTAGTTTTGTTTGGGTCGCGACGAGGACGTCACGTTTCTAAGGGGGAGAGTCTATAATGCCCTCCCATATTGATTCTGTATGAAATTTGTGTGCGCTTTATAATGGCTTCATTATTATTGTTACCATGGGCTTAATTCTGTATGAGATTCGTGTGCACTTTATAGTAGTTTGGGTTCACTATTATTATTACCACGAGCTTAAGTATTTTGAGCCAATTAATTAGGCTCAATATGGTGGCAGACTAGTAACTGGACTTGGCTCGTCACAAATATTTATAATTTTAAGATAAATTCAATGTAGTCTTGCTTAGATTAGTTTTTAGTCTTCGAAAAAGATTAATAAATAAGATTAAGTATTTTAAGTCAATTGATTATGTTCAATGTGGTGGTAGGCTAGAAATTGGACTTGGGTCGTCACAAATATTTATAATTTTAAGACAAATTCAATGTAGTCTTGCTTAGATTAGTTTTTAGTCTTCGAAAAAGATTAATAAATAGATCAACAAAGCTTGAAATAGCAGTTGCTAGGTGCTTGTGGAGAATGATTCTGAGGAAAGCAAAGAATTATATCAGCTTATAAGTGGAAGCATCATGTGGCTAAAGATTTGTCATCACTAATATTGGCTTAGGAGTATTTACTAAGTAAATGAAGAAATATTAGTTTAGAATTCAATTCCAGCGCTTTGGAAATCTAGGACTCATATGTTATATATCAAAGAATCAAAGCTACAGAAAACGTGCGCATTGGGGTTTACCGGTTTACTTCTCTCTTTCTCGACTAAGTTAATATTAAAATCATATTTTAGTCATTGGTGTGTTGGGTAAAATGCACTGAATTATCCACATTACAAATGAATCTAGTTTTATTTCATTTTCCCTTTTTTCTCCATTTTTTTATTTTCTTTCAATTTTAATTATCAACTAGAACATACTCTATGCAATGCATAGGAAAAAAATTGTATTTTTAATATCTTATTTATTATTATGATCAATTTTTACATTCTATGTGAGGATGAAATACGAATATATTTTTTAGAGTTTAATTTTTTGGTAAGTTTTCAATACCAATCATGTTTTTGTAAGAAATTTTTAATTATTGAATTAAATTGTTTATGAGAGATTTTCAGTAATTGAATAAAATATTTAAATTGAGATAGTAAAATTAGAAATTAAAATGATCTAGTATGGGAGAAATAGTAACAAAAGACATTAAACGTTATTTTTAGATGGAAAATAGCATCATTAATTAAATATATTTATATTAACTGATAGTTGTATATATACATAGAATGGTAGACTAATATTTTGTTGGATGTAAGAGTGTCTTGAAATGATGATATGTAACATATATTAAAAAAAGGAAAAGGAAAACAAAGGGAAGGAATTGCTAGCAAGCGTGCTAATTGAGTTCATGTATATTTGTCTTGGTTGGGGTTGTTGGGAGAGTTGAAACATTGACGGCTTTAGAAAATTGTCATTTTTTAAGATTTTAATTTTCTTGAATTATGGTCTTTCTCAACCGTTGAAATATATACCATGAGATGAGTGAGCTGTCGAGAAAATTACTGTTTTTAGTGAAAAAGGACAAGAAGGTGAAAATTCACCCTCGGTTCGTAATCATGTAGAGTCTTTCATCCGTTTTAGCCTCCTTAGGAGAAAAAAAGAATTCAGTTTTCTGAACGAAAAGTGAGTGGGTTCTTCCCTTTATAACCCCCTCCCAAAATACGATCCTTAGGTTGAAAATTTTTCCAAGGCCATTATGTTTATTTGTCAGCAGATTGATTCTTGTGGGTGTTTTTTCATTAGATTCCATTTCTTGCTTCTAATTTGGACCACAGTAACCAAAAGTTTAGATTTGAGATGATATCTAGTTGTTCTTACATTGAAAATCTGTCCATTCTGATAGTTATTATCTCATTTAGCCTATTAAATCATTTGATATAACAAAATTATTTTTTATTAATAAATTATAAATGAAAAGGAAAAGAATAACTCGTCTCAAACCAATGAGTTTGCCCCATCCACGTAAAGTTTGTTTAGCTTGTAATTTTTCCATATCTTAAGAAAGATAAGGAATATGATACAATATTTTTGAAATATGTTCTGCGTAAATATTCTTTACAGAAAAGAAATTAACCTCACTGATCAAAAGCTTTCTATGAACAGGGGCCAAGCCAGAATACTTAAGTAAGGGGGCAAAATTATGATGGTTATAAATATAAATCATATATAACAAAATATTGTAATTAATGAGTAATGCATTCAAAAATATTACTGGCAAATATCAATGATATTTTTTACATTAATAAGAACTTACAAAAAGATAAAATTTACTCGTCTATTCTTCATAATTTTCATAGTAGAAAATGCCCTCTCAATGGTAGCAGCGCAGCATGTAAACTAAACCAACACCAAAGATAATGAGTAATAAGCCAATGAATACAAAATATCCTTTTTTTAGTTTCACCATTTTTTCAACAAGAACACTAATTTTTATCGTATTTGGGAGACTGTAATTAGACTTTAGATACACATTTTAGATTTTGTAAGTGTGTAGGAGGGTAATATAATTTTTCTCTTTTTATTTAATAAATAAGACAATGTTAACTTTAGATCCTCAACAAGAAAGTAAAAGTAAACAAAGAAAGAGCAATTCGTCTATAATAAGAAGTGAAAATCTTTTTTTTTTTTTTTTAAACAAATATTCTTGCTTAATACATAGCTTCACCCCTGTCTATTAATACTCCCAAGTCTTATGTTGTTCATAGAGTGAAGCTGTTCCTATCACCTTGCTGCAGAATCATCAAAAAGGACTTGACCATGCAATTGTTTCGCCTAAAAAACCAGCAAAAATGCTTCTTCAGTTTTCTGCAGAAACATGAATCTGGTTGCTCTCTGAAAACGATGCGGAGAGATGTTGAGGTGACCTTTTGGGAGAATACAGGAATGGCTTTGGAGGAATTTGCAGCAAGTGAAGGCTACCCTCCAACATCTCTACCACGTTACTCATTGATGGTCTATCGGATGGATTTGTTTGAATGCACCACAACCCAACTAACATCATCTTCCTTGACATATCTTCGTCCTCTTCACTTGTAAGAGCCAGTATGTTCAAATCCTTCCCAAACTCAAGATGCTCATAGATCCATTGCCGAAAAAATACATCGCTGCTTCTGTCCACTTCAACAACTACATTTTTCCTTACTCCAACCATTTCAAGAACCATCATTCCATAGCTGTAGACATCTGATTTATGAGAGATCTCTCCAAAATGTCTCGAGAATACTTCTGGAGCTATGTAGTCAGCCGTTCCTCTGGTAGATATCGTGGATAGAATACTCTCTTTATTCTTAGATAACTTAGCAAGTCCAAAATCATATATTTTTGGACAGAAGTCTCCATCCAGAAGAATGTTGTGTGGTTTGATATCAAAGTGCACAATTCTTGTGTTGCAACCTCTATGTAGATATTCCAAGCCTCGTGCAATGCCGACTGCTATCTGGTATAGTCTTTTCCACTCTAAGATATTATTTGAATTTTGTAATCCTTTCCTATCAATGAACTTGTATAAAGATCCATTGGGCATGAATTCATAGACCAAAACTCTTTTTTTATCGTAGCAGAATCCCAAGAGAGGACTATATTGGCATGAGAAGTTTTGCTAATGCTAGAAACTTCATTGATAAAATTCTGATCATCACCCTTTGTCTCACTCAAAACCTTTACACCTACTAGACGACGGCCGTCAGGTAACTTACCTTCGTATACACTACCATATCCTCCTTGTTCAAGTCTTTCCCCAAAGGAATTGGTTATTTTCTTGATCTCAGAATAATTGTGCTGCTTTATAGCAACAGAATCCCAACGTTTCATAAATGCTTCAATATTTTGGTCATATTTTCTTCTACCCTTGTTTCGGTTACAGGATAACAAGAAGCACCTTCTTCTACAGTGGCAAAATGCAATGATTGATAATATAATAATTGCAATCACAACCAATGCAGCTGCATATAAAAAGTTCAAGTAGATTAAGGAACGTTTAGTAATAGCAATAGATTAACCATATCAAGTAGGAAAAGTAAAGTTAAAAGGAGGCAGGGAGCTCCAAAAGAGAGACCAACTATGAAGTAAAAAGCTTTAGAAACTAAAAAGCCAGTTTGGTTTACCTATAATGAGCTTAAAGGATAGGCTAATGCTTGAATCTGAATTTGCGGATAGACCTTAAGCCAAAAAAAAAAAAAAAAAAAGAAAGAGTCAAATTGATTAATATAGATTCAAAGAAGCCAAACATAGAAATGAAAAAGAATCAATTTACTATTACGAAATATGTATATTCAATATTTTTTCCCCTTCACTACCTAGAATTTTTTATGACCTGATAGTTTAAAAATGAATAAAATGCTGCATAATGTGTTTCATTTGCGTTTGACGCACCTGGAAATCATACAAGGTCTCACAACATGTCTAAATGAAACAAAACCTTACGTTCCCCTTTTCATTTTTCTTTCCTTTATCTATCATATTTTTTTTCCCTTGTCACTGTTCTTCTTCCTAACTCCTAACCATTACAAATTGTTTGAAACAAATGAATTTCACAAAATTTTGTGAACTTTATTTGCAAATCTAATTTTTTTATAGTTGGTAGCAGTTTATTAAAATATGGAATTCATTCGGAATTCCAAGATTTGCAAATCGTAGATTTGATCTAGTTATATTCAAATCTTAGCCTGAGAGGTGAAATTTGTAATTTCACGAAAAGCAAATCCAAAGAAAATCGTATGAAGACAAAAATATCCTTATACTTATTAGAGTAATGCTATATATCACTCTTTTTCTCATCATCTTTTTATCACCCCTTAGGTGGCATCTTAGTTTTCATGCCACCTAGATTTTTTTTTTTTATTTTACTTTCTTACTTTTTTATTTTTCTCTCTCCTCTTAATTTATTTTTCCTAATTCATTTTGCTCTAACTAAATTAATTATTCAATCAATCCTTTCCTTATTCATTTTTGGTCTAAATTCTTTCCTTCATCATCAAAACTACTTTTTCTCCCATTTTTCAATTCCCAATTCACCATCAAATTTTCTGCCCAGTTTTCAATTCTCAACTAACCATCAAATTTAATAGCAAAAACTTCTTTATTGTGACTACCAATACAATAATCTAATTATTTTTTAAACTAGTAATAATAACTGATATGAGACTATTTATTGTGACTAGTAGCTATATGAGTCAAAGCATACAACAGGTATGTGGTAAAATCTGATTTCATTAGAGTAAAAAAGCAATTACGGGCACCAGTTCTAGAAAAAAAGAACAAAATACAGCCCAGAACAAATTACATTTCCAAAATTTATCCGACCCCAACAACAAAAAAAATATTTTACAAAATTTTTTAGCTTTAAAGGAGGAATTCGAACCCAGTCTCTACGTAATTTTCCTTGTTTGATCAACTGAGCAACACAACCACCTCTATTGATCAATAAATCAGCTATAGCATTCATCATTTGCTTGGATTGCCAGTAATTAGTTTCAATATTAAGGGTTAGTCTTTACCTGCTGCATGCATGTGGTTAGTTTCACATTATCACAAAAGAAAATTGTAAAACATGTTTATTTGTTCAACTCTTGTATTGCTATCATAATGCAAGCCATGGAAAAGAGAGCAAGTGTTGGAAGCAAATTGACAGGTAACTTCGTTTTTTGTCTTTGCCCACTGAATGCCATTGAAATATTTTAAACAAATTCTTTTAATTTTTGTACTCTGGTTACAATAGCAATTTTGTTGTCTTCAGTAGAAGATTGTCTAAGCCTCTAAGAAATTAAAGTTTAACAAATTCTTGGTTCACAATTATTTTATATGTAGATTAACACACAAAGAAAGTAAAAAACTCGAAAAAGTTGCAACGTAAGGACTCACCTACATTACTTGATGTATATGACTTTGAAATTTTTAACCCTTTATTTGATGCAATAACTTCAGAAATCCAATCCATATTTGCCAATGAGTATTGGCTTGATACAAAAAGAAGTTTTTGCTATTGAATTTGATGATGAGTTGAGAACTGAAAATTAGAAGAAAATTTGATGGTGAGTTGGGAATTGGAAAATGGAAGAAAAAGTAGGTTTGATAATGCAGTTAGGAGTTTAACGATGGAGGAAAGAATTTAGAGCAAAAATGAATAAGGAAGGATTGATTGAAGAATTAATTTGGTTACAGCAAAATGAATTAGGAAAAATAAATTAAGAGGAGAGAGAAAAATTAAAAAAAAGTAAGAAGTAAAATAAAAAAAATATCTAAGTGGCATGACAACTAAGTTGCTACCTAAGAAGTAATAAAAAAAAAGGGATAATATATATACACACAGACACACGCTTGAAAAAAAAAAAAATGCTGACCAGTATTGGCAGAATCTTGAGGGGGATCATTGTAGAATTCATGAATTGAATATCTCAAATAACAACCAGCGTTCAATCCCGTCCCTTCACTTTTTGGCAAACACGATTTCGCCCCTTTACTTGCTTTGTTAAAACATTCTTCGCACCCCTTTTTCTGCTTAAAATTTGCCAACACTGTGCCAAGCCAAAGACACCCTCCACCCTTCCACTGCATAACCTCCGTTGGCCACTACTTTTCTTGTCACGTTATCTATCAACCCTTGAGCAACTTCCTCGAAACTAGCACCTCCATCAACATAACCCCGATCAGTTGCGTTACCACAAACGACTCTATCCCTTGCCTGATCAACGCTTTCCTGGGCAAAGTCATAGGTATCGTAACGCATGAAACATCCATCAAGATATAAACGAGCTCCTGAAGGGGCAATAAGGGATTCCATTACGAGCCGAGTCGTGACAGAGGGTACAATCGGACATTGAGAGGTCTTGATAACATTAAGCCAGGGCATATATTTTTGTCCGACTTTCCTGATTTGAGAAGTAGCCCCACTTTTTGTAAGCAAACAAGGTCTGCACTTTCTACCATGGCTTGATAAAGAAAATCTGATACGTAACTGTCGTTTGAGAGTGAAGTGTCACGGCCACTGAGGAGTGCAGCTTCTGATGGTCGAGGATCGGATAACGAGAAAGGTAAAAGGCTGATCATTGAGAGGAGGAGCCATGGGAGGACTGAAAGCTTTGCCATCGTGATCTCAGAAATAATGCATGAAATTCATGAGACCGCTTTTCCTTTTCACAGAGGATACTACTGTGTATTGCAAAAGAGAAGCGAAAAGCCCGAAACAGGTGTGTGTGAACGGCTACGACGCCTTCTTTTGACCCGAAAAATTAATTAAAAAAAAAAAATGGAGAGGCCTTTGTCCTCATGTCACATGTAATAATTAATTCTCTCCAATAATTGTTCCCACTCTAGAACTCGCCCACCCCTCTAAAGAATCACCCCAAACAAATTTGCCTTTCCGACATCCAGAGCCACCGGCCAAAAGCCACCCTGGTTTTCTTCCTTTAATTTCTCTCATCTCCTCCATTTTCTTGGCTTGTCATGTCTCTTTTCTTTGCTCTTACATGTTTTCCAAAGAACCCAATACTCAACATATTTGGATTAGAATTATAGTGATAAGTTCCTTATTTTTATATAAAATTCATGTTATTATAGTGCATTGTATCGTCGAATGGTGTTAAATTGAACAATTTAATTTAATTTTTTATATAATGCAGATCTAGAAGAAGACTGGAAGAATTTGAAGTTAAAATGAAGAAATTAAAGCGAGGATAAGGAAGTCGAAAGTTGGAAAATTCGGAGTTTTAGGAAGCGGATCACAAAAAAATTCATAACTGGAGCTCTAGTACTCGGAATGAGGCGATTCAAGATTCTACTAGAAGCATTCAACGAAAGCTACAATTTTCCTTTCGGAAGTTTTGGTTAATTCTGAGAAGAAAGTTGTCTAAAACGCATTTGAAGTCCTGCGCACGGGAAGGACAAAAGAATCATTAAGGTGGTAGGGCACACAACCATAAAAGAATAGAAAAAAAAAAAGGAAAAAGACCTTAGTTTGAATGAAATTGTTCTATGGGTCGGTGGATCACCTTGGCAGTGCATATACGTAGTTGTTTTAGATCTTTTCTTTCTTTCACCGAAACAAATTAGAAAATTTGCGAGATTAATTCTGAAATTTGTTGGCAGCTTTGAAGGTGCAGGACTTTAGAGGTGCGTCTCATAGATTCAAGAGATGTTTTCCACCGCACACTTGATGTAGCACTTTACTCTGTATAACACTTAGCTCCCATAGTCGACTGGTAACTGGCTTTTACAATCACACACATGACTAAACAGTGTAGAACTCTAGAGGTAGCTCTCACCTCACACTTGATGCAGCGCTTTACCCTCTATAGCACTTAGCTCCCACTACTGGTTGGTAATTGGCTCTCACAATCACACACAAGATCAAGTGGCGCAGGATTTTAAAAATGGCTCCAATGGGCTCAAGAGACGGTTCCTACCGCACACTTGGTAGAACACTTCGCTCTCCACAGCACTTAGCTCCCGCAACTAGCTAGTAACTGGCTCTCACAATCATACACAAGACTAGGTAGTGTAAGATTCTAGATGTGGCTCCTATAAGCTCAAGAGGTGGCTCCCACCACATACTTAATGTAGCACTTTACCCTGTATAGCACTCAGCTCTGACAACCGGCTAGTAACTAGCTCTGTACCATTCTGTCATGCCCCCAGACCTAGGCTCACGAGCGAGATTGTTATTATAAGCATAACTAATAACTACTTGGGTCTTTAATCAATTAGCCTAAAATGATTAACCTAAGTTATTAGTTATACTCATGTCACCTACTCATAAACAAGTCACCCAATAAACCAATGTGGGATGTCACATTCATTCCCTGTTGAGGACTTAATGTCCTCCTCAAGGGCACACAATCACACAAAAGCTCAGACGATGCAGAATTCTAAAGATGGCTTATACAGGCTCAAGAGGTGGCTCCTACCGCACACTTGGTGTAGCATTTTGCCCTGCATAGCAATTAGCTCCCGTAGTTGGCTTGTAACTAGCTTTGGATACCATTTTGTCACACCCCCGAAAGCATGCCCGCGAGCAAAAATGGTGTTATAAGCATAACTAATAATCACTTAGGCCTTTAATCAATTAGCCCAAAATAGTTAACCTAAGTTATTAGTTATATCTACATCACTTATTTATAAACAAATCATAAGTCACCCCACAAATGGATGTGGGATGTCACATTCATAAGACTAGGTTGTGCAGCATTTTACAGGTGGCTCATACGGGCTCAAGAGCTGGCTTCCACTGTAGACTTGGTGTAGCATTTTGTACCGCATATCACTTAGTTTCTACAACCGGCTGATAACTGGCTCTCATAATCATACACAAGATCAGACGGTGCAGAACTCTAGAAGTGACTCTTACGGGCTCAAGAGGTGGCTCTCACCATACACTTGGTGTAGTACTTTACTGCACATAGCTCCCGCAACCGATTAATAACTGGCTCTGATACTATTCTGTCGCACTCCTAGACCCAGGCCGGTGAGCAAGACTAGTGTCATAAGTATAACTAATAGCTACTTGGACTTCTAATCAACTAGCCCAAAATGGTTGACCCAAGTTATTAGTTATACTTACACCACCCACTCATAAACATGTTACAAGTCACCCCACACTCCACAAATCGATATGAGATGTCACAACATTAAAAGCCAAAACAATATGGAGATCAAAATTGATTAATTCTAGTACCAAGAAGCTAAAACATAGAAACGAGAAGGGATCAATCTATATCATGAGATATGAATGTCAGATATTTGTTGCTTTTCACAGCCCGAGTTTTGTCTATCCCCATAGTTTAAAAATGTCCAATGGCAAATTCTAGAAAATTTTGAAAATGTCGAATTTCCAATGTATATCAGATATTGTAAGACAAGTCTTATAGAAGTAGAAGAACATTGTAAGGACTAGTCACTTATTTATTTATTTATTTTTAACTCAACCACTACAAACACTTTTCAGTAGTGGTAGTTGAGGGGTGGTAGTTGCTATTAGTGGGGAATCTTTAAAAATAATAATAATATATTAATAATAAAATAGATAAGATAAAAATTTGACCAGGTAGTCTTTGACATAGGACTCTTATATATATATTCTTTCTTTCATTATTATATATATATATATATATATATATATATATATATTTTTTTTTTCCCTACGCTTCTCTCTTCTCAGAAAAATACGAAGAACCCTACAAAACCAAGTTAGGCATTTATTCTTTCTTTAAGGGCTAATCTCAAGGATATTTTCAGTTGTAGATTGAAGAATTTCAGAATTTAAGATTCGATGTAAGTAGGGTCAATTCGTAGTCTAAATTCCCCCATCAATTTCAGCGTTCTTCCATATTCCACCATCCTTTATCTTAATTGATTCACCTTGATCATCTTGCTTTACAATATACTTGAGATGTGGAATTTTTATGCTATCCGATTAAATCCTATTTGCATGATGCTAAACCAAATCCGGCTTGAAGTTGGATTTTGTTTCAACCAAATATAATTTTCCTTTCGTCATGTTTCTGCAGCATTTTCCTAAAAATATTTTGCATGCTTTTATCACCAAAGTACTTCTTGAAGTTCTGCCATGTGGTAATACATATATGGCTTATATGCTTGTTAACTTATGTGCTGCCAGAACTCTTCCAGCACCTGAGAAGCTAATAAATAAAAAAAAAAAACAAAATTGTTTTATTCCCTTAGTATTTCATGATCTAAATGTTGTTGGCAGTTTTGGTCTAATTATTCAGAATTTGAGGTTTATTTTTATTATATTTTATTCTGTATCTTTTATATATATGCATGCAAATATTTTTACGAAAGGGGTTGTTCTCTCCCTATTACAAAATTACAAGTAATTACTTGTTAACTACTACCCTAATTTACTTTTACAATTAAATTATTTTCTTCTTTATAACTCGTGGTTCAAATTATGTTTACATTTTTCTTTGACACTAATTTGGTCCTATCATTGTAAAGCCATTTTAATTATTTCTTTTTCTAACTTTTGTATATTTATAGAACCATTTTCTTTTCTAGTCATTTTTTAATATTAGAGAGTTTTGTTTATTCCATTCTATTATTCTTTATTTTACTTTATCTCTATTTTATTGTACAATCGTTTTTTTTTAGAAAAAGAAAAAAAAATAACACATCAAAGGTATATGAATTCTCGAATAAACAAGTTAATCTTGATTTAATCCGAATAGAGCCCGAGTCTTAAGCAAATCTTTATCATAAATTATTATCATTGTTGTCATATGAGCTTACTGTACAAGATGAGTAAATATATTTAATTCACAAAGTCTTGGGCAAAGGTTGAGTTCCGAGGACGTACCACACATGACCATGAGTTCTTTATCTTTAGTGCAATCATAGTCAATTTTTTTTCTTCTCGGTGGAAGCACTTTTTACTCTAACCATTCATCTCGAGTTGCATTTTACTTCTATTTCCAGGTTGCAAGACACACCTCAGCTTGGTAATTAATTCGTTTTATTCTCAATTTATCACACTTGTGAATTTGAGTTTCAGTATCGTAATTGTCAGCATATATTAACTTCTATCTTTCATTTTTTTTTCTTCTTCTCTTGACTCTTCGTTTTATATATCTATCTACCCTCCATGACAATGGGTTATTATATATGCTTGGGAAAGATCAATTTGTTCCTATTTTTTTTACACATGATGCAACTCGAGTCTTTTCCCTTGATCCTCAATCCTACGTAATTATACTGTTACACTGCACTTATTTTGTTTAGGATTGAGTCCAATAATATAAGTTGTACTATAATGTAGCAGTTTTAATCATGATATGATATGACTTGATATGACATGACTTGATTTGGCGAATACCCGCCTTCTCGTGAAATTTCGGGATCCCATTTCATGTTTGTTTGAGCTTGTTGGGGTACACTCCCCTATCATGTGAGTGCCTGTGGGGGCCTTGTACCCATATCATGTGTGCCAGTGGGGGCGTTATACCCATCTTTTGTTACGATCATGAATGAGATTTGAGGGCTTTGTACCCTCACCATGACTTTATTATGATTAAAACGCTACAGTATAGTCACAACTCAGGTTACATGATTTTCAGTATATTTTTTTTACGAGTTAAATTATTTCTATGATAATTATAAATTTTAATTCTATGCGCTCCCATATTTTTTTAATGTCCTTTCGGGAACGTGTTATCTTGTTTTAGCTTTCCTATTATTCTGATATTCACGTTTGTTCTATCTTGGGGGAAAGACTCTTACTTACTGAGCATTCGATTCGCTCATCCTTATATTTTTATGTTCTTACAGATAATCACGAGTAAGAGGATGCACGTTTGCGATAGGGAATGACCTTATCTTTACGAGTATTTGAGAATTAGATCTTAGTGATAAGACACTGTTTTGGTATTTTTGGTCCATGTTAGATGTGCCGGTTTGGCGAAGAACTTGTAATAGTTATTTAGAGTTTTCTTGCTACATGTTGGAGCTCATAGTTTTTGTTTCAATAATTTATGGTATTTAATGCTCTGTTGTTTATTGAGGTTTTAATAGCCTTGTGGTTCGAGGGGTTCACTCCTCTTGGTCCACGGCGTGTCACGTCTCGAGCTTTAAGTTTTAGGGGCATGACAAACATGGCATACCTCCTACTTTTTCGGCCCAATCAACCCTTTTATTTTGTCCAAATTTTTAACTCCAAATAGGGGTGAACATTGAACTTATTTCAAGCCATAGCAAATTACTTAGTTTTGATGTTAGTTTCGGTTTTTATAAAAAAATAAATTAATTAAATTTCATCAAAACCTTCAAAAAACCAAAGAAGATAGAATTCTACATAATAATTTCAAGAGAAAACATTAACCAATAAATTAACTTTGTTTTACCATTTATATATCACATTACAAGTTTCCGAGGAGAAACAAAAACCATCAACTGTAAAACAAAATAGACGAAAGGAATACTCCAACGCAAAGGCCCAAAGAAATTAGTGATCCAAAACTGCAAGCAGCGATTGACTAGAGGAAGGGATCAGGGCCACGTACAAATTCAGACTAGGTTCATAAACCTGAGGAGAGTATTATAAGTCGGAGAAGTTGAAACAAAAACCTTATGGTCTAATGAGAGAAAATGAAGATTTCAACATCTCATAAAGGAGTTGGAAAGATGAAAAGGATTCAGAGTACATACCGCTTCTACAGTTGTTAGGATGATTTGTTCCATCAGCGCAATAGCAGATAAACGAATTGGAAAGAGTATCATGCCTACATTGCCCGCCTTATTGAGTGCATTGGCTGCAGATTGCGTTGTTTGCAAGCCAGACTAGTTCAGAACTATCCTTTAGGGCCGCTATTAAATTGTCTGCTGAAGAACGAAGATCTGCTATACTAGGGAAGGCTGCTGGATTGACTGGAACAGTGATATTATTGTCGCAAAACGGGCTAGTAACATAGTTTGAGAAAGGTACTTCCATTGTCAGGTAAAAGCTGAACCGCTGCTACTGGAAGTGGAAAACTGATTTGGTAGTGATAGGCCTGGAAATACGGTGCAACCTTAATAATAGTGATGTTCGGGTAATTCGTGAAATAATTCAAGATGTTGATATCAGGGGTTGTGTTAAGTGGACTCGGGTGACAAATATCCTCCCATAGATCGTTTCTGGCAACAGTGAGTTTAGGTGTGCTGTCATTGACTTTGAGAACATGGTACAGTACGGATTGGATTGTGATCAGGGGATCATCGCTTTCGCGCTTGAGCTCAAGACCTGGATAGCCACAGTAATCAGGCAGGTCTTCTCCATCATAGAAAGGATACCCAACATTCTCAAGGCTTCCGCACTTAAATGGCTTCCCACAGTTCTCGTACTTGTCTTTGCCATCTTGGCAGAAAGACATAGGAATGTGAAGTGAGAGGCTTGTGATGATCAATAGGGAGAAGATTGGAAGATGCATTTTTTGAGTTGAAAAAATGACACTCGAACGTTTTCGAATTTTAGAATACTCGTACGATAGACTACTTCCTGTATGGAATGTTTATACGAACACACACATCAAGCTGCTTAGGACTTGCTCTTACTTTTCTTACTTAGAAACAGAAGGGGACTTCCTCCTACAAGATGAACCACTCAACAACACGGACACCAAAGACTTTTTATCATTATAGTATTCATTGGCTTGGAATTCTTCAGTTACTATGTTGACTATTTGCACCATAACCCTTGGTTTAAGAAGAAAATTCTCGTTCACTAGATAGAATATTATGATTGATTGAAGATTTGATTATTCAAATTTTCATTACTTGATTTGTCCCCATGACAAGAAGTAATTCAACAAAAAAGAATGATTAAAATAGAAAAATAAAAATAAAAATTAAGTAGTAATCATCACTTGTTTGCTGCCAATCAAAGGTTGCACAACCATCTTGCCAGGTTGCTGAGACATTTCTTGCGATTGATAGAAGTGCTGAAGAAGTTGTACGCTTGCCATATCCACCCACTGAAGGGAAGCAGTGCAAGCAACACTCATTTTTATCGTCTATCAACTGGTTTACATCTTTAACAGATTAGGATCAATTGATATACAAGGATATCAACTAGAGATGAAACCCTGCCAGGAGGCTTATAACTGCATCATAAACACTAGGGAAAAAAATGAAATCATATGACAATCATCGATTGGTAGAAGACTCGAAGGAGGATCAGCTGTTGCTGCTGTTCCATGATGAGGGTATCTCGGAATACAATGAAAAATCACGATATGTCTACAATTCTTAACATGCCTCTCATAACACCAGGATATAAACAAAAATGATTCTTGAGCCATTTCTCGTTATACAGCCAAAAGCAAACAAAGAAACCGTAAGCATTTCTTTTGGCCATTCACTATTCGTTACTTTCTCTACTGATTACATTTGTTGAAAGATGAGGAACATGATATAGAGAAACACAAACACTCCAGTCGGTGGTGGAGGAATCTGCTAATAAATATGACTTTAGAGTTTGTGCATAGACAACTTAATATTTTTAAATGAGTAGTAGTAGGTTTTGAACTTGACACCATTTGGTTTGTATATTCTGATATCATATTAAATTTTCACCTCATTTAAAAAGTTAAGTTTATAAAAAGGATTCGATTATATTTATTTATTATACTTGACACTCCACCCTACCCGAACTTCTGCACCCATAAACTTTGAACTTAGTTCACTGATGTTAGAAATAGTATCAATTATTTGAGTTATTACCTAATGTACTTTCACTTTCGATGTAAGTGGTTAAAGTTATAATTATTAAAAGTCAAAAGTCTTCCACATCATGTACAAATTTTGTTTTTACATGGATTTGGATGAAGTAGTCATGGCATATGTAATCCAAGAGATATTAAAGAATTTGCGGGCCAGAGGGAGAGGGAGAGAGCATGTGTCGAATTGTTTGTATTTGTTTTTAATGATGTTTGTTTTTATTGAATTGTTGGGGGAAATGTGATGTAAACCGAGATGAAATAGATAATAAATTAATGACATTATTTTACGTGGTTTGGCTGACGTTTACTTCACACATAAAAGGAGAATTTTATTAAGATAATGTCGATAATGAATATAAGATAAACTCTCGCTCTATCTCAAAATACTCTCTGCTACCTACCTCACGTCTCTATCTCTCCATCACACCTATTACAATAGTTAAACATAGGACCTAAAGAAAACAAAATATAATAGTATACAATTAATGCAAAAATACAAATAAGACAAAACTAAAAAAAAAATAGGTGAACAAATATGGTAAGTCTTCCCATATTCTTTAAGTACTATTAGAATACGAGCCAAACCTTACATGAATGAATATTTCTTCATTATTATATTTATTCCCTATTAAATACTTGCAATATTGTAGCGGAACCATAACCATAAATAGTAACAATGAATAGTGGATGGTAACTTAATTTAATCAGAAAGAACTCATCATGGACATAGATTCAAGAACAAAGAGTTCCAATCAAATAACTAATTTTACCTATCACAAGAAAGAGATTGATTCTTCCGTTTCTCTCTCCTTTTTTTTTTTTTTCTCATGAAGCTTATATAATTCTAAATTAGACATGTACATATAATGACTATATTAACAAAATAGTCGTCAGAAATAAGGTTAGAATACCCATTTTTGAAGTTGAAAAAAGATATCCAACGTTTGTCAAATTTTATAGTGCTCGTACCATAGATAAAGCGGGAAAAAAAAAAAAAAAAAAACTACTTGCCAGGAAGGCTTACATGATCACACTCGTTAAGCTGCCTAGAACTTCATCTTACTTTTCGTGGGAAGGGACAGAGGGAAGCTTTCTACTAGAAGATGACCCAGTCAATGCAAACACCAAACGCTTTTTATGATTAGACTATTCATTGGTTTGGAATTCTTCAGTTACTATGTTGACCATTTGCACCAAAACCCCTGTTTCAACAAGAAAATTCTTGTTGACCAGATGAGAATATAATTGATTGAAGATTTGATTATTCAAATTTCATTAGATGATATCCAGTTGTTCATTCATTAAAAATCCATCTATTCTTATAAGAATTTTTGATAATATAATTTTATTAATACATCATAAACGAAAAAGAAATGGATAACTTATCTCAAGCCAATGAGTTCGTCCTATCCACGTAAAGTTTATTTACCAGATAATTTTCAATGTCTCAGAAAGATAAGGGGCATGATGCAGTATTAGAAATATATTCTCCTGCATAAATATACTTTACAGAAATTACCTTCACTAACTTCTTCAATCAAGACCTTTCCATGAATATTCCCAATTGTTGTGTTGTTCACAGAGAGTGAAGCCATTAATAACTCTTTTTTGGCTACAATTTCATGACTCTGGACTTGACAAAGTAATTGTTCCAATAGAAAATCCAACAAAAGTGCTTCTTCAATTTTCTACAGAATCATGAATATGGATGCACTCTGATGTATCTGTTCCAACCGAAAATGACGCGGAAGGAAGTTGAGGCGACCTTTTGGGAGAATGCAAGAACGGCTTTGGAGGAATTTGCAGGGAGTGAAGGCCACCCTCCAACATCTCTACCACCTTGCTCGTTGATGGTCGATCGGATGGATTTGTTTGAATGCACCACAACCCAACTAACATCATCTTCCTTGACATTTCCTCATCCTCTTCGCCTGTAACAGCTTGAATGCTCAATTCCTTCCCAAGCTCAAGATGTTCGTAGATCCACTGCGGAAAGTACACATCACTGCTTCTATCCACTTCAACAACATTCTTTCTTACTCCAACCATTTCAAGAATCATCATTCCGTAGCTATATACATCGGATTTGTGAGAGACCCCTCCAAAGTGTCTAAAGAATACCTCTGGAGCTACGTAGCCAGCTGTCCCTCTAGCGGTTAACGAAGATAGAATGCTTTCTTTTTTCTCAGATAATTTAGCAAGTCCAAAATGAGATATTTTTGGACAAAAGTTTTCATCTAGGAGAATGTTGTGCGGTTTTTGATGTCAAAGTGCACGATTCTTGTCTTGCAACCTCTATGTAGATATTCCAAGCCTCGCGCAATGCCGACTGCTATCTGGTATAGTCTTTTCCACTCTAAGATGTTATTCGAATTCTGTAATCTGTTCCTATCAATGAACTTGTCTAAAGATCCATTGGGCATGAATTCATAGACCAAAACTCTTTTTCGGTTGTAGCAGAATCCTAAGAGAGTGACTATATTGACATGAGAAGTTCTACTAATGCTAGAAACTTCATTGATAAAATCTTGACCATCACCCTTTGTCTCACTCAAGACCTTTACAGCTACTGGGCGGCCATCAGGTAGCTTACCTTTGTATACACTACCATATCCTCCCTGTCCAAGATTTTCCCCAAAGGAATTGGTTATTTTCTTGATTTCTGAATAGTTGTATTGTTTCATAGCAACAAAATCCCAACGCTTCATAAATGCTTCAATATTTTGGTCGTCTTTTCTTTTATCCTTGTTCTTCTTACAGGGTAACAAGAAGCGCCTTCTTGTACGGTAGCAAAATGCAATGATTGATAATATGATAATTGCAATCACAACTGATGCAGCTGCATATGAAAAGTTTGGGGAGATTAAGGAACATTTGGTAATAGCAATAGATTAACCATATCAAGTAGGAACACTAATGTTAAAGGGAGCTCCAAAAGAGAGAGCAACCATGACGTGAAAAGCTTTAGAAACTAGAAACCGGTTTGGTTTACCTATCACGAACTTAAGGGTTAGGCTGATGCTTGAATCTGAATCTGCTGATAGACCGTAAGCCAAAAAAATGGAGAGTCAAATTGATTAATTTAGATTCAAAGAAGCTAAATATAGGAATGAAAAAGAATCAATCTACTATTACAATATATGTAAATTCGAAACTTTTTCCTCTTTACTATCTAGAGTTTTGTATGTCCTGATAGTTTAAAAATGAGTAAAGTACTGCATACCCACTGTGTTTCAATCGCGTTTGATGCACCTGGAAATCATACAAAGTCTCACAACATATCTAAATGAATCAAAGTATCCTTACGTTCCCCATTTTATTTTTCTTTCTTTCTTTCATCTTCTTTTTTCCCTTTTCACTACTCTTCTTCCTAACCATTAGCATATCTCACCACTGGATTTCGCCACCACAAATAATTTTAGAAAATTACTATTAGCAACGATTTTAGAATCCTTATAGCTTACATATCATTTCGATACAAGAACTTAACCTTAAATCTTACTCAAAGCATAAGCCACATGAAAAGAAATTTATTTGAACCACAAAATGATATATACACTCACGAAGCAACGTGAAATTACCATCACGGGCAGAATGGTATCAAATAAGCACAGATGTATGGGCTTGGGGATTGAAAAAGCAAAGCAGAGAAAACAGGAAACTATCAAACTAGGATCACCCATAATTATGAGTTCTGTCCAACCCCACAAAATCTAACAAGTTATAAAGTGGGATTTATACACGAAAACCTCTGGCTCTGCAGGGGATTGAATACGGCTTACGTTTGATATATCATATGCTGCAATATTTACAAGACATAATAGAGAAAATACAAAATGACATACACTAGTAATACTTAAACTCAATTATTTCTAAAAATATGGAAATGAAAAAAGAATCTTGAAATATCTCAATTATTTCTAAAATATGGAAATGAAAAAAGAATCAATCTATTATTACGAATATGGAAGTTCAATACCTTTTCTTTTCACTACCTAGAGTTTTCCATGTCCAGGAAGTTTAAAAATGAGTAAAATGTAGCACACCTAGCATTGACACTTTGTATGGCTCGTGTCGGACAAATTTAATTTTTTTCTCTTTCTTGACAATTTCCTGACACTCCTGACACTTTCCATCACGTGTCTGCCAAACGCTGGACAATTACTCAACTAAAAGGCCAACACCTCTTTTGGGCACCATGCTTGCAACTTGATTCTTATGTAGTTGAAGCATCAAGCAGGTTACATCTATTTTTATATATACATACATCATTGTGTTGTATTGGTGAGGTGTTGATCGAGAGTGTGAGCTGGGAAGGTACGCTTAAATGAGGTGTTTGATAAGTGTTATGCTGAGTGAAATATTTGTATGAACGTGATATGTTTGTTGAGTGTGTGATTTTAGGTGAGTGGAATGTTAGTTTTCAACTTTATGCTTTTATCGTGTAAGAATAGTTTATGAACAAGCTAAGTTAGCTTTGTGACTTTTCAATTTTATCATTAATTGCTCGTCTTTCGGTCGGGTTTGATGCTCCTGGAAATCATACAGAAGTCTCATAACATATCTAAATGAACCAAAGCACCTTCCGTTCCCTTTTTCACATCTAAATGAACCAAAACTTGGAAAAAGAAAACTGACCAGTATTTGCAGAATCTTGAGGGGGATCATTGTAGAACTTATGAGTTGAATATCTCAAATAACAACCAGCGATCAATCCCCTCCCTTCATTTCTTGGCAAACACAATTTGACCTCTTTACTTGCTTTTGTTAAGCATTCTTCACACTCTTTTTTGCTTAAACTCTGCCAACACTGTGCCAAGCCATAAACACCGCTCCACCCTTCCACTGCATGACCTTCATTCGACAGTGCGTTACTTGTCACGTTATCTATCAACTCTTCAGCAGCTTCCTTGAAACTAGCACCTCCGTCAACATGACCCCAACCAGTTGTGTTACTGCAAACGGCTCTATCCGTTGACTGATCAACGCTTTCATGGGCAAAGTCATGGCTGTCGTAACGCATGAAACATCCATCGAGATACAAGCGAGCTGAGTGTGAAGGCAGGCACCGAGGGATTCTTGTACGAGCCGCGGCGTAACAGAAGAGGCAATCGGTCCTTGAGAGGTCTTGATAACACTGAGTCAGGACATATATTGATAACTCACCTGACTGGTTTGAAAAGTAGCCCCACTTTCTATACGAAACAAGGCCTGAAGTTTCTTCCATGGCTTGAACAAAATTTCTAAACAAACTGGTGTTTAAATTTATCAGGTTACTGCCACAGAGGAGTGCAGCTTCTGATGTTCGAGGATCGGATAATGAGAAAGGTAAAAGGCTGATCATCAAGACGAGCCATGGGAGGAATGAAACCTTTGCCTTCGTGATATGCACTAAATTCATGAGACCTCTTTTTCCCTTTTCACCGAGGAAACTACTGGGTATTGCAGAGGAGACGCGAAACGACCAAAACAGGTTGTGTCAATTGGATGATTGTTTGTCAAATGTTTCGGAGCCCTGTCCTTGTAGGAAAAAAACGATGCATATTACGTGGAATAAGTTAATTTTTTACAAAGAACGCTATGGTTGCAGGTTACGTGCCACTCTCTGAAAAGCACGAAGGATAATATGGTAAATTTTAAAGTGCAAGAGGTAAATACCTAATGGGACAAACCATAGCAGACAACGTGCATTTTATCCTTTTTAAATATATTTGTTTATTGTACTTATTATACTTAATACACCCCTAATGTGTAGTTTAAGTTTGTAAAGATGATTCGATTATATTTATTTATTGTACTTAACATATTCATTTTAAATTACCACCTTATTTAAAAATTCAAACTTATATAAAAAATTTTATTATCTTTATTTATTATACTTAACACCCCATCATACTCTTAAAAATAATACCAATTATTTGAGTTATTACCTAATCCCCTTTCACATTCACTGTAACCGGTTAAAGTTATAACTATTGTAAAAGTCAAAAGTCTGTTAGATTATGTACAAATTTGGTTTTACATGCATTTGGTTAAAGTAGCTAGAGGAGGCAAACGGGCACCTGCAGGGCCAACCCGACCCGTTCAGCGCGGGTTATGCGGGTTCGCGGGTTAGGTTGGATTCATGCGGGTGCCTACATCCCCATCCGCACCCACGGCCACGCGGGTTTGTGGGTTGATCCGCTTAATTTTTTAGTATTTTAATATTATTTACAAATAAATAAAACAAAAAAAATTAAATAGTAATTAATAAACACTTGTGTCTTTTTTTTTAAAATTAAAATACATAAACGTTTAAAGTTAGAAACCTTAAATTTTTTTCTTCTTATTGCACTTTATAGTTTAAAGCCTTAGCAGCCATATTTGAGGCTTTGATTGTAGCTATGGACTATGGTAATTGTTGTCTTATTTTGTTAATGTTAGTTTGTGATTAGGTGTTTAATTTCGATTTTAAATTATCGATTGTGTTTGTAATATTTAGTTCATTAACTTTAACTATTTTTAGGTGCCTAATTTTTTATTGTTTAGCCTTGCAGGTTATGAAATGCTAAACTCTAACCTTACATTTATGTAGGTTAAACGGTTCAACTCGCGGGTCCGAACCCGTTTTGCCACCTCTAAAAGTAGCCGTGGCATATGTAATCCAAGAGAGATTAAAAAACTTGCATGGTAGTGGGAGAGGGAGAGAACACACGTCGAATTGTTTGTATTTGTTTTTAGTGATGTTTCTTTTTATTGAATGAATATATCTTCATTATGTTTATTCCCTATTAAATACTTACAATATTTAAGGAAGGGTTTTTTGCTTATAAACTCATGTATTTAGGCATAATTACATTACTAGTTCTTAAATTCACAAAAATATAATTGAGACCTTCTATATTTTTTCAAAACTTGTACACCTATCCCTCCGTCAGTTTTCCATTAATTCATAAACAAATTTTGTGAAATATCCATTTTGCCATTATTTTATTTAATAAAATGTATATTTTACCCTTTATTTTATTTAAAAAATAAAAAATTAATTTTTTTTTTTTAAAAAAAAAGAAAAATACCCACCAACCATCCCAACTCCCAAGCCCACCACCCCCAAGCTGACCCACACACACGTGCCACCTTCCCGAGCCACCATCATCCCCATCACCATCATTGCGACCACAACCACCACCATCACCACCATCACCACCACCACCACCACCACCACGGCAAGCCTTATAATTCACATCCTACAAGTTCTGCAATTATCTTGCATGGTCCAAATTTATTTACAGCAATCACTATAAATTTCATAGCATTTGTCGAGTCCTGCTAGCAAAATTAAACATAAGACTAAGAAAAGGAGGAGAAGATACATTAGTAAAATGAGAAGAGCGAGAGGCTGATGAAATAAAGGGCCACTCAAACAGGGCTATTGCACTTACGAAGATGCCCGAGGACACCGATTATCAATTCAATGCATAATAGCTCAAGCATTGAGCATTTAAGTAAACGTGAACTAGATCTAGATATTTTTCAAATTTCTTCCAAATCCTAGCAGTCCTCAAACTTGTCTATAGGCTCTCGTAATTCTTTTCTTGATTCGCCGCTGGGGGTGGGGTGCAGTGGCGGTGGGGGGTGGTGGTGATTTTAATTTTAATTTTTTTGAAATATGATGAATTAAAAAAAAACACACAAAGGGTGCAAAATTTGGAAAAATACAGGGGTGTATGTGTAATCAACAACATAAAACATGTCCATTCTTGTTTTTAGCGCCTGTTAGATACTTATTGTCAAAATAAACGAAAATCGTAACGGAGGGACAAAAAACGTACAAATTTTAGAAAAACACAAAGAGTCTCAATTGTAATTTCGTGAATTTAGAGACTAGCGTTATAACTAAGCCTAGATACAGGGGGTCTATAAGCGAAAAAACCAAAGAACAAAGAGTTTCAATCAAATTAGTAACTTTACCTATCTCAAGAAAGAAAGTGATTCTTCCTTTTCTTTCTCATAAACCTTATATAATTTCAAATTATATATGTACGTAAAATGGACCATATTAATAAAATAGTTGCCAAAAATAAGGTTAAAAGACCCATTTTTGAGGTTAGAAAAGAATATTCAACGTTGGTCGAATTTGATAGTACTCGTACCATAGACAACTACCAGGAAGGTTTATATGATCACCCTCATTTGTAAGTTACCTAGAATTTGATCTTACTTTCCGTGGGAAGGTACAGAAGGGGAGCTTCCTACAGGAAGACGAACCAGTCAACGCAAACACGAAAGACTTTTTATGGTTACACTATTCATTGGTTTGGAATTTTTCAATTACTATGTTGACTATTGCACCAAAACCCTGTTTAACAAGAAAATTCTTGTTGACCAAATTGATTGAAGATTTGATTATTCAAATTTCATTAATTAGATGATATCAAGTTTTCCTTACATTGAAAATCTGTCCGTTCTGACAGTTATTATCTCATTAAGCCTATTAAATTATTTGATAAAATTGTTATGATAAATTTATAATAAAGAATTACTGATAATATAGCTTTATTGATAAATCATAAACGAAAAAGAAAAGCATAATTTGCCTCAGGCCAATGAGTTCGTCCCATCCACGTGAAATTTATTTGCCTTGTAATTTTTCAATTTCTTAGAAAGGTAAGGAAATGATGCAGTATTAGAAATATATTCTCCTGCATAAATATGCTTTTACAGAAAATTACCTTAATTGGCTTCTTCAATCAAGGCCTTTCTAAGAATATTCCCAAGTATTATGTTGTTCGCAGAGAGCGACGCCACTTATAACTCTTTTCTGGTGACAATTTCATGAATTTGGACTTGACAAAAGTAATTGGTCCAACTGAAAAACCAGCAAAAATGCTCCTTTAATTTTTTGCAGAAACATGAATATGGGCTCCCTCTGATGTATTTGTTCCAATTGGAAATGATGCGGAAGGATGTTGAGGTGACCCTTTGGGAGAAATTAGGAATGGCTTTGGAGGAATCTGTAGGGAGTGAAGGCCACCCTCCAACATCTCTACCACCTTACTGATTGACGGTCGGTCGGATGGATTTGTTTGAATGCACCACAACCCAACTAACATCATCTTCCTAGATAGTTCTTCATCCCCTTCTCCTGCAAAAGCTTGTATATTCAAATCCTTCCCAAGCTCAAGATGCTCATAGATCCACTGCGGAAAGTATACATCACTGCTTCTGTCCACTTCAGAAACATTTTTTTTCACTCCAACCATTTCAAGAACCATCATTCCATAGCTATAAACATCGGATTTATGAGAAACCCCTCCAAAGTGTCTAAAGAATACCTCCGGAGCTGTGTAGCCAGGTGTCCCTCTAGCAGTTATCGTGGTTAGAATACTCTCTTTTTTCTTAGATAATTTAGCAAGTCCAAAATCAGATATTTTTGGACAGAAGTCCCCATCCAAAAGAATGTTGTGAGGCTTGATATCAAAGTGCACGATTCTTGTGTTGCAACCTCGATGAAGATATTCCAAGCCTCGTGCAATCCCGACTGCTATTTGGTATAGTTTTTTCCACTCTAAGAGACAGTTTGAATTTTGCAATCCATTTGTGCTAACAAACTTGTCTAAAGACCCATTGGGCATGAATTCATAGACTAAAACTCTTTTTTTGTAGTAGCAAAAGCCCAAGAGAGTGACTACGTTAACATGAGAAGTTCTACTAATGCTGGAAACTTCATTAATAAAATCCTGACCGTCATCCTTTGTCTCACTCAAGACCTTTACGGCTACTTGGCGGCCATCGGGTAGCTTACCTTTGTATACGCTACCATATCCTCCTTGTCCAAGTTTCTCCAGGAAGGAATTGGTTATTTTCTTGATTTCCGAGTAGCTATACTGCTTCATAGCAACAGAGTCCCAATGTTTCATAAATGCTTCAATATTTTCGCCATTTTTTCTTCTATCCTTGTTTCGGTTGCAGGGTAACAAGAAGCACTTTCTTCTACGGTAACAAAATGCAATGATCGATAATAAAATAATTGCACTCGTAACCAATGCAGCTGCATATAAAAAGTTCAGGGTAGATTAAAAACGTTTCGTAATAGCAATAGTTTGACCACATCTAGTGGGAACGGTAAAGTCAGAGGGAACTCTAAATCTTCGGGGAAATTCATGTAGCTCTTTTCCCTGTATAATGCATCAAAAGAGAGAGTGACTGTGAAGTGAAAAGCTTAAGAAAGCCAGTTTGGTTTACCTGTGAGGACCTTAAGGAATAGGTTGGGCCTTGAACCTGAACCTGTAGATACATTGAGCCAAAAAAATGGAGTAAAAATTGATCAGTTCAAATACAAATCAGCTAAAACATAGAAATGAGAAAGAATAAATCGTATATGATTGAAGTATGAATATCAGGATCGTGTTTCTTTTCATAGCTGAGTTTTGTTTGCTCCCATAGTTTAAAAATGTCAAATGCAAATGCTGCAAAATTTTGGAACTGTCGAATTTCCAGTGAATATCAGATATTGTAAGATAGGTTTTACAGAAGTAGAACTCCGAATGCTCCTACTTTTTCGGCGCAATCCACCTTTTTATTTTGTCCAAATTTTTAACCCCAAAATTAAACAAAAAAAGAAGACGGAAAAATATGAAAAGGTTATAATTGAAAGTCAAACTGGTGTATTCTTCAGATGATTTTCGTTTATTCTGTTCGTCTTGAATATTCATGGAAAACTACCATCGGAGTACCAATTCACGTGCAATTGTAAAACCTCCAGTGTATTCGAAATAGTCATAATTTGTTACCTGGCATGCTTGATGCACACAGAGTTTATGCGGAGAAACAAAAAGCATGAACTGTAAAACAATATACAAGAAAGGAATACTCTAACACAAAGGCACCCGAGAAACAAGTGATCCAAAACTGCAAGCTGCGATTGACTAGAGTAAGGTATCAGGAACACTTACAAATTCAGGCTGGGTTAATAAACCTCAGGACAGTATCTATAAGCCGGAGAAGCTGAAACGGAAACCTTATGGTCTAAGTGAATATGAAGGTTTCAACATCTCATATAGGAGAAATCCAAAAGATGAAAAAAAAGATTCAGAGTACATACCGCTTCTACAGTTATTAGGATCGTATGTTCCATCAGCGTAATAGCAGATAAATGAATTGGAAAAGATGGGAGAATGTTGGAGTTGGTTTTATTTTTCACCTTTAAACCTTCTAACTCTAACCCAACATAAAAAGTCTACATAGTAAAATACGGGAGAATGTTAGAGTTGATTTTACCTTTTTTTCTTTAAATCTTCCAACTCTAACCCAACTTCTCGTCGCTCACGGGATTTAAACTTAAGACCTCATGAGCTACTCCTCATCCCTAGTCTTACTTCATGTCACTCAACATTTTTTAAATTATTTGTATGATAAATATTTATGAATTAAAAAAAAAAAAAAACCTGAATGCTACCCTTCGTATTTTTTCCTTTCTTTTAATTAAATGGTTACAAATATATCTAAATTTGAATTACATTAAAATGGTCTAGATGTTAGTACTCTGCAATATATATACATGTCTCAACTTATAGTCTAAATCAATCAGGAATAAGACAAAATTTATAATGGATGAAATAATTACCCTTTGAGACTTTTGAGTTTTCACTTCAATAAATCATTATTTGATTATTTCAGGTATCCCTTGGAGGCTTGCACTAGTTTTATGTTGCATCAAAAGAAAATTTTTAAGTATTTACTTGTATATGAAAAAAGAAAGAAAGAAAGAAAAAGAAAAAAAGAAACCCTTAGCACTAGGTTAAAAGATAATTTTATACTCAAATGCCCCTCAGAACAGATGTTTCCATCGGCAACTTGCAAAAGAGAAGGGCTGGACTGTCCAGTTAGGGAGGCTAGTTAGTACTAAGAATTGCCTGAAAAATGGTCAAAGTTTATATAAACCAAACAACATATACTTTGTCAAGAATTTTCTAAGAGGACTAACAATTGTGGTCGCCACTTTCTTATTCAACACCGTGAAAAACCATAGTCAATCGGAGAATAGTAATTTATCAATATCTCAATAGGAATGCAATTAAACTGCTCATTGTTTCTGGTGGATTGCAGCTTAATGAAAATTTCATTATAATCTACCCTAAACGAAATTCAAATCTTAAGCCTTGTTTCAAGTGATGAGCGCTATCATTAAATTCCAAGCTCTTGTTAACAAAGGCTCGAAACTTGGCTACCACTAAATTCCAAACTCTTGTTAAGAAAGGCCCAAAACTTAACGGGATAAAATAACAGATATTTTAAGGAGTTAGTTGTATTTGGACCAAATCAAAGGCCAAGGGCTTACACTAACAGAATATCACCGAACCTCCTAAAAGCCTAACGCTGGTAACAGAAACGAAGCTAGCACCAGGCACTTAATCGCACTTTCAGGCACAGAATTATGCAGATTATTCAACCTTCCTGTGGAGAGATCTCTCGAAATATCTCACTGTAAATAACTGCTCATCAGGTCTTACTTTTAGAAAACAATGCTTGTATTTCAACCTTCTTTTTTTTCTCCATTGATGACTCGAACTCAAAACCGATAGGTCACCAAGTGAGAGGTGTTACCATTGAGCTACACCTTCTTGTCAGTTTGTATTTTAACTTGAAAAAACAACAATTTAAGCCTTAATTTGATTACGGACTGTCAAATGTCAACCGAAAATGATTGGCTCTAATAATTAAACTGAAAAATCACACTGAAGGTATCAAAATTATATATCGTTATGCATCCTTTATTCCTTGAGCTGTTATGCACGTATTCGTGAGGTAGACACTTCGGTTAAGGATTTCTTCCTAATCAGGTCGAGATATCCTAACAGGAAAGCCAAGATTGTCTCCGGCTGCATAAATCTGGGAGCTGTATCTTTAAGTCGGAGAAGTTGAAACAATAACCTTATGGTCTAATAAGAGAAAAAGAAGATTTCAACATCTCATAAAGGAGAAATCGGAAAGATGAAAAAGGATTCAGAGTACATACCGCTTCTGCAGATATTAGTATCATGTGTTCCATCAGCACAATAGCAGATAAACGAATTGGTATCGGCATGCCCACATCGCCCGCCTGATTGAGTGCATTCGCTGCATTTTGTGTTGTTTGCAAACCAGTCTAGTTCAAAACCATCCCTTAGGGCCGCTGATAAGTTGTCCACTGAAGAACGAAGATCTGCTATACCAGGGAAGGCTGCTGGATTGATCGGAACAGTGATATTATTGTCGCAAAACGGGCTGCTAGCATACTTTGAGAAAGGTACTTCCATTGTCAGGTAAAAGCTGAAGCCGTTGCTATTGGAAGTGCAAAACTCATTTGGTAGTGATAGGCCTGGAAATAGGGAGCAACCATAATATATGGTGATGTTCGGGTAATCCATGGAATATTTGAAGGTGTTGAGATCCGGGGTCGTGTTATGTGGACTCGGGCGACAAATATCCTCCCATAGATCGTATCTGGCAACAGTGAGTATCGGTGCGCTGTCGTTGACTTTGAGAACACGGTAGGGTACGGATTGGATTGTGATCAGGGGATCATCGCTTTCGCACTTGAGCTCAAAACCAGGATAACCACAGTACTCAGGCCGGTCTTCTCCGTAGAAAGGATAGCTAACATTCTCAAGACTTCCGCACTTAAATGGCTTCCCGCAATCTTCGTAGTTGTATTTGCCATCTTGGCAGAAAGACATAGGAATGTGAAGTAAGAGGCTTGTGATGATCAATAGGGACATGATTGGAGGATGCATTTTTGGAGTTGAAAAAATGACACTCAAAACGTTTCTCGAATTTTAGAGTACTCGTACTATAGACTACTTCCTGTGTGGAATGTTTATAAGAACACACTCATCAAGCTGCTTAGAACTTGCTCTTACTTTTCTTGGTTAGAAACAGAAGGGGACTTCCTACTACAAGATGAACCAGTCAACAACACAGACACCAAAGACTTTTTATCCTTAGAGTATTCATTGGTTTGGAATCCTCCAGTTATTATGTTGACTATTTGCACCAAAACCCCTTTGTTCAACAAGACTGGATAAGGATATGATTGACTGAAGATTCGATCATTCAAAGTTTCATTATTTGAGCTGTCCCCATAACAAGTAGTAATTCAACCTCAAAAAGAAAATTATTAAAATTAAAAAAAATAAAAATAAACTAATAATCATCACTTGTTTGTTGCCAATCAGAGGTTGCACAACCATCTTGCCTGGTTGCTGAGACATTTCTCCCGAGGATAGAAGCGCTGAAGAAGTTGTATGCTTGCCATATCCACCCACAGGGAAGCAGTGCAAGCAACACTCATTTTTATCATCTATCAACTGATTACATCTTTAACAGATTAGGATCAATTGACATACAAGGATATCAACTAGAGATGACACCCTGCCGGGAGGCTTATAACTGCATCATCAATACTAGGGGAAAAAAAATGAAATGAAATCGTCGATTGGTGTAAGACCCAAAGGAGGATCAGACGTTGCTGCGGTTCCATGATGAGGATATCACAGAATACAATGTAAGTATTACGATATGTCTACAATTCTTAACAAGCCTCTCATAACACCAGGACATAACCAAAAAATGATTCTTGTGCCATTTCTCATTATACGGCCAAAAGCAAACAAAGAAACCAAAAGCATTTCTTTTGGCCATTTGCTATTCGTTACTTTCTCTACTGCATTTGTTGAAAGATGAGGAACATGATAGAGGAACACAAACACTCCAGGCAGCGGTGGATATCCAGCACACTATATCTGCTAATACAGTGTGAAATATGCCTTTAAATTCGGATAGATGCATGACGGGAGGGGTGTAACAACTACCACTGTAAGCTTTTCACATGAAGATGAGTCAATTACACAAGAGGGTGGAAGAAAAGGGTACTTTGAAATTCTTATTGTCTCTCGGCTACAACTTGGGGTAATCACAAAACCATTTATATTATATAACACACTGAATTGCAGAGTTAGAGTTGACCGTGGATCCTTCTACAGAGTTAATTTACGTACTCTTTGAACCAGAATCACCATGCTAATCCTTTTTTCCGCCTGAACCTGTCAACACGATCTGTACTCATCCGAGACTTTTCAGGCTTGTTCGACTTCTTAGACTTCTCAAGCCGACTGTCTAAACTGTTTCTAGATTTTTCTGGAAGATCAGGGTGAAGCTCAAGAGTTTCTGATGAACCACTTTCAGCTGCCTTGCCCTGATTGTCAGAAGCTGGTTTCTCAGTACCATTGGTTGTCGGTTTTGATTTGCCGAGGCTTAGTACAAATTTTTTCAGATGCTTAATGAAGTCGGGGTAAATTTCAAGATTGCAATGCCCACCTCCGTTTATCCATAATGGCTCATATTTTACCTTGCAAAGCTCCCAAAGCTGCTTTCCATGAGAATAATGAACAACTTCATCTGCTGTTCCCTAAATGTGTCAAAATGGAAAACATTTACATGAAAGGATTGTTAGCGAACAACGAACGGTATGACTGACTCGAAAATGTTCCTGCACGTCCTGATACTCTAATGGAACAGCTGAAAACTGGAGTTAATCTTCCAGATCACTCCAGATATTTTCAATCATGGTCCCGTTCCTACAAACTACAGAAGGAAACCAATTAAAGAAGTTTATGAATGTGACTCCTCCAGCTTGTCAAGTATTTATTTATCTCAAGGTTCAAAGTTTAGCAGAACAAAGAAAACAGGAATCGAATTATGGACATCACTACATAGATTGGTTCAGATTATAAAAGGATTACATTATTAACCATCATCAAATTTTAAGAATGTCTAATCTATTGATCACAAGTTGAGCTCGGGTGGGAACATCTCCCCTGGTTTCTAGGAACATTTACGTTAATGATTATGCACTTCCCCTCATGCAGTGGGAAAATATTCTAGTTTCCTAGGCCTCAATACTATGGACTCTCTATGTTTTAAAAGTGTAAATATGGTGTTCATATAGCTCTTTGGTTGAAATGATGTGTAGTTAGTATCCAGTTGACAACATGCAGCTGATGACAAGTGCAACTCATACTATGACCAGAAAAAGAATTTGCTTTAAACCTGGACTAGAAATTGAGAAAAGTGAAAGGTTGGACAAGAGAGGGAGAAGAGGGAAGATGGATAAGATTTGTGGAAGAGAACTTACATGAATAACCAGCACAGGACAATTCACCATACCAATTTTGTCAATATTCTGAAATAACAAGGATTACCATGAGTTTGTTGTAACTGTGATAGTCATGTGAAAACAAAGCATATTAGACAATGATATTACCTTGTATATATCAAACCAGTATGTCCGTTTTACAGGGTACAATACCCTAAGCCCTGATAAAATTGGACTATGTAAAACAACACCTCTCAAGTTCGGTGTGCGCGACGCAAGGTCAATTGTGGGTCCACTTCCAACAGACTGGCCATACAGAATTAATTGTTCATCTGTAACACCATACTGCTCCTTGAGGCATTTATAAACTGCATCAATGTCGGCGTATGTATTATATTCACTCGGCTGTTTACAAAGAAAAGAGGATGACCAAGTTATTTTATGACCAAGTATATAATAGTTACAAAGAGAATGTTCCCAAAGGTTTCTTGAAAAATCCAAGGAACATAAAGAGAAATAGTTTAATAATGTCATCATTTACTCAAGAAAGCTAGCAACAAGTTTCTGCTATTGACATCACTTGGAATCTAATATAATGATGACGGAAGACTAACAAAAGGGACTTTTGCAAGCACAGCAGTCAATAATTCATCCTATGTTTAATATGCACAGATCAAGCCAGACTTGGCCTCGTTCTCTTCTCTTACTCCAACAGAAGAATGTGACAGTAATTGGCCGACTTATGGTCACCAGGAATACGACTGACAGACTATACATTCTACATGGTCTCTTCCATACAATAACTTCTCCTTTGTGATAATAACTTATTGCAATCACAATTTTGCCTATGAAAAATCAAAATTTCTTCCTGTGGATTTCGGCATTCACAATGAAATTATGACAAAGAGACCAAAGTGATACAATTGACATTCCATGTGAGCTACTTCTATTAAGTGCAAAGCTTAATATCCAGTGAAATAGCTTCCCTGTACTAATTTTGATTACTAATGTCATGAGATAAAGCAAACAACGGGAATCAACAAGTGCTGTTCGAAGAAAGATGTGGACATCATATGAATTCCACAAATAAGAAGAGTCTGAAAATGAAATCACCGAGCCATACTGATGATGTAGACTCGTCCAACTCAAAGATATTAGAAGTAAAGATCTAACCTTTCCTGTTGATTGTCCGTAACCAGAGTAATCGTACCTAAAATAATTATATGAACAAGTCAGACTCCATATTTGAGGAGGAAAAAAGGAAGAAAATGAGAGAAATGTAGTACTGTTTGTTAAAGAACTATCATAAAGCGCATTTTATGAGGCACAGATGAATAAATAGAAAAGAAAGACTGAAGGATCATGTGCAATAGCATTAGAAATGCAGTACACATGTCCACGTAACGCGTCAACTAACCAGAACATGTAGAAGATAGTAAGACATTGGGTGTAGAGAAATTCCTACCTTACTGCCAGTAAATGATCACCTATTCAACTAGGACAAATGTGGTTTTAGAAATAAATATTTCTTTGCAATTTATATTTTCCCTAGATAAACTAGCCACAATGGCACAAAAATTGACATGACCATGATTATCTTTCCAGGAAGCGAAGAAAGTGGCAGCTCAATTCATACCTCCCATATATACAGACATCTAGAAAGTAAGAAAGCCACTGAATAACAGAAATTTGGTATGTCCATATTATTTTCCCAATCAAGTTGTTCAGGTAATCACAAGATCATTGACCATAAGAACAAAAAAGTGAATATTCTGAGAGCAGGTAAAGTGCCTTCTAAGTTTAAGAGCTACACCAGTATCAAGAAGAAAAACACAGCCAGCGAAAGTAGCCACAGGAATATGGCAGCTTAGTTAGATAAAAATTTTAAGAATTGTGTCATCGTTGCACTTGCCAGTCAAGAAAAATGTTATTATGTCAAACTATAACAGTAAAAAGATGAGTATTTTATCCACCTGCTGAAAAAAAAAAAGAAATGATTACATCATCCATCCATGAAGCAATTTTATGATTTCACCAATAAAAACTACCTTCCATTGGAAGTTTGCACCTGAGCCCCCCTCCCCCTCCCCCCCCCCCCCCCAAAAAAACAAAAAACAAAAAGTCTTACATTACACGATACTAAATATGGGTAAGTAAACGACCACTAAATTGTTTGTGGAAATCGATATTCCATTTCTCATTCTCCAAATGAATGTCTGAATCACAGAAATATATACAATAGGGATGCAAAATAGCAAAACTCGAAAAAAAATTCACAGAAGAACTTTAGGAAGCAAGGAAAATCCAATTTGCTCTCTTTTCAAGGAGCAAATAAATTCCCCTAATGATTAAATACTAACCCAATTTATCCAACTTTTGCATTTAATAGCTTCAACTATGAAAGCTGTTACATGTCAGAATTGTTATCTAGATTCACTAGAATACATAACTCTCCAAAATTCGCAAAACAAACACCTTTCTCAACCAAAAGCTCATATTTCTCAATTAAATTGTACAAAGAATAAACCCAAGAAATAAAATCTAAAAAAACATTTATCTGCTTTAACATAATCCACTAATACCGACTATCTCAATTAATCGAAACAATTAATAATGAAGCCTTGAAGCTCGAAACTTTATTGTTCTGTAAATAAAGAGCTGAAAAATAAAACATCATCGATTATTACCCTATGAGATTAACCCGAAGGCGGAGGCTTAATTCGACGAAGAGCTCAAACATCTGTCCCAAATCGGCGGCGTTGCCGTGAGAGTAGAGCAGCGTCGCCATCGCCTTCTGGTGTTTAACGTGGATGGCGACGATCTCATTGCCGCGGCGCGTGCGGAGCTTCAAGACATCGACCTCTTCTCTCCGGGGCACCTCCGGTATGGTAAGCTTGCCGCCGCAAGAGTAGTCGGCGACCACCGTGTACGACGGCGGACTCGGCGGGAAGAACGCAAACTTAGCTGCGATCGATGACGTCACCCCTCCCATCCTCCAATTGCTGTCGCCGCTGCTTTTCCTGTCGTCGTCGTTGTTGCTGTTGTTCTTCTTGAATTCATAGAGCACCTCACTTTTTCCGCTTTCTTTGCTGGGGGTTTCTTTTTTAGTCTATTTTTCCAATCACTTTTCAGATCCCCTTTTTTGGGGTTTTCTTAAAAAGAGAAATTAAAAGATAAATAGAAGTCTTATACGTATGAACACAGTGGTGGTGCGGTGGCGCGTGGGAGAAGTAGTGGAGGAGCGAGTCGTGTGTGTTCTTTTGTCTTTCTGTGGGTGTTGAGAGTGTACGAGGAGAATACAAATACGAATGGGTTTTTGTAACGTTGGAATTGTCAGATATCGGTTAAGGGTAAAGTTAAATATATGTGTTTGTGTCGTGTGCGTGTGGGGTGTGTCAGCGGACAGTGACGGCGGCTTTACATACATTTTTTCATTCTTACATAGGCTGATGTTACATTTGTAGTTTTTTTGGGATTCTTGGAAAATTTTTTTTACCTCTGCTGTTATTATTTGTGATTCTCTGGATATTCTTCTGGGGATTAATGATAACTGACACCACTGTGACAGTGTAAAACCAAAAAGAAAAAAAAAAGAAGAAAAAGAGGAATGTGAATACGTAATTGTTCCATTAATGTGTAGCTTCATTTAAGTAATGATTAATGTGTAAAATCCACTTTAAGATCAATGTGTTGCACTTAACATTGTGTTTATGTTTAGATTTGAATGCATTTTGCGGTTGATATTTAAGTTGTTTGAGGGAGTCATTAACGTCTTTGGATTAGATTCTCATTAATTTTGGGAAAACTAAATTAATTTGATTTCTAACAATTAATACAATAAGTTATGAAGTCACTTAACTTTTTCACCCCCAAATCTTTCGATCCCGTACATTCTTCTTTGATGTATCGTTTCTATCACTCATTCTGTTTTTTATTTTATTTTTAAATTTACTCATCACAAGATGCTTTAATCTCGATCATTCTTTTATGATATATTGATTTTATTATTCATTCCATTTTCAAAAGAAAATTGTCATACTCCCGAGCCGAGACTCACAGGCTTAGGTGCGATATAACAAAAATTACTAGAACTCTCAAATCAATTAGCCCAAAAATAATCAACTTTATTAGGTATACACATACCAACTATTTATAGACCATTCACAAATTACTTACAAACTAATGTGGAATATTATAAAAAAAAAAATCCCTAACTTTTAAATAATTAAGAGACCCCTCAACAGATTATATCGTATCCCTTACTTACTAGCTTCTCTTAGAACTGTTTGTAATTATTAGAGCTAACTAAATGCTTCGTGCATGGAACTCTCTTCCAAAGTGAGGAAGATGGTACGAAACAAAAACATGAAATTATTAATTAATAGATGTATAGTTGTATACATGCAATGTTTCTTGATGACACATGGTCTTAATGTGTGAAAATGACAGATATTATCAAGAAACCTATGCCTAGTGATTATAAGAGCAAATTGGACAAATATATTGCAAACTTTTAGCTAAGCTTCAATAAAGATAAGAAATTCATATTCCATGGCTGGCCATACTAGCTGTAGGATATCACTGCAAACCAACAGCTTTCACGTCAAAATCGGCAGAACAAATTAAAAGAATACTACATTTTGTTTTGTTTTTTCGTAATGACACATGTTGAGGCATCACAAACATTGATTATATATGATGCCAAGATCAAATAAATCTGACCCCAAAAAACTATCAAATAAATAGACATTCTTATTCCTTTCATAGTAAATAGACAACCAATCGATGTTTGAGACGTATCGAGAAAATGCTTATGTGTCTTCGGCATATTCGACGATATTGTATGAGTAGGCATTAGGTACCATTATGTTTTGTGGAAGAAAACTATGAGATTTCAACATACACAATGATGAACAGAAGAAGAAAAAAATTGCATTGTTTGGGTTCTTTTCTGTTTTATTCTTTGTTTTATTTAATTTACTGCATTTTATTGACAAAAAAGATTAATAATATTAAATTATTTAAAATTATAAATCTTGAAATGCAATAAATGTCTAAATGTACATATATTTGAGTTCAAATAGTAAATTTAATAAAACAATACACATTACTTATATATAAGTTAAAAGAAACAACCATATATCTAATATTGTTTCCCACCAAAAAGTCACTTCACTACATTATGTCGTGCGACAACAATATTTACTTCTATTGTTATATTTTAACTGCATTATACATTGACCTTACTTTTTAAAACAATTTTAACATGTGGTATAATCCTTTTATTTTTACTCATAAAATTTATTTACTACTATTCCTCTACAAGAGTTTATCATTAATCACTTATGATTTTTAAATCGTTATTTGAAACTCTGAATTCTAAAATACAAAATTATATAAAATGATTTATATTTATAAAAATTTATATTACAAAATTAATATCGAAACCCGTACATTCCATTCAATTTTAATTCTTGATAATTTTGTCATTTAATTCGAGCGTGTGCCATGTATTACGAAAACACGCACTTGAAGACACATGAGTCGCTGGTGGCTTCACTTTGACGGTATGCGTGACATTTAAAAGGCGGCAGATTATCAAATGGCGAGAAGCACTATGCATAATCCAATCCATCCAAATGCATTCTCATGATTGGATTCTGAAATTGGCAAAAGATGATAGCATGGAGAATCCAATCTTTCAATCCACGAAAACTTATCGAGCTACTCCACCATAGCCTTTTCTTTTCTTTTCTTTTTTGTTTTTTTTTTTTTTGCTTTTTGGGGTCAAAAAGTACTCATAGAGGCCTGGCTCTTTCCCAGTGCTCTCTCCTATTTTCTTTCTGTGAGATCTCCAAAAATTCATTTTGGTGATTGCTCCATGACTTAGAAGTAAAAGAGAAAAGAAAGATCTCACTTTAGAATAGTGAAGGAGGACTCTTTAATTTATCTGAATTGATGATCATTTTCTCACACACGTTGAGTTTTATTATACATGCCAATCCCATTAGTTATGGAATTCGTCTAAATTAATTTTTTCTAAAAGTATTTTTCTAACAGATTTTAGAAAAAATATTTTTCTAAGAAGCTAAAAATTCTGGTTTCTAGAAAAAGTTATAAACGAGTTTTTCTTAGAGTTTCAGTTTTTTTTTTTTTGGGAAGCCAAGTCAAACAGTCCTTACAAAAAGAAAAAACTTTTTTTAGAAAAAATATTTTTTCCTTAAAAAAAACTAATCCAAGTAGGCTGTTATAAAAGATAGTGACACGAGTCTAAATGGTTAAGAACTTTTCAAAAAGTAAAATTTAGGGCCTATTTGGATTGGCTTTTTTCAAAAGCGCTCTTTTTTTAACAGTTTTTGAAAAATAACTTTTTTTAAAAGCTAAAAATTTTGGCTTCTAAAAAAAGTTGTATTTGATCTTTTTTTTAGAGTTCTAATTTTTTTGAAAACCAAATCAAATAGTTATTACAAATTTAATGTAACTTTTTTATGAAAAAAAAAATATTTTTTCTTTAAAAAAAAGTCAATTCAAACAGGCCTTTAGTATTACTATCCATATATGTTAAGGTTAATAATTCAGAATGCATAATTTTTTTTCTGTTAAAAAATAAAACGTACTATTAACATTAGCATAAGGACGTTCGATTGATAATCCAATCATTTTACATACTTCGGCCACTCATGAAAATTTTATTAAAAAACCATTTCTAATGTTTATTCTACACACACAGATATACATATATATATATATATATATATATATATATATCTTATTTGTCTTATTTGCGCATATTATTTTCCTAATATCATGCATTATATATGACTATTTTCTTAACCTTGCACGCATATGAAAACTTCGTGTCCGAGCTATCCTTTTATTGTAGACCATGACAGAGGATCCAGAATATTTTTTGGTGATACTTTAGAACCATTGACCAGTTAGGTATTTTCCTCTTATGCTGATAGTTCCAATTAGAGAATAAGATGTTCAAGTCCTTAATCCTTTTACCATTAGAACAATTAAGTGGTTCAAATATATATGTATATATATATATATATATATATATTTTACTTGGGAGGTCCTTGAAGACTAAAGGAATTAAATTTTTGCAACAATCAAATAGTTGACCATTAAAATTTCTTTCCAGCCCTTACTTCATTTCTTCACGTTCAACCCCCATTACCAAAATTCATCATCCATTCATCCTCTCTCTTATAACCTTATGAAATTAAACTCAAAGTGTCAAACTTGATTCACGTAGGATTTGTGTGCAAGTTAAGAAATTGTGTCATTTTTTGTAAACCAAATCAAGAGAAAAGAATGAGTATACATACCATCAAAAAAGAGGATTTCCTTTGTTTTTTTTTTTTTTTCCCCAAAACTCGCCCCACAAACAATACATGAAACATCATAGAAGCATTGCAAACAGAACATCACACACGCACACACCGTATATATGCACAAAGATAGAATACCACTCGCACATGAACATATTGGGCTTGTAGTTTCCCCACATGCAGAGATTGGCCTTGGGGTTGTCAATTACAACTGGGAATTTAAGACGAGGGTTGGGGTTTTCGATTGCAATTGGGGATTTAAGACGAAGGTTCTTAAAGGGGTTGCTATAGTGGTGTTAGTTTTTTTCTTTTTGATATTTGTAGTAATTTATCCATTTGCAGTTAAACGAGAATAACAGTGTTAATTTTTAAGCACTTATCAAAAGAAAAAGAAAAATTGAAAGATCTCTTTATTTTAATACTAAAAAGTTAAAGACCTAAACGTCTTATTCCCGTTTCATATTATATATGTCTAAGGTGATGGAAACTTCTCTTTAGGATTTCTAATAATTTAATAACGAATAGAAGCGCCTGGGTAGCCTCCTTTGGTGTTATTGTTAGGTCATGATTTTAGTTCAAGAAAAAAATCTGTAAAGCAACAAGCATTAGTGGAATAATGTTGGACCACCATGCACATGTAAAGTAGACTAAAGGGACTTATCACATAGAGATGAAGACTATTGTTCTGTTTGTTATAATTTTATTTTCAAATACTTATTTTATAAGAATGGTGGTATATCTTATAAGATTTAATAAATCTTATCATATATTTTATAAAAATTCAAAATAAAACTATACATTTTATCTTATAAGAAATAAATAATCATTTCCATCTTATTTTTTTATAATTATAGAATATATGGTACATGTGATAAAATATTTTAAATTTTATAAAATATTTCTAAATTTTAATAAAATAAGTATCTTAAAATAAAATCATAGTGGAATTCATCACAAATTAGAGTAATAAAACTCATTTGATAACAATAATTAAAAAAGTGAAAAGAAATTTAATGTTTGACACGATAGTAGTATATACATAAACGTTTACACTAAAAACGCACGTAAGAATTCTTTGTTTATCTCTCTTTTCTTTTTTTTTTCTCCTACATGAGATATACTTATATATTTGTCTTAAATTTATTTCCCTTTTTGCATTTGTTTATTATATTATATCCACCTGATTAGTGTATATGGACAATATTATTTGTTTTTAGTGCTCCGGGGTTGCGTAGAAAATTAATTTTAGATTATGTATAAACTAAAAGTTAATCATTAACATTAGTATATTTTAGTTTAGGCGAATTTTTCATTATATGAATCAAAAACCTTATCTATGGTAGATTTGAAAAGTCAAATGAAAGGATTTCAATTAACAAGATGAGCTTGACAACTCATGTCGGGCAAAAAGGTCGTGGTACTTCTCTCTCTTCCTTTTTTTTTGGTCCAAAGGAACTTTCACATCTTATCTTATATATATATACATACACGTATAACACGTAAAGTTTCTTTTGTAGCAATGGTCATTTCATTAATTTATCAATTTTAGTTCGATAATTAGTAGTTCTAGCTATGCTTAATTTCATCCGTCTAATTTTGTCCAAATTAAAAATAATAATAATAATAAACTTATAATTAAAATCATGGTCATTTGATCATGCTCATTTGTTTTTCTTATGACGAAAATGAGGGCATTGAAGTTGATATTAGATTTTTCTGTCATTTCTCTCTTTCTTTTTCTCTTTTTCGTTTTCCTTTCTCTTTTTCTGCTTCCTTTTCACTCCTTTTCTTTTTCTCTCTTTTTTTCCTATCCTACTTTCTTTCTTACTTAATTTTGGTGCGTGTATACATCATCATCATACCTTACCATTTTGCATGGAAGAGGGATTTTATGATGCATACTTCGAACGGATTCGATTCCACATATATTTTCTCTAGTTTATTTTTAGTTTTATATTTTTGAGTGGTACACACCTTATTTTTTGGCAGCTATACATAAAAAGTTTTTGATCTCCCTCAAGTAAGAACCTCAGGAGGCTAGGGTTGTGCATTTATCGGAGAAACTTGATCCCTAATCCGAAAAATTGAGTATGGGAAAATTATTTTTGGGAATCGGGGAAAAAATATTGGGGATGGAGAAAAGTTTTGGAGAAACAGGTTGGGGATCAGGACAATTTTTTTTTTGGGAGAAAACCTGAAACCCGAATTTTTTCCCTTTTTATATATTATAATTAATATATATATATATATTATGTGCTTGTTGGATTGTGTTTTTTATTTATACTTTGGATTTTTGGGTTATGATTGATTGATTATGAGACATAAATGTCTTGTTGAATTGTCCTTTTTATTTATGATTTGGGCTTTTGAGTTATGATTAACTAGTTATGTATTAAATTATATTTTTAATTTTAAATTATGTTATATATTTTTATTTACACTTTGAAGTCTAGATTTAGAATTATTTTGTTGATGAATGATAGATATTTTTATCTGTTTGGCAGGGCATGTTAGTATTTATTACTTAATAGTAGAATTTAGCTGATAGTTGAGCTATGTTAGTAGTAGAATTAGTTTTAAATATTTTCTTAAAAAAATTTGAGGATTTTCCAATCCCCAGTACTTTTTCCCCATTCCCCATTTCTCTAAAATGCATTCGCCATTGGTGAATTAGGGTGGGAAACGGAACAACGTCCCTTTCTCAAAGATTATTTCGGGGAAAAAAATTTTGTTAATTGGGGGCGGAGAATCTCTAATTAACACCCCTACAGGAGGCTATCAATTATATATACATATATATATATATATATATATATATGTCTGGAAAATGCAAATGCGATTATCACATGTGGTAGTGCATGTCATATTTTATTAATATATGTTGTCCAGTAGAGTAAGGAAAAGGATAGAGTCCGGTGGGCCACTGGCCGACGCCCACATGCATGTGGGCCTCACATACAAAGTGGCCCAACTATGTGAGACTTTAGTCGTGTTCAATTACTTGAACCAAGTATTCTTAGGAGAAAAGTATAAATGAGATAAGTATAATTGCAAGTGAATTTGATGACGTTGAGTTTTCATGTCTGTTAGAGTTATCACTTCTTCATGTATAGGCAAGATTTGCATTTGAGCCTTGGACATTGAATAATTTAATGTTTTTAAATAAGTAGCGTGAGTGTCAAATCTAAGATCGTTCTATTTCAAGTTCTTATCTCATTTGAAAAGTTAAATTTATAAAAAAGACAATGGTGGGTTTATTCAGTGTCTGGAGAGGATTGCTAATCAATTTGCAAATGGTTAACACTTGCAAGGGAAGTTAATGCGGAAATATTAGTATAACCACATATGCATCAGAATACACAGGACGCCATTTACACATACTAAGAATTCGAACACAATCGGTATGTATGATATTTTCTTCTTTTCCTCTGCATTGTATTGTCAGAGAGTCATCAGAAGTGTTCAATTTGTGCAGAATCATCATAGATTTTTGGGAAGTTTGAATCTTAGGAGTACTAAGCACTTATTAATGAGTCGTAGGTTGCTAGCAGACTCAATAGGACAAGTCAGAGTCAGCATTTAACAGTAAGGTTTCCGAAGGACATTGTCTACATATTACTGTGTTCCTTCAAAAGTCAATGGCCTGCAAAACTGCTAACCACATGGCAAAATTGCAACTTCTTCATCAATAAAGACTAGAGGCTAGTCGATTAGTTCAAATCTGCTAGTCTCATTTTTGCAGACGATTTTTTTGCAATGTCCTCTAGGCCTCAGAATTCCAGGAGCATTACTTTCGTATATCGCAACATTTTCGCTTTCTAATCGAGTTTTAGTTTTGTTGTAATTCTTATATATATGCATCAGAGCTTGTTGTTGATTCAATTATTTGCCAATATTAGAAATAACACAACTAATAGACTGGGAAAAAGGACGTATAAGTCAAGAACTCTACAATCACATGATGATAGTGACATAACTTAAGAACCGAAACCAAATTTATATGTTTTTTGGTCCTCGGAGTGTCCTTCAGCAGATTAATTAGTCCGTTGCCAACTCATATTAGCAGCTTCTTTAATTTTTTCTGCAAAATGCAGATACATTTCTATTGTGCTGCAGTACATGCACGGAGATCACTGGACCAATTAGCCTGATGCCCTCCCACTTTCACGCGAAACCACATTTAATTTAGATTCTCCAATAACATAATTTTAATAGTGACGAATTATCAAATTATACTATCATAACTATATAAATAATTCTAACACCTCAAATTTTACCAGTAAACCATAAGGCGAACCAAAAACCCAATGGCCACTAAATTAAGGGCCCGTTTGGGTTGACTTTTTTCAAAAGCACTTTTTTTTTTTAATAACTTTTGAAAAATAATTTTTTTTGATGAGTTAAATATTCTGACTTCTAAAAAAAATTATATTTGAGCTTTTTTTAGAGTTTCAGTTTTTTTAAAAACTAAATTAAATAGTTATTACAAATTTAATGTCACTTAAAAAAAATACTTTTTCCTAAAAAAGAAATAAATCCAAACATGCCCTAAAAGATAAGGAATATGTTGCTGTCTCGGCTTTCTTTTCATCATGTGGAAGCAAAACTTTCATGCAAAATAAAAACCAATTATTAAGCCGGACATAGATTTGTAGAGCCATGATTGGCAAACTATGCTCTCATGGTAGGTCATTAATGAGAAAAAAGTAGGGGTTAAGTCAATAAATACATACATACATATATATATATATATATATATATATATATATATATATACACATATATGTGAACTAGTTTTCATGTGACTGAATAATTGAGGGCTCTCGGCGACATCAATCTTTTTAAACTTACCTGCAAAATAATTGAGCACAGAGCATTTTGCTGTAGCTAATTGTTGAGCCCATGGCTAAAGTGCATTACCTTTTGTGGTTAATATCATGTGATGTGGTACTTTCCCAACACCGTTCTTGCCGGAAGAAGGCCCCCTTCTCATATTTTACTTGTGGGTTGTCAAATGATGTTATCAAAACTACAAAGGACATGACTACTTTTTAGGTTTGATTATCTTTCAAGCTAAGTGTACTCTACACTTGGTTCTAATCAAACACATGTAAAGGAATAATTAAAAATTTTCAAAGAGTTGGGTTTGAATTTGTTTTGGTGATTTAGTTATTGGTTTCTTTATTCACGGTTTTGGATAGGTATTACATATAGGCCTCTGAGTAGTTGGCGTTTGTTCCACTTACATACATCTTTTGTTTGCTTTTCTCTGCTCTTTCTCTCCTTTTTTTTTTCTAGCTGCTGCATGAATCTTTTGATTAATCTGCATCTAGACCCAAAAAATTCATAAGTGTGGGATTTTTTTTTTTTTTTTGAGGCAGTGCCAGAGATTAACACTAGACTGTTTTAGCTAATGCGATTGTTCTGGCATTATCACCTAAAAGCTTTTTCAACTTATTATAGGGTCTTCGAGAATGTGAACCCTTCATAGAAGCATTAATTTGAAATTAATTAGCCAATTAACACACCTGTTGGTCTCTATGTAGATGAAATGCACACTTGTTGGGATTCTTTTTAAATCTTAAACCCTTATTTCAAATTTCGTTCTTATAAAATCCGAACCCAAACCATTATTTTAAAATTAAAATTTTAATTACTTGAATTACACCTTAATCTTCCCATGAATGAGATTGCTAACAAGGATAACGATCAGTTCATTGAGAATAGAAACCACATATCTGATATGACCCATGACTATTGGCAAGTTGACCTTATCTTGGGACCCCAATGGAAACTTCTTGTTTCCGCCTCATAATTCAAAAGTTCCAAAATCTGCAAATAGACCCACTACACTTTTGCGTCGTGGTGCAAAAAGCATCGTCAAGAACCAAGCAGATAACATATTTTCTCGTCTAAACCACTATGAAACATGTCATGACAGAAATTGAATTAGAGGGGGAATTGAAATGTGCTTTAAATTAAAATTATTAATCAGCTTTTCATCTGTTTCCAAGTGGCATTGTCGTCACGATCTACGGCACTCTAAAAAGATCCTACCCCACCATTTTTCATAATAAAGCAAGCTTTCAACTTACAATTAAATTAATCGTGTATATGATACCAAAGGTTAAACCAACTCATTCTTAATTCAACAAAACTTATTCTTGCCTTCAAGGTTGAATTACCCATTTGTTACTATATTTTGCATTATCTCTCGTGTTTTGTTCAAATTGTCTCTTTTTAATTTCAATTTTAAAACTTTTAATTATAAAAATATGTTATTATTCCACTTCATTATTGAAAGCACTAACTGTTAAAAATTCGTCATCGTGCAGAAACAATGCAAATTAATAAATCCTCATGCCATGTTGTCATAATGCCTTCCATGATTCTGTGCGTTCATAGTTGGCTACACTATCCTCTATTTGATGGGGAAAAAATATAATTATGGTGACTAATGACCTAGTAGTCTAGTAATATGTCTCGTACTTTTAATGGTGAGTGTCTTAAAATTAATTCTCATTAGTTACATGTAATAATTTGTCAAAATCACGTGACATACTAGTATACTGACCAATCACCACATGATGAGTAATTCTGAAATCGATTCTCGTTAATTGCACATAATAATTTGCCAAAATCACGTGACACACTAGCACACTAACCAAGCACTACATGATATTATTTTCTAGGCGATATTTTCCATAAATTTTATACAGAATTTTGATTTCTTTAAATAATACGCACTCATGAGGTCAATATATAAGAACTCAGGATGATTTCTATCCGGTTAAAATATTAAATATAAAATTAATTAAAATGAAATGCTGAAGACTGGGTCCACAATACATTTCCTACTTTCACTTTTGAAAATATTAGACTAAATTAATAATGGTCATTACTTTTCATGATTTTGTAAATCTATAAAAACAATATGATCTATTTCATTGCAAGCTAAAGAAAAAGACTAAAAGCAAATAATATAAAAATTATTTAGGAGAAAAAGCACAAACACTATACTTTGAAAAAAATATATAGTCGTATTATTAGTTTTCTAAAATTAATCCGTACAATATTTTAATTTCCTTATTCCTCACAGATTACTCAGGTATGGCCACAAGCACAGGCCGCCAAGCCCTCCTCAGCAAACGCTGCCGGAATGTCGCCGATAATGGCCTTAGCTGCCGGCCGCCACCGCCTCTTCTCAAACCGATTCCTCCACCACCGCCACCGCCACCGCCACAGCCTGCAGCCGGTAAAAGCCTTTCTCTGGCATCCTCCGTGACCCTCCTCCCCTCAAACGGCGGCGGCGACGACACGAACAAGTCCCTCAGCTTGTGACTCACCACCACCATCTCCTTCCCCTTCTCCTCCGAATCTGGGCCGTTTTCCGGCGACCTATCATCCTCCCTTGGCGGCGGCGGCAGCCTCCTTCCGCTGCCGCCCCCGGTCCCACCTCCACGGCTGAGCAGCATGCGGAGTGTTTTCCGGCGACGGAGGTGAATTACTGGGCTGGCTGTTGGGCTTCTTGTTGGGCTTCCCGCCACCGCACATTGGGTCGCTAGCAGCTTAAACTTCTGCAACGTCGCCATTCTCAGATCAAAATCAAAAATCAAAATTCAAAACCAAAATGGGCCTTTTTTTCCTTCAATTATATATAAATAAAAATATATAATTTGGATTATGTGAAGAAGGAGATCTAAGACATGTTTGGATACTTAGATTGCGAGATTGGACTTATCAAAGTAAGCGAAACAATTAACAAACTAAAGAAGACGAGAACGAAGAAAGGCTTTTGTTGAGTCGCTTTCGATTTGTCTGTTTTGTTGTTGAAGCTTTTTAGGCTTTTGGAACGCGAATTTGAAGGGAATAATTCTTACACGTGGCTGCAAATACGGAGTGGTGGGTCCCACTTGTTCGTACGCAGATGGTCAGCAAAGACTTGCATAAAAGAGACGAGGATTGCATTTTGCTGTCGTATACTTTGTTAGCGTGACAAATTTGAGATATGATGTCGGACCACGATAGTATGAGACCCAGGATACATAATAATGTGAGAATGCTTGAGCAGCCTATGATTTTTTCTTTTTTCTCATTCTCTGTGGTTTCAAATTTTTGGATCTAAGATACGTGTAAAATTTTGATTGGCGAGAATGTATAAATTAATGGTATAAGTTTAAAGTGATAAATTATAATAAATTGTTTCAAACTTACTTGCCAACTTATACAAGACAGTTTTACATACAAAATAGTGTCGACAAATTTAGAACGTTAAGGTTGAAGAAATTTAATATTAATTCTATGATCACGAGACAAATTAATAAGTTTCATTACTTTTACAAGCTTAAATTAAACTCGATTCTCGAAAAAGGGGGAAAATGTTAGGATGAACAAAAGAAATGTTGAAGAAATTTAACATTAATTCTATGATCACGAGAGGAATTAATAAGTTTCATTACATCTACGAGCTTAAATTAGACTAGATTCTCGAAAAAGAAGAAAAATGTAAGGATGAACAAGAGAAATGTATAAAAGAGTACGCATAAATGAATCAAAGCAATGTGTCCATTTTTAAGTGCATTTTCACGTTTGTATACTTGTTTAATATTTACATCATGAAACTTTAAGATTTTTGTGTAGCATAACAAAAATATTTCAACTTGGGTTGGGCAATGATGAGCTTGGAGCGTTCACTAATAATATAGATTTGACCCCCACTTTCAAATTCATAAAATACTAAAATAGACTAGGAATGATTTGCTTGTGGTCGCGTGGCTAGCATTTTAAATTTTTGAAAATTCCTATAATTACATGTCCACATTTGATGAATTATGAAACACAAGAACGTTCTGCGGTTTCGTATGATTTCACAATTCCGGAATTGTCTGTGAAATTTGAGTTGTTAATCATGGCAATTGACAGACCAAGAAATTTTGTGGCATGTAATTAGTGGAGTGGTTAGTTAATTAGCTTCCAAAGCCCCTTTTTTGACAATGGCGGAGTCAAGACCCTGTGGTCAGGGGGAGCACATAAAATTTTTTCAAAAATTTAAAATATTAATTATAAAAATATTTAATAATTAATATAATCATTGTAAATAGAACTATACTTTTTTTTTGCTTTGAATTAGGATATTCCGAGTCACATTGGACATGAGATTAATTCCTACGGTCCGAGAGTAGTGAAATTATATTTTGAAATCATTAAATATTCAATTTACTTTTGAAGTTAATTACTAAAAATATTTTTCTTTATATAAGTGATTATTCAATCTATTGTTGTGCTATTTTCTTTTATATTTATCTCTTTTCTCTCATTTTTTTTGTCTTTTTGTGCTTTTTTGCCACTTTCTTTTTTTGTAAGACAACAAATAATAAATAATTTTTTTTATCCTGAATTTTATTTTCCTTTGGCTAAAAACAAGAAACATAATAAAAATTCTCTCATCACGGTCACAAAAGGGTGCACGCAAATTATGAGGGGATGCATTTTATATAATTTTACCTCTTATTATAAGACAAAAAATAATAATAATAATATACTTTTTCCAAAAAATCCAGGGGGTGCCTAGACCCCCTCTGAGACTAACGTGGCTCCGCCCATGCTTTTTGATTAATGGATCCTCCACTTGCAAGGGAGGCAAGAGATAAATTTTCTACCCCAAAAGGATTGATACGTATGCAAACCGGCCACCTTTGTGAAAATAAATGGGCATTTCGAATGGACTAAGGAAAATCGATACTCTCCTTCGACGATTGATTTAGAATATTTTATTAATTGAGTTAAATAATTTTGAATATTGAAATTAATAAAAGTATAAGAGTTAAGTGGAGATCAAAAAGTTATATAGACTCGAAATAAATATAAAGATATATTCCAAAAAATTAATCGGACTATAATTTCACAATTATTCGCACAGACTGTCGTTAAGCCTCACGCATTTACAAAGTTGTTTATTTGCATCAAGGCTCCTTGTACTTCAAATCAACATGGAAGATCGTATATGTTATATATATATATATATATATGGAGATTTTAAGTCAACTTATTTCCTTTTTTCATTAGTTCTCTATCTTAATTTTTAAGGGAGAGGAAATTAGGGAAAAAGTTAAAATTTAAATGTCTAAAGAATGTGCTTGTATTAAAAAAAAAAAAAAAAATTTCCTAGTTCGATAACTTCTATTACTACTACTGTCCAACGCTAAATGTTGATGGGATATATTTATAAAAATAGTATTATCTACGTAATGGAATGTCTAAAATCTAGAAAATAAAGAGAAAAAGGTTGGTGACCGTCCTCCACTTTCTATTTATGTGCAATTTATCTTTAACTTATGCATAAACACGATTCCAAAAATGCCGTCAAGTTTTGGATCTATTACCAAAATAGTACTAGAATAGGAAGAATGTTAAAGCATATTAAAACTCTTAATTCCTTGTCCTTTTTCCTCTTTTTCTCGCATAATAAGTAGGTGTGTTCATTAGAAATTGTTACTAGATTATGAACTATAAAATATTGATGATCTGGATTGGGACGATATTGTCGTACACTAGAAGAATCGATGAGGCAAGTAAAGAAATGGTTTAACTTGCATAATTTTTTTTCAATCATAAATGGAGAAAGATATGTATACAATTGGAAAAAAAAAATCCATTATTGTAGAACATAAAATAGAAATATATTAATTCCAAACAGGGGACAAAAAATCTTTTCCCATATTTGTTGAGCGGCTAATGTAAAATGTGGATTATAGTGGTAAAACACATAGAAAAATTGATTGTAATAATTAGATGGGTTAATTTCTTCAAAGGTTCTTAAATTGTGACTAAAAGGACATCTTGGTTCCTAAACTAACAAGAGTAAGCTTGCTAGTCCCTAAACTATTAGACGTTGTTAGTTGTTTTAGTTATTTATGTCTGGAAACTAAAATCACTATTAGTTTTTTTAGTTATTCCTATCCAAAAACTAATATTAAGGTAGTCCTTTTAGCTATTTATGTACCATGAACGCGTAAATATTAATTTTTGGATGTAAATAACTAAATTTTTAATTAAAATGGTTAAAAGAACTAGTAGTGTCTAACAATTAATAGTTTAAGAACAAATGCTCATTTTAATAGTTCAAAGACTAAACTCTTACTCTATATAACTTATCAAAATCCCTTTCTAGCATCAAAATGAATATAAAAGATAAATAAGAGAAGAGCAACAAATTCAAAGAACAAAAAGGAGTACCAATGCACAAAATTACAAACATACTGTTGGTAAATCTAATTCTCAAATTCCCTTTCTAGCATCAAAATGAATACAAAAGATACATAAGAGAAGAGCAATATATTCAAAGAACCAAAAAGGAGTACCAATGCACAAAATTACTAACATACTGTTGGTAAATCTAATTCTCTATGTACATTCCCCTTGCAACAGATGCCTCGCCGCTTGGCTATCCATACACCATAAACAAAGGGACCACCCATTAGAGATAAAGAAAATTTATGTTGTGAACAGACAAGAAATGAAATTCTCACTCACTGGTGAGCACCTGATCACCCTTATCGAAGGCTGTCATATTCAGATTATATACTTCATCCTACTAAATGGAGTCGGTTTGGAATATATTAAATGGAGCTCGGAGCAAAAGTTAGACTCAACCACTACACAGAATTAGGAGTAGTGCTCTTAGCACTTTTATCAGCAGAACCTGGTGAAGGTGTGTCAATGTTACCCTTCAGGAGCGCAACATCATCTATCATAATTTCCACAAACTCTTCCTCTTCAACTTCCAAATCCTCTTTTTGGATTCCTCTAAGAGTCTCCAACACTTCTTGCATTGAAGGCCTCACATCCCTCTCCTGTTGCAAACATCGAAAAGCCAACTCCGCAACCAGCGACGTCATCTTCCTCACAGAGTTGTTCGTTTCAAATCCGAGACTTTGATCAACCAGCTCATGCAGAGCATGAGTTTGAATTTTGTTCACAGCCATATTGGCCAAGTTGATATCGTGGCGGTGCCTGTTGATATCCACAGCTTGTAGTGATGATATGAGCTCGATCAGGACCACCCCAAAGCTGAAAACATCACTCTTTTCGGTCAGGCGGTAGACCTGGTAATATTCAGGATCGACATAGCCTGGTGTCCCCTGAGGAGCGGTTGACACATGAGTAACATCATTCGGGAACAATCTGGAGAGGCCAAAATCAGCAACTTTTACATGGAACTCATTGTCCAGGAGGATGTTTGTGCTTTTGACATCGCGGTGTATGATATCTGATTTATGGAGATATGCCAGGGCTTCAGCTGTCTCAATGGCAATATTCAGCCTGACAGGCCACGATAGCAGACCAGATTTTGCGCGTTTTCCATGTAGATGGTCAGCGACTGTTCCATTTGGGATATACTCATAGACAAGCAGAAGATCTCGGCTCCTTTTGGATGTGCATCCATACAGATGAACAAGATTCTTGTGTCTAAGCCGCGCAAGGATCTCAACTTCATTCATGAACTGCTCTTGGCGCTTGAAATTGTTTTCATATAATCGCTTGACTGCAACTACCCTACCGTCAGCCAGAGTGCCTGGATTTGAATAAGAAGTACAGAGTCAGTGGAGCTTAATACTATACTATGCTGCCTACTTATGAAGATGTAAAATGTGTGTGATCATACCATAGTACACAGCGCCAAAGCCACCATCTCCAAGTTCTCTAGAAGAACTGAAATTATCAGTGGCTTCTTCAAGTTCACTGTAGCTGAAAATCTGCACTCCGAAGTAGGAACTTCCACGTCCAAGGTCAGATTTCGAGGAGGGGTATGAGGGGATGCTTGTGGTGAAAGTACTTGTAGTTGAAGAAATCAAGGCTTTGCTTGAGGTAGTAGTTATGATTTCTTTGCTAACAGCTTCGGGAGAGAGAGAAGCTTTTGCCACAGCAACTCTTTTTCTCCTTCTTCTGCAAAAGAAGATTAGCCAGCCAAGTCCAATGCTAACTATCACAACACCTGCAATACCTAATCCTGGAAGTGCAAACAAGGTTTCAATTTTCATAAGACTACAATCATGCTACTAGTGTAGTATGAATCAAGTTTCTAGATAAGCATGAGACAGTACCTACACTGAGCGCAGTCGACTTCTTTTTGTTGTCTGCAAGGTCAGGCATCCATCAACGTTAGTAGATATAGCAAAAAGTCTCAAATTATAGTTCAGAATAAATATTCAGCCTGATGGCTGAGTTCATAAAATAGATTAGGGTGAATCAAGAAACCATGAATCTAGGAGCAGAGCAAGAAACCAGAGCATAAAATGAATTGAAGACTTCGCTGCACTCGAAAGCGCCCCCAAGCGCATTATGATGAAGTCTATGGAACAAATCTTCTTCTCTACTATTGTGATAAAAAGCTCCAAACATTATGCAATGTTCTTTTCTTTTATCCATTTCTACCAATTTGCAAACAAATATCAAAATACTGAAACAAATAGTCAAACCCACAAAATGTGACTAGAAGACAAGAGCACGCAGATGAAACATCTCATCAATGCAATATGTTTCAGACCATTTACATAATTAATATTGTTGCAGAACATTCATTCCAGAACTTTGTGCTGCACAAGATGATCAAGAGCAGAAAAGTTTACATGCACGAGCGATGTAAGTACAAGGCATTGACGACTAAAAGACAGAATCCAATTGACATGCACCAAAAACCTCTAGGATTAGAGTAATACTTTAGAAACTAACCAAAAAAAAAAAAAAAGGAATAGCAAGTAAATTCGACATTGATGCAAAATTGTGCATACAATGTCCTATCAGTTGAGCCCTTAACCAATTCTTTATATTGTTAACTTACACTGATTAACTACATCCTAAAACCACCTAATAGCACTACTTCAATTAGAGAAAGAGATGCACAGAAATTAAGTAGTTTTACGAAGCACAGATCATCAAGACAGAGTCACAATGAATCCTGCCTGGTTTAACCATTACTAAGCAATGATTAACACCATAACTAAAGGATCAAAATAATCCCAATACCTTCAAACACTATCGAATTGTTTCGAAATTCATGAGGAGATTGAGGAACCAAAGCCAGTGGACAGGGTCTATCACCACAAACACAAAGCGGCACACCCAAGTTAGAATCAAACCCACATTCCCCACCATACTCTTTACACTCCCTGCACATCATCTCATAAGGATCACTATAATTCACATAAAAACCCTCCTTTAAAGCCTCTCGCAAGCTCACCCGACCACTCGTAAGCCTCGCACCCACCTCCCTCAACACGGGAACCGTTACGCTAACACTGCAATAGTACATAAGCCATAAAATCGGATCAGTCGGCACGGGTCCCAATACACCGTACGCGTCGGTAAAATCCACGTTTCTTACTCTACACGTGAACTGGTTAGGTGGCTTGAAAGGCATCGGCGGTGAATTACACCCGTAGATTAACGTAAGCATGTCATCTTGATCGGCAATCGTGAAGAGGGTCGAGTTAAGCGTGGTGTTAAAGAATCTTAACGGACATGTTGTGTTGTACAAGTCATCTCTAACGAGAGTCAAGGTTTTCTCGGGTTGGTTGATGCTAAGGACGCGAAAGGTGGCGGAGTTGTGAGTGAGTAAGGTGGTAGTGTTGTCTTGGCAAGTAAGCTTGAACGCCGGGAGGCCGCAGTGGTCGGGGCGGTCGCCGCCGGCGAAGGGGTAGGAGATGTTCTCTATGCCACCGCAAGAGTACGTGTTAGCGCAGCTAGTGTATGTAATTTCATTAGATGATGAGGTGGTCACAAGCTTGTAGAAAATGGTCGTGATCAAGAAAAAATAGGGCATGGGAGGCATTGTGGGTAGGAAAGTCAAGAGCGAGGTCCAACACGCTTTTATAATGCTACGAGAAAATTTTAATTTAATAATGGAAATTGAAAAGGTTGAGAGCCGAAAGGTTTTTAAGGTCGAAGGATTCGGAAGGGAGGCGGCTAAGGTTTGACTAATGATGTAATGAGGTGAGTGAAAGTGCGGGGACAGACTTGGCATGGAATATAGAAGTGGATTATGTGAATCTGGAGGTAGATATTAATAATTAGTAATATAATAATGGGAATTTGGTAGTATTATTTTGATGGCTTTCCTTATTATATATTATCGTGGAGGGTTGGGGCATTTGCCATTTCCATTGCTTACGCAAGTCGGTCCCACTCTTGGTGTGTTTTGTCGGTTTGGGTTATCAAGACACCAATGTAAGCGCCTGCTGATTTTGACTTTAAAATTGGCAGGCTCCTAGATACCAAATAAAGGTGACGCAATACTATAATACTTTATGACACTAATATTTTTCTTTAATTATTTATGCATCTTAATGTAATAATTTTTGCATTAAAAATCCCATTTCTTTATGAGTAATTTTTAATTTCAAGGGATTCTCTCCTTTAACAAATTAATCTTTTTCAAATGACCTCTCTTTTTGGACTTAAATTATTATATTGGTATTTTTATTGACAGTAGACTCTATTAAGGAAAGACTATAAGCTGGATTAATGTGTAGAAATATATGCTAAATTAAGATGTGACATTTTAAATTGTCATAAAATGACACATTAAATACTGATAGGTGAATGCACTAGCCAAAAGGGGAGGGGTGTCGTCAAGTCAATGCCAATAGGTTGTCACACTAATTACTGATAAATAAATGTAGTTGCAGGAAGGAAAAAGACTACTGTCGGATCAGTGTCGATAGACTAGTTCGACGTGAATGTCGACCATTTAAAGGGTAAAATGTAATGATTTTGATTTCCTACATAGAAAATCCCACTTCTCACATTGGAAATCTCATTTCCTTCTTAGTGGTTTGTAAGTTCGAGTTCTTCCACTTAACAAACTAATCTTTTGGGATGAACTCTTTCTTTGGACTTGAGTTGTTACAGGCAACTTATAGTGTGAATTAAGAATTAGACAAAATATATAATGAACGAAACTAATTCATTTGGCTTGTTTTTTTTCATGAATTTTTTTTCCTAAAAAGAAAGCATATATTCTTTACGATAGGTATTTGGTTTGGATTAAAAAAATTAAAACTCTAAAAAAAGACTAAAATTTAACTTTTTTAGAAGTAAAAAGTTTTAGTTTCTAAAAAATATATATACTTTAAAAATTATACAAAAAAAAATTTAAAAATGCAAATCTAAAGGAGCCCTATAATTAGATTTAAGGCTTTTGAGTTTTGATTTCAATAAATCATTATTCAATTATTTCATGTAACCCTTGGAGGCTTGCACTAGTTTTATGTCGCCTCAAGAAAGTTGTTAGAAGTAACTATATTTTACTTATATTAGAAAAAAAAAAGAAAAGAAAAGCAAAGAAACGCTTAAGATAAGGAGATAAATTTGTAGTCAGTACTGCCAGCGCAGATGTTTCCACGCGCACCTAGCAAAAGAGAGGAGAGGAGTGGACTGTCTAGTTTGCGGGTCTAGTTAGTACAAAGAATTGCATAAAGAGATGGTCGAAGTTATACATGAAACCCCACTAAAAGAAACACGTCAAATTAAACAAATAAAGTGCAGTCATTCCTAAACAACGTATACTTTAAAAGAATTTTCTTAGTAGAAGAGGACTTTCACTTTCTTATTCAACACGGGAACAGGGCCTTCACTTGTCCTACCAGCCTGTTTGGCTCCGTTTATTTTGGGGTTTATAAGTTTCAACACAAAAAAGCATGAGAGCAAAGTTTTTTTTACTGTTGGGAGGCTTATAAGTCTCAAAATAAGCAGAGCCAAACAGGCTCTACGTGCCTACGTCTATCTTATCATTGAGGTGATTTTGTTTTTTTTTTTTTTTTTTTTTGCATTTTTTGGGGTGAAAATCATAGGTCAATTGAAGAATGGTAATTTATCAACATCTTAGTGGGAATGCAGCTGAAGTGCTGATTGTTTCTGGTGGACTGCAGCTTATTGGAAATTTCACAACTACCTATAGCGCAGAGGCCAAAAGTTTTAATGGAATAAAATAACAAATATTTTAAGGAGTTGTTGCATTAGGACCAAGTCAAAGGCAAAGACTAGAACTGACAGAAAATCACCAAACTCCTACAGACCTAACGCTGGTAAACAGAAACTAGCTAGAACAGGCACCTAATCGCACTCTCAACTCAGGCATAGCAACTGACTATTCAACCTCTCTGTAAAGAGATTCCCAAGAAATATCTCACTGTCAATAAACTCCTCATCAGGTCTTACTTACTCAAATTATTGCTTGTAGAATTGCACCTTAAGCCTTAATTTGATTACCGGTTGTTAAATGTCAACCAAAGATGATCGTCTTCAAATTATGTATATTTATGCATCCTTGAACGGTAATGGCGTAACTGACAATTTTTCGTGCACTAGACATTTTCGTAAAGGATTTCTTCCTAATTAATCAGGTGGAGATAGGCTATCAGGAAGGTTAAGATCGTCTCTGGGTTTCATAAACCTCAGGGCAGTATCAAGTTGGAGAAGTTGTAATAAAAACCTTACGGTCTAAGAGAAAGATGAAGGTTTGAACACATCTCATAAAGGAGAAATCGGAAAGATGAAAAAGGATTCGGAATACATACCGCTTCTGCAGATATTAGTATCATATGTTCCATCAGCACAATAGCAGATAAACGAATTGGTATCGGCATGCCCACATCGCCCGCCTGATTGAGTGCATTCGCTGCATTTTGTGTTGTTTGCAAACCAGTCTAGTTCAAAACCATCCCTTAGGGCCGCTGATAAGTTGTCCACTGAAGAACGAAGATCTGCTATACCAGGGAAGGCTGCTGGATTGATCGGAACAGTGATATTATTGTCGCAAAACGGGCTGCTAGCATACTTTGAGAAAGGTACTTCCATTGTCAGGTAAAAGCTGAAGCCGTTGCTATTGGAAGTGCAAAACTCATTTGGTAGTGATAGGCCTGGAAATAGGGAGCAACCATAATATATGGTGATGTTCGGGTAATCCATGGAATATTTGAAGGTGTTGAGATCCGGGGTCGTGTTATGTGGACTCGGGCGACAAATATCCTCCCATAGATCGTATCTGGCAACAGTGAGTATCGGTGCGCTGTCGTTGACTTTGAGAACACGGTAGGGTACGGATTGGATTGTGATCAGGGGATCATCGCTTTCGCACTTGAGCTCAAAACCAGGATAACCACAGTACTCAGGCCGGTCTTCTCCGTAGAAAGGATAGCTAACATTCTCAAGACTTCCGCACTTAAATGGCTTCCCGCAATCTTCGTAGTTGTCTTTGCCATCTTGGCAGAAACATTTGGGAGCACAGAATATGCTAATCAAGATGAGGAGCGAAAAGACTCGGAACAGAGAGACATGCATGTCTAGCTCTGGTCGAGAGAGAAAGCGAGGAAAATTTGCAGCAGCCTCAATTTCTATCGGAAGATGATGGAGATGTTAAGTTCATGGAGAGTTTGAGGAATATGAATGTTTCCTCTACTAAAGATTATTTTTATACGACAAGAAAAACGCGGAGTTTGACAAACCTAATCTGCGTACGTTGTAATTAACTTTCAATGTCAGAAGAAGCTTCTCTTGGCATAAAGAAATAGCAGGCAGAGTCTAATATCAAGCGCGGGGTGGCCCCCACGTGACAGCAACCGGGTGTGGAATTTTTGATCAGTCAAACTTACTGGTCCTCAGATTACCAAAAAAAAAAAGAGAGAGAAAAAAAAAGGAAAAAGAAATACTTGGGGAAGTTGAAGGGAAGAAAAATAACACAACCCCGAAGGGAATGGAAACTAGGAAAACGTGTAGAAAAAAAATAGGGTCAAACCAGTAACTTATTCTGATGCGCTTATTGAATATTAATTTGTGCTATGCAAAGTCTTGATTGTGTTAATTGTTTATGATGACTTCTAGACTCACTATTATTACCAACATGGGTGTCAGATTATTAGTCTTATTTGTTAGCGGGTTAGTAATTAAAAAAGGATTGTTATAGGTGGAGCTGTGTGGAGCAGCCTAAGCTGAGAGATTGTGGTACTACATCCTACTTTGGTAATGATTTGGTTAACTGTTACTATTAATATAAGTTTAAGTATTTTAAGTCAGTTGTTTAAGTTCAACACGTTAGTAAGTCGGTAAATGGATCGTATTTGTCATAGTAATAAAGCTTATTTGCTTTTATGGAGGTCTTGTAATAAGGTAACTGGTATGATTGCACCAGCAAATTAGCAAGGAATAGTGAGAATGAAGGGAGTAGAGGGATAAGGAGGAAAAGAAGAAAGATGAAATCTTGAAAAATGATGGCATAAATAGGGCAAAGGCAGTGAAGCCAAAAAATGATCATGTGTTAGGAGAAGCACATTAAAAAAAGGCACGAGACCAACTGCTCCCAGAAGCTATAACCCATCCAAGTAGGCACCAGTAGACAACTAGTCATATTCTATAGAAATAAAATGAACTAATTTTGCAGTATCAAACTCGTGAGAAAATAATTTGCCTCTTAAGTGCCTAAAACAGTTTGGTGACTCTCCCAGATTCCAGTTCCATGATCTCTAGGTAGTCATTCTATTCAACAAAAGCCATAATATAACCTGATTCACAGACATTCCCCTCAGAATTTCACTCAACTCTATGACACTTACTCGAAATCGATTGCCATAATTGGTAAACTAATAGCATGTCGAATCAGTCAGCAAGCGATATATGTCTAAGCGAGCCGATCCTATACACATTCCAGTATTTGTCTTATTTTTTTCAGATATTAATCTGACAATAAACTTATCAAAAGATGGAATTCCTAAGTGGAAGCAGAATCCTAAAACCATAAATTCCTAGACATTCGCTTGTAAAGCAGAAAGAGTTTCGTACCTGAGGATGGTCTGGAAACTGGTGAGGTTCCATCGGCTTTGCTGCAAGTAACAGATGTGTAAGGCGGGTTGGGGCAAAAGCAAGTTGTACGATTCACAGCGTAATCGTATCCGCAATGCCCCTCGGATGCAGTGCAATCACCACAGGCTTTGCTATTGATCTTCCACCTAACCTCGAACCCTTCCCTCATAACTTGATTTAAACTAGCAGTAGAATTCACAGAACCTCCAGCAACTGTTTCAGGTACCGGAACTACAACGCTAGCGTTGCAGTTTCCAGGACCCTGTGCTCCAGGCAATACATAAACTCCACCATACTCACTAGTCCCACAAGAAAGAAGATTTTGGCCTGGAAAACTATTCGAAACAGGACAACCATAAAGGAAGGTAAGGTTCTGGTAACTAGTAGCATAATTGAATAGCGAATAGTCTAGAGTTGTGTTGACTAAATCAGGACATATAGCCTCCATGATGTCTTCTCTAGCAATTCTCATTGTTTGCCTGACCTGATTTATTTCCAGGACACGGTATCTCATGTTCACGATCTCAATTGTGGTTATATTGTCCTCGTCACAACTGAGTACCAAACCAGGGTATCCACAATAAATAGGATCATCATCTCCGCGGAAAGGATATCCTACTTCAGAGATGTTACCACAGCTGAATGCATTGCGACAAGTCTGGTAGAATAAATCCGGGTTACTTACAACATGAGGAACATAGACTGCAGCGAAAAGTTTCAGGGCGAAAATAAGAGGGAGAAGTGAAGAAAGTGGAAGGTTTCTGAAGTTCATTTGGAAAAGGAAAGAGCGAGAATCATGAACTGAATTTGGTTGATAATGTAGGTGGATGGAGGAAAACTAGAGCAAGATGATAGAAGCCATTGACTACCTATGGCTTAACTTGCTGACAGATGGTTTCTTGATCATTATATCAGAGCCAACAGAAAACAAGAGAAAGTGATAGATTTAGAAACCAGAAGCTTCGAACATTTGAAGGTTTACTACACATGGGAACTTCTTTTCTGTTGCTCGTATCGTTTGCATCAGATTTTTGCCTCACTAGTGGTTTAAGAGTCAGAAAAGCTGGTTAAACCAACCATCAAAAGAAGACCTCAAGGAGTCTAGTTTCTATTGGAAGCTGCGATTCCTTCCTTCTGTTTGAATTCTGTGTGCTCTTTTTCAAGATGGTTAGGATTGGTTGTTCACTTCTTGCTACCTAAATTAACCGCACGCTGTATGTTTGAATATCCATTTTCATTGGGTCCTGTAGGTTGGTCGATTTCGACCAGAAACAAGATAGGTAGTTGGCAACTAATGTGAATTTTTTTCAACTTAGGTATACGTTAAAATTAATGATGTCCATAGGAATAGTGGTACAAGACTATTATATATTATAACACCTTCTCACGTATAACGTGAAATAGTATCTGCACTACTTAGTAGATGGACACTTGACGAATGGATTCACCTAAGATGGTTATATTGTAATACCTTCCTCATGTGTGACTTAGAAATTGGTATAGTGTCTACGTGGATAGGTTAAACTTAAATGGTCATTTGACCCATACCCCTCTTCCGTATGACCCAGAATAGTACTTATACTACTTGATAGATGAGTTGAAAACATGGATGGATATGCGTAACGCGAACACCTCCATCTTATATGACTCGTAATAATGTTTGTACAGATGGGTTGAACTTGAATGGACGTATAACCTGTACCCGTCTCATGTATGACCCAAAATGCATAATTCCTGCACCACTTCATGGATGAGTTGAACTCGAATTGTCGTGTGACCCAGCACAATGGATGAACTTGATAAGTCACACAATGGATGAACTTGATAAGTCACACGTGAATGGATATGTGCAGCACGAAAATTAGGCTAAAAGTCTAGCTCTGATATCATGTTAAGAATCACTAAGATTCTATCATAAAAATCAATTGGTCAATATGAGAAATGATCCAGAATCTTATATGATGGTATAGAATTTTGTAATTTTTCCATGTAAGACTATTATATTCTAGACCATATGATTATGTTGGATAACTATAATTATAAATGTCACCACATATCGATATTTTCTAGTGCATGTTTTGAATTAATTAAGGCTAGAAAACTAATATGAAATTATATATGGAGTTAATTATCCTACAGCTAAATTAGAGTATTCCACTCAAAATTATAAATCTAGGAAAGTAAGAAGCGAGAACACCAAAAGTATAATAAAATAAATTGTAGTTAATTAAATTGTCAACAGCTCGAGTAGCTCAGTTGGTTAGAGCGTGTGACCTTTAACCACAAGGTCAAAGGTTCAAGCCCTTCTTAAAACAAGAAGATAAGGTTAATTAAAGAATGCTGTAATGAATTTCTTTTCAGCTTGTTTTTCTTTTCCAATTGTAGATAAAAATCAATTCCAGGGTGAAAATTCTCAAAATCACACCTCAAAATCGCTCAGCCCAATTGTAAATTAAAATCAATTTCAGGGTGAAATTTCTCAAAATCACACCTCAAGATCGCTCAGCTTCAAAAATTTTAGAGCTAGGAAATGAAAAAGGTAACGGACGCACTTACCATTATAAATATTTTTTTAATCATTGTTCTAGGTCAATGTTATTAAATATTAAGTAGTAGTTGTAGATTAGTCTATTTGGCTAAGCTTATTTGGAGTTTATAAGTTGTAAATAGTAAAAAAAAATGTAAAAATTATTTTTTTTTAAAAAAACTTATAAACTGCAGAATAAGCAGAACCAAATAAGCTTGATATTGCTTATATAGTGAGAATTTGCCACGAAAAACCCTGCTTTATACATTCAATGACGCAAACCCTCTCGCAACCCCCACCCAAAAAAAAAAATCAATTAAAAAGAAAAAAGAAAAGCTATAATAACTGACCAACCTCCAAAATGAAAAAAGAAAAGCTATAATAACAGACCAACCTCCAACTCCTCAATCAATAAAGGAGGCATTTTATACTGTGTCTGTATGAGAAGTACAAAATTAAGTTTGAAGTAGCGGAGAAATAAATAAATTGCGTATCGAAATGCCAAAACGAAGAAAAGAGAAATCGTTAATTGATTCTTAATTACTATTTTAAAAATAGGTTTGAAATTCTATATTCTCATTAATTATTAAAAATAAATTGTCGAAAAGGCTGTGACAATATGACGCCCTAAATTTTGTAAAAGACTAAATTGACCCAAAGAGAGTTTCAAATGATTCGGGCCCCGGATCTCGCACCACGGGGCTCCAATAACTTCGAGATAATCCGTAGGTGGCCGAAAGATAAACTAAAGACATCGTCTTCCACAAGACTCCTTCACTACCATTCTTATCAAGTAACCAACTTAAGAGCCCATGTTTGTCTGTAAATACCCGACTCTTGGTGCCTTCAAGGTGTGCAACAATTTAGGCCTATTTAGCATCTTGAATAAAATAATTTTTAAGCATCGAAATTCCTTTGGTTAGCACAATAATAGTGTCCTCTGAATGGCCCAAATCCCCTACATAAATTAAACCATATTGCACCACGAAATTAAACACTAAATTGTAAGATCCACTATAATTCATGCGAATTATACACAAATTTTTCATTCACATGTGGATTCGTATTATTTTGTTAGTAAATGGAATATGGTTCGACAAATTGTGCCCCTAAGTTAAATTAAAAGCAAATTCAGCTTATCTATCTACTGTTGCAAGTGCTCTAGAGTTCTGCATGCTAAAAGAATAAGCCATTCTGTCAAACATGCATACCTGATCCTGATGCTCCTAGCGCCACCGGAGGCGGCTCCGGGATGCTCCCGAGAAAGATCGTAGGCTCGTCGGCTCCTGTTTCATCATCACCTGATGGCTCATCAGGTCGTAAACTAAGGCATGTGAACTGATTCAAGCTTTGATCAAATCTGCATATTCCACTTGAATTTTTGCACTCATTACACGCTTTATTATCCACTTTGTACTTGATCTCGAATCCAGATGCTACCAGTTCAACAAAATTGCCAATCCCTTGATCAAGAGATGCTCTTTTAACTGGAACAACAACACTAGCATGACAATTTCCAGGGCCTTGACTACCCATTTGAACATAACCGTTTTTCTTTCTAATCCCATCTATGCGACATTTAAATTTTCCGATGCCTCCATCTCTGCTATGATCAGGTGGGCAACCATACAAAAATGTGAGATTTGTATTCTCCGAAGCGTACTCGAAAAGCCTGGAATCGAGAGTGGTGTTCACAAAGTCCTCCAGGCAAATGTCTTCAAGTAAATCTTCTCTAGCGATGGTGAGAATTTGAGCATCTTGATCAATAGATAAAACTAGATAACTAACCCCCATGATGTCAATAGTGGTTTCTATGTCATCGTCGCAATCGAGTTCGAGTCCAGGGTAACCGCACTCTTCGGGTCGATCTTCTCCGTAGAATGGGTAATCGACGCCTGTGATGGCGCCACAGTTGTAGACATTGCCACAGCTCGCGTACCAGATGTTTTCGATGCCATGGAATTGAGGAAGATGGATTAGAAGCGCGAATATATAAATGAGTAATGAAAATGGAGCCGTTGTAAAGATTAGACAACCCTTCATTTCCAGGCTACAGGAAAAGCTGCAAATTAAGCCGCTACTGTACAGGAGATTTCAATGGATTTAATATGAAACTCTCAAGCAAAAAGCATTAAAAGATTAAGGACTAAAGGGCTTCAGGGGTGAGTTTTTCAACCTTCTTTAAACTTCAAAAATGAGACGACATTCTCTTAGTGACCGCTACACACCTACTTGGTTGGAATGTCCAGGCCATCTACATAAAGAAAAGAAATTTTATCCCAAGATAACAATTTTAACGGTCAATCTGACAAAGTAATTTCTTTTGAAGAAGTTGATTTGTTTTACGCTGTCAAATAGAATTTATAGCCATACTTTATACCAACTGAACTTTCGATTTGAATTTAGGGGGAGAGTAGCTGAGCTTCATGCTATCAGACGTGGATTAATTCATGTACCAACGGTCCCTCAATTATTAGGAAATCTTGTTTTGATCTTTTAGTTTAAAGAATGCAAAAGACATGGGCAAAATATTATTTTATATGATGATTGAATTATATACATAAAAAATTTAAACTCTACCCTGATTAAGGGGGAAAAAAAAGAAGGTGCCTACATTTTCAATTGAATATGTATACTATATATATGGCAATCTTTGTAGCTAGTAGTTGAAAGGAGACTATGCAAAATCATATTATATGATTCTCGGTGAAGAAATATTCAAGTGGTCTAAAATATTTCATATTCTAATAAGGCGTGAAGCATCTATCGATGTAATTAAAGCTTTATTTATAATGTTTATTTCCATCAAAATTATTGGAGACAGTCAGAAGCAACTTGACCCACTACAATTTGTTGGTAGTGTGTCATACCTCAATTGATGATTAATATAAGCTCATTTTTTTCATTCATTAATTAGAAATAATACAAGTTATCTAGATTGAAATAAAGTCTTTCACAATCTTCTGGTGCATCACTTTATTAAGTCTACACGAGTATACATCCCCTGAAATTTCAAATATCATGCCTTCTTTGACTTATTGAACTTTATTTGGATTTGAATTATCTTTCGATGTTACAATGTTACAGAAAGATAATTTGAACAATAATCATTTATTTAAATTATTCTTGTTGCCACTATACATTCAATTTAAAGCAGATGCAAATTCTTAAAATAGGCTTCTGAATTTTGACAAATAGAGAAAATGCATGCACAGACATAAGGGCAAGAAATTGCATGGCAGGCCATAAATGGACAGGAAAATGCTGGTGGTGACATAGTACTTACCGACTCACAAGTTGCATTAACTTATAATAAAAGCTTCGCAAAAAAAGCAAAGCTTACAGATAAAAGAAAAAGAAAATATGATGTATTAGATGGGGCAAGAGGCAAGTTCAATATTGACAATGCCACGAAGCTTTCTGTCCAAAACTTCTGAACAGATCTGCCCCATCATGTGGTAGAATGACATGAGATCAGACAACTGATCTGCTGACATTTTCCCCATAATTTTTCTTGCTAATTTCTCTTTCTCCTCAGTCTCCTTCAATTTCTCCAAGTAGGAAAATCCATTCCTTATTGTTGCACCCATCTGCTTCAACCTCGTCTCTTGATGTAAACTTAAAGCTGTACTGTTCGACTGCAAATAAAGAAAAAAGAAATCAAAATTAAATCAATGCGTTTAGAAGTTTATTTGTGGAAAATCAGGTCAAGTTATACTTATTTGAGTTGACTCTATGGTAATAAATTTCGGCGAGTCTTATTTGGCCACCTCCTGGAGCAATTGTTTGTTCATGTACATGAAGTGGAGACCAACACGAAGAAAAAGTAGCTTTAGCATTTTATGCTAAGCATTTGTCATTCTCAAATAGTCTGTTACGTATTAAGGCCATGATGAACTGGCCTATATTGCACCTATGCATACGGATGTATACAAGCAATATATATATTTTTACTATTAGCTTGAGAAATAGCTTTTGTGGTGTATATCTAGTATTCAGTGTCTGGAGGACATATGTCCTAAGTACCACAACTATTTAGGTTATATACCTCAAGAAATTCTGCTCCAGCTTGGAGTTCAGATTCTGTATTTTGATGCTTGTTGCCGTAGCCTCCTTCATATACGATTCTTGCAAGGGAGAAGCTTCTAACAATAATTTTCCTCTTCTTCTCCATTGTTTCGTCAAGCTTTAGGTGTCTTGGCACACTTGTTGAGCCATTAAGCTTCTTCTGATAAGCAACAACAGCTTTCACAAACTCCTAAACAATTTCCAGGACAAGAACAGATTAAATATTCAGTCTACAATTCTAAAAATATGCTTACAAACGGGAAAAGGAAAATTACAGTGATACTTACCTTATAAGCAAATGGGCACCCTGGATAATCAAATTCATCGGAATTAGGCCGCCTCATTCGCTCGGGATGAAATTGAAGCCCCATAATGAACTTGCCCTCTTCAGGGTTATAAGCATCCGGATCATAGAACCCTTCAATCAAGCCATCAGGCGAAAAAGCCATTGGAACAAAGCGTTGCGCTAATCTGTTAACTCCCTGGTGGTGATAACTATTTACCTTAATCTCATTGCCGCCCTCCAAAGAATCCTTAAACCATTCACGCAAAGGGGTGTTGTCAACCACCCTCACGACATGTCTATGCCCATCATAATCATCGTAATTTATGTGTATTACTCTCTGCTCTTCAGGGAGCTTATTTGTTAATTCTTGTCCAATGTCTTGATAAAGAGTCCCTCCACAAGCAACGTTTAGTACTTGTGACCCTCTACATATTCCCAAGTAAGGTATGTTTCTTTCCTGGCAAAGCTTTGCGAGTCTCATTTCAATGGAGTCCTTCTCTTTATCAATGGCGGTGTCACTAGCGTGAAGTCTCCTGATTTCTTCCAGCTCTTCTGGTGACAAACCGGTCGTTTCGTCTTTGTATAGAGATGGGTCGAGATCTTCTCCTTCACAGAGAAGAACTCCATGGATCGGCTCGAAGCTGTCCAGTAACATGTGCACCCCGGAAACTCGGGGCACTATTACAGGAACGGCTCCATAGCCTACTATAAGATCAAGATGGTATTCTCCTGTGCAATAAAATTACTTTTTAATGTACCATAATAATCAACATTAATATTGATGATTATCCATTAAATTAAAAAGCATTGTTATCAAGCTTCCAAAATATATGTATAAAAAAACATGCATGGATAGGAATTGAAGATGGTGGAGAAATTAAAATATTTACTTACCGACGAAGTCTACGAATTTGTTCTTGCGAACGCTTCGTCTGGAGACGATGAGGACACGAGGGAGGATCACCGAGAGCTCAGTGGCCATGGAAGGATTTTAAGAAAAATAATAATAAGACGATGTGTAAATGTGTGAAGATGAAATGATCTGATCTGGCTTGAAGCAAACACAAGTGATCCTGGTGGCTATTTATAGAACAGACGGAAGTTTAGTTTGGGTTTAGGGACGCGATGGTTGAAGTTGAATATTGCTGTTATGTAGGAAAGTGAGATCTAGGCAGGTGGAAAGGTCTTGGCGCCGCGTACATGTACATGTTGCAATTAAAGTCTTTATTGGATGTAGGGTTAAGAGATAATAAAAAATAAGGGATAAATCTTTTTCTCTATAAGTATATATATTTTGATTGCCCCACAGAAACTAAATAATAACAATAATAATAATAACAAAAATAAAGATAAGATAAGTTCTGCTTTACTTATAGAGTTTGTTATAAATGCATATTATGCCGCGTACATGTACATTCCCTTGTGTCGCATGTGTACTACACATTTGGAAATCACAAGAACGTTGTGTGCGTGTTTCAGCGAGAGGTATGCTATATATTTAACTGTAAGGAGGTTTGGTGCTTATGGTTTTGCAATTACAGTGATAATATACATTAATGACAAATTACAAGAAGACAAAATGTTACTTGTCCAAAAAAAGATAATATAAAAGATAAAGATTCGGATTAAGAAATAAATCAACTTGGATAGCAAGCATTAATTAATCGTTCTCGGAAGCAAAGATAAGATCAAGATACACTACTAATTATAAAAAGTCTTTGATGCATATGACTCGAGCATTTTAAAAATAAGCTCATAATTGCAGGAATATTTTTATATAAAAAAAAATTGGGTATTTTATTTTCTTGCACCAACTCTCAAATTTGGAGGAATTAGTTAAAATCCCAATTACCAACAGAAAATTGATCTTCATTCTTTTCCTTTTTATGTTAAATAAACAAGAAAAGGAATTCTCTAATCCCTTGACTATAATCTTCTTTTTCCTGGAAAATGTGCTATCCAAACAAGTTTCGAACTCTTTTTTTTTTTCCTCTCTCTTTAAGAGGGCAAAGCCAGCTGTATAATTACTTTTTAGAAAAATTTTACTTCTTTCGTTTTCCTCCAAAAGAGCTTAAAAGTTGTTTTGTAAGTGTAAGTAGGTTAGAGTTTAACGAGGGCAGTGTTTATCTAATGAAGGTCACGCCTAAGACGGGTCAAAGCTGAGGAGAAGCTGACGTGGCATGTTTTCCTGTTAGTTCAATGGATAAAAGCAGCTTCCAGGGCAACGCAACTTGCTAGCTAGTCTAGTGGCCGGCGGCATTATCCATTAATAAACCTTTATTTATTATTGGCAATGGTGTTTTATTAAATCCACGAAAAAATTGGATTAGATAATTCATTAATATAATATTATTTAATTAAAAAAAAGACTAAAAAGGGTGACGATTAACACATTTCTATTAAGAGATTGCCGCCTGCCTAATAATTGTGGTTAGTTGTCTAATTAAGACATTTCATTATCATGTCTTATCATATTTTTCTTCGATTAAAACAGTTCCTTGTCATGTCTGATTTTTTCTCCAAGGTTAGTGGAAAACGTGTTTACACACTCTAGATTTTAAACTTTTCTGGTGCTTAATTATTGACATTGTTCGTACTTGAAAATTTCCACGTGAAGCAAATTGGTTAATGCATTTTAGAAAAAATGGTACAAATGGAAATCGTGATACACGTACGCCATGCTTTTTTTTATTTAATTTTCTTTTTAGAAACATGCTTTCAAAAGGAAATTGCTAATTTTTTCTTGTCAACGTAAATTGATTAAAACAGATGACAAAATTGAGAAAATACATGGATGTCCTATATAAAAAATTTTTCAAGACTTAAAACTATCATATAAAGTCTTGGTCACTCCCCATATTAATTAATTAATTTATTCTTAACGAGATATGATATTAGAGCATAGTTTTTGGTCCAATCTTCAACCCATTCCCACATACATGATTTTACTTTGCGATAAGCATGGATACACAAAACCTGCTTTATTTAGTTGGAGACATGAAGAATGAGACATCTCATAAGATGATTGTCGAATGAGATTCTAAATTAATTGTTAAACCTGCTTTATTTAGTTGGAGACAAGAAGAATAAGACATCTCATAAGATGATTGTCGAATGAGGTTCTAACTTATGAGGAGGTTCCCAACTAGAGACTAATTTATGCAAGAAGGAAGGATGATGAGACATCTCACAAGATGATTATATTTGTCGAATGGGATTCTAACTCCTGCCAACTAGAGACTAGTTTCTGAAGTATTCTTAGTAATCTGTGAAGGAATTAACGTCATTTTAAACGTTTAAACTTGTATAAAAAGATTTATTTGTATTTATTTGATGTGTTCAATATGTATGTTTTATGTGTAGACATAATTTTTTTTTAATTTTTATATATAAATAATTTAATATTTTTAAATAGGCAATGAAGAATTTCACTTTCATGAACTGAGCATGATAATCTATCACTTGATCTCAAGCTTTGAGTTATAGAGAGAGACTTATTTATATTTACTAGGTTCAAACTTATGAAGAAAAAGGCTATTGCATGTTCTTTGGTTTCTTATCTAAGATTTTTATTATATTGCAAAATAAAATGTCCTTGCATATGAGAAATTGATTACATTGTGAAAAAATGCTTAAAAATGAGCTTTTGTTGACATTATTATTTGATTTCAAAGGGAAAAAGAATATGCTAACGTATAGGATTAACTCATGGTTTAAGTGTTGGGTTATCTTTACAATTAGAATTCTTAAAAATGATAAGTTTTATGTTAACAGAATCATATAATGAACCTTAACAACTGGAACATTACACTCATTTAACAAAATTGTTTATTTAATGTATTTAGCAATATAAATAATGGAATTGTATCCATATGATTGTTTTCTGGTTGTGAGTATTTTTCCATAACTTGTGCTTCTAACTTAAGCCACCATCTCATGTTTCATATATAAACAAGTTATGGTTGGTAATATTCATTTTTTTAATACGGTCGGATTTCTTGAAGTTAAATTGATTATATGTACTTTGACCCGAAAAAACTGGTTATATGTATTATAATTTTTCTTTTTTTTTTTTTGTGTGTTTAGACAAGTGGTTAGACGTATCATTATAATGGAGATTGCCAAAATAGACAAGGATTACGATGATGATGGAAATAATATCTTGCCCTTAATTATATATAATGTTCTGCACTTGTGCTGAACAATACTTTCTCTATTCAGAGATTGATAGCTGAACTGCATTTCCTTTAATTTCTAATCGTGTACAAGGCCAAAGAATTCGATTCTTCCCACTTATCATTATCCAAAAGATTATTCAGAAGATCATACAATGAATTAATTAAACCCATCCAATTATCTTCTTGAGAGTATCTATGGAATTGTAAGATCCATTTATCCTTTTGTTAGAATTGGATCTATCACAATACGCATTATATAATCAAGATTCAAACACGAGGAACTTTTTTTTTTTTTCTCTTTTCATTTTTCTAAGGAGAAATGGGATTAACACGAGGTCATCCTTTTTTCTTTTCTTTTTTCTTTTACTTCAATAGAAAAAGGATTTGTGTATTTATTTATTCTATTAAATGCCCCTTCACATGCAAATGGCTGTAAGTATCAAACTTATAATTTGAGTTTTGATACCATATTAAAGTTATCAACTCATCCAAAAGCTTGGACTTTAATAATATGTTATAGTTATTACCTCATCTAAAAAGTTACAAGCACCGACACCTTTTGCTTACGATATTTTGCTCTGATGGATGTTCTGGCGATGTGAGTGCGGGCAGACATGGCTTAGCTTTATAGGATTGCAATTTACTTCCTTGATGGCATGAACTTCTCCAATTAAGGACCAATGCCTCCATAAAAAGAATGAACATGCACTTCAAAATACTGACATTATTTGGTAATTTCTGACATTACCGAGAAAATTGAGTAGAATTAAAATTTAATGGGGAGTTTGAGATTTAAGTAAAAATTAATCGGGAATTAAAATGACATTCACCTTTTATAGAATTGCTATGTGTCTATATGTATCGGATTATTAAGACGAAGCATAATACGACACACACACGCATATATATATATATATGTATGTATATATATATATATATGTATGTATATTTTGTCCAAAGTACAGTAAATATCAAACATAGCATAATATATATATATATATGTATGTATATTTTGTCCAAAGTATAGTAAATATCAAAAATAGCATAATATACAAAATCAAAATCCAATTTACACCATCTCGATCAATTCTTCATTCTTAACACAAAAAGGTTAACCATTCTTCAAAGAAGCCTATTTTACACAAAAAGGCCGCTTCTTTGAAGTTTGTTAATCGGCTAATATAATTGTTTTTGAGCTTAGTAATTGTCCTTGTAATTAGTAAAATACTTGCTTAATTAGTTAAAACAAAACGCCCCAATTGAAGATTTTGTGAGATATAAGCTTCCACGAGCATAACACATTCACTCTTTCCAGTTTATTTCTAGATCCTTTGATCACGATGATCTTTGCCACCTTCCCAACCTATACGTTGCTGGAAAAATTGAATATATAAAGAAGTTTGAGAAGACACGAGGTGTGTATCCATTTTAACTAGGGTTAATTTCATTTAATAACCCTATTTTTTTATATGGAGTGACACTTATTAACCCTCATATTTAGTTTTAACTACTTATTAACCTTTTTATTGAATTACTACTAAAAAAATTAATAGATAAGTAGTATTGCATATATTTTGGACTAAAGTACCCTTGTCATTTTTTTTTGGATCCAAACACCAAACATACACCAAAACGTGCATATACATCAATAAACATATTCATCTTCTTCTTTATTCTCGTTACCATCATCATTATCATCACAAACACAAACCTAATTGTTCATCGTCACTCATACACACAGGTTCACACCAGAGGCACACGCGTATACATGCACCAAGACAGATACAAACACGGATAGTGACAAACACTTGCATGACTAACCATAGAGTCGAAACAATGCGATAATTTGGAAATTTTATACTCTTTGTTCATTTTTTCTTTTTATGGTGAGATTTAATTTAATTTGCTAACTTTAGCAAACTAAGGAGACTTAAAAATAATTGCAAATATACGTAATTGCATAATTATCCCTTACACGATTTAACCAATATAGTTTAATTCTAAAAAATAAAAATACCAAAGCTGTTTTACAAAAAATACATTATTGATGACACTATAATTAATTTCATAGAAAATTTATCTATAGGATTAATGATGAGTGGTATATATGACGTAAATATATCTTACTATCGAGTTGTCTTGGGTTCAATTAGTAATATATTGGTCATATTCATACAAGCATATGTGAGTCCCTACAAGTATGTGATTAAGTTTATACACATTTATACAAAATACACATATATGTGTATTAATGTGTGTACAATAACATTCTAAATTGTGTCGGATTCAAACTGATTGAAGGTCTTGTAGTTCTTTTCAAGGATAGATTTTTAAGGGTTTATAATTTTCAAAAACAAAATTCAAAAAAGGGCAATTTAGTAACTATATTACTTTTATTAACAAAAATATAATTTTATTAGATATGACTTAAGTCAAGAGTTAATAAGTGGCTAAAACCAAATATGAAGGTTAATAAGTGTTAACTCATATAAGAGTTAAGGTTATTAGGTGGAATTAACATTTTTAACTATGCGTTTCAAAATTTAAAACATCGGGTATTAAAATCGAGACGCACATGCTTCATGTCTTCTTAAATCTCTTTATATTCAAGACACTAAGTTATTATTGTTTACATATATTAAAAAGATAAATCAATTTAAAATAATAAAAATAAAATTAACACTTTTTATAAATACCAAAACGTGCAATGAAATTTGTGTTGAAGCTAGGAGTGGTGATGTCAAACACTTTTAGCTCTCGTCATCACATGTAATTGTTAGAGTTATTATTTCATCTAAAAGTTTAAACTAACAGAGAATATGTTAGTATATCTTGCTTAATTTCTAGATTCTGATACTATTTAAAATTACCACCTTAACTAAAAATTTAAAGTGAGAAAATATTAGTGCACTTATTTATTGTATTAATAGTAATGTATCATTTAATGCATTGCTCTGTAATTTGCACGCAACGTGTAGGATTCATTTACATTGACTTTTTCTAAAACAATATTTTTTTTATAATTTGTTAAAAAAATATTTTTGAAGAAGCTTAAAATTTTTAATTTCAAAAAAAAAAAAAAGCTCCGAGTTTTCTCATAATTTTAGAGGTGCTCTTTTTTTAACAAAAAAAGGATGCTTTCAATTTATTAAGAACGAAAAATCAAAAATCAATTGGAACGAACTCTATATGTGGCTTGTTTTAGGATAGGTAAGTGTATTGCTTAATCATGTACGTATATATCTAATTATAGTAACCTCATAAGGAACTCAGATTAAACTTATTGCAGTTCATTAATTCATTGGGGTGATTAACGCAGATCATTACACATGTCGAAGAAACTTTGGTCCTTAAATCCCAAGGAAAATTTAGGGGAAAAAAAAAAAAGCGAAACCTCAGAAGGAAATAATTAATCCGACAAATTGGTAGGTAAAACTTTTCTCCAGATTCATATGATCCACACCATACATACATGATGATCAAACCATCATCATGATCAAGATCTCCTTGATTATGTAACTATTTGCAACACAGTTACAGCAATAGAAAGCCTAGAATAAGGTTGGCCGCAAACAGCACAACACAGTCTTATTTTATATATATGATGGTGATACGATCATCATCACAGCTGATGCATGCATGCATGCGATTTGATTGTGTTAATTAACATTTGGGGAAGGAGACGCCACATGAAGAAGCGACCTTTTTAGCGTTGGGAGAGTTGACATACATGGCGAGGCTTGGGTCTTTAAGGTACCCACACAAGCATGGCTTCTGCTCCCTCAGCTTGCTGCAACACTCCCCTGATGGCGCTTGCCCTGTTTGCACTGCCCCAAGGCATGGGCTCAGCTGTGTGACGCTGCATGTCACTGCCTCTGTCACCTCCACTTGGGTCAAAACCACCATCACCATCACCAACACCAAACACACTGAAATTCCACTCATCGTAATCTTCTTCATCTCGAAATTGTTATATTATAACGATAAAAATGAGATTTAATTGTCGGTATGTTTCTTGCATTAAGCTTTGGTGCACATGTAATTTATAGAGGGGGTGGTAATTAATGGACCATCGACGTGGGAGTTTCGTGCACTGGACACATCAAAAGGTGGTTGGCCTACTTGGTTAGGAGATTGTTGAAATAATGATCGAATTAATGTTTTGATTTTCACTTTTGTGGATCAAATTAATACGTACCAGAATGCTCCAATGAGATTTGCATATGGCTAGTGTGATGTTGTTCCGTAAACGTCAGTGGTGGTTACCAGTCATCAATTCGAGTGTATAGTGTCATGGTCCTCGCCTTAAATGTTGCAAGTCTTGAGATATATTTGTGATAGTTACAATTTATTGAATTATTGAAATATTAGTCTTTTTTTTCAAAATTAAAGAAAAGGAGAAAAAAAAAAAAAAAGAGCGACTACTTTTCTCCAGTCTCACCAATTTATGGCTTCCCAGTGAGCGTCACTGTGTTTGACCGAAGAAAAGAGAAAAGAGTGGGCGTCATACAATGTGACCAAATTCCTTGGGTGTTGTCACCCAATCTAGAGTGGAGGTCTTGAGTTTTGATTGTTTGGTATGTTATTCATTCCCTTTCTGCATTCTATTTCGGCGATTTTGATTAACAAGATTAGAGAAATTAAATGATGAGCCCCGAAGTTCACCAGCACGGTTTCGGTCGGTGGAGATTTGCAAAAGAAATAAATAGCAGGGCGTTCTCCTCAAAAATAACTCTGATGATCAAGTGGAGGATTCAGAATGAGAGTTTTCAGAAAAATGACTGTAGATTGCTTCCCTTTGCAATCCAGGACTGCTTAGACATGTTTATAGAATAGATTAAGTGACATGATTAATGATGACGGCATGCAGCTTACCATTGCCCAAATTGCTTTCATTCTTCTAATAAAAGAGATAAATGGCACACTCTTGTCAGGCAGTAGGTTAGCTGGTGCCGAGCTGCGTACGTTAGGTCTAAGATTGATTGACTGCAACCTTTTTTGGATGTCTGCAAACCCCGTAGTGCTACTTCATCGGAGGTGTAGCAAGTGCAGACGTGTTACTACTGAGGTACAACATGAACCTAATCAACACTCATCCAAGGATTTGTCAACTGTACATCTGGCCTTGGGCCTCCCCCCGCAATAAGAAGTCAGTGCAACTCTCAATTATATTGCTCTACTAATGTTTAGAAAATTGCTCTTTATTAGTGTAAAAACATTATTTGGATAATTATCAAATTACATGTTAGTCCTATTAAAAAAGAAACTCAAAATGTATTGGCTTGCCTATTTCCTATTTTCATTTTCATAAAAATAGAAATTATGATAGAAAATTCATTTGATTAGTTTATTTTTATTTTCATTTTTAAAAACTAAAAATTATTTTTTACGAAATCAAAAAAACCAAAAAGACATTTTTCCTGTTTTCTAAATAATATTTTTTAATGAACATACACATACTGTCGCACATATTCTGAGAAATATAATCCACACACATTCTCTGTTGCACATGTAGCCACATGTTTACACTCTCTCACACACTATACATACTTGAGACTACACACAATATAAACATTATATGTACTCTATATGCACTAAACACATTACACACTATACGTAATATACATTAACTTTCAATGTCACATGTTTGGTAATTATAAAACTAAATAATTTAGTTTTGGAAATAAATATTTATTTTGAAATTTATATTGATTACTATTAAGTGGTCAAAAATATCGTCTACTAAAAATATTTGAAATGAGATATTATTTGTAAAAATGTTTAATAATAAATATTACTTATTGAAAATATTATGAAAATAAGTATCATCTATGTACTACTACCATTACAAATATTTTAAAAATAAACATTAACTATCGAGTTTTTCTAAAGTTCATATTAATTAATAAAAAGTATTTCAAAATATTATCTACTAAAGATATTTAAAATTAAATATTATTTTTAAAAAATATTTAAAAATAATGCATATTCAAAATATCATGAAAATAAAATACAGAAAAATGCATTATACCCCCTGTGTTTTGTGAAAGTCACGTACAGTCTCCTGTATTTCTAAAACTCGTTAATGCACTTCTATGGTTTAGAAAATATTGCATATTGACCCCTACTATTAGTTTTTCCTAGAAAGTTAACAGAAAGTAAAACACATCTACAATATATTTTAACTTGTTAATAACAAGAAAAACTCAAATAAATTGGTATAAATTTTTTCCTAGTTTCAAATTGGTGCAAATTCCTCCCTCTAATTTAAACTTAGATGCAAATATACCCCTAAATGAATAAAAAATCAATAATATATTTTTTTGAATTATGTAAATTTTTTAGTTTAAATATTAAACAATACATATATATTCAATAATAATTGAATGCATATAAATAAAGAAGTTTATATAATTTAAGAGATACATATTTTTTTTTTCACCCTATAAGTGGTATATTTGTACCTTATTTCAAACTAGAGGGAAAATTTACATCATTTTTTTTCACATCATTTTTAAAATCAAAACGAGAAATTTGCACCAATTTCGAAAATTCTCCATTAATTTTAATAGAAAACTAATAGCAGGGGCCAATGTTTAACGGGCATTTAAACTATAAGGTATATCAATGAGTTTTAAAATCATTGGGAGTTTTATGCAACTTTTATAAAGCACAAGGAGTGAAATGCATTTTACTGAAATAAATATTATCTACTAGTACTAAATTTAATTACCACCAATCTCTTCATCTCCCATGAGAATTGTTGAGAACTGCAATTTAGCCTATCTAGTTACACTCGGTTCACCAACAAATAAGTTTAAATATGTAATTTTTACAAATTACACTCAAATTTAATTCCAATGTGACTTTTCAAACACATCTTAAATTATAAATTCAAACTAAGAAGTAAAGTCCTTGAGTTCATCATCCAAGTTCGCACTAACAAGGTCGATGTTACTACGAGCAAGACTTCGTCCTGCAATGATTTGAGATTTTTGTCTAATATTGAAGACTTCGTTTGAACCACCAAATCCTCATTAATTGATTAATCACATAATTGCATTACTCTAAAAATTAGTCAGCACCACTGCGCTGTGACATTAATATCATGCAGGTACAGATCATGGTTAGCCCATGATGTCTCTATTTTGCAATTTGCAGGGATCAACAATACTGTGATATTTATGTCGAATTTAGAGACCACATTGACTGATTACACATCACACACACACACACATATATATACAGCAGGTTCTAACAAAGGACGCGAGCAATAAAAAAGATTTCTTTTTCTTCTTCTACATATGTTCACTTGAACAATATTTCAAAGTCATGAGCTAGATAATACACATAAAGCATCGATACTTACAAAAAAAATACTGAAAAATCAAACTAAACAAATCTTTCTTTGGAGAGCTCATTCAACATATCTTCTACAGAGGAAAGCTGCATCACATCAATGGTTAAAAATCTTGGATCTTCAATCTTGGTGTCTGGGTCACTAGCACGCGCTGCTGCTATCTCACCATACGGACCAAAACTTAGTTGCTCTTCAGAATTCATGAATACCTTTTCCAAATTCAAGAAAGCATCGCTATGGTCATAGTAATCGTTACCAAAATAGAATAACACAGATTCATCATCATCATCATCACATCGACCACCATTAATGGTGCCACTAGTAGACTCCACGGAAGAATGTGCAGCACCATAATAACCATATGCATGCCAGATCTGTGCAATGTTCTTTCGCCTCTCTTTACCAAGTAAATGCCTCCAAGAAGTAGGGGCACGAGAATTTGCGGTTTTCTTGAAGAGGCCTTTGAGTTTCTTGATGAAGAAGTGCTGATCTTGCTGTTTTGATCTCTCCTTCACATCTTCAAACTTGTTGCTAATTCTTGCCTTCTGTTTCGCCATTGATTGATGATAGGAAAACTGATCGTGGACAACTTTTGAGGTTTGATGCGAGGGCAATGCTAAGACAATAGGTTTTAGCATATGGGTCTGTGTGGGCAAGAAAATTGGAAAAGTTACGTAGCAGAAAGGGTTTTGAATTTCTCAGGCCAGTTTTTCAGATGGAGCGAGATCTTGATCGAAAGAGATAAAGCGGCTTCTTTCTTGGTTAGGAAGTTTTCTTCTGTGTCAGTTTTCGAAGAAAAGAGACAACGTTTGAAATTTGATCTCGTTGACGTATCTCTATATATAAGCGAGGCGAATTTTGAGCACAAAAGGATTCTGATGTAACCGTTGAATGTAGCCCGTATTCTTGGGCAACAAGAACAACAGATTTCCTTGTTAGCATATTACTTTATTTGCTTGTTACCTTTTGTAGCACATAATTAATTAGTTACCTTTTCTGCTTAATAGGTTTAGGAAACCTTTGCACTATAAATATGTGGCAATACTCATTATGTTATGCGTGAGAGAGAAACCAAAATGAGAGCCTTGTAGCATTCGTGATCAATAATAGAATTATTCTCTGCTGCACTTGGACGTAGGCTTTAAAGCCGAACCACGTAATTCTTGTGTCCGTTATTTCTTCTCGTATTCTTCGCGTTTGCATATTTTTTCCCAACAAACTAGTACCAGAGCTTAGGTATTAATCCGCTGCTTGAGGGAAAAATGAAAAATCAAAACTCACTGTGAAACCAAAATTTCTCAAACCAAACGGTGCCTAACCAAACAAAAGTCTTTGTTCGGCGAGGAGTGCTCCGGTGCTGTCTACATTGAGTGTTGGTGGTTGGAGTGGAAGCTTGCATCGGCGGGTTGTGGTTCGTGTTTGGGTTTGAAGAACAAGCGAAGAAGATAGAGTTCGCGTGCTCTTGAGGTTAGTTTTTTTTTGGTATTCAGGTATTATTTTTTTTGGAAATTGGTTCAAGTTTGTAAAGCAGGTTTAGGGTTTGTAGGCTTTGGGTCTTTGGGTTTATTTGGATCGGGCCTGGGTAGTGGCCTTGTCCAATTTTGGCTAGGTCTTGGGTCTTGGGTCTTGGGTCTTGGGTTAATTAATTTTTTGTTGAGCTTGGGTTCTAGGCTAGAAAAATAATAAATTTATTTTTTAGATTTGGGCTTAGTTTAGGCCAAAAGAATAAAAAAGAAATTTTTATTTGAGCCTAGATTTAGTCCTAAAACAAAAAAAAAAAAAAAGAGACCAGTTGACTTGTTTGACCGCGTTGACCGGGTTTGACTTTGACCGTTGACCATTAACCGAGGGTTGACCGCGTTTGACCAGAGCCTTACCCCACGTTTTTCGACGTGCTGAGTCCGTTTTTGGACTCTGTTTTACCAGATTCTGCTCCGAAGTACGAGTTTAGGGACGGTGTTGACTTTGACCAATAGGTTTGACTTTGACCGGTGTTGACCAAAGTTGACCAGGGGTGTTCCTAAGGTTTCTCGACGTGCTGAATCCATTTTTGCGGTCCATTGAGCCAAATTCCATCCTGAAGTGTGAGTTTTGTACAAACGAAGATGTCTTCCACAGGTGGAAAGTTTGAAATCGAGAAGTTTTACGGGAGAATGAGTTTCAGTCTTTGGAGGATCAGATTCAAGGCATTTATGACAATGCAAGAACTTTGGAAAGTCATTGAAGAAGTGATCCCCGAAAAGACGGAACCAGCAAGTGAGAGAAGAACTCGAAGCGAAAACCTTGAGTGCAATACATATGTTCGTGACAAATGAAGTATTGCTGAAGATTGCTGAAAAGACGACAGCAGTTGAGGCTTGGAATACTTTGGTGGAATTGTATGCATCTAAATCTCTCACCAATTGCCTCTACTTGAAGAAGCGATTGTATCATCTTAGAATGAAAGAAGGTACGTCACTAAAATAACACCTTGATGAGTTTACCTCTTGTTTTATTGCTTTGAAGGATGTGGGTGTTAAAATTGATGACGAAGATCAAGATATGATCGTATTATTCTCCTTACCGCCTTCATATATGAACTTTGTGGACACTATCTTGTACGGGAGGGATAAAATTACCTTTGAAGATGTGATTACTTCATTAAAATCGAAGGATCTTCAAACACATATTCCGGGACATAGGGAAGAAGTTCATGGAGAAGGTTTAGTGAGTAGAGGGAGATCGGAGAATAGAGGGGGATCTTCGAATAGAAAGAAAAGCAAGTCAAGGTCAAAATCAAAAGCAAGGAAGCTACGCTGTTTCGAGTGTGGTGAAAAGGGTCACATTAAGAAAGAATGTCCAAAACTAAAAAAAGGGAAAGAAAAAGATGGAGAATTCAGCTAAGTGGTGGAGAGTGCTAACAGTGATGGAGATAACTCGAGTAGTACCGGGGAAGTTTTGACTGTGAGTGGATCACAGTGGCATAATCAATGGATTCTTGATACTGGTGCAACGTTCCATATGTGTCCTAGGCGCGACTGGTTCTCTTCTTATTCCAAAAGAGAAGGGAAAGTCTTTCTAGGCAATGATCTTTCGTTGAAGGTGAAGGGAATGGGCATGGTAAATATCAAGATGTTTGATGGTATTACAAGATCTCTCGAGTGTTGGCATGTACCGGAGCTGAAAAAAAACTTGATTTCTCTTGGGCGTTTGGATTCTCATGGATACAATTTCCGAAGTGAGAATGGTGTCTTAAAGGTGACCAAAGGTGCAATTGTGCTCTTGAAAGGGAACTTGACTGGCGGCCTATATGTCCTTCAAGGTAGTACAGTTACAGGTGTTGTAGTTGTTACATCCGAGGAGAGTGATAATGACACTATGCAGTTGTGGCACAAAAGGTTGGGCCATATGAGCGAGAGGGGACTGACCGAGCTGAGTAAGAGGGATTTGCTTTGTGGACAAAGAACTGGAAAGCTTGAATTCTACGAGCATTGTGTCTTTAGAAAGCAAACCAGGGTGAAGTTCAGCAAGGGGCAGGAGAACACCAAAGGTACACTTGATTATATTCATTCTGATATTTGGGGTCCCAATAAAGTTCCTTCCAAGAAAGGTGCCAGGTATTACATCACTTTCATTGATGCATACTCTCGGATGGTGTGGGTATACTTCTTGAAAACTAAAGATGAGGCGTTTCCAACATTTGTCGAGTGGAAGACTTTGATTGAGAAGCAGACTGGTAAACAAATTAAGTATCTTAGGACTGACAATGGGTTGGAATATTGCAATAAAGAGTTTGATGAGTTCTGCAGGAAATATGGCATTGTGAGACACCACACATGTGTAGAGACACCACAACAGAATGGAGTTGCAGAACGCATGAATAGAACTCTGGTGGAAAGAGCTCGTTGTATGCTCTCCCAATCTGGTTTGAGTCAAGACTTTTGGGCTGAAGCCGTCAATACGGCATGCTACTTGCTGAATAGGTCTCCATCCAAAGCTATTGAATTGAAAACTCCTTTTGAATTATGGTCTGGTAAGCCTGCTGACTATTCTCGATTGAGGGTATTCGGTTGCCCTGCATACGCTCACGTGAAGGATGGCAAGTTAGAGCCGAGGGCAAAGAAATGCATATTTCTAGTCTATGCTTTGGAGAGGAAAGGTTACAGGTTGTGGTACACAGATCCAAAGTCTCCAGGTTTCCTCATCAGCAGGAATGTCATATTCAATGAGTCTGCTTTATTAGACCAAGAAAAGGAGAAAGTGGTAGCTGGTTTAGACCACGGTGTCAAAGAGCAGGTGGAGGTATTTACTGATGTTCCAAGTGTTCCATCTAGCAATAGTAGCAGTCAAATTCAACCGACTCAACCAACTGAGGTGCATGATTAAAATGTGCTTGAACAACAGAAGTACAGCATTGCCACTGGGCGAGAAAGGAGACAGATTAGAGAGCCTCAAAGGTACGGATACGCTGATCTTGTTGTTTATGCTTTGACTGTTGCCGAAACAATTGAAGGACATGAGTCGAATTCATACAAAGAGGCCATATCTGGGAAAGATTCTGCTCAGTGGGTGGGTGCCATGAGTGAGAAGATTGAGTCTCTTCATAAGAATCAAACATGGGAGCTTGTTAAATTGCCTAAGGGACAGCGAGTTATCGGTTGCAAATGGGTTTACAAGAAAAAAGAAGGTACTCCAGGGATTGAGGGTCCTCGATACAAAGCACGGTTGGTGGCAAAAGGCTATACACAAAGAGAGGGTGTTGACTTCAACGAAGTGTTCTCTCCGGTTGTGAAGCATACTTCCATCAGGGTTTTACTTGCCTTGGTTGCTCTTCATGACTTAGAGCTTGAGCAGCTAGATGTGAAAACGGTGTTTTTGCACGGTGATCTTGAAGAGCAAATTTACACGAGTCAACCGGAGGGGTATGTAGTTCCTGGTAAGGAGAACCATGTTTGCAAACTGAAAATATCCTTGTATGGGTTGAAGCAGTTGCCTCGCAATGGTACAAGAGATTTGACACATTTATGGTAGGTGCTGGATACACAAGGAGTGCCTACGACAGCTGTGTATATCTCAAGAAGCTTCCAGATGGTTCGTTTGTGTACTTGTTGTTGTATGTCGTTGATATGCTTATTGCTGCTAGAAGCATGTCTGCCATCGACGAATTAAAGAAGCAGCTAGGTGATGAGTTTGAGATGAAGGATCTTGGAGCAGCGAAGAAGATTCTTGGCATGGAGATTCACAGAGATAGAAACGCTGGGAAGCTGTTCTTGTCTCAATAGAGTTATATTGAGAAGGTGCTGAAGCATTTCGGGATGCTTAAAGCTAAGCCTGCGAGTGTGCCGCTTGCTGCTCATTTCAAGTTGTCTGCAGATTTGTCACCTAAAACTGAGGAGGAGGTGGAGCATATGTCTCATGTTCCATACTTGAGTGCTGTTGGTAGCTTGATGTATGCTATGGTGTGTACTCGTCCTGATATTTCACATGCAGTTAGTGTTGTAAGTAGGTATATGGCATCACCTGGGAAAACACACTGGGAAGCGGTGAAATGGATAATGAGATATTTACGTGGCACTACGAATATAGGATTGCTATTTAGCAAGATGACTGGAGATTGTGCGAGGTTGGTGGGTTATTGTGATTCAGACTTTGCGGGTGACTTTGATAAGAGAAGATCTCTGATGGGTTATGTGTTTACTCTCTCTGGGTGTGCTATCAGTTGGAAAGCGACATTACAGTCTACTGTGGCATTGTCGACTACTGAAGCGGAGTACATGGCAATTGCAAAAGCTGTGAAGGAGGCCATGTGGTTACAAGGCCTGGTTCGTGATCTTGGACTGCAGCAAGATACAAGTACAGTCTTTTGTGATAGCCAAAGTGCAATCAATCTGACAAAGAATCAGATGTATCATGAGAGGACTAAACACATTGATATCAGATATCATTTTATCAGAGATGTTGTATCATAAGAAATCATATCGGTGCAGAAGATATCTACCCATGAGAATCCAGCAGATATGATGACTAAGGTGGTTCCAGTCAGCAAGTTTAAACATTGCTTGGACTTGGTTGCTATTTGCGGTATAGAGCATTGAGCTCTTAGAGGCAGTTGGCTACAGGGATGATAGTGTATTGATTGGAGCGACTACGTGCCAAGGTGGAGATTTGTTGAATGTGGCCCGTATTCTTGGGCAACAAGAATAGCAGATTTCATTGTTAGCATATTACCTTATTCGCTTGTTACCTTTTGTAGCACATAATTAATTAGTTGTCTTTTCTGCTTAATAGGTTTAGGAAACCTTTGCACTATAAATATGTGGCAATACTCATTATGTTATGTGTGAGAGAGAAACCAAAGTGAGAGCCTTGTAGCATTCGTGATCAATAATAGAATTATTCTCTACTGCTCGTGGATGTAGGCTTTAAAGCCGAACCACGTAATTCTTGTATCCGTTATTTCTTCTCGTATTCTTCGCGTTTGCATGTTTTTCCCCAACAGTAACCAAATGAGGGAAAAGGGAAAAAAATAAAATAAAATAATAATAATAATAATAATAATAATAATAATAATAATAATAATAATAATAATAATAATAATAATAATAATAATAATAATAAGATACGGCTGTAGTGATTTGAGTAACAGTTTTCGTGCTCCCAAAGCAGAATTATTGTATTTAGCAGCTTTTCCCTTCATCTATACCATATTATATAGAATAACTCAATTCAATATAATACTGATAAGTGTCGCTCACATAAAATGACAAGTGTTATACAAATATAATCATTTGTTATTATTTATAAGCAAAATAAGTTTTAATTTCGTGCTGTTGGCGCTCTATATGATAAGCTTTCCATAATTATTTATCAATTAATTAAATGTGCCCATTTTTAGGTCATTTTTTATTTTTTATCATTTATTTAGTTCCATTCATATATTAAATATTTTAATTTAATTAATATTATGCCATTTCTTTATATATATTATCATCGTTTTATTAATTTCATAATATAAATTATCTCAATAATTATTTAGTAAGATGCAAAAACTTTATAATTTTAATATATCCAATTACCGCTCTCTGTGTATCGCACGGATGTTACACTAGTAGTATCTAATATACAAATATATAACCTATCCTTTAGATAAAATAAAATATACAAATATAAAATATATAATATACAACGTTGCGTACCAAAATTAAAAGATTCATGTTTCCTCTTTCTGTTTGATATATGCATAATTTTTCAACATAACAAATCCAGACATCCGTGCAAATAATAACCAAAAATCATAATACGAAAATATTAGTTCAGATATGCTGTATTTGAAGCCAAATTTGATGGCATAATATGACTTTTCATCCATATTTATGTAATTTCCTTATTTAGTGATATATATATATATATATATATATATATAGACAAGTACACCACTTCTACATAATTTATCTATCTAATTTATCCATTATTATTATTAATATTATAAATAGAACATTATTATCTCACATATTTGTCATTAGGTAAGTATCGCTCTGATGAAAATAAATAAATGATATGTGATAGATACTACTGTTATGGGATTTAAATTTTTTGAATCAAATCTTATTGAATAATAATCGACCATCAATATTGATAATGGTAATAAGAGTTATTTTGATAATAGAACTCTTCATTTAAATTCTTATTATCCAGTAATAGATAATAAAAGAAAAAGAAAAATGACCTATCAAAAGCACAAGCATCTGCAAGTTACCCCGAATCCAGATATTTGCAAGTTTAATCTAAGTATCAAAGTTCTCCGTTCTTGACTCATTTTTATCATTTCCTCATTTAGTAATCTAATATTATTGAATAATTGCATTAAACAAAGTCAAGATGGCCGAGTTGGTCTAAGGCGCCAGTTTCAGGTACTGGTCCGAAAGGGCATGGGTTCGAATCCCATTCTTGACAAATTTACCTTTTTGGTTTGGAACGTTAACCTGTATTTTTACTGGACGGTTCCTTTATATGATACAAAAATTTTATGGGAACTCGAGATCAGGACAACACTATTTCTCCAGGCATGCAAAAAGATATTTACTCATGGTGTTAGGGCAACTCCAACATCTTCCCTAGACCGTATTTTCACCAAATGTAGAAAAGTATTTAGGAAAAATTTTCTCTAACAGATTATCTATAGTTATCCTCACATTTAAAGATATTGAACCAATTTCCTACATTGTTCTTGAATATTTTTGCATGTAGGAATTAGTTAAATCATCCCCTGAAATAATCTTACAGTGTGTTTGATATAAATGAATTCTACAAAATTTTAGAGAATTCATTTCCAAATCCAATTTTTTATATTTGGTATTATTTATTTAAAATGTGGATTTATTTACAAACCCAAGATTTGTAAATTTTGGATTTGCTCTTATTATATTCAAATCCTAACTCAAAAGATGAAATTTGCAATTCTAGGAACGTCAATTCTACAAAAAATTTTAAAAAGACAAAAATGTCCTCATAGCTTATAACATAATATAATGTTATCTTTCTTCATATAGTTCTTTTTTCAACAAGGATCATTAGTCGTTATTTTTGCTTACTCTAAAAAATGACTTCAACTCGAGACTTTTAACAAATCTCAAGTGAGGAGTAATATCATAGAACTATTAAAAATAATAATTCCACTACTATTTTTTATATGAGATATGACCTAATATATAGAAATAGGATTCACGTGAATATTTTATTCAATTCTTTTGACACTACAATTTCTCTCGCTCGGCACTTGAATTTTTTAATAATCGCATGATTTCAAGAGTTTATTATTACTATACACACACACACATATATATATATATATATGACAAATTCAATTAATAGAAGAAAAGTAAAACAATATATGACAAATTTAATGCCACTAAAAAAATTGAAGGGTATTTAAGTAAAGTACACAAATTGATTCCAATTATACGAATATTCCAAACACAATTTAGATTTGCAGACGATAAAATTAACTTAAAACTATTTTACAATTTCAAACAACATAATTCATTTCGAAATACAAATCTTCACAGAATTCATTTATAAATAAAATGAATTCTATAGTGCAAAAATCAAACACTACGTTAGAGAAATCTATGGAGAAAAATAGTATTTCCTAAAACAATATTAAAAGAATCTTGTAATAGAGAAGTTAGTAAAACTGAAATTGAAATAGGAATTCACTGAAACAAGAGGTAGAAAAACTGTTAGAATAATACTAAAATTAAGAATTCCTACATGTAAGAAAATATAGGGAGAAAAATAAAAAAGCTGTTAGAGTTGATCTAACATGATAGGAGTCTTCCATTTCTTTTACATTTTCCAGCTTTGTAATTGGATCGTCGGGCAAGGCACCATGTGCACATCTCAAGATAAGCTTATGCAATATCAAGAAAATGAAACAGCAAAAGAAATTTCACATTGTACATTTATTTTTCTTTTTTCGTCTCTTATTCGTGATTTCAGATTGAGGGGAAAAAAGAAAAGAATTTCCTTTTAAATGAATCGCAAAAAATTTCTAAAACTCCAGCTGTTCTTCCCAAGTAAAAAGTTGGAAAAAAGAATGGGACTGAATATGACGAAGTGTAATCAAGGTTTCTGTTCATTACAAAAAAACCTCCTTTCTGTAAAACTACTGCCAAGTCATTGGCTTGGTGAAGTTTTGTCACTGTTCTTCGGCCTTCGCTTTGCCTCGAAGCATGTCCGTAAAACCGCCCCTCATTATCCGTCTAAGGGTTGTGTCGTCGACCGGGGGTTGTGGAACCACTTTTGAGGGCTCAACAGGTTCTGGTGGCGGCACTGCAAAATCTCCACCTTCCTTCTTGCCCAGTAATCCACCTTCACCGAAGAAACTGCTCACGGACGATGCAAGCCCCAGATGAGCACCCATCACCTTACTGATAGTATCAAAGGTTCCACCTGACCTTTCCTTCATTATGATTTCAAGAGCCTCTTTATGTGCTGGATCCAGAGCATCGTAATCTTTTAACAAGTTCTGTATTGCTGGTAGGAGGAGATCCCTAACACTAGAAGCTGGAAGATCTGCAGTAAAGCATACGCAAATGATCACCAAACAACATATTTCCGGAAATACAAACTATGAATATGCAGAACTGCAGAAACATATGCAGAGTAGATTTTGATTTATAAGATTAGTAAATACTAATGATGCTTGATAACTACAAGCAGGCATATATTAAACAACATGCTGCTTCTGCGAAGTTAGCAAGCAATAAATGAAGCAAAAAATGATTGCTTTGATTCTGCCATACCATCTATTAAACCATCCAAGCATACTCGAATGGAACTACAACTCTTTTCTTCTTGTATGTGTCCATCCAACTAAGATGATAAACATGAAAAGAAAAGTAAAGATTATGACTCCTGAAGGAAACAAACCTGTTGCATCAAGGGCCCGGACTGCTTCACAAAATGCGTCAGCTCTCGCACGGCGATGCATCACATCATTTGAAGGGAGTGGAGTGGCTGTAAGTTGGAATAACTTTGATAACAGATGTACATCAAGTTAAGGATACAAGAATCATCATTAACCGAGCAGTAGGAATCTATTATTGCCATTAACAAAGAAGTAGCATTTCAAGTGCAATTCAACATTCAGGAATATAACCAAGGATATAATCTTTAAGTTTATCTGTTGTATGCGGTATAGCCACCGCTAATGCGCGAACCACAAATACTGTGGCTTCATGTGATCCCTCTTCGAGAAAAGCATCCATTTGAACACATATTTTGTCAACAATCTATGAACAAATATTAGTCAGCCAGCCGTATTAAAGCTGCAAAGAAAATTTGCACACTATGAAAATAATAGCCACAATTACCGTGTCATTCTTGAAGTGCTGTGCTACAGCCCCAAATGCTTCAATGCTTGCATATTTTACAGTCAAGTTTTGGTCAGAGCCAAGAGTTACAAGAGCAGGCGATACATGTGTTGAAGCAACTTTTGCATCAATATAAGGCACCTAGAGAACCAAGAAACCAGAGTCAAAATTCAATGCCAATAGCATGTCTGCCTTATATTTGTTTCACCAGTTCAAAAACCTAAAATGATTCAGAAAAGCATGAGTCTGATACTCCTACACCATATTTATGATGACTTATTATACTCCTCTTTTTACATATTCACCTGAATAAAAACATAAATCTATGAAAGATGATTCTAGGAGAGTGGAAGGGCTTACAATGACTTTTAACAGATTGGCAGCACCAATTTTCAAATCTATGTTGGAACTCAGAACCATTTCCCATAGGATGTTAAAAATCATATTATGGTGTTCTTCAAATGTACTGCATGATAGAAGATTTATGCAAATCAGGAAACAAGTTACAGAGTATGCCACTAGTGCAAGGATTTGAAATGTTTTACAAGCCACCAACCAAAGGAAGCGAACAGCATTCACAGTCTCGTGCTTTACTTCCTGACCCTCCTGTCCTGACATCTGAACCAATAGATTCCTCAAGTACTCTGCCAATTGCTCGCGCTTGCAGGGGTTTCCTAAAACACCTGCCAGGAGAAGGGGTAGAACGCATGTTCTTGCAACTTGCTCAGCTAAAGCAGATTTTGGTCTCAGCCCTGGTCATGATGAAAGAAGCTGATGATTATAGCATGAAGAAACAACAATTATTTCACAGAGAACAGATCATTGTTGACCTCTTATTCTTGACTGTCTTATGTAAGGGAAAAACGGTAGATCACTATTATTGCCAACTGCTATCAAAAATTCGGGTAGCATTATGCCTGTGAGATATGACTCCCCAAATTGTTCAGATACCATCAACAGAAACTGAAACATTATAATTGTCAAGTTAAAATATATAAGAGTAAGATTTGTAAGAGCAAAACTAAAGGCAGAATTCCTACACTAGAAAAGTACCCTTGTAATTTGATTCCGCAGATTATCTTCCTTTGAAGGTAATAGAGAGGCTAGTTGAATCAAGGTGGGGAAGCAATCAAGATGCAACCATTCAAATGCTGGCCATTCCACACTCTCCCTAGTCAAACATTTTGAATTTGTCAAAACAAATAGCGGCAATAGATATCTCAAAGCTGTTCAGACAGAGGTACTTCCAACTTGAGGTGAAAAAAGGTATCAAATATTGATAGGTAAATGAGATTCTACCTTGCATACAGTTCAAGCACAGAGGTCGAGAATTGCATGTCTCCGCAATCTGCAACTAAAGGGAACGGACAAGTCTCAACAGCTTTCTGGTGCACAAGTGGAAGCAATTCTAGCAGCAAGCGCAGGAGAACATCAATGTTCCAACGTTCTCTTTCACCCAGAACACGGAAATGAGACTCAATAGAACCCTCAACACCAGAGAGTGGAGGGCAATGCTGGTAGGAATACTGTATCAGATGCTTCAAGAAAGACCTTCAACTCAAAGAAGAAAGAAAAATAAAATTGAATGACATACCTGAGCAAAGCTCAAGATATGAGAAAGCGAAAATCTTAAAATATGGTCTAGCTTCTTTCCCCATTTTATTAGAGAAGGAACTAGTTCCTTGATAGTAGTTCCAACGACAACTCCAGATGGATCGCACACCAACTGAAACATCATCTCCTCAACCTATCACCAAGAAATGAAGGGGTTGGAGAACATTTTTCATTATTTTCTTTCTTTTATTTGTAAGTCATCACATTATGATCAGTGCAAACTGCTCCATTCCTAAACTACGGAGCTTACATCATAGGCAATTCTGCCAAGTGAGATTTCCTCTCCAAGATTGCCTCGAAGCATATAGTGAGGCTGACCTTGAAATATTTGTCAAGATTTGGGAAGAGTGGCAGCAGCAGCGCCAGATTATGAGCTGCAGCCTCTCGTACAACTGTTGCAGGATCCTCAATCAGCTGTTGCATAATTGACAGGATTAGAGAATCACGTATCTCAGGCCGGACATATTCGGCAAGCTCCCCGCACGATTGAGCAACAAGCAACCTACGCTCCTCATACATGTGATTTATCTACATGTCTCATTTATAGTAATCATAATAAGTTGATAGCATCATAAAAAGTGTTAACAATTCTCAGCAAAAAAAAAATTTATCTCACTTGTTCCCAGCACTGGGGAAGCAATTCTGTTTCTGTCCTCATTTCTCCTACATTCTTGGCGAGAGTAACACATGCCTGAGGATGACAGAAAAGTTAAGAAATATTTGGAGTCATTAAATCATCTAAGATAATAGATGCATAGCTTTTACTGGCGTACATCCATTATTATCCTCCGCTGTTGTTCATCTGGACGCTTGATTAAGTTAAACAAAGTGTGAGTCAAGGAATCTCGGGTTGCACTGTCTGGATGGCGTTCAATTGCACACATTATCAGGGGAAGAAGCTCCTAGATGTTAAAAATACCATATAAGTAATCTGTCAGTTGTTACAATTTGTATCAGCATATCAAGAATAAGAGCTAATAGCAACAAACTTTACGCAAACACACCTCCCTGTGGTTGATCAGCACATAAGGCACAATTTTGGGCAATGCATCTGCAAGTATCTGAATAGTTTCCAAACCCTGACATATTGAATATAATGAGAGATGTCTTATAAGGCAATAATTTCATCACATAGCAGAGGCTTCTTTTTTCTTTGAAGCGTGAATACAAAATATTTACCATCTTTTCAGCATTTGATTCAGCATCAAGACTCTCTGAGTCCAGTACTACCCCATTAGCTTCTACGGCTAGTTCACCAGTATGTTTGGGGGATACAGTTTTCACAGTTACATCGCTATCATTTGAGAAAGATACCAATGTTTCTTCAGATTTATTGGCAATCTCCTCAAAGTTTTGATTCTCCACAATCTGAGAATCTGTATCTGCCGAATATCCAGATAAGACACCAACTGAAGACACTAAATCCTTGCCTTTCTCTTGGTCAATAGTTCCATCCTCAAGCAGTTCTATCTCTTCCTTGCGGCTTTCTAAAGATGGTGCCCCCACATGGCATGAGAAACTTCTTACTAAATGTGGTCTAGCTTGGGCTCTTTCTATGTGCATTTTCAAAGAAGTTATTTCAGCTCTGTAGTCATTTAGCTGTTGTCTTTGGTGCCCCAGAGACTGCTTCAAATTGTGCACCTAATATAGAAAATTATCCATAACCTCATATATCCACATAGTACATAGAGACCTGCTTCTAAGGATGCAATTATGCGTACATAGAGACCTGCTTCTAAGGATGCAATTATGCACGGAATACTACCAAATTTTCCTTGTCTTTGATATCCTTCTGCAAAGTCTCCAAGGATTTTGTTAATGCAGCAACTTGTTTGTCAGCAATATCTGTTCTTTTCATCAAGGATAGCTTTTCTTTTTTAAGTCCATCATTTTCTTTCTGCAAAGACTCATTTTCTCGAATCATCGCAATTTTCTCCTGCAGCATAATAAATATTTTTCTTTTTATGGATGATCACCATGGTTTATGCAAGAAATTTAGAAGGATTCATCATGTCATCATGTCATCATGTCATCATTCATCAGTTAAAAAACTTAATATTCAAGTGAAGCCTCCAAGAGTTCAGGTGGAAATAGAGGAACTACAAATAAACTTAATATTTCTTAGAAATTTCAAGGGATAGAAGGGGGTGGGCACAGAAGTGGATACACAAATGTAACAGAAAGAAATTCCATGTCAGATTGATGAGTGAAGTATCTTTCCTCATATCATTACTACATTCCCCGTAACGAGTTCGGTCTTACTAGACCATTTAGATACCAATCAGTCAATAAATATCTGACTTGTAGTCTTTTCACTTTCAGACTGCAATAGACACTTAGACTTGGAGATGTCTTAGCCTTGAAATTGCTGAGGCAATAAGACCAGCTACTAGATAATCATATGTCCAACTTCACCAATTTCAATATTTGATGCTTGAGTGCCTGTTCATCGAGAGTTGGAAGGGAAGCCAGTTCCTTAATAGAAATACCCACAGGACCAGCAATCAAATGCTAGAATAATGAAGAGAATAGATTTACTGTTGGACCACAATACAGTAAACCCGGAAAAATAAAATAAAATAAAAGACAAAGTCACTGAAACAGGGAGAACTTTCCTCTGTGATCTGACACATGAATGAAGTCATATTGACCAAGGGTTCAGTGAGTAGCTCAAGTGGTTGAGACTACTGGGGTCAGGGTTCAAACCCCATGCGGAGCGGGGGTTTGAGGGTAGGGGTATCCAAAAAGAAAAACAGGAGTCATATTGACCAATGTTCACGCCATATGGGAAAAGAATGGAATAATGACAACAAAGAGGCCTATCATCCACAATCAACAACCCAAACAGGAATAGAAGAAACATGTAGCTCCGCTGCTAATGCTACGAAAGCAACAAACTCCAGAAGAACATAATAATCTGGAAGTGCATAAAGCTGCACCAGAATGCTATCAAGAACAAGAACTGGAACTGTACTGATACATATGTCACCCTAACCTTTCTAGCTAGCCGAATTTGATAATTGCAGGTACTTGACCATAATAAAGATATCTAACCATCTTCCATTGTTTAACCCTAAATCTCATTCTGGAAGTACCTCAGCAGCCTCCCCGGTGGAAGAAAGGTACTGATAATAGTAATGGCGCAAAGCATCTTTTATACAAGCTGATGAGTTTTGGCAGGCATCTAGATCTTGGTCAGTTACCTGGCATAAGTATAATGAACACCATCAAACTTTTGGAATGTATACTTATATATGCCTGAGCAATCAACACATACTAAGACATTCAAACACATAGAGATATGAAGAACTTTTGTACAAAATCAATGGAAGATATCCTTAAGCTGTTAAAGAAGGGCTTTGCTATATGCACCAACAAAAATACAAAGATAAAATTTAATAGATGTTCAACTAATCACAACAGATGAAGACAATGAGAAAAAGGTTGACAATTAAGGTATTGGCATTCAAATGCTTAGGCAGTCCTGCTTTTCCAAAAAACCCAAAATAGTTTGTGAACACAAATCATTTGTGTATGACAGCTTGTGAAGATCTAAACCAGCTCCCCTTTTATAATATTTCTACTTTATAGCTCATTCTGTTTTGGTAGTTCGATCGCGGAATTTCTTTGTTTCTGTATTTCCGGAATATCAGTGCGTGACTTGTTAGGATTTATCCTATTGATAGTACAGAGAATGGGCCTGTCATCTTGAGAGAGATGGTTCTATTTCGTCGGGCAATCAGAAGCATTCACCAAATCAGTTAACACAGTATGGAACTATGCACTAAAACAAAAAATCACTAGGATCAAGGCTCATATTCATTTCTTAGTGTGCAGATTAAACTTTCCATATCCTAGTACACTGATCAAAGATTTTGTATTTAAGCATGTTAATCAATGAAGAAACATGGGCTAGCTGATTTCCAACATTATCACTTCCCCTGAACAAAATCCAATCGTCTATAAATTGATCTCCATATGCAATAACAAGAACTCAACTATAAGACTCAATGAATAAGGATTATATTCACCACAGGAATAGAAATTAAGGAAAAAATCAAGCCACCTATGTTTAAGATACCTCCTCCAAAAATGTCATTGCTGTCAAGCGGTATCCAGCCAAAAGTAAATAATCTTTGATAGCAAAGTTGAGATCACGACGTTCATTGTCCTTTAGAGGGCCCAAATCAAAGAATGAGTGACCATTCTTTCTTTCCTGAATCTTCAGGCCATGACAAACAGAAGCATCTACATTTGACACTGCATGGAATAGACTTGAAGAATCAAAAACTATGCCACTATTCAAATTAAGCGTCGATCTCAACCAATAAAAGCCACAAATCTTAGATGACACCGACCAAAATCCATGAAGGCGTGTCCCAAAAATTCTGAGTGACAAGTTTCAGCAATATATCTAACTGTTTTAAAGTGACATGATTTATTATGCTGACCATACTCCCAATATTCAAAAGAACGAAAAAGATACCAATAAAGACAGAATGATAAGTTGAAAGAACACTAGACAGGTATGGATTCCAAATCCAAGCTATATACAACAAACAAATGCAAGCAACTTAAATGATTCAAAGAGTGGACATTTCCGAACAAAACATTACCATTGTGGGACTCAGTTTTCTTCTCCAACGCAGACTTGAGCTTCAAAACGTCTTCTTGAGATAACCGAAGCTCATACTCAGTGAGTGCCAGTTTCTCTTCTAGTGCTTCTTTCTCTGCAAGCAGACTTTGAGGATCCGCAACTGTTACCACCATGGAAAAGGATGAGTGACCACCATGCATTAGTCAAAGACAAAATCCTAAAATTGAACAATTATCACAATTTTGAGGCATGAATCTAATCTTTAAGGTAAACAAGGATATGGAAGGCAAGTCATGGCAAATTTCTAAAGCAATGATTTAAGAGAAGATTGTGACCCATGAATGGTAATTTTTTTCACAATATGCAAGTCAAGAAATGGCCTATTAGTAGTAGAACAATATAGAGCAGCAGGAAAATTCAGATTTTCAAGGTAAACTGAAACTAAAAGGAGTGCCCTCTACTATCTCAGACATAACACAACAGCGCCAAATTCGGTTAGCGATAAGTAGACTTTCTAGTTTTAGCAAGAGATAGTAGAAGAGTAAGGAAAGTCAGAAGAAATGAAGCTCAGTTTCAGTAAATGATGAAGTGCAAATCAGATGGCAACTGCATTTGCAATCAATAGATTAAGGTTTACACTTAGCACCTCAATCAGCACTATGCACTAGCAAATGGCTACTAATCCTACTTGAAGTAAATATACACCGTTTCACATAATAAGTAAGAATCAAACATATCTAGCAGTACTTGTTAAGTGTGAGAAAATTACATAAGTCCATTCATATACCAACAAAAATATAAATAAACTTGAAGGCGCAATTGCATAAGCCCATTCATATAGCAATAAAAATACAAATAAACTTGAAATTGCGCTTTCTATTGACTTGATGTTCAACTTCTCCTATAAACAGACATTCGATGAAATGCCAATTATATATACATATATATATATATGTGTGTGTGTGTGTGTGTGTGTGTGGCTACAAAATCAACACTGCAATATATAATCCCATACAACTAATTTCCAGAGCCCAATCATCACGATTCGTAAAGCATAACAACAAAGCTGACATCAAGTTCTTCATATTAACTTCAATCAAACAATATCATCACCGAACAAAAAGCAATCAAAGTCAATTTCACAAAATTATTCACTAAAATGCGATCAAAATCAAACAGCAAAACTTATATATGTCGCAATACAAACACAACCAGTTAAAATACACATATACGCATTATATAAAGAGAGAGAGTGTGTGTGTGACTGCGCACCTCGGAGGGAGTTGAAGCGAGAGATCTGATCTGGAGGAAAAACAGAGGGATCGGAGAAGAATTGTTTGAGTCGAATGGCGTGATCGTCACGGCCATCATCTAACAGCTCATGGAGGAGTTCAAACGCCGTTGACAAGTAGTTCTCTTCCAACAGAAAATTCACGACGCAATTGCATAGCGACGATCTCTCCACGTCCATTTTCTGAATCGGTTACCGTTAACTCTATCAAGCTATGTTACGCCGTTTTCTTGTTCATCGTGTGTTTCCCTTACGCTTCAGTTGCTGTGCAATATAGCTGATCTGGATCCTCCTTGTGAGAACTATTTATAATAGTATAATTTTTTGTTGGAGTTGATTATCTGGTGCTACGCGGTAGTATCAAGGTTCATGAGATTGCATACGCATTTGTCGTGGATGAGATGAGGTTTAAAGTCTGAATCGTTGTAAGGGAGTTCCGACGGCGCATGTGCACGCGAGTTTGGACTCTGAGGCGTCAATAGTCAACTGCTCCCACGTGGCTACTCTGAAAATTTGTTCTTTGTACTTTTCTATTAAAAAGAAAAGTTTTCGTAGCAATTTACACTTTACTTCTTTTATCAATTTGATTTTACGGTGGAAATCAAAATTTTTAATATTGACTTCTTTTAATCCAGTGTATTCATTTTACATGTTCGTTTGATGACGCACACTATAAGCAATTCAGTCTAATTTTGGGCTGCCCATATTGCCCATGATTGAGTTAATGATTGAGTTAGCATATCTACCAGGACAATTGTCGAAGTCCAATCACCAATTGGCAATCCTGAAATATAAAGCATGTCCCTTATACTAAGCAGTTGATATCAAAGTTGGGTCATGAGTCGTATTTGACCTTTAACTCTTATTGTTGGATATCCTTGAAAGACTCAAGTTACTCATTGTTAATCATCAATCAAATGCATATTTAATATTCCATTTACTTTACATAATCTTTTGCCAGTTGATTTGCGTCCAATTGTTCCTACTGATGTGGAATGAGCTACACGCTATGTGCTAATTGCTACAACATCTAGGCAGTATGAATGTCACTTTGTTTGGTGAATTGTTTAGGATCCAACATCGTGACAAACACATGCGCCTTCGAATCTTATCATGAGATATTGTTTATGGTGCCAGTGCCACCCAAAGAGGGTGTTTGGCTTTGCTTATTTAAGTACTTATAAGTACCTAAAAAGAAACAACCTCTCACATCTTTTTACTAATTAGATGCTTATAAGCACTGAATAAGCAAAGCCAAACATCCTCAAAGTCTTGAATGAAGTTTGTTTTATTTCCGGATGACAAGTATGTCTTCATCTTTGTGTCATAGCAACAAGTCTGATTTTCATGCAACTCATTCTCTTATTTTAGTCTACGTTTTCATTATTTGCATCAAATTACATATAATATGAATATTTAACCTCAATGCTGAAAAGAAAATATTGAAGCCCAAAAAGGATTTCAGTTTGATGGGTCCCAGAGGAGAGTAATCACAGGGCTAGAAGTGCTTCCATTTACAGCGAATCAAACAGGGAGTTATCTTCTTGTAGTTGCGTGTTATTTGTTTTTTTTTTTTGAATCATCGCAATTTTCTCCTGCAACATAAAGAATATTTTTCTTTTTATGGATGATCACCATGGTTTATGCACAACATTTAGAAGGATTCATCATGTCATCATTCATCAGTTAAAAAACTTAATATTCAAGTGAAGCCTCCAAGAGTTCAAGTGGAAATAGAGGAACTACAAATAAACTTAATATTTCTTAGAAATTTCAAGGAATAAAAGGGGGTAGGCACAGAAGTGGATATACAAATGTAACAGAAAGAAATTCCATGTCAGATTGATGAGTGAAGTTTCTTTCCTCATATCATTACTACATTCCTCATAACGAGTTCAGCCTTACTAGTTGGTTTAAATACCAATCAGTCTATATATATCTGAGATGTAGTCTTTTCACTTTAAGACTGCAATAGACACTTAGACTTGTAGACATCTTAGCCTTGAAATTGCTAAGGCAATAAGATCAGCTACTAGATAATTATATGTCCAACTTCACCAACTTCAATATTTGATGCTTGAGTGCCTATGCACCTCATTGAGAGTTGGAAGGGAAGCCAGTTCCTTAATAGAAATACCCATGGGACCAACAACCAAATGCTAGAATAATGAAGAGAATAGATTTACTGTTTGGACCACAAAACGGTAAACCCAAAAATAAAATAAAATAAAAGACAAAGTTATTGAAAAGGGAGAACTTTCCTCTGTGATCTGACATGTGAATGAAATCATATCGACCAAGAGTTCAAGGAATAGCTCAAGTGATTGAGACTACTGAGATCAGGGTTCAAACCCCATGGGGACAGGGGGTGGGAGTGCGGGGTTTCCAAAAAAAAAAAAAGTCATGTTGACCGATGTTCACGACATATGGGAAAAGAATGGAATAGTTAAAACAAAGAGGCCTACCATCCACAATCAACAACCCAAACAGGAGTAGAAGAAACATGTAGCTCCGTTGTTAATGCTACGAAAGCAACCAGCTCCAGAAGAACATAATAATCTAGAAGTACATAAAGCTGCACCAGAATGCTATCAAGAACTGGAACTGTACTGATACATATGTTACCCTAACCTTTCTAGCTAGCCGAATTTGATAATTGCAGGTACTTGACCACAATAAAGATATCTAACCATCTTCCACTATTTAACCCTAAACACTCATTCTCGAAGTACCTCAACAGCCTCCTCGGTGGAAGAAAGGTACTGATAATAGTAATGGCGCAAAGCATCTTTTATACAAGCTGATGAGTTTTGGCAGGCATCTAGATCTTGGTCAGTTACCTGGCATAGGTATAATGAACACCATCAAACTTTTGGAATGTGTACTTATATATGCCTGAGCAATCAACACATAATAAGACATTCAAACACAATAGAGATATGAAGAACTTTTGTACAAAATCAATGGAAGATATCCTTAAGCCGTTAAAGAAGGGCTTTGCCATATGCACCAACAAAAATACAAAAATAAAATTTAATAGATGTTCAACTAATCACACCAGACGTAGACAATGAGAAAAAGGTTGACAATTAAGGTATTGGTATTCAAATGCTTAGGCAGTCCTGCTTTTCCAAAAAACCCAAAATAGTTTGTGAAGACAAATCATTTGTGTATGACAACTTGTGAAGATCTTCCTCTTTTATAATGTTTCTACAGGCAATCAGAAGCATTCACCAAATCGGTTAACACAGTATAGAACACTATGCACTAAAATAAAAAATCACTAGGATCAAAGCTCATATTCATTTCTTAGTGTTTAGATTAAACTTTCCATATCCTAGTACACTGATCAAAGATTTTGTATTTAAGCATGTCAACCAATGAAGAAACATGGACTAGGTGATTTCCAACATTATCACTTCCCCTGAACAAAATCCAATCATCTATGAATTGATCTCTATATGCAGTAACATGAACTTAACTATAAGACTCAGTGAATAAGGATTATACACCACAGGAATAGAAATTAAGGAAAAAGTCAAGCCACCTATATTTAGGATACCTCCTCCAAAAATGGATTAATAGAATAAGAAACCCTTGTCTTAGAGGACAAGAAAGTCTCCTTTATAAATAGAACTCTTGTATTAGTTATAAGGTACGTGTCTTGCAATAAGTCTAGGTTGAGAGAGAGAGCCATTGTAAGAACACCATGAGGGAGGGTTTAGATTTTTTGGATTGTGTAAAAAGTCCTATTGAGTTTGTACTCTTTTTTATCTAGTGGAGGTTTTCGTGGACGTAGGTAGAGAGTCGAACCACGTTTAATTGTGCATATTTTTTTCTCGTTACTTGTGCTTTAATTCCATTGCGTGAGTATGTTATACGTCCTAATTTTCTAACAATATGCAAGTCAAGAAATGGCCTATTAGTCGTAGGACAATATAGAGCAGCAGGAAAATTCAGATTTTCAAGGTAAACTGAAACTAAAAGGAGTGCCCTCTACCATCTCAGACATAACACAACAACACCAAATTCGGCTAGCGATAAGTAGACCTTCAAGATTTAGCAAGAGATAGTGGAGAAGTAAGGAAAGTCAGAAGCAATGAAGCTCAGTTTCAGTAAATGATGAAGTGCAAATCAGATGGCAACTGCATTTGCACTCAAAAGATTAAGGTTTACACTTAGCACCACAGTCAGCACTATGCACTAACTAACGGCTACTAATCCTACTTGGAGTAAATATACACCGTTTCACATAATAAGTGAGAATCAAGCATATCTAGCAGTACTTGTTAATAGTGAGAAAATTACATAAGTCCATTCATGTACCAATAAAAATACAAATAAACTTGAAAGCGCAATTACATAAGCCCATTCAAATAGCAATAAAAATACAAATAAACTTGAAATTGCGCTTTCTATTGACTTGATGTTCAACTTCTCCTACAAACAGACATTCCATGAAAATTATTTGTAGTTATTTTCTTGGTGGATACACTTGGCACAGTAAACATTTAATTTGAAGATAATGTTACGGAAAGGAAGCAAACAAAAAATGGGTCTTTTTTGCTTCTTTTAATGGTATCCATCGTTTGTTGCTTAAATAAGGTGGAGGGTGGTATCCTACATTAGAGAAGTATTCTTTGTGAAAGACAACACATTTAGGTTCAGCAAAGTACGCGGAACTGCAAGTTCAAATTTTTAGGCATTTTGACCAATAACCCATCACAAAATCCTGGTAAAAGATCTTCTTAAGTTATATCTTCTCTTTACTTTTTGTTGTATTAAGATGTAATTTGCGGTTACAATGATTAAGAAAATTTTATTCAGAAAAACAAAAGAATGATCTCTTAAAATCTGTATATCTATTAATGAGCCAAGTCATATGTCACACATTTGACCCTTTAATTTTTAGGTGGGAGGAATAATGTGGATGCAAAACAAAACAAAGCAGGCCAATCTTTCGTCCTTTAAGTTTATTCTTTTTCTACTAAAATCAGTAAATTCATACTTGAGAGTTTAATGGGCAAAGAGAGATTGCTTAGATGTTTCAGTTAGCCTTCTTCAGATTTTTTCAATCGAGCACAATTTTACTTGGTTCCTCTAAAATATTAGTTTTAGATATTTCCAGTTGAAGTCTCAAAGTAAAATAAAGAAAACAACCTATTTTTGCAACTTTGATCCAGGTTCAGAAGCTAAGCCCTAAACGTAAAGATTTGATCTTTCTTGTATTTCAAAATTGTAGCCCTAAAAAACAAAAAGATGTTTTCCACCCCCCCCCCCCCTCTTTTGGGGCTTCAATATTGAAAAACTCAACAGAGGAAGCTTCTTGTATGCATTCAGAGCTAAGCTCAGCATCACTGCATTATTACTTCAATGCTAAAACTGCATAGAAAAGTAAAAAGATAATGAAATACAGCTGTAATGTTTCAATGGTACGTTGGAAGCTTCAGTGGAGTATGGTATGATGGAACAGAAAGTGTGAAACGACTCCTGCAATGTTCATGCATGCGCGCTAGGCAATGTTAAAGCTATTAAATGTAATTAAGCAAACAAAACAATTAAGCAGACTAACCATGTGGAATGCTAATTGTCTCCCATATCTCTGAAAGCAACACCTATCAACTTATCTCAAATGCTTGCCTTTAACATAATGATCTCTAATTCCTTTTGAATGAAGTCTTACTATTCATGATTTACCCGTCACTAGCAACTTAAGCCCTAAGGAAATCATTTTCACTTAGATACTAGCTTATGTTATCCAAAATTTCAAAACCACCAGTAAAAATTGGTGAAACGTAAAAATAATCATCTTTGTTTTCAAATATATTAGTCTAAAATGAATAAATTGAGTTATTATCTAAACTCATAGCACTGGCTAATAGACAATCTCACCGTTTGTCTAAAGACACAAGAATTATATCTTTTTACACTTAAAATTATTTTCTATTGAACAACTCATTATTTGCTTTCTCATATTAAAAAAAGTAGAGTAGGTTCGTGCATGCACATGTACTGTCAAACCAATGGCTAGAGTAGGTTCATGCTTTTTGATTATCAATTGATATATAATGATTAGTACTTGGAAGAGGTAACGCATAAATTCATCATTTAAGTTGTTCTTTTTTTTTTTTTTTTAGTTTTTTACAATTCCTTTCATAATGAGATAGTCTTGGCGCCCCGCATAGACAGCCCCCGGGGAGTGGCTAACCTCAGCATCGCATGGAAATCTTGAAATCATAGAGGACAAATATTTGCTTCTACTCGTCTGCCTGCAACAAAAGATTGACCAAGAGTTATCGGATCTGAAATGGTCGAGTCACTCCACATGCAATCGAGATATTTGAGTTAACTCGTGTCTTAATTAATAATCTTTTAAATACGTAGATAAAGTTCTGTATCGTTAGTCTAAACTAAAACATAAGCACTTTGGAACTCATACAGTGTTCCATATGCTAGGAAGCCAATTCAAATTTTCATCATAAGCAAAGAATCAAAGAGAGCCATGAACAGTTTAGGAGGTGGTAAATACACATATAAAAGAAATTAGAAGTTTTTAACACAATATCAGATAAGTGTTTGATTTGGAAACGTAAACTACTAAAGAGGATGTATCTAATGAATTTGATATCTCCCACGTGGATCGATTCCATACAGGCCAATTAACGTACTTTTTGTGGTACTCAATTGATCTTTACTTAACTTGGTGGCACAGCTTTAAGAAGTTGAAAACTAAACGGCTTATCTAATAGAGTTAGATCCACTGAATGATAGAATGCCATGGTGACTGAAAATGCTAATAGCCTCTCATGTCGTCGTCGTCGTCGTCGTCGTCATCGTCGTTAATGTTGTAATATCTATGCCAGCATCGCACATGGAAGAAAAACACGAAATTAATATATTGGGCAACGTTAAATCTATAAGAACCCCACCCCTTATCGTTCATGATCACCACCATCAACCAAGCCATTAACGTTCAGCAGCAGCATACTCCACCACCCTCTCGGCGCAACCAGGGAGCTCCTCCTCCTCCGACAACATGCCCCCTCTCAAAGCCACCATCCTCTGTTTCAACAATACGAACTCTGCCTTATGCTGCAGCTGCTGCTAAAAACGCGACTCAGCTCATGGTGGGGCTTACTTTAATTGAAGGAGCCGCTGAGAAACTCGCTGGTGCGTTTTGACTCTTTTTCTCTTTGCATGTTATTAGTTATTTTCTTCAAGTGTTTCTTGTTTTCCAATTTCATCTGCTGTTTTCGGTCTTGATGTTTGATTTGTATGCTATTCTGGACCTTTTGTGATTCGCTGATGATTTGCTGCTAACTGCTAAGTAGTGATTATCTTGGACTAGATACATATGATATATGGTATGTCACTTGCTATTTTGGATCTTAATGCTTTGATTTGTAGATGTTATCAGTTAAATAACCATTATTTTTTCAATTTTATACTAAAACAAAGAAAGTTTCCATCTTAGCAAAATGAAGACACGATTTCACCAAAAATCGGAGAGGCTGATGTGGCTGGAATGGCCACGTTGGATTCGTGACTTGAAGTCACGTTGTCTTCTCTCCAGCCAAGCCACCTCAAGTCGGCAACTTCTCTTTTTCTTTTTCTTTTTTCCTTTCTCTCAATCCACGACTTCTTCAGCCAAACCACTGCAGGTCTGCATCTTTTTTTTGCTTTCTCAAGCCACTGCAATTTTCTTTGAAGCTTTGAAATTTTCCTTTAAAGAAGACACTGACGTAGACACAGACCTTGAAGTAAGCTCTCTTCATTCAGTAAAAACTCTCGTGGTGATTGTTAAAAGAAAAGCCGCCGTTGTGTGTTTTTGTTTTTTTGTTGCATTAGATTGACATGGTGTCTTGAAGACACGTGTTCAGAAATGGGATCTTGGAGACACGATTTTGACGTGGCACTAAACTTCCACATCAGCCAACGCCACCCAGATATGGTTAGCATTGAAATCGCAATTTCAAGATACAATCTTTTAGTTGGAAGTGGTTATTTTTTCTCATTACTTTCAAAAGTTGGCTATTTTGTTGTTGTAAGATACAATGTCCATTTTGTTGGATTGGTGAACATATCTATCTATTCAGTTCCTTTCTGTTAAGCCTCCAGCATGATAGTATTACACTGCAGAAGGGGTTCTTCGAGACCAATGAAAATTATCGGCTCCCTACAGTTCGATATTTAAGGAGGTTGTTGTCCCGAACTAAGCCTTCAATTTTTGGACTTGTTGAAACAAAAAAATGAAATATCCGAAAATTTGGAGGTTGATAAGGAGGTTAGACTCCCGCAATTTCTCTGTTTCAGGACCATAAAACTCTTCTGGGTGTCTTCTGTTAGCTTGGCAGGCGACAATCACAGTTACTATAAGAGAAATTGATCAGATTTGGAGACGAGAGGAAATGAATTGGGCTGCACGGTTGCGAGTTCGATGGTTACAAAGTGGTGATAAGGATACTAGATTTTTCCATGCTATTACTAATCAACGCCGATGTCGAAACAAGCTGTTACGGTTACGTAGTCCGGGGGGCGACTGGGTAGATGTTCCATTCAAGAATAACATCACATGTTTTCAGAAATTGTCTTCCAGACACAATTTTCATGTGGCACTAAACTTCCAAATCAGCCAATGCCACCCAGATATGGTTAACATTGAAATCATAATTTCAAGACACAATATTAATTTAGGTGGTTATTTTCCTCCTTTCTTTCAAAAGTTGGCTATTTTGGTATAAAATTTGCCAAAAAAAAAAACGACTAGTTTTGGTCATTATCTCTGATTTGTATGCTATTTTGGATCTGTTATGATTCGCTAGTGATTTTTGCTGCTAAATAGTGATTAGCTTGGACTAGATACAATATGATATATAGATGAACTTTCAAAATTTTCATTTCTCCACCCGGCGGATTCTTGTTCTTTTGAATGATAGCAGTGGGTTGAGTTTTCCAGCTCTCTCTTTTTTACGTTAATGGTATTTCTAATACCCTTCCGCTCTCTCTCTCTCTCTCTCACATACACATACATACTATCTCTTAGAATCAATATGATTATATGCTGCCTTAATCATCACTACTGCAGTACTGTGAGGATCTATAATCTTTCCATTACTGTTATCTTGTTCACATGGTAAATTGTTCCTCAAAAGTGTTTATAAAGTGTATGATTACCGCTGCAAATTTTGATGTGTCTGGACAAGTTTCTTTTCGATTTAGATTACTATGAGCATAACATTGTTCTTTACAGTGTGCTTGGATGGAACACCAGCTGGTTACCACATACATCGTGGGTATGGTTCGGGGACAAACAGTTGGCTCATTCTTTTGGATGTTTGTTGACAGCATTATAAATAATCCCATCTCAAATTAGTATTATTGAAGCTCTTGGGCATAGTTTATTTTCTTGCAAAAGTCCATTTTGATTAGTGCTTCTTCCTTTGTCCTGGCTGTCATTGCAACTCTACAAACATGCACCTAAAAAATGATCATGGCCTTATGTTGTATTTTTCTTTTGTTGGCTGTACTCTCTTCTTAGGCAATTTAAAATTGAGCATATCTCATGTGTGCTCCCACAGTTACTAGAAAGAAAAAAGAATATCTAGTGACTGATTTTTGTATAGCTTTGAATAATCTGTTCTCTTGCTGGATAAAATGTATTTATTTGCAGATGACACTTCCCATTTTTGATAATAAGAATCAAAACTGATGACCATTAACTATTTTATAATTTTATATGTTGGCTCTTGCAAAAATGTGTTTTCAATTATGGTCATGATGAGTAAGCCAAGCATAGGCTAATGGACAAACATGTGTTCTTATTCTTGAATGGATGCAAGCAATTTAACTGATGTGATCAGATATATGACCTTTCCTTCAGTTAAGTGGACCAAGAAATGATCTCCGCTAATTAATCCATACAGTCTTCCAATTCCGATGCGAGTTTTAATTTACTTAATCTTTTGTCTATTAACAGGATGAAGTGAAACTTTTGTATTAATATTACTTCTATAATTTAATACTTTTCTTGGTCTCACATCAATCTTGTTTACCATAGACTTGATTATCATACTGGAGTCCTCGAGAGAAAAGTTATACTGCCAAAAAGAGATTCAAGTTATCAGAACTGTCAACTGATAGGAAAAGGTTGACTTGAATAAAACAAGTTTTCTGATGCTATATTTCTGTTAGTTTAGAGACTTGTTGATAATGGAAATGTTTATGTACTTTCTAATACTATTGGGGTAATGGCTTCCATGTGGCAAATTTTGAGCTATCACCAAAAAGCTAATTTTGAACAACTTGTGCAGGCTGGAGCATGGTGTGAAAACATTGAAAAATGTTTCTCCCGCACATGGCGTGCTACAGGATCATCAAAATATATGGAAACTGCTTTTACTGGCATTTTGAGCAATAAGGCTACAGAAAATCCAGGTATCTTGAGAAATTTATTGCTCCTTTAACTTCTTGCTAATCTTTTCATTTCTTGATATTTTAGATTGCTTTTGGCAGATAACTGATAATGTTACCCCTTCTCGAGTTCTAAGTCGGGTCTCAAGGTGCAGGGGGTCGGGGGCCAATAGCTGGGTCCCGAGTGCCGGGGGCCTGGGTCCAGGCTGCATCATTGGTCCCGAGGGCCTATAAACTGCCCTTAGTATCCCTGGGCACTGGAGCTCGGATTTTTTATATGACTATTGAATCATGAAAAAAAAAATTTCAGAGAAAATATAAATAATTTATTTTTGCAAGTATGTGTATTTTTAGTATATGTTTACCTTTAATGTATTTTTTAAATTAGAGATCTCTATTTCCCAAGGAGTTTTGTCCAATTTTTCCATTATCCAAATTATATTCTCCATTGGGGAATTATGCAAAAATTGGTGAAAATTTTTTCTCCAAAATTATTTTAGGGAAACAGTAATTGTTTATTTTAGATCGGATAATCTCCAATGCACAATCCTAGTTAGCGGTGGTATCAAGGTTCATGAGATTGCATAGGCATTTGACAAGGATGCGATGAGGCTTAAAGTCTGGACTCTGAATCGTTGTAAGGGACTTCTAATGACGGCGCATGTGATTGGGAGTTTGCACGGACTCTGCGATGTCAATGGTCAACCGCTCCCACGGGGCTTTCTTTGTACTTTCTGTAAAGAGAAAAGGAAAAAGAAAAGAAAAGTTGTCGTAGCAATTTACCCTGTTACTTCTTTTATCAATTTGGTTTTAAGGCGAAATTCAAAATTTTTAATATTGAGTTTTTTTTTAATTTATTCAAAGGCATCCATTTTACACGTTCATTTGGTGACACACACTCTAAGCAGTTCAGCCTTAATTTTGAGCTGCTCATATTGTCCATGAATGAGTTAATAATCTAGTTACTCGTTATAAAATCAGCAATTTAGTCCAATTTTGGACTGTGCATGTTGCCTATCATTGAGTGAACACAATCACCGAAACAATTGACAGAGTCCAATCACCAACAGGTAATCAAACTCAGGCTATGAATTGTATTTGACTTCAACTCCTATTGTTGAGTATCTTTGAAAGAAAGTTACTCGTTAACCATCAATTGAATGCATATTTAGTATTCCATCTACTTTACGTAATCTTTTGCAAGCTAATTTGTGTCCAATTTGTTCCTACTGATGTGGGATGAGCTGCGCCGCATGTGCTAATTGCTATAACATCCAGGCAGTATGAAAGTTACTTGTGTGGTGAATGGTTTAGGATCCAACATCGTGGCAAAACATGCGCCTTCGAAGCCTCTGAAACATTGTCCCTGTAGTGCCACCCAAAGTTTTGAATGCAGTTTGTTTTATGTCCTGGCGACAAAATATGTCTTCATCTTCAGAGTCCTCCTACCAATGGGTCTAATTTCCATGCAAGTCATTCTCTTATTTTAAGTCTAGTTTTTCATTATTTGCATCAAATTGAATGTAATATGAATAGTGAAGCCCAAAAAGGATTTCAGTTTGATGGGTCACAGAGCAGAGTAATCACAGGGCTAGAAGTGCTTCCATTTACAACCAATCAAACAGGGAGCTATCTTCTTGCAGTTGTGTGTTATCTTTGTTTTGTGTCATGACTTTCCATTTGAACCAACAGAAGCTAAGGCATCTCACATCTCCAATTCTAGCTTACACCATAACTAGATGCTATTTCCATCAACAGTAACAGGTATGCATCTGTGTGCTTACTCAACAGGAGCAGATAAAACACCTATTAAACCAACCCCCTTCTCTTTCCCTTTCCTGTACGATTTTTTGGTAGATAAACAGTTTTCTACTGTGGCCTTTCCTTGTGCATGATCAGGAGAATTGCTGGAAGTGGTTTCTTCCAATGCGAGTTTGGAGCAGCTCGACATGGACGCAGGAGGGTTAGATGACAGAAAAAGGTTTGGTTCGGTCAAAGCAGCCATTGATTTCTACAGAGAGAGAATCCCTAAGGAGAATTTTCAACCGAAGAATTCTCAGACTAGTTCTTCAGAGGTATCATTGAAAGGTTTGTTATCTTCATAGCTCTATGTAGAGTTTGTGCTAATTTCATGATGCATCGAAATGTTGCAGATGCCATCTTCGAGAACGGGAGAGCTTCACCAGGCAAGGAAAAACGCTTGGCTATTGAGCGAGACCAAGAGACTTGCGGATTCAGTAAAATCCGAAGCAGAATCTGAGCTCTCATACGCAAAGAAGACGGTGAAAGAATTGACGAAAAAGATTGACGAATCGAATTCAAGAGCAAAAGTACAGGTTGAAGACCTGGAGAAGATAAAGAAGACAAAAAGAGAGGAAGGAGATTGGCGAATGGCAGAGGATTATCAGAACAAGAAAATGATGAAACAATTGGAGAATGTAAAACAAGAATTGAGTAGGCTCAAGCTGGATCTGGCCACCCTTTTAGAGGAGAAAAGAAGAGCAGAGAAGGAAAGAGAAGCCTCCATGAGTAAAGCAGAGGCTTGTGCGAATTCAGTAGAAGCATTAACGAAGGAGATTGAAAATCTTAGTGAAGAGCATGTGCTAGTTGAGTTGGCTCGGCTTGAGGCTGCTAAAGAACGTGAAGCCATTGAAGCTCAGCGGCAAGAAGCCGCAAAGGAATACTCTGCTAAATTGGAAGAAACCAGGAACAAGATCAATAATATGATCCAAGAAATTGAACATGTAAGAGATCTCGAAACAAGACTGGCTGTCATGACATCTGATGCCAATGTGTTAGAAAGTGAACTACGAGAAGTGAGGAAAATGGATAGAAGGATTGGAAGAAATGAGAACTTGGAAAATTTGGAGTTGAACTTGCAGCAAGGGGAACAATCAGAGTCTTCATTGTCATTGAAGTCAATAACAAAAGAATTAGAGACAGCAAAGAAAGAACTAGAATCTACAAAAAAAGAAGGTTTCCAGCTGATGGCTTCCATGGACATCGTCAGGAAGGAGCTAAATGGTATTACGGAAGAAAGAGCTTGTTTAAACAGGAAAGAAGCAAAGACAGATCTGACCATCCAGAATCTCAATTCAAAGCTCTTAAGGGCAAAAGCCAAGCTGGAAGCTGCTTCTGCAGCTGAACAAAGGACTCAATCGATCGTATCAAATTTATCCACCACTCTAGAACAATTGAAATCAGAAGCTGAGGCATCTGAGAAAGAGAGGAACAGTAGCCTTGAGGATACTACAGTTATGAAAGCAGAAGTTCAGAAAACTGAGTCTGAGATAGACTTGGCGGAGGATAGGTTCCAAGCTGCACTCCAAGAGCTTAAAACAGCCAAGTCATCAGAAGCCAACGCTCTCGAGAATTTGAAAATGCTTACCCAGAAAACAATGCAAAATAGAGCATTAGCTTCTCAGCGCAGCTCCACAATAACTATATCGACCTTTGAATATGAGTACTTAACAGGATGTGCAGTCCGGGCGGCAGAAATTGCAGATAAAAAAGTTGCAGCTGCTCAGGCTTGGGCAGAAGCTCTAAAAGCAAGTGAAAAGGAAATTTTGATGAAGATAGAGTTTTCTCACAGAGAAAACAGAAAATTAAGAGCGGAAGAAAAGCAAGAGGTCAGTAAAACAGAGCAATCACTCTCTGCCAAGAGAAGGGTCGAGCGCAAGTTAGAGAATTGGAGGCGAAAGTTTGAAAATACTGCAGAACACGAAAACTTCAAACCTCAACTCAGACAGGCGAGAAGATCCATGACAGGAATAAGATTTACACCAACAGGACGAGCAAGGTTCAGGATATCAGCGTCTCCTGCAGCTAGGCAAACACCAAGATCAGCTTCTTTCTCCATCAAGAGAACGAAGGTAATGCCAAATCTAGCCAAGTTTTTAAGCGGCAAGAGTGTTGAAGGAAACCTGTAAGTCATGTGAAGAATTACGAAAGCAGCAAAAGTCATATAGCGTCCTGAAATTTTAAAAGTCATATAACCTCCTGACATTTTGATAGACAGAGTAATTTGCACTTTTAATTGGTTCACTTCATTTCAGTGGCTAATCAAATGCCTGTATTCCAGGTTTGGTTCTGTTAGCATGAAAAATGTGACTGAAGTGTCTGTGAGGGATACATGTGAGAACTGGCTCTTCTGAATATTCTTGTAACCAGTCAAACTAAAAGTTTGACCAACAATAATTTGCTTGTAACCATCTGAGCAAAGGTGGATGCTTACAAAAACTAGCTGTATGATACTGAGGCATCTTTGAGCTAGATGTTGGTGCTTTAGCTACGTATATATGCCTGAACTTCAAAGGTTCACATTTACGTTTTATTTCCTCCTGTTTTATTTTCTACTTTCTCTAATTGAGCAGCAGTTCATAATTATCGCATAAGATAGCAGAATGTCTTCAGCAAATTAACCGGACTTCATTTAGAGAGCAGATATTCATATGCATGAACAACTCAGTGAAAATGGTTAATCTAAAGACTCTACATTATCTTTCACCACTGAACAACCAAGAAACTCTTACTCCATCAGACCCAGCACTTCCATCTTTGAGAATGCGTGATTTAGTGTGAGCAAAGACCTTCTGTCTCGTCCACCAATGAACTCTTGCGAATGAGAACTTGCACTGGATATGCTGATTAAGGCCAAGGAAAAGCTTCTTTGGTCTGTTCTTACACTGTAGGCGGGGTTCCATTTGCGATGACCAGCAAAACTCAATCTTGGAGTGGAGGAACCTTGATCCTCTTTCACTTGGCCTCTTGTCTTCATAAATCAGCCTCTCGTACTCATCATTTACGTGAAAAAGAAGAAGGAAAACATGTGCACTAAAAATATATAAGGGCATATACAAGCTAATGTTATTCAGGGCATGCCAAGAACAAGCCATAAGCACCAGATACGTAGGAAAGAAATTTTTAGCTCCAAGGAGTAAGTAGTTTGTGGACTTTCATTTTGAATAAACAAATAATAATCTCTTAATAACTAGGGATGCAAAAATAACTGAAGTATGTAAATAAATATTAAATAACATCAGAACACAGGCGTAGAGAAAAAATAAATGAATAAGTGAATGGGAATGACAAACCAAACATAACCACAACCCACACAAAAGAAAAAAAGGAAACTAAAGAACACACAGCAAACAAAAATTTGCTCTTCCATTATGAGAGCATCAACGTGGATATCATGAAACCTGATGCTTCACATTCACAAGCTGCGGCATCGACAAATCTGAGAACAATACGGTGGTGCCCTTTGTTTTTAGTTGAAACTGTGATGACAATGCAGGAGCTGGCGGCTGAGTTTTATATATCTGGGTGTATGCAAGATTATCATCGAGCTCAAAAGAATAATCAGCACTCCCCACAGAAGCATCAGGGGCAGGTTGAGAAGGATGTATGGGTTCAGGAGCCACCATGAATTGTTGTTGACCCTGACAAGAAGGGGCGTTAAGCCGTGGTGTTACTGCCTGGGCTGACCCATGAACTTTTGCTGCAGACTCCGTGGTAGGCTGAGCAATCACCGTCTCCTTGTAAACCATTGGCGGAATAACTGTGGTTGTCTGTGGATGAAAAGGGGGCCGACTTGAAGCGATGCTTGGATTATTATTGGCGTTGTTATGGACAGACATATTGCAAGATTGAACTGGACGAACAGGCACTAAATACAACGGGTATGGTTGATTGACTGAATAAGGGCTATGCTGCTGATGTATCGGTATCTGGTATACTGGATAATAAGATGCATTTGGCAAAGGGCCAGCAGAATACTGTGGTAAGTATCTAGTACTCCCATGAACATATTGCACCTCGTGCTGATGTTGCTTCGCATCTGATTGTTTTGGTAGTTGATATTCAGGAACTTGAACCACATTCTGCATCTGAATCATGGACAAAGGATCAGAGACAGTACTTTCCGGCTCGACGGTGAATGTGGATGCTCCCAAAGCAACTTGACCGTGTGACTCTTGAAAGACCGGAGAATTTGGCAGTACGCCAGAACTTCCAATACTAGTATCACTGATGATATTCAACACATACTCAATTTAGAAACAACCCTTATACTTTGAAAAGGAAACCGTACTTTCCACTTCACGATGTTAACCGTATACTCTAATTTCACATTCTTAGAAGTACAAAAATGCGTTAAATCAAGAGGGCATTAGTAGCAAAATGAAACATCATGCTACAAAATTATCATTCCATAACAAATTGAGTCATCATTTGTGATATTAATACATTGAATATTGACCCAAAATTTATTACCTTTCCACTGAAGCTGATGAGGGCATTCTAACCTTTTTTTCAGGCTCTTCAGACTGAACACCAATGGGAGGCGAATTCGCCATTGAAACCAAAGAACCAGTCGACCCAAACGACGAACTAGTCTCGAAAACCACACTTTCCGGCCCACCCGTGATATCCAAGCCCATCAACCCGTTAACCAAACCCGACTCCGCAGGCTGCACTCTCTCCACAATCCCAGAACTCTCCAAAGCATCACAGAACCACAAGTCTGATGATGTAGTGTCAAGCAAACCCGACCCGATCGGCTCGGGCTTGGACGGGAAGAGGAACAATCTGATGCGGAAAGCCGCAGTGGAGACGACGTGGGCGTGTTCTTCGAGCATGATCAAGAGGTCCTCGTCGGTGGCGACGGAGATTAAGGAGTCGAGGTCTTGGTCGGGGAGCTGGTACTTCAACCGGAGGGGTCGGTTGTTGAAGAGGGTGGTGGAGAGGTGAGAAGCGAGAGCCGAGACTGATGAAGCGTTGCTGCGGCGGTCCACGGAGACAATTCGGGTCTCGCCGCCGGCGTAGAAGAGGGACTTGCCGTTTGCGAGGGGGACTATGAGGCCGCCGTAGCTGCACATTAACCGGAGTTTTGTCACGGTGGCGGAGGCGGGTGGCGGAAGTGGTGGAGGGTTCATTGTTTCGGAAATTATGACGTTACGATATTATTCTTGCCCCGACATGTTTGAGCAAGTTACGTGGTGTTTTTATACAGAGAAGGTTGGTTAAACGTTGCTGTAATCTTTGCCGCTAATCAAATCCAATCATTTTTTAGGAAATTGTTTTGTACTTACTCAAGCGGTCAAATTAGTGGATTTCTTCTTTAATCCAATGGATAATACCTAGAACAGGATTACAAGTAGTCCGAGTGATTGAAATTATCCCTTCACGAGCGAAGGTATGAGTTTGAATCTTCAAAGATATAATTTAGGAAAAAAAAAATCTATGAAAATCGAGATTTGGTGAAGTTGCGTTGTCAAATCCTCGGTAAAATATGGTTTTGGCAACTTACGAAAAAAGTTAAAAATTGCTTTCTTTTCTTGTTTAGCTATTGGCAGCAAAATTATATGGTCAGGTGATAGAGCTCATCAGGATGTTACTCAAAATCCATATTGCTTGATTCGAACTTTTGTTGATTCAATTGCTATTTGCTAACAGGTTATTAGTTTTTTTATTTTAAAAAAGGAGAACAAAAATAAATAATTTAATTTTTAAATTTTGATTAAAAAAACTGTAACAAAAAAGATATCAAATGAGCCCTAAAATTTGGCCACAACATGAACTATTTTGATGTCCACTTTAGTGACACTCTAACCGTTACATGTTAATTTATGAGAGAAGATATATGTTTTATTTAGCTAAACTATCACTCTTATTATTCTTTTCGCTTTTCTGGAGCTTCGTGTCACACCCCGACAATGCAGGTGCCATGTAGGCCGCCACTTGGTGAAGATGACGAGGTTCACAAGGAGGCACACATGTCACTTTCCATTCTTGGAACATCTAAAAGGTTCTATAGATAAGAACAAATATGGTAGGGATTTTGAATCATATTCAATCCCCTTAATTATGTGATATTCTGTTATAATAGATTATAGAATCTCCTGATTGAATTTCAAAATCCCTTAATTGATGTAGAGGATTCTAGAAGATCGTGCTAGCCGTTAGATTAAGATGATCATAGCCATTCATTTGCTAGAGAAGATGTATAAATAGCCTAACTTTTCATTTGTAAAGAACACACAGAAAAGTTTGAGAACAATAGAAAGCATTTCTCTCGTCTCTTTATTCCGCTGCTTTACTCTTTATTTTGCAAATTTCCTTTGTTCGTGGTTTTTGCAAGCTGACTTAGCCACTTTTGCTTGAGAAAAGTGTCCAAGTGCCACACGCTGCACTTGGGATAGGCCAAGGGCGTGACAAGTGGTTACCAGAGCCAAGGTTACACACAAGGTGTTTGTGATTTTTCTCCTGTGAAGGATGTCTTCTTCAGGTGTTGAGAGGAACACTAGTGCCAGCCATGATAAGAAAGGAATGGAAGCCCTACCACCTGCAGTAACCAAAGGCAATAAGAGGGGGAAGTCTCGGGATGTGCAAGTCGCTTTTCAGGCACGTTTGACAAGAGCAGAAGAGGCCCTGGCTAAATTCATGACGAAGATGCAGCAGCTTGGGTTTTACGATGAGGAGGTACTAGGTCAAGGGGACCTACGTGAAGAGCTCTAAAAGCTTCAAACTTAGGTGCAAATGGCAAAAGTGACTGCTCAACAAGCATTGACAGAGAAGGAGACCCTAGCTGATTGGTTACAAGGAAGAATGGCTAAACAAAACAAGATCCTTGAGGAGATGAAGAAGGATTGGGCTATGTGCAAAGAGGCAATAGCCCATGGCACCACAACCTATCGTCAGGCACCAAAGGTAGATGTGCCAAGACCTAGTCTTATAGTGGGAAGCGTGAATCCAAGGAAGTGGACAACTTCTTTTGGCAGGTTGAACAATACTTTGAGGCAATAGGGCTAAAGGATGACACAAGCTGTGCCAAGACAGCAACGCTCTATCTCACTGAGGATGCAGCTTTATGATGGCGCATGAAGCACCAAGGGCTCAAGGAGGCAAACAAAGATTTACCCACTTGGGCTACGTTCAAGGAGGAGGTATATGCCTAATTTTATCCAGAGAAAGCAGAATGGGATGCTCGTGACAAGCTTAGAGTCTTGAAAGACACAGGGACTATCCATGATTATGTCAAAGAATATGTTTCCCTTAAACTTCAGGTACGTAAGAAGTCGGATTATGATCACATGTATGACTTTGTTAAGGGTTTGCAGCCATAGGCCCAACAAGAAGTTAGGATGAGAAGGCCAAAAACCTTTGCTGAAGTTGTGGCCATAGCCGAATCCTTACTAGAGTTCAAGACAAGGAACGACTCCTCCAACAAACCCAAGAACGATTTTAAGGGCAAAGGTGGGGGAGACAAAAATCCCAAAGGACAAGAGAAGTCCTCTTCCAACCAGGATGGGAAGAAAGAGAAGAAGCCCTTCAGCTGTTACTTTTGTGCAAGACCACATGTGTGGCGGGAATGCCCCAAGAGACAAACCCTCAACTCATTATTGGAGGAACATGAGAAAGCAACTGAGGCACACATGAGTTCTTTGCAATTGCTCAATGCCTTAAATGTCAAGCCAGCCACGATGACGTTGCCCAAAGGTGGCTTGATGTATGCAGAAGTGATGATTCATGACAAGACTACCATGGCCATGTTGGATACCGGAGCTTCCCATAACTTCATGGCAGAAGATGAAGCCAAGAGGTTGGGACTTATCATCACCAAGTCCTAAAGATCCCTCCAGACAGTCAATTCTGTCCCTCGACCTTTGTTAGGTATGGCCAAGAATGTCTCGTTAACCCTGGGCATATGGCAGGGAGACGTGGACTTCACGGTGGTACCTATGGATGACTTCAAGGTCGTCCTTGGCATGGAATTCTTTAGAAGAGCCAAGGCCATCCCCGCACCACACATTGAACAAATTGTAATCATGGAGGAGAAGACCCCATGTATGGTACCAGCCAAAGTTCAAGTGAGGCCGAAAATGAGACTACTGTCAGCCATACAAGTTGATAAAGGTCTACGACATGGAGAGGCAACCTATTTAGCAACCATGAAGGAGGACGTAGATGAACCAGTGCTAGGAGAAGTGCCCATGGAAATTACTAAAGTCCTCCGGGAGTTCGTAGATGTTATGCCATCTGAGTTGCCAAAGAAACTACCACCTAGGATAGAGGTGGACCACGAGATCGAATTAATTCCTGGTGCCAAAGCACCTTACCAAATGGCTCCTCCAGAACTAGAAGAATTAAAGAAGCAACTCAAGGAGTTGCTCGATGCGGGATTCATTCGACCCTCCAAAGCTCCCTATGGTGCGCCAGTGTTATTTCAAAAGAAGCAAGATGGCTCACTCCGCTTATGTACAGATTTTTGTGCCTTCAACAAGGTCACGGTAAAGAATAAGTATCCCATTCTTTTGATAGCAGACTTGTTTGATCAGTTGGGTAGTGCAAAGCTTTTCACCAAACTTGACCTTTGTTCGGGGTACCATCAAGTGATTACTGCGGGGGATGAACCGAAGACGACGTCCGTAACAAGGTATGGATCATTTGAATATTTGGTTAAGCCGTTTGGTCTTACTAATGCCTCGGCGACCTTTTGCACTTTGATGAATAAGATTTTCCACCTTTACCTGGATCGGTTCGTGGTGGTATATTTGGATGACATTGTGATATATAGTCAAACACTGGAAAAGCATGCCAACCACCTACGTATCGTTCTAAAGGTGTTGAGGGACAACGAGTTGTATGTAAAGAAAGAAAAGTGTTCTTTTGCTCAACAAAGAGTACATTTTCTTGGTCATATCATCGAGAGTGGAAAACTAAAAATGGACTCAAAGAAAATTCAAGCTATCATGGACTGGGAAGCACCAACCAAAGTAAGTGAATTACGCTCTTTTCTTGGGTTGGTGAATTATTACAGGCGGTTCATCCTTGACTACTCAAAGAGGGCGGCTCCACTTACTGAGCTCCTCAAGAAAAACACTTCTTGGGAATGGTGTAAGAATTGCCAAGGTGCCTTTGAAGAGTTAAAGAATGCAATTGCCAGTGAGCTTGTCATGAGCCTAGCCGACCCTGGGAAGCCATGTGAGGTATACACAGATGCCTCTGAATTTTCCATTAGAGGAGTCCTCATGCAAGATCGCCACCCAATTACCTATGAGAGTCGGAAGCTCAATGACATTAAAAGAAGATACACGGTGCAAGAAAAAGAAATGACAGCCATTATCCATTGCCTAAGGGTGTGGCGCCGTTATTTGTTGGGATCCACATTCGTGGTCAAGACAGATAATGTTGCTACGAGTTACTTCGAAACCCAAAAGAAGCTAACTTCAAAGCAAGTAAGGTAGCAAGAGTTCCTTGCCGAGTTCGACTACAAGTTGGAGTACAAGCCTGGGAAAGCCAACTTGGTGGCCAACGCCTTGAGCCGCAAAGCAGAACTCCACCACATGAAGAAAGATGATACCTTGGTTGACAAGATCAAGGGAGATATGTCTCAAGATCCCATTGCTAGTAGTTTACTCAACCTTACCAGGGAAGGGAAGGCAAGACAATTTTGGGAGGAAGACGGCTGACTGTACACCAAGGGCCACCGTATTTATGTCCCTAGGTGGGGGAATCTACAAAGGGACTTGATGAAGGAATGTCATGACTCAAAATGGGCTGGTCACCCAGGCCAGTTGCATACGAGAGCTCTATTGGAAGCTGCATACTACTGGCCGCATATGAGGGATAATATTGAGTCATATGTGAAGACATGTTTGATCTATTAACAAGATAAGGTTGACAATCAAGCCCCTGGAGGATTGCTTCAACCCCTTCTTATACCAAAGAAACCATGGGAGATGGTGACCATGGACTTCATAAGTGCTTTGCCAACATCAGAAAGGTGTAGGAGTATCATTGTAGTTGTGGGCAAATTCTCAAAATATGCCACATTTATACCTAGCCCAGCTGATTGTACAGCAGAACAAACAGCCAAGCTCTTATTCAAACATGTGGTAAAATACTAGGGACTCTCACGACACATTATTTTCGATCGTGACCTAAGGTTTACTGGTAAGTTATGGTCTGAACTTTTTAAACTCTTGGGGTTGGATCTGCACTACTCCACAAGTTTTCACCCTCAAACTGATGGGCAGACCAAAAGGGTGAATGCCTTGTTAGAACTATATCTGAGGCACTTTGTAGGGGCCAATCAGAAGAATTGGGCAGGGTTACTTGATGTGGCCCAATTTTCCTACAATCTCCAAAGGAGTGAGGCAACGAGCAAAAGTCCATTTGAAGTGGTGACAAGCCAACAACCCCTTGCCCCATACACCATTACATTGGAGTCCACTTATAAGGGAAGTAGCCCCTCAGCCTACCAAATAGCTAAGGGATGGAAGGAACAAGCTGATTTGACAAGGGCCTATCTTGACAAAGCAGCTAAAAAGATGAAAAAGTGGGCTGACAAAGGAAGAAGGAATGTCTCCTTCCAAATTGGAGACAAGGTCATGATGAACCTCCTACCACAACAATTCAAGGTGTTTCGAAAGATGCATAAAGGACTCATCCACAAGTACGAAGGGCCTTATGAGGTGATCAACAAAGTTGGTGATGTTTCTTACAAATTAGACCTGCCTCCAAAGTTGAAGATTCATCCGATATTCCATGTAAGCATGTTAAAACCATACCATGAAGATAAGGAAGATCCAAGACGGGGGGAATCCAAAAGAGCACCAACAGTCGTGGTAGACTCTTATGACAAAGAGATTGACTTCACAGTAGTCGACCGCATGATTCACAAGAAAGGAATCCCTCCCTGACGCGAGTACTTGGTACATTGGAAGGGCTTGCCATCAAATGAGGCAAGTTGGGAACCAGCAGACTCCATGTGGCAATTTGCAAAGGAGATTGAAGGATACCATGAAGGGAACGCGACGAGGACGTTCGCAGGAATAGGTGGGGAGAATGTCACACCCCGACGATGTAGGTGCCATGTAGGCCTCCACTTGGTAAAGATGACGAGGCTCACAAGGAGGCACACATGTCAATTTCCATTCCTGGAACATCTAGAAGGTTCCATAGATAGGAACAAATATGGTAGGGATTTTGAATTATATTCAATCCCCTTAATTATGCGATATTCCGTTATAATAGATTATAGAATCTCCTGATTGAATTTCAAAATCCCTTAATTGATGTAGAGGATTCTAAAAGATCGTGCTAGCCGTTAGATTAAGATGATCATAGCCATTCATTTGCTAGAGAAGATGTATAAATAGCCTAACTTTTCATTTGTAGAGAACACACAGAAAAGTTTGAGAGCAATAGAAAACATTTTTCTCATCTCTTTATTCCGCTACTTTACTCTTTATCTTGCAAATTTTTTTTGTTCGTGGTTTTTGCAAGCTGACTTAGCCACTTTTGCTTGAGAAAAGTATCTAAGTGCCACACGCTGCGCTTGGGATAGGCCAAGGGCGTGACATAAGGCTTTATTATTCTTTATTTTATAACAAAGAATATTTTAACTTTCAAGACATGTAACAATGACAAAGTCACAAATCCAAAAAAGAAAAACAAAAAAGATGTAAGGCCAAAATTCGAGAATGTTATCCATCCTTTCTGTTTTGCTTCTGATAATTTACTTCAAAATTAATCCAATTGTTACCAAAATTGCTGATTTTGATTGCTATAATTTTGAAATAAGTTCACCAAACAAAATTAAAAGTTAAGCGTTAGTGTATTGTCACTCAAAAATCTTCTGACACTGACGCCAGCTAGGTATTCAAAAGAGGAATATTAAATTCCGATATATATTGAAAGTGTTGATTATCTCTTTAGGGAAATAAATTATAGTACTCATATAATGTCGAGTGATGATTATGTTGAGTAATATCATCTTTACTTTTAGAAAATGATAATCAAGAAACACTGTGAGGTCTCAATACACTTTAAACTCAGGTTGGGTAACCATCCATATCAGCTTTTAAAAATTATTATGGAAGATTAATGCTTACTTTACAGCGAGTGACGTGGGGCTTGATTTTGGATTAAAATACTAGTGCCATTATGTGACAAATGGGAACTTTTGGCCACTAAAAATTGGTCAGAATAAATTTTTATAAGTTTAATATGGTTAAATTTTGAACATTTAAATTTATATTATTTTATTTCAAATATTATATCGACTACCACTATAACATAGAATTTAAAATTTTAAGATAAACTTAATATATAAATTTACCATTATACCAAAAAAATAAAATTATGATATATCTGCTATAATTTTATCTAAAACAAGTTTCTCGTTATACTAAAAAATAATGAAACAAGTTTGAAAAGTGGCTGTTACTAAAAATAACTAAATTAAGAGAGAGAGAGAGAGAGAAGTCCAAACTATCGCCTTTGCTATCGTTTGGTTTAAATTGCGAGAGTGGTGCTAGTATATAATCCATCGATATTAAGGAAGGTGAATATGATATCAATTTATTTATTTATTAACTAACCACATTGGGTTAATTAATTTTTCAATGAATCAATTTCTTTTCATATCCCATTTTGGGCTCCTTTGGAAACTAATACCATATGAAAAAAATCATTGCAAGAATCACCACATGAGAGATTTAGCTATGAATAACTTGATCCGTAAGCATATTACACACAGTTGGTATAAACACATCAACTTCAACTATTAATAACTTTATAATGTTTAATAAGCTTGATTACATTAACGAAAGGTTATTGTATATTCTTCGCTTCTCGCCCTCAATATATAAGGCTTAAGGAAAAGTAAGAGATCATTTTTTTGGGCCCAAAAAGAAAATTTGAGCTCATATTTTCTACTTATTAAATAAAAAATAGTTTACATCTCAATTGGCCAAGAATTTAGTCAATAGAAAAATAATGGTGAGACGACCGAGGATTTATTAATAAAAAGGCACTATGAGTTACCAAATAAGAATAGAACTTACCTCCTTTGTGGACAAAATAAGAGCCAGTTTAGTTTTTCATTTTGGAGAGTCAAAATGACTTTTAAAATTTAAAAAGTCCGTTTTAAAAAAATAAAGGTGTTTGGTTTTACATTTTAAAAGTTAGTTTTGATTAACAGTTAAACGAATTTTGAGGCTAAACGAAGAAGTTAAAATTCATTTGCTTTTTTGGTAACGGTGTTTTAATATATTTTGAATAAAAACGTCCTCTTTAATTTTTCATTAGGTTAATAGCTACCCCTTTTTTCCCCAACCTTTTTCTTATTTTCATTCGGCATTCTCAGTTTCTCATCAGATTATAATAATCTATGGTTGTATTTTTGCTAGTATATTTTTCTTGTTATTAATATTTTGAATTATAACTATAATTTTTTAAAGAATTTTTTCAAACAAATAGAAATATGAATGAAATAGTATGTTATAGAAAGCAAACAATATTAATTCAAAATATCTATTTCAGTAATTTAGGCAATCAACAATTATTTCCAAACATATTTTTATTTTCACCATGCTAAAAGTTCGTTATGAAATGACATTTTTCACAAAACTGAATTTCTCAACTGAATGCCAAAATCGCTCTAAGTTAGGTCTTATGTTTGCCAAATTTAGAAAGTAAGTAAATTGGAGCATAAAAAAAGCATACTCATGATTTCTACAATAAGTATATATAAAGCCAACAACACACCGGCCAGTTATTTCTCTTTTTTTTTTTTTTTTTGTGGACAGCAATTTCAACAAAGAAGTTCAATTAATTTATCGAACAATATAAAAAGTAGTAACGATAACTTTATTGATTTGGTTCAGAGAAGCTTAAAGCTAGCTCCTAAAATTTCTGAAGCCATATAAACGTTATATTTTGAAAGTTCAGAAGACAATAATGATTGAATAGCTTTTTTTTTTTCCTGGAAAAAAAAAAAAAGGAAAGATTTGCTGGGTACATAATATTCATTACAAATAGGATCATGATAGCTGCTAAGCTTTATGTGCATTGTTTGTTCGACCAGCCAGCGAATATGTGAGTGTCTAATAAAAAAGCAAAAAGACCAACTTGCTATTTCTACTAATTTGAGATGTGGAATAGCAGAAATCCTCCTTTTGTGATAATGGCGTTGCTAGTGGACCCTGTGACTAGTATTATTGATGTCCACTTGGTCGTCCAAACGGATATAATACCAGAAATCCTCTTTTCTTGTTTTCCTTTTTTTTCGATTTTTCCTTTTAATCAACAAAATTGTATTTGCAGTGTTTAGTGACAAATTGACAATGTATTTTGGTGATGGTTTTATTTTAGTCAAATCAATCAAAGATTTTTGGCTGGGCGATAGAGTCGTGGAGACGTTTGTTTCTTCCATATTTTGGACCTTAGCTCCACGAACCAATATGTTATTGCTCAAACACATACATACTTCATTTTCCTATGATAGAATTGATAGCATTTCTTATATTTAGATACACTAACGCTTTCATATTCTTAATTAATTCTTTATTTAAAAAAATTACTTCAATTTTATTTCGTCAATTTTTTTTATTCTTTATAAATCCTTTATTTGATCATTAGGGTGAAATTAAGGATGGATAGAGGATGAAATAAGATCAATAAGATTGGATGAATTTATTTTTTATTTTAGAAATTCGTTAAAAAAATTGGAGAACTATTGGAGCTATTTACTACTAACAAATCTTCTATGTTTAGGCGATTTCAATGGGCTGTTGGATTTGATGTTGCTAAGCAAATCCAAGGTAGTTTTGGAAGTGATAATCGATTAGTGACGTTGGAACCAATGAACATGGGTATAGGTTTAATATTCATTGGGCTTATGCCTCTTGAATGACTAATTGCGCACCCATGACCCAAACAAAGAGATGCTAGAAATTTTCAATTCATCGTATGTTATTATTTTAGATAAAATGTACCAAATCTTCATGTAATTCATCAAAAATACTGAACTCCTCTATGGTCTAAAAAGTCTTTTAGACCCCTTATGGTCTGTAAAAGTGTATCAAAATCCCTGCCGTTAAAAAATCCATAATCTTTGACCATAATTGTTCAAAATTATACAAACTACCCTTCTGCTTTTACAATAGAAATGTTGCTTGAATCCTCAACCTCAAATTAGAAAAACAAATTCTCTAACTAACTAGCCTATAAACAATTTATGTTTTATCTTAATTTTAGGTTAATTTATATTTAGAATATAAAATGGTATAAACATTATACAAAATAAATTAAATCAATCCCAGGAAGTGTTATTTTAACTTTGAACAACTTTTGGATGTCGATTTCGAAAGCCTGCTTGCTAAGCGCACCAAACCATTTTCTTTAGTTAGCACCTTCATATTTTAGTTTTAAAATTGCCATCTGTTTTGGTGTTTATGAGAAAAGAACTTTTTTGCCCCTGATAAGGGGTTTCATCTTGCGCTCCATTAATTTGACATTATTACAAAGTGGAGACGATAGAGATTAATAGCAAAAAAGCCATGTTGAGATTACTTTAAGTTTAAAATTATTAAAGTTAAAAATTTAATAATTTTACAATTAAAAAAAAGATTACTTTAATTTTGATTTTTCTTTTTTTTTTTGGTCGAAAAAGCAAGTGATATATCTATATGAAAAGAGTTAATTACTTAATAGCAACACCAAACTGTAGAACAGAACTAGCCTGTCCTAGGGGCATCAAAATCGAGTAATATATATATAACTGTAATATTATTTTTTATATATTTTAACTATAAATCAACTTAAAATTAATTCAAAACACACATAGTTTACAACTTGGTTGGTTAGAGTATTTGTTATTTTAATTTAAGGTTGAAGGTTCAAATATTTTAGCAACATTTCTTTTGTAAAAGTGAGAAAGATAGTTCCGATAATTTCTAAAAATCATGGTTAAGCAAATCTTTTTAGCAACATTTCTTTTGTAAAAGCGAGAAAGATAGTTTCGATAATTTCTAAAAATCATGATTAAGGATAATGGATTTTTTTAACTGCAAGGGTATTTGATGCACTTTTGAGAGTTCAAATCTTTTTAGCAATATTTCTTTTGTAAAAGCGAGAAGGGTAGTTTTGATAATTTCTAAAAATTAAGGTTAAGGATAATAGAGTTTTTAACCGCAGAGGTATTTGATATATTTTTATATGAACCATAAGGGCGTTTTGAAAAAACTTTTTAGACCAAAGAGGAGTATGGTGTACTTTTAATGGAGTATGATACATTTTATCCTATTATTTTTTTGTGCTAGTCTTCCAATGTTATTATTATGATAGCACTACAGATAATGAATACATATTTAGTTCTAACAGTATGTTTTTATTTTAAGTGCAAGAAGTGTCAATATCAAATTTTTAATAGTAATAGATACCCATTATCGATCTTTAGTCTCGTTCGAACTAAAAGAAAATCTCCATGATTAAAAATTTGAGTATAATTGATAATAATTACACTGCGAAATTGTGGAGCTAACTTTAATGCGGGATAATAAAAAAAATAAAATTGAAAAAGAAGTGAAAAAAGTGAGACTCCCCGAAAAGGAAAGTTGCAAAAAGTAGCAAGTAACATGAACCTCGTATGAAACGACAGATTTGATTCCGCCGAGGCCTGAATCAAACCAACGTACACGTGTCACTCACCCATCATTAACAACACATCTCCGTATCTCAACCCAAACACATACAAAACACACACGCACACACACACTACATCAACATTGCGCATTCCAAGTTCAAAGCAAGGACAAAGGTAACAAAAAGAAGGGAAAAAAAAAAAAGCGAAGGGTTTTTCAACTCCCTGGCCGACCCTTTTCGCCATAGCTGCTGAAAAGCCACATGCAAGGTGGTAAGCTAAGCTAACATTATTATTTATTATTGTTATTTGTTTACTCTATCAAACATTTTGTTGTCACATCAGGCAGTATTATTTTGTTACGTAGATGGCAGTTGACATGTCCATGTGGATATAGACACTCTGTCAGTGTATGAACATATTAATTGGACTAATCACCTCAAACTTGACAAAGCATTACTTCAATTTTTTAGCCATAATTGTTTCTTAATTTCTACGTTTTCGATTTTCATCAATGCCTTGGTGGGATTTCAGATCCCTTCTTTCTCGTGTTAAGTTCAGAGGTGTCTCTCTTTGGCAGGTTGGTTTTCTTGGTTTAATTTGAGTCTTTATTCGTTTTACCCTTCTGGGTCTTGTAAGAGCTTGTAAATTTACATGTATTGGGGTTTTCTATATGTATATAAGCACAACTCGGTAAACTAAAATCCCACTTATTGTGGGTCCGGTGAAAGGTAGGAACTTGAATTTCTGTAACGGGCTGTTCTTACTCATTTATTCCTTTTAGCTGAAGAAATTTCTTGTTGACATCTCTCTTTGGGTTTAATCATTTTGTTATATGGGACCTAATTTAATTTTATCTTTCTAGGCGTTGACATAGCATAGATTTTAATTGGAGCTGAAGATAACAGGAGACTGGAGATTATTGTGTAATGTTTCGGAATTTGTGTTTTGGTATGTGTTGGTGAATGTGGTTGAAAATAGTTTCAAAAGACGATGGATGGATCTGTGCGGCAATATCTTGTAGTTGGAATCCGATAATTGTGTCTAGAGAGAGCATTAGGATGAATTTGGTTGCTGAACTTAAACTGAAGGACATATTTCAGATGACTTTCAATCTGTTATCAAAATAAGTAGAGGTTATTGTTAGTGGATTTAAAATTTCGCATATTATGCTGGAATTCTAAAGGACGATCATTTCACACACAAAAAAAAAAAAAAAAACTTATATGCAAACTTAATTCAACCTAGCTCCATTATGCTGCCGTTTTTGTGCAGCTCAGGGCTGTTCACGATACTCAGTTCTTCAATATTTCATTGTACTTAATTACAAATGAGTTATCATTTGATGTTTGATCTTTGAAGATTATCACTGCTGCCAATGAAGATTTTTTTATGCAAACTTTATTCAACCTACCTCCATTATGCTGCTGTTCTTGTGCAGCTCAAGGTTGTTCACGACACTCAGTTCTTCAATAATTTCATTGTACTTCGTTACAAATGAGTTATGATTTGATGTTTGACCTTTGAAGATTATCACTGCTGCCAATGAATATGTTTCTTAACTTTTTTTGTCATATGCTTGTCCATTCGTGTTTTGAGTATGATGATGGTCTAAGAGCTCCATAATTTCATAGAAAAATAGTCATAAAAATGTTTCTCAATAAGATTGCAATGTGGTAACTGCTCCAGTGAGTTGTTTGATTGACCATTCTTACCCATGAAGTCATCTAAAAAAGGTAGGTTTTTGGTGTTCTCATCTAGGACGTCTCGAGTCAGAGCCTGGTGACTTCTGCTGACAACAGTGGTATTTCTTCACCCCTTTACTTCCCATTGATAAAGCGAAAGAATTGCCAGGTATTTACTTGCACATGTTCTTGATTGTTGTGGGGATTATATGAAGCTAATAGTAAATAATGTCTCTTTTTAAGTGTGCTACTACTTGCTTGTGGTTAAGTAATATGTACTAAGTCTCTCTCTCTCTCTCCCCTCTTTGTTTCACAGTGTTATTTTAGTTATCTTCTATAGGCTTCACATGTAGCTAGTGCACACCATTTCATTTGTTTCCTAGCATAGTCATTGCAATTTCTTTAGTGAATGTATCTGCACTGCACCATGAAACTTCAACTTCTTGTTACCTATTACTGATTGCCATCAATTACAATCTTCATTGCACTAATTAGAAAAATATAGAATACTGCTGGCCACTCCCTCAGGCATTCTAGATTGAGGGTTGATTTGGTTTGTGAAATGTATAGTCTGAATGCTCTACATTATATTCATGATGTATTTAATATTGACAGGGCACACTGATGGAAGCGCAGCTTGGTTCACATACTTTGAGGTCTCATGGAGTCAGCTTGGCAAGGACTCACATACATGACTGGCTGATATTGATGCTTCTTGTGGTGATAGAAGTGATTCTGAATGTTATCCATCCATTTTATCGGTTTGTTGGGAAAGATATGATGACTGACCTTAAGTATCCCTTAAAAGATAACACTGTTCCCATATTGGCTGTGCCGGTAATTATGTTAAACTTATTTATCTGGATCTGAAGAATAAGATTTTTGTTTTAGAGTTGATTGGTAATGAGATTGATACTGTCATATCTATTCAACTATAAATTCGGTTAGGTATATGCAGTTCTCTTGCCAATTGTCATTTTTCTGTTCTTCTATCTCCGCCGGAGAGACGTCTATGATCTTCATCATGCCATATTAGGTGATTATGTGCCTAAATCTGCACTCTTCAAAATTTTTCATATGCTATTATCGAACCAAAAGTTCCCAACTCAAAAGTCTTAATTGGCTTTTTCCATTAGTGCAGGGCTGCTATTCTCTGTTCTGGTAACAGGAGTAATCACTGATGCTATCAAAGATGCCGTAGGTCGGCCTCGGCCAGACTTTTTCTGGCGTTGTTTTCCAGATGGAAAGGATGTACGACTACTTTTAGGACTGAGTTCACTTTAGTTTGACAAGCTCATCTTTATTTATCACCTAATTGACGGCATCTTTATTAGAGTGCTTAATTCTTGATGGCTGTCAGGTTTATGACCAGTGGGGCAATGTAGTATGCCATGGGGATAAAAATGTCATAAGGGAGGGGCACAAGAGCTTCCCTAGTGGACATACTTCATGTAAGCTGAATATAACAGTGTAACCACATCATCTTCAACGACAAAAGTTATTGTTTATTCACTAAATTTGTTAAAATTTCTTAGAAAGAGCATTTTCTATGAAAGTAACACATCTATAGCTATATCACTGAAGTGTTTTTGTTGTTGAGATTTTAATTGTGAGGAGACATGTAATATGCAGGGTCATTTGCTGGACTGGGCTTTTTGTCAATGTATTTAGCTGGGAAGATAAAGGCATTTGACCGTAAAGGCCATGTTGCGAAATTCTGTGTTATTTTACTTCCTCTGCTTGTTGCTTGTCTTGTTGCCATTTCAAGAGTGGATGACTACTGGCACCACTGGCAGGATGTGTTTGCAGGAGGTCTAATAGGTATATTCTATTGTGACTATTGGCTGGTCAACATCAATAATAAGGCATTTAGATATTCACCATCAGTGAGTCTAAAGAAGTTCTATTTTGCAGGTCTGACTGTGGCTGCATTTTGCTATCTGCAGTTCTTCCCTCCTCCGTATCATGCAGAAGGTAAGCTGCCTTTTCTTTTGAATTTCATTATGAAATTCTCAGAATAAGTGCCCGCATGCCTGCAATTTTTAGAGATGTGGCATGCGCTAATGTAATTAGGAGGGGAGCTTATGCTTCAAACTGCATTTTTTATCTCACTAATTCTTCTGATAAACACTGTCTCCTTAGAGGGGATTTTTATGATGTGCTTTTATGAAATGTGCACCTGGATCGATCATGAGTGCCACAACCATAGGATTTTGAATTTCAAAGTAGGATCTGATTCTGAGATATGGATACTTGTAGGTTGGGCGACTTATGCATATGTTCGGGTTATGGAGGAGTTACGTGCAAGTGCACAATCAACTGCTGGTGTTGATTCAAATGATGGGCAGATGTCAGAGGCTCAAGGTAGAAACCAGCAAAACCAAAGAAATGGCGACAACTTAACAGGATTACCAGTACACGGTGATTCAATCTCAACTGTGGAAGACTTGGAATCTGGAAGAAGATAGTTGGGAGACTTCCTGGTAAAAGCTAGTTAGAGACCAGATCTTACTTCTTGCAAGAGACACATGTAATTATCCGAATAAAATACAATTCTCCTCATTGCTTTAACATTCCTTAGGTAGATCAAATGACCAGCATACTAGCTACATTCTTTCAAGGCTTACAGAAAAAGTTTATTGTTTGTTCTCTTCATAGTTCTGAATTTTTCCGGTGACTCATTTTTAAAGGTTGGGAGTCAGGCTTCCTGTATACTTGACGCCATTTTGGTCGGTCGAAGCGATAATAGCAAGGGCAAAATGTGGAGAAAGTAGTCTTCCAAGTTGAATGTTCTGGGCATGCCAGTGGACAGTTCATTCACTTCAATTGCTGGATGGAAATAGAGAACTGAACTTATCAGAATCAGTAAAAAGCTCTTCCTTGACAGTGGAGTCTGTCTTGTTTATATTGTGATGTATATACTTAACAACTCTTACTGAACACAAACTGATAAACACTCTACATTGCAGATAAGCCAATAATTGCAAATGTTCCACCTGGGAAATGTAACATATCATGAGAAGTGGTTTTGTGATAATATTTTGATTTATTAGAATCAATAAGAAAAAGTCTAATATAGAAGCTAGTTTCAGCTTTGAATGCAGAAAAACACTAAAAAAAAAAGAAAAGAATTTCTCACGTCTGCTGGAAGACGAACTACACCATCTGACGCAAAAGAAAGACGAATGTAATATTCGAGCACCAAAATTAAATTATCTAGTACAGAAAAAGACTCAAAAGAAAAGAAAATTCTAACAACAAAGTCAAATCTGAATTAAAATAGGCTTTCTTGAATTAGTCTTGGGTTGAAACAAACGAGATCTCAAGGAGTCAAACGTAAGACCTAATCCTATCCCTTGTCCATAGCCAACGCCAACACCAACACCACACCCAATTCCTAAGCCAAACACCATCCTGAGCTGGTTCCAGTGGGACCCACCAAGCCCTACTCCACCAACCACGCCCCATCCCAACCCGACACCGCACCCGACTCCGGCACCGGCTCCAGGACCCTCAAGTGCTTCCTCCAGCTTCTGCTTGTTTTCTTGCAGAAATTCCGTGACTGATAAGTGCTTATCTCCATGCCTTCTCCTCTTCGTGTTGATTCCTTTCCATTTCCATAGAGAGTTGTCTTCTGACCTGTAAAAGCCGTTGACGTGGATGTGATTCGTCTCTTCCATTGTTTCTTAGTTTTTGTTGGTGTTACAAATCTCGAATTGGCAAAAAGTTTATTTTATACCACAAACGTGTAAAATTAATTTGCAGAAAATGCCGAAAATCTCCCCTTTATTTTACGTTTATTTCAAATACCTCCTATCTTCTATTGTAAATTGCGTGACCTCCCCTCAATTTTATTATATTTGTGTGTACACCTTTCATCTTAAAGTTTCACTACAAGAATAGACCTTTCATCTTCGGTGGGATGCATATATATATATATATATATATATATATATATATGAGAAAATTAATCATTTATCCAGAACTTAATGGACCAAAATTACTTTCAACCACAAATGTCAACTAGTTGACTTGAATGCTATAGCAATAGCTTCGTGTAGGATGGTTAGAAATAGGATTTTTTTTTCTTTGGCCCACTTTTCTAAAACCATTGCAAAACTAATTCACTTTTCAAATCGTTTTAAGAAATGGCCTAAACGAATTTTAGGTATTTGTCAAAGAATTCAGGGAATTCGTTTAAGATTTTTTTTTTGGATTTTTGAGATTCTCCGCCACAAAGTGATAACGTGGCAAAGAAAAAATTATGGGGATTCTTGAACGAATTCTAGGAATTTTTAGATGAATTCTAGGAATTCTTCAAAGAATTTTGGGAATTCTTAACAAATTTTAGGGGTTCTTGATTTCCTAAAAATTGAAATTAAAATTCAAAAACTAATATTCAAATCTTACTATTAATCCAAATATTTGAATATATATAGACAATAATTAACATATCACATAATTTTAACAAATTAAGAATTGAATGATTAATCATAATAAAAAATTAAAGTCCTAAATCCATATTAATCATATCTCTATTTCATTAATTTTCTAATATAAAAAAGTTACTATTAATATTCATAATCGATAAATTCATACTGACAAACAAAAATACTTAATCATAAGACTACATCAATTTCTTTAAATCTAAATATTAAAATATTCATATTAATAAAAAAAATCTACATAAATTTCCTTAATTTTTCTATAATTTTATGGTCAATAGGAATTTATGACCTAAAGAAATTTATGTAGTTTTGTGATTAAACATGTTTTATTTGTTAATATGAATTTATCAATGGGTTTAGGATTTTAATTTTTTTATGATTAATCATTTAATTCTTAATTTGTTAAAATTAAGTGATATATTAATTATTCTGCATATATATTTAAATTATTTGTATTAATAGTAAGATTTGAATATCAAGAAATGAAGAAATTTATAAATATTTAATAGAATTTTATTTGAATATTATATTTTAAAAAAATAATATAGTTTTTTTACTAGTATGAATTTTAATATTAATTTTTAGAAAATAGAAGACTCCCGAAATTCCTTAAGAATTCCCAGAATTCGTTAAAAAATTCCCATAATTCATTTTCCGCCATGATGTCACTTCATGGCAGAAAATCTCAAAAACCCCAAAAAAGCCTTAAATGAATTCCCAAAATTCTTTGACGAATTACCAGAATTCATTTAGGTTATTTTTTAAAATGATTTAAAAAGTTGGTTAATTTTGCAATGACTTTGGAAAAGTAGGCCGAAAAAAAAAAAATCCGTTAGAAATACCGTTTACAGAAATTGAAGGTCCAATTTTGCTACGGAATACATCAGTAGCTCTTTGGTAATAAAATAAAGAGTAATTAATAACACAACTAGTTCTTTGTTCTGATCAGGTTTGCCAACTAACTCACTATTTTTCAAATGTGACATTTTAGTCTTGATTTAACACCTTAGTATTACATTAAGCCCATAAAACAGAATCTATCAAATAACCATTGGAAATATCACCTTGGAGAAAACGAACATGTGATAGTCGTGTGACATTTGTATATATATTTGCAGAGAGTTTGCTTTAGAGACGAAGCGAGATTACAACATGTTAGATTGGAGGACATGTACGACGTTTAATCGATAAATACGACAAAAAGAAATAACTATCAATATTATTAATCTCAAAATAAAAGAGATGGCGTCCTTGTGAATCATAGAACAAAGCGTTGAATAATTTAAGTGCTTAACATTCACGAGACAAGATTTGATCACAAAAAACAATTCTACTTTCGTTATATAGTACAAGATATGTATGCAAGTAGTGCTGCAATGGCGTGCCCATTTACACCATCCATGCCCTTCCTCACATGGTAAACTTGAGTTTCTAGCCATGATTTCATGAATAGAAAATTAGATCCGCATAGGAATGGCGAATTTCTTTCTTTGCAAGTGGCCTGTGGGCTTATTCCACTAAGTTCAACACAATGTTAAAATTAATTTTTGTTTTTATTTTATATTTAATTTTTATGTTCTATTTTTCTAACTTTTTGTTTTAATTTTTTGATATAAAACATTAAATATTAATTTTAAAAGTATATTTTTAGTGGTTCGACAAAAAATCTCATTTCCACGAATATAGAAATGACTCGTTCCTATGTGTTTACTCATAAATGACTATTCCTACGTTCGTGCGAATGAAATTTTCTCGAGAATGGGTTTCCTTAATTTCATTACTTCATACCAATTATGAGATTTAGGAATATAAATCCATTCCCAACCCATTTTTGTCTAACGATTGCCACCTTAGAGTTGCGCCAATGGATCCATATCCTTTGTCGCATGCCAACTGGAATTTCTAGCCATGAATAGAAATTATTAAATCCTCAAAAGAACGGAGTATTTCTTTCTTTGCAAGTGAGCTAAGACGACTTTCAAAGATGAAGAACTTGCTGCCCGTGGGCTCATTCCACGAAGTTCAATAATGTGCACGAGTCTTTTGACCAAAACAATAACAATGATGATAATAATAAAATAATAACAACACGAATGGTTTTATGAATTATGAAGTCGTAAAATATATGCTGCTATATCCGACTTTCTTGACCAAAACCCACTCTCTTCCCACCTGAACCTGAGAACTCTCTTCCCACCTGAACCTGAGAACTCCTATATAAAGCCTTGTGCTATTCAGTAGTTTTCTTCACCAACCACCTATTCTTCCTCCTCCTCTCTCTCACACACTCATGCACACATAAAAAACACCCAAACACAAAAAAAAAAAAAAAATGGGATTAAAGCTGCTTAACCCCTTCAATGGCAGCTTAAAGGGGTACTGGAGGAGAAAAAGATCATACCAACGTGTAGATGGTAGAAGGACTATGAGAGTAATGAAGTTCGGAGCAACTACAAAGAGGTCATGGAGGTTCAGAATCGTTCCTAAACTACGCTTGAAGATGGTGTCACCTGTTAAGTTGTGGAGTAAATTGAAGAATGGTTACATGAATAAGATGCTCAGCTTGGGAGGCAACGCAGGGCAGTTGAGTAATGGGAATCTTTTTGGTGGAAAAAGAATTCCTAAAGATCGCCAAGTTGTTGCTAAATATTCCAACACTGAGTTTGAGAACAGGTTGATTTATGAGATCTACAAGTCTTTGGTGGTCTCCATGGAGTTGTATAATCGTTAATGTACGCACCTGTAAAACAGGTGCTGATATATATGTTGATATGTTTCAAGAATTGTGAATGCAAACTCAGTGCTGAATTTTTGTAATTTATTTGTTTGTTTATTTATTTTTTGTAATATAAATAAATAAATAAATATATATATATATATATATATATATATATTGGGGTCGCAAATGGATAATTTTGTCTCATTTCCTATAATTTTCTATTTTATTTAGACATGGTCAATATGTAGTTTTTTCCTTGGGTTCTCCATGAAAGCATCCAATTAGACTTTGTACCTAGAGCATCAAATTTACTTCCTCATCATATATATACACACAAGTATTGTGCTTAATTTGGATTAGTTGAATCTCAATTCTTATATATATGAGCTAGCTATCTACTGTTATCATACGTATTAGAGTGAAATCCTTTCGCACATTGGCAATAAGTAAATGACAAGATACTGTGGTGCTGTCCTCCATGTAGCAGTGATGGATACATCATGGCACCGACAAGAGTTATAATCTCTAGTTGGCAAAGAGGTTATAGTTCACTGTTAATATCTTTCATTTGAGATTTATAAGTTTAGAATCTGAATTATTAATTGGAATAAGTGAGGAATCACTATAAATTCTTTTTGAAAAAAGAGAAAAATTCTCTAGTGGCTCTGAATGTTTTAAAACATATAAATATATCTATTTTAATTTTTTTTTCTTTTTTGATGAATTAGTCCTTTTTTTTTTAAATTCATGAAACCTTATTTTTAAATATTAATTCATTAGCAATTAAATCTCCGAACTAATAACAATGTAAGTTTTAATGTAGTACTCAGGGGTTTGACTAGATTATTCTTGTGCTGCCAAATTAACGGTCAAATTTTCGTGCTTGCATAGGGTAAATTTCACAAATAATCCATATTATTTATAAAAAGTATTAATTTGGCCCCTATTATTTTAAAAATGACCTATTTGTCGGGGGATTTCAAATGGACCTAATCTCCAATTGGTACTTTTTTCTTTGTTTTTATAAGGATAACTCCTTGGATATTGTTTCTTTTCAAGATGAAGCATCATCCTATTGCTTCAAAGTGGCTAATTTAATCTCCTAATGTTAGTCAAAATGACCCAATTGATCCCTATTTTAACCTTAAAAATTAAATGATAATGTGATGTTCACATGATGACCAACTAATGAAGGAAAAAGTTGACACTTTTTTGTAAACATTAAAAGCTAGACAGGTTATTTTTCTAATAATAGAGACCAAATTAATTTTTTTAAATAAATATTGAAGATCAAGTAGGTTAATACTATTAAAACAATATGAATCAAACTGATACGAATAGCGTAACAGGGATCATTTGAATTCTCCTTTCTCCCTACTTGATACGTATTCAAAGTTAAAAGAGCTGCAAGTCTAACAAGGTTTGCTACCGGGCTATTAACAAGGTTTGCTACTCAATTTCTCAGTTGTAGCTTGGAGGCTTATCAACAACGAATTTACTTCCATCTTCCACCTGTTGTTTCTTTATTCCTTGTATCTTCTAGAACTAGAATATATGGTCAACTTTTTGCAAAACATCATTATATTGTATACAATTATCATATCTTATCGGACGTAATTAATGAAGTAATCACATTAAAGAAAAACCTCGTTCCTATGTTTGCATTCAGAGTAATTACACGCAACCCATAAAAAATAGTTAGATCCAGACAGAACGGAGAAATTCTTTTCTCTTATTTTAAAAGTAGCTGAGAATTTCAAAGATATGAATCTCTGGGCATTTTCAACGAAATCCATATGATGCATGCATGCCTGTGAATTTTATTATACTAATCCGGCTTTGTTGACCAAATACTCTTTCTTTGTTACCCTTCATGTAAATTCAACATATAAATACACAAGTCTTCTCTGCCTCTTCCATCACCAAGACTGCAATAAACTCTCTCTACTCCTCGCTCGTTAATTCATTTCTTCTCTTGCGCGATCTCGCTCTTGTTCTCTCTCTTTGATAGCACAAAAATTAAAGTTATGGAGGCGTTTAGGCCATTGAATGGTAGCTGAAAGAGGTACTGGAGAAGGAGGAGAAGATCATACCAGCGCCTCGACACCGCGAACCGGAGGAATATAAGGGTGATTAGGTTCGGAGGAACTGCAAAGAGGTCATGGAGGATCAGAATAATTCCCAAGTTGCGCATGAAGATTTTTGTCTCACCAGTGAAGCTATGGACCAAGTTCAAGAATGGCTATATGAACATGTTGCTTAACTTCGCTGGCAATATAAGCTACTTGACTAATGGTAATAATGCTCTTGGTGGGAAAAGAATCCCTAAAGCTCGCAATGCCCCAATGAAATACTCCAAAACTGAGTTTGAGAACAGGTTGATTTATGAGATATACAAGACTTTGGTGCCTTCTATGGAGTTGTATAATCTTTAAAGCGGAGAATTTTCATGCAAATTCAAGCTGTCGCTGTCCAATTTTCTTAATTAATTAAATTATTTATTTATGTAACTAGTGGAAAAATCAGATGTAAAAATACACGTCTGATTATGTTCGTAGAGTCACTTCTTTTGATTTATGTGCAGATGTAGGAGATGAAAATCTTGTAACTTTTTGTTCTTTGGGGAAAAGTATAAATTTTGAATGTTTGTTAATTGCGTTTCAACTTCTCTTCTTATTTGTTAACTTGATAAATAAATAAAATAAACTCTTCTCTAAAAATCTAAACTTTTAAAATAGTATCGAATAAAAAAAAACTACCAAAATAATCATAATTTAAATATCGTTACACGCATTCATTTGTTCAAGCATAAGAACTTTCAAATGAGGTGATTATTTAAAATTATTTATTACATTCCTAGCAAAAAAGTTACTCAATACTTTTTTTCAGAGAATCGTCATCTTATACTAAAGATTGTTTGTTCCTTCTTGTGCTATAGTCTTGACCTTGAGAAGCTTGAAATGTATTCATAAAAGCAAAGACTAAAGAGGATTCTAGCAAGCTTCCTCGTAGAGAACACAAATGAAGTGGCCTCCTTGATTATTAATTAGGGTTGTTCGACAAATTTAGTTATTAGGGTAATTAATGTCTGTTTGAGTCGCTAATAATTATTTAATTAACTGATAGCTGTTGTATTTTAGCTGTTAAGCAATAGCTGTTTAACTAGCGGATTGAATAAAATTTGTTTGGTAAAAGTAACTGTTAGATTAGTTGATAAATGTAAAATAATGTAAAAGGATATTGATATTATGTTATTATTATTATTGTTATTGTAATAGGAATAAGATAATATATTTCATAATTAGATATTTATTTTTATAATCATATTTTAATATATTAAAATATAACTAATTTTTTGATAAAATATTTGTTCAATATTATAAAAATTAATTTTAATAGATTCAAGATTATTTTGTCAAAAAAAATACTAATAAAACTTTTGCTTTTAGTAATGTTGATACATAGAATTTGAAATTTATTTAGTATTATTTCTTATTTATATTTGTGAAAAATATAAAAATATAGAGAGAGATCGGAGAAAGAACAGAAAAACCAAAAAAATTCAAAAAGGGTAGAATTGCCAAAAAAACATGAAAAGCTAAAAATCTCCTTAAAGGCTAAAATTTTTAGCTTTTGAGAAACGTTAAAAGTTACTTAAAAAATTACTTGAAACGCTAGTTTACCAAATAGTAATAATTTAAAAAATAATGTTTTGACTGGTCAAAACACTAAAAGTTATTTAAAAATTTGTTACCAAACATGCACTTGGTCCATCCTCCAACGCAAACTTTTAAAAAAAAAATGATACATAAATAATTACTAAGCATGTGCTTTAATTTGGAGCACAACTAGTTGTGTCTACTTAATTAATTAAACCCGACTAATCTACACACATTTTGTTCCGTTCCGTCTGTTCTGAAAAAATAAAAAAGAAAAAGCACGCGTATGTTTCGTAGATTTGACTACCCATACCTCAAAGGAACGAGTCCATTCTTCCGGGTTTTGGGTATTGTGAATTTAATTTTGGCCTTTCTTGTGCAACTTAAGTTCAAGTTTTTAGAGCTCTTTGGCTCTGCTTATTTTGCAGCTTATAAGCTCTTTAGAGAAAGTACTTTTTACATGCTTTTTATTATTGTAGCTTATAAGCCCCAAAATGAGCTTAGCCCAACAAGCTGTATTCTACTAGCTATAAACTTGGACCTTAAATTCTTGGCCCAATCCCGATACGGGCCGGAAAACTGGAGGCCCATTTCCTATGGCTAAACGATTATTCTACTTTTTATCTCATTATGTATTTGGTCCGTTTTGTTCCTCACATCATTTAAAATAAATAAACCAGATATTGTAAGAAATGATACCAGCCAAAAAAGAATTACGAGAAAGCGCTACATCTTTTAGTTTTGTCCCTTGAAAGTATGTGATATGGTTTCTATATATCGACCATTTGCAAATTGTAATACCATGAAATGAAAATTATTTTACTTAATAATATGTTAAAAATAATAATATTATTGAACAGATAAGAGAGTGTGCTTACTTCAATGAGTATAGGGAAATTATGAGAGCCTTTTTGCACCGTAACAAAGTTCGATATACTTTTAAAGGATTACAAGAGGGTCTATAATAATAATTTATCCTTTTTTTTTAAGTAGGTACGAGATGATCCAAATTGCTCATGTAATGAATGAATCAATCGCCAACATTCATTTTAAAATTTTCATTTTACTCCTCTTTATCTTTTCACTTTTTGTTCTCTGTGTTTTTTTCTTTATTTCTCTTGATTTAAACCATATGACATGAATGATTAAAATTTTATTTCTTAATTTCCAAAGTCAAATGCGCCAAATAAGGACCACTCAACGTTTCTTGAATAAGATAAAAAAAGTTTTAATATATTTTACCTTCTACAAATATATATAGATCTATATATTTCATATACTTTATTTACCTTCAATTCTTATCATATAGAGAGCGATGTGCCATCCCCCATGATATCGATCGAATCAGCAACGTAACACGTTGTCAGTGGCCAGTTTAAGGTATCAATATCATGCTCAGAAGGAATTATATGGATTTAAGATATTATGACATACCAACCATAAAAATTAATAAACTTTAGCGTTTTATTTTTTGAAAATGGATATTTGTTTTTTTTTTTTTTTTGGTTGTTCAGGTGTTGGGCCCACAGGAAACCCACGTTGGTTGCGACATATAACAACGTACAACGCAGGTATGTTTTTTGATTTTGAGAAAAGCAGCACAAGTACAAGTTACTAGCTAGAGGGCCATGAAGTTTGTTAGAGTTGTGATATGGAAGCAACTATATATATATACAAACCGATATTATTAGATGCTTACATGGAATCGCTTAGCAACCATTTGTTTACCCAAATCATGATTGACTTGACAAAACCTTTCAGCTGGACTTTGACACCATCTTTGCTAGTTCTCACCTCATCATACGTGCATCCCACGCTATGCTATAAGCAATGTCACCTAATTTTCATATATTTTCTTCTTACTGAAAATTCATTTTGGATAGGACCACATTGAATTTATTTTTAGATTATAAATCTCATGTTAAAACGGTGCGGTGCATCCTAATATACGGTTTAAGTTAATTACGAGTTCGGTAATATTTGTAAAATGATAATGTATAAATTTGAGTTTAAAATCTTTAATCACGACAAATTATATCACTTGACTGCTTTTTTGTCTAACCTTGAGCAATTTTGGAAAGACTTTGCTAAGAGTAATGTGAGGTGTCAAATTTGTTTCATTGGTGCATAATTAAGATATGGCCAATTGACCATAATCTATTGCCAAGTTCCTTTTGGTGGTATCCCATGGTGACTTTGAGGGAGTAAATATATTATTTATGTATATAAAACTTCTGTCTTTTCAAGGATTTTGAGAAATTAGCTGATCTTAATTTGGGGGTGTAGTTGTCAATTCAACTATTGCATAAATTGTGTGTGTATTTTTCTTGTTTCGGTACTTCTCGTTTATAAATTTCTAAAGATTCATGACTAAATTCGGACAGAACCCGAAATATAAAAGTGCAAGTTAGTTCTATGCACCTATTGCAAACTGACAAAGCAGTTCCTAAAATCCAAAACATATGAATGAAGACGTACAAGAAATATATTAGAAATAGATACTTATATAAAAAACATCTTCAATTATGAAGGAGTATTTAATGTAGACTGAACTATCCAAATAAAGAGAACTACTTTCAACTAATTAAGGTCCTGTTTAGATTGACTTTTTTTCAAGAAAAAAAAAAAATTTTCTTGAAAAAATTATATTAAATTTGCAATAATTATTCAGTTTGTATTCCAAAAAAGTTAAAACTCTTAAAAAAACTCAAATACAGTTTTTTTTTAGAAATCAAAATTTTTAGTTTCTAAAAAAAAAGTTATTTTTCAAAAGTTGTTAAAAGAAGCACTTTTGAAAAAAGTCAATTCAAACGGGTCCTAATTCTTGTACAGAAAGCAAAACAAAATTTTTTGGCACTATTCCTTGGCGTAACCAAACAATTCATTTTTCTTAATTCTTTGATAATTTCGTTTTGATAAATTGGTTTATCAAAATTTTATTTAATACTGAAATAAATAAGCCACAAAATTCAACTCAAGTGAGTGAGAAACCTCCTGTCATACTGTTAGGCGCTGTTGCCAACGGTTTCATACCCACCCATCGACCCCTCACGCATTCTACCCGCCAAAAATTGAAAACCCACTTTTTCAAGCAAAGTACGCAACCTCCTGCCAATCATATATTTCCACGTGTACAAACCTTTTTAGCTGAGCGAGTAGATTTTAGTCCTCATATTTCTACTGTGACCCCCGCAGCATTCTGGTCTTTATAAATCCCCCGCGCGTGTCATCTCTCTCTTCACAACTTCCTCATTTCTTCTGAACGAAGATATCATCAACTCAACACCGAAATGCAGAACGAATCTGCTTCTTCGAACCACAAGCTCCACAGCACCGCCACCGCCGCGGCGGAGTATTCAGACGCAGCCACGATCTCCGCCGCAGACGAAAATTCATCCTTCGTCGATAACTTCACTCTCAGTGATCCGTTCCTATCTCCTACGCCTCCGAACCACCACGCCTCCGCCTCCGCCTCCTCATTTTACTCCTCGTTCTTCTCTCAGCCTTCAACGAGCCCTACTGAAACCTCCTTTGATGATCTTGAAGGCATCGCCATCGAGCGCCGCCTCCACCAGGCGAGCTACCTCCTTGAGTACCAGCAACTCTACAACCGCTACACTCTCTGCCTCGCTCAACTCCAGGAATCTCTGAAAGAGCTCGATGCTCTCCGCCATGAGAACAACGCGCTCCGCCTTGCCAACGCCGATTTAGCTCACCGTCTCAGCCTCCTTTCTCAAGCCACTATCCAGAACTGTCTCCTCTCTGACTTCAGCCGCCTCGGCATTGGCAACAGCCACGTCGCCGCCTCCGAACCTCCACCTCGGATGGCTATAACCCCACCGCCGAGCGTGGTCGGCAATCACAACCGCCTCGAGCGGCGAAATATGGAACGCTCCTCTCTTCCGAAGAGCATTTCTGTTCGCTCCAGCGGCTATCTCAAGCTGAAACCTAACAGCGAAAGCGGTCCCAGTCATAACTCGTCTCGCCGCCGAGTCAAAAGCTCGCACTCCGATTCGGTTAGCAAATGCAATTACTCTTCCTTTTCCTTTAATATGTTTTATATTTTTCGTTAAATCTCAGCCATAAATTTTTTCACCATATCTAATTTTTCTTTTCCAATCAAATTTGCATTTTTACCATTAGCACGTGAACAATTGACATGTACAGCTAATTTGCTTAATTTCTTTTTCTATATTTTTTTTATTTAACAATAAAATTAGTTAATTTGGGAGGTTTTGATTGTGTCTGTGATGTGATGCAGCAAAAAGTGTGTATACCTGACGGGAAGAGTGAGCAGGAAGCATTAGAATTCGAAGTATACAACCAAGGAATGCAGAAAACGGAGCTATGCAACAAATGGCAACAGACCAGCGCGTGTCCGTACGGAGACAACTGCCAATTCGCGCACGGCATCAATGAGCTGCGCCCTGTGATACGCCACCCGCGCTACAAGACGGAGGCATGCCGCATGGTCCTCGCCGGCGACGTTTGTCCCTACGGCCACCGCTGCCATTTCCGCCACTCCCTTACGCATCAAGAGCGCCTCATTGCTTATTGGGCCCGTGATTCATTCGTGCATTGACTAAAAGTGAATTTTTTTTCGAATATATTTGATTTTTATAAACTTGTTTTATATGTATATAATATATATATATATATATATATATATATATATATATATATATATGATTGTTATGTTAGTTGATTACATGATGAGATGAGAGTCTGAAAATACACTCTAAGATGTTAATCGGAATAGATTGAGCATGGAAATTTGCTTTTTCAAATATTCAGTTTCGTGCATGTTTCCCCCAAGTATAGCGCATATTAGCCTACACTAAGAGCTAGCTAATGATGTCGCCTTCATAGGTTTTTGTAAAATAAAAAATTTTAAGTTTGAACTAGCGTCTTGGCATTACAAATATTAGCTTAGATGATTGTTCAATTTAGAGTCTATGTATATGTGTTGCTCGATCCACCATGGACTCTGATGATTTCAATGTAATCCAATTTAACATGAGTTTTTCTTTTCCAAAAATAGAAACTAATGTGACTCTGTTTAATTTAAATGTGAGATTCCGGTCGTTGAATTGCGAGCTTTTTTACATGGAGTTTTGGATAAAAGTGCTATTGAATAAAAGTCGTTAATTGTTCGGACTTATATTTTAGAAGTTGAGCTTTGAATTGCTTTGAAAGCAATCTTGGACTTTAAAAAATTTAGGATAGTATTTTTAAGAAAAATGAAGAAAAACCATTTGGAGTTTCTAGTTTTTTCAACTTTTCTTACCTTCGGCTTTTGTATGAAAACACTTTTAAAAATGAGCTAAATAGGTTGATTTCAGCTGGACTTACGGAACTTTTTAAGTGTTTAGAAATTGAACCTAACAAACTCCATCTCTTGTTGTTATCCATGTTATACAAGAAGTACGGGCAGATTTTGATCCAGTGAATAGTGATCAACAATTACCGGTCTGTACTTTATACTAAAAGGAAAAAATGCTTTTAAACTAAAATATATTTTACCTATTAGGCGTTCAACAAGTGAGCAAACACTAATGGGAAAAGGCATATAAGTGAAGAAAATTAGTGACAAAGAAACAATAGCTAAATAGAGACGAAAAATAGAACTGTCCCAATTTAATGAAGGATTAACGATGTTATTACTCCCTGAAAGCTCGTACATATGTTGGTTGAATGTTCATCATAGTTCACTGATGATGCCAGTTTTAATATGGAAGAAGATTGTGTGGGACATAATTTATTTTATTTATATTTTCATATAATTAAGTATACCTTGGCAACCGCAGTTTGTTGGATACTTGGACGATGTTGGATGCATGTCAAAACTTATTTTCAAGTTTACGTTATCAGAGTGTCTTTGCAAAATGATGAGTTCGTGAATTCCTTTGCCAAATCACAAGAATGAGTTGGATGAATCACGGAAAGTTCCTAAAGTTTAGAGAAAATCATATAGTTTTTTAAGTGTTTCACAAACCACCAAGTTTCTCTCATATGAATTATTATCTCAAGAAAAATTTCAATCATTAATGTATATATTATACCCTCTATACTATTTTGAGAATTTCACATTCCAAAAAAGAAAAAAGGTGGATAATATGGAAGAGAGGAAAAGAGTTTTGAAAATAATAGGTAGCGTGAAAGGAAAAAGGTATCTTGGAAAAAACTGTTTTATCATTAACAAAACTAGCATTCTTATATGGGTACACCAGCACCTAACATTTTTCTTGATCATTAACAAAACTAGCATTTTCTTCTGTATTTTGTATGGGTTTCTTTATTTTTAATAACAGACAAAGAATCTATTTATGAATGAATTTTATTCTAAACATTAATTGTTGCTGCGCCCCCCCCCCCCTCTCTGCGCGGGGGATTTTTGAATCCCAAAATACAAATTACTATGTATATAAATAATGATAATAGATAATAAATTATAAATAAATAATAAAATAATACATAATGATATTATTAAATGCTGAGATGACAACTCTCAAAATGCTTAAATGTGAAAAGCTTTTATATATGCCATAGATACTTTGTAAAGAATTTTTTTTTTCAAAAAAAAAAAAAGGATATCTTTAGTGCCCCATGGAAAAGTTCTCTCAATTTTATGATTTTTCTTTTTTTGAAAAAAAGATTTTTACTGACTAGCTACTGAATTGTTCTCTGGATTTTGTTTTCAACTCACGAAGATGGTTTTATTTCTTCAAGGCCAGGTTAGAATAGTTTAGGGGAGGATAAGAAGGAAAAATCTTGCTACTAGTAGAGCTAAGCACGGGATGCGGGATATTTGTACTAGATCGAAATCTAGTACCAAACTATCCCATACCATATTGACCCATACCGATTATTTTTTAGTATCCCATACCAAAGCATCTTGGATTTCAAATTTCGGGATGGGATAGGGATATACCTTTTTCCTCATCCCATCCTGTCCTTGATATATATATGTTTGCACGTCAAACATGTCCCCTTTCTCTTCCTCTTTAATCCTTCTCGTCAAACATCAATACATCCTTATTCTCCAATCTTGATATCAATCGTAACTTTTGGTCTTTCATATCTCTATTTTAAGTTTGTTAATTATATCTTCTTTTGTTCTTTCTGCGAAGGTACATATTCATGGAAGATAAATACTTCCCTTTATATGTGTCTCTTGAAAGAGTGAATCAACTCATAATTCTTTTGAAAATTCCAAATTAAATCTGTATTTTTATCTTAAAACGAAGGGAAAAGCTACGAAATTAAGCTCTTTCTGCTATACTCTACTTGAACAAGGAAAAGGTCATTGTTATAGGTGTTTCTCTAGTATTCTGTAAAACTAAAGCTTTTTGCAACAGTCTTATTTAACTTTAATCAATATCTATTAATTAATCAATTACTGATCATGAAATTATTTTTTTTTGCAACAGTTTTTGTTTGTTGTGATTCAATTTCAACATTTTAAAATGTTGGTACTTATTTACAAAAAAAAAAATTATTGAGAACTTACAATGAGATTGAATGCAGCGATTTTTTTAGCCCTTTTGTAATATTTTAAAATTGTTGTGAAAAACAAATATTGCGGTAGGAGAAATAGACATGCTTATTATATTATATATGCTATGCCAAAAGCAATTAATTGTTGATCAAGAAGGTGTGATCATAATTTAATGATGTTTACCTGTCTCATATATGCACTTCTTTATATTCTTAATTGTCTCTAACTAACAATTTAACAAAACCTATCTGTGAGATAAAACCCAAATTAATGCCCTTGTCCAGTTTTCCCCCTTTTCTTCTTAATTTATTTATTTATATTTTTTATATAATGGCTCATACCAATGTGTATAGAACATAATAAAAGGCATCATAACTTGAAAAATCAGTTGAGTTTTGCCTTAAAATTCATCAACCAATCATCTCAATGCATAACTTTATGCCCATGCCGCCTTTGACGCCGCCATGTAACAACAATCAGGTAGTGTATTAAAATTACACCGTGTAAAATATTCATGTTTAATACATATTTTACATTTTCTAATTGGCTTACAGTTTTGTGTATGATTTGAAGGATTTTGGGGACAGACAATCTCATTTCCAGAGTTTGCTGAAGCAAAACATGCTTGCATTTTGGAGAAAACAAATGCTTGAAATTCGCAATGCTTCAGGTGCAATTTATATTTTATTTCCAGTTTAATTAATATTTGAGAGTAAAATACAATAGTATTAGATTCATTTTCAACTTATCCAACTACAGCTCATTTTTGGAGCTACAACTAATTAATTTCTTATTTATAGTTCAAGTTTTCACGTACAACATCAGATTTCCGGAAACATACATGTTATCATAGGAAGATCTGGAGTGTAAATATTTTAACATCTTCCCTTCATGACTTTTCCTTTTATGCAGACTTTAAGAGTCAAAATCAAATACCTCTTGTGAGGATCAAGAAGATAATGAAGTCAGATGAAGATGTGAAGGTTCAATTCGTTTATTTTCTTTTGTTTTCTGTTCTTATCAATCCAATATGAGAACTCATGAATTATTCAGAGGGTGCAAGCAGAAATTTTGCTTTTGTCTTTTTATGATTTTATATTCTATAGCCTGAAAGATACAGAAATAGATTAATGATCAGTGATATGCCAGAATTTATTAAAATCTTGAAGTAGCAATTCCTCATTATATCCAGCAATTTTACAAATACTCATTTTCTGAAAATCCAAATTGGATTTTTTCCCCCCATTCCGGCTACCTTATAAATGCTTGAGAATGACATACGATCACCAGTTTGTTAAAGATTTAATGAGATTTAAAAAATGCAATGTTGTAATTTATTACCGGAATTAATAGTTGGTGACATGTGGTCATTAATTAATTAAATTTTGGGAATCTGTTAATAACGTAATAAAAAGATTTTTTGGTGAGATATAGAGGGAAGACAACTACATCTTCACTAACTACTATCTATTCTTATGTATCTACAGATGATTAGTGCAGATACTCCCATTTTGTTTGCTAAAGCTTGTGAGATTTTCATACTCGAGCTATCTCTTCGTGCTTGGTTACACACCGAAGAAAATAAACGTCGAACTTTACAACGTTATGATGTTGCAAGGGCAATACGGGATGAGGAGCTTTTGGATTTTCTAATTGACATTGTTCCACTGGAGAGCCACCAGCAGGTTACCTCACCTGTCCATTCTTTTGATCTCTTTTAAGGGTTTGTCTGAATTAGCTCTTTTAAAGTGTTTTTCTTAATAATCTTTTAAAAAAGTACTTCCTTAAGAAATTAAAATTTTTGATTTTAGAAAAAAATTATATTTGAGTTTCCTTTAGAAATTTCAGTTTTTTTGAAAAGTTAAATCAAATAATTACTGAAAAAAAATACTTTCCTTAAGAAAAAAAAGTGTTTACATAAATATATATACATATATATATATATAGAAAGTGTTTATATATATATATATATATATATAAAGTGTTTATATATATGTATATATATATGTGGTTGTGTATATATATATATAGCATTCTTGCCCCTTAATTTTGCATTACGTGAAGAACTAAATAATAGGAAAAGTTTTTTTCAGGAGGAAATGATAGCAAATTCAGAAGCGACTGATCATCAGCCTGCTTTTCCAATGAATTTGAATAACATGAACCTGGTGAGTGATCAATAACATGAATATTTTTGCTGACATTAATTAATTAGTTATATATAGTGTTCAGTCAGATGGACTTAGTTCTGTTAATTGAATTCTTCACTAATGTTGTCCAGTGTAATTTCTGTTTCTCCAAGGCATTTTTTCATGGTGATCCAAGAAACGCCTCAATACCAATTGTTTCCACCATCGGAGCTGTTAGACCCAAGTATGATCCTGGTTTCTTGGTGAGAAAATTTTATTTTCGTAAACTGATTTCAACACACACACACACACACATATATATAAGGACTCATTTGGATGGTCTTTTTCTAATGACGTTTTTTTTTTCATAAAATTTTTTAAAAAGGTAATGTTTGAAAAGCTCAAATTTCTAACTTTTCAAAAACAGTGAAATTAGAGTTTCCTTTTTTTTTAAAAAAAGGGATCAAATATAAGAATTTATTACAAAAAAAGATATATTTTTCTTTTCTATAAAAGAAAACTGATCCAACTGGACCCGAAACCTGTTCATAAAATGCAAACTTTCCAATCAATTATTTGAGTTATCATTTGGAAAACTTGAGTTATTGATCCGATCTTCATTTATTTTCTTGTAGTGAGTGCTGCAGACTCTTTGAGAAGGCTTCAAGGTTGAGAGACAATAATCAATAGGAATAGAACCTTGAAAGCCGTTTGATCTTGTCTAGATCTCTTTTTTAATCTTTTATTTTCCTTAATAATGAGATATTTTGCAATGCATTGCATTTGCTTGGAACATGCAGAGTGTGGTGAATTGATGATGACCTATATCTATTATCATTCATGTAAACATGGAGATATATAGTATATTGCTTGCTGCTTTCTTTATGTTTTTGCAAAATTATAGGGTTTATCATTCTTTTTGATTGGTTTCAACGATGTTAGGAGGATGTTTCTTGCTCCATCGAACATTAATTTTCTTTTATATCACATATATAGACCGTAGATTATTTTTCAACTTGTCTTAATTGTTAAAATCATATTTATCATTAAGCTCTCAAACCATATAATTTCTGCAAGTTCTTATCAAGTCAGATATAAGTTTTTTAGTGACTATTACGGTCTAATTGCATAATTGTTTCTTTCTAAATGTCCTATATATCTTAATGTCCTCGATCAAGACAGAAAGCGCATATTATATATTGCAATTTGCATAACATATTTATGGTTATATTCGACCCAACTGAAACATACCATGCCCTGGGACAAGCTCTACCTGAGTCATGCATCAACTAGGTCAGGTTTCAGAATCTCACCTATGCAACATAACGATAATCGAGATTGAACTCGAGATTTCTGAGTCAAAACCTTAATTAGTCAATAAAAGACTTCAACTTAGATTGAACTTTATATGTAATCTGATTAATCCAAACACTCATAATTGGATCATCATCTTCAAGATTCATTCAACATACATACTAGGTATGCACTACACGTGTTGATAATTCTTACATTATCACCATCTAATGTGATAAAACTTAATTTGGATTGAAAATGTCACGCCCTCAAGCCTAGAACTTCAAGCCTGCGAAATAACTATTTGAGCTCTCAAATCAACTGGTCTAAAATGGTCAACATAAGTTATTAGTTATACCTATACCATCAACTTATAAACAAGTCATGAATCACCCACATTGAGGACTTGACTTTCTCATTCTCGTTAGGAGCACACACGATTATGCTACTTTAGTGATCTCTCTTACTGGCTTAAAAGATGACTTTCACTGCATACTTGGTGTAACAGTTTGCCCTATTTTGAAGAAGGCAGTCATGCGCCAACCAAATCAGGTTCTAGAATTTCACCTATGCAACTAAAAGATAGACGAGATTGAGATGAAAATTTCATAGTTAAAGCCTTAACTGATCAATAAAAGACTCCAAGTCAGATTGAACTTAATATATGATCCAATTAATCCAAGGACTCCTAATCGGATCATCATCTTCAATATTCATATAATATACCTACTAAGTATGCACTACACCAATGTCAAGAATTCTTACATTATCACCATCTAATCTAGTAAAACTTAATTTCCGTTGAAAGTGCTACGCACTTGAGCCCAGGACTTTAAGTTCGCGAGTGAAATTAATGTTGTAGGTATAACAACTACTAGTGCTTCGCAAATTATATCATGACCTTTACAAGGTGGTCATTAACTATCATATTCCTTCATATTAATATATATATATATATATATATATATATCAGCTCAACTTACACACATTGAAGCTTTCTCTCTCTTTGTCTTTTCTCTCACCTCTCTCTTCTTCTTTGCTTCACTGGTGATACCACAAGTCATCTCACTTTGAATAAATATCACTATAAAATTTGTCTTCCTTCACTTATCGAAATGAAATATACCATGTCCAAGAAAAGCTCATAGGTGTCGATCCACCATTAAAGCCCATTATCTTCTTCTTTATGTCGGCGAAGATTTTAGCGTTATCTCGCCGCATCGCAACTACCAATCTTTTCCTCTTCTTGTCGCAATTCTAACGATACCACCCACGCAGTGTTTGGACGCTTTAAGCTCAATCCGCCATTAAAGCTTACTTTGACCTTCAAGTATGCAAATCTGTGAACAAATAGTTGTGGGATATTGAACAAATAGTTGTAGAACAAATAGTTATGGGATACTAAATAAACAGTTGTAAGGTACTGAATAAAGAGTTATGGAGTACTGAACAAACAATTGTAGAGTACTGAACAAATAGTCAGTGAACAAATAATTCTAGGGTACTGAACAAAAAATAAATAGTTGTGGGGTACTGAACAAACAATTGTAAGGTACTGAACAAATAGTTGTGGGCTACTAAATAAACATGTATTGTGCGTGAATAGTAGCATGCTACAGTAGTGTGTGAACAGTAGCATGCACTGTTCACAACTGTGAGTACATGTTGTATTGTAGATCTGTAAGTCCATGATACAACTGCCCACTTGTGCCTTCAAATGAACTGGTCCAAAATAGTCAACCTAAGTTATTAGTTATATCAACACTACCCACTTATTAATAAGTCACTAATTACCTTAGTTGAGGACTTAACATCCTCGCGTAAGGGCATACATGATCACAATATTTTAGAGGTGACTCATACGGGCTCAAGAGATGGCTCCTAACCACACATGGTGTATAATACTTTGCCCTATATAGCACTTAACTTCAACATTCGTCTAGAAACCTAGCTCTAGTATTATTCTGTCATGCCCAACCATAGGCCTAGGTTCGAGACTACTGTCGCAGGCGTCACAATTAATTACACAGGCCCATAGATTAACTAGCTTGAAATACGGTCCGTTTAGCTTGACTTTTTTTAAAAGTATTTTTTTTAATATCTTTTAAAAAATAGCTTCTTTTTATAAGCTGAAAATTCTGACTTCTAAAAAGAATTGTGTTTGAACTTTTTTTTAGAGTTTCAGTTTTTTTAAAAGCCAAATCAAATAATTATTACAAATTTAATATATCCTTTTAAAAAAAAGGGTTTTTTCCTGTAAAAAAATAATCCAAACAAGTCCATAATTAATCTAAATTTTAGTTATGTAAACACCATTCAATTATAAACAAGTTACAAATCATCTCTCGAACCAATGCAAGGGACATGACAGGAAATCACAGGGAGAAAAAAACACTGTTCAGTAATCAAAATTGGTCGACAATGATGCAAGCTCAACAATAACAAGACAGTGGCAGCAAATAGTGATAGTCGGCATGGTCCAAACAAGACTTTTTGTAAAAGTAACGAATGGAAGAACTCCATTTGATGAAGAAAAGCTGCAGCCACATTGGAGATGACCACTCAGTCCAAAAAATATTAGATGCACGCATCATATCTTCGATGTGGTGATGTTCCTCAAAACAGAGATGATCAATATATTCTTGTGTGGGTGACAACACAAAAAGTGGAATATGCATGCTCCACTTGCTGGTGTAGTTCTTTCCACATTTAGATTGATGATCAATAATGCTGAAGAATCTTTGACTTAGTTTAGATGCTAACATGGTGTTTTGATCAAAAAGGGATGTTCCATATTCACGGCCCCAGAAAAGTGTCAGCACATCGTGCATCCAATCTAAATAAAAGTCAAAAATGAGATTCACATATGATATATCCAGAGACATATACTAAAGTTTCTGTCCTCTGCCCCAAAATAAAGTAACCATTTATCCGCAACAGTATAGTAAAGAATTAAAGGCAAAACATCGTAATTAAATTTAAAAAGCATATAAAGTTATATATTTTTCAAACTTAAAATTTCAAATAAGTATATAATAAATACAGCAAAAGTTTTTGTGGTATTTCAGAAATACACATGAATATGGAAAGGATGAAATCATCTATATATTTACTTGAATTTTTCATTTGAATATATGGTGTCTGATCTTTTGTGCTACACATTAATTTCGATTAATGCTATTTTCCTTTTTCCTTTTCCTGATTAGGTAATTATGCGGGTATTTAATTTTAGTAAGCTCAAAAATGTTAAATTACACAAAATTGGTCAAAGCCATTTTGTGTTGTCTCATTAGAGCAGAGAGAGGAAGATCTAAGCCTAGGCTGGGTGACAATTATTTCTTTAACAACAATTCTTTAACAATAATAGCTCAAACAGGTATGTGCTTCCGCTATCAATTATATCTTTGAATTTTTTATTATAAATTCATATATACGATCCTATATTGGGCTTACATGTGGTATCAGAGCCACTTATACATGGATTTACATGCATGTTTTTTAAAGAAAAATTGGAATACTTGTTTGAGCATATAAATTACGAAAGTTCTTGATCTATTTTGCCATTATTTATTAAATTGATCACAGAAACATGTCATATTGAATTGTTTCATATTGTGTGGTCAATCGCATACATAGCATTTTGTGATTAAAGTTAAGCATTAATTTTTCCCAATGAGTTGATAGCATAGATTTAAGTAGGCGAATTCACCAAAGTGATTTGCTGAATTAAATCTATGGTTTTTCTCGTTTTGTTTGGGAAACTACCATGGTAAAGTGCGCAATGTTCTCCCAAAGGTAAAAATTATATGGCTTTAGCCCGGTAGCATAAACGTTTTAAATAATTTTTTCCCCTTCATATATGGTGCAAAGGAAGAAAAAAAATTATTTAATTATTTGTTGTTGGTCCTTTAACTTTAAGGAAAATATTTATTTTTCTTATTCAATTTGAAAATCTATATATCTCCTATTACTAGATTATTCATATGTGCTCATGAAATTTGTTGAAAAATACAATTTTAAATTGATCATTGAGACATGTCATATTGAATTGTTTCATATTGTGTGGTCAATCGCATACGTAGCATTTTGTGATTAAATTTAAGTATTAATTTTTCCCAATGAGTTGATAGTATAGATTTAAGTAGGCAAATTTACCAAAGTGATTTGCTCAATTAAATCTATGGCTTTTCTCGTTTTGTTTGGGAAACTACCATGGTAAAGTGCCCTATGTTCTCCCAAAGGAGATCATTATATGGCTTTAGCCCAGTAGCATAAACATAAAGTATAGACTAAGATTATAATGCTATTAGGAAGTTCAATTGCCCAAAGATGGTTAACTTTTCTTTTAGTGGGGTGATCTTATATGTATTACTTTATGTTAAAAGAGCGCCTATTTACATGTTGAATTATTTGCCCAAAGGCAGATATGACAACGATGTGCTTGGACTCTTCTGTTTATAATGCTTACTCTTGTAATATAGTATGTATGCATAATGTTTATTGATGTTGCATTCTTTTCTTAGATTGTTTCATTTACTTTGAACAATTATTACTTAGATGTCTTGAATAGATAAAACCATTATGAAATGAAAGCAAATATTGGGTTTTATCTAAGTCTAGTCAATACTCAATTGACATTACATTTGATGCACATGCCGCTTTGGTTGATAAAAATGGTGATAAAGAAAGGGTAGTATAATTGGCAATAAGAACGGTCTAACTGTCTTTCTTAATGAATATGAAGAGACCATAACTGAGTATTTAGTGAATGGCTTGTCTTGAACTAAGAATGTAAAAGAACTCTTAATAGTTATAGGAGAGAAATACCAAGGAATCTTGGAATATCGATGACCAAAAATTATCTATTATGTTATTGAGGAAAACAAAATTAAGGGTAGAAATCCAAAAGTTGTATATTTTGTTTTCAATCTTAAGCCTTATTCTTATAACGTTAGTACCTCGAATTCTAAGGGTCATATTCCTAAAAGAGGTCATAGTTTTAAAAAGGGTGGTAAAGGTTAGATCTAGATCGTAGATTAAAATCACAATGTAAGAGGTACCAAATATGCTATTAGTAAGTTTGATAAGAACTCTTACTTTTGTAAGGTTATAAAAGAGCTCATTGCACAAGTTCAATTTTGGTTAAAGAAAGAGAAAATAGATGAGGGGCAGGTGGATTAGAGTATTACATAGGGACTGTAAGTTTGTATTTAAAAATTAGTTTTGAACTTGTTTTAGAAAATATTTTCTAGATGTCATGTTTTAGACGGAACTTGATTCCTATTTCTTTTATAGACAAAATTGGTTATGATTTTCACTTTAGAAATAATCAAGGAAAATTGTTTTTTCAATTCCAGAATTGTTAGTGAACATGTTTTATCAAATGGTTTATACCAATTGTGTTTATTCCCAGGAAGTTCTTGTGACTCTTTTCATCCCAAAAAAAAAAAAAATTGCTTCAAAAAGGAGTTTAAGTAAAGAAATTTTTTCTTTGCTATGGCATAAAAGGTTAGGTCATATTTCTAGGAAAAGAGTTGAAAACTCATTAACAGTAAGATTTTACCTTCTCTAAATTTTTTATGATCTTGAAACTTATATTGGGTGCATAAGGGGTAAGCGCACTAAAGTTAAAAGAAATATGCTACCCGCAGTTTTGCCTTTTAGAAGTGATAAACATAGATACTACGGGACCTTATTCTGTTATATGGTGTGGTAATAAATATTTTGTTACATTCATTGATGATTTTTCTCGTTATAGATATCTCTATCTAATTAAAGAGAAATTTGAAACTATTGAGAAATTTAAAATTCTTAAAGACAAAGGTAGAAAAATAACTTGAGAAGGTTATCAAAATTGTTGGATCTGACAGAAGAGGAGAAGGTTATCAAAATTGTTGGATCTGACAGAAAAGGTGAATACTGTGGTAGGCTTGGATCTCCGGACAACATATAAGGTCATTTACCAAGTACTCATAGAATTATAGGATTGTTGGCCAGTATACTATGTCTAGTATCTCTGAGTAAAATGGTGTGATCAAAAGTCGAAAATACATATTTACGGATATGATAAGAAGCATGATAAGTATTACTGACCTACTAGAGTACCTTTATAGTGAAGCCATTAAAATTTCTTGTTAGATACTTAACCATGTTCTCAACAAGTTTGTCCCTAAGGCTCATTTTTTTGAATTTTGGTTAGGAAGAAAACTCAGTTTGACCAATTTTCGGTTTGGGATTGTCCTGCTTAGGTAAGATTTTTCAAATAAGAAACCACTGACCCTAATACGTTGTTTCATTGGGTATTTGACTCCTTTTAATGATATAAGTTTTATTCTCCTACATGTGTTTCTAAGATTGTCAAATCTCAAATGCCCAAATTTTTATAATTGGATATTGGTAATGTTGTATGTTTCAACCTATTATTAAGGATAATGATAGAGAAATTGTCTCATTTTCACTACTAATAAGTAGTTAGGTTGGTACTCTATTCACATTGAAAGATAAGATATTAGTGGGTACCCTATAATAGATGATGATGTTACAGCTAATTACAATCTACATGTTGAGATCTAACAATCTTATGATTTGATGATGAACAACATTTAAATGGTCTATTAAAGAAAGAAGACATTATATCTATAATGATTATCGCATTTACTTGAATGCTATGAGAGATGAGATGCAACCTATGATGAAAATAAATTTGGGAACTTGTTGATCTTCTTAAATGAAATAATCTTATTGGTTGCAAATATGTCTTTAAGACCAAGAGAGATCTCATAGAGAAGATTGAGAGGCCAAAAGTGAAATTAGTTGCAAAAGGCTTTATCGAAAGAAAAGGTATAGATTACAATGAAATCTTTTTCACATGTTTCTATAAAATATTCTTTGAGCTATTAATGGCTCTTATGGATGTGAAAATGGTTTTCCTTAATAGTGATATATATCTATAAGTCTACATGAAATAGCCTGAAGGTTTACTATTATTGGTAAGGATAATATGGCTTGTAGACTTAGAAATTCATTTATGGTTTTGAATCACGCCTCAAAGTAATGAATATTTGAAGTTTGACGAAATAGTAACTTCTTATTATTTTGAGAAAAATAGAGTTGATCCATGTATATACTTCAAAATCAGTGGGAGTAAATTTGTCTTTCTAATATCGTATGTTGATGATATTTTACTAGTTATATATGACTTGGGTATCCTCCGTAAGACTAAACAATATTTTACTTAAGGCTTTCGATATGAAAGATTTTGAGGATGCTTCTTTTGTTCTTGGGATTAAGTATTGTTGAAATAAGTCTCTTAGAATTTTAAATCTTTTACGACATCTTACATTGATTGAGTTTTCAGAACTTTTTGGTGTAAAGGATTGTAAGTCTTGTGTGCATTTATTGTAAAAGGTGATCAACTCAAATTGAAACAATATCCTCAAAATGATATAGAGAGGGATTCTATGAAAGATATACCTTGCGCTAGTGTTATTGAGAGCCTGTTGTATGATCTAGTATGCACTAGACTTGATATCGCTTTTGTGATAAGAGTTTTGGTTGATAATAAATCTTGGAATGGATTATTGGGTTCTTTCTAGTTAGGTAATAAAATACCTACAAAAGACCAAAAATTATACGCCTATTTGCTATAAAGTAGATTATCTAAAGTTGGTTGGCTATTCTAACTCTGACTATGTTAGATACTCAAATGATTGAAAATTTACTTTTGGGTATATTTTTGTGTTAGTTGGAGAGCCATGTCTCGGAAGAGTGCAAAATAACAGCTTAATGCCTCTTCAACTATATGAATTTGTGGCTTGCTATGATGCCTCATCTCCTGCTATATGTTTTAAGAACATGATATCTAGTTTTGAGAATTATAAATTCTGTTACTAGATCTATTAAGATCTATTGTGATAATAGAGTTGTTATTCTATTCTCAAAGAACAATAAGAAAATTATAGCTTGCAAGCATATAGGTATCAAGTTCTTGGTAGTCAGAAACTTTGTCAAATGATGGCATTCGTATAGAACGAATTGCTAGTGATGACGTATTAATTGACTCCTCGTCAAAGGGTCTTTGACTTATGATTTTTGTAAAAGATGTTAGAAATATAAGTATTTTACAATCTTTTTGATGCTATTGTCTAGTTGGAGCTTTATATCATCATGTACTGTTGGATGTTCCCATTATTTTATGTTTTGCTTTGCACATTAGTGCATTCGTACAATAGCATATTATTTTATGGTTTACAATATAATTGTATATTGTGATTACTCATATTCATTTTTTATTGAAGATCTTATATTTGGTGTCCATTGCGATAAGATCCTCCATTGTATTTAATATCTCCATAAGGACACATTTGGTTGGAGATATGTATTCTTACCTCAGACATATTGATTGCCGTTTTGTGAGGTTAAGAATAATCTATCCTTTGGCTTGTTGAATGCCGTTTTGTGAGGATATGTGTTCTTTCCTCTAGCATATTGAATGCTATTTTGTGAGGATAAGAATAATAGATTTCTCTTGCTTTAAAATGCCAATCTTGGAGAAATCATGTAGAGGACTGACAAAGAAATATCACATTTTGATCACATATTGGTGCTAGTTTCTTGCTACGCTGCCGTATGTTTGGTCCATGACGATAAGGTTGAATGACATTTGTGACCATAGAAAGTCTTGTGCCAATATGGAACACTATGACTGTCATGATTCGATGTTTGACAATCTTGTTAGTCCGGATATGCGTTCGAGGTATAATATTGTGAATCAAAATATTTTTTAAAAAAAATTGTGGCCACATTCTATTTCCTATTCAGCCTAATAAATATTTTTCTTTAAAATTTTTGAAAAATAAATGAAACAATTAACGTTGCCTAAGTGGGAGACTGTTGGAAAATTTTTCTTTAAAGTGGGCTGCCGTTAATTATTTTTGGTTTTATAAAATAGGCTGAATATCTAGTTCACAAGTTGGGTTTTGTGATCATATTGGTTTTAGCCCACCTCATAAATCCATACGGTTCTTTTGTGTGTAGGCCTATGTATTCTGATAAATCCTTTTATGGGTAAGACTGTCAAAATTTATTATAAATAGGGCTAGGTCCCCTCTCCTACTCTTAACCTAACAGTTGTTCTCATAAACATCTGTTAATATTGAGTAGAGTAGGGAGAGGAAGATCTAAACCTAGACTGGGTGACAATTATTTCTTCAACAACAATTCTTTAACAATAATGGCTCAAACATGTATGTGATTCCGCTATCAATTATATCTTTGAATTTTTTATTGTAAATTCATGTATACGATCCTATATTGGGCTTACACAAAAAACAAGAAGTGATATTTCATTCCTTTGGTTCATTATCCTGCAAATGAATACAAAAAAGAAAAATGGTGGTCCATTGAATTGTGGAAAATATATGTTGACATAAAGTACAAATATAATCCACTTGAAGACTACATGAGATCATTCTTTGTTTAACTGCAAATTCATCAAGATAGGCAAGCCAAACACATCTAATGATAAAGTGCTATGGAACTTGGGGAATTTTGCCAGAATCTCATTCCAGGCTGATATAAGAGGGCAGGATCCATACATCAGGAGAGGCACTCCACTTGGTCTTATTCTCCCTATCCATCAATTAGATGGTAGATGCTCGGGATATATCACTCGACATGTTCAAGGATATAATGATTTCATGGTTTAGCATACACATCTATAATATACATAAAAGAAATAATCACAGGTCTCATTTTGTTTTCATCTAAAAATTCATTTCATCATACTATACCTTGTGAGAAAAACATGTGCTTTTATATTTTTATTTCAACGGTATTAATACAAGTGCAATATCAAATTTCATCTTGCCTTAAGAAAAAAAATTAAACATATTATGGCATGGTCTTTTTGTCTACCCATAAAATCTATTTACTACCATTCCTTTACAATGGTTTACTTAATCACTTGTGATTTTTAAATCTTCTTTTAACTTTTAATCCTAAAATTTGAAGTGCATAATTATTCAAAGTATTTGATATTTTATAAAAATTTATATTATAAAATCAATATCGAAATCCGTACAGTATTACGTGGACGGAATGCTAGTTTCTATCAAAGTTTTACATTGATAGATTTTTGTGATTTTTGTTTGTTTTTGTTGGACTCCATTGTATTTTGCTGCTTTTGTTTTTGCCTCAAATGTAATATGCGGGTCTTGTTATTCCTAGATTTGGAATAAGGACCTTTATTTCCAGTCTCTTGGCATTCTCTTTGGGAGGTTGCTGTAGTTTAACTTCAATTTCTTGGTTTAAAGTCTCATAGTCTTTGTTGTAAGTTTGGCCGTTTCTCTCCTCTCGTCTTCTGTTTGTGTTTCCACCATGGGTGGTAGTATTGTTTATTGATCAGTTGCTATGTTGGAAGTGTTGGAAGTCAGGTTAATAGATTTTTTCTCCAAGCACTTAGAGTCTGGGATGGTGAGTTCCTTACTCACCTTGTTATTGTTTGTGTTTTTTGCGTTGCCATTTTATGGCTTTCTTGGAGGGTGTTCGTTGAGCATGTGCCGTGTTTTGTAACAATAACTTGTGGATCTTTTGGTCCATACGCATGCCAGAGTTAGTGGTGGTTGGTTATCCTTTATTATTGTCAATAAAATTTTAAGGTGCCTAATATTTCAAACTTGTACTTGTTGGATCAGTTTTGGCGATCTTTTTATTTACATCTATCTATTGTTAGTGAAAAACCTTTAAGTTTAAAAAAAAAAATAGTACAAATAGCAAATAAACATGCTATTGATTAACAACTTTTAAGTTAAACAGCCAGTCTCTTTCCCGTTTGCAAACGACATGTAATGGAGATTCTTAATTGGGTTGAACTAAAAATTTTCATATGATCCTATTCTTTACATATTTTTCTTAAGAAACTGAGTCTATAAATATTAAAAGATATCATCAAAAATTAGTTCACACCTACGCGCAAACAGGAAAAAAAAAAAAAAAGGAACAAACAAACGACATCAACTAATCCTAATAATAACCAATTTGAGGCACAATTGCGAGATTTAAAAAACTACAACATACTTGATAGAAAAGAGAAAAATCCTAACATTTATACAGGGAATGCAACAAAACCTATCTCTGAAAGACCCTGTTGGAAAAAAGTTGGGTGTTTCCCAGAAAGGAAAAGAACACCTATCACCCACTCAACATTCCATAAAGGGGCAGGTCAAAGAATGAAGTCGGCTGTCATTTCCCGTAAAAAAAATCTTGCCCTTGTCGCTTTTAGTTTCTTTCAATTATAGCCGGAAAATAGAAAATTTAGTGGGACTATTTGGATAATGGACTTTCAGTTTCCATCTTGTGACGTATTTCAAGAGATGACATCTGTAATTAATTTGAAGCTAGACTATAAATTCTCAGTGACAATTTGCTTGAACATATGCCGCAATGGGTTACTGGAGAGAAGCAATTTTTAGCTGTCTTAAAAATTCCTTGACCGTTAGGTTAGATACTTGATCTATCCAAATAACAAAAGGATAATTGACCATTAGGATGGAATGAACATTTATGTGGAGGGTAGCTTTAAAGGTTTCCCATAATTCGTCCTTGGTTGTGGGGGCCATTGCAGTTAAACATGCTTGCATTTTCGTCTGTCAATTGGACTTCAACAATTACATCATTGAAAATGATATATTGGCCGTCCACAAAGCTCTCACTTCTTCTGGTCCAACCCCTCCTTCGAGTAGTAGACCAATTATTTGAAGACATTAAAGTGACTGCTATTAAGATTGATTTTTTGAGATTTCAGTGTTAAAAAAGGATGACAAATCAAGTTGTTGATTAGGTTGCGAAAAATGTATTATCCACAAGTTAGCTATTGACTGAGTTACTAGTATTCCTTCTCCGTTAGAAGAAATTCTTGCTAATGATTTGTATCCTACTGCTGTAGGTTAAATTGTGTTATTCTTTGGCTTTAAGTTAAATAAAATGCTTTATTTTTATCCCCCAAGAATATATATATAGAGTCGTGATGTCTTCTAATTAGATGATTGTATTATCTTGTTTACTAATTTTTAACTATTCTTACAAGTTCCTTTTTTTGAGGGGAAAAAAAAAGTCTCTAGGGTGATCATGTTTTATATTTAAATTAGAAGGCTTTGTTTGTTTGTAAGAAAATAAGTTATAGCAAAATATTTTATCCACTTTTTGGTGTTTGGTAACACTTTAAAGCAAAGTTAACTAGAAAATCTTTTTCAATCAACAATTTTTCCTTCTAAAGAGAAGGGAAAACATTTTCCCTAAAAGCTCTCTATCCTTTCTCTCTTTTTCATTACAAATTTTAAACAATCAAATACTAGAAAATATTTTTCAATAAAAAACCAAACACTAGAAAATATTCTATTTTTCAAAAAAAATATTTTTTTCTAAAAAATATTTTCCACTACAAGTGCTTACCCAATAAACAAATAAATAAATATGTGATAAAAGTTAAGAATTTCTTTTTACCTAGTTTACATTCAGAAAAATCATGCGCACAATCAGAATCACTCCTTCTGATCTAAATGATAAATTAAAAGACGAAGTTGTCTAGACTAGTTAATCTTAACCAATATATTCAATCTTCCTCTTCAACTACATATCAAACCCTTTCGTTCTTTTGCTGTTTTTCTTTCTTTTCTTTTCTTTTCTTTTTTTCTCTTTTTTTGGGTGAACTATCCAACTTGTTGGAAGATGGCCCATAAGCGACAAAAGAGAGAGAGAAATAAAGCAATAGGGTGATGACAGATGCACAGATGAGTTGACGCGGCAGCAAAAGCAAACAACAGAAATGGAACGATGAGAGCACCGGTCTACGTTCTGATAAGGCACTTGTTGTGGGCGTTATGCGGGTTTTTTAATTTTTTGACCCAATTTTAAATATATTGTATAAAAATACATACTTTTGGATTGAATTTTAAAAAAGACTCAATCTCGTTTTGAGAATGAATTGGGCGCGTTCCCAAATCGAGACCGCGTTCAGGGAACGAGGTCGCGTTCCGGGAACGCTACTGGTGTTTTTGCAATTTTTTTTTTTTTAGCATACTTTGTTTTTTTATTATTTATTTAAGTGACAGTATTACGCTTTTTCCTTATGCAGTTATTTATGATCCGTGGATGCTTTTATTTCAGCATTATGGATACTACATTATCAATTTGACATTATACACTTAATTCTTTTTGTTCAAGTGAACATTATACTATAATTGTAAACAAAACATTACAAAATTACAACTAAGTAAACAAAACAAGATTACAACTAAATAGGATTACTTAGATTACAATTAATATATATTACATAACAACATGCAAGATTACAACTAATACACATTACATAACAACATTACAAGATTACAACTATACGCTACGTATTTTGATTATTGGGGCAAGTTGGAGCAGTGTAGCCTTGTTGACCGCATGTTGTACACCTTCGTTGTCTACCTTGGTTTTAGCGATCCATCTTGTTTCGAATGCACCGGCCTCCAACTTGAAATAATGTCTATAATGCTGAAATAAAAGCATTCACGAATCATAAATAACTGCATAAGGGAAAAGTATAATACCGTCCCATAAATACATAATAAAAAAATAAGGTATGTTAAAAAAAAAGTTACAAAAACACCAGCCGACGCATTCCTAGAACGAGACCGCGTTCCGGAACACCAGTCGCGTTCTGGGAACGGGAACGCGGCCACGTTCCCTGAACGCAGTCTCGTTCTGGGAACGCGCCCGATACGTTCCCAGAATGAGATTGGGTCATTTTTTAAACCCAATCTAAAAACAGGTCATTTTTGCACAGTATATTAAAAATTAGGTCTAAAAAAAATAAAAAATCTGCGTTATGCCTCATCTCAAACGCTGACGCCCATATTTTCAAATAAGGATATCAATAACAAAAATAATCTATAAAAATGGCCTAAAATGTCTTTTATATGTTACAAAACGTACTCATTTCTTAACTTCTTTTTCACATTTTCTCGGCAAAGCTCTGAATCATTGTTGAAATATATCAAGTAGCAATAAATTTTCGAACAATCCATCATCACTAAATTGCCCTCGATGATTAAGTTGAAACTTTGAAGAAATAGGTAAAGATGGTGAAGAAATACCTATTTTTTGTGGTTCTCCTTCTTTTGTATTTTTTTTTTTTGGTTGGAGTTATTATTGTAATGATCATGAAGTGAGAAGATAAATTTAGTTGTTTATTTTGTGTTGTAAATTTTATTTTGAAGCAATAAAAAAGCATGTTTGTCCTTCTAGAATGGTGGTACTTTTATTATGAAAATAATGCAACTTAATCCTTTCGACTTTTAAAGTGATACTTAATTCCCTTCTATGATCTCAAGCATGATGAGTGTCCTCCCTATGATTTCAAGATTGGCCATATGTCTTAAATAATAAGAGGGACATTTTAGTCATTTGACATTAACTTAACGATATCTAACAAAATTAATGTTTAGAGCAATTATGCATCTTTTTTAAAATTATAGGGGATTATTAGTGAATTTTAAAACCACATAAGATTTTATAAAAGTAATATGTATTTTACAGGGGATTATTAGCGAATTTTAAAATCACATAAGATTTTAACAACCTTTGTAAAAACACAAAAGTAATATGTATTTTACTCTCACAATCTTCAAGCATAAGCACCACCACCACAGTAGGTAAAAGAATTCAACCACATAAGATTTTAGCGACTTTTGTAAAAACACAAAAGTTATATGTATTTTACTCTAACAATCTTCAAGCACAAGCACCACCACCACAGTAGGCAAAAGAATCATCTTCTATTTTCTATTTTTTATTCTTTCTTTTTTCTAAGAGTTCTTTTACTTCAAAACAAAAAAAAAAGGAGAAAGATATTAATAAAAAAATTTTAATTTGAAAATAAAGATTCCAAATTAATTTAATATTAGTCTTCTAATATATTATAAAAAAATTAGAAGAGGATTCTTTCCCTACGCAATCACTAATTCACTTCGCAAAACAAGCAGAAGTGGAAGAATCATTTAATTGTCTGCCTCGGTCTCGGAGAACTATATCCCCTTTAAGAATGGAATCTTACCAAAGAAACAAAAAATGTGGAAAATCAAAACCAATATGATCCATTTGTCAAGAATCACGATGATTGCCCAGTTGTGATCATCAAGAATCAAGATTTGAGGATGATAGGCACATTCTGACGAATGTGTAATGTACAAGACTAATAAAGTTTTAATCATCCAAAAGAGGTGGAAGTGAATATATGCAGCTATTGAGGAATAGGTTGATGGCAAAAAAGAAAAAATGATTACATCAATAAACAACCCTAGAACTCACTAAAGCAATGTATTCCATCCTAAGTTTAGTCTAAATTGCTAATTTTCTCACGAAGTTTTTAATTGTACTCATATTTCCCCATAATATCAAATGATGACAAACAAGCCCTTAAAAAGGTCTTCTCTTTTTGTCTTTTACAACAAAAAAGGAAAAGATAATAGAAAAAATAATAGTGACTCCATCTAATAAAAGAACTTATTATCAAATTAAAAATACAAAATAATTTCAAAATATGAAGAAAAAGATAAAGTTAAGGAGCTCATTGTACAAAATTCATGTTACACAAGATATTATAGACAGAAAATTAGATTCACCTTAAAATATCTCCTTTCTAATATATATGCCAAATTGAATAAATTATTTTCTACCCTACTAGATTTTTTTTTCTTTGGAAAGAGCTAACCTTTTAAACCTAAAGAGAAACAGAAAAGTCGTATGATGCACGAAATTAGACCCACAATTTATAAATTTAATTTTCTTTATGCACATATATACATATCAAATTCAATCTAATTTTGTTTTTTTTTAGCTCAATTTGCTAACTTTTGTGCAATGGGCTAACATTTTTGAAAATATAAAAAATTGAAGATAATAAAGAATTAAATATAGCTCAATGAACAGATGAAGACATAAATAATGCTTCTCAACGTAAGGCATTGTATGGTGTAATTTGATGCCACGAACGAAAATAAGTAAAACTAAAAATTCATGATAGAAGTCCAGATGTAAGCTAAATAAAATTCATGAAGAAAATGACAGCTTCCCCAGATATTTACGTAAAACATGCTTATTCAAGTTGATCTCCTTATCCTCGAAAAAGGGACTCCCGCAAGCGTCATTCAATGTTTTCTTTCCCTCGCTACGGGCTCCGGTGGGGACGGGGATGTTCCCAGAATATTTAACTTAAAATCTTCGATAGCATTTGCTGTTGGATAGAATAAATGAAAGTTTATTCTACGATAAATAATAATAATAATGGCACGTACACTAATATTGTAACATTCGTAAATAAAGATTTTAAAGAAACAAGGAACGAGATATTAAACACACTTTACAAAGATAATAAGAAATATATATATAACAATTATAGAAATCAAACCATCGAGATTGACGCATGAATTTGATGCGAGTCATTAAAGATTTAACGCTCCACTATGGTGCTTATGGCTCGCTAGCGCAATCCTCCCAAGATATAACAATCTTCTTCCTATAGTAGCACTCTAAACTAGGAAAACTATCAAATTAAACAAGCTCAAACTCTCTCAACTAAAATGCTTGCACAAGGACTAGAAATTGCTACATGAAATTTATATGCTATGCAACTTTTTCGGTGACTCAAATGCAAGAATGTTCAAAGCCTTATATAGGCCACAAACATCCAAACCAAAAGTCAACAGTAAAAGCTACGAAATGGATGCCATAAAAATTTCCATCATGAGGGAATTTCACTAAGCTTGAAACGCATGGCCATGACAACTCCAAAGGCTTTAACGTTCTGATCATGGCAGGCATAACAAATGCCCAAAAATTAATACTCAAAGTGATGGCACAACTCTTGAGTAGGTCTAACCGAAATGAGCATTAGTTTTGGAGCTTAAAATGCTTTTGAGTAATGGACTAATGTTAATTCAATGAACTAAATTGATCAAAATTAAGCTATAAAATATATACACATATAATGCTGTGTTTGTTTGGAGCTTATTATAAGACACTTATTTTATTTGACAACTTATGTAAAAAAGATTGTTTATTATCAACTTATTATAAGACACTTATAAATACTTTTCATAAGATGTCTTATTTGTAGTTATAAAAAATAAGTTGAGTTTAGAATACTTATATCTTATCAGTTAGAAAATAATAAAAAATAAAAATTTAAAATTAAAATTTAAAAATAAAAAATTTTAAAATTTTAAAATTAAAATAAAATTTTAAAATTTAAAGATAAAATATTAAAAATTAAAATTAAAAAATTAAAAAAATAAAGATTAAAACATTTTAAATTTTAAAAACTAAAAAAAATAAAAAATAAAAAATGTTAAAAATTAAATATTAAAAATTTAAATTTCAAAATTTTAAATTTTTTTAAAAACTAAAAATTAATTAATATTTATATTTTATATTTATTATTTAATTATAAAATTAAAATATCATGAGTCAAAATTGATAACATTATTATCAAAGTAACTTATAACAACATTTTAACTAACAAACTAAACAGTCTTATTGTATCAGACACTTATTTCTTATAAGACACTTATCAGATAAAATGCTTATCAGATTTTAAATTTCAGATAAGACTATTCCAAATAAGCTAAAAGTATAAATAAAATAACTTTCTATTTCGACATGGGATATACCCACTTTTTCAATTTAAGTTCTCAAAGTTGAACTCTCAACTTTATTATAAAATTTTCATTCATTACTCAAAATATATAAATATATTTCAACATTTGCAGCATATTACGTGAGTTTATGCTTGTATAGATCATCAAGAGATGGAATATTTATTCAGTCTCTATTTTCGGTCTCCTTTCTTTTAATTTTTCTTTTTCATTCTCCCCAACCCCCCCCCCCCCCAAAAAAAAAAACTCTTTTTCTCTTTCTCCCTTCATTTGCTTACCCGTTTTGCAGAAAATTATGAGTTGGTGCGTGGATGAATTCAAGATCATCTTACGCTTAATTTTAGTGCCCGTTGATTATTTGTTTCTTAATTGAAAAATAAACACGAATTGGCAGCCACGGCTGAAAAAAACCAACATATATATATATATATATATATATATATTGATTTCTCATATTATACCAGGACTACAGAGGTGAATGTTTAGTATTTATAATAGAGAATTAAAACGGTAACTTACTCTTCGCAAGATTCCAAATATTTGAAGACGATGATATATGGTCCAATAAGCATATATATAGCAAAATTTTGGGATATAATGACGAGATCCTTAGCCTAGTAATGCATGCATATCATTGCATATGCTGGTAATACATGGTCAGAAGTCATGACCAGAAAACCCATTGATAGGTGGACATGGAATTGGGATCAGATCCAATCCTGGTGGACAATCCGAATCAGTAATTATAATTGCGTTATCGGTTCATTATAATTAAATTTCCTTTTTATTAAAGATCCCAAATCTATTAGACTCTCTTTTCTTTAATTTGGCCAAAAATTTGCCTTTCATGGAAACAACAACCTATGTCGTATATAAGTAACGAGATTCTCAAAACAGAAATAGACAAAAATCTGGTTACAGTAGTGGTCAAAGTAAAGAGCAAATCAAACAATATTTGGTGGCTTTTCATTTCTCATTTCAGCATATTGATCAAACATGCATCTAGGGGAAGAAAGGTCCACAAGTGGCAGAAGTCTCTATAAGTTTAAATTTTTAGATAAAGTGGTGAGTCTATTATGATATAAGAGTCTAAATTATTGTCACTCGTTTAAAAATATTAATAAAACTGTCTATGTTCAGACTTGAGAACAAACTATGCTTACAAGTGAGGAGACAAATTAATATAGTACCAATCTATGCTTACAAGTGAGGAGACAAGTTAATATAGTACCAATATAAACATCTTTAAGATGATTGTTGTGCAGTATCAATCTTCTTTCCCTTTTTTCCCCCTCTCCCCCGCCCCCCCAAAAACCCCCACCAACCACCACCACCTCAACTCAGATGGCAGTATCAATCCCAAATTCCATGTTAAAAAAAGAAAACAAAACCATCCGCAAGTGGGAACAAGTAAATTAAGTACCCTTCCTATTATAAATAGGGACCCTAGGAAAACCGTAGAGCCATCAGAGCTAGTTCCTTCTCCATCTAAGCTCCTCCCTCCATTCCCCTTGAATAATTTCTCATATCCAAAATATATAGAGTGAGAAGCCACCCGTAAGCACAGAAGTTTGAGCAAAGGGTTTATATATTCTATTCTTTAGTTATAAATTCCAGCCCCTCAAGACATTCTATCTACTAGCTACAGTACAATTACTGAAATTTATCCACAGAAGCTGCAAATATGGCCTTGGTAGGCATTGTGTCATTTGCATCCATAAGCTTCGTCCAAAGGGCTTATAATTCCACTGTTCTACTTATAGTGAGGAGGCAATTTGGTGATGTTGTTGACAGAAGATAGAGAGCACAGATGATGAAATGCATGAATGAAGTCTGCATCTCACTCCTTTGTGCTCTCTATTCTTCTGTCATCACCTTCAGCCCCTCCCCTCCATAAGCGATCTATGCATGCTTCTAAATTTTATCAGAATTATAATCTTTTGCTGAGCCCCCAACTTTCATCCATAATAACTCTGGTTATTGCACTAGGTAGGTAATTAGATAAGGCACTGATGAACTTATGTTTCTACTAATCTTTTTTTCCCCCCTTCTTTTTTCCTTTGTACAAATTCTTGAATTACTACTAATTAGAACTTGTTTTTGCCTTCGTACTAATCGTCTAATGTTACTCCCTAATACGGCTTGTCACTATGCAGGTCTAATTTTCTAGCTTGCTGGGAATAACTATCTTTTCCTGTTGCTTCAGCAGTATCCAAAGGTCTCAAGTTTGTTCATAATCAATATCAGTTTATAGTATATAATATAACTGAGTAGCGTCAGCACTACTGACGTATCCTAGTGGGAGTACACTGAAGCTTTATTTTTTAATTTATTTTTTGTTATCGACAATTGATATAGTTAATTTTTTTGTTTTTTTTAAATGCATAACTATCATCATACTCTCGATTTATCTGATTTTCTAGAGGAGATGGGGGGGGGGGGGCGGTGGTAAGGAAATATGTTATTTCATCAATTATGCCCCTTAATATACCAAGAAAAGTGCCATTTTTTCTTACTACAGTTGAAACCCTAGATCTGTAAACATCTTGTTTAGGAGGACAAAAGGAAAACCCTCTTACAGAATTAAAAGGGGAAAAGATTGGGATTTTATTGTGCGTTTGCACAGATAAGCTAGGTCTTGATTAGGGAATCTCTAGGTAAGGGAAACCCTAGTTCTTAGGAAGTGAGGTCGCTTTCTTGATTATTTTCAAGCTACTTGAATCAACAAGATTCTTAATTACTACTAACATCACTTCTATGCACATTAAAAGTACAAAAGATTTATAGCCATAAGATGTACAAATAATCTACAAACAGACATTGTAGCCAGAGAAGTGAAATTGAATATAGCTTATATATATCCTAGGAAGAATGTTATATTCAGCATCTGTTGAGAGATAGCCTTAATTAGTACCTGATAACCACTTTTTGCGGAGACTCTTGAGTGCTCCACACATTCTAATTCAATGTTAAGGCCCTTTCTTGAATGATGAAGTGATCGATTGACTGCACAGTCAGAAAGAATTTGCTTGTATGATATCCACATTTCTCTTCTGTAATTCTTAAGCCCTAGATTTGATTTTTCTGTTTTGTAAAGTGTGTTAATTTGTTCTGGCTCCAGTTATATTGAATAGTCTGAAAAAAAAAAAAAAAAAACAGCCCGCTGCAACGGAGTGAAGAAGGGTGAGGCATTTTAACCTTTTCCTGGGGAGAAAAGAGGAGACTGAGAGCTTATTTGGCACTGCATACTTTGCAGTATACAAGCTCCTAAAAAAAATAGACTCACACGTATTTTTTACTATTTATAACTTATAAACCCTAAATAAACTTAGCCAAACAGGCTGTGAATCTAAGAAGAGAGAAGTGGGGATGAATCCTAAGCTATCCATTTTTTCTCACTTTAATGATGTAGTTGCTTCACTCAATTCAGTCGAATTCTGCTTTCTATTTTATTTATTTATTTATTTTTACTTTGAATTAGGATATCCCAACCTACATTTGAGTTAAAGCTAATCCCTATTGAGCAATGAGCAGTAGAATAAATTCTCCCAACAAGTGCATTTTTCTTGAGATTTGAACATGTGTTATTTTTCTAAGAAGGAGTGAGGCTACTATCACCTCAATAAAAAATTTGTTGGTAATTTTGCTCTTTATTTCATTGGCTAACTCGTGAGCTAACTAGATGGAACTGCCTCTAAATTTGGAGCTAAATCCGTAACAACCAAGGGCTAGCTAATTATGCTATAATATCACCCAAATCTACAAACGTCTTTTAATGTTAGTTTGGAGCAGAAGTTGTGCAACAGAGGCCATTAGTGTTGAGTTACCACCTCATCTAAATATTTAAGTTTATAGAGAAGATTTAGTTATATTTATTTATCATACTTAACAATTAGTTGTAATTCCACATTTGTTGTGTGATAAGTTTTAACGAGATAAGCATCTCTCTAATCTTTGGACCTTTTCTAGCTAGATTTGCATTTTGGTCCATATTTAGGTTTGTGTTTCTCATATTTGTGCCGCAGGTGCCATCATATATGTCCTAATGTTTTCTTATGAGTTCATGACTTCTGTCTATGTATCACAGTTAGCCAATCTCAAAATTGAAAAAAAGGGAAAGAAAACAATCCAACAATTCAGAAAAGTCTAGAAAAAACTATAAAGGCCTGTTTGGATTGATTTTTTTTTTAAGAAAAAGTTTTTTTTTTCTTGAAAAAGTTATATTAAATTTGTAATAACTATTTGATTTAGCTTCTCAAAAAGTTGAAACTTTGAAAAAAAAAAACTCAAATACAATTTTTTTTAGAAATCAGAATTTTTAATTTTTTAAAAAATTTATTTTTTAAAAATTATTTAAAAAATACTCTTTTTTTCATTAATACTTTTAAAAAAATTATTTTTGATTTATCTGAGCATTATTACCAACACACTACTCCTTTTTCTTTCCCCAGTACCATGCATTCTATTCAGATCATCAAACTTGAAAAAAGGAAAAGAAAACAATCCAACAATTCAGAAAAGTCTAGAAAAAACTATAAAGGCATGTTTGGATTGATTTTTTTTTTAGGAAAAAATATTTTTTTAAAAAAAAATTATATTAAATTTACAATAACTATTTGATTTAGCTTTTCAAAAAGTTGAAACTTTAAAAAAAATTCAAATACAACTTTTTTTAAAAATCAAAATTTTTAATTTTTTAAAAAAAATCATTTTTTAAAAATTATTAAAAAAATACTATAAAAAAAAAATCAACCCAAATGAACCTAAGAATCAAGAAAAGTACCGTGGATGTTATAGGAGTGTAGACCTGAAGCTGACTCTGATTTTTCTATATTCTCGAACATCCCACCAGCTCGGTGGCGCGAACGGCAGCCTACGCCAAGGACAAAGGGGGACGAAAAAGAAAATAAAAGTAAAATAGAAAATTGCCATTTAATTTGACTCATGTAAAAACATTTAAAAGAAAGAAGAGCAGCTCCCAATTTAAAATTTTTAAAAAAAAGTTGATCTAGTTGATATATATGGACAAGTGTTCATCCAGCCCAACTCAATTGTGGTGTTTATCGATTGTCATAATCTAGTGAATCAACATGTAACAACTACGTGGAGAGGTTTTATACGGTGACATGAGGTTAGTCATCAAAATAACACGTGTGCTTCATCTTCCTTGGACATGTGCAGTCGGTCTCATCATCGTCATCAAAATAGAAAATTAAATGGGTGAGGGATGGCTAATAATGTCGTTTCATTATATAAATTTTAATACTGTTACGGAGTGTAGACGATTAGAGGTGCATCACACGAACTCATTGTGAGATTTTTTTTTTCTTCCTTCAAAGGAGGTTAAAGGCTAATTACATATTATTTGCAATTAACAAAAATTAATATCAAGACTATTCACTACTAAAGGTGAAAGATATTTTACTAAATCACCAAGACTTTGATTATTGTGAGGCTTTTAGTATCATAAAAGGGTGTTGTACATTTATAGTAAACTACAGATCTATGTATTTTATCCAAACAAAAATCATAAATGAGGTACATACATGCAAGGTTAAAATATAAATATATAATTTTTAGCAAGTTTTTAACAGAAATTATATTTTTTATGAGAAATTTGCAATAATTGAAAATAGATATCAAATGGTCTAATTTGAAAGGAAAAAAAAACAAAAAAGAATAATATAATTAAATTTCTTGTCTTTGAAAAATTAAATAATTTTTGAAAAAATTCATGAATAAAATAGATAAATGTATTTTCATATTTAATAAGTATCTTAAATAGATAGATTAGAAAATATTTTTGTATAAACAAAAAGAGATTAGCGAAAAAATATGTTATGAAGATATGTGACATTATAAAAGAAAAAAATATTACTTTATAATATATGTATAGATGTGCTAATATGGTTCTAACAAGTTATTAGTTGAAGTGGTAGTGGCCTCAGTCCTGTAAGGAGAAGAATACAAATTCAAATTTCGAGAAACGCACTTGTTGAAAGGGTTTTTTTTTAACTGCTCCCAACCTAATAAGAATTAGTTTCAAGTCTAATACGACTTGAGGACACTCTAATTCAAAGAAAAAAAATAAATAAATAAACCACTTAGATTTCTCATTCGTTTGGTAGCAAGCCGCCATAAATCATTCACACTTGGAGGATATTCAAGCGTCAACGTAAAATAGCCACAAATTTGACAAGGTCAACGTTACACCATTGATGAAATAACTGGAGTCATTATGGGAAAGAAAATGCAACCTTAGCTAGCGTTTGGATTATTTGTTTCTTATTTTTATTCAAGGAAAATAATAATTATGATATAAAACATGTTTGATTGACTTATTTTTTAAGGATTTTCCATTTATATAACCCCGATTATTGTATGGGGTTAGTGATACTTTTTTCTTAATATAAATATATAGCCACTTAATTTTATTGATTAACAGTCAAATCCATTAAAGTTGATCTCTTTACTTAAATTTCAGATTTGTCCTTAAAATTTTACCTTGACAAAATAAATCTATACTAATAAAACATATTATTTTTCAAACCCAAAAAAAAATACAACTCGACCAAGCTCCGGCCATGGTGTGGGAAAAGGTGTACTCACTTTGGGGTGTATTGCATATGTTATCAGGCCGTTTCCACGATTTGAACTTGGAGAACGGAATCTTTTACTAAAGCATTTCACCTAAAATGTCTAAGAGTGTAAAATGAGTTTTATTTTATTGTATTTGTGCTATTAGCAAACTGGAGCATGGATGAATTTATGAAGTTGTTGCCGTGTGAATTGAAATATAAGCCTAGAGTGAAACTGATCCTTCCACATACTAGCACATTATAATGGAGACTATCTCATGGGGTAGTAGCCTAAATTCCTTTGCTATTTAGTGAAACACCTCCAACTCAATAAAATGGCTTGATGTCTTGAGTTAGTGTTAGAGGTGAGTACTCACAAAGCAATTAGATTGAGCTTGTTTTATCTTTTTGTCTGAAAGCAAATTTTAAATAATGTGTCTCCTTGGGTTATATCCTTGTGCATGTCTTCTTTATTATCGACTTTCTTGTTATTAGAAGTAAAATCTACTACAACTTCTTTCTAGGATCTGTGATCCAGATTTGCGTATTTTAGATGTATTTGAGGATGAAAAGTATTAAAGGAGAACTATTGATGTTTCTCTGTTGGTATGTAACTTGAAATTTATCAAATGTACGACATTTGCTTATCACAATTGTTTCTTTGGTTATATTTTACCTATACAATTATATCTAAAAGTCTGTTTGACCTAACTTTTAAATACTCAAAAGTGTCTTTTATGATTTTAAAAGTTGAAGCTGACTTCTTTGGCCCATTTTTTAAAGAATTTTTATATAAAAGTTGAAAAATCAAAAGTTCAAAATTGGACCTTTTCAAAAAAAAAGCTTTTGAAATACTGTTTTTATATCATGTCAAAAATTATTTTTTTCATTTTTTTCTCAAAAATACTATTCTATATTTTTTAAAGTCCAATATTAATTTCAAAATAATTGAAAGCTCAACTCTTAAAATATGGGGCAAAACATTCAATCGTTTTTATTCAATAGCACTTTTATCCAAAACTTTATTGCTAAAAGCTTTAGTGCTAACAGTTAAAATTTTTTAACTAGGCCAAACAAAGCCTAAATAATATATAACAAAATGAAAATATTTAAAATTTAAGTAAAAAAGTTAACTTTAATGAATTTGACAGTTAGTAAATGAAGTTAAGTGACTATTTCTTGAAATTAGGGGAAAATATCAATAAATTCTATACATTAAGGGAGTTAAGTGGAATTTTTTTTTATTTCATTTCTGAAAAATGAAAACTATTTCCTAAGACCAAAAGTTGTTTCATTATTTTCCGGATGGTGCTTTTTACCACACTCAATTTTCAGACAAACACAAACATTCACAAATTTTCAAACACGGTACGCACACAAAAAAAGAAAACAGATAAAACACACATATAAAGAGCATAATCGCATATAAAGCCAAAATACAGAGAAATACATACAACAAATTTCTAGTTTTCATTTAATGAGAGTAATTTTTGCTTTTGTAGCCGTGCCTAAAAACATTAAATTTTACAAAAGTAAAATAAAAGTTATCGTTAAAAGTAAAAACTAAAAATTATTTTAAAAAACAAAGGCAAATCTTAAAATTCCTACATTCTTCCACCATTTCTTATACTTTTAAGGCATTCTTCCAAGAGGCTGATCTGGAGAAGACCAACTTAGCTCGTGATGTATTAAATATTAGCATAAGCTTCTGCGTTATTCTTATTATTATTTTTTTGAGCAATCTAACTGGTGGAGTCCGACCACCAGTAGCTCGACCACTAATTGACAAATCTCATGTGTACAAAACATTTCTTATATTGCGCATCACTTAAATCGAGAATACTCAATTTAAAAAATGGAATGAAATTTTAACTCGATTCATGATTTGTATTTGTCTTCAATTTTTATCACTGAAACATCTGACTTCCACGTGAAATAGTTGCCAATAAACAATTTCATATGCCAAGCCAACGAAACAGATATGTATATCAACTTTAAGCTCCTAATCAATTGCGTAAGAATTTTGACATAACACAGAGATAAGAAAACACCAATTTAACGGTGGTCTACGGGATTATTTAATTTCATTCCGTGAGCCTCGCTATTTGGAGTAGTCAACTCCAAACTAATTTAATTTCGTTGCGTGCGCCATGCTATTTGGAGCAGTCAACTCCAACTTTTGGACGAAGACTTGTGGGATCGTCTTTTTCTACCCAACAAGTTTATCAAACTTTGCTTCAATCGACGTTTTCACTTCTCAAATCTCAGCAATATATTTCCCGTCAAGTATTCTCTCTCTGGCTATTGATGCCTGTAACATCCACGCGCAAAAAATTTTAGCATCAGCTTTAGAACATACTTGGGTCTGAAATGCAGGAAAACCGAAACTTGAGAACTGATGATATAGTTACCGATGAACTCATTTAAACAATGTATCGTAATTGCTAAATAACCCGGGGAGGGAGTAACGCGGATCCAGGAAATGTACCTGTTTTTGCCAATTAGTGAAAATTGTTATCAGAGAAAGCAGCGCCCCTTGTGCTGCCGATCCGGCATTAAGTCCAACCCAAAGGCCAGTGCCTCCCAAATGGAACGCAAAACCCAATACTGCTGCCACAAGAAGTCCAAGCAGATAATATGCTCCAAGATTTACATATGCCGCTAAATGTTGCCAGCCACACCCCCTTGCAACTCCTGAGGCAGGGGAAGGAAAAATGAATGAGATCGTGAGATCCAAATAGTGTAGTCTTGCCTAATAAGATAAGGTTTAGTTTGATTTTATTTGGTTCGCATTTCCTTAAAATATATTGTGAGATGTAAGACAAACCTGAAAATACCGCTTGAAAGCAATCTGTAAGAAGCAAGAGACAATTGAAAGGCGTTATACTCTTCAGATAATTAACGACTTCTTTCTCATTACTGAATGCATATCCCAAGACACCACGGCAGCAGAAGAGAACCATGGCTACGATGATAACCTCTGCAACAGCTAGAACAACTGCAACCCGGACAGCCACTTGAGCCCGCTCAGGATTCCCTGCTCCTAGTTCATTTGAAACTCGGGTGCTGCAGAGTGGTTAGGTCTGTCTTCGGTGAAGGGCTGCATCTGAAGCAGGAAATTCAAATACATAGAGAAAAGAGAGTTTTAGCACTGACCTTGCAGCTGCGCCGAATGAAAATGGTACGAAGAAGTGCAGTGAAGCAATTAGGAGGCTGTCGCGAAGATAATTACTCATCAGGTTCAATTACACTAAAGCAGCCAAGATCATTGAGAAGATTTCCAGAAGTAGAGCATACCATATGGAAAGCACGGAAGATTCAAGTTGGGGATTTGGCAGTGTTCCAGAAAGCAATACAACTAGCTCAAATGACCACCACTCAAGACTGTAATCATAGTAATAAGATTAAACATAACATATTAATCAACTAATCCATACAGAAGAACTCAAAAGAGTTGGATAATTTGTCTCTTAAACAAAAACTTGATGCATGAATTTACCAAACCATAACAGTAGAAGGGACAGCAAATCGGAAGAATTCCTTGATACACGGCAAAATATCTCCTGAAAAACCGAGACGAGTCTTCTCGCAAGCTGAAGAATACTTCACATATAAACTCAGCAAAATGACATTCACCCAATAGGATAATCCTATTGCCAATGCAGCTCCTGCAATTCCTAAATCACACCTCTATACAAAATACCCAACAAACAGGCACATGAAAAAGTAGAGCTGCAATCGAGCTTAAGACCATAGGCATGATCAAACTCTGACTCTGCAAGTAGCGATTCAGCGACTGAAGAATGGCATAAGGAAACAGCGCAAGTATAAGCCAGATTGCATATTTGCCTGCTTGATGTGAAACCATTGGATCTTGGCCTATAAAAACCAGCACTTTGTCCAGGAAGATCCACAAAACTAATATCGGTACACAAACCGCTAGGAGAGATATAATGGCACCATAAGTATAGACTCCAAGCTTGTGGTACTGCTCTGCTCCATAAGCTTGCCCGCACAGAGTTTCCAATGCACTAGACATTCCAGACTGTTGGCGAGTTTTAATACATAATTTTTCGCGTCAGAATACAGATTGAACCACAAAAACAAAAGCAGAAAACGAACATAAAAATGTATTGGTATAAAGTAAAAGGATACTCACAATCAGGCTGAAGCCAAGAACATTTGTGAGGGAGATGGCAACGGCCGTGCCAGACAACGCGAGTTCGCCAAGGTGTCCAACCATCATCATTGATACAACTCGCAACAGAGACTGTGATACATTCACCATCACTATGGGTAAAGCTAGATAACTTGTCTTCTTCATCTCTTCCATGAATACGCCCCTTGTCGCCACGACCCTTTGCTTCTCTTCCCTCTCCTGCAGCAGCACTTCCTCAACGTCTGCCATCTCTACTCCTCAACCTTTCTTCTCAAGAGTGGAGCCTAAATGTGACAATTATCCTATATGACTATGTTACATGCAAATGAGAATTGAGAAGTGGTGAAATTGGATATATATATATATATATATATATATATATATATATATATATAAAACTCAAAAAATCTTTGGTACAAATATTAATTTTAAAAGGAAAATGAATTCATCTCTAGCTATATTAATATCCCACCACATTTACGAGGTCAGCTATAAATAAACCTGACATGTTGCCATCAACTTGTGCTTCGATATTTTATTACACGTGATTGCCCCTTCCATGACACACGATTAAAAAATCTTAACGTTCAAACCTGAATATTTGTGCCACATCTTTGAGGATGAAAGCTTAAGTACGACCTGGACTTATCACATGTCCATCGAGAAGCAAATTATTATACGATTTTGATTCACGAATTTTAATTTCCATATTCACTCCTTATTAGTTATGAATTAAATTCTTAGCCGAAGAAATTATACAGAAGATGTCTTCCCATCTTCCATTTTCTGGCATTATCAACTGAATATACAATACAGATAATAGCGTCAAAACACATGCCGTTCGATTAGTGGTCAATCGCTCCACTAATCTATTTTATGTTTTTATGTTTATTTAAAGTATATATAAAATTGTTGAAATGAAACTAGAGTTTGACACGTTATCTCTCACTTGACACAATATGATAATATTTATGCAAATAATTTTCCATTAATTTTGTTAAAAATTGTTTTGAATAATAACTCATAAATATATGTTTTGTTAATCTTGGCTACTGACTCCTTAAGGTTATTCAGAATTTCTTATTGCATTTTGCAGATCATGGTCTACAGAGTGAACTAGTTCAACTCATCACCTGTTACATTGAATATCCGCATCAACATAAATAATTTTCCATGTAATATTAGTGTACAACGTTTCAAGAAAGTATCTAAACTCCAAAGTTTCAGAAGTGAGGAGTAGAGTGATCAGATAATAGAATCTTGCAAGTCCATCTGCAAAATGAAGACAGTGATGGAGCACCACCATCTGCTGTAGAGTGAAACAGAGCCTTTCAGGATTCCAAACTATGTCGTCATGTCCTTCAGGAAGTCAACCCTTTCTCATTCAATAATGTGAACGTTTGAAGTATCCAACAACAGTAATACATGCGCGGTGAAAATTAAATCTTTTCACTTCAGAGTAATGCTTTTTGGATCAAATATCCTCTCTCTGGCTATGGATGCCTGCAATATCCACGTCGCACAGAAGTATCAAGAGTTAGTTAATAGAAAGATTCATGTTCCTGTCAAGCAGATGAAAAGGATATTTTGAATTAGGAGCAACGGAGTAGATCAAGAAATCTCTATTGCTAACCTCTTTTTGCCAATTAGTGAAACTTGTTACAACAGAAAGCAGGATAGATTGCACTACAGATCCTGCATTAAGTCCAATCCAGAGCCCAGTCCCTCTTAAATGGAAAGCAAAACCGAGTATTACAGCCAATGGGATTCCAACCAGATAAAATGCCCCTAGATTGACATATGCCCCTAGATGTTGCCAACCGCTTCCCCTGGCAACGCCTGTATCAGAGGAAAGCAAAAAGATACATTATTAATTGGAAAATATTTCGAATAAGAGATTCTTATAACACTTGCCCCTTAAATGAAGGAAAACGAAACAGTTGGACCAATCTTTCATGGTCTCATTATCATCTTCTTTTCCAGAATATGAGACGTCAAATGTCAATGTTATATTGATGTAAACATCGGAATATGACATGGTTTTTCCGAATGTAATAAGCACATACTACTCCTTGCTTAAAGAGAGTTCATTAACGGCAGTAAGACAAACCTGAAAATACTGCTTGAATGCAATCCGTAAGAAGCAAAAGACAAACGAAAGGCAAAATGTCTTTAAGATAATTAATTACGGCTTCCTCGTAACTAAATGCATATCCTAGGATGCTGTGGCAGCACAGGAGAGTTGTGGTTGCAATAATAACCTCGGCGACTCCAAGAACAACTACTGCCCTGACAGCCATCTGAGCTCTTTCAGGATTCCCTGCGCCCAGTTCGTTTGACACCCGAGTACTACAAATTGGTGAGTGTTTTTTCAGTGAATATGTATGCTCAAAACCAGAAGCTAATCATATAAGCTGACAATTTGGAATGGGTTTTAGCGTGAACCTTGCAGCTGCACCAATTGAAAATGGTATAAAGTAGTGCAAGGAAGCAACTAGAAGGCTGTTGGAAAGATAATGACAGATCAGAAAAAATCATACTTCATGCCTGCAGAATGATCACATCAAAGGTACTAAAACAATGCATACCATATCGAGAGCACTGAAGACTCAAGCTGAGGGTTTGGAAGAAGTCCTGAGAGTAGTATAACTATTTCACACGACCACCACTCGAGACTGTAACAACGGTTATTTTAGTTATTTGAAACTAAAAAATATAAAGTAAAGAGAAGAACAGAGAAGTTCAAAATCGAAAAAATTAGTCAATCAAAGGAAATGTTGGTGAAATTTGTTACCAAACCATGACAGCGGAAGGAATAGCAAAGCGGAAGAACTCTCTTATGCTTGGGAATACATATCTCGAGAAAGAGATTTGAGAATTTTCGCAGGCTGACGAATACTTCACATATATAGCAAGCAGAATAACATTCAACCAATACGACAGACCAATTGACAATGCCGCTCCAGCAATTCCTAACTTGAACTTAAATACTAAAACCCAACAAACTGGGATATGAAATAGCAGAGCTGCAATAGAGCTTAATAGCATTGCCATGATCAAACTCTGAGTTTGCAGGTAGCGTATTAAGGATTGAAGAATAGCATAAGGAAACAGCGTAGGTACGAGCCATATTGCGTATCTCCCTGCTTCGAGTGAAATTAGCGGGTCTTGGCCCGTGAGTATTAGTAATTTGTCCAGGAAGATCCACAAAAGAGATATCGGTACACAAACAACAAGAAGAGATATAATGGCACCAAAAGTGTAGACTCCAAGCTTGTGGTATTGCCCTGCTCCATAAGCCTGCCCACATAGAGTCTCCAATGCACTAGACATTCCAAACTGTTTCCATAATTCAATACTAAATTAGCTATTAAGATTCAAATTCTAGCTCTTTAAGCATCTAATGGTTCATCAAATAAACTATTGTAGCCTGCAAGTTGGTTTTTGGCTTAGGTAATCAACAGTCACACGATTATATTGTCAGAACTTATTGAAATTGCTTCCATCGGGCCAGATTGGACAACAGGTCAATGTGCACATGGAGTCCTTGACCCTTAACTTATTAGCAGACTATAAAATTCTATAAACCATCCTGTTATAATAGCCCTATTAGCATTTTGTAATCTATTTTTTGTTATTGATTCTAGATTCTGTGACATATCATTTTTAAATGTTATTAAAAGGTTATTTCACATATAATGTTTATGATAAATAAACAATAAAGAATCATTGACAATATTTATCAGAGTTTTTTTGATAAATTATAGAGGAAGAAAGAAGATAACTTGTCTCAAAATTCAAAAGTTGCATTTCAAAAACAATGAGTTCTCCTTATAACTGTAACTTGTGCTATTAATATTCTTGTTTAACAAACTATAACGGTCATATTCACGTAGTTCTTTTTTCTACCACTATAATAAGCATATTCATGAATGCTACTATATATGTAGTGTCTGCCCTTAAACTGAATTTGATTATGTGACCAAAAATTTTATACAATACTATTTAATTAAAATAAACATAATATTTTTATATTTGATATTTTATCAAATACCTTGTACCACATTACAGCATTAATAATATTAAAAAAAAATCAATATAACTTTTAACTCACGTCACATGTCAACCCCTCGTTCATTTGGAGAGTTAGACGTGTCAAGCTCAGTCATTCTACTCCGACTTAGTGTGTATATGTAGATAGAGAGATAGATAGATTAACAGTAAACTACTCCACTAGTAAAATGAAAAGAGATGCTGAGTACTTACAAGGAGACTGAAGCCGAGAACATTGGCGAGAGAGGTGGCGATGGCGGCGCCGGACAAGGCAAGCTCACCAAGATGCCCCACCATCATCATCGACACAACACGACACAGGTGCTGTGACACTGTCACCACCACCATTGGCACTGCTATATAACCGGTCTTCTTCATCTCCTCCACGAACAGGTCCCATGTGGGTTCTCTGTGCCTCTCTTGTTTCTCTGGCAGCAAAGCTTCCTCCTCCATCACTGATAGGTTTTCACTGCTCAACTCAGTTCTCTTAGCAAAACCTATCAAGTAACTACAAGACACTGTTCTTATTGGCCACCCCTGGTTATTTAAACATGAGTCTTGCTTTTATAGTGTCCGAATATATAAAATCTGCTACATTTGGCCCACGCCCCCGTTACCCGAAAAAAAAGAAAAAATTATAGCCACCAAACAAGGCTTCTTGTTTAAATACGTGTATAGAGAGGCAAATAAAAATGTAAATTAATAACTAATTTTGGACTATAACTTTTGCAAAGAATTCATTATTTTAAAGAATCGCCCATACAACTTAAAGATTACTCTTGCAGAAGATACAAGACGAGTACCATTACCCCCATTAGTTCCAATATAGTTGATCTGAATCACCCCAGGAAAAAAAAAAAAAGAAAGAAGGGAGGAATAAATAATTAACGAGCAGATACAAACCAGGGAATCATAAGTCAGCATCAGCAAACAGGTGTCCAAACCAAACACGTCTAAATTTTCAAATCCAGTACGCAGTGGCCGAATCAGGGGGTGGCAAGTAGGGACAACCGCTCCCAACCCGTGCCCCAAAAAAAACTGCATAAATTATTTGTATTTTTATGACCATTTCCCCTACACTTCTTGTACTCATATTTAATTACAAAATAAAATTATTTTAAGTTATTAGATTATTTAAAATCTTAAATGCAGAAAATTATCTAAAATCTCAAATTGTAGTGGACCATATAGTGAATTTTGATGATTTTTTAATAGTACTGTCATGTAACTCTTTGCTGGAACTTTAGTTAGTAACATTTAAGTAATTGGATCTTCATTCATAATCTTTTTTCTTAGTAATAATTAGAGTACATTCCATACAATACACAGAAGAAATGCATTTAGATATCTTTATTTATTATTGATAGTCAATTTTTACATGTACATGTTTTAAAATCTAATTCGTGATAAGTTTTTAATGTTAATACTGTTTTTATGAGAAATTTTTAGTAATTAAATAAAATATTTAAATTAATAAAGTAAAAATTAAAAAAATGATCCAGATACGGCAAGAAAGAAATAAAAGATTCTTAAATGTTATTTCTTATGGAAAATAATAATATTAATTGATAATTAAATATATTTAAATTAGGTAATAATTGTATATATGTAAAATGTTGGATTAAATGTTTTGTTGGATAGAAGATAGCTTAGCATGATGGTTTTGCGGAATGTACTGAAAAAGCATGCACCTTCTTTTGTGTAGTATATAAATTTCTTCAATAGAGAAAAGTGTTAATTATGTGGACGTTGATTCTTGATGAATTTTATGTTATTAAAGTGTAATAGCGGCGGAGTTAGGAGGTGGCGAGCACGCCCCATCCCCCCTTCCCCGGTGGGCGCTCAAAAGAAAAAAAATTAAATATAGTATATGTATAAATTTTTGTTTTTCTTTATTTAATAGGTAGCCGGCCTCCATTTCAGGACCATCTCCTCTAAGCCCCTTATACTAATATTTAACAAATAAAATTATTAAGTTAATAGACTATTTAAAATTTTAAATGTAACAAATTATCTAAAATCTCAACTTGTAGTGGACAATATATTGAATTTTTCATGATTTTAAATAATAATGTCATATAACTCCTTATTAGAATTTTAATTAGTAACAATTAAGCAATAGAATTTTTATTCATAATTGTAGTAGCCAAATTTGGCCTGGCCCAAGGGCCGCTTATCTCGAAACACATGGTAAGGCAACCGTTACCCATTAATGTTGCGTGGCCCAAAAAAGCTCTTATGGATCATTGTTTCGCAGTAAAAAGAGTGCATAAAACATTATTCTAACCCCTCAAGATAAGTACGTTAATAGATGGTATATCTTTACAGATAGGTTTACTTTCATCTATACGATAACTAAGAAGTCTCCAGATCACCCAAAGAGATACAAAGCACCTATTCAATCAGATCAACATGATAAGAACGGAGCCATACAAGCCTCTACATACTATAAATACACCCCCCAGAAGTGGCATGAAGGAGGACATACCCTTACACTGATATACATCGGATTTCTCAGGTTCGTACCTAGTTTTTCCTTTTATACAGGCCTTCCTTTTTATAGCTTTATATTCTTCCCTCCGATAATTGACTTGAGCGTGCGTCGAAATGTCTTTGCCGCATCCGATAACTGACTTGGGTGTCAGAGTGTCTTTGGTCGGCATTACACCGATGCCAAAGACTTACCAGCCTTTCTCGCTTTTTGTTTTACAAGTTGTTAATGCCCGAATTCGTAATTGTAGATTTTAGCTTTCTGTTACTAAAGTGTAAGGACTATTAACTTAAGATGCAATTTTAAATGTATAGACATGTACAAGCATAATTTATCAGATAGGCCAGGGTAAATATTTTAGTGTTATTAAATATTTAGATGTGATGAATTGATCTTGCCTCGATCCTTCCGCAGAAGAGAGACGTGAATCACGTGATGCACCCAGAGTAATTTTAAAAGGACTCTAATTAACGACATATTGTCATATATTTTCTCTTAACTAATATGTCATAACTTTTATAGAAAGATTCCCTTAAATGATTATATTAAGAAGTTTACAATTTCAGGTAAACAAATATAACATGTAAAATTCGGCAACAAAAATATATATAACATTTAAAAAATAGTTGTTTTAGAATTTATAAATTCTCTTCGTTTGTAAGTTCAAAGATTTTTGAACAGGAGAATGTCACAAATTTTCTTGTGAATATAATTATTTAATATTTGTGGTAAGAGTTGAAGACGAAAAATACTTAAAACCGGTACCATTCAAGCTAAAAAAAACCCAAGCAGGTGACCAGGAAAGAGGAGAGTGATTACAATTTAATAGTTTCCCGTTGAAAATCCCAAAATTTGCGATTGTTTTGGTATTATTGAAAACCTAATGGGCGGCGTCAACTGGGTTGTGGCGTCGTGCCTGCATGCATAGAAATTGTGAGAGTGGGAATTGTTTTGTTATTGAGAAGAAAATATTGGTGGTTACTTTTTAAAGTGGCGAAGAAATATTGCTTTTAAGTGTTGTCGACCAAGACAAGTTCCCTTGAATTTGACAAGGAATTTCGGGTGATGTGAATTTTGCTCTTAGATGCAAACTTCACAATTAATTAACAGCATTAAATTGCGTGCGATACCACTAATCATCTAAACCAAACCCTATGTACAACGTTTGAATTGTCAATTATCAAGACTCTTCGACTAAATTTCATAAATGCCGAACTTCACATGAGTCCAGCTAGGGGGTCCCTCCTCCTTTTGGTCGTGAACTGAAAATTGTATATTAGAGTAAAATGTGTATTATCACTTATAATTTGTCTAATTAATTAATTTTTCTTATGACTTAAAACCCCCGTATTATTCCTTTGTATTTGTCAAAAGGCGGCAAATAAGTTACTACTTTTACATTTTCGTTCAAATTAATTTATTATGCATTATATGTACTTTTCTTCATCTATGAGTGTTAAGATTTGCAATATCATATATATATTTTCACAAAAATATCTTTTTTCAGCTGACAACATTTTGAAGTAATAATGAAAAAGAAAAGGCAATAGTACCACATTTATATAGTACAAGGGAGTAATGTGGCAAATTTTGAAAATATAAGGGTAAAATAAACTAAGGTGACAAACCATAGTGAGTAATCAACTAACTTAGGACCTGTTCGATAAAATTAGCTGTTAGAGTAGATGATAACTATTTGAATAACATATAGTAGTTTGAGTATCTGATAGCTGTTGTATTTTAATGGTTAGTAAATAACTGTTTGGTTAGTCGATTGAATATTAAGTATTCAATAAAATTAGTTGTTGGATTAGATGATGAATGCAAAATGACATAAAAGATTGGTATTACGTTATTATGTTATGATAAATATAATTATTATTACTATTGTTGAAATAAGATAATTTATTTTATTATTAAATATATGTTTCTTATGAAAATATTTTATTATTAAAGTATAATAGAATTACTTTTGATAAATTAATTTTATTAATAGTATAAAAATATCCATTATTATAGAAATATTTTTTAATTGACTAAAACTTTATTTTGTCAAGAAAAATAATAAATGGACGAATAAAACTTACACTTTTTTTAGTATATTTTGATATAGATAGAATTTAAAATTGATTTTTTGTTATTTTAGATTTATATTTGTGAAGGAAAATGTGAAAACATAAAAAGAGATTTTATAGTAAGTAGAATTGCTAAAAAAAATATTAAAGAGAGTTTACGATTGCCAAAATGAAAAATAAACACTAACCACTACTTGAAATGTTAAAAATTTTAATGTTTCCAAAACATTACTTCAAACATTATTTTAACAAAAAAAAACTACTTTACCGAACAACAAAAATTAAACGAGATAATGTTTTGACCAAATCAAAACACTAAATACTAATTGAAACACAGTTGGTGAACAATGTTTTCGTAAACCACAGAAAATACCGTGCCACTTTTCAAAAGTAATGTGATAAATCTTAAAATACAAAAACAATCACCTAATTGAACAAATCATAATGTATATTTTTCCCTGTATGTTATAAACAAAGATTGTAATATATAACAAACATATTTCGAACTGAAGTTAATACGCCAATCTAGGTAGGTTCATGACATGGCATCTCTTGACTAACATGTGGAGAAGAGCACTCCCGCGGTTGATATTCTTTAGATGCGCGGCCCCTGAACAGACAGTTTCTTCTTAACCATCTTACTGATTGTTACAAAAGGGATCTATAAAATGATTTGATCAAAATCTTGGTGTGCCTGAAATATTCTCTTAATAGCAGGTGTTCATAAAGATGATTTCTTTCAAGCTATACATCTTCTCATTGTTGAGGGCATTCTTCTGAAGATGGTTTGTCTTCATATACTCTCTTCCTTGCCTCAGCAGCCTGCAAAAGATATAATTGTAAAAGCTTTTCTTTTTTTAGTTAAAAAAAAAAAAAGTCTATATCTCTATTATATTTGTCTCCCAACTAATTAGCTTAATGTCGTCAGTATTGTTTAATACTAGATTTATGTTTATCGAAAAAGTTCATCCCACTTCAGCTTGACATTCTTGGTTAGAACGGCGGATCTATTTAGGTTTAGACAGTTGTAACTTCCACTAATTCTACAAATTACGGTTTATATTCAAAGTTTGCAAAATCATTTGCCTTATTTCTACTAATTTTGATCTTTGAAGTTATCTAGTTTGATTAACAAAATATGATCTGTCACAAATGATAAACATATAAAAGAAACAAAAAGAGAATATGAAGAATAGAAATTTAACCTGGTTTTGCCAATTCGTGAAATAAGTCACGAGAGAGAGAATAGTCGATTGTACTACCGAACCAATGACGATTCCAATCCAAAGGCCTTTTGCTTTTAAATGCACAACGAAACCCAATACCACGGCCACCGGGATTCCAACAAGGTAAAATGCCCCTAAATTCACATATGCTCCAATGTGTTGCCACCCGCTCCCCCTGGCAATACCTGTTGTCGGAATATAGTTAGTGTTTTTATTCCGAAACAAGAACAATCCTGCAAGCCAGAGCGTTACTTGTTCTTATCGAGAACGGTCTCTTTAACGAGTACTATTTTATCATAAAAGGTAATTTTTTAGCCGAACCGACCTGAGATAACAGCTTGTAAGCTATCTGTGACGATCGAGAGACAAATCAAAGGAGTCATGACGGAAATATAATCCACAACTTGCTTATCGTTGCTGTAAGCGCGGCCAAGAACATTTCGACAGCCGAAGAGAGTCGTGCTAACTATTACCGTCTCTACGATTGCAAGCGACATGACGGCCCAAACTGCCAGTCGAGCCTTTTGTGGATTTCCAGCTCCTAGTTCATTTGAAACCCGAGTACTGGATAACAATTCAAGCAGACATCAGTTAGGTGAGTGCAGTTTTATATGAGCGGGTTTGATAAAGGAAATTAAGATGTTTGTTAAGTCTAACCTTGCAGCTGTTCCAAATGCATACGGCACCGTGAAGTGCAATGTAGATATTGTTAAGCTGATTACAGAGAACAACTTTTAAGCGAATTGTATGCTCCAATGCAACACTAAAAAGGGCCGAGTTTTTAAGTATGTACCATATGGACAGCACTGAAGTTTGGAGCTCAGGATCTGGTAAAAGGCCAGAGAGCAAAACGAGCACCTCGAGGGACCACCATTTTAGGCTACAATCATTATCCAACACCACAAGAGAATAGTATGGTTAGAGAGTATGCATCGATATGTCAATAAATTTCTCTGGAAGAAGGGAGAGAATAGTTACCAGACCATGATGGCCGATGGGATAGCCAAGCGAAAGAATTTCCCGGTGACACGGAAAGCATCGGTTGAAAAAGGCACGCGGGTGATCTTACAAGACTCGGAGCATTGGATGTACACTACAAGTAATGAGGCATAGAGCCAATTGGATAAAGTGAAGGCAATTGCTGCACCAATGTTTCCTAAATCTGTCTTGAAGATGAGGACCCAAGAAACAGGTACATGGAAACAGAAAACAAGAAACGCAGATAGTAGCATTGGAAGAATTAAACTCTGAGTTTGCAAGTATCTAACAACCGGCTTTAGAATCACGCAACCAAATAGTCCGGGGATAAGCCAGATCGAGTACTTCCTCGCTTCAATTGCAACTTCGCGGTCTTGTCCCATTACAATAAGCAGTTTGTCCATGAAGATCCACGTAACAGAGACTGGGATGCATACCAGAGCTAGTGAGATTATTGCACTGTAAGTATAGATGCTAAGCTTGTGATATTGCTTTGCTCCATAAGCTTGCCCACAAAGAGTCTCTAAACCACCCACTAGTCCAGACTGTGAAGGGTAGATCACAAACAAACACAGCCTACTTTTATACGAAAATCAAGAAAACTTTATCATGTAATTCCTTTGCGTAATATTAACTCCGCGTATCTGAATAATCTTTAGCTAGATAGGTGTTGTATGTCAATAATAATCCTCAATGTTCAACACTTGAACTCTTGACCAAACAGTTGCATCAACAGCAATAATAAACTACTTTTGGTTGAGAGAGAATTTATCAAGACAATAGTGCAGTACGAGTAATGTCGCGCACTGCGGACACAAATGGCAGGTTTCATGTATGATCAATTTTCAGTTCTATATAGAAATCATCATCAAGATAATATTAAGTAAAAAAAGAACAAGTTTTCTTCTCTTCTAACTTGAGGATAAATATTTTATATATAACACTAAGCTTAACAACAAAATTTGGTAATATTAGATTTTTAATCATAAACAAGTGTAAAAAAAATCCTATTTTTTAGCAAAATGATGTAAAGAAAAGTCTACTGATTCAATAGATGAAATTAAGTTCTTCCACCCTTTATTAAATTATTTAGCCAAATTAAATATATAAATAATATATGAAAAAATTCACTAAATATATAAATTCTCCATGGCAAAGTTATCTAAAATTTATGAACTTCTAAAATCTATCTTGGAAGAATAAGTACCTAATTAGCAAAACAAATAAATTGAGGATTACTAAATTTTATTCTTTAAAATTACTTATTTATTACAAAATTTAACGGTTGAAGTATCATCTACATAGAAAATATACATATACCAAAAAGATTATTGCGAAGATAATTTCAGACAAAAACAAAAAGAAGAAAAAAAATTAAGGGGGTCATTAAAACAATTTTAAAAAAATTATATATGTTGATATATATTTTTTTGACGCTTTGGGGGGGGGGGGGGGGGCGAGGGTCCCCGGCCCCCTTAGCTACGCCCCTGGTTACCGCAGGTTAATCAAAGGTAATAAAGCTTGGCCAAAGAATAAAACAGTTTGTAGCTCAACACAAATTTAAGCAAATAAGATAAGCATGTATCCATCAGGAAATGGAGATTTACCAGAAGACTGAAGCCGGTGACATTAGTCAAAGAAGTGGCAATGGCAACACTAGCAAGCGAAAGCTGGCCGAGGTGTCCTACCATCATCACTGATGCAACTTGCAAGAGGTATTGCAACACCGTGACCGCCACCATCGGCGCCGCTATATAACTCACCTTCTTCAGCTCTCCAGTGAACGCGCGCCGCGACATTTTCCATTCCCCGTCTCCCCCCGGCCCCGGAACCATCCCCTCCATACTTTTTTACTCTCCGTTTCTCAACCAAAATTAGCAATCAAAGTTGACCAGCCACCTTGTTATCCTTCTGCTAGCATCTTTTACACTATTTATTAGTAAAAGTGTGACTTGTAATTCGTCTCACTAGCGCCCAAGGGTGTGGTCAATGGCACAAAACAAATCACTAGCTTAAACAGATACTGGTGTCATGTTTCATGCCCTGAAACACGCATGGCAGCCTAATTATCTGCAGACAATAAACTTGAAATCTCGGATGATGTGTATTAGTATATAACAAAAACAGCCACTAGCACGCCGAGGTAACAAACGTTCGATATCCGAAGAGGTCAGGGTTCTTGATTCTTAGCTGTTCAGGCACGCCATTACATTTACATGTGCAACTTGATACACATCAGATATGCGTATACTAATGTGATTGTGCTGTCTTGTCCTGGTGGTTTATCTGCATTCATTAATGGCCATTATCTCGTTTCCTATTGAGATACGCACGTATTAATATACCCATTTTTCTATTGTCTCGCAATTGAATGGATCCTCTCCTAGTAAAGTTTTCTCCGAATAACTAATAGATTCTTAGTAGATCTTGAGATTTAAATTAATAAATTTACACCATCCAACTATTACTTTGTAAAAAGAAAATTGTTTTTCTTTCCTATTTTTTCCCCCAATCATAGGTCTTTTCCATGCTCTAATGTCTTTTTTTCCTTTGAGTTCATTTCAAGAATTTTGGGTATCATATATATACGCACACACATATGAATTGCTACTGACTTTTTCGTTCTTTAATCTTCGGATACTTGGTTGAAAATTAAACAGCAACTATAGGCCACAGTAAATTTAATAAAAGTAAGATACAAAACTATAATACATAAATAACTTTTTTTTGGGAAAAATGTAAATAATGAAAAAAAAAATTTTTAAATCAACATCAAAGGAAAAAAATAAAGAAGAGATTTAAAACTACACAAAAATTTAACTCTTAAATTGGTTAAGTTCGGCATCAATCTCAATTATTCTGAAAGTTCAATGACATAATCTTTCATGAAACAAAATTTTTAATTCCGGCACTTGCGAAGCCCGCCCTTGTCATACCATAAAAAAAGGGACATGAAGGAAGGCCTGTGATATGGAGAAAAATAGAAAAGAAAAACAATTTCTTTTTTAAAATCATTGATTAGGAAAACAAATGGGAAAGAAAAACATTTGCCATTTTAAAGAAAAACAGTTGCCTTTTTAAAGTCATTAGTCAAAATATTAATTGGATAGTGTCGATTTATCTATTTAAATTCAAGGGTCTACAAAACACCTCCTAGTTACTAGGAGAAAACTTTACTAAGAGAGGATCCGGATCCGTTTTGTAGACCCTTGGATTTAAATAAATAAATCTATATTATCCAATTGAATTTTGATTAATGACTTTAAAAAGGCAACTGTTTTTCTTTAAAAAAGCAAATGTTTTTCTTTCCTATTTGTTTTCCTAATCACTGGACCAATGATTTTAAAAAAGCAATTGTTTTTCTGTTCTATTTTTCTCTATATCATAGGCCTTCCTTCGTGTACTTTTTTTTGGTGTGACAAGGGCGTGCTTTGCAAGTGTAATTGTTTCATGAAAGATTATGTCATTGAAGTTTAGAATAATTGAGATTGATGCCTGAATTTAACCAATTTAAGAGTTAAATTTTTGTGCAGTTTTAAATATCTTCTTTATTTTTTTCCTTTGATGTTGATTTTTAAAAAAAATTTCATTATTTACATTTTTCCCAAAAAAAAAGTTATTTCTGTATTATAGTTTTGTATCTTACTTTTATTAAATTTACTATGGCCTATAGTTGCTCTTCAATTTTTCTGCCAAGTATCCGAATATTGAAGAACGAAAAAGTCAGTAGCAATTCACACGTGTGTGCGTTTATATGATACCCAAAATTCTTAAAATGAACTCAAATGAAAAAAAAAAAAAAGACATTAGAGCATGAAAAAAACCTATGATTAGGGGAAAAAATAAGAAAGAAAAACAATTTCCTTTTTATAAAGCAATAGTTGGATGGGGTAGATTTATCTATTTAAATCTAAAAGTCTACAAAGCATCTCTTAATTATTCAGAGAGAACTTTATTAGGAGAGGAACCGGATTCCTATAAAACACTTCATGGTTACTTGAAGAGAACTTTACTAGGAGAGGATCCGGATCCATTGAAGAAACGTATGAAATGGGAAGAATGGATCACGGATGCCATGTTTTTAATTTTTCGTTTTTTGAGTTTATTTCCCTACAATTAATGACTAGACGATATAAATTCTTTTCCTTATAGGACACTCGTATAGCATGAAATATTTATTTTTAAATTTTCGTTTTTTGAGTTTATTTCCCTGCAATTAATGACTAGACAATATAAATTATTTTCCTTATTGGACACTCGTATAGCATGTAATATTTATAAGATTTGTCATTTGTGTAGCTGATTTTTGCTTTCAACAAAGTTATTTTGTTCACATTAAACTTACAATTAATCCTTATTGGATTAGGAATGATGAAGAAAAATTACTCCCAATAAGTGCGCTTCCCAATGTTATGTTTTTATTTTCTGACACTCACTCCGACATGTAATAACTTATAAATTGATTTTTATTAAATAAAATGAATACTTGCTTATGGTATGTGAGTTATGACCTATAGTTCCTACGCTTAGTACGTGTTTGATAATAGTTTTTCAAGTAACTTTTCTATTTTTTTAAATTAGTGTTTCAAGTAATTTTTCATTTAGCTTTTAGCGTTTCAATAGTGATTCTCATAAGCTAAAAATTTTAGCATTTTAGGTAGTTTTTAACTTTTTACGTTTTTTTTTTACAATTCTACCCTTTTTGCATTATTTTGGTTTTTCTATTCTTTCTCCACTCTCTCTATATTTTACCTTTTATTTCACAAATATAAATAAGAAATAATATAAAAATAAATTTCAAATTCTATATAATCAACATTACTAAATATATAAGTTTTATTAGTATTTTGCTTTTGACAAAATAAATTTGAATCTATTAAAATTAATTTTAAAGTATTGATACAAATATTTTAAAAATTAGTTATATTTTAATATTAAAATACGAATATAAAAATAAATATCTAATTACTATTTTATTTCTATAATGGTAATAATAATTATGATTATCATAACAACAAACAATAATTATAATTATCATAACAACAACAATAAGAATAACATGATATCAAAGTCTTTTTATGTTATTTTATAATTATCAACTAAACTAATAGCTAATTTTATCAAATATATTTTATTTAATCAACTAGTTAAATAATTATTAACTAACAATTAAAATACAAAAGTTATTAGCTATCTAAATAATTATTAATTATTTAAAAAACAATTAATTACACTAACAATTAAATTTGTCAAACAGACCCTTAACTACTAAGACACGTTCTTAAGTGGTGATATGGTATAAGAGTTATCCTGATAGTGGGACATAAAAAACATAATAAAATACAATAAAACAAAATATATCGAATTCAGGATTTTGACTAGGCGATTACTTTCTTGACTCGGAGTTTTTATATCCTTCACACGTTTTAATGATAACCACTCCAATACCTCCTTTCTTCCAGAGCATAACGAAGAACAATAGCAAAAAATTAAGTTTGGATGTACTTTTCTTTAAGGGTTTTTCTCAAGATAAGCTATGACTATATTAATTCGTTCTAAAAATCTTAGGATTGAAAAAAAATAGTTGAATATTTCTTTTACAAATAACATGGAGGATTTTATGCATATAGATTGTCAAAGGTAGATTGAAGAGATTTAAAAACTTATGATTTGAGGAAGTGGGGATGGTCATCTTGTATTCTAAATTTTTTCATCAACTTCAACGATATTACTAAGTTCTATTGGATTTATTTGTTGCATGCTGATCCTGCCTTACTCTTTTATCGTGATTATATTAACTCTGTCCTGTTGAATTGATTTCAACTTATCTCACTCAACATATGGACGGTTAAGTGATCAATTCTTGCTTGTGTCATCCGCTAGTCGATATGTGCATGTCGGTCATATATATATACACGCATGCACACACATACATACATACAGTGGCAAAGCCACATTTTAGAGACGAGGGGCAATTGCCCCCAATATTTTTTTTAAAACAAAAATTTGAGGTATTAAAATGAGTTAAAAAATCGAAAACCAGATTTCCCTTCTTTTTTTCCCCCTCTTAATCTAATATGTTAGGCTAATTTTTTTCTTTTTAATATTATTTGAATCTTATTTGCTACAAAAAATCATAACGTTTTATTAGCCCTAAAAGAAAAATTAGAACTTGTTTTCTCTTTTGCTCCAATTCAGAATCATGCTTTAATAATTATGTGCTTTTCTTTCTTTCTTTTTTTGCTTTTATTTTTTCAAGTTTATGTAGTGTGGTTAGTCATCTAAATCAGTTATATTAACAAATGTTAATATACTTTATTTTTCTCTTATTTTTATTAATATAAAAGATTATTGATTTTTTATAGTAACTAGTTAGAATGCATCGCTTATTTATTTAGAATATTTCATGCTATATGAATTCGTTTATAAAAGTTATAATTTTGCCTTCCTTACTTTGAATTCCTAGTTTCGCTATTGGAATTCTTATTGCTTTAATTAATGGTTTCACAGTCAACACATGTCCATTACAACAATAATTTTTTTTTATTTTTTTATTTTGGTCTGGTCTTGGCTCTTCTAATCAACTCGATTATTATTTGAGACGCCATATATTACATTGAGACCAATCAGTGGCTCCTTGTATTAGGCAACTAAATTAGAGGCTCAAAAAAAAATATATTAACTAAATAGAGTTATCAATGTCCTAACTATTATTGACTTTTTCTAGATGAGAATGAAATAGTGCAATCTATACTGTGCTTTGCAAGAATAAGAACACTATACACTATATTGTGCATAAATAATATACGCACAGTACGTAATATCATCTATATTCAAAAATTTGATATTATATATTCAAACTTTTTATATCAAATTATAAATATGTTCAAAACTCTTATATATTTAAAAATTTAAGTGTGTCAAACACACACCACACAAGCGGAACAACTACAGTACTGATATGAGTTAAACGTGCATGACTAGAGAAATTGAAACCGAGGTTTCATTATATAATTCAATAAGTCAAGACGTTATAAATGGTCTTAAATCTCAATTTTTTTTTATGTGTTACAATAAGTGCATTTTTCAAGAAATTTTTTTTTTTTTTTATCCTCTGTGACTCCCTCTGACATGTAGTAGCTTGTGATTTGATGTTTTTATTAAAATAAAATGAGCACTTGCTTACGGTGTGTGTGTCAATGGAGACCATGCTGTTTCATTAAAACGCGCGCTCTCTCTCTCTCTATATATATATATTTTTTGTTTTTTCCCGATCAATTGTTAAAGGCAAAGTCAAAAAAGGAAGACTCATATACCGGACCAATATTAAGCTGCCACGTAATAGTGAAAGTTCTCTCTCGTTCACAGACGATCGTAGCCCACTTCAACCCAAAACCCTGCTTGAACTTTGCAATCCGCCCCCCACCTCGTACCTTTCGAAATCTTTGTGAGGTGACTCTCCTTCTCCATCCATCTATGTCGCATACCATGTCTGCAACTACGTTATAATTTCTTTTTGTATTCGCTATGTGATTTTTCAAGGCTTTAAGTTTCTGATTAATATAATTAGTAGCTTAACTTTTAAGAAATATGAAAATTTTACCAGAAAGAGACGAGGATCATTCTTGACTATAGCAATTTAGTTCCGGACTATGTTGAAATAAAAAATAGCTGACAACTTTTTACATCCCAGAGCGGCTGAATGTGTTTATAAGAGTTGCCATTTTCCACAGAGAGATAAACCTTTTTTTTTTCTGTACTCAAGAAATTTAGAATTTTGGGTTCTTTTTACTTGTTTCTGCTTTGGATTTATGTATGAGAAGTTATCATTTTCTGCAAAAGTTATAAGCTTTTGTTGTGATTGCGGTATTTAATGTTTGCCTGGTGTTGTCAGTTGTGTCTGAATTAGGATTTGTGCACAGAAAATTTATCATTTTTCTCAAAGCGACAAGCTAGTGGAGCAATTTAGGCATTTTGGGTTCTGTTAATTGTTTTTGCATCTTTCTTGCAGCTGAGAGTAAAAGAGGGTTAAGAGAAATGATCAAAAGGCGATATTACAAGCTTGAACATGGGGATGGAGATGCTCCCTCCGAGTCTTCTTCCTCATCGTCTGACTCGGAATTGGAGGCAGAGGCCACTGATGATTCAGAAGAAGATGAAGATGATGCACCACTGAGAGAAGAAGTCGAGTCTGGCTCGTCTTCTTCTGGTATATTTATCCTCAGTAACATTTTAGTTCATCCTTGTCATATAGTTCATATTGTGCACGTCTCAACTTCTCTGACTTCAGTGTTTAAATGAGAATTATGTGTTCCGAAGTGAGTAAATTTGGAGGTGGACCATATATTCATTAGAAATTGATCGGCGTTGCCTGCTTTCCTGCTTGTTCCAGTTGTATTTCCATCACAATTTTCGGAATGAAGTTGATTTCTTCTTAAGCTGACTTATCTTCTTTTTGTTCTTTTCTTTTGAAAGGATACGAGAGTGAAAGCTGCTCAGCACATGAAGTGAATCTTGATTCATCAGGTTTGATATAATTTGGGCTCTTGAAATTTTTATGTGTCTTGCTTTCTGGTTGTTCTTTGTAGATGCTGTATCACTATGTGTTGTGTTCAATAAGAATTAGCTATCTGGCATAAATCTACTTAGACCTTCCATAACTTGGGAACTTGATTTTTTTGATTTTGCTCCTGTAGTGTAAGTGCTTTAATTATAGTAATTGGTCACATTTGGAAAGGGGCATAAAAGAGAACTAAGATAGTTTACAGCTCTAAGAGTAGTCCTGCATCTTAACTGTATTTAAGTTATGAATCTTGGTCGAAGTAATAAGAACATAAGAGTAGCTATTGGTACGTGACTATGATCTATATGGAATTAACAATTGTAGCTATGGCTGTGTGACTATGATCTATACTTTAGTAATGTTCATTTGTTCTGGTTTGGTTCTTAGGAAAGATATCACCATCTATTGGATATCTGCAAATTGCTGAGAGAAGCAATAGCTTTTCAGATTCTCTCTCTGTATAGAGAAGGCACCTTCTATATAAATGCCTAATTAATCTTTGAAGCAAGCATTCTGATTTTAGGGTAATATTATTTTGGCAGGCTTGCCCGCAAGTGATGAAGATGTGGGGCCTCAAAATGGACAGAGCCTTAGCAAAGATCATTCATCTGCCCAAGGCAATATGACCTCAGTTGGTCTCCAGCTTAGTTCAGTAGCTAATGAGGACAAAATGGATGGATTTGAGGTTCCAGACTGTGTTGTGAAATGTAAATCAGTCTTCAAATGCAAGCTTTGCCCAAGAGTTGTCTGCTTGTCAGAGGAGACATTAAATGCTCATCTCAAATCCAAGGAAAGAACTTGCTTCTGTTTCATTTTGCAATTGTATCATAAATTTTATTCTAAACTAAAGCAACCGTATCTGAATAAACTAGCTTTCTTCCTCTTAACGAACACAAATATGTTTTTTTTCTTCTTGCATTTGCCTTTGTGTTGACGGGATCCTTCTTCTTCTTTTTTTTTGGGTCAAGGGGATGTTCTACTGTCACCTCTGGCTTTCTAGAAAATTCACAATAAGCAAAACTTTTAATTACTTTATTTATTAGAGATTTCAAGTTCAAGTCATGTCTTCTATTACCTTCTCATCTGTAATTTGAGTTAAATAGCCAAAATGTTCTTGTTGCTTGCTCTTTACATAATGTGATAAACGAATCTGGTGTTCGATCCTCATATTGTGTTACAAGGTAAAAGTTGGGAATCTTTCTTTACTTCCAAGGCCTCTAAGAGCAGCAGCTATTAACTGATGTGCTACTGTGTATAATTTCATTATCTTTAGTTAGCTTCATGTAATTTATTCTCTAGACGGTATTCTGTTCTGCTGAAATATCCCTTGACAAACCCTTGGAGGTTCCACCTATATCCTCTCTGTCTCTATGCTTCTATAAACATGTCTCACTTCTTGTTTCACGTGATTGAAGTAGCTAAACCAATTTTATTTTCTTGACAGAGACATGTACGGTCTGAAAAATTACTCAGAGAAGGAAGGCTTAAGCTTCTTGATATGGATGGCAAGTTTGAGGAAGAGACTGCTATAGCTGTGCCTTCGGCACAGGTTAGTTGGCCTTGAGAGATTTATAGTGTGTTTGGACTGATTTTATTTTAAAATGCTTATCCTATTGAAATTTGGAGATATTTTATAAGATTTAATATATCTTATTATATGCAACATGCAATCTATAGTTGTTAAAAATGAGATAGGATGGATTGCTCATTTCTTATAAGATAAAAAGTATGGTTTGTTATAAAATTTTTGAAGGATCTATGATAAGATGTCTTAAATCTTATAAGATTTTCCTCTATTTCAATAAGATATGTATCTTAAAATAAGACTATAACAAACAGAGCATTAATTAGATCAAGAAGATTCAACTTTATCTTCACATTACTGAACTAACTTGTTGTGTCTTGTACTACTCAAACAGAAGATGAAAAGGAGAGGGCGGCGAGGGCAGAAGACAAGATTAAAGAAGGTGGCAGTGCGTGAAACATGAGTCTTGCAACAAGTTCTTTCTATGTAAGGTAATTCTAAACATCACTAAACTTCTAAATGCAGTGCAGAAAAACAATGCGTGAGACTTGTTAATGCAAGAGAATCGCCTACGAACCAGGCCAAGAAGAGATGTAAAAACAATGACTGACTGATTGTATGTGTTGTTGCTCCATTTACTTACTTCCTTAAAGGGCTAAAGACAAGAAACCTTTGGAGGGGAAAGGAAGACCAGGCATTTCAACTTAAACAAAGTCACGATATAATTATTTTACTGCTAGTGTCTTCAAGTTTTTGCAAGTAGTGCAAGTAATCTTTTGTTCGAGAATAGAAACAGAACTTTGTATCCTCTATCTTTTCCCTTGTACTTTTGACAAGTTCCTGTGTTCTTCTCTCAGTCCATTGATCCTTTGATTAGTGGGAACATCATATTACACGAAAATTGGAACCAGGAGATGCCACGTTATGTACTCCTGATTAAAACAAAGTTTTAGGGGGGGGGGGGTGTTTGTGTTCTGTTACTGTATTCAATGGTACTGGAAGGTTATGCATGCAGCAGTTTTTTCATCCGAGATATACTGTTGTTGAATGCTCGGCCTGGTCCCTTTTGGTGAGTTTTTCCACTTTGGGATGACTCAGAATTACAATTAGCAAGCATAGTTTGCAAATTCGATGAGTTTTTCTATTGTCAGCCAATCATTGCTGGAAGTTCAAAGATTAAAAGTTGTTTGGATGCAAGTACTTTTTCAGATCAAGGAAGGGCATTGATAGCTGGGCCGCTAAATGTAATTAGTTATATGAATCTAACAATAAACATTTCTACAAGGTTGTCATTTTTAGCTCCATGTATTCATAACCCCATATGTGCGAGATCTCATCTAGACAGGTACAAGCACGGGGAAGAGTGGACGCGATCCAAAATGCAAGTAGACTTTACAGCTCACTGAAGGAGCTTTATCAAAACACAACACCAGAATATCCATGCGACAAGAGCAAACTAAAGTCAGTTCCCATATACTTGGGACGATGTCAAAACAAGGTGTTGTTCCAATATATTTGCTAAAATGAAAAAGAGACAAGAAGATGACGATAACAGAAACACTACATGACCTTTCCTGGTTAAAAGAAGTACAAGCTACAGAACTAAATCGCGGCAAAATTACTGCAGCATTTAAGTGAGGCTCTTGTCAGGCTAGTAAAACATAAAAGCATGTAAACCAAAATTTGTTTCCCCAGTACTATTACGAATCATATTCCCAGTTTCTACAACATGTCAAATAGTAACCATCAGCTTGGCAACCCAAAACAGCACCCTTTACACATTTTTCAGTCATCACATCATCCAAAATTTACGTGAAGAGCAAAATAGTGTTAGGTGTCAGAAGCTATCATCTTGTTTGACAGCCTTGTTACACACCGGAACTTGAAAGGTTTAAGAGTCGAGCAAAAATAAAATTGGCCATACTTTACGGTCCTTCCTCCTCAGAAAGATGATTAGGTGAAGTAGGCGGTACCTCTTCATCTGCTGTTCCAGCAGCATGATCAAGTGGAGGGGCTTGCTCCCCACTTTCATTGTTTTCTGGATGAAAGTTGATGGGGAACTTTGTAACTCTGGGTTTATCAGATAAGATGTTCCTCTGGACCCTGTCAATTAATACCTTCTGTGGAGGCTCCTCTTTCAATTGCTCATCATCATAATCATTGTTCACATAATAGCCCACTCTAACAAATTCCTGACCAAGGTAAGAGCAAGTCAGCAGGAGCACGGTGACACCAATTATATCTTCCTCACGAATTTTTGAAGGGTCGGGAGGGTCAGCCTAGAATTAACAGAAGGAAAAAGAACAGAAAGGATGAATCAATTCAATAAGTGAACAACACAACTATTAACTAATTGAAAATAGTTGAACTCAATACGTTAGTAGAGCTTACCTGCAGGACAAAGCGATAATTTCCAACATTAACTGGGCCAACAAGAACGCTTTCTAACAGCTGATCATATGTTTCATCCTCAGCGGAACCTACATAGATGAGTTTCCATTCCAGATCTGCAGAAAATTTCAAAAATATTCGGTTACCACCTACTACATCTATGTGAGAAGGAAAAGAAATAACTTGAGCATAAGAAAATTTTTTTCATATATCTAATCAAATATAGGTCTCAACAGACTAAACTTAAAGGGCTTGCCTACCTCTACATCTTCGTTTGAGAGTGTTAAGCCAGGGACAACTTTATGCAGAACCCCAAACAATCAATAGAAGTCAACATAATCCAAGAAAACCACAAAGCAAATCAATCAACCAAAAGCTATTTCTTAGCCATTCTTATAATCACTTCCTGTCCATGAATAATATCGCTACTACACACAACATTGAAGCTTCTCAACTATGCATTCTACGCAACAAAAAAGAATTCTGCAAGAAAAGCACTACAAGAATGTAACATATACCGAGTGAAAAGTACTACATGCTTCAATAACCTAGTACGGTTTTAAGATTTAGGGAGGGGCCAACAAACTTTATCACTCAGGTGGAAATGAAAAGTAACCCACACTGCAATAAACATCACTAAAAACACCTAAAATATTCTAGAGAAACCTTAATCATTGATATCGCGGCACATATTTTCTCTTCTGCTATAAGAGATTGAAAGTTTCCAACCCAAAACAACTAAAAACTTCAGGTACTAAATTAATAAATTCATGCTAAACCTATATGTACTTGAAGTCCCACATATCTGAACTAACCACTCAGACAATTAAACTGGTTTATGAGTCTCAAGTTCTAGTCACAAATAGGGGTAGGTGGGGAACCATTGTTGATCCAGTAGGAACAAAATAAAACAAGAAAACAAACAGAAAAGAGGAAACCAAGACATCGTAGCTTGGCATGGTAGTCTAATAAGTAAAAGTCATACTCATCATATATATGCAGGATTCCTTTGTACATGTACATAATCAAGGACTGACTATATGTCATGGTGTGTCTCAAAATTTTGGCACACTGAGATATCAGTGACTTGTTAAGGGTGACAAATCTCTATATTAGTGATTTGATTTTTGGTCACATACAACTAACTCACTACATCTTAAAAAACGGATGCACATGAAGTCGGGTCACATGTTATTACTTTAATCCACTACCACTTATAATCATTTTGGTAATATAAATTCTAAACTCTGATAGCACTAAATATCCACCTGAAACAGTTGTATCTTGATCCAGTCTTGTTCATCCAAATGCAACTTATCTCTTCTCTCAATCACTCACTCATCTCAACGTCAATCATCATATTTGTCATATCTAGATCCTCCGCTAGCTCCCTCACATCAAGTCATCAATATTGGCTCTCAGTCAGATGTGCTTCTTCAAACGAGTCACGCATACGGGACTCTAATCCATTCCACATAAGAAAATAAACTCGAACACCACTATATAACATATTGCATGCTCCCACTAGCACCTATCACTTTTAAAGCAGAAAAACATTATTCTTAACACTATATAGCAATTAGTTAGATACTGGAAAAGAAACACATAAATACAAGCAACAGTGTATATAAGGACAGATGCATGCATTTCAAATTTATTTTATTACTAAAATTAATGACATTTTGACTTTAAAAAGCAGTATCAATCCATCAATCAATCAATAGTTCACTTTAATGAACAAGTGATGACGTCATTTATCAATAAATATAAACAAATTTCCAACAGCAAAAACCCTAACTATTCAAATTGAACCACCAGCAATGACAAACTAACCCTAACCTAAGCTCAATACAGCACGATAGAGCAAAATCAAAATTCTAATTAAAATGAAAATAATGTAAAATTGAAATGTAAAAAAGTGAAGCTACCGTCTTTAAGAGGCGCGACGCATTCGTAGGAGATTTCGAACTGGAAAGGCGTCAGAAACGGCGCAGGATTGTCCAAAACGGCGACGTTCGTGATGTTCACTGCACTCATTGCAAACGAATCTCCAATGTTGTATTGTAACTTCTCCGGCACGGTTCAACCAGAAGCAACTTCTTCATCGAAGAGAGCAAACTACCCCCTCAAAACGACAACGAAGAAGCAAAAAACGGCGGTTTTTTGGACGAAGAGGAAGATGAAGAAAGATTCAAAAGGAGAAGCCAACTGTATCTAAGTATACGTATATATGTAATGGTGTTTGTTGCTGCGGGACTTTCTTATTTTATATTGGTGACCGGTTACTTTAGTAGCTACCTGTAACAGCCGGTTTTAGGATTTGGCGGGAGTTATTTTATTGTTAATTGCTGTGATTCCCCCCTGGGATTTCTGATAATTGCACGACACTCTACTGAAGTATTAGTAACTAGAAACGAAACCCAAGTTTGGCCGTGAAATTACACCAATCTCCCCAAAACTAAATAAATATAGTCCTACCTTGCCTAGCACTGTAGCAGTTCAAGATTTACAATAAATATTTATTTTGTGAGGACAGAAAGTCTCAGATTTTAATTCTTTTGAACATATGTTTTACGTCTCTCCCTTATGGAATAGGGTTACAGTGAACATAGTAATTTTATTGTCCTCGTCAAATAATAATAAACTGCCAACTTTAATATCTTTAGTATCAATACGATATAGATAATAATTATTATCAAATAACATTATTGTTGAAATGTATTATAGTTTCATTCCGTAAAACTCAAAAATATGTAGCTTCATAGCAAAAGGATACCTTTCCTTTAACCTTTTAACAAGTGAAGAAATTAAAAACTAGCAATGATTTGCATACGAATCTCATGTAGTGCCCAAAAATAGAAAGAAAAAAAAAATGTGAATACTCAGCTTTATTCATTTTTCCAAGTCTTAAGAGGTGTCTCTCGGCCTCAAGTCGCGTGACCTCGGACACCTCTGTGCACCGTTTTCTATTTAAAGAGTTTTCCGCAATGAAGTTCTTCAACTTGGCGAAGGATATGCCTATGGATATGTTTGGATTGACAAAATACATTCTTTTCACAATAATTATTTGGCTTAATTTCAAAAAAAATTGACACTCTGAAAAGAAACTGTCTTTTTTTAGAAACCAAAATTTTTATCATCAAAACACTTTTTTCAAAAGTTATTAAGAAAAAACACTTCTAAAAATGACTAATCCAGACGAACCTTATATCTGTGAAGGGCTTGTATCATGAATGCCTGCCTGGCAATGATGGACAAGCAGCAGTGGCATGCACATACAGACACAAGAGAGGCGCAGAATTAAAAAGTATACATCCTTTAAAGACTATACACAGAAACAGTTCTAGAGGACATGGCGGCTATCTATTATGCACAAAATCTGAATACCTACACTATCTCTTCACAATAACATTCATCTTTCGTGTCTGAGATTGAAACATATCTGCTATATCTGCAGCCGTACTACATTCTTCTGGTTTCCTATCTGTAACACAGCGGATGAATCTAGGGAATCTGACCGAGACACCACGAGAGGGATGAACTATACCAAAGGCAGCATGATGAACAGGCGAAATCGTGAAGTCTGCACCTCTGATCTCCCATACAAGTTCTGGAGAAAACCACATATCCGGTGCCTCAGCAGTTCGATAGTACGGTGGTTTCTTGGCCAGGATTTTATCCCCAGAGTAGAAGTCTTTCATCTGCAATTATTAATTAGTGACATAAGCTGATAATAAGCTAAAATCTTAGTAGAGAATGAACATGAAGCTAAGTTTTTCAATAAGTAGAGCAATTAAACCACCTTAAACGCTAAAAATATTCAACTAGAGTTACCATTTAGGCAATGTTGTTTCTACATGAGGCGGCAATGAAAGAATATGGACATAGAGGACGATCAGAATTTACATGCATATCACTAAAGTTTTCATGACATATATAAGACACACCATATGACTTCCCTATTCTCGACTGGAACAAACCCCATGTGGGAAAATAACGTCAGTTGTCTGAAATGACGAAATTTATTTCCAAATGCAGTTCCCCTTGCACCTGGCCTCTTAGAGAACCCAACTTATCACATTAACAGGAATGCTCAAGAGGAAGTTATCAGGATGGCTCAATCTACCTCAATATAGAAAGAATCAGAAAATCCAGACATGACACGACAGACGCTCTGGAATTCCTCGGTGTCAGGATCGTAGCAGGCCATAAGAAAAGGACTGTACCTGAAACATGAACATACATACGTACTTGAGTGCCAAGAAATTAAAAATCTGACATCATCGAAATTTAACTTGATTGGCACATTTTGACATCAAACATAAATGTTACAACATCAAATCATCACAAACGGTAGAAACGAAGGGCTCGTTTGGCATCGTTACTGTTTCCCATTTTCTGTTTTTTGTTGATCAAAATTTAGAAACCAGTTCGTTTATTTCTGTTTTCGTTTTTTGAAAAAACAAAAACCAACAACCTGTTTTTGCAGCTTTGATAAACAAGAAAAAGTGATTTTCTCATATGGTGGCAATAGGTTTTCAAAACTTTTATTCACTTTGTGTTGAATACCTTTTAGAATTATCTTTTCAAAATTAATATGAACTCATTAATTTTTTTGAAAAATAATTATTAAAATTAAAATTATTTAAAAATATTTTTTAAAATTTTATTTTAAATTTAATTTTTCAAAAATATTTTAGAAAATATTTTTAAAAATAAAATTAATTTTATATAAAAGAAAGTTTCAAAAATTAATTAAAAATATTTTGAAAAAATAATTTTAATAAGTGCAAAAATATTTTGAAAAATATTTTTAATAAATTAAAAATATTTTGAAAATAATTTTAATTTATAAATATTTTTAAAAATATTTTTACAAATTCAAAATAATTTTAATAAGTTAAAAGTACATTTAAAAATTATTTTGATAAATCAAATTTAGTTTTAAAAAATATTTTAAAAAATTATAATTAGTTTTAGAAAATTAAAAACATTTTAAGAATTAAAATTAAAATTATTTTTAAAATAATTATTTTTATAAATATTTTTTTTAATTATTTTTATTATTTTTAGAAACATTATAAAAAATAAATTAATGTAATAACAAATGAAAATTTAAAAAAATTCAAAATTAAAAATAAAAAAATATTGTCAAAACAATTAAACTTATTTTTTGAAATTATGATCTCAAAGAAAATAAATCAATTTCATAATATTCTCATTGTTCTTTTACAAAATTTTCTCAAATATTTTCATGTGTTCTATTTACCATAAAATACTAAAATAGAAAATAAGAGACAAAAATAGATTGTAAACTATGGACAACCCAACATGTTTTTGATTTTTGTTTGTAGATTTTATAATTTAACCAAATGTATTTACAGTTTTTATTTTTAATTGTTGTTGATATTTTTTTGTTTATGATTCTAATTTTAATTTTTAAAATTTTTAACAGCGTTACCAAACGAATCCTAAAGTAATCCATCCAAATCAAAAACATGACTGCTTATGGATTCAGTATCATGTTGGCTGCAGATAATCCTCTCATTACAACATTGTCTCTCAACTGCCAGGCAATATGCTGTTTAGATAATTCATGTTGCTCGACTAAGGAGACCAGCTACATGACATGATACAGCAACATAAATTTATTTGATAATGAACTTACCATCCTGCTTTTCTCCCATTCCCGTACCAGGCTCCAATCGGTACTAAATCCAAAGAATCACTTAATCCTTCCACATAGTCCCTTTTAACCTGCAAATGGGGAAGTTATCCACGGAAATGCTACAGTTGTTATATGATAACTTGAAATTACATCTGTGTTTCTGAAAGAAAAACTAAAGTGGATCTTATATGCAAGAGACCAAAATAAAGTAGATCTTAATGCAAGAGACCTTTAACCAAGCATCAGAACGCTTTGACGGAGCATATCTGCCATCCAAATCGAGGGATTTAACCATGATTCCTTCACACGAGGAACGGAGCGCATCCTCAAGAAAAGAGTTGATCTTCGTCAATGTAGCTTCATTGTCTGGACAAGCCTCATCTGATTCCACCTAAAAAAACTAGGTGACTTCTAAGACCATAAACAATACAGTAATCACTAGGACTATCAACTGATTAGTACTTACAGTCATCTCTCTAGCATACTCAAGAAAACCAACTTTCGCCTCCCCAAGCAGAACCTTTAAGTCTGAGATTGTTAAGGGCCATATAACGAAACAAGACTTTAGAATACTTATAATGGAGATCTTGGTACAGCATAAACACCCTTTAAAGGGAAGGAGTAAGCATACATTTCCTTCTTTCACGTAGTGGCTGACCTAATAACCTGAAAAAGAAGAAAAATAAAACAATGTCAACTATCTTTGACCATTCTGCAAAATGTGCTACAGCTAGAGTCCATATAAAGGAAAGATCAGCCGCGTAGAATCAAATCTTTTCCAAATAAATTGAGAAAAGGATTAGCTAGCCACTTAACAGGAAATAAATGTCCCCAAACTCTACCATTGCATTTCAACATGTGATCAAGAGGCATTAAATTAGATTACTGCTAAGTGGTAACTTTAAGCTACACAAGTAATTAACTCTTAACCCCATGAGCCCCACAAATAATGCCAGCACCATAAACTGCATATTTTAAGCCTGTATATCACAGGTAACACTAATATTTTTAGGAAACCAAATCTATCTATATCTTAACCAATGATGGATTCATAAACTATCTTAACCAATGATGAACCCATAAACTATCTTAACCAATGATGGACTCATAAACTATCCTAACATTCTTCATCCTGCTCAAGGCTGTAGTTTAGACTTGTAGTCCAAAGGACTAATATCAAATTATCTAATGGTATTAGGATCAGTTTTGGTGAAGATAGCCACTAAAATTTTCCACTAAAATTTTCTGAAACCTGCCTAGGTTATATAGCAATGCAGCAGCCAAAGTTTAACTACTGGCGTTATCATTCAGCTTAATCAAAGCTATAGCATACAAGAACCAAGTTCTGATTACCAGATTTGGTCAATTTTCCAGAACCAAACTTCATGATCTAAAACAATCTACATCTCCCTGATTTACAAGCTAACTGTACGGATTTAAAACCAAACAAGAAATAATATAAGGGCATGATACTAAATATCATAAGAAGCGGAGTAAGATAGTTACTGTTTTCCATTTGCAAGCATGATATCGAAGACAAATATGCATATGTCAACCTGCAATCATAAAAGATGTAATAAGCTATACTACTGCAGAGGGCCAGACAAGAAACAGAATACTTTCAAACATATAGCTGGAAGGAAACAAGGATCCAATTAGTATGAAGTGCATGACATTGCAAAGCAAAGTCAAAATTTGGATCAGAGCATAACACCTTTAGATTAAGTACCCTAAAGAAGGAGAGCATTTGTTTGAATATTTGAGAAAAATTTTTCCAAATCCCAGACCTCCCAGAAAAGATTTACAACATCTGATATCCAACCTACTATAAGCATAAGATGGTCAAAGAAGCACTTGTAAGAAAATGGCAATCTCATAAGTTACGATGCTGAGGGAAGAAGCATTGGAAAAAGTATCTGTTTTAGTCTGTACAAAAAAGAAAATATGCTTCAACTTGTATCAGTTTACTTCTTCATAGTATCAGAATGACTGATCCACAGAAAGGGTCACATACAGAACCTTTATCTTATCCATTGCAATTAAGGAATCCTTGTTCCCTCTTTCACGGGAGGATAATTCCTGAAACGACATAAGCTTTTCGCCATTGTTCCTATCAATAGCGACAACCTGAAATCACAAGATGACGCTGGGATCAGAAAATGCTAAACTCCTAAATGAAATACATTGATATAAGTTATTTGGGACCATTATAGAATTCATCCATTTGGTCGTAAACATCTGACTCAACACAAGTTCTAACTGTCCACTCAATCTCCAGTATTTGTTTACATGAAAGAGCATACCTCTGCATCTAGTATAAATGTTCCTGCTGCAGGATCGCACAATTCTTTGATGGTGTTTACCAAATCAGGAAATCTTGACGTCGTTTCATCCCCATTCCTTGAAAAGACACGCACAGTACCATCCTCCAGACGGTGGATTTGGGCTCTCTGACCATCATACCTGAAGAAAATAAGAACTCTCAATTTTCTAACACTAAACAAAAGTCAAACCCAAGAATCGCAATATAATTAATAAAAAGTAAGTGGCATAGAGAACTTAAGTGTTGGTTTTCCAATTTAATATTTCTTACCATTTCCTCCAGCTGCTACGCATTTAATCCAATAAAAGATATTCATTACAAAGGGGAAAAGATAAAGGGGGAGAAGGTCCAAAAGCCCACAGCACTCTCAAAACTGTTTAATCCATAGCAGCTGTAAGGCAGGTAATCCTTGGTTCCCAAACTGTTTCTAGAAGCATAATCTTTATTATTATTGCTAGTATTCTTAGACAGATCATATTGTCTCCTTTCACAATCTCTTGCTTTAATGGGGGAAAAAGAATTGCTGATATGAGAAGCTTCATCAAATCAGGGACTTTCTGTATGCAACTTCTGCACACTCCAAAGATAGACACTGAACTGAAAGATCTCACTGGACCCTCTGCCTTACATCTCTTCAATAGTACCAACCTAGTCAAAAAATTGAAAATGAGAAGTTTCAGAATTACATACTTGTATTCACATGTAAAGGCTTTCTTTTCAAAAAGCTTCAATAGCTGAGAGGCCCCATTAGTAATTCTACCAGCAAAACAATTGAACCAAATTTATGTTAGTAGTAGTACTAGCTTCCATCAGGTGAAGATAGCAGAAGCAGACTGATAGATTATCCTGAAGTTATACTTTGCAAGCATTGGCTTGATTGGTACCCCAGGAACCATTGACAGAGTCATCGAAGAAAATCTTATCCCTTTCTCCAGAAATAAGGGAATAAGTAGATCCTGGTCACAACAATAATGAGTCATCAGTAATCTCAATTGCACAATAATGAGTCATCAGTAATCTCAATTGCACAATAATGAGTAATCAGTAATGTCAACTGCAACGGGAGATACCAATCTTACCAGTATTAAATCACAGGCAAAAGGATTAAAAGAGAAAGAAAAAGGGGGCATTCCCACCACACTGGAGCACCCCCTACCCACAGCAGAAGATTGAGGGGAAAACTAACGGAAGACACATTACATTATGATAAGACATTTGTCCAAAATTTTCCCCATGAAGAGGGGGAGAAACAAAGGAAAAATGCAACCCATTACAGACAAAGATACGAGTACAGCCCCTCCAATCAGCCACAAAAAATATTTCAAGCTACCTTCAAGGACGTGTAAAAGATCAATCTCAGTGGCATGAAATTATTGAACCATATTTCTCAGACTAACGGTGAGAGTAATGCATGTTATCTCAATGTTTTTTACAAAAATCAAATGTTACTATGAGGATGGATCAAACAAATGAAGGAGATAGAGAAAATGAAAGTAGAGATATATATATATTAATGAGCACAAAGATAGCATATAACTATAAATAACAGTGATAATTCCTCATACAAACTGGGGGAAAGGAAGGAAAATATCATGAGTGTGAAAGTACCACTTACCAAACTGGGAAGAATGTTGTAGGCTTCAATTACTGTGGCAGAGAGAGACTGAAACACCAAAAGGAAATGAAGGGGGATTCAGTGAAAAGTTTGTACTGTAGCATCAGGCATTTGTCTAAATAAATATAGTAGAACACTTTAGTTGTTGGCCACGTTCACAAAATACAATTATGCCGCATGGATTCACGTATACAGATATCCATGAACAAACATATACATAAACCTGCTCTTAGAAGACTGGCCAAATTCTATCAACTAGAGAATAAGCACACATCAAAATGGTATCCATAATTAGCTCATTTTCACTAAATGAAGCAGCAGCAACAATTTTGTTCTTTGGCATCAACAAGTTGGCCTCAACCAAGAATATATGTTGGTCATTTGCTTCTTAAATGTAATATCAGGTGAGATAAAACACTCATATGGAAGACAAACCTGAAGATGTTCCTTTATATTCTCAATTCCTTCACTTGAACTGGAATTCATCACGATAGCATGAGCCAATGCAGGGAGAACAGTTCTCATCATGGCTCCAATGCGCATATTCCTGACCTATATGTAACATGGGTGTCAGAGACTAGTCACATGACTTCACTGTTTGTAACAGCCTCAATCATGACTTAAACTGAAAGATCATCACATGCTGAGATGTAAAACTAGTTATACACTGAAGATTTTGCTCTCTAATACAATACAACAAGAAAGAAAGCATACCAGAGTTCTGACAAGGTACTTCATCTCTTTCTCTCTGCATGAACACAAGAGATTCACTATCAGGTTCTTCTTTCTTGTAGTACTCCCACTACCTGATTGTTCACTGATCAAATACAAAGGAGATATTTGAGAAAACAAGTGCAACATGATTGCACCAAGATCATATGTTTACTTTCTTCTTTATGGGAAAGAAGTTCGTTGGTAGAAGAAAAGGAAGTAAGAATAGGAGGAGAAGAAGTTTCAGTTACATAAACAAAAAGAAACAAATAAGTAATAAAGAAAAGGAATGAGCACCAAAATAATCAATATTATGAGCTTCAACCTAAATGAAGACGAATCATTGTGGGGAACAGGATAAGCACCAGTTTACTGCCACAAGAATGCAAAGAGCAGCATATGCTTAGCATAGATACTCTCCATCCCCTCAACACTCTAACTAGGCAAATAGCTACAGAAAAACAGACCCTTACTAAGAAACTCTCTAACCATTACTGCATTGAAGCTACAATAGTCTGACTAGATGCTAATCCACTAATGCAGCGGATATTTGGAGAACATAATAAAAAAGGAAGAGAATCAAAGAGCTCAATTTCAAGGCTGGAATTAACCAAGAAATCCCTAAGATAATAAACCCTAGGAGAGAGAATAAAATGTTATTGAATAATTCTGGAAAATTTATGTAACAATGAAAGCTTTCACACCTATATATAGACTATTTTAGGAATCCAAAATAAGAAACTAAAACTTCTACCAACCCTTCGCATAACAAAATAGGTAATAAACTAATCCTAATATAACTAGTACTCAATAACAAATAACAAATCCTAAACCCTAAGCAATTTTAATTGCTAACTAAAATAATAAAATTCTAGGTTGCATCAGTCTCCCCAGGTACAAAAATAACTCATCCTTGAGTTTCCACCACCATGGGCCACTAAATCACAAGATGCTCGACTTGAAGACATCTTTTCCTCCGACTCATCATGATCATCATGAGTTGGAGTTTTCAATTGCGCAAGGCGCTAGGTTAAAGTTTCAACTTGTCTTCTCAACTCTTGTATTTCTCTATCTCATTGTTGTTGATCCCAACAACTATAACACGACCACTTCCTCTCCTTGGAGGCATTGTGAACTTGAGATTAGCTAAAAGAAAACCTTGCTCTAATAACCAACTAACGCAGCAGATATTTGGAAAACATAACAAGAAAGGAAGAGAATCAAAGAGCTCAATTTCAAGGCTGGAATTAGCCAAGAAATCCCTAAGATAATAAACCCTAGGAGGAGAGAATAAAATATTATTGAATAATTCTGGAAAAGTTATGTAACAATGAAAGATTTCACCCCTCTATACAGACTATTTTAGGAATCCAAAATAGGAAACTGAAACTTCTACCAACCCTTTCCATGACAAAATAGGTAATACACTAAACTCGGACTCAATAACGACAAATAACAAATCCTAAACCCTGACCAATTTTAATTGCTAACTAAAATAATAAAATTATGGGCTGCATCATGCACCTTCCATTAAGTTGGAATTTCATAATTTCTATTTCTTACATTTTCCTTTCCGGTGGCTACAGTAGGTTGCATATGGAAGTGGAGGAAAGAGAATGACATCGAAGAAGAGAAAGACAGGCGATGAAGAAGGTTTCAAGAAATTCTAAAAAAATAAAAAACAGAAAAATCAAGACAAAAGATGTTACAATAGAGTCCAAAAGCAAAACAGAAAAAGAAAAAGAATATCCATGAATATCACTGTCCAGTCCCCTACTATAGATGAAAATATGTAATAATTTAACATAATACAACCCTTTAGCACTTTAAAAAGACAAGATCAAAACGGAGGGTACATTTGTGTCGGAAAATAAAGATTGTTGATCATGAATAATGGCATAAATCAGGAAGTAAGAGACTAGGCAATCTGGTAACAAACTTCAGAATCACAGCATATAACACACTTTACCACATCATGTAAGCTAGATGCAACAATTTTAAGTTAAGCCATTCAGTCCACCAAGATAATCACTGGTCCAAAAAGATTTGACATCTCATTTTTCGAGTGAGGAATAGGGTTCAAAACAGCCGATTTGGACATATTTGAGTTGATCAGACGCCTCCAGTGCAAATCCACCAAAAAAAAAAAAAAAAAAAAGAGGGAGGAAAAAAGGGGAAATAAGATAGAGCAGAAATGGAAATAAATTAGAACAAAAAAGATGGACCCTGTATGCAACACATTATGTGCTATGCGTTACAAAAGTACCCTCTCAGAGAGCAATCATATGATACATTCAAACATAGGCACCCATCTTTCTCATTAGATATAGTGAAAAACCAAAGAGGAAAACCCAAGATAGAAGTCCCTCTTTAAATTCATGAATCTCAAACCTTATTTTTCGGAGCACGGCATATACACCTCGAATTGTAAGTGGTGGTGGAGGGGCAAGTAATGATTGTGTTTGTCGGCAAAGTTGAGCAACATCGCCTGATTCAGCTTATACAATTTAGTATGAGAAAAAAGATAAAGTGGTAAAGAGACATGAAAAGAAAAAGCATATCACATTGATATTTTCAATTAGCGCCAAAATAAACATACATAGGTTCTTAAATAAATTTACTAGTTCATACCAAGGTCACCTAGGCTATTATACAATTCCCGTATTTTTGACTTGTTTGTTCCACAGACCTCCTCCAGAGCTGCTACAACAATGCTACCACCGATATTCAGTTCCTGAAACATGATTACAGGATAGTGGCAACAATTAAAGATATATCATATATTTCAAGGATAAGTGGCAGATTAGGTTCTTTTCATATAACCTTCCTTACTATAAGCAAAAAGACCAAAAAGAATAAGTAAGAACCAACAATTGCTCTCTGAGATTCAACACAACTGATACAATAGGAACTTCAGCAACAAAGGATCCAAAATCCCAAGTTATTTCTCCAGCTTCCTTTTCTTTTGGGAAGTGAAATTCATTCTCATATTTCTATATGCAAAATATAACCAAGTTAATCTAATATCTTCTTCACTTAACATCTGGTGCTCCATTCAGCATCAGTGTTTCGCACCACCAAATTTCAGTAACACACTACTTAGGAGCTTTCCTTGTCCCAAATTATTCAGCAAAGCAAATGCATATCAAACGCAGAATACCATCATTCTCTTTTGAACTGAATCCTCATTTACTAACAAACAATAAAGAAAAAGAAAAGGAAGCAATGCGAAAACAGATATTTGTGAGTTGCGACTGATCCAAACAATTGAATTTGATATTTGGGTCAATTAAAATGGTATAGAAGACAAAGTCCAGAACCCAAATATCTATTATCGAGACTTAGGAGAGATTCCAAATCCAAGGAGCAAACATGAGGATACAATAAAGAGAGGGAGGGGGGGAGAAAGAACTTTAGTTTCATTAAAAACAATAGAGGTATCATAAGAGCAAAATTCTGATAATTTTGGAACACATGGCATAACAGACACAGCAGCAAAAAGATAAATCTCAGAACAACACTCAAGCTTGCTTGACCAATAATAATTAATTACAAACTTTAGAAATCAAAATGATAATAATAATAATAAATTTTAATTTACTGATCTTATTAGTTTTAACAAAAAGAAGGAGAAGAACCTTAAGTTCAGGAAGAGAACAACTAAACAGGTAACATTTATAGAATTCTAACAAATTCCAGTTGCAAAGTCCAAGACCAAATAACATGTATATTGTGTAAGAAGCATCCGAATTTGATCTTGAAGCAAAATATTTACAGTGAAGCAGAATAAGACACTAACCATATTTTCATTGTCAGGAGCAATCTTGTTTGTGCACAAGTACACAGCTGGCAATACATCTTCTGGAGACAGAAGCAGCAAGCTGCGCGATGAGTAACACTGCAATTAAATGATGAACCCAGTGAACACTTCTGGAAAAATTCTGAAAAAGAGGACAGGGAGGCGGGAGTGGGAGCAGGGGTGAGAGTGGATGCGAGATTAGGTGAGGAAACAACCCAATCACAATATATATCCTGATAAATGCAAAAGCAACTGTAAGCATATAATTATAATGATAATGATATCCTAATTAGCAATAACAGAGATCATGATAGTGTCAAATGGCAATAACAAAAATTGACAAGCAAACAAAGGTACAGATCAGAATAATATATTGACAACAACAAAAACTAAGAGAATGATAACAATCCTGTGAACAATAGCAAACAGGTGAATTATACAAACAATAGGATGTGTTCTAAATATTTTTACCAAAAGAAAACAATTTAAAAAATTAACACCAGAAAGCAATAAAATATTCTTCATAATAACAATATGATGGTATCTTCATCAATAATGAATAGAGTGGTGAAGCTATCCACCTAATAAGTGTTTTACTTTTCTAGGGAAATACATTTTTTCAATGCTTGATAAGCTCATAACACTGTAGACAAAGTGGTGCAATAGCTTCAGACTAAGTAAATCAACATGCACTCCTCTTTACAGTATTTGGGATCTCCATATAGGATAATGTTGCAAAGCCACAATTTCATTGAAACAGACCTCCTGAACATGTTGCAGAGCATCGATGTAGCTTTTATCTTGCCCTTTTCATCCTCCACCAGGTCAAAAGTGCGTGCAAGATGTAAATATGGAGCAGCCTGCCCATTCTTCCAGCATGCTGAAAACAGTCCCGGTGTCATGCAAATTGCATTTTAATGGCAACACATTGTATTAACATCTATTCCAGCACACTTTTTTAGGAAGCTAATAACTTCATAAAAATAGTTACCAAAGGACCAATTACCAACCATGTTCTGTAGGAGAATAACTCTCCAGTGGCAGTGATACATTACTTCCAGTAAGCCTATCTGTTGCAAGTTCAGGCAAAGGCAAGTCAGACTCTTTCTTCTGTTTCTCTGCAGCCTCCACATCTTGGTCAGAAGTTTTATTTATTTTATTACACTGAGAATGAACAGATTTTCTACTCTCCAATAAGTTTCCTTTATTCTCAGCAATGGTACCACCACGATCATAATAAATATGCAGTGCCACATTCACATCCCCTTTAGCCTTCCCCATGATGGAGGCAGCATAACTTCTTAATGATTCATCACCGTTTACAATTTGAATGAACTGATCCACTTCACTTTTATACTGCTCGTTACCATCATGTTCTAACACATTTTGACATTGTCGATCTTTGTCAATCTCAGTTCCATCTTTATTCTCTTCAGAGCCCAGCGGCAAAACTTTTGTGAAAAATCTTGTTATAGTATGCTGCTTTTCCAAAAGTGAATTTGTTCCTGACTTCTTACTTCTCTTGTTCTGGATGCTTCTTTTCCTTTTTCCAGGAGACACGCTACTCTTCTTTGAATTGTCCATGCTGGATAATCTATAGCTTTGATTCAAAGAAACAGCCTCAGTTCTAGGGGCCCAATTAACTGGACCGGGTTTAGAATGCAAGACGGATTGATTTTGAGTAACTTCATGATAGTCAGCTTTGGAAGTTAAGCTTTCTGGAAGTATGCAGTCAAAAGATGTACAGGCCGCGACCTGCTCATGAAATTCAGTTTCATGTTCATAAAAATTAGAGACTGCTTCAACAACATTTCCACCTGAATTTCTGAGTAAATCCAACATCTGATCTTGAGTGACCCAACTCGGCAAACAGTCACAAAGTTCTTGTATGGATTCCTTTACATCATTTTCACTCAAACCTTGCGAATCAGGACCCATTTTAGGACAGGTTGACTTTACAGCCTCCTGCCCCTCAACATCATTACTACAATTAGGATTAGATGAAAGACCCTCGGTTTCCTGCTCCAACAAGATATTTGTAGCAGAAGTTTCACCATTTTCATCCTTCTCATCCACTTCACAAGTCACACGACCGAAACCCATTAAAAATTCTTGCTTGATAGCCATCTCATCAAGCAAGCCAGCAAAATGTTTTCGAATAGCATTGGCATGTTTACTGTCTTGTTTTTCAACATCCACACCAACAGTGGGTATAATGCGTTTTGGTTTCAAAAACTTCACATATTCTCTAAGCTCCCCATAATTTGAATGTTCACTATAAGGCACGAGATGAATCTCAAACGAATCTTTTGTCCTGACCGAAAACTTATTACGCTTGACTTCATAAGTCCACCCTGTCGGAACAAAGCCCACAACTCTAGAATACCCTCTCTCCCCCATAATCTCCTTCATCTTCACAAAATTAGGCCGAAAGTAAGGCCAAGTCTCCCCTAATACATTCCATCCAACAACATGAACATTAGTCTCCGACTCATCCTCTGTAAGCAATCCACTTCCTCCTAACCCCAAAACACTCAAAATCGCCATTTTCCTACTATCAACACAAACTTTCCTCTTACACCTCCGTGCAATTTCCACCAAAATCCTCTCCTTCCCAACAACATAAGTAGCCACGAGAAACAACACCTTCTTCACCATCCCCTCCTCATATTTGGCCATTATTCTCTCTATAACACTAACAACATAATCAATAGACTCTTCTTGACCCGGAAACACGTACTTCGGGTTACAATAAGTAGTATCCAAGAAAACAGCATCAGCACCAATAAACTCATTCAACTCAGGCAACGATTTCATTCCCTCGCAGTATCGAAAATCGCCAGTATGAACATACTTTTCAAACTTACCATTAGTTATGGGGACTTTGAACAAAAACTGAACCGCACCGGGGCAGTGATTAGCGTCAATGAGAATGACTTCAGAGCCGTCGATCACAACGCGTTCATTGAGCGGCAAGGGAATGACAAAGGGGACGGGGACTTTGAGGATGTCAATGAGGAGGCGGGCGGTGGTGGCGGAGCAAAAAATGATTCCTTTGGACCAATTAGGGTTAAGGCCGGTGTAGTGATCGGAGTGGAAGTGGGAGAGGAAGTAGGAGACAGAGAAATCGGAGGCATGTTTGAAGCCATCGACAACGAAGCGGGTTTTGGAGATAAGTTTTTGGTAGGGGAGAGATGAGGGGGGTGGGGGAAGGGGGTGAGATAGAGGTTGGGGTTGGGAGGTAAGACTAGTGAGAGCGGTGGCGTAGAGTGTAGCGGAGTCTAGGGTTAGGGTTACAGGGTCGGAGGTGGACATGGCTGTTGGCGGTGGTGGTCGGCGGTTACATAGGGTTGTACGCGAAGTTGTTGTCTTGATTATTGAAGAGGAAACGCCGATGACGGTTCTTACTGGAGGCTGGGCCTGGTTGTAGCTGGTGGCGAAGCGGTTGAAATGGCGCCAAAAAGGCTCGCTTGGCGTTTTTATTGCATTTGGGACCACCCCAAACTTTATAATATTTACGACAAGTTTGTGGACGAATATTATATTTCAACATAAATTGTATCGGTAAATTGCACTTATTGGCAAATTCACGGTAAATAACAATAAAATGCTACCATGTCATTGAAAACAAAAAATGTGAATGTCTGTAATTTCTATAATCAATTATCTATGTTATTTTCCTGTAATTTTATTAAATTTTTTTATTATTGACCACCTTCTTAATAGAAAATATTAGTACTATGAGAAAATTGGAACTATGAACCTAGAATGATAATTTTCAAAATTAAAAACTCATGAAGTTTAGAAGGTAGTTAATCTTTGAATTTGTGTAATATGTCTCACATATCTCATTTCGTTCTTAGTTCACATTAATAATGTTCATATTATTGTGAGTGCGTAAGTTGATACAATAATATAATCAATCACTTATAACTCGTTTAAATTATTTTTTAATTAGAAATACAGTTGCGTCATTTTTATAATAAGTATTTAAATTATATCAAACAAACTAAAGCCTTAAAAATCTCAATTTAAGATTTTTTTCATAAGTAAAAAATTTTAATATTTTTTCAAAAGTTATACAAAAAATACTCTTTCAAAAGTCAGCTGTTTCTCTCTTTACTTATGTTTATAATCCCTTCTCTTAACTTGCTATTGCGTAGTGGCAGAATATGCTTATTTCGACAATGTACACTTTTAACGAGTTTATAAAATTTCTAAAAGCCTTAAACTTGGTATTGGCAAAATATTGTCCGCCCACTCAAAATTTACTCGTTAGGCAAACAAGTAAAAAGTTCTTCAAAAAAAACTAATTGTCAAGTAAACAAATCATTGGTTGAACAAAGAATCCTAAACTTCATAAAACCTCGTAATTTTTTCTTTTTTTGGGGTTAGAAACTCAATATTTGTTCATAAACTTGTTCAACTTAATAAAAAAATAATAAAAAAGGCGAAAAAAGAAGTGATCAGGGTGTAAAAAAAAAAAAACGTGGCAGTCGCCTACGTTGTTTGAACTCGTCGGACGCAGATGTCCTCGTACTTCGTAACGTGTCCCCCATTTTTGTCTCCCAAGATCTCAACAGACTCCTCCTATTTATCATTGTTTCCTCCACATGCATCAAAAGCTTCAGCTTCTTCAAGTTCAATTCACACTTCAAATCAAATGATAATCTAAAAAAAAAAAAAACACACAATCAATACATCAACTTAATATTATCGCAAAAATGGCTTCACGTAAGCTCATCTCCACACTCCTACGCTCTTCAACGCGTCATCATGCATTCTCCAAACCCTCTCTCACAACCCCAAGAGTACTATCATCTCATGTCCTCCACCATATAGTTAACTACTCCACTGCTTCCACGGAGGCTCCGGCGAAGGAACCGCCGAAAAAGCCACCAGCCGCCATGAAGTCTCCGGGTAGTGGTGGTGGAAAGGTCAAGGACGAGTACACAGGCGCAGGATCCATCGGGAAAGTGTGCCAGGTGATCGGAGCCGTCGTGGACGTGAGGTTCGACGAGGGGTTGCCGCCGATACTGACGGCGTTGGAGGTGAAGGACCACCCCATGAGGTTGGTTCTGGAGGTGGCGAAGCATTTGGGTGAGAATATGGTGAGGACCATCGCCATGGATGGTACTGAAGGGCTTGTTCGTGGCCAAGAAGTGCTCAACACTGGCTCTCCTATTACTGTAACATTTCTAATCTCCCCATTTTTTTTCTACCTCTTTACAATTATATTCATGCTTTATTACGCTGCACTTTTGATGTATATAGTGCTATAGTCAATGTAATTGTATTGTGAGACTATTTGAATTGACTTTTTTTAATAAAAAATATAATTTAGTGATTTTTTTTACAATAATTATTTAATTTAACTTTAAAAAAATTAAAATTTAAAAAATAATATCAAATATAACTTTTTGAAAAAATTAAAATTTTTAACTTCTAAAAAAAAAATTCTTCTTTTGGAGATTGTTAGAAAAAATGCTTCTAAAAAAAACAATCCAAAGGAGCTCTATATACATTGACATGCACCTATTTGCAAATTGAGTGGCATCTATGTACTGTTCTTGTTCAATTAATAGTAGCAAATTTTCGGTTTCGTTGTACACGGGTACTTGTTAATGTTGAAGATTCCGAATCTTTTTTTTTTTCCTATGAGATTAGTCATCTGTGTATATCTTTATGCTATTTTTCGGTAGAAAAATTAATTTAACCCTCTGAAAAATTTAACGGTTGCGACTGTTAAATTATTTGTTTTTAGCTCTCAGTTGAACAAAAATCATGATCCACCCATGAAACAATTTTTATCGAGACCCCCCTACTGCAAAATTTTGATAATAGCAGTTTCTCAAGGTTCCGATTGTTAACTGAGGGATGTTGCCATCTTTCTCCTGTTTTTGCATAGATAAATGCTTTGATGGTTGACGCTATACATGGCAATTAGTTGTTATATTCTTTGGCAGGTGCCTGTTGGTCGAGCCACTCTTGGTCGTATAATTAATGTCATAGGCGAGGCTATTGATGAGAAGGGTGATATAAGTAAGCTTACTGAGTTCTATACATATTCTTAATGTCCAGAATTTGATTACTACCCGGCTTTTTTTTCTTTTTCCTTTAATCCTCTTCTCTTGAATTTGTGGTTTTTGTTTGTTGATTAATACTAATCTTTTTTGTGATCTTAAATTGATTTTCTATCCAAAAGAAACCGAACACTTTCTCCCTATCCATCGAGAAGCTCCAGCATTTGTGGAGCAGGCAACCGAACAACAGATCCTTGTAACTGGAATCAAGGTGATTCTTTCCTATACTTAAGATTTATATGTTTTATAGTCTTGTTTAGATGAATCTAGGTTTGGTATGTCCAGCTACTGGGGAGGCACATAAAAGCATTTTCCAACAGACCAACTTCTGTCTTCTTATGTTATGAGGTTGCAGACCATTTAAGTGTCGTATGTATATGTTTCATCTGTTGTCAACTTCATTTGTGTGTTAATTATTTTATCATGCATTGAATTCATAGGTTGTGGATCTACTTGCTCCATATCAAAGAGGTGGAAAGATTGGACTATTTGGTGGTGCTGGTGTTGGAAAGACGGTGCTTATTATGGAGCTCATCAACAATGTTGCTAAGGCTCATGGTTGAATTCTGATTGCACTTTGTAATAATATTTTGTTTGCACCATTAAGTTTGTAATCCTAGTTAGCTTCTTACGACCCTTTCTGTACTCCCCGTTCAGGTGGTTTTTCTGTGTTTGCCGGTGTTGGTGAGCGTACTCGAGAAGGAAATGATTTGTATAGGGAAATGATTGAGAGTGGTGTTATCAAACTGGGGGACAAGCAGGTTCAAGTTCTGGAATGCTCGATCTACTTGAGTCTACTGCTTTTTGGCTGATCATAGGTTTCAATAGCAAATTGGTTTCATGCTTGTCAAATTGTTTTGTAGAGTGAAAGCAAGTGTGCTCTCGTGTATGGTCAAATGAATGAACCTCCTGGTGCCAGGGCTCGTGTTGGGCTCACTGGTTTGACAGTTGCCGAGCACTTCCGAGATGCTGAAGGGCAAGATGTGCTCCTTTTCATTGACAACATATTCCGGTTCACTCAAGTAATTCTGTTGAAGTATTTTCTGTTCATTTCTGGATCATTTGCACCAATTTTACTAAGTTGGCTTCCAACATGTTGTTCTGGTTACTCCTCTATAGGCTAATTCTGAGGTGTCTGCATTGCTTGGTCGCATCCCTTCTGCTGTTGGTTACCAGCCAACTTTGGCCACTGATCTTGGGGGCCTTCAAGAACGTATTACTACCACCAAGAAAGGGTCTATCACATCTGTTCAAGCTATCTATGTGCCTGCTGATGACTTGACAGATCCAGCCCCTGCCACCACTTTTGCGCATCTTGATGCTACAACTGTATTGTCCCGACAGGTGCATAGCAGTCACGGAATTGAATTTTCCTAGCAACTATATTATGTAAATTCAAGTTTCAGTAACTTTTGCCCAGCAAAAACTTTCAGTAACTTTGGATTTTTCCTTTGGTGCAGATCTCTGAGCTTGGTATCTATCCAGCTGTTGATCCCCTAGACTCCACATCTCGAATGCTTTCTCCGCATATTCTGGGTGATGATCACTACAATACAGCTCGTGGAGTACAAAAAGTTCTCCAAAATTACAAGAATCTTCAGGATATTATTGCCATTTTGGGAATGGATGAGCTTAGTGAAGATGATAAACTAACAGTATCACGAGCACGTAAAATTCAGAGGTTCTTGAGCCAACCATTCCATGTTGCAGAAGTGTTTACAGGTGCTCCTGGAAAATACGTGGAGTTGAAAGAGAGCATTGCAAGTTTTCAGGTTATTATACCTATCAAATACTAGTTGCAAGAATTTATTCACGCGGAGGAGATAGCTTCTATTAGTTGTGACCATAGGCCTCTTCGTATAATTTAACGAGGATTGACCCTTTCATGATGGGGGATTTTTCATTAATTGCCTTCCAGTAACCATTCTTACAGTAGATGCATAATGCTTGTCTACGAGTCTTATTTTGCAGAACAACTCACTCGTAATCTTTGGCTTGACATTTTCCTTCAAATTGTTGTTGGCAGGGAGTTTTGGATGGGAAGTACGATGACTTCCCCGAGCAATCATTTTACATGGTTGGGGGTATTGACGAAGTCATTGCCAAGGCAGAAAAGATCGCGAAGGAGTCTGCTGCTTCTTAGTGAACTATTTTTGTTTAATTTTTCCCTCCTCTGTTTGTGTAAGTTGTACTTCTGTAGGTATGCAGTGCCAATGACAACGTAAAAGCAACAGCATTGCGTGACAACTTACAGTAATTTTTTTATCTGATGTATTCCTGTTATTGCCTTGTTCTCAATTAGGTGAACAGAATGACATTCTCCCAACAAAGAAATAGAATGACTACAAGCTATCTCACAAATACTCTCTTGATATTTTTCCTTTATTTCAGTAATTGCACAGTCATCTTTATCAGATACTGTTTACCCAGCTGAGCTTGGTCCTCTCCTACATGCTGACAACTAAGATTTTAATGGAACCCAATACATGGAGATCACGGGTGCGTATTTTAAAAGTACCAATAGGCTGACACTAGATTATAGCTTCATATAGGAATGATAATATGATATTATACAAGCAGGCCTTAATGTCTAGACCATAGTTTTTCGCTTGAGGAACACAAAGTAGTTGCCTTCTTTTCGGTATTTGTCATCAAATATGTATGGATTCTCCATAATTTTCTGCGTGTAAAGCTGGAACAGATGCTCAACAATGTCGAGTCCAAAGTGTTCCTCTATAAGTCCACCGATGATGGCTCTTAGATGAAGGGCTGCAGATGAAAGGATTGAATTTGCATGATTCTGATACTTTGGAGTCTCCAATTTCTCTAGTCTCTCAATCTGGAACATCCCATTTTCCTCTATCAATCTCTTCAACTCAGATGGTGATGGATAATAAAATGGTAAGTTGAAAAGGTCCATCTTCTCTTCAGTTACCAATCCCTGTAATGTAGACTTTGTCATTGCAGCTTTGATGTTCAACTTTCACTACTTTCATTTAAGATTATGTCTGGAAACTACATGAATCAAAGATGATTTTTGTCAAATAGTTCTCAGTTACTTTTATGGCACTGGTTCTCTTTTGTCTATTCATTAATTTTATTTCAGAATGAAGAAACTGCAAGGAAATTATGCAAACTATGTTTATATGGTTTAATTTTTATGGTCTCACCATCTTAATCATGTCCTTCAGGCACGAGTCCAGAATGTTGCAGTTGATCCCAATAATAGACTCCGATGGAAGGACTCCATCCGGAAAACCACTTACTATAAGCACCATCAGCCCTCCTGCAACAAGCTCTTGTGCCCGTGCACTCAGAAAGGCCTCCATGTCTTCTTTAAACTGCGTTGAATAAGCACGTTTAACTTCTTCTCCTGCTCCAATATAGTGAATTCTTCCCTTGTTCCATGCAGGAGAGTTTTTATCCATCACGTCCTTTGGGATCTTGGAGAGCCAGTGGAGTGCAGTCGAGCAGTGAGCGATATGCAGGATACCCTTTGGAAGCAGCTGACCGTAGAACGAACCCGGTACTGCTGCAATAGGGTATTGTCTCTTGAGTGGAAGGTTAGTAAACAGAGTATTGAAATCGTTTCGGACAAGGTCATTAAGGAATACAAGGAAGCCTAGTCCACAAGGATCTTGTTTATTGCACTTATATTTGGTCTCAACTGCTTCAACAATGTTTTGCACGGCAAAAAACGTGTTAGGCCCTACAGAACATCCAAAGTCTGCAATTTGAAATGTCCCACGAGTATCCAAGGATAGCTTTTCAATGTCCAGATGCTTTATTATCAGTTCATTCGTCATCTCCTTCGCCAAGTCCACAATATGTTTCTGCAAAGTAATCAGATTAAATCGATTTTCCAACACTAAATGAGGTAGATTGAAGAATCAAGATTAAACAGGTGAGTGGTCTGATCACCTGATATTCAGAATTTTTCGAGTAGCTGTAGGGACCGTCACCACCTACTGTGTGGTACGTGCACGGAGTCTCTTTGGCCTTCACCATTCTCGTCCTCTGTGTCGCGCGTGTTGTATACTTATTTATGTGTGAGATCATGGTTGAGCAAAGGTTGCTTTTATAGGCATGAACGTGGTCTAATGCAGCCGAAGGGAGATGCTACGTGTCTGAGGCATGCTTGAAAAACGACAAAGTTGATTGGAGATTCCCTTCATCGGGGGACCATTACTATTTACTGAGATTGATATACATACGACCTGAATAACATTGATCATCGCTTTACTCGGCCAAAAAAAAAAAACATTGATCATCGCCCTCAATTTTTCAAAGATGAGAGGTGACTCATGGTGTCAGTTATAATTAAGCCACTTTCTGCTAATATTAACGACTAATTAAATTAGTCACTTTAAAGTAATAGGGATTAAAGTGATACCTTTTAAATACATTAACGACCAAATAGATTATTATTTTTAAAATAATAGGATTTAAACTGATATTTTTTTTTATAAATAATAAAGACCATTTATAAAATTTGCCTTGTTCAAATATAAACTCTTTCACATAGATAAAAACATAAATTTTCAAGTTCACCACCATATAAAATTGTCTCTTATAAAATAGACAATGTGTCACAACTATTGAAAAATATTTTGGTTATTAATGTATTTTCTTATCTTATGGTATTAAATTAGGTAATAGTCTAGATTAGGTAATTAGTCAAATTGGTTTCTTTATTATTTTAATTTCTGTAGAATTCTAGTTACCTTATGAGGGTATTTGGTTCACAAAATTATGGAGGATTCCTGAGAAAGTGAACTTGGAAATGCAATATTCCCGTATTTGGTTCGCATAATAAAAAAAATTCCTAGGCAAGTTATATTCTCGGGAATGCAATATATTCATGATTTGCTCAATTTTCATTCCCACACAAGGAGATGGGAATCCAACTTTCCTCAATTATGGAAAAGTGTAAAGTAAATTTAAAAAGAAAGAAAAGCACATATTTAAAACCCTCTCATGTATGATAAAAATTAACAAAATAAAAAATAATTACTAAACAACAACAACAACAACAACAGTAATAATAATAATAATAATAATAATAATAATAATAATAATAATTATTATTATTATTATTATTATTATTATTATTATTATTATTATTATTATTATTATTATTATTATTATTATTATTATTATTATATAATAAATTATTCAATATGTATTTTATTAAATATTGGCTTTTATCATTAAAAATAAAAAAAATAATAAGTAATTAATAAATAATTAAAAATAAAAATATAATAAAATAAAAATAAGAAATAATTAATTTAAAAATAATAATATCTAAAAATTAGCTAAAAATAAAAAAATAATCACTTAAAAATAATTAAAATTAATTAGTAAATAATTAAAAATTAAAGATAAAAATAATTAATAATTAATTAAAATATTAATTTTAAAATAAAAATATTTTAAATTAATTAAAAAATAAAATGACAATAGTAATAATAATAATTAATATCTATTTAATTTAATTAATTAAAGAATAACTAAATTATTAAAAATTAAGAAAATAATAATTGAACAATAATAATTAATTATTTAATGAATTAACTATTTTATTACTTAATTATTTGAGAAAGTTAATTAAATTAAAATTAATTAAGTAAATAACTAAATAATAAATCAAATAACAATATATATTAATTAATTAATTAATTAAAAATGAATAATATTAATTAATTAATAGTTAATTAAAAATAAACAATAAAGCAATGAAATAAATAATTAATAATAATAATTAATTAGTTAATTAATTAGGGACATTTTATACAATAGCTCAAAATTCCCAAGAATATTAATTTAAACCAAACATAACACTTTAAAATTGCTAGAAATTCTCCAAATTTTTCTAAGAATGTTTTTGGTATATCAAACGCTTTTTATATGATTATCGAGAATCATATTCCTAGAAATTTGATTCTTGGGAATGATTTTTCATTCCCCAAACCAAACATCTCCTATTTGTCTAGCTTCTAGTCTTGCTCACTCAGTTATCACGCTTATAAATGGGTTTTTTTATTATATTTATGAAACATCAAGAATTTACAATGTAGTCTTTATGAGTATTTCTCTTCTAGAGCCAATGTTGGTCATGACTCCAGCCATCTTCAACCTTTTTATATTTTCTTCCATATTTTATCTTTTTTATTTCTTTTTAATTTTCACATGGTATTAGAGCCACCGTTTCATTGTTATCTTGTTGTTCTCACCACTATCCTACTGCAGTCTTATTTAGACCATTTCGATCTTGATTATTGGTCATAGTTTGTCCATCACACATCCACCCTCATGTCAACAACTATCCTCACTATCGTTATATAAACTTGTTGGCATACCCAATTATGTACATGACTTGTATTTGGTTCTTTTAGCTCACTTGTGCTGTTGATTCTTAGTTTTTGGTTATTCTTGGTTTCATGAGATTCTTGCATATCTCTTGCTGTTTAGTTCATATGAGTTCTTGATTCTTGATTGTTTTTGGTTTTGCGAGATTTTTGCGTTAGCTCGTTTAAACTCAATCCTGTTCTTGGTTATTTTTGGTTCTTAACTTGTTTGAGCATTATTCTTGGTTTTTGGCTCATTTTAGCACTTGCTCTTGGTTTTTGGCTCGTTTGAACGCCTGTTCTTGATTTTTTGGCTCGTTTGAGCACTTGTTTCTAGGTTCTTGTTCCTGGTAGCTAGTCAGCGATGCACCTTCAAGTTCATGTCACATTCCAGATGTTCCAGTTTTCTCATTCTTTTAGTTCGAGTTTTGACACAGATAAAATTATTACATGATCAGTTTATTTAACGTTACGAATACTACTTAGCAATTCAGTTATCAAACTCAAGTTAGTCTCTATTAAATCACTTGAGTTTGAGGGGATGTTGAAGAATATTTTGGTTATTAATATATTTCCTTATCTTACGTTATTAAATTAAGCAATTGTCTAGATTAGGTAATTAGTCAAATTGGTTTCCGTATTATTCTAGTTTCCTTAGAATTTCTGTTACCTTATTAGTCTAACTTCTAGTCTTACTCACTAAGTTATCATGCTTATAAATAGACTCTTATATTATATTAATGAAACATTAAGAATTTATGATGTAGTCTTTATGAGTATTTATCTTCTAAAACCATCGTTAATGGTGGCTCTAACCATCTTCAATCTTTTCATATTTTCTCCCATATTTTATCTTTTTTTATTTTCTTTTTAATTTTCACAACAACGACATGTAGGCTAATGTACTATGGCGCAATAGGACAAGATAGGATCAAGTGTTACCAAAATTGATTTTGAAAGACAAGAAAAACACACATTTCATCTCGATCAATGATCGAATAATATTTGTTATACATTCATACATAACCATGGCTGGGAACGGGTGATTAGCGGAATAATAGCGTGTTTTCCAGCTTTTCGGGACTTAGAAGTATTTTTTGTGAGTTTAAAAGTTGAAACTGACTTGTTTGGCATATTTTTAAAATAGCTTTTGCATAAAAGCTAAAGCTTAAAAAAGTTGAAAAATTAAAAGTTCCAAATTGGAACTTTTGAAAAAAAGCTTTTTAGAAGTTGTTTTTATATCATATCAAAAATTATTTTTTTATTTTTTCTCAAAAATACTATTCTATATTTTTAAAAGTTCAATATTAACTTCAAAATAATTGAAAGCTCACCTCCTAAAATATAAAGCCAAATAATCAACTACTTTTATTCAACAACATTTTTATTGAAAGCTTTACTGTTAAAAGTTTTGCAGCTCAAGAGTTGAAATCTCACAATTAGACCAAACGGAACCTAAGAATTGCGAAGAGTTACATATCCTATCCTATCATCCAATCAAAATTTAAACTTAGATCATTTTTATTATAATAAACCACTATTTAATTACTTCATTCAACTTTCAACTTGTGAGTTGTGAAGAAAGACAGTTAAACTCCTGGATTATTACTCTTATTTATTTATTTTTTTGGATACAGCTGGAGCTGGATCTAAAATAGATCAAGAGCTTTCTTACCGTCTGGATACTAAATTTATCAATCTTATTAGTATACCATTTGTGGCATGTCAAGTACCACTCATTGGCTTTGGCGGACAACCACTACATTTATCAATCTTACATGCTGTTTGTAACGGCTAACCCCTCCCGTATCAATTCTTTGGTGAAATTTGTAGGATTTCGGTTCACTACTATTGGTTAGTTTGACTTTCAACTTAAAAATACTGTTTTTGAAGAAGGCTTTCTAAACAAGAACCTTTTTTGGATAATAACGTATGATAAAAAAATGTGATAAAAATTAACAAAAGAAAAGAAATGTCTCTTGGGTGAGAAAAACTACTCATTATTATGTATGAAAGACAAGAATTTATTAACAGAAGTAGGTTTCAGGTTCCTGTCAAAGAGAGAAAAACAGAAGATAATGTGTGAGGTGGTCCAACCATTAATTTTCATTTCAGTCTCAATCAATTTCTGGAGATCTCAAATAAAGGATGGATGGGGACCTGCTTCGACACCTTGGAGGAACATCAATAATTCGCACGAAAATTTATATTTTTATTCCCACTTTCTTTGGGACCACGAGAAACATATACCACAGGCATGTTTGGATGTTCTCGTTGACGAACGTAATGGTCCAATTTTACCTGATCGGTTGTTTAATAAATTTCACTTGTCCAAATTAAACAATATATAGTACAGGGATTTCGTCATAGATGAGGCATAATACGAGAGATATTGACGTGGATTGGCGAACGTGAGAGTGGATTTTTGAGGCTCATTTCAATAAATAAATACTGCCAACTATTTTAAATATTGAATTTCTTATAGTTTTTATATATTCGTACGTATGTACATAGTTAGTCATTTATGTTTGCAAAAACTAATATTTCCACGTATCTTCTTTCCTTTTACTTTTTGGTGGTGGTTAGTACAGGCTAATGGATTTGGAATGAAATAGGATTTCTAATCTTACAACTGGTATAGGGTACTGGAGCTGGGAATCCCACTCTCGAGAGAATCTTATTCCCATGGATATGGGAATGCCCATTCCGGATAAGATTCATGGAATAATTATTCCCACATATGTAAAATGAAACATTTTTCTATTTAGACAAAAATAACCCTTCAACCACCTGAAATCTTCATTTGATTTGCAAAGCCTATATCAAAACAAACGATTAATTTTACTTTTAGCGACAACAAAGAAGATACAATTTATGTTCAATGACAAAAAAAAAATGACTTTTCTATCTTTCGTAATTGTATAATATATACATACATACACTATCTAGTTGTGAATTCTTCCATATATTTATGACTCTACTGCATTATCATTAGTAATCAAAGCAAATTTCATATATGGATATACACATAGGTAAAGGCAAATGTATTATTATTATTATTAACAGTGATGTTTTAAATTCAATAAGTAAATCATAATTTATTCTAGGATTATATATTGGGATGATATTTTTTGAATTTAATCATGCCCTTATAAGAATGTCTTAACATATACCATTGAAAAGTTAGCTTACTCGTGCAAAAGATATGATGCAAAATGCTAGTTATATAATAGTAAGATGCTTGATTTGAAGTACGACACCATTTAACACTATAATAGTTGAGTCCCGTAGCGGTGCTAAAAACGCAAAAAAAAAAAAATCATTCATAGTACTATTGTTATTGGTATTACTATTTTTAATTAAGGTCATTAGTATTTATTAATATCTAATGTAAAATATTAGTATTTTAGTAATTTTTTATTAATAGTATTACTCATATTTTAGTTATTTATTATTACATTTTAATAATTTTAAAATCATCATCATCATCGTTAACATCATCATCATCATCATTATTGTTATTGTTGTTGTTGTTATTGTTCTTGTTGCTGTTATTATTATTATTATTATACTATTAACAAGCACAAAATAAAACAAGGGTACTCTAGTCATTTTGTACAAATCATTCATAATACTATTCTAGAATACTGATTACCAATCGTGGGTTTGGAATCACTATAACCATTCGTAAAACGTACCAATTATAGTATACTCATTCCTAAACCCATTCCATTCCCAAACTCGTTCCATTCTTGTCTAATTTCATTACAATATACTAATCACCACCTTAGCCTCTTGGATGGATTTATCTTTATTTATTTATTTATTTTTTGTTCCACTAAGGAAAGGATGATAATCATCAATTCAGTACGGTAAAACCAAAGATAAATCTCCTGATCCCCTTAAGGAATTGATGGGTGACGATTTGAGATGAGTCATTTCTTTCGAACTTATTAAAGTATAATCATAATCATATAATGTCTTTAAATCACTCTTAAAGAAATATATACAATCGATTAGTTGATCAAACAATGACTTATACGACCAAACTTTTTTGATCTTTTTAAAGCATTGAGGAGAAAGATAGAAAAAGAGAGTAAAGAGAATGATATGACGTGAATATAAAGGAAGAGAAATCAAAATTTTTAACACATCCAAATTTTTTTTTAATCTACATATTGTACTAAGAATACTGACATACTGCCTCTACATTTGAGGTATAACTTGTATGTCAACCATCAAAACAGAATGTACCGGATTTTTAGTACGTACAACCATCAAAACATAGACCAAAGCATGGCTCGAAACAATAGCAAGGGATACAAATTCCTGAAATTGGACTGGATAGACGTGTAGAGTTCTCTACAAAGGTCCAATCAGCGGAACTAAAAGAATCCAGTAAACATCAGACAATACATAAAGCACTAAACTCTATTCTCTCAAGCCCATTTTGTATAGACAAGTTATAGAGATAAGGTCTTCCTATTCTTCTCCTTCTCCTCTTTTTTTCCACCCGGAAACTGGAAACTTATATTAGAACAAGATCCAAAAGGTGATACACCACACCCCTAGAAAAGAAAATACATACAAAGAAGGAAAAACGTGCTTTTTTCTCTTTTGGGTTAAAACAAATATAATTGATATATAAAAAACTCAATCAATTTTAGTGGACTCAAAGTCCTTTAATACAAGTAATTTTAGCTGTGACGGAAGATTATAAGTCCAATCAAAAGGAAGGAGTTAATTTGGATCGCTTAAGGGCAAAATGTCGCTAAACTTAGATTAAATATTGTAAGATTGTTACTATTTTAAGGGCAAAAGATTTTATTCCGTGAGTTTTTGTCTAAGACAAACACAATTGGTTGGCCTTTTCATCCAATTATCAATTGTCTCATTCTTAAACCATTTTCCTTATCGGGAAAAATTGAGCATATATAATTTATAAGAAACACCACCAGTAGATGAACATTTTTAGGGAACATATATACATACACATATACATATATATATACATATATATATATATACATACATATATATACATACATATACATATACATATACATACATATATATATATATACACATACATATACATAAACATACATATATATATATATACACACACACACACATATATATATATATGTACATACATACATATGAAGGAAAAAGTCCATTGCGGACCCAAAGTTCCAGCGGATTAAGTACTGATACTTTGCAAAGGTTTCTTCAAGCCCTAACAATAACTGAAACTAATCAAAAGGTAAAGGGATAGCAAGAAGGACTATCCAAAGGCTGGATGAGGTTAGCATTCGGCTTGCTTCTAGAAATGAAAATGAGGTGATAGATTGGTTAGTTAGGATTGTTAGACAAGGGATATTTACCCTGAGTGAGTTGTTAATAATAATTCTAATAAGTCGTGCAACATGTATGCTTTGGAGTGGAATAATTTGTTATTAATGAAATTTCTACTTTCAGCCCGAAAACCAAAAAAGTGAAAATTAAAGAGAATAGGATGGATTATCACACGTGAAAATGCATGGGCTGGTATGTTTGGTGTATCAAAAATTTGGCTGCTTGGGATGAATTAAGTCCTACTTATAAGTTATAAGATGTTACTTGTCGAATAAAAAAAGAAAAAAAAAAACAAAAGATTAAATCCGGTAAAAAGATTAAACCCAGTAACTTTGACAAGGGATTCCATTTTCCTAATGATGAGTGCGTTCAAGCAATTTGGATGCACTTCTGTACTGGGAATAAAATGGCTCGTGAACACTAAATTTTTAGTTATTATATTATGAGTTCAATCAGTTATTGGTGATGAAACAAAATGTCTCAGAGGCAGAGTATATGGAGTATTTAGTACGTAAAATAACACTATAAACTAAGAGAATGCGGACTGTTGAGCATATGACCTCGTGACACGGCGGCCATGTTACGACTCGGATCAGCTGGTTGCCAGCTTGAGCTACGCCACCGACACTAATGACCTTGACCCGGCGAATATTCAGGAAGAATGTAAGGGACGTAATGACCTAATAGGCTAGTGTCGCAGGTGTGACAAATGATTGCACCTCTAAGTACTTTTTCACAAGGTTCTAGTCACATGAGATATAATTTTATACTTAGGACTATGATATATAACTTTTGTCAGGCTTTTAGATTTTGTGCTTATTAGTCATGTATGGTTGGTTGATCTTATCGTGAGGATTGAAGTATTAGGTAAGGTAAACCTTAACTCTGTTACAACTAGTGCGCAAAAGTGTAATGCTCCAAACAAAATTAGTGCCGTAAAAATTAAAATAACTATCCAAAGCTTCATATCTAGTGGCTTAATATATATAACCCGAGTTATTTCTTGAAAATGTAATATTTATAAATCACAATCACATCATATTAGCCAACACTATGAGACATTACAATAACCCGATAACAATACTAATTAACACTACCTTAAAATAGCACGATGACTCTACACAAATGAGATATATGGGACAAACATTTGTAACAAGACTTGAATATGACTTGTAATCTATATTGGGTAAATATTTGGATTATTTCTGTTGGCGACCTGTCCGACATAACCTACTAACCTTAATAAGGGACTGCCCGACCCGACCTACAAAGATGTTCCCAACTCATGGGTAATCGATGGTAAGTGGGTTAGGATAAGCTGTGCTCCTTTGGGATATCTCCTAAGCTAATAATTGTTCAAAAGATGTTCCAAATGCACGAGGACTCTATGGTTACATATCCATAAGGATGAGAAAGGATGAAGATGCAAGTGGTAAATGATAGTTAAGACCTCATCAATATCAGTTGATAGTTAACTGCATCAGTTGAAAGAGGCTGGTGAATAATCAGATAGAATTCCCATATACCAAACTAATTAATGGAGATATGCTCCACACGCAAATATAACATAGGAAAACATGCTAATCTGTAAGTTTAGGCCAAGTACCAGCTAGATTTTATGCATTGTACTTTCCATTCAGTTTCTTGGTAAACCCATTTAATATACTAACCCCACTTAACCGGACGCGGACTCGAATGCATGTCTGATATGTCAACCCTTGCCACCACATTCCCATATACAACTGGCTTACCATATTATATTCTACTCCTATTATATTTTTTTTCTCCCAAACATTCCGAGAGGACTTTTCTCCTCATTTATATATATCTCCACACAACCCCATCATCGATTCTCAATCTATACACCAACATCTTAACTAGTTTGGCTTCTTTGCCAGAATCCTTAATCATATTGAGTTTGGGATTATTTTTTTCTTTTTTTTTAATATTCTTAAGTCATATTAGACTGAAAATTACTCTTTATTAGGACGAAAGCAGTGAAAGAAAAACCACCACAACAAGTGCGTTTCTCAAAATTCGACTCCTACCATCACAACCAATAATTTGTTGGTATCTCGCTCCGACCTTGGAGATGGGCAACTACATTTCTTGCGCGTTGTCAGGAGGCAGACATTCGGAAGCTGCAAAGGTAATCTTCCCAACAGGAGAGATTCGGCAATACAAGGAGCACATTCAAGCAGCGGAGCTCATGTTTGAGATGCCAAATTTTTTCTTAACCAACACCAAGTCCCTCCAAATGGGACGAAGATTTTCAGCTCTTAACGCAGATGAAGACCTCGAGATGGCCAATGTCTATGCTCTCTTCCCAATGAAGAGACTAAACTCTATGGTTACAGCAGCTGACATGGGTGCACTATTTCTCGCAGCCAAATCAGGGGCCAAAAGGGCATCTTTTGCAAGCATCAAAATATTGCCTGCAGAGTCCACTGATCATCAGGCTAAGAATTGTGGAACAAATTTTCCAAAGTTGAATCTTGAAGACATTGAGGAGTGCTCAACGCCTGAGTTTCGGCATAGAATGTCTTTCTGCAGATCAAAGAAACCATTGTTGGAGACAATAGCTGAAGAACCAGTCTGCTCAAAATGACGACAATGACAAGAAAAACCATTTATCATCTCTTAGTTTTAGTTATTATGAGAAATTATTACTCCATTTATTTACACATATATTCTTTACAACATGTTTTTTGTTGAAGCTGAAAAGATTTATCAAAGAAAATTCTGTGTGTGATTAGAAGAAGATTTATTTATCAACTCTTTATGCAACTAATCATTTTTTAAAGTTTACTAAAATTAATACTACATGATATTCAGCAGGCAAATTTATTTTCAGAGGACACAATAAGCCAATCATCAAATGACGAATTGTCCATTATTTCTCGTTAGATACTTTATGATCTGTCTTCCTGCTTTCGACACGAATTTGATACTTTATGATCCGTCTTCCTGCTCTCGACCCGAATTAATTTTGGATCCGAAAATAAAAAAAAGGAACAGATGGAGATGCGGGGTTCCGTACCTCTCGCATGCAAAGCGAGCGCTCTACCAAATGAGCTACATCCCCAAGTCGGCACACAAATAACCTTTTATTAATATTTCCTTTTTTTTTTTTTGTGGGTTGGTTTGTTGCTATATTTACAATTGAGCTACATCCCCATGCCTCTCGCATGCAAAGCGAGCACTCAACCAATCGAGCTACATCCCCAAGTCAGCATGCTGTTGCTGCAAATCGCTTTATATTAATTTTTTTTATATTTGTTATATTTACATTATAAATCTTAGATCGAGAGTTTAGGCTTGATGGGGTACCATATGTTGTCACTCAAATTGATATTTACAAGCCTGGTTTTTCATACTTATAGATTTTTACATGTTATCAATTTCGAATCTCGCAAATGCTTTCTAAAATTATTGGGGTTTTGACTTAGATCTTGTAATAGAATTGGTTAATCAAAATTAAAAATTTTTGAATTTATTTTTATTCACGAGTCTTAATGCATACATACCAGATACAGAAAATTTCTGACTTACCATGTTGATTTATAGAAAATCGTTTTGTGTATTTTAACTCTAATTTTTGAAAAAAATATTTTTATTTCCTACAAAAAATTAAAAAACAGTTGCAAATACTTTTTTTTATCAATTTAAAATAGAAAATTTCTCTTTTTCGATTTGCTGAAATGTAGTACATTCCTTTTATATATTTTTTTTTATGGGGGTTAAATTATCATGGAAATCATAAAAGGTTTTTAGGTGAGGAAGTTTGACAAATCACAAAAGTAAAAGGAAGAGAAGATGAAAGAAATTCCAAATGTAATTGTGTGCCATCCGACGTGGTCGCACGCTCAAAATCTAATTTCCTTTTCCATCTGTCAACTCTAGCTCAATACCTTTCTATAAATATCGTCATATACACACAAATAATTATTTTATATGTATTTTTTCTTTCTCTTTTTAATTTGATTGTAGTTGTTTATGGCCGGAATGAGATTGCTGCCGGAGGATTCTGATATCTCGCAGGCGCGTCCGGTGGCCGCTCCCGATCTGATCTCCGATGACGATCGCTCCGTGGCTGCGGACTCTTGGTCCATAAAGAGCGAGTACAGAAGCACTCTCGACGACGAGCAACGCCATGCTGACGCCACGGAGGCTCTCTCCGCCGCCACTTTCCGTGGTGCCTCAGATTACAAGTAATTTTTCTTTTTGGCGCTTAAATTCACTTAATTTCTACTCACTATATTTTTCACTTCTATAGTTAATTACGTAATAATAACTTTTAATCACTCTCGTACAATGTCTCTTTACCACTGGTGTCTGACATTACGCATAATGCTATGGAAATTGAAGCGATCATAATGAGTAAGAAAACAGAACATTTTCCGCAGTTTATGTACTTTAGTTGAGGATTTTATCTTATTTTATTTTTTTTATACATATGAGATAAATCAGTGATAGAAAAATATTAAGTACATGAACTTTGCTATTATGTTAATATATACGGAAATAGCTTGCTGCTAGTGTAAAATGTGATGTATTACTAATTATATGTGTATTGAGTTCCTAATAGATGGTGAAACCGAAAATGAATAGATTTTCAAGTTACGTGCGTCGAAAATGAATAGCTTATTGAGGACATACTTGTATAGATTTGAAGTTCGGGAAAAACAAATTTGGTCTGTGCAGTTCTGACAAGGATGAGCAGGATGGGGAACCAGTGTCGTCAATGCTGGGTTTCCAAAGTTATTGGGATGCCTCATATGCAGATGAATTGGCGAACTTCCGTGAGCATGGCCATTCTGGTGAAGTTTGGTAAGTGTTTCTTATATTTCTATACTATGTAAGTTGGCTGGCCCTGGCTTTCCTCTAGTATTGTGAACTCTGCTATTCTATGTGGTTAAAAGGGATGAGAGTTTATAGGTATAGTGTTTCCCTAAATGCAAAATATTTAATTTGTGCAAAGTCTGTAATCTTGAAATTAAGGGTGTAGAGGAGGAGCAAAAGAGTTCGTATATAGGTTGATAACATGGTTACACTTGTCTTTGGTGCCTCTTCAAAACAAAAGTAAAACAAGGGGGACAAATGGTGGTTCCGCATGTAATTTGGTGCTTCTTATTCTGCGTCTCTCATTCTTATTCCATGTTTTGATGCCAAATATCCAGATGCATCTCTGTATATTTATGTCTGTCTCTTGGTTGTTGTAATCCTTATTTTTGCTTCAAAGAAAAATGTGCCGTCAATTTTCAAGAAAAGAAGACATTTATTGAACAGTTCAACTGGTTATAGACAGAAGCAACTTATATCAAACCTCATAGGAAGAAGAGCAAGAGAAAAGGGGATTTTGTCCTTCCAGGAAGGGAGTTGATGTGCCTTCTATTATACCCCTGCCCATGTGGTAATGGTCGATGGATGTGCCTATGGACTGAACGGATAATAACTGAAATGACATTAAGATGAGGTCATCATCTAGAAGATCAGACTAATTTTCTGGCTTTAGTATTTAGCTTTTCACCACGTGAGAAAGTTGTGAACGTGCATTATGCTACTATTGTCACAGTTTCCTAGACTTAGATTAAGTTTTCTTGGAAGTGTCAACTTTTTCCTTTTTTATTCACAATCTCTTAGCTTCTGGAATGCTGAAAACGATCAGAGATAGAGGAAGCAACATGGATGAATAATTGTCATGCCCATTTAGTGGTCTTTTTATTTCTTGAAACGTTGTTTTCTGATTGTACAGAAGTCTGGTTACTTATCATGTATACATTGGATAGGTTTGGGGCTGATGTTATGGAAATTCTTTTGTCGTGGACCAAAAGCTTATGCCTGGAATTGTCTCAAGCTCACTTGCCAAATCATGTAGCTGATGGTGATTCCAGTCCTGCTGTACAGTGTGGAAAAGACTTATCTAACTGGAATGTGCTTGACGTTGGAACTGGCAACGGTTTGCTTCTTCAAGAACTTTCCAAGCTAGGGTAAACTATTATATCATTTAACAGTGACTTATTTTCTACATATATTGGCTCATTTTCTGTTCAAAACCGAACCAAATAAACCAAGTGTTATTCCACTAAATAGGGTTGGCTTTATGGATTTTATCATGCCACTTTTCCTGTTGAGTCCTCTCCTTTCTGAACTCCATGCATGCAAGCTTTCATTTGAATATCCCCAACCAACTCTTCATGGGTCTCTATCTACTGCTTTTATAGTAGGGAACCCCTATAAGCTCACACCTTTAAGGTGCCCAAATAGCTCCTCTTAACTTGGCGAGAGCATTTCAAATGGTTTCTCTCATTTGTCCTCAATCAGAGCCACGTGCGCTTGGAAGTTAACAATAGTTATAGAAATGTTTGGTGAGTGATGTATTGAACCACCGTTCAGATCCTTGTTGTACATCAGTTATATGTAGGTGGATGCAATATCAAATGCAATGGCCGTTCTTCTTTTCATCTGCTGGAATTTGGAAAATGGACCAAATATCATTGATGAAGATTAGACTTGATGAGTTTCTTATAAGGATTTTAGCATTTAAGGTGCTGACTGTGAGTTGGAGGAACATCTACAGATGACTGAGCATCAACTTCTATGAAGAGATTTTGGTAAAGATTGAGGATGCTTTTCTCATTTTTGCTTTCCGTCTGTGATTTCTTGGCCTTAAGATCATCTTATTGGTCTTGTTGGGGTGAACATATTGGGGTTTTTTTATAAATATTAGCTGAAAGAACAAATATGCACCTCGTTAGTTGTATTAGTGGAGGCTGCAATATATTGCAACACCTAATAAGCACCCCAAAATATGTAATTTAAGGCTTTTGCTGTATGAATTTAACCTGTTCTCAAGTTCATTATGATTGTTATGCAGTCATCATTTGAACCTTATAGACTAATAAACAACAATCTTTGGATTTAGGTTCTCTGATCTCACCGGGACTGATTATAGTGAAGGAGCAATTGATCTTGCTCGAAGCCTTGCTGAGCGTGCCGGGTTTACCAATATCTGATTCTTGGTATAGTAAGACAAAGAAATCCAGTATCAAAAGGTTTCCTATTTAGCTTTAGTGGCTTGTTGCATATTTTCATTTCTAATCACAAAAATTAAGTTCAATGTTCTAATGTGTCATGGCATTAATGTGTCTCTGGTTTTGGGTTGGCCTTAATTGCTCATGTTGACACAATAATGAATCTATTCGGGCACGAAAGATTTGCAATTTGACATAGATCCCACGCAGGTGAAGACGGGATTAGAATGTTCATTTTTCCCTTTTTGACTACACAAGTAGTTAACCGTACAAGTAATTAACTGCTTAAAATTGAACAAAGCTAAAATTGAGGGAAGTGCTTCATCAAATTACCTGTGTACTAATTCTTCTAATTTTGTATCGCCATCAGATGTGATGCATCAATCTTTGTTCTTGAAGTTGACTTCACTTTTCCCATGTTTTTTCCAGGTTGATGATGTTCTTGAGACAAAGTTAGATAAGAGGTTTCAGCTTGTTATGGATAAAGGAACTCTAGATGCCATTGGATTGCATCCTGATGGTACAATTAAAAGGTGATAGTTTTATCTTGTAATTTGTCCCCTTGTTTTGTCTTCTGTGTTTGACGTGATAAGGGTTCTTGGCCTCTGTATCTATTCGCTGGTCTGCATAATTTTATGCCCTGGATATTGTACAAACCCATTAACTTTCATATATTGTGGTTTAAAAGAATTTGAATATATTCTTTTTCTGAATAATGCATCTGAAATATACAATATTCTGAACTTTGACAATCTGATGTATTGTGTAAACTGATGTTTAGGATGGTGAAGTAATTGATTTCTGTTGTTTATTTTAGAATCATGTACTCGGAGTCCGTTTCAATGCTTTTGGCTCCTGGTGGATTGTTGGTGAGTGTAGCATTTCTTCTGTCCGGTTTACTTGGATCTCTGCTTGAACAACATGTGCTATGCAAATAGAAGAATGCTTATTGATTTATTATTAAATGAGTATACATGTATAAAAACTATGTATTCTATACTATTTAGCTTGCTTTCTTTTGAGTTCAGATTTTCATAGTTCAAGAACTTTCACGTCGATATTCATTTATTTTCTCTGGGGATGCATGATTCCATTTTTCTTTCTATTTCCTCTGAGGTGTTCCCTTCTCAGAAACAAACGGAAAAAGATAAAGCATCTATAATCTTTCGCTGACTTTTCCTTCCTCACCTGTGGTGTCTTATTTTTCTTCTTGTTGTTTCAGGTGATTACATCATGTAACAGTACAAAAGACGAACTCATACAAGAAGCGGAAGCTTTCAATCAGCGAAGGAATAGTTCCTCAGAAGAACCAGAGACTACTGGGGACCAAGAGGCATCCAGAGATCCCCCTCCATTCCGCTACCTTGACCATGTTCGTTCATATCCAACATTTATGTTTGGCGGATCAGTAGGATCACGAGTTGCAACGGTAGCATTCGTAAGGAACTGAATCAGTGGTATCATCTGGCCGCATTGGTGCTGATTTCATTGTGTTCAAAGGAATTGCGTGCGTGAGCGTGTGGAATTTGTGTTGTTGGTATGAAACGACTTCTAAAATGTATACTAATTAATGTGAAATTTTGCTACTTTCAGATCCAAGCAATGCGAAGCTTTATTGGGTTAAGGGCTCATTCTTCCGTTTTTTGTTTCGGCCGCCACAGTAATAAACCAAAAGACAGAGCCCATTTTATTGAGGAGTCCAGGATTCGCTGGGAATTTTGGATCGAAGACGAGAGTTTAACAAAGTGCTTATCTTGATTCGCTTACATAATAATGTCTAGAGAAAATTTTGAAAGTCTAATATTACTTTCAAAATAATTGAAAACTCAACTCCTATGATATAGAATCAAATAATCCAGTTTTCATTCAACAAAATTTTTACTCAAATCTCTATTAGACTAATTTTACTCCTATGATATAGAATCAAATAATCCAGTTTTCATTAAACAAATTTTAGACTTTGCTAAACTTAATTTTTAAACAAAACCCCTTTATTTGGAGTTATAGCATAGTCTATTTATCTTCACTTTACAAAATCAAAAAATTAAATTAAAAATTTAGATATAAAATTAAAATTTAAAAAAATTACAAAAAAATTAAAATTAAAAATTTTAAAAAAATTTTAAAAATAAAATTAATTTGAAATTTTAATTTTAATTTTTTTCTTTTTCTTTTTCAAGCAAAAAATGATTTTTGGAGAGTTCTTTAAAGGCAATTTGGCCCTTTTAAAGTATTATATAACGGTGTTAAGATATTAACGGAGATTGTGTTACTTTCTAAAAAACGTATAAAATAATGTGGTATGTTTTAAATTACAGGAGTAACGTAGTATGCTTTAAACCACAGTAGATAATCAGCTATTTATACAAACTATAAAGTGTAATGTGCATTTTACCCTAATAAAGTTAATGCACAAAAATTGCGGTATAAACAATAAGAAAATCCCGTCATTATAGTATTCATGCAGCTTACACATTGAACTGTTTCCTGTTTGAACTCCACAAAGAAGATACCCTCCAATTCTTCACGGAAGCATGAAAAACGAGCTCCTCCATAATAATAATAATAACAATAATAAGAGGGTGTTCGTCTTTGCTTATCTTAGGTGCTTGTAAACATCTAGAATAAAACACCCTTTCATATATTTTTTACTATTTTATGTTTATATGTACCAAATAAGAGAAGACAAGCACCCTCTAAGAATAATAATAATAATAGGTATGAAACAAATGTAATGGACATATAGCTAATAGGTCAATGGTTGAAATGAACAAGGAGAGAAGCTAGGCAAAGACAAAGAGTACCACCCAGAAGGGTGACGCTAAAAGTCCCACCAACAAGCCCTATAATTTTGAACAATTCCAATAGCTTCACTTCCTTTTTGTGTTTGTCATCATAAACAGGTGCATAGTTCCACCCAAGCTCATTACTTAAACAGCACCTCTCCAATCTCTCCTTGATCCTTACTTCTTCTATCCTCTTTCTAAGTATCAGCAAATTCTCATCAACTATACTTCTTGATCTCCCTGTCAAACCAAACCAGAAAAGTCAAGTTTACCATATTTGTTATATATCTATAAGCATCCTATGATATATATTAATTAATTGAGAGACCTGACACGTACAGAAAAATGGATGAACGATTGCAAAATAATACAAAATATTACTCGTTCTCTATAAAGAATATCTTACAAGTTTAAGAGATAGTAACTTTTACATGGTATCAAACTTAGATACCGAACGGTTATAAATTCAAAATTCACTGCTATCTATTTGAAAAAAAGAAATTAAAACTATCCACGTACAACACTCAAAAAACAAACTAGTAACTGAATACAATAAATAAATAAACTAATTTCTTGTTATAAGCTTAAACGATAATAACCAGCGAAAATGACAAAGGAACCCCAGAACTTGCCTTCATCTTTGTAGCTTTGAGCTCCCACATGAAGGTAGGTCTTTTGATTGAGTCTCGCAGTTCTCAGACTACAAGATTGTAATGAAGATGGAAGTTGATGATGAAGAAACCATTTTTTGTGTAGAGACATTGTAGTTTACAACAATTTTTGCCAAGTGATCAATGAAAGGAAAGTATAGCTAGAGGCTAAAAATGGTCCCAATTTGGGGTTGGTTTATGCCTGTGTTCATGGTCCAAGAACGCGTCGTTTTAGTGTTGGAGCAGTTGGGACATAGCTATAGCCAGCTGCTTTGAACTTTGGTTTTAGCTATAGCTAGCTGCTTGGAACTTTGGTTTGGTTGTATATTACATGCACTTGATGCTTCTTGTTCCAATAATCTACCAGCTTTTATATGTTGTTATAATTGCTGTGGCTGCGTTAATTTCTGGTCAAGAAATATTGATCGGACAATACAATATTCTTTAAGAGCAATTAGAAAACAAGGTAGGCGATAAATAAACTTATGGCAAAAAAGACAAGTGATCCATTAAGAAAAGGAGCAAAATTCAGAGGGGATCACGAATCTAATCGATGTTAGTTAATTGCATGAGCCGGGGCGGCCGAAAAAAGAAATAACGTGAGGAAATGTAATAATAATTAAGGTTCATTTCTTTACTAGTCGAGATTTTCAGAAGTTTGTTGTTGGACTGTTTTCATGTATTTGTTCTTGGACTATTCGTGCAAATGGGTTAATTCACGGGTTTGAATGAGTTATTATAGTGTTTTCATGTATTTGTCCTTGGACTATTCGTACAAATGGGTTAATTCACGGGTTTGAATGAGTTATTATAGATTCAATGAATGGTTGCAAAAACGTGAATGGAATTAGGGTTCGTTTGGGCTAACTTTTTTCTATAACGCTTCTTTTAATAATTTTTGGAAAAGTATATTTTTGCAAAGTTAAGAATTTTGACTTCAAATAAAAGTTATATCTAAGCTCTTTTTTAGGGTTTTAGCCTTTATGAAAGCTAAGCCAAATAGTTGTTGTAAAAAGAATATAATGTACGAAAAAAAGTATTTTTTTTTGAAAAAAAATTAGTTCAAATAGTCCCTTAATCTGGTTCTATCTTCTTCTAATATTATAATGTTATAAAAAACAAATGCATACATTAAATACAATAAATAAATACTATCAACTTTAGCTTTTGCGTCTCACCTTCAAAATTTACCACCACTCATTTAAAAATATTAAAACTATAAGGTTTAAAAACAAATCATACTGAATGTGAGAGGGGCATGTAACAGTTACACATGCATCTTTTAGTGACCAATGAGGCAATGACTAAGAGGGCATTTGGCTTTGCTTATTTAAGGACTTAAAAAAAAGTACCCAAAGACTTTTTTTTTACTATTTGAATACTTATAAGCACCAAATAAGCAAAGCCAAACATCTTCTAATTTGCTTGAACGCGATAAAATGGCAGGTTTCATTCTTTTGGTATATCCATATGTTCGAGTTATTTTCATGTATGGTCACAGCAGTTTGGCATGATAAATGTAATGTCAAGGAGATGATAATATATATATATATATATATATTTTTCAGACAGCCGCGTGCCAATACAACGAATAGATATTTTTTCAGCTTTTCAAACGCCGAAGAATCGGGCAGCACGCTATAGGGCATGGCTGTTTTGGCTTATCATATGTTTGGGTGTGCACGAGGACTGCTTTGCCATCTTCGTTTTGGGGGGGTCAAACTGGAGCTCAAACAAGCCAACAAAGTTCTTTGAATCTTATAGTAAATTTCTTTTGAATATAATTATATCTTTTAAAATTTGACCCTTTTAATAAGAGCTCGAAAAACTTTGCATGTCCAGAGGAAAAGTTTAGTGGATATATAATACACAAAAAAAATAAGCTCCATAGGGCAAGTCGATCTTGAACCGCGTTCCAGTCCAGAAATTGTCATGTACCTGGCCATTTTGCTTCAGAAAAATGGGGATAATGTTCTATTGGTGACCCATCACATTATACTACTTAATACATATAATAGATTCATACAACAACGTTGTTTTTGGTCAAAGATGCATGCGGTCGCCATGGAAATATCATTCTTTGACTAGGTTAAAGAAGATAGAGATGAACCTTAGCGAAGAAAATGCCAACGCAGACGCACCCTCCATTGTATAAAATAACGAGTTTGCAATAAGGCCTTCTAGTTTAGTTTACACGTACATTGCCTTCTTGTTCGCAGAGAAGAAGAACTGTATAGGATTTGTGATAGCCAACAAAAAGACTACCTATAAAATTTAGTCAGTAAGAACTGATTTTTCTTCTTACTAATGATATTGAAATTTGCATAGTGTTTGGAAGCCCTTATAATATAGAATTCGTTTCATTTGTAAATGAATTTTATAAGGAATTGTATGCGCAAATGATTTTTTTGGTTGGATATTTAAAATAATTTTAAGTTAATTTTATTATTTGTAAATTCGAATTGTGTTTGAAACACGTGGAATTAAAATTAAGGTATAAAAAAGGGTGCTGTTGTATTATGTTAATAATTATAGGGATATTTTTATCTTCATAAAATTTTTTGTAAATTTGCTTTCGTGGAATTGTAAATTCTACTTCTTAGGTTAAGATTTGAGTATAATTAGAACAAATCCGGATTTATAAATCTTGGAATTTTAAATGAATTATATATTTTAATAAAGTACTACCAAACATAAAAAATTAAATTTGCAAATAAATTTAACAAGATTTTGTAAAATTTGTTTGTTCCAAACAGTCTTATAGTGCAAACTTTAATTTTATTCTGACATTGTTCCACTTTTTTCAAAAATGAAGACTTGATTTTGAATTTTGTTAGCGGCAGGGAGTTGAATTGAAGGTTTAGGGGCTAAAAAGTTAAAAAAAAAAAAGAAAAAGAAAAAGAAAAAGCGTGGTTAGCACAACGGTTTGATGAAACCAGCCAACGCAACCTAAAATTTTTAAAATATTATGACAAAAAAGAGGAAAATACGTTGGCAAAATTTTAGGCATCACTTTGCACTTCGATATTATCGGTCAACATTTGACCAAAAACAAAAGCAGAAAAAAAAATATTATCAGAGTCATGGAGGAATGTCAAATTTAAGACTTTCTTTTTTTTTTTTTTTTCTTTAAAGAAGGCCAAAAGCTAATTATATATTACATATAACTAATAAGAATCAATCTTAAAACTATTCACCACTAAAGGTGAGAGACATACCATTAGACTCTTAGGTTATTGGTAACACAAAATTTAACGAGGTGACTGAGTTCAAGTACATCACACCTCCATTTCTATGATGATCTATATTTGCTTTTCATAACCATGACCTACGTAAAACAATTAAAGCGTCTAACTCTAGCTTCTTAACTATAGAGAACTTGAGGAATATAAGAAAATGAACGGGTGAAAATTAAATTATTATGTGTCCCATAAAGGTTTTGAATTTAATTTGCTTATATTGTTATGGTAGTATGATAAATTTCTCATTTCTCGCAAAAAGGGCCATTAAGGTGGTCTATTACCCCTTTAGAATGACATTCAATAATTCATGCATTTGTTAGTAGGGAGACAAATCAACACAAGGTGCGCACATTTGTTGATGCATGTCGTAAATTGGAGGTTCAATCCACCCTAGGAAATTAATGGATTACGTAAGTTTTTCTAGATTGACTCTGTTTAAATATTTCAATTGAACCCTATTAATTAAAAAAATAATAATTAATAAAAAATTTACTTGTTTTTAAAGTGATAGACCTACTTTAAAAAAAAAAAATTAATCAACAACAGCAATCAATATTCAAAAGAAATCAAATTATTTCATTACCTAAAAAGAAAATAGAAAAAAACATAAAAGAAGCAAGATTTTGTTAGAGGATCAAACTCTCATTCTCATGGTTGAAAGAGCCATGCAACTGCAAGCTTGACTCCTGAGGTAGTTTTCAGAATATCAAACCTCAGATGGTTTCCAATTGTAATATATTAATAAATAGATTTCTTCGTTTCTTTTTCTTGTTCAAAGTTAGTTTATTAATTTAGTATTAAATATTTTTAAATTGCCACTAGTTGTGGATTTCAACTTTCTCGTTGCAGGTAGCCGGAGCCCTTGGCTGTTCGTTGCTCCTTATCCTTCCCTCCCTTTTGGTTCCATAGGCGAGAAGGTAATCTCCGACCTTACCTGTTCAACCCTAGACACTAGTGAACTTGTCCACTGCTTTTGGATATTTAGACCAATTAAGTGTTTGATTTCCTTGGCCCAGTCTCTAACCGGATATCTGTGTCCCGCTAAACTCAGTTTCAACAACAACCTTTGTGTTGGCTCCTGTGCAATCAGCGTTCTGCCATCGTTTGTTTGGGATCTCTTTGAGCAAGATGGTGCCGGTGCTTCTGTGGTTACTATAGCATGGTGGAAGATTGATTACGTGGCGTGCTCGTGGGGGGTCTGATGGGTCCAAAATTTTCTCCTATCGCCGGAGCCGCCACCTCTGGTGCTGCTTGGTCTGGGTCCAAGTCTAAGGTTTGTCTTGTGTGTTGGTCTGGGCAGTGTCTTGTTTGGTCTCTGTCTTTTTGTTTGGTTTGGGCTTTAGCCCAAGTTATTTGTTGTCTCCAGTGTTTGTCTGTTGGGCTTTGGGTGTTAAGCCCATATTGCCCTTGTTCTAGTGCGTGGAGTTGTGACCGAGGCCCCTGGGCCTTGGATCTAGTTGTAAATCTGCTCTTTTGTTTGTAATGAAATATACTTTTGCACAAAAAAAAAAAAAAAAAGTCACAATTTTGTTGAAAAACTTTCAAATCACAATATTTTTAACCAAAAAAAAAAAAAATTCAAGTCACAGTTTTGACCACTATAAAAGGATCCTCCAAATTAAAATGTTGAACTGCGAATCCTATTTTTATACGGGTAGAATAGTTTTGAATTCATCAACTAACGAACTATTACTTGAACCAAGCTTTTAAAAACGTGTTGTTGAGAGGGACACTGCCTCTGCTGGTGTAAATTTACTGGGCCCTCCCTCTTTTATTAGCAACAAAAAATTACAGGCCACAGTTACGTTTAATGAATTGGAGGACCCATTCTAATGGCCCAAACTTGAATCTCCCATTAATGCAAGAAACAACTATTGGGCTGCTCTTACTGGGCTGGTAACGGACAAATGATAGGGGCATTCCAGTAAAAACACAGCCATGGAGTATGAGGTCGGTTGTTCTAATCTGGAGCTACAACCACTCCTGTAGCCCCACGTGTAACCCCAGCCACCAACTCAACGGCCTAGATTTAACAGGCACAATTTTGGGAAAAAAAGAAAAACAGCCTCAATATAGTATTAACTGTTGAAAACAAAAACAAAAACAAAATCAAAATAAAAAACGGAAGAAGCATCTGGTCAGCACAACCCTATACATACATACATATATATACACATAACGTCTATATATATATATCGCTCCCTGGCCGCCTCATACGGCATATATTCTCTTATCAACTGTCTCTCAGTAGAAACCCTAGCCACATCTCTCTCTCTTTCTCTATCTCTACACACAAGAGCTCTACGTTTCATCTAATCGGTAAGCCTTTCCAATCTGATGTTTAACTTATATAGAACATTTCTGATTACAGATCTTCGTTTATGTGTGTGTGAGTGTGTGGATGCTGAGTTGAATTTGTATTACGTATAAGGAATTTTGTTCGTGCTGATTGAGATTGATTTTTTATAACTATTTGCATTTAGGATTATGCTTACTTTGATTATTTAGTATTGATTTGTTGGAGCTTAGATGTTTTCTACTATGTTGGATTGACTAATTATTTTAGGCTTTTTTTTTGGCGATTGTATTGCGTTGTTTGTGTTAGATGCTGTTGGATTGTATTTCTTTGTTGTGTTTAGATGTTGTTTTCGTGCTTGCTGATGGTCTATATGAGGTTACTAACATCATTAAGTTAATCCGTTTTGGAGGTTGCTATGAGATCTTTCGATAGTTTTCTTTGATTTGGAATAATTTGTTAACAAGATGTTCTTGGATTGATAGTCGACTTTGCCCGTAGTGGTAACTCTGATATTTTGATAATAGGATGATTACGCTCTATGTTTAGCTGTATATGATATCTGATGTTCTAATGTATTTTGTTTGTACTGAATGATGTGCTATTCGTGTCAATGAGATCATTGAATATTTTGCTATTACATGTTTGCTCTAAATATTGTTTCTACTGTTGATAGGGTGTTATTTGCCTGCACTATTTACGCTGCTATGAAGTTGATGACTGCCTTAGGGATTCTAATTTCTTGAATTTTGATTTGTTAAGTGGTTTTGTTTCAATGTCAACTGTCCAGGTTATTTAACATATGCGTCTGATATAGAATTCCCTTGCTATATATTGTGAAAACTGAAAGATTATGTGTGAGGTGGTTGATTTTTGACTAAAGTAATCAAGTGGCCATAAGAATGATATGTTACTTCAAAAGGGATTGTTCAATCTAAACTTCTCTAAGAAGTTGATATGATCTTCTTATGCTTTTCTGTGATATTGTCAAATCGATGTAAGTGCCACTTTCTGTTTGATTTGCTTCTCTAAGTTTTATCTCATTGATTTGTGAAGCTTCCAGGTTGACCTAGTCCCTGCAGATTTTCAAGTTAAAGGTCCGTCATATTTGAAGCTTCTTTTATGTCCATAAAGGCTACTTTGTATCTGGGATCAATTGGGTTGCTTGGAGAATATTGTCCTACGCCAAGAAAAAAGTCTCTGCATTTTTTAGACAGAGTTGACTGCATGCATCTCGCATCATCCCCGGATTACGCTGAGTTTTCTGGTTGCAGCATAAGGCAACCTTCTCTTCCTATAGAGAAACAGTCTCTTTGTGCTCTGGACGCCTACACCTCATCAGATAGTTTTGGCCTGTGACATAAATACACAAAATCAAGATGGCTTTACAGAACATTGGTGCCAGTAACAAAGATGATGCCTTCTACAGGTACAAGATGCCAAAGATGATTACAAAGATAGAAGGGCGTGGAAATGGCATCAAGACTAACATTGTCAACATGGTTGAGATTGCAAAGGCTTTGGCAAGGCCAGCTTCCTACACTACGAAGTATTTTGGTTGTGAGCTTGGAGCTCAATCTAAATTTGATGAGAAAACTGGAACTTCACTGGTCAATGGAGCTCACGACACTGCCAAACTTGCTGGGCTTCTTGAGAACTTCATCAAGAAATATGTTCAATGTTATGGCTGTGGAAACCCTGAAACTGAGATCATAATAACAAAAAATCAGATGATCCAACTTAAGTGTGCTGCCTGTGGTTTTGTGTCTGATGTTGACATGAGGGACAAGCTTACTACCTTCATCATCAAAAACCCACCCGAGTCCAAAAAGGGGTCCAAAGACAAGAAGGCACTGAGAAGGGCTGAGAAGGAACGACTGAAGGAAGGTGAAGCTGCTGATGAGGAGCAGAAGAAGCTCAAGAAAGATGTAAAGAAGAAGGGTTCTGGGAAAGAGGTAGCTGTAAAATCCAGCTCTACCAGGAAGAAAGCCAATGGTTCTGATGAGGACCATGGGTCACCACCTAGGAGGCACGCTGATGAAAAGGAAGAGGCTGATGATGATGATGATGATGTTCAGTGGCAAACTGACACATCACTGGAAGCTGCTCGCCAACGCATCCAAGAGCAACTAAATGCTGTAACCGCTGATATGGTCATGCTGTCCACAGACGAGCCAGAGAAGAAGGCCAAGTCAGCTCCTAAACCAGATGAAAATTCCAAATCTCCACCGCGAGAGGAGAATGCCAAGGCTGCAAATGGAGATGCTTATCATGAGAGGCTTGTTGAGGAGGTGAAAGCTAATATGAAGAAAGGCGCTACTCCAAGCAAATTCCAGTCTTTCCTGGGATCACTTTCAGGAACCAAACAGGATGTGATGAATGCTCTGTACGAGGCACTTGTGGATGGTGTTGAGAAAGGTTTTGCAAAGGAGGTCACCAAGAAGAAGGGCTATCTTGCTGCTGCTATTGCTGAGGATGAGGGCTCCCAATTGCTTCTGCTTCGAGCAATCGAAGGATTCTGTGGGAAGTCTGCAGCCGCTGGTAAGGAGGTGGCTCTTGTTCTGAAAGCTTTATATGATGCAGATGTCTTGGAAGAAGACTACATTGTGCAGTGGTATCAAGATGGGATGATTAGAACTGGCAAAGAGAGTCCAATCTGGAAGAATGCTAAACCCTTCGTTGATTGGCTGCAGAGTGCTGAGTCGGAGACCGAGGAGGAGTGAGTCATTGGGCTGTAACACGAAAACTGCAGTGCATTTTTCTTCTATTGTTGTTGGTGTCTTGTTGGTCCATGGCTACGTTTGTCTCTTGGTCCATTTTGTATTTTTTTTCCCCTGCTGGTATTTGCTACTATTCTGATGCTATGGTGCTGCTAATTTTTTTTTTTTTTCCTGGGCTATGATTTTATATCGTGGCCTTTTTGACCAGCTGTATTCCTATTGTGCGAGTCAGACTTGGGTGTCATAAAGAAGCAAAGCTTATATCTACCTGCAGTATGTTTTTGTTTGGTAAAATGTACTCTCACTAAACTTAGTTTTCTGGGTGATGTCCGCTTCGCAACTCAACTCCCATTTATTTTTATGGGATTTAAATTTAGGATCTCATTTTTAAGGGAGGTAACTACTTGAATTAGTCTTAATCTCTTAAAAATAATATGTATTTTGGCTCAGAAGAAATTATAGTCAGCGAGGTTTATGTTTGTTGGTTTATTTTTTTATATCGATTTATCCAATTTATCGAGGAATACTCTGGATTCACTTAAATTATAAATCTAGGAATACTCTGGATTCACTTTAATTATAAATCTAAGTTTTGGCACGTGTCATAATATGTTTGAGGTCAATTGAGTCAGATTATGTTTGTGACGAAAAAACATAATTTAATTTTGAAGTTTTAAACATTTGATTATAATCATTTGTCATTCAACAGTTATATGAACCATTGGAGTCTTCTTTCTTATGGAAGGCTTTCACAAATATTCCGGGCGCAATATGGTGTATCCTCTCCTGACTCTTCTCTTTCTTTGCTCACTCGTGGAGATCTTTCAACCAAATTGCTTACTGAGTAGCTTGTAGTGTTAGAATAATGACAGGTGAATTCTCTTTGGCCTCAAAACCCAAAAAATGAAAAGAAACAAAAAACGAAGAAAGAAGAATGTTAGCATAATTATGATATTTATATAATTGTAATTGATTGATTACAATAGTTATATATTTTCCATAATTAGAGATTTATCATATTTAAATTTTCCTTTCATACATTATTCCATTTTCTTTTATGTATTATTTACAACTCTTGGCCTATATAAGGCCTCTAGTGTAGACATTGTAGATCAACCTTTTCAATCAGAGCTACCATCTTGATAGTCTGTGCCACTATCATCTAGTTTGTTAATCTGAAATTCAGTTAGATGTCAACATCAGGTTGTTTTCTTTTTCTATTTATGCAATGGGTTGTTTCAAAACCACTATCAGTCTTTTGAAAAAAACTCAGTTATGAACTCAAGTGGGGTGTTAGTATTGCCATTAGCAAGGTCACATTCTTTTGAACTGTCCTACTCGAGTATGCTTATTCTATAAACAGACAAGTCCAAGCCATTTTCAGAGTGATTGTCCTCGTAATCCCAACAAGTCTCAGTCTTCACATACCTCCTCAGCATGCTTTGAGCAATCTTCCCCTGTATCAGGCCTAACTCTTCAAGAAATACTTAACTAGGTTTTGGGTCAGTCTAGTCCTCTTTCCTCAATTACTCTGTTTACTACATTTGGTAAGTCCTCTTGGTTCTTTGACTCTGTGTGCTCAAATCACATGACTTTTGATGCTCACAATGTGACTAATCTAGTATCTATGTCTTATGCACCCTCAATTTGTTGTATAGGTTTTGCTTTTACTTCTCAACTTACACTTCCTGATATTTATCTTGTCCTTAAACTTATACTAAACCTTATATCTGTTGGGCAACTATGTGATCTAGGTCTTACCATCACATTTTCTTCTTCTGGTTGTTGTGTGCAAGATTCTCGCACAAGTCAAACCCTTGGGATAGGTCGCAAAATCGGTTGACTCTTTGAGCTTATTAACTTGCATATTCCTAGTCATCTTCAAATTGCTGCATCTATTACCTTATCATCTGGGTCATCTTTTATGTTTTATGCCACTCTCGGTTAAAACATACTTCTTCGGGAAAATTACAACCCTTGATGTCTAGTGGTCACTTAGGAAAAATCTCTGCGAACTCCTTTGATTGTTTATCTTGTAAATTGGGAAAACAATCTGCTTTATCATTTGATAAAAGTATTTTTGCTTTTTCTACATTTTTTGATCTTGTTCATTTTGATATTTGGGGTCTTTCTCCTACTCCCTCTATGGGCAGTTCTCTTTACTTTATAATCTTTGTTGATGACTATTCTCATTTCACTTAGATCTATCTCTTACATAATCGCTTCGATCTCTTTCATATTTACTCTGAATTTACTGCTATGGTATACACCTAATTCGATAAACGCATTAAGATTCCTAGAACTGATAATGCCATGGAATATAAGGAGTCCAACCTTCTTATACTCTTTCGTCAACATGGCACTGTCTCACATCATTCATGTCTTTACACTTCCCAACAGAATAGACATGCTAAGCACAAACACACACACATACTTGACATTACACATACCTTTCTGATTTCTTCCTTTTGCCCTGAGCGCATTTAGGAAAAGATTGCTCTTGCTGCTGTCTATATCATCAATAGGTTGCCCTCCCTTACCATTAATAACTGCACACCCTATAAGCGTCTATATGGTTTTCCACTTATCTATGATCACTTTCGTGTATTTGGTTATGCATGTTTTACTCTACTTGTAGATCATGGACGTACAAAGCTTTAACCCGTGCTCGTTTGCAGTATAGAGTAAAAGTGCTATTCATGTTAGGATCCCATTTCCAAACATTTTCGTGTCTCTCGTCATGTGGGTTTTTGGGAAAATAGGATGTTTTCCTCCTTGTCGTCTTTTTCCCCTCTGCATGCTCACTTCGTTCCATTGTTCACTGATCCTTTTATTACCTTATTTCTGGATAATGACAATAACACAGATAAACCTCTTAATCCTCTATTATCAACTAACACAATTATTCCTAAGTCATCTACTCCTGTTGATGGTGTCACATCGGCTATCGAGTCTCCACCTATTCCTTCATCCAGTAATCCTATATAGTCAAAATTCTTCACCTAGTCATCTCATTGAACCCATACATGACATCGAGCCTTCACTGCTTCCTGTCCTTCTCGAGTCCTCTGAACCAATTGTTCGTCACTCTACACGAGTAAGGTTAATTCCCCATCATCTTGTTGATTATCATTGCTTTTCTATTGTTCTTTTCTTATATGAACCTCAGATCTATCGGGAAGCCAGTTTTAGAGCAAGCTATGAGAGATAAATTGCAGGCTTTAGAAGACATGCATACTTAGGATTTGGTTGATCTTCCTCCTCGAAGAATACTATGGGTTATAAACGGGTTTACAAGATCAAAACTTATTTTGATGATTCTGTTAAGAGGTACAAGGCCCAGTTGGTTGAAAAGGGGTTTACTAAAAGATATGGAGTGGATTATGAAGAAACATTTGGTCCTGTTGCTCGTCTTACCTCAGTTTGTAGTATTATTATTGTAGCAATTGTTTGTAAATGACCCCTATTCCAAATGGATGTCAAAAATGCATTTCTCGATGGTCATCTTGCTAAAGAGGTATTCATGAAACATCCTCTGGGTTATCTATATCCGCCACACAAGGTATGCAAACTTCGACGTACTTTCTATGATATGAAGTAGGCCTTTTGTGCTTGGTTTTCTAAATTCAGTTCTATTATATCTGATTTTGGGTTTGTTGCTAACAAACATGATTCGGCTCTATTCATTCGGCACTCGTCTGTTGGTACTATTCTACTCGTACTATATGTGGATAATATGATTATCATTAGGGATGACTTGAATGTTATTTCTGAACTCAAGCACTTTCTTGGCTAGCATTTTAAGATGAAAGATCTTGGTAATCTCAATTATTTTCTAGGTTTTGAAGTTTCTTCTGACAATACTGGTTACTATTTCACTCAGGCCAAGTATTCATCATATCTTATTACTCGTGCCGATCTCACTAATAGCAAGACTGCATTTGCCCCACTTGACACCTTTGTGCGCTTAACACCCATGGATGATACTTCTCTTCCCGATACTACTCTGTACCGTCAGCTGCTAGGCAATCTTATATACTCACAATGACTCAGCCTGATATTGCCTATGCTATCCATTTGGTTAGTCAGTTCATATCTACTCCTCGTTCCATACATTATGCTGTTGTTCCACGTATTCTCCGATATATTAAGGGTACTTTTTTCCATGGCTAGCACTTTTCTGCCTACTCGTCCCTTGTTCTCCAAGGCTATTCTGATGCAGATTGGGCACGTAACCCTACAGATCAACAATCGACTGCAAGGTATTGTTTTGTTTTAGGTAACTTTCTCCTATCGTGGCGCAGCAAAAAATAGACTATTGTTGCTCATTCTAGTATTGAAGCTGAGTCGTTCTAGTATTGAAGTTGAGTATCGTGCTCTTGCTGATGCCACTCAAAAAGTCATTTGGCTCCGTTGGCTCCTTGCAAACATGGGTGCTCCTCAACCCCACGCAACCGTTCTTCATCGTGACAATGAGTGCTATACAAATCGCACACAATGATGTCTTTCATGAGCATACCGGACATATTGAGTGTGATTGTCACTTTATTCACTAGCATGTGATCCAAGGTACCACCAAGCTCTGTTTTATGCCTTACACTAATCAACTAGCAAATCTTTTCACCTAACCTCATCCGCCAAGCTGTCTTTGAGACTTAATTGACAAACTTAAGCTGGTATCGTTTACTCCACCTTGAGTTCACGGGGTGTTAGCATAATTATGATATTTTTATAATTATAGTCACTCTAGAACAATCAGCCTGATGTACCCATCAGCCTAACATCTCCGCTGATCCCTTCTAGGCTCATTGAACTTGGTGGAAAATTTGACAACATTTTGTTTGCATAGAATTAGAAAAATGCTCTATAATGCAATCAATCCATTCTCATAAGTAGCAGAAAAGGATGCAGTCCTAACTCCCAACTTACGTAAGCTACTTGGATTAAGAATTTACTTTTTCTGTTCAAGCAAAATGTGATCAGCAACCATATTGACACATTAAGAAGCCCAGATGAAAGCACCAACATGCCAGACATTCTTAAAAAGGGAAAAGAAAAGCATATTAATGATCCTCTGCCTTGAGATAATGATTCTGGCGCTGATGGAATGCAAATGTAATTATCAAATAATCAGAGGATCTGCTGTTGCATTCCTCATGCCTGAACTGTTAGCAACAACAATCTCTAACTGCTCGACGCTGTGAAAATTGCTTGATAGTAGATGGGGTATGGAAAATGTTTAAGCAAGAGCAGATGCTAGTCTAAAGAAATGTGATTTCTTCATATACAAAAGATGGGGACATAGCCCAAGAAGGCTGTACTTTACCTTGTTCCTTGTGAAGAAGTTGGCATCACTGGTTGGGGAGAGGGGGAAAAATGAGAGGTCCAAGGTGAGTGTGGCATCTTAGAGCCGTCACAAAAGACACTCTCAGGCATCCTGAGTTTACAATTTGGCCATTGAACACCAGACTTAGGAATAAGTTACCTTTTCTGCAATGCTGATTGGTGCACTCTTGAAAGGTAATCAATCATCAAGACTCGAAGCACCAGCAGGGAGCAGTACCAATAAAGAGTGTAAGACAAAGTTTCCGAACATCTAATTGGAGTATTACCTTGATGATAAGCATCAAACGACAGAGCATGACAACTTATTCGCAAGAAGATAGAGAGAGGACTGTTAATCATGAAGTTCGAATGGTAATTCAATGCATGTTAAAAGTAATCACTTGGACAGAGAGCATCTTTTATAGTATACCACAAAACAACGTCTAAGACTAGTTACACTGTACAAAATCTCACCTAGATTGCATGCAAATAGTGCATTAATAGAAATATTAGCTCTATATGCATCTTCAAGTTTCCTTGTTGAACATTATTGGTCATATAGATCGTAACTATGACATAGTTTCTTGAATGATTGAGCATATATTCATTTGGACGGCACATGGACAAGACCAAGAAACAAACTAGCAGAGTGAGCAAGAGATTCTCTATTAGGAAAATCCATATATATGTGACAAAGAAGATAGTGCGAAAGGGCAGCACGTTACTCTTACATCAACAAATCTAACTAGAAACTGAGGGAGTACTTAAACTTATTAGCCGAAGTAACCTCAGTGAATCAGTGAAAGATATAGCATGTGCTTGCTCTTTTGATAAGATTTCAAACCAAAAGGGAAAAGGAAAAGGACAGTCTACCTAGATAACCAAAATGATGATGGTAGAGTTGGCACTTATATGAACTGTCAAAACCATGGATTGGTGATAAACTACTAAGGTAGTAGTGTCAAGACAGGATGAGCAACAACATCGACTCTTAGCCTAACTGGAGAAACAAGGCTCAGTCTTGGTGACAAGTTAGGCAGTAACATCATCTTTTAACCGTTGTCCTAATGTGTACTTGGTCTAAATAGTGCAGCATCCTAAACGACTCTCCATCCCCCCTCCCAGCCATAAGTCAAGACCTTAGGATTATGAGCCTGCTTTTGAGGTTAGGATTATTGGCAAATCAGGGGTTCAACTACAGAATTATGACTCCGTTACAGAAACAGAGACAAAATAATGGTTAAGAATTGAGTCTAAGACTGCTGAACATATATGAACTTGGCTGATATTTGCCACCAACACAAAGTTGCATGGCTGAATATGTAGCTTATCAAATTTATTTTTCAGCATTCACTCATAGACAGTTAAAGATGATTACTTTAATCAAATTTAAGCCAGTTAAAGTCAAACAAGCATCACCATCCATGTGTTATTGACCCGAAGAAAGAAAAATTGCATTTACCCTTCTTGACAATCAACTATTTAAATAGGATTACATACACAACTTGATAAGAATATCCACTGAATTAATTAAAAGCCCATAGGAAATCATTGTTACTACTAGTCCACTACCAAAGATTGACAGGGATCTAAAGGATAAGGGTTCTAACCTCACTAATAAGCAAATAGCACCTTGAAATAGATGATTACATACAGAGAAAGGGATAAGATGGCAAACACATGCTGCCAGAAGAGAAGTGCCGAAGCTTCGCTAACGGCATACCCCCTTAAGCTAGCAACTGCTCCAAACAAGATAGCACTTGGTGTTGTGTATTGCAACAGAAGCACAAATTTGTACATCTTATCCCCAGGAACCAAAATATTCAATTTGTCAGCCAAAGAAATTATCCCCATTCCTATCAAGGGTAGGACCAAGAGTCTTGCAAAAATGATTCCAATAGTAGTTCGCAAACCAAGTCTGGATTCAATAGGACCCTCAGCAAGCATTCCTCCGAGAACCAACATTACTGAAGGCACCATCGCGACAGCCAATATTTCTAAACTGTCTGTAAGAAATTCAAGGGGTGCTTCATCGCCATAAACAATAGATTTTAGAGGAGGAATCATTCCAATAATAAAAGCACACAGTGTAGCAATTGTTGGTGGCTGAAGTATGTGTTGCACTGGAGTCTGCTCAGCAACAACCCTTATTTTTCTTACCACACGCGGCTCTGCAAGACATCTAATTGATCTCGGACTCCTAGGTGCTTCCTCCAATGAATCAGGATCTGGAATAGAACTTTCAGAAAGGCCTGAGACACTCGTAAAAACCCTCGCTATAAATGGTGTTTTACAGTGTACAGTTTCCTTTTCCTCCATTCCAGGCCACTCAGCTTCTACAAGAAGTGGCCTGCTTAGATCATTCGTGGGTAATTCCTCCTGAATCTCAACGCCTTCCTCCTCGACAACCTCATAATACTCCAGTGGAGGTTCCATCATGTGGTAAACAAGAGTATAAACAAGAAGCGCTGCAACCCATTGAGCAAAAGACACATAAGCTGTGCCCGTCCTATTACAATCTGGCCCAAACAGATTATCAGAACTATGGCATACCGACCCAACAATTGCAAGAGGTAGATTGCCTGTGTTCCCAAAAGCTGTAACAATGACAGTGAACCTAAAGAATTCTGGAGGCGGGCGACAAATAATTGCAACAAAGAAACCCAAAATGCAACCTATGACTGTACTAAGGATCACATTCACAGGAATGAACCACCAGTGGATAAAATTCTCGAGAGTAATGGATTCTCCAAGGTGAATGAAAATCGTACAAGGCAAGAACAGAGCAAACACAAGCTTGCTGAGGAGCTTAAAAGTAGCTCTTGGAATTAGTTGGGTTTTTGGGTATGCAAGAACTAAACCAAACACAGTGAGACATAGTAGTTTCAACAGGGGCAAAACTGCATGGATAAGATCTTGTCCAGTTGATTTCACGATTGTTTGGTTTGAGGCGAAAACTGAAGCCATCATAAACTGAAAATCACAAGAAAACAATTCACGATTGTCAATGCTGAATCAGCTATCCAACCAAAAGTTAGTTATGTGCGTGTGTGTGTGTATACACACCAAATCTGAAATTTTCAAAAACTGAAACTTTAATTTACTTGGTAACTAAAAGATTGAAACTTTACAACTGGGCTCCCAAGATTTTCGTAATTAAACATACTTCAACGGAGCTTAAAACAACAAACAAAATATCGCAATAAATCTCTGCAGAAGTATAAATCAGAACAAAGTGAAAACGGAAACAATAAAAAGCAAAATGAACTGTTAAAAAGAACTTACTGGGTGTCTCAAACAATAGCTATGTACCAAGAATCAAGATGTAGCAAGAATATGCGCACACACACTAGTGCACATGCTATTGTTATACTAGAGATATATAGTACAGATTTAGGGTAATGATTGTTCTGATTGGTGAGATAAGTGGTCTTGTTTGATTATCATATTCCCATATTATTTTTTTCGTCTTCTAGCATAGCAGGAAAAGAAAATGATACGACTCCCAAATTATTAATCTTTTTTTTTTTTTGTAACAATTATGGTAGGCGATAGTTTTCCGTTGACAGTGACATGAAATAACTGACAATAATGATTCGATTGAACAAAGTTAGTTTGGGTCAGTAGGTGATGTCAAGCCAATAATTGCTTGGCTGCTAGTACTTAGGATAGGATTAGACTGGTAATTTACCTTTGAACCTTTTCTTTTTTACTTTCTTTTTGTATATTGTTCTTTTAATGCCTCCCTAAACTAATCCCAACTTTTTATAGAATTTAGACTCAAATCATCGCTTTTAATTATTTGAGCTACTCTCTGAAATTTTTGTACTTGTAGAAAAGAGTGCTTAATCTTGTGGCATTGGCTGATAAATACTATTAGTATAATTTAATAGTTATAATTTGTTTATATTATTTTAACATAATTATTAATTTAACATGATTATATTAATAATATAACTTTCTAAAATTTTATTCATCATGTTATATTATTATAAATAAACTTTTCATGATAAAAAATATACAAATTAATTTTTTTGGATTTTTTCCCCTCTCTTGAGGGATTTTTTATGTTCTTTATTCAAAATCCTCACATTTTGTGATAAGATTTTCACTTAAAATGATTAAAAGAATGATAAAAATATATTTTATTCCAAAGGCCAATATGAACCAAAAAATGGCCAAACTACAATCCTAATATGGCTAGGGATGTTCATTGGGGAATTCCTGCTCTAATCAACATGTTTATTTTTTTCTCGAAATAATTTTTGGGGAAGGAATCTTGTTCCGTTCTCCGTCCCATTTTATCAATGGAGAACACTATTTGAAAAAATGGAAAATGGGAAAAAAGACTGGGATTGGAGAACCCCCAAATCCCGAAGTTTTTTTTTAATAAAAAAATTCAAAACTAATTTCTCTTTTAACGACAAGTCTTTAGCCTAATCTTTTGATCACCAATTTAACTATTAGAATCAAAACCTTCTTTTAATTCATTCTATATTAGGATTGCACATTGAAGGAATTAATCAACAATATTTCTAAATAGTAATGCAAGACAAATTATGGCATAAATCATTATGCCAGCCTTTTACATTTATAATTTTCTATTACTAACGTAGATGTAATTATATGTGCCCTGTTGGTGTTACATGCCTAGATAGATAAAATTCAACGTCATCAAGAGTTAAGACATCAACAAAATAAAGTACATAGTTAGTCCATCTTTATCACATAATTCAAACCACAAAACACAAATAAAATATTATATTATATACATATACACATATATATATATATTAATAAATATATATATATATATATATAAAATAAAAAATTCTGGTTTCGGGTATTTCCCAAAAGAAAAAATATCTACTGTTCTCCTACCTGATTTTTTGAAATTTTTCCCCACCCCCGGTATTTTTCCCCAATTCCTTGATTCCCCAAAACTTTTTTCCCACCCCCCAAAATGTCAGCTTGGTAATCAAGTTTCCCTGATGAGCGCATACTCCTAGATATGGTCCAGAGAGTATATGAAAAATTAGTTAGTCTTAACCAATGCCATATTTCACCGCCCCCATTAAGTTCAAGAATGTCCTAATTTGCGTCATATTTAATGTATTGTACGTTTTTCCGCTTTTCTCAATTTTAAGAAAGTCATACTAAAGAGTCTTCTCCTTTCTTATCTTTTCATTTATGTAAATTGTATGTTACTATCCTTGTAATTTATTATGAGTATGAGTTACATATTTGTAGTTTCAAAATAGACATGAAAACCTTTTGGTATTTTTCAAAATTAGAGCATAATTGTTCCAATTGGTAAAACCATTAGTTTTTTTTTTATAATGAGAAAAACAAGATGTCTAAAATATCATTTGAAACAGAAGAGATATCATGTACTTATAGAAAAACATAGAGGGTTATCATGGCAATGTACAGAGAGGTTAAGTGCTATTTATCCTTTCTTTTATGTAACATGAAATGCATTTAGATCATTTTTCTCATCAGTTTGACAAAACTTGCCATTAAATTTGCTAAAAAAAGTGATGGAAAGACTAAATGTTCTATATTTATTTTGAAATATAAGAGAGTGACAAACATTTATAACGATCCATAAGAGGTAGATACTATTTACCCTTTCTTTTTGGTCTCTGGTGGCTTGGTATTAGGTTTCCCTGATGTGTTAGGATCAGGGTTTGTCGGGTGTGGGCTTGGACCGTATTTTTGTATTGCATTGGTTGGTCTTAGCCGATTTGCTAGTATTTTTCTGCTGGACTTGGTCTTTTGTATATTTCGTGTTTTCTTTGGGCCAATATTTATTTCTTGGGGATCTTCTGTTAGTTATATAGCTGTTTAACTAGTACAAATCTCTATATGATAACGGGAAAAAGAGAATTGCAATGTTAAAAAATGTGGTAAAAATGCTTTTAGTTGGGAGGAAAAAGAAAGAAACAAAAAGAGCATCTTTTTCCCACATGTTTAGCCCCTTACAGATGACCATTTTCTAATTGATTTTTAACAGGTGGTTGATAAAAATTATTAAGAATAATGTAACTTTTAGTAAATAATAAGGATTAATTGTCTAATTTTATAATATGAGGAATTAATTTTAAAAACTAATTAAATATCGAGAAAATTTGAACAATACGTTGGAAGCATTTAGAATACAGCTAAGGATATAATTTCCTTTTTAAGTTTCTACCTTTTAATTATTCACATATAATGTCTGAAGTGAACGTTTTTCACCAATTTAAGAGGGTGTTTGACTTTACTTATTTTAAGTGCTTATGAATATTTAAAAAAAATATTTAAATACATATTTTTATTATTTAAGTATTTAAAAATTCTAAATAAATAAAGTCAAACACCGTCTAAAAGTATCAAACATTTTCTGTGAAATACGTTGAATCGGGACATATTCTTTCTAGCTTATCCAATTTACACCTTCCAGAAAGGGACACAAGTGACAAGATGTTTGAAATAACGTTTTTTAAAGGCTTTATAAGCACACCTACACAGCTTCTCTACAAGGTATTTCGTTCTATTGGAACTTTTTATTACGTGGTGTTCTATATGTCCACATCCCCCTTTGACTACCCATTACGCCGCCGCCCACGACTTGATAGTATTACATTTTCTCCTGAGCAAATCCTACCTGTTTAAGATGTTTCATATACGTAAATAACATGTTAGAATCATCTCCTATTAATATTTTATTGTAACATTTTAATATTTTGTTTTAGTCATCTGTTTCACTAAAAATATTTAACGTTTTTTTTGTATTAAAACATTTTATATAAACGTAAACATAAGTACAGAGTTTTAATTACAAACATTCACCTAAATACAAAAAGATAGGCTAAAAATAAAACATCAACTTAAACAAGTTTTGCTCTAATAAAAGAGTACAAGTCTTAACAAAAGCAAACTATCATAATCGTCCAAGCGACCCAAACTGCCATGCGGTTGTCACAACAAACGGGTCAGGTTGCATAGTCTGGAAAATAGGAAAAAATTTTGAACAATGGAAGAAGGGCTCCAGTCAGAATTAGGAATAGCCAAGAAAGCTACATAGACTTGTACAAAACTAAGCTCTCCAAAAGAACTAATCTTATTATACAACAAAAATATATCACACCAAAAAAAAAAACACAAGTTACACAAGAAAAAAAGAAACAAAAGAAAAGGAAAAAAACGGTGGCTCTGGGCCAGAGCACCGTGAGAAAACCACAAGAACGTGGCAGAAGGCCTTCAACTAGGGAAGGGAGGAAGATTAATGGGGAAGAAAGAAGGGGGGGGGGGGGAACAGGCGTAGGAGAGAGCAAACCGCTTGTGAAATTATGAGCTATAAAAATATTTAACGTTCATTTTTCTTTTTGTCACACCTTTTCTTGGTCTAAAAATAAAATAATTATCTGGAATATAGGTTAATTAGGATATAATCTTAACCAGTCCTAGAAATGGAGCTCATAATTTGCGAGTTGCCACTTGGACAATAACACTCTGGGCATTTCAATGGCATTGGTGCACACAAAGTCAATGTTACATTCTACACAACTGTCAGCACATGTGCACCATTACCAAAATTGGCATAGCTAGGATTCACAAAAACCATAACATGCCTATACGGTTGGACAAATAGCTAGGTAGATTTGAGAGAGAAATATATATTTAAAGAAAAGTTCCGATCATTTGAAAATCCAAGCTCGCATGTTAAAGACAAGTGTTAGTTTCCCCTGAAATTGAACTATTTCAACAATAATATAAATCATAAAAGAGACTGAGGCACGTAATAAATGGTCTTGTTTGATTGTCGAATGAAACATGCCAAATTGACATTTTACCTCCTTTTCCGGCAGGAAAAAAAATTTACACTGACAACGTCGTGAGTGACGTGTATCAACACGTGAAACCCACACGTTAAAGATTAAAATTGACGGCTCTACTTTTTTCTTTAAAAGGGTTAACCAAAGGAGAATCCCTTTTTCACCTGGCCAGAGGCCCCTTAACCAGGCGGGAGGTAAATCGAGGGATGTGCGTGAGTGGCAGCCCGACCAGGGAGAGGACCAACGGGCGTGGAAATCCAGCAACAGCCCCCGCAATATTTCAGCGGAGTACTGCCGCCACACGGACTCGATCCCGCGTTGTCAGGGTGTCTCCACCTTAATCACCTGGCCACTTACCAACTCACCTATGCCCCTGGGGGCACGGCTCTACTTTTTTGAGGGTACGTGAAGTATGTATTGTGGGATGACTTTTAATTTTTAGTTTTTCTTTGTCCTCTTTTTATGGGTTAACTTTCACGTTTACCAGGTGATTGTAATAGTTTTTTTTTTTTAACAAAGCTTTTCTGAAAATCTTTGCGTATGTGAATCTTATGATGAAATATTACTTTTTTGTGTATCATAGGTAAGCGTATCAAGTAAGAGCCTGTTTAGATTGGTTTTTTTTTTTTTAAAGTATTTTTTTAAAAAAATTATATTAAATTTACAATAATTATTTGATTTGCTTCCAAAAAGGTTGAAACTCTAAAAAAAAACTCAAATACAATTTAAAAGCCAGAATTTTCAACGTCTAAAAAAAATTATTTTTTCAAAAGTTGTTAAAAAAGCACTTTTAAAAAAAAAAGTCAATCCAAACGAACCCTAAATCCTTTTATTTTTCTTTTGTTCTCATATTCTGATAATTAAGCATGCACATAAGAAACGTTCTTTTTGAATTGCAAGTTCTAACATTTTGAAGTGTTGCAATGTGGTGAAAGTGATTTTAAGAATTAAGATAAGAATTAGATAAAATGGTAAAATAATAATTTATTGTGATCAATCATCTAAGAGGTCTTGGGTTCAAATCTTAGAGAAGATTGGAGTTGGGTTGGAGGTGGACAGTTAAATTAAAAACTTATTGTGATAAGGCTTAAAAGTCTTAAATTTGATTCGATATATACCCTCATAATTATAATTAATAAATGTATATATCTAAATCCTTACATTAGCTGTTGCATCAAGAAATCTATAATAATGAGATAAAAATTTAATATGATCTTATTTAAAATGAATTTATCATCAGTTAATTATAGTTTTGAGAATGTGCAGGGAACTAGGCATCCATGCATGTTTACAAACGATTGTCTTGGTAGGGCATTGTGACATTGAGAGCTTTGATTGTTTGTCCTCCGTTCATACCAATTCACACGATGTTATATAATGTAAAATTAACACGTTACTGCTGCTGCTTGTGATCAGTGAATTAATCCCAGTCACACGATGGTCAGACGATGATCACCTTCGTCATCATAGAAGACTTGTGAAGTCGTTTTCGAAGATGATATTATTTTATTAGATTTGTTTTGATATTTTCTCTACCCAATTATTCAGTTTCCAGAGAACATCCAAAAACGACATGAATCATCAGAGAGCTGGATGCGTTGACAGTAGAATTAATAATATATATACATACAATATATATCATATCCTTTAGTTAAGCTCCTGTATATCATTTTACATGTGATATATACACAGACTAACAAATACAATTCAAAATTATCTTCGTTCACGCTTTTTACTGTACAAATGAGAGCTAACTTTTCTTAGATACAAAGAGGTGTTTGAAATAAGGTTTTTAGACAAGTATGTATGCCACCACCTTGACATTTTTTTCTCTTACATTAGATTTTTTGTCGGGCACATTGCTTTTATCTAAGTTAAACAGTCATATGCAAGAGTAGGATTTTTTTAAAAAAATTTCTACCCTTATTTTGAATATTTCTTTAAAAATACCTTACTTTTCAGTTTGTTTTTAAATCTACACTTTTTGGTAAGTGACTTATCATATCGGTAAGTCACTTACTAGAAGTATGCCATCCAACATGTTGTCAGCAAAATTTCAAAAATATGATAAGTCAGTTACCGAAACGGTAACTCAGATACTGTATTAGCAACCATCAATGCTTATTTATCATCATGCACATTTTTCATCTTTTTTTTGGCAAAAAATTATGATTTGTAAGTAGCAAAGAAAATTAATTATGGGTGTTAGACTGTTGTCGTGTTTGTCAAACTTAGATGCTTTGAGTTTGTCAAACATAAGTACTTAATACTATTACAATTTAACTTATTTTATGGGTTTGAGAGAATCGTGTTCAGACAATTTTTCAAACACGACTATATTGCATGTCTTAGTCATTTCTTTAAATTGGCCAAGAATAAGATAATATTTTTAACAAGAGAACATAAGTTCAAACTTGTACTTTCAATAAGCATTATATATTTGATAAGTTAAATGACCTGTTTAGATTGACTTTTTTTTAAAAAAAAATAAGAAACGCTCTTTCTTGTAAAAAAACATATTTGAAACTTTAAAAAAGTCTAAATTTAACTTTTTCTAGAAGTCATAAATTTTAACATCTCAAAGAATACTTTATTTAGAAGTTATAAGATTTTTTTTTTAAAAAAAAATCTCTAAATAAGCCCATGTATAATATGTTCTTCTAGAAAGTGTTGCTATATTTTAGACAGTTGTTTTACTTAATTAGCTTCGACAGATATCCTACAGTATCTCACTTACCGTATACGCATTGATAATACAATGAATTCAAAAGTCAAATTGTCGTGTTGAATACGGTAACTAGCTTACCATTAGGTAAGCCAATTATCGTAATATTATGACAATTGCTGACTTATTAGTTAGGAATCTGAACCACCCCAAAAGCGATAAGTCACTTACTGTCCGGTAAGTCAATACCGAAAAGGGTAGATTTAAAAACGAAATAAAAAGTAGAGTATTTTTGAAAGAATTGTTCCAAAAAAAAAAAAAAATCCCACGAGTACTATGTAGTGTAGATCCCTCGGAGGTTATCCACAATTAAGGTTATAGCCTGATGCAATAGCGCTTTTCGTGCAATGGGCACTAGTGACCAACGTGTGGAAGGATCAGATATGAGTAATGAGTTTATGGCTGAAGACGGACTAATGGAATCAGTGTTTCTATGTATTTATCGATAATGCTCGACGGAGAAGGAAGATGCCCTTATAGGTGTGCCACTTTCCATATCAACAATCTTTTAGAGCGTATGTTTTGGAGTGTAATCCATGTAACTCTGAGATTCCGGTATTACGTCACTCTCGCCACATGTTGTCACTTCTCCGGATCCTTCTAAATTGAGGGATTGCCATACTTTCCTTCCATAAGCCTTCAGAAATGCGGCGTCAGGTAGATACTCGGGTTCCACCTTTCGGGCCATAAGTTACTAAAATCTAGGCCCTGTTCCGCTACCATAGGAAAATAGACCCAACTCCTATTTGTCCAATAAAATATGTTTCCCCTACTTTATATGCTCTGTACTAATGGAGTGTGTAGAGCAGTTGTAAGCCGTGTTAATGGCTGTTTCCCTAAGTGCAAGACACCCGCTTCTTACGCTCCCCCGCGTCCAAGCAAAGTCTTAAGAGGTTTGTCAAAAGTATGCGCTTTGTCCCATCATGGACTGCTTATAATGCAAGCCCGACAAGCAAGGACAAAGAAAGAGAAAGCGCGTAAAGCTTACGCCGCACTAAAAATTCCTTTTAAGAAATAAGCCACTGGTGTCCAAATGCTTTCAGTTTTTGAGAGAGCTGTTGAAAAGGGTATTGGTGATGCTGATGACGCTGATAATACTATTGTTGAATAGGAAGTCTAGCTTTTCGTATTTATCGTCTTTTGCTCTTTTGGAACGTTGCTAGACCTTGTATTGTTTTGCAACTTTTATCAATACTATCATCCATACTTTTGTTGCTTTTTTATTTGCAAGCTAGTGTATTTTTTCTGAATTGGCTATGATGTTGATTAATACCTGAATAAGTTTTATATCTCTCTTTTTTTTGTACGAAATTACCTACTAAATCTTGCGTAAAGTGACGTTTTCCATTGTGATATTAATACCCCTTGTTAGCAAGTATGAAGAGTCCCAAGGAAATCTTCCAAAAAGAGACTTCAGTGTGTATACTTCCTGAATGATGGGTATCTTCTTCATGAAAGGGCTTTAACGGGTGCTCTAAAAAGGGGCTTTGGCAAGTATCGGATGGGGCTTTGGTAGGAACCCTTTTAGATAAGGGGATCCTCGAGGTGCCTTTTGGAAGGGACTTTGGTCCGCATGTCCACTTCCATTGCCTACTATATAAGAATAGCCTCACTGTGCATGGCTTACTCAAGAAATAAATCGAAACAGGTGATGTATCAATTAAAAATGTATTTCTTTTAAATAAACAGAGAAAAAAGATATAGTAGGTTATATTTGTAGCTAAAAGTGGTACTTCTCTAAGTGCGCTGCATTTAACAAGTTCTGGGTATCTGTCCTATGCATTGTCTATAACTGATGCATATCGGTTCATGTTGCAACTGTGGTCTTGTAGGGATCTCCATGTCTCCCCCACTCTGTTAAAAACTCCATTAAGAACCCTTTCTTCAACATGCACAAGACTTCATATTGAAGAGCGTTGCAATCAAATGTAACGTGCCCACAATCAGAGTGGAACTCATACCATTTACTCTTTTCTTTTGGCTTTAAAGAGTGATTCCTTTCCGGTCACCTTATGCTTGGTAACGTTTTCAGTTCGTGTATGCACACAGTGTGACTAATGTTTAAATTATACTCAGGAAGTGGCTTCCAGTGCATGGGCCTTTGAAATGAGTTCCTTTTATTCTCACGAAATTTCCCAATCCTTTCACCATTTCTGAAGTCCTTTTTGGCATAGCCCTTTATCGGCTTATGATGCTTCCATATTACCATAGCTGAAACCCTATGAGCTTGATTCTCTCCCGATTGCATTTGTGCGTGTGCTCGCTCCAAAGCCCTCTCCATGGTCATTGGACTTTGCTTGAAACGCGGAACATGTCCCAATGTGTCTGCTTTGAATGATTTCTATTTGGGCGTCCGAAATTCTTCTGGTGTACTCATTTTCTTAACTTTGTCAACAAAGAGAGGCTGAAAACCCCAATCATCATCTTCTTCACCTCCCAACATAGAAAGAGTGATGCTGTTGGGGGAAGAATCCAGTAAGACCGTTGGTGTTATACTTTCCTATTCTCTTTTCCTTGTAGGTTGAGATATCATTGTAGTAGGTATCAGAGTGACAAAGGTATAAACTTGCGCCATGAGCATATCGAGTTTCTGTTTAAGTTTCTTATTCTCTTTTTGGAAAGTTGCAAAGATCTCTTCCGTCTCTTGTTTCTAGGTTTTCACCATTTCCTCTAACTCAGCGATCCAAATATGTGCCTCTTGGTCTAAAGTTGCCATGTTACTCATTCTCCTTAGCCCACAAATTGAGTACAATTGTGTTTGTTGCTTCTATAAAGTTTAGAGAACAATAAGAAACCCTACGAGGATAAAAAGCTTATAACTTTGCGCAGTAGCTGCAGCAATCAACAAAGTAGACGAAGAAACCAGCAAACATACACACACAATAATAACTGCATCTCAGAAAGACCTAAACACTATAATGTAAGTTATGATAAAAGGATTTTAGGGGATGTGCTGGATACTAGTTTTCCTACACACAGTACTAGATTGTCAATCCCTTGGAAGTTCTCCACAATTAAGGTCACAGCATGATGCAATAACCCCTTTCGTGGAATAGGAACTGGTAACCAACGTATAGAAGGATCAGATATGCGTAACGAGTTTATGGCTGAAGGTGGAGTAATGGGATCAGTGTTTCTGTGTTTCATCGATGATGCTCGACGGAGAAGAAAGATGCCCCTATAGATGCGTCACTTTCCATATCAACAATTTTCTAGAGCGTATGTTTTGGAGCATAATCCATGTAACTCCGAGATTCCTGCTATTACATCGCTCTCGCCATGCATTGTCACTTCTCCAGATCCATCTAAATTAGGGGATTCCATATTTTCCTTTCATAAGCCTCTAGAAGCGCGGCGTTAAGCAGATATTAGGGTTCCACCTTCCGAGCCATAAGTTACTAACGTTTAGGCCCTGTTCTGTTACCACAGGAAAATAGGCCCAAGCCTTATTTCTCCAAACACGTACTACTCCTGCTGTTCTATATTGCGACCATCTCTAATTTGCCATTAATCGTGGATTGTCCTTGAGCAAGACGGTCATGAAAGACACCAAATTTCTATTACTAAGCAATGACGAGTTTCGTGAAGATATGCCAGATATTACGTGTATAACTCGAAAACTTCGCTTTTTATATACGTTTAGAATCTTTTGGTAAATGATTTATTTGATCCCTTTATCATTGATTCTTTTGACTTTTCAAAATGCAACAATTTAATTATTTACCTTTATAATCTGTGACGTTGTTAATCCTCGATTAAAAAAAGTCAAGAAATTCATGGCGTTACAATAATAGTATAAAAAATTACATAAATAAAGGACTATTGGCGTCACAAATTAGAAAATAATAGACTAAGTCACAAATTAGAAAATTATAGACTAAAGGCAATCATAAATTGCAAAGATAAAGAATTGAAAAATGTTGTTCTCTTTACATTTTTAACTCAAGATTAAAGACATCACTAATTATAAAAATAAGGGACTAAATTATCTTGTTTTAAAATAAAGAATTTAATTATAGGAAGAGTTAAATGAAGATAATAGACCAAATGATTTATTTTCCCAAATTTTGAAATGAGTTGGCCATCTATTCATTGGTTTCTTCTCCTGGTGCTTGCTTGATTACTAGATAGACAACAAAGGAAATAGTTTTGTAGTGGGGCAAAAACCATGGAGCTAGCTCGATCACCATAAGCGATTATCAATGAACACTTTCTAAGAGAAAAGAACAAGAGCAAATACTACTAGCTAGTTAAAAAGTTTTTTATATACGCAGCAATTGTCCGGTATTAATATAATAAATAAATATACTAATACTTTTTTTATAAATTTAAAATTTTAAATAAAGTAGAAATATCAAGCATTAAAAACTAAATGATCTCAAATTCAAAATTCACCGTCATTCATTCAAAATATTAAAAACTTCACGCACTTGGCTGAAAAAACAAACCCTCTTGCACGTGAAAGGAATATTAACAACTGGTAAGCTAGCTAGAATTAGAACAATAATTTTCTGACCATGTCCATGACGTTGTGCATGACAATATAACTCGATATCGGCACACTCAACACAACGAGTGCAAGCATACCAATGGCCAAACTTGGCCGAGTGTTCATCAAAAACAATTGCAACAACCCTATAATTTCACAAACATCTTGATTGTAATGTCCGAAGTATTTCTTCTCCCATTCCATCCAATTTGCCGGAGGCTCTTGGCCGGCGGACTCTAGCATCTTGGCTTCTTTGATGCGCATCCGAAGCACAATCATGTTCTCATCCACAAGCCTGCCCTTGTAGTCTCTGGAGTTTGCATTGACAATAAAAACTTCTCTAAAGCATCGTCGTCCGTCATGTCTTCTCCGGCTGATCCAAGGGCTGCCCAGAAATCGCCTAGCCGGAGGAAGCTTATTAATGCCGCAAACTGATGATAAGAAAGTACTGGATTCCATTGCAGCAGAAAGAAATATTATCTTCAAGTGCGTGATGCAATTAACTTGCTATTGTGAGACAAGTATGTGTCTTATTTAATGCCTTTATATAGAATATGGTGGTAACTGATGACGTACGTGGCACAAACATGTTAACTTTGCTGCGAAGGGTTGCAGCGAAATCATGTCGGCGGCGTCAGACGTGGCAGTGTTGTGAAAGGCCAGGCGTGATGGCGAAAGGTGCCGCGTGAATTAACATATAAGAAATGAATATATAGCTAAAAATATTTCTCTTTCGGTAATCTTGCGATGAAGGATTTTGAGTTGCGAAAATTTCACTGCAAGTGTCCGCATGCGTAGACGAAATCTTCATGACTTTTTCTTTCTTTTTTTTTTTTTTCTTTCCTTTTTTTGGGGGTCGGCAAATATCTTGATGAGTTCACTTGTAGTTGCTTTCAAGAAATTTCATACCATGACGCGGATAATGATTAAATTTATAACTGTAAAAAATGAAATGACAAGATAAATGTACTTGTAATTGAACCAAATCCCTTTTAAATGATTTTTTGTTTTGGTAGAATTATAATCACGTTATAATAACAAAACAGTTTTTTTTTCCCCTTTCCGGAACCAAACAATTAATAATAACAAATTGGGTTATCTTTCTTTATTTTTTGGGCAAACTCCCATTTTAAGGATTTTGAACCCAGAATTTCATACTTGAGTGGAGATAGTGTCAACCACAAATTATCCTTAATCCCAACATATTGGATTATTTAAAACTTGTCTGTTATTGCAACTTATTCGAAAAAGGGGCCGGGGACTACAGCCTATCCATAAAAATTAATGTGTTCACAAAACCAAGCATTGAACACATTAATTTTTAACGACATGGCAAAGATGGATCCTTGCTGAACTGTATCCCACTAAAGTAATTTATATTTGAGTAAAAATATTTCGTAATGTTATTATATTACAAGAATGATATAATTTAACTACATCAAGCTCGTCTCTTATCGCAACTAATTTGGGAAGAGGGCCCGAACGCATAAAAAAATTAATCGTTGATGGCTTCAATGCTTGGCTCCGTTAGGCAAAGCATTTTGATTAGACTACACTAAAGACACAATTTAACAATACGAAACTCCTTATCGCAAAATAATTTGAAGAGAGGGGCCGCGGACTACATGGCCTACGCACAAAACTTTTTAAGTGTTGATGTCTTCAATGCTTGGCTTCGTTAGGCGAGGTGTTCTTTCTATAATATGTATTATAATGCTGTTTTAGTTAATTTGGTTCTAAAATATATAATGTATGGTTATGGAAATGGCCAAATCAAAGAGTCGTCGTCAATAAGTGACTCTAAATTTATAGTGTGTTTGAATGATATTATTTTAAGATACTTATTTTATTAAAATTTAGAGATATCTTATAAGATTTAAGATATCTTATTACATTCATTATGTATTTTATAGTTATAACAAATAAGATAAGATGGATTATTTATTTCTTATAAGATAAAAAATATAACAAGTATAGTTTTGTTTTAAATTTTTATTGATAATGCATGATAAAATTTCTAAAATCTTTTAAAATGTGCCCTTATTTTAATTTGATAAGTATCTTAAAATAAAACTATAATAACCATAATATCAGTATTAGTTTCTTGTCACAGCATATATATATATATATATATATATATGTATGTATAACTGGATTAAGAATAGAACACGTGCATATATATATATATATATGTATGTATAACTGGATTAAGAATAGAACACGTGCATTGCGGGCGGCTTAAAAGCTTAAGCGGGTGAAAAGTGATCATTTCCCTCTACGAGAAAAGTCAAACTCAAGCTGAATTTCGAGCTTGCGAGTTAATTAAGCTTATTTTAGCTTGACAATCTCTCGACAGCAAATTGCCCTGATCACATCTCTTTAACACATACACATACATGTATGGGATAAATTGTACCAAATTCTCCTATAATTTATTATAAATGTATATTATCTCTATATAATTTCAAATAAACGAGGACGCCTGTGATCTTTAAAATATATAGCACATGTATTCTAAAAAATAGGCATGAAACCTCCTATTGTGCTCAAAATATATAGTACATATGTCCCTTAATAGGGGTGTCTATACTTATTTTGAAGCTATAGATGTTAACGTACACTTATAATAAATTATTGGGGGCTTGATATAATTTATGCTGTATATAATAACAATAAATTTTATTTTAAATAAGACACGTTAGAGTTAAAATTATAAAAATTTTACAATACTAAAGTCATAACGCATGTTTTAGACGACTCAAACTTCAAGTAATATTTCTCATGCGGAAATAAAATCCTAAATCGAAAAGATAACCTTTGGAAATATTCTTCAATTTCAGGTGAAATAGGACTCGTTTGGATTGACTTTTTTCAAAATCACTTTTTTTAACAATTTTTGAAAAACAGCTTTTTTTAAAAAGTTAAAAATTCTAACTTCTAAAAAAAGTTGTATTTGAGTTTTTTTCAGAGTTTCAACTTTTTTATAAGCCAAATCAAATAGTTATTGCGAATTTAATGTATTTTTTTAAGAAAAAAAAGTATTTTTTTTTTAAATATCAATCCAAACAAGCCCTAAGAGTAGGAAACTCGGGAGACATTGCGGCTGGCCCATATTGAAGAAGACAGGAGTAGCAGACGTATAGACAATGTCGACCCATTTTCACATGGACGACAGTAGAGACGGATGCATTGTTTGGTGAAAGGTTGTCTCCTCATCAGATGATGACTTATTAAGCAGCCGCAAATTCTTAGTCGAAAATTCTCATCCTTGTTTTATCAGCCGCAAAGTGTTGTCCGTACATGAAGATACGTGCAATTATTCTTTAATTAAACAGATCTAAATCAAATTCATGCACTTTTACCACTTAAAAGCTACAATAATATTGCAATCATGTAATAGTTACAACTTTGAAATTCAAACACGTACACAACACGGCATAACAAGGTATACATACTACCTTTATTATAGTTGTAGATTCATAATTGTTTGAAATATTGATCTTGCACGCTATGATCAGAGGAACAAAGATTGCCATATAGTCAACAAAATAATTATCTCTGTTGTTAAATCATGGTCTCTCCCAATCCACTGATGAATCATGTCAACTTTGCGCATCTCTATCTTATTTGAGATTCATTGTACTTTGTCTTTGTTTTCCTTAATACCTTTTTCGGTCAAAAAAAAAATAGGCTTGTAAAGGAAAAGTCTCGACAAGGAATATAGCTAAGGATCCATTTAGTTAACTATTTATAGAGGCAAAAGGCTTTAAAAACCGTGAAATAATAAAGGAAAAGTCTTGCAAACAATAAACTATTTGAACAGTTAAGACATATTACTATATATCGCATGTAGTTATCATATATAAAATACCATATGTATTTTTTCAGAAAATGATAGCCATTATTAAAAAAAAATCCTTAATTAAATCCATGAACTAAGATAAAACATGGTGTGGTTTCTATTGATCCTTCTCTGCGTGCCTCGTGAAGCGGGCTTCAATGGTTGGTTGGTGCTCGTTGATCATGTTATTTAGAGGGGCATGTTTGACGAAGTAGGATATCCTGTTTCATTCCAATTAAGAGGGCTCATGAGAAAAAACAGGTTCAAAATGACTATTAATTCCTTATGGTATTCACATAATGGAGGTCTAAAGTCAAAACATATAATTTAACCAATTATTGAAAGTTAGGAAATAAGGCCTTAGGTAGCTACGCTAGGTATTTTCATACTTGGATTTAGTTAATAGAACACCACACGTGATAATAGCATAAAGAAATAGTGATCATATGCCAAATTGAATGATTTTTAATTGTGTTTTTAAACAAATAAGTACGGAAAACCACGTTCATGTGCTATGCGCCCCTAAACCAAGTGTTTTTTTTTTTTTATAAAAAAAAAAAGACATTTCACATTACTGAAAGTGAACAATAACAACTGAGTTTATTCCCCTCCAATAACAAAAATATCCTTCAAGAGGAGGAGATTATTTACAACCCAATCAATAGTTAACATGCCCAATAACGGATTTACAAAATTAACGAGAACAAATTAGTTAGAAAGCAGTCCCTTGCTGCCACTATTATAATTAGTTGCATGTCGGGCACCACGTTTACGGAAAATTAGACGAAAATCTTTTCAGTAGTTTATAGTGTGAATGCAACGTTTTAATTTAATTTCATGTTGTTGTAAAAATCTCTTTATAAGAATATGTCACGTGATCTTTTTCAAGGGCAAAAAAAAGAAAGAAAAGAAGCATTTTTTTCTCTTCTTAATTACTCATGTAAAGTATTTGCAAATGTTAGGTAGGTTTATATATGTATATTTATATGTGGGTCTGTGTGTATATATGAGGATACGTAGGTTTATATATATATTAGGGGAAAAAAAAAAAAGAAAAAGAAAAGGTTGTCTGCCTATGGCTGCCATCGGGGATAAGAAGCAGCCGCAAATGCACATGCTTCAGAAATAAAAGATTCTATGCATTAATGAACTATCAATCATTTGTCAAGCCTTCATTTCGATTTTAGAAGCCCATTATTGAAAGCTGACCAGCTCATCTTATGCCAATGATTTTCCAGAAAATCCACCCCAATACAGGGCATAAGTGCTTTAATGGTGAATGGCTATAGGAAGCTCCAAAGCATGTGTTGAAGACGTCAAAAGAATCTCCGCAGAGCGACCAATCTTTCAATGGCAGTACCTCGGTGAACGGTGGCCGATGGAATCACCGGCGTTGCGAGGAAGAAGGTAGCTACTACAGGTGATGGTGGACGGTCGTGCTTCATCGGGGAGTTGATTGGATGGTTCAGGATTGGGCGGCGACGTGCGGGGAAGAATTTGGAGCTGGTCGATCCGAGATCCACAGACTGGATTGTCGAGAAATATCGGGCTGGGTCGCAGGTTTCCGAAGCTCTTTTGGTTGCTGGGTTATTTACAATTGGGTGAAGACGAAGGTCCTGGGGCATTTTGGTCCATTAAAGAACATTTTCCTGCGCTTTTTCTTCAAAAACCGCACTCGTGGTGCATAACATTCACCTTCTGTCAAAACGATGGAAAATTTGACAGAAAGGGGTGACGTGCTCTATTTTTGGAAAATATAGGGGTTAACTAGTTAAACTTGAAAATTCGGAAGTAACATACATTTATGATAAGGCATGAAGGGGTATGGTACTATTTACCTGAAAACTAAAAAACAACTCATTTTCAAAATAAAGTAAAAGAAAGCAGTTAAAAAAACCACATTCCTCTAAATTTTATCACCAACGGGGAAAAAAAACAAATCGAGAATTTGTGACCAGAAGTGTAATTTGTTTGAACTACGCAAAGGCATCAATATTACCTAATTAAATTATATAATCAAAAGAGGAATGAATAAGTGAATGAATACAAAATTTACTGCCAAACCCATGCAAAAATAACCTACAAAGACAACCAAAAAAAAGAAAAGAAGAAGAAGAAGATTAACTATGAAGAACGGCCTGCAAAGCTGTGTTGGATAACTGAATCAACCGAGAGAGAATGATTCCCATCGATGCAGGAACGCTCATGCTTATAAGCATTAGCAACCCAAGAGCCAAACAAGGCCTTGTTTTTATCAAATGGGCTTGAAGCAATCCAACAAGCTTGCAAATAAGTTCATCATAAGACGCATAATATTTGCTTCTCCCATTGCGTCTAGTCTTCAGGAGGCTCATAGTTTCTCTCCACCACCTTCATCTCATGAATGCGCTTCCTTAACACAATCATGCTCTCGTCTACCGGCCTTCGGCCGCTGTAATCCCAGTCGCAAGATTCTTCCGTGCGAACAAACGCTTGGCAGATTCTTCATATTTTCATCTGCGCATATCTCAACTTCCCAGATATGCGAGGGGGAAAAGATACTGTGCGTAAAACAAAAAAAATAGGCTAATGGGGCCCCGTAATACTAGAATCGTTCCACAAGCATGGTTTTGAGGTTTGGTGTTGTTTCTTCAACTTGGATCTAGTTAAACATTACTTCTTAAAACATGTTTTTTATATGATATATCATTACAAAACGTAACCAAACATCTATAAGTTAGAATCATATAATTTAAAAGAGTTATTTTTAAGGTCTAGTTGAGGGTTTCATATACATATCACATATGCTATATTTGGAATAATCTTATTATAAGATACTTATTTTATTGATGTAAACAAGACAATATTTATTGTCTTTTTTTTTTAATCTTATAACATGTAAAATATTTTATGACAGATATCTTATAAAAACTCAAAACAAAATATATGTAGACTTCAAATCCTGCAATTAAGATCCGGAATTTGGCAAGGCTTGAACCCTAGATCCCTTTTTAGGTAATGAGTGTGATCGACTAATGATCCTCTATAGAAGGTTAGCCTGTAATTTTGGGTATTCTAATGTTTGTGTCACATGGGTCTCCATTTTGTCCTATAGAAGGCGGTCTCATCTCTCAATTAGGGCAATTTCCATGGACAACGAGGGATTTGGGATCCCATAATTGCAGTCGTAAAATGAGCTCCACTTTGTTTGCTACCACATATAGATCCCCGCACGTTGACTGGCTCTAGCTCAATACCTGCTTAGCAGATCGGGGCCATTACAACATATTTTTAATTTAATAAGATATAAGTAATTGATTATTAACTTACTTTTTACAAGTATAAACAAGATATCTTATAAAAAGTATCTTAGAGTCATTATATTGTATTTAATTATAGAGGATTTCATCAAGTAAAATTGTAACATAATATTTTATAGGTCACAATATGCAATTTAATATTTCATACAGACGTTTTTCTTTGGATAAAATATAATTTATTTCCGTGTTCTGTAATAATCGCACAAAGCATTATGTGGTTTCAAAATTTATTAATACCCTTCTATGCCACCAACGCGCATGTTTAACATAGAGGGGTACTAGTTTTAGTGAAAAATAAATAAATAAAGGCACTGAATTTTAGTGGATCCCCTAAGAGGTGGCCCGATCTCTAGAGTGATGAGATACTGATTTCAACAGTAGGCATAGCGCGGTTTATAGTACAAAGGTCCTTGGCCCACTTCTTCAAAAAATCAAAGCCCGTTTCTATATCAAAGCCCAACAAGATGTGATTCCCTCTTCCACACTGGGAAGACTCGTGAGAAGCTTGACACCGTCGCATAACTCGTCTTCCGCCAAACGCTGTCTTTTCGCGGCCAAATCTCTTCCTTCTCATCCCCAATCGGAACCTTGTGAGATTACATAAACATTAGGTTTTCAAATCAATCCCCTCAAAAATAAAATTGTCAATCACAGTTATATATATACCTTTGCTATTCAGGGGTTTTTTTTTTTTTTAATAGTTAAATGATTAAATAAAATTATTTAAAAAAATGGCAAGCAGCAAAAACAAAGAAGAGCCAAGCACAGCGCCGCAGGCCGATCGATGGTATGACCTAACCCTAGGCTCCTCTTTCAAAGACGTCCATCCTTCCTCCAAGTTCTGCACTTTACGCTGTAAGCATGTAACCTCTATAAATGTGTGTGTGTGTGTGCGCGCGCGCGCATGTTTGTGTGTGTGGCTGTATTGTAATGTATGTGTATTTGGTATATAACTCGATATTTCTGATGAAAAATACAAATTACTTGGTGTCTATTTGTATTTGAGAAAGGGATGTATTCCATTGGTTTGCCCTGGTATCGTGCTTCCACCATTGTGTCAAATAATCCCTAATCAGTTGCTTTGTGTTCATACAACGTACAGTCCTGTTTATTGATTGAATGTGGGTTATATGGATTTGAAAACGCCACTCGTTCCTAATTGAGTACCGTCTCCACTATTATCAAATGTTTTGAATCACACAGTTCTTCATTTTAGCTATTGACATGTTAAATATGGCTACGTTTTTGCTTTTACCTAGAAAAATAATTATTTGTTTTTGTATTTGTAATCTCAGATGAGTTTAAGCCAGCATCGATTGACAAGAACCAAGCCGGGGTGTTACACAAGAATAAAGATAATAGGGTTACTGTTGAATTTAATAATAACCAGCCAGGGAAACCTAAGGTGATATTTGAGGGGAGCAGTGAGGATTACAAGGAAAATGATGCTGTTCTTTTCTTTGATGGTGAATCATTTCGGTTAGAGCGGCTGCACCGGGCAGTGAAGCGATTGAGGCATCTAAGGGTTCCTGGCGAGTCTGCAGCACCTGCTGCAGCTGCTGCTGCTGCTTCTGTAGGACCACCTGCTGAGATAAGTTCCCCACCATTAGGGAAAGGTCCCAAATTTCAGCCTGCCAACAGAACTGCAGTTCCTGCTGTGCCGGTGAGTCCTATCCTTTCATGAGATATTCTTGATTTTTGTTGATGTTTCATTTTGATGCAAATAAATGTCTGTGAGTCTGTGTATGAAAATCAAGCTGCACAACGAAATATCAATAAAATCATTGGCTAACTTTTCTTTATCGTCTGCTTTCAACTAGGGATGAGTGGGTTCTAATCCCATTGGGGGCTGGGGGTGGGTGATACAAACAAAAGAACAACGAAGTGCATTCCAAATTTGGGAAGGGAAGAAAAAAGGCAACACCTTCCCCGCCCTCTCCCCTTCCCCCTAACGACCACACACACGCGCGCACACACAAAAGGACAAACCCCCCCACCAAAATGCCTGTCCAATGTGAATCATTTACATACTATACCCACTTTATAAGAATAGGAATACTTGTGAACCATTTCCAAGTTGCATCTAATTACGTTTGAGACTTTGACTTTATTGACTTATGAAAACTTCAGAGAGTGTCCTGTTGTTGTTGTTGTTGGTTGACATGAATCAATTTTAGCTCTTGATCACTTCAAATTGAGTAACTAATATATATGTTCCCCTAAATTGCTATTGGCGCAAATTAATTTGGTAATCTATGCAGCTGATGCTTAAATCAGTGGTTGGAATAAGAGTCTAAAACATTCATCTCTGCATCTGTAATCTCCTCTGAAGGAGGCCTGTGGTTATCTATGATTCCTCTAAACTCCAATTCTTGTTTTGCATTTTATCAGAATCAATAAATCACAAAAATAGGATTTAAAGCATGATCTTGAGAGCAGGTTTCTGCAAGTGACCACTTAATCTAAAATTTTAAGTTATTAGAGAATAAGTTTAATGCTTCCAACAAGCTTCCTCACATGCAAATGGGTTTTCGTAGCTATGCACTTGGTGAATAAGATTTTAGTGGTGAGACCTGAACCTAGGACTTTTTTGTATATAGTTTATGTGACTATATAGGTGACCACTTCATCTGAGAGCGTGAGTAACCATAATATAAAGTTTAAGCTGCTAAAAAAGTGTAGACTTGATTACTCTGATGTCTCCAACAGTTTCTTCTGCCATTTTAAAATGGTCCTCTATTATTTTAGTGTGCCATTGTGATCTTACAACAACCATGCTATTTGCAGAGTCTGGATTATGTGTACCATTTATTTAGAAAGCTCGTCGAACATGGCATGCCATTCTCTGTAACTATTACTAAGATCCTAATCCTAGTGGCTAAGGGAAAGTTGTGTGAGATGAGCAATCAATATAAGATTAGTTACATTTTGTTAGACCTTTACAAGCAATTTACAGCATGATAGCTTCTGAGAACCTTCTGCTTTAAAATTACCATTTGTATAATTGGAAAGTACTTCTGATGCGATGTTTCCTCATTTGTCTTTCTTATTTGTTATGTGCTTAAAACATCTGACAGTTGGTGTATTTCTTCAGGTTGAGGTGGAAAGGATCGAAATTGGTGACTTTAAAAACTCAGGTACCTGTATTATATATCTAGATTAGTTACAATTTTTTATTTTTTACAATTTTTGCTTGCTAGGACTAGAGGATCTTATTGTTGACAATATCACGTTGCAACTTTTCTTATATAAGAAGGAAAGAGTGTTGCAGTTTGGGTCATTGGGTATCACTAACTGCCATGTTCAAATATGATAATTGGGATATTTAAAAAGACTGGGAAAGTCTACCTTCACCATAACTTGACAAGTGTCTTTTGCAATTCACTACTAAGTTTAAAGGGGAGCTTGTATAGTTGTGTTAACAATGCATTATAAGAGAGAGAATTTATGAGTATCTAGGTTAGACAATTTGTACTTTGAAATAAATTATTATACTAATTTTTATTTTAAATTGAAATTTTCTGCAGCAAATGTTTCTGCCCATATGTGCAGTTGCTTTAATAATGTTATTTATTTTCTGTATAATAAGAATCTTATATTTTATCTTTGTCTGCCTAGAATTGTATATGTCCATGTTTATTGCAACTGGCAAGTTGTATGCTATATGTGCAACTTCTTGTCAAATTCAGTTTATTCTAGCTTATATTGTTTATTATGTAATGACCGACTTAATGTCCTCTGTCCAGATGAAAAATCTAGAAATGAGAAGGTTACTGATAATCCCTCTGCTCTAGTAAATCCATCAAATGAATCACCAGGTCTCAAGAATGATGATCTGGACGAACAGTTGGATGTATTGAATGATGACGATGAAGTTAATGCAGCAGATAATGGAGGGAATATCGATGTGAAAGAATTTGACACTGGTATAGATATCAACATACCACAGAACGATACAGATGATGAAATTGCAGATGTGGATGTCAGTGACGATGAAGCAGATAAAGGCCGCAATGCTGCAGAAGCCCTTAGAGCACAGGTAAATGCAGAGGAAAGAGAGGAGCAAACTTCGAGCTCCAGTGGCAGCAGTGGCAGTGAGAGCAGTGGGAGTGACAGTGGAAGCAGAAGTGGGAGTGGGAGTGCTAGCAGCAGTAGTGACAGTGAAAGCAGTGACGGAGACTCAGTCACCTCTATCTGAGATGAACTAGTGTGAATTTCCCAGGGGGACCCCTAAATGCCAATGGTGCGGCCAAAACAATCTCTCCGCTCCCTGTTGTCCTCGGCCAAGTGAAGACACAGACCGAGAGAGAGGTGGAGCCAAGAAACCGTCATTCTTGGTGAAGATTTCACTGCGAAGGTCGACGATGGTGTTAAAAGATCACCCAATTGTTACATGGTATATCACAGTGCTCGTCACCCCCCACTTGGTTTAGCTGATACAGATTCTAAAATCTTATCCTAGCTTTCATCCCTAACTCATTACTTCTTACTCGTAAGATTAAGATGACGTTGAGAAAAATAATGTCACAAGCAAATACAGATGTGCTTGGACTGTTGAGAAGCATTGAAGAATTGTGGTTTCACGTAAATTGATTTGATTTTTTCCTACTGCATACCAGAACTGGGAGCAAAAATGTTTATAAAACAACATGAAGGGCTCAAGCATCCAACAGATATAGTTGTAAAACAAAGTTGATGGCTTCCACGAAAAATTTGCACTTTCGAACTCTACAGCCTAGTCGATCAAACAGAATCAGCATATGTCCATTGAGGATTAAATTGAATATTTAAGAATAATGAAAATATATTTTTTTAAAAATTGACAATACTAATTAGTCGGGGTTTTATTAATTAAGGTAAAATGTATCAAATTTCTTTGGGGTTCTATTATCGCTCCTTTATGGTGTCAAAAATTTCTTATTAAACCCGTGTTGAGCGGAAATTAGCATGCAGACCTTTGTCGTCTAAAATAACGTTTTTCTTTACAAGAAGTGTAGAATACGTGTTATACTCATAATTGTTTGACATAGTGTTTCAATTGAGATTTTTAAGGGTAAAAATGTCCAAAATTTTCTCTTTCCAACCAACTAAGCAAATAATTGCAAGTTTAATATAAAAGTAACGTTTATTTTATATAGCAAGGGGTATGCATGCTAATTTTCACTCACATAGGGGTTTAATAAGAGACTTTTGGCACCACATATAGAATAATTCATATTTATTTAAAATTTGAAAGATATAAATTAACTATACATTTGGAAGGAAATTTGAAAGATATAAATTTGTAAGGAAATTTGTTTGCCTTTTGAGGAAGGTGGCCTCGGGGCTCAGAAGGTTGAGGAGATTAACTACACCTTTCTTCTCAAAACTTTTTGGAGGATGTATGCTTGCAAGGACACACTTTGGAGCCGTTGGCTTTATAAAAATTACATAAAAATGAATCTATTTGGACTATGGGTTGCCCAAATGATGCTAGTTGGATTCTTAAATGTCTCTTAAGTGTACGAGAAGAAGCTAGAAAGCATATTAAGCACAGCTTGGGGGATGGAAAATCTACTTCATTTTGGAATGATAATTGACACCTAGAAGGAGTTCTTTATTATCATTGGAGTAATGTTTGTGCTTATCCTCCACAAAATGCAATAGTTTGCTCCATCTACACAAATCATGATTGGGAATGGTCAATTAGTCTCATGCACATAACCCCCCCTCCTTTTCGGCCCATTGAAGGACATGAAGACAAGATTGCTTGGATTCTATTTAGAAATGGATCTTTCTCTTACAAGCACACTTGGGAGCACATTCACACTAAAGGTGACAACCTCCCGGGTTCTTGTTTGATTTGGTTTAAGGGCTACAATCCAAGACAAGCTTTCTTTGTTTGGCTTGCTTTCAAAGATAATCTCTACACCAAATTTAAATTATTTTGTTGGGGTATTGTGACAAGTCCTCTTTGCACGTTTTGTCACTTAGCAAGTGAAACAAGAGATCACTTGTTTTTCTCTTGCTCTTTTACAAGAAGGATTTGGCAAAATGGATTAAAGCTCACAAATTGCTCAAGGCACCTTATTGAGTGGAATGATATCATTTATCACCTCTCACCACAACCCCACACGAAGAGTTTGAAAGGCACAATCTTAAAGCACATGCTTGGAGCCTCCATTTACCACATTTGGCTTGAAAGAAATAAAAAAATCTTCAAATAAAGTTTTGACCGAGGAAAGTCTTTTTGTATCTATTTATAATGATTTGAGATGTAAAGTTACTTTTGGTAAAAAAATTTCTATTACTAGAGCAAATATTGAGATAGGAAACTTATGGAAGCTTGAAAATATTTTTGTTTAGACTTCCTTTTCTCCTCCCAACTTTCTCTTGTATAAAGTCATTTGTACATTTTTTATGTGAAATGAAAATCACACTTACTTGCTCTGCAAAAAAAAAAAAAAAATTTAAAAAGATTTATACAAAATCGCAATAAAAGTTTAAATAAAATTACTGTAAAATGAGATATTAATTTTTTGCGATTTATTTTATTTTATTTATTTCTTTAATGCTTAAGCGGTAGTTAATTTATATTTTTCATATTTAAAATATGTATAGAAATTTTATTTAACGAAAAGAATGTATAATGACCTGATATTAATAAAATTGAGTTTCAATTGTTTTTGATTATTTTTATTTTGTTTTCTAAAAAAATATAGGAAAAATATCACCTAAGATTTTCGGAAAGAGAACGCAAAAAACTTAATCACTTTATGAGCTCGACGCCGTAAGAGGGTCTTTGATTTGGCTTTTAAACTTAAAACTCAAACTTAAATTAATGAATGCGTTTGTTTATTCAAAAAATACTTTTTTGTTAAATGACTTAAAAGAGAACTGAAAAAACTCTAATAAATTTTTGAATCAAGTAAGGCCCTGATCTACCCTTTTTCAGGAAAAAAAAAAAAGAAAAAAAAAAGAAAAGCCCAATGGAAAAGAGAGTGGTATTGTTGCTGACGTGGCCGGGGCCCGTGGATTTGGGTCGATCACTGCTACACTAACCGACCTGGATGTGTTGGATTGCCCCATATGCTTCGAGGCTCTCACCGTCCCTGTTTTTCAGGTTTCCTCACTTTACTTTTTTTTCTTTCCTTCAAAGCACTCCGAGCTTAACGTGTTTCGTGCATCACTTTTTTTTGGGCTAAGAATACATTAGTGTGTTTATATATCAGGTTAGTTGATTTAGACTCCGTGTGGTCTAGCCGTGAGATTTTAGCTGTTGAAGTGTAGGATTTTTGAAGGTTTAGGCTCTGAGTGGGTCTAGCTGCCATTTTAGCTGTTTAACGGTAAAACTTTGGTTAAAAGTGTAGAATAAAAGATAAAAGCGGTCGATTATTTTGCCTATATTTTAGGAGTTGAGCTTTAATTATTTTGGGAGTTTGAAAAAAAAAAGAAAGAAAATACTATTTTACGTGAAATAATCTTTCAAAAGTCTTTTTCAAAAAGTTCTAATTTAGAGCTTCTAATTTTTTTTTTTTTTGAGCTTTGATTTTTATGTAAAAATAATTTTAAAAGTTTGTCAACTATGCTAATTTTAACTTTTAAACTCCCATAAAACACTTTTTGAGGACCTAAAAGTTGGGCAAACAGACTCTTAAATTGGATCTGTTTGCACCTGGCTTTCTCTGATACCTGAATGAAAACTATTAAATTTCTAGGTTTGGTCGCATTATATACTTCTTGGGATGTTAGTACTCATAAGGTGTCAGAAAGGAAGGTCTTAGTTTGTCGTATTTGGAACTTTCTGGTGTTATGTCCTCCGGCGAGTTAGTTGATTGGTCATGCATATTTTGGCACTATGGCTCTAATATGACATGGTTATAGGCCTATTCGGTGACTTGACTTTAGTACTTATGTAAAGATCAGAATGATTGATGAGTGGTTGACCCCTCTAGCATTGATGTATGTGTTTGTGTATGTTTCTTTGAGGCCGTATTAGCTTTTTCATTGACTGATTCTGCAAAAGATAGGAAATTCTATTTATCCTATTGCTCAAATTTTGGAGTTAGATGCATCCATATACACAGTTGTCCATGTAGATAGTGTTAATCATTGAGATGTATGTCACACATCTTTTATTTGATTAGTCACATTCAGTAAAGTGGGTGAAATTATGGGATCCTAGTTCCAGCCTAAATCTATCAGGGCTTAATCGCTATAGCGTTCCATCTCCAGAATGAGGTGACAGAGGCAATTATATGTTACTTTGCCACTTTGCCAAATTTTCACCATCTATATGAGACAAAATTCTGGGGCGCTCTGGCAGGTTTAACAATGCCAGATCTAACAAATTGGTGATTGCAGAGGTGAGGGTTTCTTTTGTTGCTTCTTTTGCATTGGGTGGTGGGATAGCGATAATTTATTATGTGTAATGAGGTCAGTCAGTAAAGTTTCGGAAAATTTTGTTGTGGTGATGGGGTGGGGAGGAAATGTTTATAGGCTGGCTTTTATGTTTCCTGGGTCTTGTTGTGCCTATGATTTTATATTACCTAAGGATGTTGTACTCATGCCAACCAAGTGCCCAGTTCTTTGAATCAAGGTACAAAAGAGTTGGACATTTACCATATTCTACATTTTATTGCTTGAATCTTGAAAGTGCGGTGAACCCTTTGCTTTGTGCTTGTATTTACTGCAGCTCATGCATGGTGTGCTTATTTGTGGTCTGACAGTTCTAAGCCATTACAGAACATGTTTTCCATAGACAATGTTCTACCTGAAATGTTTTTCTTATATAATTAATTTCATGTTCATCATCCTAGACATAAAAAAAGGCATTGGAAAAGATAGTCACCCCAGGGTAACATTTATTCAGTCTTATTATGTCCCATGATGAGGATTTCCTGTTCTATCTCTGTTAACTGCAGAGTGGTCGTGCCAGTTCATTATCTGTTTTAGTTACATGGTAGAAGCTATCTTTGAACACATTTACTCGGGGTAGTGGTTGATTTTCCCTATAAATTTATTTATTCTGCAAGCATTTGATTTTCCTATAAATATATTTATTCTGCAAGCATTCTGTGAAATTAAATTATGCTTATTAGAGACCTTATTACTGGTCGAAACTCAAACTCAGCTTTAGCCTATAACTCTCTTTGTTATTGTTTACTATGCATTGATGACACACAAAAAAAGTGTTTGATTTGTTTCTTATGGATCCCAATTCAGTGTGAGAACGGGCATATAGCGTGCGCATCCTGCTGCACGAAGATTAGTAACAAGTGTCCATCCTGCACCTGCCGAATCGGGGATAATCGCTGCTTGGCCATTGAAAAGGTTATTGAATCTGTGAAAATCTCATGTCAAAATGTGAAGTATGGGTGCAAAGAAGCGTTGCTTTACAGTAAGAAACATGAGCATGAGAAGGCATGCATACATGCACCTTGTTCATGCCCACTTGATGACTGCAATTTTGTTGGTTCTTCCAAGAACTTGTATGCACAGTTTGCTGAAAGACATTTAAACTCTGCCAAGAAATTCTATTTCAATCTCAGCTTTTCCATCAATCTGGGGAAGAGTCAGAAATACCTAGTTCTTCAAGCTCAACATGGTGGCATGATTTTTGTCCTAAATCATCGTAGTGAACGTCAAGGCAGTGCAGTCAATGTGGTTTGTATTGGGTCACCGCGGTCAAACGACTGCCATTATGATGTCAAATATGTAATGGATGGGCACAGCAGTTTAGAGTTTCATTCATGTGCAGAGAGCATCCCAAAATGGTCAGCAGATCATCCGCTTAAAAAGTATCTGTTGGTTCCGGATCATTTTATTGGTTCTTGCAGTTGGATCAGACTACGACTCTGCATTTGGAGTAGCCCTTGCCCTGCTTTGAATTCGGATTCGGATTTGGATTTGGATGGCTTTTAGATTCTAGTTAAATCCTCACGTACCTAGATCACATGTCTGAAGAGGTTGCAAACAATCATTTTTCTTATTTTTGGTGTGCTACATGCCCTACATATATCTGGGAATCCTAGCTTGGTCATTTTTGTAATCTCTTTTAGCTGGACCAAGATTGTTAGAAGTACTTGTATTAGAATTGCATGTATTTGTCATTAAGTTGTGTATTCCCGAAAAGGAGACAGAGTCATCTTATCGAGGCACTTGACCATGTTGCTCTTTTTTAGCTCTCTTTTTTCTGTCTTTGAGCTCCAATATTAATTACGCTGGCAGTTATTATTATTATTATTTTTGGCTCGGTAAATAAGTATTTTATTTCACCAAAAAAAAAATTACAAGACAAGCATTAAACAGATCGTTTGCAGTTTACACCAAATTCAACCTTTAATCAAAACGCAAGAGGCAATTTTTAAAACTATCCCTATATTTATTTTGAATACACATTCTATCTATAATATTCACAAAAATGGCTTGGAATACTTGTTCCTCTGTTGAGCAGCTAGTAGCAAAAATCCTGGTATTCCTCTCCTTCCATATTTGATAAACTGTGGCACCAAAACATAACAGCAGCAGGTCCTCCTTTAACCCATCTTTTGTGCAGTTTCTTCTAATATTCTCAATAAGCTCTTCCCATATTTTGGTACGAGTCTTGATCCTCAACTTCTTGAAACATATCGGAGCAAAATCATTTAAAAAATACAATTCAGCAGGCCAACGCCACTAGCCTTCCCTAAGAAAATCATTAACCCTGCTATACCTCCATTAATTTGGAATGATAATATGGTTATCAGTAGCAAACTTCCACAAAAGGTCAATCTCAAGCCAATTGTCCCACACCAAAAAAGTAAAGCGCCCATCCTTAACTACATGTTTAATGAAATCCCCTGCTCTTTCTCTACACCTCAGGAGTTTACGCCAGGTCTAGGAAACATTAGAGAGTGGCTTGATTTCCCAAATACTCCCCCGCTTTAACATAATTTGATGGGCCTAAATACCCCACAGCGAGTCCCTGTCAACATACATATGCAAAAATTGCTTAAGGATCGCAACTTGATTAATGTCTTGAATCCTTCTGATACCTAAGCCTCCCTCTTTAACAGGCCGACACACATCCTCCTAGGCCACTCTCGCACCATCTTTTGTTTTGCAATTCCCTTTCCAGAGGAATCTTGCCAATGTGCTCTCCACTTCTCCAATAACGGCCTTAGGAAATAGGAAAACATTGCTTCAATAATACGTCAAGCTAAGGAGAACACTTTTGATAAGTTAGACTCTACCTGCATAAGTTAGCCATCTTGTTGTCCAGTGCTCAATTATGTTCATAATCTTTTCGACAAGGACTTGATATTCACTCATATACAACCTCCCAATGATCAAAGGGATCTCTAAGTAACGAACGGGGAGACGCCCTTCTTTGATGTTGAGAATTTGACAAATCTCCTCCTTTCGTCTTCCATAGCACCTAGAGAAATAAATTTCGCTTTGGCTCTGTTAATCTACAACCCCGACAATTTGGTCAAGATGGTTAATGCATTTCTGATCACTTTAACGAAGCTCAAGTCTGCTTTCGAGAATATAAACAAATCATCAGCAAAGGTTAGCTAGTTGAGTTCAATCTTCTTGCACTTTGGACAATAGCTAAATTTCCTTTTTAGGCCCCCAATTTTCAACAAACTTGAAAGGACCTCCATCATAATCACAAAGAGGTAGGGTGATCCCTTGCCTGAAACCTTTCCTGCCCTTGAAATAACCCTCAAGTGCCCATTTATAACAATGAAATACGTTGGCAGTCAATTCAGGGTCATTGTGTTTTCCCCCTCCAAGAAAAAAGCACTTTTCTTTTGAAAAAAATATATATTTTTGCAATAAATATTTGGTTTGATTTTCAGAAAAGTTAAAATTTTGAGAAAAACTTTAAAGACAATTTTATTTTAGAATTTAGAAAAGTCTTAACTTCTTAAAAAACATATCGCTAAAAAATTATTAAAAAGGTAATTTGAAAAAAGTCAATTCAAATGAATTTTGAAAAAAAGTCAATTCAAATGAGCCTTTGTCAAAACTTTTTTATTTCACTAATACTTGAAGTTGAACATAGAATTGATCATCAACGCAACAACTGATGAGCCTAGCAAACTTGGCCCACATTTTATATTTCAACCACTTTTCAAAAATAATACTAATAAAATTTGTTCTAATTTTTTTTGTAATGAATCGTTCAATCTTTTCCCCTTTTTAACTTGCACCACGTATTCCCTAAGAATCGTGTAAATTTCACCTTTTTCTTTTTGGTCAACTTTGCCTAAATTTTACTTAATTTTATGTTTTAAGTTTGTCCATCCACAAATGTACGCCAATTTATTGCATTCTGAGCGGCTCACCTGAATGTCGAGTCTTTGTTTCCCTACATGCTCAAAAAGATCGACATTTATTTCTTGTTTCTTAAAAAAAAGTTTTAAAAGACTAAATTAATGTTTTTTAAATTTTAATCGATGTTTTGATCACTTATTTATTATAGTCTTTGGTGCATGACAATAAGAAAGTTGAGCAACAAGTTTATAGTTAGATTAACAATAAGGAAACTAAAATGAAACTATTAGAGAGACAAGTAATCTATACTATATAATAAAGCAAAACAAGTTGTAATTTCGTGCTACTAAGTGGCGTTCTATAGGACAAGCTTTCCATAATTACTTATAAATTAATTAAATATGCCCATTCTTAGGTCATTTTTGTTTTAATCATTTATTTAGTTCCATTCCTGTATTAAATATTTTAATTTAATTAATATTATGCCATTTTTTTATATGTATCATCATTGTTTTATTAATTCTATAGTATATATTTGTTTCAATAAATATTTAGTAAGATGTAAAAACTCTATAATTTTAATATATTCAATCACATATGTCACGTCCCGTACATCGCACGGGCGTCACATTAGTAAACTAATAATTGTCAACTCCAATGGGGGAATAGCCAATTGAGTGGGCAAGAGTTAAATTATTATAATTCGTAGGGGCCAAAGTGAAATTTGCGTTTTTCTTAACTACTTTCACACGTGTAAGAAAGGGAACCGGTTCAACCGGTAGCGTTCTCGCGCGATTCCGCTTCCCGAGGGAAAAGACAAAGGACCAAAGGTACAACTCTGTTAAGCACAAAATGCACACACCCTAACGGCGTCGCCGAAGCTCTCTCAATCTCTCCGCCTGTGAACTGAAGATTAACGGCCGGACGGTCAATGCCTGAACTCTAACACAATCATCGTAGCCGTCCACCATGGTACGCCTCCTCAAACCCTAGCTAATTTCATTTCTGCTGGAAAATGATGTTTGAATTTTATGTGATACTTCTGTAAATTGAATCTCTGGATTAGGTTTTGCACTTGATCATAGCTTGTGGCATTAACTTTTCCTTTGATTTTGCATGCATTTTTTATACTGCATAATTTTGTAATATGCAGTGTGAATTTGCTTATTTAGCAAGCAAGAGCAAGTAGAATTTCTTTGCATAATTCATTTTTGGTGCTTTGGTAAATTGAGTTAGGTTTTATGGTACAATCATTAAAGTGTTATTACATATATATTAGAAGGAGATGCAACTTGTAGTACTTCTGGAGATAAGCATGATCTTCACTGTTATGATCCGGGTTCAAAATTGTTCAACTAAAATCAGCGTTTTCTCCTTTGATGGTGTATTGCAATAGAGGGTATATGGGTTATCTGATGGCATAGGTTTACCATGTACAGCTGAGTTTGGTATCAGTGGTTACAGGTGAAGTGTAGCGTCTGAAGGAATAGGTACTTTGGAAAAGCATGGGTAGCTACAAAGGTTTCAGGGGGTTTGTCTGCTCTGGCAACCTATGCGATTTGATTAACATAAGAAATTGTCATTTTACCATCATGAAAGACCATATAAATCAATGAGGTGTGTTATCAGAAAAAGAGCTATATTATAAGCATTAACAAATCTCATTTAGTTGTAAATAGCACTCTCACTGGACGATTCTCAGGTGTAATATGTTGCTTCATGGTTCGCTAACAAAATTCAAAGGGCATTGTTGCATGAACTGAATAGAACTCTTATATTACGATTCACAGTAGATGAAAGTAGCATCTAAAACTAGTCCTTCGTGCATTCTGGATAAAGTATGTGGCACTATCTTGAGTTGATGTTTCATTTGTGAAATGATATAGTGGAGATAACTAACCTTGTCCATGTTGCTTCTGGAAAAACTGGATCTTTCCCTGAGTCAAATTTTGCCTTTCTTGAGTTCATTTGCGTGCCACAACTAATTTAAGCTGCCCTTGAAGTGGTTGTCAATCGAAAGAATAGGATTACAATTCAATTGGAAAGGGATAAAATTATGTCTGGATGCATGCATGCATGTGTGTGTCTGCGTGTATATTCATGTCCCTGTTGTGTTCAACTTCAGGTACCAAATGAAGGGGATATTGAATTAGTAATAAGAAAGGAAGATGAGCTTAGTGAACCTGAAGGGAGTAGGAGAAAGAGAAAGAAAAAAGAAGCTTCCACACCTCGTCCCGCTTGCTCTTGGGTGCATTTTAGGTAACTTTCTCTGACAAGGATACAATCTTAGGCATCTCAACTTTTGATTTTAGATTTTGACTTGTTTTAAGTGCTCTTATCATTATACCAATCCTCAAACTTTAGCCGAGAGTTCATCAAGGAATACAGTGCTTCGCATCCTGAATCTTCGGGCCTGAAAGCTGTAAGAAATCTTGGTCTACCTCTATATTTTTGCGCTAATTCTTCTATTTGTCTCTAAGGAGTACTTGCAACCTTACAAGTGGGATTACTGTTGTTCCCTTTAGGCCACAAAGGCTGCCTCAGATGCTTGGAAATTGATGAGCCCTGAAGAGAAAGCAAAATACACTAGTCGTGCCCGTGAAGTGTGGGATGAATACTTGAGCTCCACACCTGCTCGTGCTCCTAAACCTCGAAGACAAGTGATCTCTCTCTCTCTCTCTCTCTCTCTCTCTCTACACGTACACACACAGACACACATATATGTGACAGTTCTGCCATTTTCAATTCTCAAAATTAAATGATAAATTACTTCCCTGCCCACGTGATACAGACCAAGCTAGTTACTAGGTGCTCTCCTGGTCGTTTACTGAACGTGTTACAACGGCTCACAGTTGATCAGAAGGCTGCTGTAAAGAGCATGGGATTTGGTAGCATTCTTGGTCTCAGATGTCGAACTCTTCGGCGCAGTTTGTGTCTCTGGCTATTAGAGAGATTTAACACGGTCAGACGAAGCTTGGAGATCTGTGGTGAGCGCATACCTTTAACTCCTCGTGATGTGGAACTTGTGATGGGATTACCAGCTAGTGGCAAGGATGTGGTGAATTCGGGATCTGAAGAATCAATTCAGGAGTTGCGCCAAAAATATAATGCTACAAATCGTGGGATCTCAGTACGCGTACTGGAGGAGCGGTTGGGAGCTCCAGAGGCAGGAGAAGATTTCAAGAGATCTTTTGTCCTCTATGTATTGGGTACCCTTCTGTGCCCTACAGCTAGGCTTGATGTAAGCCCTTCCTTCCTCCACTTTTTAACAAATATGGATGTTGTCCACCAGTATAACTGGGGAAAGTTCTTGCTTGATCGGCTAGTTCGAGAGGTATCCCGCTATCGTCAAGGGAAGCAGCGAGCTGTTGGTGGTTGTCTTTTGTTTCTTCAGGTGTATACAAATTTATGAGTTAACTATGTTCTCCTTTCAAATTCCAGTATCTGATTTAACCATCTGGATATTTGCAGCTCTTTTACTATGAGAGTGTTGCTGTTGGAGATATAAATGAAATGGCCCCGGTTGCTTTTCCATGCTTATTTTCTTGGGGTGAGGAAGAAATTAGTGAGAGGGAAAAACAAGAAAGAGAGCTTGGCAGTTATGGCTCTGGGGAGGTACACTTTTCTCAATACATTTACTTGCAATCTTTCAACATATATTGCACTATCAGTTGGCACTATACAAGTTCTGTCTTCACATGCAGGTGGTTTGCAGGGATAGAGGCCTTGGCATGGGATCATCAGGGTACAAGGCCCTTGCTGATGCTGTTGCCTTGGGAGTATTGCCATCTTCACCGGAGCTCTGCCCTCCACCGGAAGAGGAGGTGGACTTGGTATTTTATATCTTGAGATTATTAAGTTATATTACCTGATCTAGATGTGTTTCGTGTGTCACCTGGGACCCATGCTAACTTCATTTTAACAAACAAAAGTTCAATATCCTGTATTTGCCTAAATAACGCATTTTCTTTGTTTTCTATTTTCCTTCTGTCTGTTCTTCTCCATATCTCATCCTGTTTTCTTCTTTTTTCCCCTTCCTGTGCGGGATTGGGGCAGTGAATCTCTGTATGCATGAATCTGTGAGTTCTTTTTAGAATGATAATGATAATTAGATAATAATTATTAATAACAAAATATCATTGTTATCACTAATTATTTTGTGTTTTTCTTAAATTTCATCAATAATTTTATGATTTTTGTTTTCTAGGGTAAAGAAGATGAAGTAAATGGGGATGTCATTAGTGAAGAGGTAATTGATACTCTCATTCTTGTGTTGTACTTGTTTGAGTTTGTCTCAACCTTGATATTCAACTTGTCATTTCCCATCTAATTTAGCCAGGAAAAAGGGCAGATCCAGGAGTAGCTATTAGATATATGTGATCACTGATGACTAGCAGATTGCTGTATATAAACTTGATTAGATGTACCGAAAAGAAAAAAGAAAAAGAAAATCAAAGAACTGATGGAAAAAATAATGCCCATGATAAGTCACTAAAATTCGAAAGCTATTGCAATCATCATGTAGCTCGTGCATATAGAACAAATGGTTTAACAAATTGTTTTGTTTTGGTTTTCAATCAATCCTAAATGCTGCTTACTTTGCTTACTACTCTGTGACATTGATACAGTTCAATTTATAGTTGAAGGTATCCTCGTCTTGAAAGGAATGATAGGTTTTGGTAGTTAGAAGTACTTTCTCTCTCTTTTTCTCTTTTTACGATGAGTTAAAAATTTCAAGTAGTCTACTAGTTGTCTTGATGAGTTTTGCACTTGACCTTTAAGAATTCATTATTTATACTATCATGGAGTTCTACTGAAGATTTGACCATAAATGTTTCTTCAGGAAGATGGGCATGATAATAACAATGAAGAAGATACAGTTCATGGGGAGATTGGAGCAATTCCAACTCTAGGGAGAGCTACATGCCGGAACACAGAATATGGTTGCCCAGAAATCATGGATTATGCAAAGAAAAAAGAGCATGAAGAAGCCTGCATCTTTGTACCATGTGCGTGCCCCCTCCGGAGTTGTAACTTCATTGGCTCATCAAAACAGTTGTCATTACATTTTAGCAGTAAACATTGGGATTCAGGGAGACGTTTCCAGTATGATTGCCCTTTGCCTGTCTCCTTAGGCAAGAATGAGAATTTCCTTGTTCTGCAAGCTGAGAATGATGGTGCTCTCTTCTTGATTAATAGAGGAACTGAAAATATTGGGCACACAGTCTTGATAACTTGCATTGGTCCACACTTATTGAAGGAGCGGTTCTTGTATGATCTTGCATCTGAAAGAGGAAGCAGCTCTGTGAGGTTGAAATCATATGCGCACAATTACCCGGGCAGGGTTGAAGGATTTCCTGCAGTTGACTTTCTTGTAGTTCCACACGGTTTCCTGGGTTCTTCTGGGAGGCTAGATTTAGAATTTTGTATATGGAAGCCAGCATCAACGAGTTGATTGTCTCTGCTAGATTTCAGAGCATTAACCTACTCCCTCTGTGTGCATCTACTTGTTCGATGCTGTGGGGATCATATTTAGCGGAAGTATCACCAAAAACGTTGTAGTCCGGTACATTGAAATACAGTAGTAGGCAAAGAATCTTGCGCTCTCTATATTATCCAGATCGAATAGGAGATAACTTGGAATATAGGGAAGGCTTCTTCGCTGTACTTTATTGTCAAATACTTTCCGAAGTCAATGTAAATTTTGTTACAAACGCAAAGATGACTAGATACATGTCTCTCGCGATGTAGAGTAGTGAGTCCGAGAGAAGGCTTTTCAGGTATAGCAATGTAGATGGAATCTGTATTTTCTTGCATTATTCTTATCCCATAACAGTGATGAATTGTTGATAGTTATGAGGGATATAAATCCATATCAGGTAGGATGACCAATTGATGTTTAATTGTAAGGTTTTACTCATTGTTAGCGAATCTCTGAGTGGGCACGTCACAACGGCTTCATTTGTGCGGGGAAAGGAGTGAGAAGTGGTAAATTTTACCGAAGAGTAATTACAGTAGCGTTAGATGTCCATCATATTTTTATCATTCAAATATTATTTTCTATGTATATTTAGTTGGTATGTTAATTAACAAATTTAACTTTCTAATTTCTCTATACAAACTAAACAAATACATAGGGGTTGATATAAAAATATTTTATATACATATATATATATATATATATAATATTTTAATTGTGCCCAAAGCACAACGCGGGACATGCATTTAGGCTGTTTCAAGGGCAGGGCTTGTATCTGGCCACCGGACTTCACGGGCAACCACACTTCAAGAAGGTTTAGAGAGTAACTCAAGTAGTTTAAAAATGATAAATTTGTCGAATTTTATGAAGAGGGTTGGGTTGGAGGCAGGGGTTTAAGACCCAAAAAAAGGGAAAAAGAAAACACACACACCCAAGAACTTTCCCCTTGCATGGCCTGCTGCTGTGGAAGAGCTCCATTTATGTTTATATTCTCACCCTATCCTCTTTGCACTTTTATTGTTTGCACTTGCAGCGAGGTAATCGGAGTGTGGTCCTGAGACCAAGTCTATTCTCTAGTTCTTCAGAAGGTTTCAGTAAAAGAGTGCGCCACAGTTTGATATATTCCCCTGCCCTCTGGAGGAATGATCATTAAACAAAAAACCAGCAAAATTTTGACGGAATCGGTGAAGTGTGTAGAATGCTGACTTGTTGACCGAAGTTTGAAGCTACTTTTTTTCAGTTCAAGACTTATAAGTGCCCCCGACAAACGTCTAGAGAGACCTTTCAACTCAAAAAGTCTCGTATAGAAATTAGGGAATAGTTCAAGTGGTTGAAATTCTCTTCTTCAAAAGTAATGATCTAAGTTTGAGTTGGGTTGCGGGTGAGGTTTGATTAAAAAAAGAAAATAAAAACTCTTGTTTGAAGCAGCAAATGTCAGTGTTGTTCTTTTACTGCATTATGTGCTTATGAGTTTTCAAAATAAAATAAGTTCTTCTCTGTTCTTTAACAAAAAGTGCTTCTAAACAACTAAAAACTATGCAGCTCCACAAATTGAAAGGTAGTCGCAGCAAGATATTTGAACAATTATGACTTGTAGAGTCCCAGCTCCAACGTGGAAGCAAGTAGTGCTAATAATGCCCCCCTCGTTTTATTGTCAGACTGTCAGTCTAGACCTGGGGCCTTTGCACTTGAATTTCAGGGAAATTTGATGAGTTTTTTCATAAATCACATCTTTGTGTTGACAATCGTTACTTGCATAAACCCATTAATTGGACTTTGAAAAGATTTACCTATGCACTTCTGAAATTATAGTTCTTTAAAATTATATAAAGCAACGACAGGTATAGTGATCAAGTAGTCTACAGGTGCAAAAAGCTTTGCGATCAATTTGGATAGGCATTATTATTCAATATCGACCTAGGACTCCATTTGAATGGAAAGGGCAAAAAAAGGCTGCAAAAAAGAGTTCACAATGGCCTCAAGTTTTAAACAACACTTGCATAATTCCTATTTTTCTCCTTTTTTTCAGGTTCTATCTTATCCTATAAAAAAAGAGTACAAGAGTGAAAAGATAACACGTAAAGTATTACGTTTTTTGGAACCGTATTTTCTCTTTATGTCCTTGAATGGTTGATGCATCTTGTTGAACATGGAGAAGCATTGGGACCATTACTCCTTTATTCGGACGGCACATACATCTCAATCATGTAGAATATTAATCAGGGTATAGGTTGGTTCTTCAATTATCAGCAGATTAAAGCCATGGTGTGTGGATAATGGATCCAATTTGATACATAATGTAGGTAAGAAATAATAGCATCAGGACAAAAAAGGGTCTCCACGAGTAGTGTGATCACACTTTGGATCTTTTTTTTTTCATAATTTGGTCGTGTGGCTGATTGAGGAGGGTATATTTCTACATCACTTGTGGATCATGCCATTCGTTGCATCACTCTCAAGAATGAAAACCTGCAGAATATTGTCAAGCTAAATTTTTTTAATGATAATTTTTAATCCTCTACTTCTCTACTCTTGTCTAGAGAGTCGAATCCACAACATAGCGTGAGAAAATGCAACCACTCAATCATTTGGCTGAGAAAATATTGGAGCTCCCTTTATACCCAGAAAAAATTTCAGGAGACAAAGGTTTCAACCAAGATATGATATATGAACCGATGCACGTGTATTTTAACTAGAATCATATTAAATTTATTCTAAAATTTTAAATTTCGTAATGTAACGGTAATATTATTAAACTTTTGAAATCCCGACCAACTGTCCTTCACGCTAGCAAGGATAAAGGAGGGTCTAGAAACATGCCAGATGGATCGTAGAAAGATGTTGGGGATGCTGGTGAACAGAAAAATGTTCGAGAGGCTGCTCTATAATGCTGGCGATTCTTGATCTTTAATTTTGATCATATACATTGTTCCTCTAAAGAGCTTCCTTAAGAATAAAAAGTTGTAAACATAAACACCGAAAAGTTCTGTGTTTTAACACAGACTTAAATTAATTCCCAAAAAGTTAGTTGATGGTAGAACGTTTAGATCATATGCTAAAAAATTTATTCATGTCTTGAGTTTGCGCCTAATGCGTAAGCTCAGAGCTCCCAAGAAAAATGTGAACCGGAATTATTACTTCCTACGAGTTCTCACTCAACAGGCCCTTGGAAGCCAAAGTCTTGTGCTAAATGAGAAAGAGACTTTTAGTGCCAGTATCAATCATATGAACTCGAAAGTTCAAACCGTACTGTTATGTAATACCTTTTTATTATTATAAATATATAATATTTTAATATAAAAAACCTTCATTTCTTTTTATATTTTAATGCAATTCTAAAGAAAATGAATAGGGGCCCTTTTTGCAAAAAGCTTTAGTGATATCTATTTATATTACATTTATTGGACACTTAAAAACTTTGGAATTTTTATAGAGTGGATCTTCCAGCCATCATCAACCGTGAAGCTGCCACATATGCAAGAAAATTCTGTTTAATTTCGAGAATGTAAATTAATAATAAATTCCTACGTCCTTAGATTGAATTCTCTCATTTCTTTTACGAGGGTGTTGAAAAATAATTTCCAATTCTTGTAAATTTATAGATTTAACTTAAATAACATAATATTTAGAATAACATACATACCTCTAAATAATGTTTCGACTATATTCCAATGTTGACTACTATGCCAAATCAAATGTCTTCATTTTACTTTTAGTCAATAGATGCATTACATTCAATTAGGTTAATCTCTCACCTTCTTTTATCAAGTCAGGCATGATACGTATTTGAGAAGAAATTTATTAGAGAGATTAAAACAAAATTGATGATTCTTGTTCTTACTTTTAGTTACATCGTCTCAAAATAAATAGCACCCTTAGCTTTTTCTCAAATGATTTTTCTTTTTCTTCAAAACCATATCTTCTGTCGAATTTACAAGGTTTCCAGAATTATGTAATTTAATTTTCTCATGCAATTTCTTATCGTAACAATCTTCATTCTGAAATTTGAAAAATTCTCCCAAACAAATGGCAAGTTATATGAAAGTGCCACTCAACTATACACAAGGGGAGTATATCGCCGTATCTTGTGTTCTCAAAATAGTACTCGATAGAGATAGCTAGTGATGTTACACAAATATAAACCTAATTACATTATACCTCATAGTATATGCATGCATCAAAGTCGAATTCAGAATATATGGAGTAGCAAGAACCAAACGTAATTAGAGTCATTTATGGGTCTCATTAAGAAGATAAATTAGCTAATTAACATACTTAACAATTAAACGAAAAAGCCGACTGAAGACATACATGTTTTGCAATATTATGGAAATGAGGTGGAGAGTAATAAACTATCTAAATCATTTTATTATATATATATATATATATATTTATATATATATATATAGACAATTCAATATCATTGACTTCCTCTCTTAAAATTACCTAAGATGTTAAATTAACAAAACCAATATAAATAAAAAAGTTTTTTCAGCTCAAAAGAAAAGTCAGCTGTCAAAGTAAAATTACACCATGACCAAGGCTTTGTTTGGATTAGTGTTTTTTTTTTTTAAATAGGAAAGTACTTTTTACTTTAAAAGACTTTGCAATAAATATCTACATTACATTTCAAAAAAGGTTAAAAATTTTGAAAAAAGTTCAATGTTAACTTTTTTACATAAACCCAAACTTTTAGCTTATAAAAAATAAAAAATAAAAAATAAAAAAACTACTTTTTTTCAAAAAATTTTTTTTAAAAACATACTTTAAAAAAAAAGTCAATTCAAAAAAACGAAATAACACATCTAGCTAGAACTGAAGATAAGTTTGGATTGACCAAAGTCAGTCGCAGTCGAAGCAATATGGATACAATCCAAGAAAAAAGAAACAATAATTGTGGGTTCTTTTTCCCCTTGTAATAAATAAGGAAAAGCAAGGCCGCACTCGCAGAATAAAAATAAAAGCAACAACCGAAGCACTTTACAACATTGTCTGATCAACATAAAATAATTAATTAAGAAAGTCAAAACCACTGTTGAAAACACGCATCATTTCACGGTCACATTGAGCACGGAATGTGGCCAGACCTGCATATCGCTTTTGAACATGTCACAGTAGCTGCTACGCGGACAGTTGTTTCTCACATCTGTTTAAGCCCCACACATTATATACATACACATACATATATATATATATATATATAAGTATCAGCTGCTACAAAAATCTCTGTGCTTAGTTTGCTTTACACGAGAAAAGAGAGCAAAAATGGGAGCTCTTGATTATCTCTCTAACTTTTGCACTGTCTCCCCAAGAAGAAAAAGGAAAGCAATGCAGGTACTCATTGTTACAACACCTCAACCAAACATCTTTCTCACTCTCAATCTCTCTCTCTCTCTCTCTCTATTTCTTGTTTTGCATGTCGCGTAATTTATTTTTGTTATGAGATTTCTTGTATTACGCCATTATACATCATGTTCATGGACGACGTAAAAGTGCAGTTAATTTTTTTTTTTTTTTGGTTTCCTGTCATGACAGACAGTTGAGATCAAGGTGAAAATGGACTGTGATGGATGCGAAAGAAAAGTCAAGAATGCTGTTAAAAGAATGAAAGGTAAGCAACACATATATAACTCTTATATGTAAATTCTACTCTTCTTCATCTTAAACCTTTCATGGCTAGAGAAGCTCATTTTCATCTGTAAAGTCATCTCACTTTTTTAACCATCTTATCTGAAGCTGATTTCATGAAAATTGCTTCAAATTGCACATACGTCATTGAAAAGAAATCTATATAGTACATGGTGTAGCATTGCTTTTTTTTTTTTTTTCCTTATAATGGTAAGTTATACGTGTTTCTACGTACTACATACCTAGTGCCGTATCTACTAATTTTAGGATTAGAAAAATGAAAAGAATAAGATAATAAAAGAAATATTCTTTGCTTATTTCGGCTGAGCTAGTATATACTTTTTATGTGCTAAATGGTACAAATTAAAGAGATGCAAATTATAAAATGAATTTATTTTATGAAAACACTTTAGCAATTCTTTCACTAAATTTTTACTTGTTCTGCATCTTCTATTTGACTTCAACTTGCAAAGGCATCTAGGGCTTTCTTTCTTTTTCTTTTATATATATGTATGTATATATATAACTAGATCCACTCCCGGATTTACTATTACACAATTATTTATACCAATTATTCTAACTCAATTTGCTACGTCTCAATTTCTTATTAATTTTCTAGATCATTCTTGAAATTTACTATAAAATAACCACTTAACCTAAAAGTTTAACTTTCGAAGAATGTTTAGTACCTTTTTCTTTTTTTAAACAAATCCTCTGTCCTAACTCAACCATGTCGCCTACAAGATTCGAACCCAAGTCATCATTTCTAGCAAGGCAGTGTCAATCAATTGAGTTACCTCTAATTTAACAATCTCTTTAATATATCCTCTCCCGTGCAAGTAAAGAATTTTTGAGTTATGAACTTAGAAAACGGTACGATAACGAGATAGTTTAAACTGACTAACATGACTTCTCTCTCCTTTGGTATATGTCATTCATTAATTTCTCAACTATATATATACAGGTGTGAAGACCATAGATGTGAACCGGAAGCAGAGCCGGGTGACAGTGAGTGGGTACGTAGACCCAAACAAAGTGTTGAAGAGAATAAAGAATACAGGGAAGAAGAGAGCTGAGTTCTGGCCGTACGTTCCGGTCAACCTGGTGCAATACCCTTACATACACCAAGCCTACGACAAGAGGGCACCCGCGGGTTACGTTAAAAATGTCACCCAGTCCATGCCTCCTGCCCCAACTAGCGATGGTGAAAAAATCGCCCATCTCTTTAGCGACGAAAACGTTAACGCTTGCTCCATTATGTGATGATGATGATGATGATGATGATGATGATGATGATACATATATATGTACCCTACGTGTATTACAGTTGGGTGCATATATATGTAATTTGACTAATTATTACTACTTGCCCTAGTTTTTATGGGAGTTTAGATCGAGCGAGAACTGTTAACATCTCTGGGAGAATCTTCGTGCATGAAAGTGAAATAAAATTCGATTTAGTTTCTTCCTGTATAATTAATTTCTGTTTCAATATCATTTGACGCAATTAGATCTTATGTTGTTTTCTTTTGGAAATTTTTACGTATCATTGCTCCATCATCAAAAGTGAAGAAGCAAATAAGAGAAAGGTGGCTAAAGGCAAGATTCTGATTCCTTTCTCTTTTTGTGGCACGATAATGAACGCGCTAAGCTTCAGTCATGAGACGACATGGCCCCTTAAGGTTTACAGTGGTGTAATCAGATCGTGTTTTATTGTTGTAGCTAACATTTTCAAATCCGAATATTGTTCTCTCGTCATATATGTTGTCACATCTTTGAATGAATTAAAACATGTGTTGGATTTAGTCGGATTCACTCATAAGGGCACTCACTTATTTAAAGGGTATTTTAATTTATTTTGGTAACTAATATGTAATCTCAATTATATCAAACAGGTGCTAACAAGTGTATATAGTATTTTATTAACAATACGATGACAAAGTTTTTCTATCGTTTTCCCAATATGTCATATACTAGAACTCTGAGAAAGCATGTAAGAATTCTACAATAGCAAAGAGGAGATTTAAATTATTGAGACAAGGAGATTCATCCAATATATCATGAGGAGATCTACTTATCAATAATTCCAACAGTAGTTAATTCAGAATTAGATCTTGCTTCCGCATTCAAGAAAATACTAATAAGTCTCCCGATCTTTGTATTTAATCACGTGTTGAATTATATTTTTCTTCAATATGTTCGTTAAGTTACGCGATTTGTAACATTGCGGCAGACTCAATGGATCTGAATACTAAGATGAGAATTTCATCTCCCTAACGGAAGGTGCTTCAAATATACGGGGTAGTGAAGTTGGAACTTGAAAAATTAAAGAGAGTGAGATAGAGAGAGAAATGTGTTTGTTCCAGTGGAGTATGTGTAGATACAGTCATTGCAAGGTTTTCTTTTTTCTTTTTCTGGTGTACAAAAGGGATTTACACATTAGTTTTTTTATTCTACCAACATACGTTAACCTTTTTAAGAGTCATATGTAGTATATTAAATAATTTCATTATATTAATATAATAAATAAATATATTAATATATATTCTCATTACAAACTTAAAATTTTAGATGGTCAAGTGATAACTCAGTATATTGAGAGAAACAACTGTCCGACATGCATGGAGTAACCACGTGATCGAACATTCTTAGTTAATTAATCAAGCACCTCGTTTACTTGCAAAGATAGTGACATTAAATCCCGGTGAATATGAGAGAAATGATTTAACACAAGCCAAAACGTATTCCACAGTCCAGCAAGATGTAGGTTGAGATAAGAAGTCATATATATACTATGTCAAGGAAGATTTGACTTCCACCATAAGGTACCGTACGTTGTGACGCATTTTCTAGAGAAAAATATATTCAGCAAATGCATGATTTGCCATGATCAAGAAATATAATGTTCTTGATTTTGGCTACTCTAGTTATATATCTTACTCAATATTATAAAAGTTAGAGCTAGTAATTATGCTATGATTCATTGAAAGTGGATTGGGGCATTTCGACTAATTGGTTACTTTTGCTTCGAATTATGACCCTAAAATTGTATAACAATTCCCTGCTTATTAAAGGAGAGGTGAAGGATAGGGGAAATGTCAAATCACCAAAAACATAACAAGGAGGAGATTAAAGAAGAGAGAATATGACTTTAGAAGGTTGTGGTGGTAAATGAGATTCTTGTTCTGAACCCAAATAGATGGAATTAAAACATAAAAAAGTGATTGCATTTGGTAAAAGAATGCTTAGAATAGCAGCTATATATGTATCAACTGTCGTTATATGACTTAGTTGGTCATATATATATATATATATATATATATATATATATATAGTTGGTTCTATACTTAACCCCAATGATAATTCAAACTCAAGGTCGGTAGATCTCAAGAATCTCATTATTTTTAGTTAATGGTGTTCAAATAATAATGAGAAAAAGAGAAGATTGTGTCATATTTTGAAAAATATAAAAGGGTAATGTGATAAGTTTCAAAAATTAAGAATAATCAACTAAATAGATAAAACACAAGGGATAATTAGATAATAAAACAAATTAAACCACAGAAGATAATATGTCACTTTTTAAAAAATACAAGGGAATAACGTGATTTTTGTCCAAATAATAGTTATAATAGGACCAATTCAAATGTGAAATCGTGACAACCGCAATCTCTATTAACTTTATAAATGGTTGGAAATATCTTAAAAATTAAATTTTTGATATTTTTTTGTCTAAAAGATCACTTCATTCATTCGTTCAACACCGCCTAGCTACTACTGTTTTTTATCTCTTAAATCACCTAACCTCTATTGATAAGATGTATCCACGAATATAACGCCGGCCATTGCCAATGCAGCTTACCAATTACGCATCCCCGGGCCAACTTTTTGGTTAGGTCTCTCTAAAGTAAGAAAGAAAAGGAAAACAGTGATAGTAACAGCAAAAACAACGAGAAAGAAAGATGCCTAATGCCTTCAAGAACTATCTAAACAATTACATGTACGGGGCGGTACATAATTTAGCTTCTTTTTTTTTTTAGTTAATGTGAAATAGAAATATTAAATGAAGATGTAAAGAAAATATATATGTGGAAAGACAGTGCGTTTAATACTAGAATCTTCAAGAAATATTAGAACTATAATAATATAAAGGATATTAAGGGAACTTTAAACTCCAAGAAAGACCGAGATGTTTTAATTATTATTTTTCCTTGCCATAAAACTCACCTTATACAAAGACTATTATATTGTTTGGCGTAGCTTTTAAATACTCAAAAAAAATTCTTGTAAGTTTAAAAGCTAAAATTATAATGTGTTTGGTCCATTAAAAAAAAAAAACTTTATATAAAAGCCAAAGGTTTTAAAAGTTGAAAAATCAAAAATTATATTCACATCAGGTTAGAAGTTATTTTTTTTCTTCTTTTTTCCATAAATACTGTTATGTAGTTTTAAAAGTTCAATATTATCTTCAAAATAACTAAAAGTTCAACTCCTGAAATATTAAATCAAACAATTAATGACTTTTATTTAATAATATTTTTAGCCAAAGTACTACTGCTAAAAGTTCTACAACTCAACTAATAAAATCTCACCATTAGGCCAAATAGAACCTTATATCAACTTTATCCTAAAACTATAAATTTCTAATGGCAAGCCAAATAAAAATCAAACAACATCCATAATTCTATCTTTATTTTTGTTTTCTTTTCTTGAAAGGCAAAACCACTTAATTAAAAATCATCCTTAAAAAAGACGCGTCCCTTAAATCATTCTCAGACTAATTCCATCTATCTTCGGCTGTAGAAAAAATATGAAATTAAACGCCAAAGCTGCATTGCTTAGGCATTTGGCCCTTTCAATTGCATCCTTAATTTTAGGCTTTAATCATAGTGGGAGTGACGTAAATGTAATATTGAAAATATATAAATTGATAATAATAAGGGTACGACGTCTTGTATATCCCATATCTTTGGTAATACTATGGTCACTTAGCAGGGAGACAATTTTAAATATCAATTATACCGTAAAAGTTATATATATCAAACTCAGATATTTTACGATCAGATTACTCAAAAGTCAAAAGAGGTTTGCTGTGTTCCCCTCCACACGAACATTGCTGTTGTTTTCTGGATGGCATACTGATTATTACATATATATTCAAATTAAAGTGACAACTACAAAACAAGAAATAATAATAATTAGTCCCAAAAGGAGAAAGCAGCAACCCGCTTATTGATGCAGAGTTTTAATATAATGTAATTATGAATTAGATTACGCGAATCAAATAATGTATTATTACGAAAAAGGCAAAAATTGTTAGAGTATTATATGATCCCAATGCAATAAAGTTGTAACTAACTTTATCCTTCCCCTGTCAACCTTTTTTTTAGCTTTTAATGCGTAAAGCGACAGTCATGAATGATCTTTCATTTGAATATGAAGTTTCTAGAGATTAAGGGTTTAACTCGAGGAATCTTTTATACTAATTAATCCTGTTGTTTTGATCAAACATAGCATTTTCGCCGGTCAAGAATTGAGTAATATAAAGGAGTAGCTAACTTGTTATAATTAAAAATTTTGAGTTCGTATCAAAAAATTTACAAAAATTATTTAATTGCTCAATTTAAAAAAAAAAAAAAAAGAAGAAGAAAAAGAAGTATTTTGTTAGTCCTACTTTTTTTCCCCCTTGTCTACAATTGGTGTCCTTTTCGGCTAGCTTTTGTCCCATGCCGCCGCGGAATCAATACTATAACAATAAGTGAAGAACTTTAGCAAGCTAAAGTATAGATGAATTGTGACAAGTAGGATTTCTTGGTACCCAATCGCCAATGGAAGCTGATGAGGTAAGTATCGGGCGAGATAATTTAATTGACCTGCAATAAATCAAATGGGGTGAAATACTCTCTGATGCTCAATTTGATAGTTTGTATATAAGATCCGACCAAGACAAATCTAGAGATAGAAAGTATTTAAAATAAGATTTTCCATTTTCAGTACATCTTTTTTAGAATAAATATTTGGATTGAATTTCAAAAAAAAATTTAAAATTCTAAAAGATTTCAATTTTAGCTTTTTTCAGAAATTAAAATTTTTATATTCTCGGAAAAACACTTTTTAAAGGAATTTTTTAAAAAATAACTTTTGGAAAAACTATTCAAACGAGCCCTTAGTTACATACTTGAGATCAGCATGTATATAGATACCCACTAAAGAAAAAACAAAATACATGTTATTTGTGTGGAAGACGATTGCTCTTTGTTTTACTATAGCATTACCCTGAAATTAACATTTACAACCCCCCCCCCCCAAAAAAAAAAAAACCATTAAATAATCGAGTGATAGGGTGAATCGATTTATCCTTTTCAGCATTAAAATTGTAATTTATGATTATCTTTCTAATAAAAAATCCGTTTACAATTAGAGAATTAACTAAATGATCTACATTCAAATTAGTATTAGACTGAGGGATACCGCACCAAGTGACCTTCCTTGGGTAGCTCTCTTGGATCTAAGAGATCTTCTATAATGGGCTAAGCCCAAGTTTTGCTATCCATATCATATCCCCTAAAAGCCTTTTTCACGGGCTAATCTTTTGGACTACTGGAGTTGTTAGCTTTCACGTGGTGGAATACAACAAAGCTCACAAGCTCATTTAGGTTTTTGGGCTCAATTTCTTTTCTTTTTTCGATTTTGGTCCCCAATTACTGTATAATATTGCAAAGAAAATCATATTCTAAATTTGATCCCAAGACGATCACTAACAAAAAAGATTGAAATTAATTACAAGATACGGATTAAAGGTTTTGGTTAAAAAAGAAAACTAAACTGGATTGCTTCCATAGCATAAAAACGTCGAGTAAGCCAGGATTCAAAGATATTTGGGTTCGAATATCATAATAGACGAAAGTTGAGGTGTTAGAGGAAAACGGACAACCCTTAAAAGAAGAGTAAAAATGTCCCAGGAAGAACCAAGTGGCTCAATGTGCCGCATAGGATGAGAGGATATAACGAATTAACAACATAGCACATGATGATCATCACGAGACATTGGCACTCTGCAGTACACAAAGGCCCAGCGACATGAAACTTGCCTGTGAGAGTTGTCAAGCACAAGTACCTGACCCCCTGGTCAAAATCACATCTTTCTGCCCCTATACAGTGCAGAACATCCGATGGTTGGCTGTTTTGAGCAGTCTTTAAGGTGCCTTCTCAAGTCTACAAACTAAAAATAGGAAGAAATCAGTTAATTGACCCTCGCTTTTATTTCTCAAGATAGAAAAAAAAATAAACATCCAATGTCTGGCAATGGTTTTGAGCTGGTACAACTAGAGGTACAGCTGCTCACCCTCTGAGTACTCAATCTGTTGTGTTTTCAAGGCTGCTTCATCGTTTAACTTCATGTTTCAATCTTTTCTTGACAATAGTTTTTTTTTTCTTTTTTCTTTTCAATTTACTTGTTTCATTTGGTAATTGTTTCCAGACATATATTCTCAAAGTTCAGATCAACTGTGATGGATGCAAGCGCAAAGTGAAGAAACTCCTGAAAAAAATTGAAGGCATTACTCACCAAAAGCTCAGCTCTTTTCTATCTGTGATTTATGTCCCTCCATAATGGCTTAGCAATGTCCACATTTCTTTTCCAATCTTTTGATCATTTAGCAACCAAGAAGACTTAACGAAATACTTGCTTAGCCAGCACAAAAGGAAACATGCTTGTCGTGAATAGTCTATAGTTTTTTCGCTGTCATTTCAAAGTAATGTTGATATTCAGGCAAAGTCATTTCACTTTTGAAAGCAATTTTAACTTGTTTCCAATTTCTAATGACTGGTTTTGGGTGCAGGGGTTTGTCAAGTGAACATAGACATGAAGGAAGAGAAGGTAACAGTATATGGAACTGTGGACAGTGCAACACTGATCAGGAAACTGGTAAAATTGGGTAAACATGCAGAGTTGTGGTCGAAAAGTCCCAACCATGACCAGAATCAAAGGTTGATGATGCGTAATTGGCTCATGGATGACATGAACCAGGACCAAATGCAGTACTTCATTAACGGCTTTAATGCCTCCGACAGGCATCCTGTGTTGGCCCCAACATATAACAGTCCATATGATCAGTGGGGCTCTGAAAGTTATCCAAACCAGGGAATGAGAATTGGTTCCCTGAGGGGGGTGACAGACAACAATTTCAGAGAAGCCACAGAGATGAGCAACTTACATTGGGATGATAGGATGATTGCAAATGACCACTTTTCTCGAGGTAGAACGAACTCTATGAGGGGTCTTCAAGACTTTGAGGACTTGACTCCTAACTTCGCTGGTTTTGAAGGCAAACAGTTTCCTGGACTGCAGAATTTGTACGCAGAGTTGCCAGCTAACAAACATCGGCATCCATCCTTCATGTTGAGAAACAACCTGTATCACCACCGGTATGATCTTCCACCTACAATGACGATGAACAATGGCATGCATACCTTTAACAACATAATGTTGCATGATAATGACACCTACGTGCCTCAACACCAGATGGTGATGAATCCTGTGCTTGACACGTTTCCAACCATTGCTCATCCTTACCATTGGAATAAAACCAGGTTTAATATCTAGTAAAGAATACAACAAGTAGTTATTATTGTGGGATGTATATCCTGCTCTATTTACTTTCTATGCCTTCTGGGAAATAGATTAAGCAAAGTTTGTCCAGTTTATTCAGTATATCACATACAGATGACACTAGCCTTAGTTTACATTTTGGATTGAACTCTGCTTACAATATGCGTTTTCTTCCGCTCAATGAACAATCAAGCAGTTTGCAATAAATCAAATGAAACATACAAAAACCAATCAGACTTGATAGGTATGTGACAAATAAGAGAATCAAACAAAGGTGCGATCTTGATAATTGTCATTTCTAACCATGGGCAGAATGAATGACAGGAGTAAGAAGAACAACTCAGGTTACAAAGAAAAAGAAGGTTTCCTCGCTTCAAATTGCATTGGATATTATATTAAAATATCCACTGATCCCACTGGAGGTAAACTGAGAACAGTTCATACGAGAACAAAAATAGAAACCACCCAACTTTATACATCATACATCAACAATCCATAAAGGCTACCAGAATTTCTCCAGAGGAAATGGATCATCATGCCTTACTTTAAACTAAGCTTTAAATGCAAAAGAAATGATTCAGGAGATAAGAACTATACAGGTATTTCTTCAGGTGTCAAGAAAATGGTACACCTTAACCAGAGTTTTGTGCTTTCCTACATCTTGATGGTATTTCTGCCCATCATCTGACCACTTGTTGCATGTTATAACTTAACCCATGTCATTAAGGCCCAACCGAACTAGCGCTTCTGCGCTTTCCTTCTTCTGGTCTGTGTCTTCTGAAATTTCTTTCGAGGGACCATTTTGCTCTTTGGTTTTAACTTCAACTCAGGTGAGAATTGGTAGTTGGGATCCCTCATACGAGCTTGAATATCTTTGAAAAACTCGATATTCAATTTCTTAGGTCCTCCCTTCCTAAGTTCCTCATATTCTGGTCCAGATATAATATTCTCAAATGCGCCTATGAGTATATCTAAATCGCTCATGACTTCCCACACATTGGTATAGCGTCCATCTGGTCCTTTTTTTAGTTTCTTGAGGGCATTTTCAACAGCCAGTTTTCTTGCTTGCTTTCCAGGGGATATCTCTTCCTGTTCATCCTCAGATTTCAGTGCCTCCGCTAATGTTTGATACTTTGGTTTTTCGTCAAACTCAAAGAGTCTATCTATATATTCATCACTCTTCTCGTTCGGATAAGGTTCTGTAGGAATGTCATCATCATCATCCATCTCACTGCCACTCCACAACGACTTCTCTTCATCACTTTCAGACCATACGCTCCGTAACTCGTCACTATCATCAGCATCAATTTTGTCAGAGTGCTGTTTCGCCCGCACTTTGGCTTTCCTAATCTCTTTGTGAAGACTATCCTTTCCTCGGTCATCATCACTATCATCTTCACTTCCTGTCCAAAGACAATCCTCTTCATTCTCCATTTGTTTTGCCCAAGCTTTCCTGAATTCCTTGGCATCCCCAGGTAGTTTGCCACCAAACAAATCATACGATGAACGCCTATCACGAGCATACCATCTTGATGCTGCAAAACAGGAAACATATTCGTCAAACTCAGTTTAAGAAGGTACAAAAACGTAAACAAATTGCACCAACTAACAAATAAGAAAGACACATTCTAAATTCATTTTGCATAAATAAAAAAGAACTAATTATGATTCACTTTGCTTCCAATCCTATACGTCAAAACACTCACTCTTGTCACACCATTTGTTCTTTTCTTTAAACAAAAAGCTAGACACTTCCGGGTTTTTCGCACCAAATATAACCGGGCAAACAAACCACCGGCTACTATTGTTTCCTGCAATCCTTGCAAAGATAGAGGTTGAGAATTCTTACGGTACTTACAACAAACACGTAATCTACATCAAACAACAACAAGCGAAGGGAAAGCAAAATTACTTTACGCATTTTGTATAGAATAAATATAGTAAAGTAATTGGGGGCGTTTGAAACTAACCATGAAACTGTGACGTGGAGGGGAAAAAAGAGCGGTTAAGTTGGATGGTAGAAGAGATTGGAGAAAGATGGCAAGCCTTTGCAATTGAAATTAGGAGCTCGAGTTTGGTGTTGGTGAATATAGACGGAAATGCTGAAAGGCGAGTTAAGAAGACTCTCCGGGCCATTCTTCCGGCCGACGCTCAAATGAACGCAAACTAAAGTTCTAGTCTGGCGTGGTGGCCCAGCACGGAGGTGTGTTTACTGTCATTTTCTTCGGCCGAAAATTAAGAGAATTTAAATATATATATATATATATATTCTTTTAGAATTTTTTTTTTTGAAAAAGTTAGAATTAAACTTTTTTAAAATTTTATCTTTTTAAAAAATCTAATTCAAATACTTAAAGATTATTTTCTCCAAAAAAAAAAAAAAAGCCACAAAAACTCTTCTCTTTTTTACTTTTTAACTTTCCTGTCCATTTTCCTTGTACAGGGTTCAATATTCTATGATTTCTTAAGATACTAATTATTTGAAGAACCAAAATATAGAACTTGATAAAGAATTAGTGTGATTGCCTGAAAAAGGGATTTTCAGAATTTCAATTAACACAATCCTTGAATATGTGATTTGATCATCCTTCATTGCACGTCCTTTCGGGCAAATTTGGACTTAAAACTCGTTTGAATTGAAAAAGATGTTTCCAATATAAATTTAAAAATAAAAAATTACTGAAAAGTTAAATCACTAACTTCTAGAAGATAACACCAATTTCAAACGTCTCGTCCGTGATTACTATTTTTAGTGTGATAGTCGCATCGCCATTGCTATGACCCTCACCAAGAGGAAGAAAAATCAAAATGCCACCACTCTCATTACTCATGGCCCCCTAATATTATTATAGTCCTACTATGCTCATGTAAGTTTATAACACGAAAACAGAGAACTCTTTAATTTTTCCCATTTAAGAATTTAAAAAAAGAGAAAAGAAACTCAACCATTATGATGCTTACGTTGTAATAAAGCCAATAGATTAAGCAAGAATTTTAAGTTATTGGTGCTATAACAATGCAAATATTTAATTTTAATTGTATATCTCAGCCTTGATTTTGACTTCACTTAATTTTAACTGTAAATCTCAGCCTTGAATTTGACTTCAGGGTTGCGAATGTCATCCTGACTTTGAATCAATCGAATCTCCAAACTGCTCGATTGGCAATCAAATCCAGCCCTCTCGTAGTCATTTAACGTCCGTTGAAGAAGAGCCTGAAATTCCAACAAACCATTGAGGAAGGCAACATGCAGAATGAACTTAGTAAAAATGATTCCTTTACTTCTGTTATTTTTTAGTTTCCCTTGGCCCATTTACTTTTTAGTTTTCCGGCGAGAGGATGCTGGAACAGGAAGAAACAGAAACAAGGAGGGCGGGGGGAATATACCTGCAAGCTAGATACAGCGAGCTCCGCTGCTTTTTCAAGGCTTTCGGTAAATTTCTGCATAAGAAGGAGAGAAACCATAATCAAAAGAAGGCTCTTGTGCATCTCAACCATTAGTCAAAGAGCTGTTTGAGACTTACATTGCTCCATCCAAGCAAAAGCGCAGTCATCAAATCTCCAGTTCCCTACAGGCATACAAGGTAGACAAGAAGGATAGGATGAGTGTAAAGTGTGTTGCATAAATATAACTGTTGCAGATTAAACACCAAAAAGATAACATAATCCACATAGGAAAAAAAAATTAACCACCCGCTTAAATTTGTTTCCACTACCAAATAGTATTTTGGTAAAAACATCAGTCAACATTACAAACAAGATTCTGAAAAAAAGAAAAATGAGTTGAAGAATCTCCAAACAGATTGATATTGCCAAAATAAAAGTCACGAGTCAATAAGAATACGAACTTGTTTGACACTATGGTCTTTAGGTCAATGTTGTCTTAACTTGCAGGCACCAAAAGCTGGTTACAGGCATCAAAAGTGCTAATGTAATTTCTTTTTGTGCATGGAAGAAATACATAAATGCCTCGCATTATAGTTGATCATGCTTAAGAAGCATGAAGCATAATCAACAACATGAAAAGGGTTATGTTAACAAGAAGAAAATATTTAGTTTCACGTAATAGAAGTTGAAAATTTTTCCTAAGATAACTGGACATAAATAGAAGTTGAGAATTATTCCTAAGATAACTGGAGATCCGCACAGAGAATTCCCCTTTTAGTGAATCTCACACTAAAAAGTTAGGAGTTCTAGTTCTTCACCAAAACCTAGCAACTGTATTTCAGATATTTACGTCAATAAAGGCTATAACAAGTTGAAATCAAAGGCAATAAGTCATTCAACTAAATTTCCACGCATGCAAACTTGATAGCTCAATGAGTCCAGGTAGGTGGTCAAGGATGCATACCGTAAAATATGCAGGAATTTTGGGTATCACAATCTTGAACTGGGCAGGAGTTTGACCCTGCAACATTCAGGTGCCATGAAATAAGAGTCTTCACCATGATAAATACAGAATATTGAATCACTGGGAAGAAAGCACATAATTCAATGTAAAATGTTGAGAGACAGAACAGAGTACGCAACTCAATATATTCACTGCAGTCATAATTCTGGCACAAAAGTTTATAAATAGTCTTTTAAGCTATCTTAGCTGTATAAAATCTTCCAAGATAGCACTGACGTTGAAATAAGGAAAGAGAGAGGAGATAGATGCAAATATTCACATATAGTTCCAATAGCACAGGTTTTTACAAGAATACCAAATTCCAGCTTAACCTTAACAAATATCATCTTCCATACCTTCTCTTTTTGATGACTTCCAATGAGCAAAAGGCTTCCATCCATGTTTATGCTTGTTATAACAACCTGGATGTTCAATTACAATATAAGAACTTAAAAGAAGCAGAACTTGTGAAATCTGGATGTTCAATTACAATATAGGAACTTAAAAGAAGCAGAACTTGTGAAATATGTTGCATCTACAAATGCTTGCACATAATCACCCATGTAAAGTTTTCCTTAATATGTAGAATGCTTCTTTGGTATTATGAAATAAAAATTAATTTATTGTGGAGCATGATTACTGAACACAAAAACAGGGATTGTTTCATTCTTTATGTTGATGTACAACATAGGGTATGCATAGGTCTTTATTACAGGGAATAAAAAGTGCAACTCATAGCTTTCAACAATCTCCGGGAGATGGCCTTTAATGTCACTGGGGTCCAATGGGTTGCTTCAAAGTCCCTTTGTGAGATATGACAACTTCTAGTGGGAGCAGGACATCTAAACATAAGAAGAGAATCATTTGCACAATCCCTCTCACCATCATTTGGAATCTTCAGAAAGAGAGGAATCGAAGAGGTTTTGAAAGGAAAGAATCTTCTCTCACCTTTCTGAAATCCCATTTATTAGATGACATTTGTTTTTGGACTAAGTTTGTTGTATAGTTGGGGTAGATAGTATATGAGAATGTACAGAAAACATGATTTGCTAATGTCAATATTTGCAAGGTTGCTCCTTGCACCCTTTTTATGCATATTGATAAAATTATTTATTTACCAAACAAAACAATCTCTAAGTCATTTATTTCTCAAACAAAACAATCTCTAGGTCATAGCTTCTTGGAAATGGCACAATGATTGGATAAAAAGCTCAAGAGTCATGATGGCAAAATAGATTTCTGTTGTTTGGTGAAAGTTCAATGTCTTCTCATTTTCATTTTTTCTTGTGATGGGTTAATCATGTGGTTAGTCAAGAGGATAATTAACCTGAGAAATGAAAGAGAGAAGCATCCCAGTAGACAGCTTGATAAGGAAGCAAAAATAAAAAGAACTGAGCATTAATTAAGCAAACCTTCGAGGGTCCAGCAGAATGGAGGATATTGCAAGCCTCCCTCCCATCTTGTTCAGATGCAATCCTGTGACAAGCCTACTTAGAAGCACAGTAGAGGATCATAATGCACAACTTATAATGCAACATCCCACATAACATGGGTCATAAAATATACAATATTGAACTCTGTAGGGTATCTCCACCTGGGGAAACCATCTGGTCTATTTTGGTGCAGGCAGATGTCTATATAAGCCTTACAATCCACCACTGATATGAAAACAAATACGTGGTATACATTCACTCAAATGTAGTACAAAATGGTGACTACATACAAAAACTATTACACATAATTCATGATAATAATCTTATTAACATCCTGAAAAATCTGCTTCCCACAACAGTATAGAGGACAAGAACCCAAATTATATCAGATAAAGCACAACCACAATCTGATTAACTCTATAAAATGTTCAATTTTAATCAACTGCAATGCATACCTCAACCCAGTTAACTGTTCTGCTTCAAACTGATTAGGAGTCAACATCGACGCAACAGGTATAACCTAATTACAGAGGAGCATTTTCAAAGTATTAAATACTTGTAAACTACTGACTAGTGTGTGAGAAATTGCAAAAAGGAAAAAGTAAAATAATCAGATGCCAGATTGTATGATGTTAGCTAATTGCGAACTGGAACCTTTTCCTTTTCCACTCGACTCTTCACGGTTCAAGCTGGTAAGATAACTGATAAATACACTTATCAGTAGAAGTTTATTTACTCAACCACAATTTAATATACAAGGTGATATAATGTCAGCTTCAAGGGTACACTCAAAACTACCACTGTGTTTAATATTTGATCTGGTAGTACAAATTTCAGTAGGTCACTTGCTAACAAGGGTTTAGAAAGAGAAAACTGCTAGAAGTAACAACCTAGGTTCTGTGTTCAGCGCAATCATAGGAACTTGAGCAGTGTGTAGCATCATGAAAACATTTGCCTAAAACGAAATGACAATGCTACAATGCTTTTTCCAAATAAAAATTTAATATCAAAAGAAATATTTACATATTAAACTGAAAAAAGATACCTTCTCCCGATATACTGACACCAATTCTTGCGGGACATAAAGCTTCCCTTCATCTCCCATCACGGGATCACAAACTGAGAAGCAATCATAAAGAAAGCTCAGGTCAATAAGATAATTGATATAAATCACAAACAAATGAGAAAGTAGCCCAGTTGAGAACCACCCGCCAAACATCATAGGGCAGGATAATCAAATTCATGATAACAGCCAGATATAATTAGCAATGGTATCTGAATAAACACAAACCCCATTTATATTTCTCATAAAACTAGCCAGAAGAACATATATAATGAGAAAAAGGTGAATGTATATGGTCATTGCCATCTCCATACATTGTCATGATATAGCTGAAGTGTCCTTACCATATGTAAGCTTGGGGTTGATAGATCGAAGCTTCTCAACAACTTTTAATACTGTGTTCAAGAAGGAAACAGAACCTATATAACCTACAAAATGTCAACCAGAACAAAGCATAAAACAATTAATTGCTTATATAAAAGTCTTAGCATTTTAGCTTTGTTATGAACCTGATTTCGAGTTTTTTTTTTTTTTTTTGAAAGTAAAAGCCCTTCTTTCGAGTTAAGTTACAAACAAACCAATAACCTGGGTGTTTAACGAACCTGTCAATAAATGTGTATAAAATAATAAATCATTAGCTTCAAGGCCTTCTATCAAATCCCATAGTTGACCACCATTTAAAACTTGCCCCTTAAAAGTCGGGTATCCTGCAAATATAACCCATTGATTAAACCAGGAACATGCTGGACCTTGCATAAGATCTCATGCCTGAATTTATACAAGTTCATGAATGACCTCGCACCATATTTCAGGCCTCAGATTGTTCGAAGGAAGTGGTATAAGCAGCTTGCCTGTGTGATTTGAGAACTGTACAGAATTGATAGGGTCCACGTCATAGCCCAATAACTGGAGAGGGAAGACAGCTGATTTGTTGCCCACATAACCCTGGTTCACAAGGAATTTGAATAACATCAACAAGAAGTTTATGATCCCAAAGTAGCACACTGGAAATGCATAACATCAACATAGGATAAAGGTGGTTTGCATAGCCAATCCAAGTCCCAGCATTATGAAGAAGCTTAAAGACCAATAGGATTGATGAGGGAACAACAATAACATGTCTGAATCTGAAAAAAATTAAACAGAAAAGCAAAAGTTTTTCAGGATCTTAATCACAATCATTATAGAGCCTGCTTTACAGTTAAAAATAGCATTTTGTTCTGCGAACAGCAGAAAACAGAAATATGAATAGTGATTTCATTTTGCTGGTTCTTCATAGAAACTATTCCTGGAAACTGAATGACAAAAAGCACAGGAGAATTCTATTTTAGAGCTTTTGTTTTAAGTTTTTGTAGATTGCCTAATGAAAGAAGCAAGTTTCAGCATTGCCGTTGTCCCATGGCAGATTAACATGTATGGACATATCATGTTCGGATAATAAAGTTGTGGAATGCAAAAAAGAAGCCATCCAACAGCATAGTTTCTGTCCAGCTGTATTTCGTGTGAGAGAAAACTATGAATTTCTTGAGGAAGCATGGGACCTTACCATAAATTTTGTTCTAAACATTTTTCACTTTGAAATAGTAAGAAGATAGCAAAGTCCCAGTAAAGTAGCATATTGTCAACATGTTTTTGGGTGTTAATACCTCTGGGTAATTGAAATTGAAGAAACAAAAAAGTGAAAAAGAAAGCACTGAGCATTGTAAAATGTCTTAATAACGTGTTCGAACACTTTAAAACTCAAAATACAGAAGTATGCCTGTGCATAATAACTAAATGGTGTCTGAGATCAAAGATAAGATACATGACCGATAGCTATAGTTTAAAGAACCAACAGAAATACCATACTCTAATTTGTTATATGTGACATCTTGTTTTCCATATTTCCCCATCTTCTTGATTAATTTAGAGAATCGGCGCATTAGAAATTAAACATGAAAAACAGAACAATTGCCATGCAGAATCTAGGCAACCACCATTGATCAATTAATGAACTTAACAATTAAAAAGCATCAAAATCAACCTCCATACAGCCCCTTCATCTAACCCTTTTCAACCTCCACATATCGTAAATTTCTAATAAAATTTAGAAGCACAAGGCTTCTATCAGAGGAAAGTACGAATACACTAACCTCATTTCGGAGAAATCATTCTCAGACAATACTATTTAGCCATAATTGTCAATTTTGCAAGACTAACAGCTTTCATTAACTTTTAGTGACCAAGAAAAAGTGGGGAAAGAAAAAAAGAAAGGAAAAAAAAAACCAACAACAACAACTTTTCCACATAAAAGATTCAGGAAAAAGTGCAATTTCATTTCAGGTGCCATGAGCAGAGCTCAAACAACTTACAGAACAACAAGATATAAACGAGCTCATATAAGTCAACTTTTCACTAGAAGCCAATAACAGAGCAATGTAGCATTCGAGGCCAAGTCAAACCAATAAACAAACACGCACGGGCACACACACACACACATATATATACACGAATATATACCTGAACGGTGTGAGATTGAATGCTGAGAACCCGACCAGTTTCAGATGGCAGAGCTAAGGAAAGAACCGGAGGCGCCATTGCCGTCTTCTTCGAGCTTCTCGACCTTCAAATTTTTTCCAAAACCTAAATATGATATACACGCATATACAAATACAGATACAGATATATATATATACACTTACACACAGAGAAAGCAACAGTTTTTTTCTCAAGAAAAAAATCACCTGAAAATAGATAAGCTTCGGAATGGTCGCGATTTAACACCAGCAATGAACAAAGACTCTAGCATATGAATTTGTCAACAATAAATAGTATAATTAATTGGTTGTTGATGATTCAACTACAAGTTAATTAATTAATTAATAATTCAAAAAAAAAATGTGATCTCGTGGAGTTGTGGTTACGTTGAAATGCAGGATTTTATTGGATGGTGTGATAAAATTTGTCAAAGATTCAGCGTTTGAGTTGACTGGGGCACTAAGCATGCGAGGGCAATATGGTAATAAAGGCTATGACCTTTTCGTAGCCGTCCGATTCGATTGCTTTTCTAAATTGGCTACGCCGCCGCTAGGATGCTTTCTGCTAACGATTTGAGGTCTGGCGCGATCACGTGAATCAGAAGGCGCCACGTCACCGGTGATGCAAGGAATTATTTTTCTATTTTATGAACACTGTAAATATGAACGAGGAAGCCTAATGCAAAGGTGTGTTTTTGGGAAATCGATTTTTGTTGCACTTCTGTCAAACTTCATGCACCTCTGTCCTGGTAGAATTTCCATGAAGTGTTTTTTTTTGGAGTGTTGTCTTTTTATTTAATCAGCTCTTACGTCATTGGTGTTTTCTTAGTTGTATATTTTAACTTTATATTTAAATTATATGATAAGCACAATTTTAGTAATAAATGTTGACAAACTTAATTTCATATAACCATAACTCTTACACAATTATCTGCAATTATTTCGTCATACATTTTAAGTTGTATGCTTATATTTTATACATCTAGCCTAGAGTCAAGAAGAGAAAACCAATCTCAAAAGGAAAATTCGGATGAAAGGCAAAGTCCTTTCATTGTTTTCTTGGTTAGCTAACTAAGAGCGAATAGGGTGAGCAAGAAGAGCAGCATTGTTATACGTTTGATTCATTAATGCCGATATCTCAATGTTGAGCCATTTGGGGAATAGGCAGGGAACCAAGATCCAACTCTTTTTATAGGAAGTCGCTTTATTTGCTCTATTTCCCAAGAACTCAAGATTGACATTCCAGGTTGGATCTTAAAGTGCTTAGAGTAAGACTCATTATTGGCTAAGTGAACCATAATTTAAATATTGTTCGGAGTAAAACCAATCGCTGGATTAAGACTAAAAAGTTGACCAATCCTTATCGTCCAACAAAAGACCTCACTATGTATCTCAGCCTCAAGATCACTCTAGTACTTTAGCCCATACACCAGACTATTTCCGTTAGCAATGGCGAAGTCACATTGTTGATGTAAAGGGCACTTGCCCCTTCCCCTCTCCCTTTCGCCTTAAAACCCTTCCTTTCTTTCTAATTGGTTTCATAAATTTATTTACAAAATAAAAAGTTAAAATTTGGATTATCAATTAATTGCCTTCATTTTATTTTCCACATTCTTTAGTTTTGAGGATTATATTGCCTTTCAATTGAACAAAAAGAGAACTTATCCTATCATTATGCAATTATGCCCTAATTCTTGTCAAAATCCACCCACCCTAGCCCACTTACAAGAGCTAGTGAACATGAAACATGATATTTGCAACTAAATTTTTTGAATACGTTTGGTCATTTATTTATAATATTTTGAAACATATGAATTGGTTTATAACTATTATAATTTTGCCCCCTTAATTTAAAATTTTAGATTTGCACCTGATATTGTGTTTGCAAATAAATATTCACAAATTTTATGATATATGTAAATAAGATTTATATTGTATGTTTGAAATCCTTGTATTATATGTTTATTAGGTGTACAATTTATGTTCATCAATAATGTTACAACAGTAAGCTGGCAATATTTGGATTGTTCATTGATCTTTGTTGTTAACGTATCAAAATATTGCAATTGACAGTCTTGCTTTGAGTTGGTTTGAACTCTTACACACTCTAGATCTAATTCTACTATATCTAAACACTAAGAGGGTGTTTGGTTTGGCTTTTTTTGTGGTCAAACCTGCTTAAAGCCTAATTTAAGCTAATAGAAGTGTTTGTTTTAATTAAAAATGTGCTTTTTTTAAGTGGCTTTAAGTAGAAAATAAAAAGCTCTCCAACCCCAGCTTTTGCTTTTTATGGCTTTAAGCACGTTGAAAAAAAACAAGTTTGACCAAAATCATTTACTATATTATCCTTACCTTTTTATTTTTATTACTAAAATATCTTTACTCTTTTATATTATACTTACCTTTTTAAATTATATTTTAATATCCTTAAAAGTTATTTTAACTATATAGCTTACTTTTCAACCCACTTTAATCAAACATGTAAATACTTATTTTTATAACTACAACTTTTATTCAAACATGTAACTACTTAAAGTTGACAATAAAAAAAAGCCACTTAAAGTCAAAAGTACTTTAAGTAGCTTTTTTATAAGCCAATCCAAACACCCTCTAAGTAGTCTTGGGACTATTAAAGCTCTATCACTACAACATTTATGGTGCGTTACAGCCTTTTGCTACGAAACTATGGCATTATGCTTGGGAGATATGTTCCCTCTTAGAATTAAACACTTATCCAAAGATCATGTAGCAATGCTTTTATTAATGAATCCAACAGGTTTTATTTTCATCTTTTGAGTGCCTGGTATGTTTTTGATGTGATTTGACAACTAAAGACATAGGTTTTATTTTCATCTTTTAAGTGCCTTGTGTCTTTGATGTGGTTTGACAACTAAAAATATTGAAAAGATAATTCTTCCGTCCTGCTTAATCGGATAATTTGGTTTCAATACCCTTTTTAAGTGTGAATTGATCCTATAATGTAAATACAATTTGCTGAATGACTTGCTTTTTTATTAGCAATAACAAGTAGCTTAAATAGAAACATTAGAATGAATAACAAGATTAACCATAATATTCATTTCAAGAGAATGCCACATCAATGACAAACATGTGCAGTTCATGACAAATTTATTATGCTAAAAGAAAAAGAAAATGCAAAAAGCAAAGAGTAACAATCAATTTTCTTCACAAAGTCAATATGAGACATTTGAACAATTATATGGGGGCAAAATGCTATTTACCCGAAAGTGGAAGGGAAATATTTGAAATACAATAAAACCAGTGGCGCACCACAACCATTTTACCAAAAACAAATGCACTCTTTGCTCGGATCCTGTCGAGCTCCGGGACTTCCACCGCCTCCTCCGCCGGGATCCTCTCAAACAAAATCCAAAACCACCGAATCGGCCGGAAAATGAAGCGGAAGAAATGGTCAGAGCTGGAAGAACAAACGCTACTCAACAAGTACTCGGACCTCCACAACTCAGGAGTCTTAGCCAAGCTCAAAACAAGAGAGAAAAAATTCAAGCCTATAGCAGACCATGTCAACTCCGTTCACCATCTCCAAGACCCGATAAACTACCCCTTTAAATGGTCATGGCGAGACGTATCGATTAAAGTTCAAAACATGAGGCATCAGTACTTGGGTGTGAAGCAAAAAATCAAGGTTTCAAACAACGAGTTCAATTGGGACGATGGTGAAAACCACTGGGAGAATTTCTTGAAGTATAAAGAAGTTTTCGGGGATGTAGAATTGTCTGAAGCAAAAGATCACAATAACATCACTAATGAGTACAGTAGTAGTTTACGGAATCATCATAAGATATTTGGGGATGAGGGGGAGATGGGGTCTGGGTTTCAGATGGAGAGTGAAGAGTTTGAGGATGAGGAGGATGAGCAGGAGGAGGAAAGGGAGATGGGAGATGAGGTTGGGGTGAGTGATGGTGAATTTGGGAGTGAGGGAGGGGAGAAAGAAGAGTTTGAGGATTCGGGCATCGGTCGGGGCTGGAAAGTGAGGAAGGGGATTGATGGGAGGAGGTTGAGAATGGTGGGTGGTCAAGTGTTGGAGTTGGGGGAAGTGATGTTGAGGAGGGAGGAGAGGAGGAGGGAGAGGGAGTGGAGTAGAGAAGAAGGGTTAATTGAAAGCGAAAAGAGGAAGAGGGAGAGAGATTCGTGGAAGGAGATGGGCGAGTGTGACAAGGATGAAGAGGTAGAGGCGAGGGAATTGGAGTTTGAAGAGAGGCGGATATCGCTGGCTCAGAGGGAGCTCGGGAGGAGGTCGAGTTTGGAGAAGGAATTCGATGAGGAGAGACGGCGGAGGATGAAGTTGGAGCAGAAGTGGGAGGAGGAAGAGATGGAGTGGAGGGAGAAGATGTTGGGAATGCAAATTGAGCATGAGAAGCAAATGATGCAAATGCATGCTGATGCTTGCCAGAACCAGATGCAGGTTTTGAACGCCATGGCTAGGCTGTTGTGTCAATTTTTTTTCGGGTCTGCAAATGATGGCATGTCTGCCGGTTTAGGGACTATGCCCCCTCCGGTTTTGCCGAATTTGCACCATCCTGGAGGCTTAGGCGTTAATGTGAAGCCGGATGCTAACTCTCCTGAATTTTTGTAGAACTGTAATTCAAACTCTTTTTAGTGTATATATTCATGATATTCACATAATACTCTGTGTAATAAGATTGTTGGAGACCTTGTCTCTGGAAATGAATAATATTTAGATTAAGTTTGGTGTCTAGTTGCTTTCTTTGTGGGATCGATTGTTTATAATGTAGTTGCTTCCTCTGTGATATGACCAGCAAAATTCATGTTTCCTTCCATGTTGCTTATGTATTAAAATGATGTTGCTGCCTAATGCCACAAGAGTGGTGTGCTTTTGAGGTAAAATACCTTGTTGAAGTTTGATGGCATTTTAGTCTATTTTCGTTGCATCTAGTTGTATTTCAAGAATAATTCTTGCCTGTGCCAATCACTATATACCATCTAATGATCTTTCCACCACCCAAACAGAGAAATATGACCTACTCAGTATATCTCTTGAACCACAGGATCATCTAAACAAATAAACCTCTCTAAAGATAGTTTATTAAGTTCCCTAAATTATTCATCCGGTGCACATTCAATTGTATACATCATTGAGCTTATTAACCTAATTCAACGGGGCTGAGCTTTTGGTTATTTGTTTGGTCTCCACTAGGTGTCAGTAATCCTACGGAAAGTATTGATATTTTCTGTTTCTCATGGTCTGCAAGGCAATAGTTTACATCTTTGTTCGTGAAAAAGAAGTAGTATGTTTTTGTGCATGAAGCTACCACATCAAATATCTTAAACTGTTGAACAGCCCTTGCAGATGAATCAAGGAAGTTTGCAATTTCACCTAAAGAATTTATTGGAAGCTCCTGATCTTTCATCTCTTTGCTGAAGATCCCTTGCAGATGAATCAAGGAAGTTCATGGCTCCACCTAAAGCATATTACTGGAAGCTCCAGATCTTGCATCTCCAAAAGAGTGGATGTTGCGTAAAAGGTTCTCTTGAAGAACAAGAGATGAAGTGAGTGGGAATCACTGCCCAACAAGTGGTGATTCCAAATGATTCAAGTACTTGGTAGGATCTGAAACTACATAATGCAAGAAGTTCCTGTCTATATTTTAGAGTTTTAGATTGTCTGACCATACCAATGAAAGAATTGAAAGTTGCTGTTTCAGCTTCTTAAAATATATATATTTTTTTACTAGAGCTGCATAACTGAGGTCTTCTAAATTTGAGATGTTAGAGACTAAGGTCTTTAAAGTTCTGATAATGCACCGGACTAATCAATCATCAGGCTCATCATAGATAGACTCATGAATTTGTCGGATCTTACGAGGTATACTATGAGTTTTGCTCCTGGGAGCAGCATTTCAGTTCTTAGAATGGTCATTGTGCTACCTGCCAATCAATCGTGAGGTAGTCAGTTTAATTGATAATGAATATTTCAGGGGCTGAAAGGTTCTGCCTTATTTAGAGTTTGCCACATATGCCTCTTGATTTTCAGTTTTCTTATGGTAATATAAATGTCAAATTGTGCAGGGAGAAGATTTTGCATGGATTAAAGCACAATTCTATTATGCCAATTGAATTGTTAGTAACTGGTGTAGCAGACAAACAGATACTGCTGATGATCGTATGTAACAAGCCTCCTCTTGAAGCACTGGTGTGGGGATAATATAAGCTTGTCGATCCCCGACCAGCGACTTGAAAATTCAAGAAGTTTTTAGACATGTAAGACAGCTTTGATCATGTCTGAGAGAAGACCTCAAAATAATGATGAGTGTAGAAAAAAGAAAATGAATCTGATATTGATGTATTGTTTCAACTTGGCTTGCCTCTTTCATATCAATTCAGTGGTATTATTCCTTTTAAGAATTTTACCTGGGCATTTGATTTTCTTTGGTTGTCTCTTTTGCAGCCCTGACATCATTGAATGTAGGCAATTGGCTTAAACAGAAGGGCAAAAGGGTATAGCTATAACTAATCTTTGAGTGTAGGTAATACATCTGCATATGATGTTTATATATACCTGATTTGATTTCTCTGTATACTGGAATGGCCATTCAACCACCCATCTCTCTCTGTCACATTCGCATTGTCTAACTAGTTTCGACAGTTATGGTAGACAGTCTGAGTAGATTTTTATGGTAACATTTTCTCTTGCCAAGATGATGCTTTGCTGATCAAGACCTTGAGAAACGATGTCATTATCTTTGCCTACACTGTCTGTAATATTTGATGGATGGTTAGATTGACCCATGTGATGCCATAATACTTAATAATCCTCTTGTTTTTTTCCTTTTTGTTAAAATTTCCGTCTTTTTCAACGGGTAACTACTGAAAATAGAGGCAACAAGAGAAAAATTATTGGTACATTGGAAAATGTTTGTGTCAGAGAATATGATATCTGCTTAATAGTAGAATAAAACTGATGGTGACCAACAGAAGGGCCAGTCTAGCATTAGGAAGTGACTAAAACAGAATAATATTATCTTTAAGATGTTCACAGCCTCAAGAATTTCGTTAACAGTTATGACTGTCAAATCCACCAGTCCAAGGCTCCGAAACATCAAAACATTTTTCTTCTTGTTTTACCATCTCACTTGCCAAAACACTATACAAAATCAGCCACTACTCCGCCTTGCTCAGTCGGAAAACCTTCCTCATTGTTAAGGTTGACAGATAAACCACAGCTGTGAATTGAGGAAACTCACCAATAAAGGAGGCTGGACAATGCAAGAAGACCAGAAGCTCATTGATTACTTCTGGATCCACGGTGAAGTCGTGGGAGTAACTTGTTCAAGGCTGCAGGTATTTGCACTCTACGCTCTGCACTTAACATTTAGCTTCCCTTCAATTTACATTTTAGTGAGGAGCTGTGCATCAGGGTTGCAGCGTTGTGGCAAAAGCTGCAGGTTAAGATGGATCAACTCCCTAAAGCCAGACATCAAGCGAAGCACCTTTGGTCAAGTCGAAGAAGATCTCAAAACCAGGCTTCATGCTCTCCTTGGCAATCGGTACCATCTATATCCCTCTAAGAGAGCATACTGCATGAGATTATGAGCGTGGCTTCTATACTTTACACAAAAACCAGTATATATAGTTGTCTACAACCTCATGATCTCTTGTGGGATATTAGCTTATAAAATCTTGTTGGATGTAATTTTAGGTGGTCATTGTTTGCTGGAAGGTTGCCAGGACGTACTGACGACGAAGTGAATAAATACTGGAATTCTCGTATCAGGAAAAAGCTAATTAGTATGGGTATGGATCCCAATAACTATCGTTGAACCAAATCTCTCGTTCTAGAAATTGCCCAAAATAATACTGATTACAGATCATCTGGCCTAATAACTGATGCATCAAAGCTTCAAAACTCCTGTCGATGAGGAGCAAATATCGGATGCAGCAAGTTGCGCTAACAACGGGAAATCAGCTTCCGCGACTTGGACCTTGATCTTTCAATTGCCTTCCCTGCTTTACCTTCAACAATGGAAGAGAAGCAGCAGAGCACTGAATCCAACATGAGTAAAGATGTAGAAAATGATCAAACCCTCCATCTATTCAGATAAGTCTTTGCTTAGAACTAAGGATTTTGTGAAGCCATTTCATAGAGTTTGTTTGTGGCTAGCTGTTTCTGTAAGGAAGTTACTTGGAGTGTTGAATAATTCACAATATAATGTTTCTACTAATAAAGAAACCTAACCTTAGTATGGGCATGTTTGGATTGGTTTTTTTTAGGCAAAAAATATTTTTTTTTTCCCGAAAAAATTACATTAAATTTGCAATAACTATTTAATTTGACTTTTAAAAAAGCTGAAACTCTGGAAAAAGGTCAAATATAACTTTTTTTAGAAGTGAAAATTTTTAACTTTTAAAAAAAAATACTTTTGAAAAAAGTCAATCCAAATAGGCCGTCACTTGGAGAAAGTACGTGCAACTTTCTTCCGTTTTCCTTTTTCCTCTCTTCTAGTTTATTTGTGTAGGAATTTGTATACACTCAAAATCCTAGGTTGTTGTAAGCTTTCTATTAATGATTGCAGCTTCTTGTTCCTTGTTTCGTGGAAGAGCTACTATTCTGCTTCTTTTAAAGTGTTTCATGTATCAATGCAATGATACTTTATTTCTTTATACGGTAAGAGTATACGGTAAGAGTTTCTTATTATATGACGACAAATTTGATATTTGATTTATGAATTCCTTGTTGTATAAAACAGAGATGAAAATTTTACCCGAATAACATAAACTCATAAATTAATATCCCTTCTGCTAGATGTAAGAGAACCACGCTGCTCAAATTACTTGAAGTTGTAGTTCAATAACTAGAACGGTAAAATCCTTCCCTATGCAGTAAAAGTCTGCTTTATTGACATTGAGCAGAAAAATTTTACAGCAATATGAGCACTTTAAGGCTGCCAAAGATATGAATTACTGAATCTGGACAATTACAGTTGGAAGATACAAATTTAGAGAGTAGATCAAATAGCTAAAACTACTTGTGAGAGTTATAATTTGCAACCTGAGATCGAATCTTATGAGAAACCAGAAACGAAAATTAAGTTAAGGTTAAAGTTTAAATTGGCAAAAGAGAGAGAAAAAAAAAAAAGAGAAAAAGTGAAAGATGAGAATTGATATTTCCATTTTCAGGAGGCTGTTAGCATCAGGGCACGCATTTTAAAAAGTGCTAGTTGCAAAAATCTGCCGTCAAACATCATTAATTAGCAAACAGATTATGTGACAAGCGTACATGAAAGGATCAAGGCCATCTAAACACAATCCATTATCCATAACCCAGTTGTCCATATGACTCACAATAAGGCTAGTCCCACCAAGCCTTGGATTTTAACCCCAAAAAATTATAAAAAAAATGATGGGCGAATAAAGATAGTCACTGCTTTTCTTGAAAAGTCTAATTGTCCCCATATTCTTTTGCTCTAAAACAGAAATTTTGACGTGATGAAATTGAGTTTTCTCACTTCATTAGTATAATCATAAGTGGTTTTTGTGGGGAATCTTGATTTAATTTCCACATATTCACACTTGCCCCCATCATCGTCTCTATATACTCGTGCGCCACCCCCACTAACTAATGCCCATATCAAGTTATTATATGCTTATAGTAAACCTGAGAAATTAAACCATTTAGTTAAGTTTACAGATACAAAGAGAAATGGGAAACAGTATAGTAGGAGGAACAAAGAAAGCAAAAGTGATGAAGATTAGTGGTGAATCTTTCAAGCTAAAGACACCAACAATTGCCATGGATGTTACTAAGAATTATCCAGGCCATGTTTTACTGGAATCTCAGGCTGTGAAGAGATTTGGACTGAGAGCTAAGCCCCTGGAGCTTGAAGAAGAGCTGCAGCCAAAGAAGGTGTATTTTCTTGTAGAATTGCCCAAGCTTGCTGAAGCGAGGGTGGCGAGAAGGACAAGATCGGCGCTGCAGATGAGCGCGAAAGACCGGCTTGAGAGTCTCAAGTTGCAGAGATCGGCTTCTGAACTTTCGGTTGGTACACCGAGTTCAGGCCCTCTCCAGGTGAAGATGAAGTTGCCAAGGTCTCAGGTGCAAAAGCTGATGGATGAAAGCACAGATGATGCAGAAGTGGCTGAGAAAATTATCCATCTTTGTTTGCAGAAATCCAACTTGGAGGGAGAGGGCACAGCTGGGTGATGAAGGCATAAAAGTATGTCATAATTCCAGAAAATCTGGATGCCATGTCAACAGTAGTTTTTGCCTCGTCTAAAAGTTTAAATTTGTTGAAAAAATATTAATGTGTTTATTTTCTATGTTTAATGCTCCCTTTCACGTATAAGTGTGGTTTGTTTAGAGTTTTGCACGTGATAGTATTAATATTTTTTAAATGAGTGACTGTGAGTTTCGAGCATGAGACCATTTAGTTTTCGGTCTTTAATACTACGGTCGCCTATTTAAAAATATTAAAATTATCTATGTGCAAACTTCAAACAAATCACACTACACGTGAGATGTCAATATAATAAATAAATACACAATTACTCTCTACAAGCTTTTAGATAAATCTAACAGTCTAATCCTTCCAGTACCCAAACCAACCCCCCACCGGCCCAAAACCGCACCCCAAAGCAAAGCTCAACAATTGTACAGTATATTTGTGCCTCCATAAGCAGCTTGTCTAGTTTTAGAAGTTACCACATCTACTTTGTATATAAATCTTCTATACAAAGAGTGATTTTACTTCTCCAGTATTGGTAGTTTGATACTGAAATTCTGGCAGCACATGTTCTTGTTAAATGCTTACTTGGCATGGGAATTGCTGCGAGTGATAAAAAGTGTTTAATTTTCATGAAAAGATCAATAATCAAATAAGAGTAAGGATTGGCAGCCGTTAATTAGTCTTGGAGAGCTTGATTTTCCAGGCTTAATTTAAAGCAAAGTTGGCTGAGTTTGATATGTTGCAAGTAGGAAAGTAGAGGCTGGGCTGATCATCAAACCCTCAAATCAGTCCTCAAAACAACACAGGAGATGGGGAAAAAATGAACGGCATCTGTGACAATGGTTAAGTATGATTGAACATGAAAATGAATATGACTTGTATGTACATGAAAATGAATATGACTCGCATGTAAACGGAGAAGTTCAGGATTTTATAACATGGTCTTGGATTTATTAATTTTTCTATGTATGTGGAAGGAAATTTCAATAGCCCCTACACATATGACCAAATTTTATGATTTTTTTTATATAAGAAAAAATTTTAGCACTCCTCACGTGTGATAGGATTTTATAATTTTTTAATGCGAGAAAAAATTCTAACCATACATTCATCTGTACTTTTTGATAGATTTTAATTTCTCTGACTATTCAGGATACTATAAGATGAATTATTACAGATGTAATCTTTCTGGTGTGCAACTATTGATCAGGACCCTAGTCAAGGGTGGATCTAATAGGAGTGGAAGAATTTAAGGTATTTTTAAGGGGAAAAAAACATGTTTCTTGTATGATCCTTGTGTAATGTCTCTTTCACATTAGGTCTATATAAGATAAATATTACAAAATTCAGTAAATATCTAACAAAGGGATAAGAGAAGATTTGTGGCACGTACATAGTGGAGTGGTTCTTAGAGGGTGTTTGGCTTTGCTTATTTTAAGTGTTTATAAACACTTAAAAAAAAATACATCGACACAAGTTTTTTATTATTTGGGTGCTTATAAGCACCAAAGAAGCAAAGCCAAACACCCTCTTGAGCTTACGAAATGAAACACAGAGCAAAGAGACTGCTAAATCAAAATGAGATGTTGGGTGCTGAATTGCAATAAGAAAATGGCTCCAGACGCGAAATTTAATCTGAAAGGTGACTCATTTTATAAGCCTCTGCAAGGGTCCAGTAAATAACCCCTTGCAAGTTCTAAAATTTCGTGATTTTTGGTGCAAGGAAATTTTCTCGTACTATCAGAAATACAAGATCGAGAAGAAGACACAGATTATGTACAGGCATTTATGACAAATCAGACAAGTATTATTGCAATTTACTCTATATATATATATATATATATATCTGAGGGACAAATTGTGCTATTTCTTAAATAAGATTTCAATTAGACCTGAATTTATCGTCAACATTAACTTGTTTACATCGGAGAATCGAATAACTTTACAAGTGAAGAATTCACTTCCGGGGAGGTTGGCAGAATTAACATAAACCTACGTTCATCAAAATCATCACTAGACAAAATATCTATTTATTTTATTTTCTACTCGACAGTTAAAGAAAACTAAAACATGCATACTTGAACTTCTTTTCGTTTTTGAAAGAGGCAAAGCTGTTTGCATATAAACAAATCGAGAAATTGGCTGAACCAGCTGACACGTTTCACCTGACTGCAAAATATTATATTTGATTAGACTCAACGACATGAATCTGGTAAAAGATTACCGCGAGAATCGTATAAGATTTTCCCCGAAAAGTCTAGAGGACGACATTTCCCACCCCTGATGATCGTCCTCTTCCAAACAGCTTGATCATCAACATCATCATCGTAAGCTTCATCATCTTCTTCTTCTTCTTCTTCTTTTTCCTCGTTTTGAGTTTTCCTCCAAGAAATCATCTTTGCCATTTTAAAAGCTTTGCTACTTATAGTGCTCTGTAACCTTTCAATAGGTTTTTTCCCTCCAAACTGCGCACTCTTTCTCTTCTGCTTTTCGTGTCTTTTACATTTTACCACTAGTTTGCGAGAACCACATGAAAAGTTGTGTAACGAAAATATAGCCATGAATTACAACTAAGATGATGCTAAGAAGAAGAGAAGAGAAGAGAAGATAGTGAAAAAGATTGTTTACAAAGTTCTTCAAGTGGCTTTGCCCTCCTATATATTACAAGAAGATGGACAAGTTCATTCACTTATAAAATGTTAGAATTCGATTACCATTTGAGACTTGTCTCTGGTCAGTTTGAACGAGTCATTTATGATTTACCCACTCGATGGGCCAATGAGAAGATGCACAAAATATACGTCACTTTTAAGTCAATTTCATGTCACAACCAATGGGGTAAAGGGCCCCGTCCACTCGCACCGTGCTAGACCAGTTTAACGTTGACTTGACTTGTTGACTTGGATCGTCTTCTTCTTCTTTTTTTTTTTTTTTTTTTTTTTTTTTTTGTGGTCAGAAACTTGGGTTGTCTGAAAAATAAGCTCTGTTTCTATATGTTACTCTTCTTCTAAATATTTACGTAGTACATTACTACATTCTTTTAATTTTATTTTTCTCATATCTTGTTTTTCATGCCTGCACAAAGTATATTAAAGTGGATGTCCATTTTTGTATACAACAAAGTTGCTTCAGGTGAAGCAACGATTTGATTTATTTTAACAATCTCGTTGTCTTTTACTTGGATTATGCAACAGGTTTTGCTTATTCTCCTCTCACGACGTGCCTAGCTATTAGATTCTAATTCATGCATCTGCTGGTAAAGAACGTCCAAAGCGATGTGCGCCCCCATAGAAAGAAGCACGCCCGCCAGATGTTACATCCTTAGACGCCTCCTTATCGCGGGGCTAATGACTTAACATCTAAGACCCCATTGCACTTGAGGGGACATGAAATTATTGTACGTGTTTTGAATTTTAAATTTATATTCTTGTGTTGTTTTGTTATTGGGCTTCCTCCATTAATCTACTTGATTTCTCTTCAATTTGTTGCTACTAGTATACTTTGTAATGTCAAATAAATTACGTGAGAAATACAATACAAATTGGAATAGGTTTCAGTGGTCGACAAGATAGAGGATTAGATAATTTAAGTTATTTTGAATCAATTTTACATCCTCCAGTGGAGCAACAACCAACAGCCAGTCCAGTTAGGAGACATTGGTGTGATGCTAATGAAAAAATTTCAATCATCAAATTAGTAATTTGATGTTGAAGAGGGCTTTTTAAAAAAAGAAAAAAGAAAAAGAAAAAGGCTAGTATAAAGAGTGTATAGAATTAGAATGGGTCACTGTTCATGGCTTGCTTGGTCTTATTCATAAGCTGTAACAGGAATTGTTTATCCCGTCTTTCTTTTGGTCATCTAAGCAAATTAAAGTCGGGTTGAAATTTTGCTATATCAGTGATAAATGAACGATAAGAAAAGGTGTTCTCTAACATATCTCTTAACTGTTATTGCTCATCTGTCTAGCTCATAAGTGCTAGTGGAGTGGTTAACTGATGAGCACATTACTGGGACTTTAAAGCCCCAAGTGGGATGCTCCGGAAGTGAAGGAAACGGCAGATTTGCCACCTGTAGGGGACCTCTCGATCCTATTTAAATCTGTTTGGCAAAGCAAATGTAAAGTCTAGACAGACTTTAAAATGCCTAAGCCATCCTTATTACAGGACCCAAAAAAAGAAAAAAAAAAGAAAAACCTCCTAACCAAAGCCTTGTCAATATAAATATCGGTATAGCTTATTAGCAGGTGGTCTTGCTCTATCAGATCTTGATAATGTTCCAACGCGATACAAAATAGATCCAATCTATTTTTTTGTATCGTACATTAAAACTTTCTTTTTTTTTTTTTTTAACCTCCCACCCCAATCCAATTCTCATCTCTCATGGAATTTAAATCCAAATAATTATTTGTGCGAAAATAATCTCAACCTGAATCTCTAGCTCAAAATAGCTAAACTTCTTGTATAAACTACTCTTAACTTTTTGACGCTCACACATTATGGTTAGTGCCTGTTATCTCCATCTGAAGAAAATTTTACAAGTTCGGGAAATTGGAATTATTAAAAGACTGTTGGGAAATCATTAGGACGCATGATACGCACTCACGCAACGGAATTAAAGCACAAGTAACGAGAAAAGAATATGCACAATTAAACGTGGTTCGGCTCTCTGCCTACGTCCACGATCTCCTCTGGAATAAATTTTACTATTCAATAATAATGGTTACAACTCAAGTGATGACTTTTTGCACGGACAGAAAAGTCTAAACCCTCTCCTATAGAGTTCTTATAATGGTTCTATCCTCAACAGGACTAGAACGAATATAAGATACTCTTGATACTCTCAGGCTCTCTCTCCCACCCACACCCCCCCCCCATGGGGTATGGTCCTAAGGCACATTCCTAAGGCACACATTATACAACTAATGCAAGAGTTCTATTTATAGAGGAGAATTCCTTGTCCTTCAAGACAAAAGATTTCTTCATCTATCAATCCTACCATAATTAAGACTCTTACCATAATTAGAATTTTAATTCTCATTAAAATTCTTTCCTAATTTGTATGGGCTTGGACTTTGAACCATAATTAAAAAAATTCCTCCCTTCGCAAAAAGTCCAAAGCTTCTTTTCCGTAACTGGAACCTCTTCACAGTTTTCATGCTGGAGCCCTCGCTCAACAACACTCTTCACGGCAACAGCTACCAGCACATCCTAGCAGGTTTTCGGAGTCATCCCTAACATCTCTCTTCGTGCTGTCTAACCTCGATCTCTTGAGGTTGTTTGTGTCCTCCCTCGACACTAGACATCCCGGACGTGGTCTTTTTTCTAACAGTAGCATTCCTTATCAGTCATCTGGCCAGGACTCTGATCGTTCAGCTACGTAAACTCTCTTCGCGCGACACCTCCCTTGAATCGAACCTTCTTCAACTAGTCTACTCATCCAAACTTTTCTCCTCTAGAAATTTTTTCACTAGTCGGCTAAATGTGTTTGCTCGCACAATGCTTCAAAGACTTTCGTAGAATTTCATCACCACTTCATTGTTTTACCTAATTTCAAGGCTCACTCACGATACATCAAGAAATTTGGCAAAACGGACCTCAAAAACGAACTCAAGACGTCGGAAAACTGTGAGGATACCCTCGGTCAACGCGGTCAAACCCCTGCAGCCCTTCGGTCAACGCTGGTCAAACCTTCCGTTTGACTATTTGACCACAAACTTACAAAACTTGACCTGCTTGTATCTCACAATCGGACCGTCGGATCGTCAAAAAATTTTAGCAGCTTACTCTCCTCGCCGAAATGAAAAAACAGCAACAAATGGATAGTCGATCGAACTTCGGGAAGGTTGCCAAACGTGACTAGTAGATCAGCGAATTTTTTTACTCTTCTTCGGCGTTTCTTTTTCGTTTTCGTGCAAACCAGCGTCCTCCCTCCAACCAGGCTCTGATACCATTTGTTGGGAAAATCGAGGACGCACGCACACACATCAAAGCATAGCGAAAAAGACACATAAAGAACACACAATATTTTAGCGTGGTTCGGCCCTCTGCCTACTTCCATGATCCTTTCTGGGATAAATTCCACTATTTAATAATAATGGTTACAACTCAGGTGATGACTTTTTGCACGGACAGAAAAGTCTAAACCCTCCCCACAGAGTTCTTATAATGATTCTATTCTCAACAGGACTAGAACGAATATAAGATACTCTTGATGCTCTCAGGCTCTCTCTCTCTCCCTAACTCAGGTGATGACTTTTTGCACGGATAGAAAAGTCTAAACCCTCCTCCACAGAGTTCTTATAATGGTTCTATCCTCAACAGGACTAGAACGAATATGAGATACTCTTGATGCTCTCAGGCTCTCTCTCTCACCCACACCCCTCCATGGGGTGTGGTCCTAAGGCACACTCCTAAAGCACACATTATACAACTAATGCAAGAGTCCTATTTATAGAGGAGATTTCCTTGTCCTCTAAGACAAAGGATTTCCTCATCTATCAATCCTATCATAATTAAGACTCCTACCATAACTAGAATTTTAATTCTCATTAAAATTCTTTCCTAATTTGTATAGATTTGGACTTTAAGCCATAACCCAACAAAGACCTTATCATTGTGGTAGGAGGATTAATTCTAAGCATGTGTTTTTCTCGCCCCATGGGCCATCAGTGCAAGTGTACAATGTAACACAACTCATTAACTTTTATTTAATTTGTTTATCATTTTAATCTCTCAGTGTTGAGCTGCCGAGAGCTTCACTTGATGTTGTAGTCTTCCCTGCGTGTTGATTGAACTAATTAAGGGAGAAAGACATACGAGTCCTTCAAGTATATGTTTTATTTCAAACAAGTACTCCAACTTTTTATAATTTCTCAGGAGGTCCTTCCAATGCATTAATTTTATTAAAAAATAAAAAATACTCTTACTTTGATAATTATATCTTGCAATTGGCATATACTTTATATATGAGACCTTGTTGGACAACTTTTTGCTTATTTTTTTATTTTGTTGTCAACATGTTCACACCAATTTTTTTCATTGTTTAAAAATTTAAAATTCATAATTAAAAATTAAAGAAATTAAAAACTAAAACATAAAGAATTAAAAATTACAAAATTAAAAATAAAAAAGTTAAAAGATTATGAGATTAAGATTATGAATTTTTAAATTTTTAAGCAATGAAAAAAATTGGTATGAATCTGTTGGCAAAAAATACAAAAATTGACAAAAAGATATCTAGCAAAATGTTAGATATAAATGTTGTCTGCCAATTGCAAAATATGACTAACAATATAAGGGTATTTTTGGCTTTTTAACAAAATCAATAAATTAAAAGGATCTCCCAAAAAATTATAAAAAGTTGGAGGACCTGTTTAGGACTTAAAGGACGTGTATGTCTTTCTCCCAACTAATTAAATACGCTGGTTGCTTTCTTTGACCAAGAGGGTGTTTGGATTGGCTTATAAAAAAGTTACTTAAAGCACTTTTAACTTTAAGTGACTTTTTTTTATTGTCAACTTTAAGTAGTTACGTGTTTGAATAAAAGTTATAGTTATAAAAATAAGTATTTATATGTTTGATTAAAGGGGGTTGAAAAGTAAGTTATATAGTTAAAATAATTATTAAGGACATTAAAATATAATTTAAAAAGGCAGGTATAAGATAAAAGAGTAAATATATTTTAGTAATAAAAACAAAAAGATAAGGATAAAATAGTAAATGATTTGGTCAAACTTGCTTTTTTTCAACATGTTTAAAGCCATAAAAAGCAAAAATTGGGGTTGGAGAGCTATTTATTTTTTACTTAAAGCCACTTAAAAAAATACATTTTTAATTAAAACAAACACTTCCATTAGCTTAAATTAGATTTTACGCAGGTTTGACAAAAAAAAAAAAGCCAAACCAAACACCCTCCAAATTGCGACCTTTAAGATCAAACAATTAACTTCATGCATCTCCCTGCATGCTTTTACAAAATCATGACTAATGTAGCACTCCAAGTAGTTTTGGATAACCTGATCTCAAGTAATCCCGACCTTGAGATGTTCCTCGATCACTTGTTACGTGCTTATGCCATAACGATGTCACCCAAATATTATAAGTACCTGAAACGATCCTTTGCTAACTTCGATCGGAAATCGCGATTCGGATCGCTAAGTACCTCAAGTTTGTCTTGAGGCCTCGTGGCTTTTGTTAACCTTCATAACGAGAAGCTTGTCTTTGCCACAGAAAGCAAGGCATTATCCTTCTTAGTACCCGAACATATTTATGGAATGTCCACTTGTCCTCATCTTTGAGGTCTCTGTGCACAAACTTCATTTTCTTATATATTGACAGAAAAAGAAACAGCACGACGTCTCTCTAAACGAGTAGCTAATATACATGCGTGATTGCATGTTTATCTATTATCTACTAGCTGATATCAAAAGGAGCTGTGTAATTAGGATGCAATCACTTCAAATCTTGCTTCTTTTTTTTTTTTTTTTGATTTCTGAATCCCTTTTAATATTAATGTAACATAACAACAAATAAACTCTTGTAACTTCACCGTAAAATCTTGAAAATTGACACGGACAAGGAGATGATTCTCCTTGATCAATGGTAGCTTAATCTTATCACTAAAAGGAATTTGATACGCTCATATACCCTAATAGCTTTTTCTTTCAAGAAAAGGAGCTAGAAGTAGGGTCCTACATTCTTACAACATCCACATGCAATTCGTTTTCGTTACTACCTTGTAAACCAATAAAATGAGGTTATTAACTCACAATACCAAGTCTCCATCCCCATAATAAGAAAAGCTAACATGCATTGCCTATCAAAAGCTCAACCAAACCATTTTTAAGACGATTCATATATTCTAGCTCTTCTTATATACTTTTTACTTCCTGGACTATATTAATATTGTTCTTCAGCCATAAACATGAGCCAAATGTGCACATCAGTTTATCAATGGTTTCAAAGGTTGATTCTTAAGTTTTTTCTTGCCATGCTACCCATTTTGGTTGTGGCAAGTGGCGTAGCTCTTGCTGTGCCTGATCCTAGGACTAAGTGTGGAGAATGCCCATGTGCGAACCCATGCAATGATCAGCAGCCGCCTCCACAAATGCTGTCGCCGCCACCGCCACCGCCGCCGCCTTCGACGATGCAGTACTATGGTCCTCCTCCGCCGGTGCTGCCAGAAGCCCCTCCACCTCCAAGGTTCGTTTATGTGACAGGGCTTCCACCTCCAAGGGTTGTCTATGTGACAGGCCCTCCAGGGAATAACTTGTATCAGAACGATCCATTTAATATGGCGATCTTCTCTTGTGCTGCACGTAATCTTCTTACAAGGTTTCTGCTTCTTGTTGGATATGGGATTCTACATTTGTTGGTGTTTTAGACTTTCAGTAAGACAGTAAGTATGTAACATGCTGCCTTATTAAGAATGCCGATCACGGTAATCACTTAATTAGTTTATGTGACTTTCTTTGTTGAACTTATTTAAATATATATATTTGAGTGAATTGCAATTATCTCTCTGTACTCTGATTTATGTGCACCATACCGTTAAGTAGTATCAAAACTAGTTAATTATCCTATGTACTCTGACTTATGTACACATATTCTCCTATAGTATCAAAATTAATTAATTATCCCTGAAAGTTTTAAAAGTGCATAAAGTACTCCTTGCCGTCATATATTTTAGAGGTATTTTGAACACAAATTTCAGGGGTATTTTGCATACTTTTAAAAATTTCAAGAGAATAATTAGTTAGTTTTAATATTATAGAAGAATATAGTGCATATAGATAAGAGTATAAGAAATAATTAACTAATTTTAATATTACAAAAATATAATATTTAGTTAATTTTAATATTATAAAAATATAATATATATATATATATATATATAAATCAGAGTATAAAAAAATAATATGTAATTTACTCAATATATTTATTCTATGTGCTCGTAACTTAATAATGTTACGAGATCTTCACGAATGAGCTTAAGATTGTGGTAAGACAGTTGCATAGTAACTAGTACTGCATGTCTGACAAGTCTGATTGTCCTAGGTATTATGGAAAATTCCTGACTTCTGACCATTGAACCATGGATACAGAGTACTTCTGTATGTGCTGGCATTTATTTCCCTCGCGACGCACTCGTCGATTCTAGGAAGACATTAACCCTGCCTTATTATATACGACTCCAAGTCCATATGGTCTTCACGCGTCGTTTTTGTATTCTGTTCTTGAGAGGCTTTGTATTCACGAGCCTTTTAACGTTGTTTTGTGTTACGAGAGAGATCAATATTGTAAAAAGATATTTTATATTTAAATTATTTTATTATAATTATAATATCACATTATTAACATTAATTTTTTTTTATAAATTAATCTACAACCGTATCGAAGGGTAGGCCATTGCTGAAGAGAAGTGTCCTTAGAAGACATGGGCCTGGACTGTGATGGGCCTACTGTAATAGAAGCTCCAGTGACACGTGGCAAGAATTATGGACTTCAGTCAAGATTCCTGGTCATAATAACACTCATGGCCAAGCGTGAATGCGCAGACGTGGCATTTAAATTTGACCCAAAATAAAAAATATAAAAAAGAGGAGCAAACGTGGCATTTAAAGACCTATTGACCTTCAACCCAGAGCCATATTTTACATCTCTTACTTTCTTGTTTGCAAATACGTGTGTGTCTTTCTTGAGGGAGTAGTGTCACATGATATTTTTTCGTGGTTTTCTCGTTTAGTAACATTTTACTATGAATATATGTGTTATATGCATAAATGAAGATAGGAAGGTCAATTTGTAATTTCCAGCTGAGTTTGGTAATTATTTAGCTGTTAATATCTGAATTAGTGCTTCAAATTCGTTAAGAAGCTAACAAATTCTCCTATATAAATAAAGGGAAATATCTGTAACAAAGGCTATGAATGAAAATCTGGTCTTCCTCCTCTCTACTTTTTCTGTCGACTTTCTATTCTTCTTCTCTCTTTCTTGTTCAATATATTGTTCACGGTTCATTCTACCATTGAATCCTTAGAGAGGTATTGAGTAGTCAGCTATCACCATAACACCACGCATCAATATGAGAGATTTAACATCTAATATATGAACTCTTAGTATTAAGAAAGATTGATGTGTGAATTATGTTGAAGAGATAACATAAAACGTGTCATATAAAAGAAAGACTAAGGTGTGAATTATGTCAAAATATACTAGAATCGCTTTAATTTGATGTTACTTAGTACAACTAGAAATATTCATAGCAAAGTTAAATTTATTTATTTATTTATTTATTTCAATTCAAGGGAGATTTTTATAACAAAATAATGTACATAGCGAGTATTGATTTCTCCAGGGGTGGCGCCACTGCTTGTTGAGTGGCGTCACTTGACACCACTAAATTTTTTTCCAACCAAAAATTGCATGAATGTGTATATGATATATGTTAATATTTGACACCACTAAAATAAAAAAATGAACCCATAAATTATTATTTTTGAACAAATAAAAAGGGTGGTTTGTTGACTTCTTTGCATAACAAGAAAGAGGAGAAAAAAGATATAGAAAGAGTAAAAGTGAAAAGGCCAATCTTTTTCAAATGCACGAAACAAACAACGGATTCTTTTCTGATTGAGAAAAAGAAAAATAGTGTATTTTTTTTGTTTAACTGTTAGAAGATGTTTGGCTTTATTTATTTGGTACTTATAAGCATTCAAACAGTAAAAAGTATGTGTTTGGATGCTTTTTATTTTTTAAGTACCTAAAATAAACAAAGCCAAACAACCTCTTAGTCAAATTAGTATTTGGTTGTGCCAATTGCAAACTACAAGTGTTGAAAGAGCTTTTTCAATATCAATATTGCAAAAAATTAGTTGATAAATCAAATAGGGGATAAGTTTATGAATGATTTATTTCAACAAATGCATTTGGTCTTGTTGAAAATAAAGCAATTATATAACATTCTCAAAATATGAGACCTTTTAAAGACAACTGTAATATATATATATTCCTAAAAAGAGTTTAATTTTTTTATATATATGAATTATTTATATATTGACCCCCTTGAAAGAATTTTTTGGCTCTGTCCCTACTTTTTATATAGAAGACAAGTAACACATTATTAGATCACAAGGCTAGTCATGATTAAATTTATTTTTTGTCAATTTTAATTATCTAATAGTACTAAACTAATGTTGTTAGTCTAGCTACAAACAAATTGCAATTTGTAATCAAATATTTATCGATCAACAAATGATAAATATTAGGTTCTTGCTAAAAGATTCTTCAATTATGCATACTTAATGGTCATTAATCAAGCTAGCTTCTGAAGGAACAGAAACAAGTGGAGTAAAGCAGCAGAGCATCTAAAGAGTAATAGGTGGCCAACATGTGCCTTAAATTACTCCAACAAATAACTGAAGTTGTTAATACTTGATTTTATTAACTTTGTTGCATTACCTAGCATCAAGTTTTTATTTTTTTTTAACACTTTGAAACCTACTCCACATTATTGATTATGATGAGTTGTCAAATTTGATGCATTTGTACTTATCTAAAACTAGTCTTTATTCTTGTTTAATTATAAGTTGACTCACAAGACTAATTAACGAACGTTGTCTTCTTTTGATTTATTGCAAATATTGTAATATATGTTAATGTATTATTCCACAAATATTCTATATTATACAAAAGATGCCAGCTGGGAAACTAGATTTATTATGAAAAATAGCTCATGCTAATTTTTTTAAAAATTAATTTTAAAACCAAAGACTGTACAATTAACAATGAATAAGGAAAGTTCACACAGAAAGAGAAATGAAGAGAAGTTGTATAATTTTGTCCTGGATAGAAATAGATAGCAATGTACTTCCCCACAAGCAGACTTTAACTAGAAGGAACCTTCGTTTTTCGCGCATATAGAGCACTATAAAAAAAGTTTTTGATAACTTAACTACAAGATAAGAACTAATTGTCCATCCATTGAGTGTTTAAAATATTTCCCATTTAGATATCAATTTCTTTCAATATTCGTCATACAAACAAAAGTGTCGTTCTGAGAAGGATCAAATTCAAATATATTTTTAAGAGCATTCGCATCTCAAAATATTTTATTATGAGAACTCGACCTTAATTAAAAACAAATATTATACAAATTTAACAATTTCCTAAATGAAAATTCCTAATCAGATTCTCAAGTTAGAGGTCATTATTATTAGCAGTCGTCTAACTGAAAAGTTAAAGCAATTCAACTATACTTTTACACTTACATCTCGATCAGTAGCCCAGATGTTGCTTTCAAAGTTCCCAATAATGATTCAATGATTCCAACAAACCTACGTGACAAAAGCATTCAGCAGCTGCACACTCACCATACACTTATTTATTTGCTTTGCCTTCTCTATGTAATTACAAATGCACCACGCGAAGCCAATTTCTCACACCATGGCCAAAACAGTACTCAAAGTATTCTCTGTGGTCACATTGATCCTAAACTCAGGCCTTGTCTTGGCTGATCAAGTGCTAAATGCTTCTCCATTGCCACCCTATGTTTGTGCCTACCCATGTCTTCCTCCACCCATTGCAACAACTCCAAATTGTCCTCCGCCGCCACCCGCTCCGCCAGCTCGGGCGCTTCCTCCACCGCCACCTTCCGGGTCCGTTTACTACCCTCCGCCGAGCAAGTACTACTATCCACCACCTGCCGGAGGATACTTCCCATTCTACTCCCCACCAGATTATGTAAACTATATTGCTCCTCCTCCACCTGACCCTGTGTTACCTTATTTCCCATTTTACTACAAGCATCCACCTCCACCACCAGACACTCCACATGATGGTTTTAATTCACCGGATATTTCTTCGGGATTTGATCTTAAGCCATCATTTCTATACATGGCATGCACAATTTTACTCCTAATTTTTTCTTCTTTGCTACAATAACCCAGAAAAGGTTATAGTGTGCGTTTATGTTATATTCGTTATATGCTTATTTAAAATCTTAAATTTGAAAAGTATATAAAATTATTATATTATATGCTTTTCAGATTTAAAATTTTAGATGGACATATAACAAGTACAGTATTAGTATTGTTATGTCCTTGATTTGATGAGCTCATGGAGATTATGGATCAAGTGGGGGAAGTTGTTCAGGACCATATCGTGGTATGGTGTGGACTAGTCGTTGAGCACGTAAAATCATTGATTTCTTGTATCCTTTTAGTGTATCAATGTCTAAGAATCATTGTTAGAAAGTTTCATCATAGTGGCTGATCAGGTTGTTAAAGTTCAGTGCTTTTCCTTTCTTTTCTTATCTATTGCTAACATTAACGGCCACTCATATCACACTGATGTCTTATAACTCTGCTTACTTTTAGTGTGTTTGGAATGTTCTTATTTTAAGATGCTTATCCTATTGAAATTTAGTGATATCTTATAAGATTTAAAATATTTTATTATATGTATTATATATTTTATAGTTGTAAAAAATAAGATAAGATGGATTGCTTATTTCTTATAAGATAAAAAGTATAGTTTTGGTTTAAATTTTCAAAGGATGCATAATAAGATTTCTTAAATCTTATAAGATATACCCTTATTTCAATAGGATAAGTATCTTAAAATAAGACTGTAACAAACAGAGTATTTGTCTTTCCGGCTTTGGAACTTTTAGTTCCACTGTATTTCACTTTTATTTAGATAAATCATCACAGCATTAAACATTTAGTGGCACGTATAAATATCTAAAATGTCAATCTCACATAAACATAGAATTTTAAATTCGGGCTTATTCAGTCGGAACTCACCTAATGTTTTGTAATTTTTGGTATGTATGAGTTGGGAATTTTTTTATCAGAAGAGGGAAATAAAAAGATAATTCTCAAAATTTGAGTAAAATGGCAAGCCTGAATATCAATTGCCTTCCCATATATACAAAGGAACTTTTAATTCATCATTCAACTTTTGACAGCTGCCACTCCTTTTGGTGGTCCGAAATAATCCAAATTTGGCCAAAAGTAAAAATGATTTGTACCAACGAATAATTGAAGTTAATTGCTTCAATATAAATTCATCTTAATTATTTGTCTTGAGGTTTAAGTTTTGTTAATATCCTGCAATCAATTATACAGTCCTTGCAGGTCCTACAAGTATACTTATAGTAAGCAAAATGGATGTAATTTTTCTTTTATCATGTTGATAATGTATAGAGTTTCACATCATGTGCATTCGTCTATATTATCTACATGTAAGATATACTTAAAATTCATCTTTCGTCTTTTCTATGTCATGTACGTGACTATATACGCTTGTAATATAAAAATATAGATTCTCTCGAACACTTTCATAGTATCAAAGAAGAACTACATGCATCATTTTTTGTTCTCGTTTACGCTTCCGCAGCCGCTTCTACATTTACTTTCCAATACTTTGCTCCAAAAGAAAAAAGAAAAGGAAAAACAAAATTAGACCAAAAAAGAACAAAGAACAAAGGTTTGAAATAATTGCGCTAACTAGATTAACAAGGAGGCCTCAAACACGGCCCTGGTCCAAAAGAGGAATTAAATATGGTTTTGATGCGAATTACAATCTAAGGGCTCGTTTGAATTGACTTTTTTTAAAAGTATTTTTTGACAGTTTTTTAAAAATAGCTTTTTTTTATAAGCTGAAAATTTTGGCTTCTAAAAAAAGCTATATTTAAGTTTTTTTTTAGAGTTTCAGCTTTTTTAGAAACCAAATTAAATAGTTATTGTAAATTTATTGTAACTTTTTCAAGGAAAAAAAAAAAGAGTTTTTCTTAAGGAAAAAAAATCCAATCCAAACCGGCCTAAAGCGAGTGTTGCGTGGACCTAAAGCAATTCTGTAACGACTGTGAGTTTGCATAATGGCAATTAGCAACAATATGGAAAAACATGCAGATCATGGACCTTGATTGATGGTCTCTTTAGCTTATGCTTCTTTGGGCAGGGCCTAAGATACGTATATTGAGGGAGACCCGACTTGCCAAACAAAAACAAGTCCGTTTATGGAAGCTTTCACTAATTTCGGCAACTCTTATTACCATATAGAAAGTGAAATTAATTCTTCTTTTTCCCTTTTTTTTTGGGGTTAAAAGTGAATTTAATGCAAACTAGCAAAACGATTGGCAAAGTTCAAAACTTTTGTATATAACAATCTGAATGCTGTCCTCTTTTATTTATTTGTATTCGTGTTTAGATGATGAGGTTGGACATATTCAAAATTTTAAATTTTATCCCTTTATTTTAAAACTTAAATATTCAAATTATTTTTTACTTATTTAGTTATAATATAATTTTAAAATAAAGGACAAGAATTTAAAAAATTAAATTTATGCTGATTCATTAATTAACTCACCTCAGCTAACAAAAAGGAAACAATAAATTAAAATGGAGAAGCATATATTACCTTTCCAAACATGTATTGAGAAAAAGCATATATTACCTTTCCAAATATGTATAGAAAGAAGCATATATTACCTTTCAAAACATGTATAAGATCCTAGGGTTAAAGCTAAAACCCCTATATTGCAAGATTTGCTAACCCTCTTCTTCTCTTTTCTCCTGTTTTTCACTAATCAATATTGCATAAAACCATGGCTACCCATCATACTTCTCTAGCCTGCATTATGCTTTCTATTGTGTTGTTGCTGGGAAGTACGGAACCTTCATATTCATGTTGCACTGGTAACAATCCACCACCACCACCACCACCACCACCACTTGCTGATGACTCATCAAATTGCCCAACACCACCCCCGCCACCGCCACCACCACCTCCTACTCCTCTTCCTCCTTCACTACCTCTACTACCTCCACCACCTGCTCCGTTGGGTTGTGCACCGCCACCACCGGCTGCACTGCCGGATGCCACGCCACCTTTACCACCACCACCACCACCACCAGCAGCGTTATCGGATTGTCCGCCAGCACAACCAGTTCTCTTCCGACCACCAACTCCTCCAGCCATGTCCTCATATCCACCTTCGGGTAGTCTTTCTCCTCCTGCATGCAATTTATGTGCGTCAAGCAATCCTCCACCGGAGCAGATACATGGCCGCTCGAAGCCTCCCCCTCCGAACACTATTTCGCCGTACTATCCTTGGTACTACACGCATTCATCATCGACAAGACTCACTCATGGAGTTGTCTCATGTGTTTCAAGCTTGGCCGTCTTACTCATCTTATTCTTGGTCGTCTTGTTTTAGTGGGACCATTTTATATTCGTATTATGACGATACGGCCTATTCATACATACTCATGCAATCATTATTCAGTCCATTATAATTCTTTAGGATAAGGTGTTCTTTGTTGAGTTAGCTTTTGGTTGCTTTTCTTTTTCTTTCTCTCTTTCTTTTTCTTTTCTCCTTTGTTGCAACCCTTGATAGAAGCCTATTTAGTGAATTAATATTTTGAGGAGTTATCTTATTTTTGATTTGTGATTTATTTTTTGACTTAATAATGGTGCGATTTGTTCTAAAGAAAAAATAATAGTACAAAATAAAGTCCAGGCATTGGTGACATGAGTCTTATGTAGTTGTGAAATTTATTATGCAAATCGGAATCAACAAGTCCAATCCAATTAATCAATAACAGCATGGGTGGACCACTATTTCATGAGTGGAAAAAGCGCATCCGATGGTTGGAATATATTGAAAATATTAGGTACAAGTGCATCAATAATATCAGAATCGATAGTGCTGAGTAGTGAGAGTAGGAGAAACATACCAATAATTGAGTGTAGAAATTAGTGACGTTCATGTAATAGCCTTAATAAAAAAAAATTAAAATTTGAATAGTTTTTTTTTTTTAACGTGTTTTCATATACTAGAATTTATCATTCAAGTAGATGAAACTATTGTCAAAATTTCAGCCATGTTCGTCAGTAACACAAATTGCAATCTCAATGCATCTCTTTACGAAAATTTTGGCCCAGCCAAAATTCTCTCTCTATATATAAATTTGTTTATGGAAGCTTTCCCTAATCTCTGTGCAACTCCTATTACCATAAGAGAATTTAATAATGTCTTTTCCGTGGTTAAAAGTGAATTTTAATTCAAACTAGCAAGAGATATGGCAAAGTAAAAACCTTTATATATTTACATTGTCTGAATGCCATCTCTTATTTATTCCCTTTGCATTTAGATGAGGTTGGACACATTCAAACTTTTAAATTTAATTATTTTTAGTTAGTTATATTAACATAATTTTGAAATAAAGGATAAGATTTAAAAATTTAAATCTCTGATTCATTAATTTACCTCGTCTAACAAAAGGAAAGCTAATAAAACCTATATATTGCAAGATTTGCTAACCCTCCTGCACGTTTTTTCTCCTCTTTTCTCCCATTTTTCACTATCAATGCATAGAACCATGGCTAGTCGTTATACGTCTCTAGTCTACATTACGCTTTCTAATTTGTTGTTGCTGGGAAGGATGGAACTTTCATACTCATGTTGCACTAATAACAACCCACCACCACCACCACCACCACCACTAGCCGATGACGCATCAATCTGCCCACCACCTCCTACTGCTCCGCCTCCTTCACCACCACCTCCTACCAATCCTCCGCCTCCTTCACCACCACCTCCTACTCCTTTGCCTCCACCACCGCCACCGCCTTCTCCGTCGGATAGCACACCACCTTTACCAGTACCACTAGCACCGCCACCGCCTGCGTTATCAGATTGTCCGCCACCGCCAGCACTACCAGTCTTTCCATCACCACCACCTCCAGCTAGTAGTATTTCTCCTCCTGCATGCAATTTATGTGCGTCAAATAATCCCCCGCCGGACCGGAGAGATGGCCGTGAAAAGCCTCCCCCGCCAAACCCTATCGTGCCGCCGTACTATCCTTGGTACTACATGTATCCTCCTCCTACTTCATCATCGACAAGACTCACTCATGGATCACTTCTCTCATGTGTTTCAAGCTTGGCCGTCTTATTACTGACTTATTCTTAGTCGTCTTGTTTTAGTGCCAGAGGTAAATATATAATATATACATACAGATATATATATATATATATATGTCTATATATATATGTATATGTATATATATATGTATATATATATATTTATTTATTTATTTATTGTGACGACAGCCTATTCATGCAATCGTTAATTAGTCCATTTTATTGTTTAGGATAAGGTGTTTTCCATTTAGATATCTTTTTGATTGTTTTTGTTTTTGTTTTGCCCTTTTTCCCATTTGTTGCAATATTTTGGTCTTGGTATGTTAGTAGATGCAACTTTGTGAGCTACAAAGTTAAGGGAATAAAAAGAGGTAATATGTTTTCAATTTTAATCTAAACTTTTTCATTTATGCTGTTATAAATATATATAGTTTGCATTGATTTATTCTACCCCTTTAGAAGTACTCTATTTGGTGAATTAATATTTTGAGAAGTTATGTTACTCTTGATTTGTGGTGTGGTTTTGCTGACTTTAACAATGGTACGATTAATTTGTTCATAAAGCAAAGTTCATCATGTATTGGTGAGTCTCACGTTTATGTAAAATTTATTATGCAAATCGAATATTAACATGTCGAATCCCAACACGTGGAAGAATGTTGGGCAACTATTTCATGAGTAAGTGTTTTTAATGGTTCAAATATATCAAAAATATTAGAATCAGAATAGTTAGTGCGTGATGACGGGTCAGGGTGGAGAAACTCACAAATTGATCGCAGAAGTTAAAGGGCGTTCATGTAACAGCATTAACAAAAAAAATAACTTTAAAATTTGAATAGTTATTATCATTTTAAACATTTCCATATATTACATAGTTATCATTTTAAACATTTCCATATACTACAATATATCATTCAAATCACATAAAACTATTATCAAATCTAAGCTCCTCGTTGGTGACTATTGCAAAAATTTTTTCTAGAGAAAAAGAAAACTATAAAAGAGTTTAAGAGTGGTTCACATGCATAATTTGTCCACTTTCCAGATTCATTCTAATCTAAGCTACAAATCTTGAACAAATTTGCAATAAAATTTTAGGTATGCACCTCCGATTATAATTCGAATTTGGACAAAAGCTTGGAGAATATATACATCATAATAGAGAAACAATTTGAGTACAAACTTCATTTATATAACATTTTCGGGAAAAAAAGAAAAGAAAAGAGACGTGGATTCATTAATTTTTGGTATTTGAACTAGTAAGCACACAAATATATTATAATTTAATAATCTTTTACAATTATACTATTTGCAAGTTAAAAGTTCTTTATTAACTGCTATTGGGCCTGAAAATTTTCATCGTGCATAGTGTCCTTCTGGCGTCGAGTGTTTGAACCACGATGGCTGATAGTATCACAGGAGTAGACCCATACTGAAACAAGTAAATATATGATGTTAAAAGTCTTTGTGATACGTGAAAGTATTTTGATACTTGTAATATTAAAAAGTTTTAAAAAATTCTTTATATATATAGATATACATATATATTTTCCTAATTAAAGGGTACATACAGCCTTTCAGTTTTGTTGATTCAAAATTGATGGTATTAATTTATGTGGTAAATAAGTTAAGCACAAGTAAAAAAATTTTATAATAATGTCGAGATATCTCCCATGATATGTGAAATAAGAAACATAGGCAAATGGGAAAAAAAATTCAAAGATTTTTTTTTTTTTTGGTGACATGGAAAATATCACATAATTCCATTATATATGCGTGTGAGGGTAAATTTGTAAATTCGCCATGAACATCACGTAAAAAGAAAGTACAGATGGGGGTGTTTTGATTCAGTGGCGTGTGTTGGCGAGAGAATACGTCCTGGAGAGGGTTGAGACGGCGCGACTCTCATGCCCGTTTTCTCCCCATTCCCTATCATCATCTTCTTCTTCTTGAATTATTCTGCAAGTATTCATTTAAAAATAGCTTCATAAATTCATTTTCATTATTCCAGGATTATTTTATTAACACTAAACTCAATTGTCCATTTCTGTTGTAAATTTGAACTAGGGTTTTAGACATTTTTGCAGCTATCATCATCATCATCGCCATCACACACTGGTCGTGTTCGATTATATATTTATTGGGTTAAACAGAGAGGAAGAAAGCACGACAGTGATGGGTTCGAGCGGGGATCCGAACCAGGACGGGTCGGACGAGCAGCAGCGCCGGTCGGAGATATACACCTACGAGGCGCCGTGGCACATTTACGCCATGAATTGGAGCGTGCGGAAGGACAAGAAGTACCGGCTCGCCATCGCCAGCCTCGTGGAGCAGTACCCTAACCGGGTCGAGATTGTCCAGCTCGACGACTCCAATGGAGAGATTCGCTCCGACCCGAATCTGTCATTTGAGCATCCCTACCCGCCCACAAAAGTCATTTTCATACCCGATAAGGAGTGCCAGAAGCCCGACCTTCTCGCGACCTCCAGCGACTACCTCCGCGTTTGGCGCATTGACGACAGCAATAACAACCGCGTGGAGCTCAAGAGTTTGCTCAACAATAACCGGAACAGTGAGTTTTCGGGTCCCCTCACCTCCTTTGACTGGAATGAGGCCGAGCCGAAGCGCATTGGGACGTCTAGCATTGACACTACCTGCACCATATGGGACATTGAGCGCGAGACTGTTGATACCCAGCTCATTGCTCATGACAAGGAGGTGTATGATATCGCTTGGGGCGGTGTCGGTGTTTTCGCCTCTGTCTCTGCTGATGGGTCTGTAAGGGTCTTTGATCTGCGCGATAAAGAACACTCAACTATCATTTATGAGAGCTCCGAGCCTGACACCCCACTCGTCCGCCTTGGCTGGAACAAGCAGGACCCGAGGTTCATGGCCACAATCATCATGGACAGCGCCAAGGTTGTTGTCCTCGACATTCGCTTCCCCACGGTCCCTGTTGTTGAACTACAGAGACATCAGGCCAGCGTTAACGCCATTGCTTGGGCCCCTCACAGCTCCTGCCACATCTGCACTGCCGGAGACGACTCCCAGGCCCTTATCTGGGATCTGTCCTCCATGGGCCAACCCATCGAAGGTGGATTGGATCCCATTCTGGCTTACACTGCCGGTGCTGAGATTGAGCAGCTGCAGTGGTCCTCATCCCAGCCTGATTGGGTTGCCATCGCCTTCGCTAACAAGCTTCAAATCCTGAGGGTATGAATATGCGTGTTCCCATTCTCTCTAAATAACTCTAGCCCCTGCAAGTAGACTGATGATAGTGCAGCAGTGTAGCTGAAGCGGAGGATCTGAAGGTCACTAATATATCCCCTTTTAGAAGTATATTACAGAGTAGTTTAGTCATCTTGCTTTTAGTTAAGTTGGACCGCAATGCTAGCTATTTGTTGCTTGTTCTTTCTCCTTTCTAGATCAAGTCGTATATCGTGAATATTCTGCACTTTTGCCTGCCAAATTGTTCTGATATTTCCTGTATTGGAAGATAGCAATTGTTGCAGGTATTCTCTAGGTATGTGCTGGACTTCTTAATGGTTACAAATACTCCAAAAACTAATCCTCTTTGGTGTTGGTTGGCATGTGGTTGTGCTTGTGCTTGTCAGCCAGGGAAATCATGCAATTCCTTGAGCTAACATTTGAGTAGATGTTGTAGTATTGTTGAATTGTTCTTGGTGTCGGCTCTATAATAAGCTGGGAAACTCACATTATCTCTTATGCTTAACATATTGATTTGCATTAGTATTGTTGTATTGTGGACTTGGGCCTATTTGGATTGATTTTTTTTCAGGAAAAAGCACTTTTTTTCAGGAAAAAGTTGCATTAAATTTGCAATAACTATTTGATTTGGCTTCCAAAAAAGTTAAAACTCTGAAAAAAAGCTCAAATACAGCTTTTTTTAGAAGCCAAGATTTTCAATTTCTTAAAAAAAAGCTATTTTTCAAAAGTTGTTAAAAAAAGCGCTTTTAAAAAAAGCCAATCCAAACGAGCCCTTACTATTCAATCTTATGCAGAAACTACGGTTTAAATACATGGTCTTGTTTTCGTGTTAGGACGTGTGTCTTTCCTTTGTAGTTCCAACTGAAGTACCTTGAATCATGTTTATTGAAAGCCTCCATTTTCTCTGTGAATTTTCACAATCATGGTCCTCCTCTTAAACCCATTTCCTATTTCCTGCATTGGATGTGATTTTTACACCATATTTCAGATATGTAGATTAGTTTCTGTATTTGAGAACAACTGTAAAGACTATCCCTCAACCCATGCAAAACTTAAACTTTATTTGCACACTGTATGTGGCTAAAGCTACAGTAAGGGGCACCAATTGTAAGAAATGCCCTTAATTTCCATAAATAAGGATGTATAAAAGCATCTGAGTGGACTACCAAAGAAAAAAGGAGAATCTCCTTGAAATAAAGGCATAAAAGAAAGAGAAATGGATAAAAAAGGCTAAAGTAACAATTAGAATTAACCCTCAGGTTCATATGATTGTCGAGTGCAAATTTTTTGTTGTATTGAATGTCGTTCAACTTTATCCATTGCAGATATTAGCTGTAACTGACGGAACAGGTTTAGGTGTGGCTCTTCAGTCTTCATAGTAATAGAGATTCTAATAGTTGTGCAAATGCGTAGGGGATGCTTTGACTGCATCAATAGTGAAAAAATGCAAAGTGAATGTGTAATGTTCCATTATCTAACAGATATTTTGTTATATGCATTTGTCCTGATGTTTGTTCTGTTTGGCCTACTTTGATCTGTGAGGCACTGCTAAATACATTCTTGGAAACTGAGTGAAGCATTTTGGACGAGCCTACCAACATCCTTGGCCTTTCGATACCTTAAGATCTTGTTACAACCTCCATGCCATTGCTAGCAGCACTTTTGACTGTGGCAGCTGCAGTGCCACATGTTTCTGAGCATATTGTTTGGTATTTTGCTTGTCAAGATATTTGACACTTCATTGTTCCTCCTTTACTTACCTATAAAATGATTCTGTTTCACATTTCTGCTTGTTTCCTCGCTCTTTTTCATGATTGTCTCAGTCATGACTTGATGTGAGTGTACTAGTACATGATTATGATGGATCAACAATTTATCTGTATGATAGTTGTGGTGTTCAATGCAATTTTACTTTACCGGTACCATGTTCATTGGAGCACTTGTTTATTCGGTTTCATGGGGCCCTGGCAAACCGGTTCTCTGTTTAAAGTCTGCTGTTCATCATTCTTACCTCTTTGTTTCAGGTCAACATGTTAGTTATTCTGAATGTAGTATTAGCGGCATAGTTAACATTCAAATGCTGTTTATAAAATTGATAGTGTTATTCCATTCTAGATGCATTGACAATCGTTTGGAATAGGTTGCAATTCGGTGCTCTCTGAAATATGTCCTTGTTCTTCGAAAAATTGATCTTGGCTCTGCAGCTTGATCGACTGGATTCACAAAAATGCAGAAGCATACCAGTTGGCCAATAGTCAAATCTATGTATTGTTGATTCGATAAGAATTAGTACCAAATCTAATATGATTGGGAAATACTTTATCTCAAAAAAAAAAAATCCCTGTTGTTGCCCTCAAAGGTCTATTGTGGAATAGTTGGTCACCCTCTTTGCTTGCAACTAATGTGACTTACAAAACGAAAAGAGGAATGGGACAGAGAAAAGAATGAGTCCAATGCTTACAAGTTACAACAGCTTTATACATGAATGCTTTACATTGTGGAAACTACAAAGGAATAATAATAATAATAATGAATATATGAAAGGGATGAAAGCAGGCAAAATGTGTATCTTGCGACAATAATATTGCAGAATAGCAACATAGCACACATTTTCCCAACTCTGAGAACTTCTGACGGGAAAATGCCTTGCACTTCCCTAGCATTACTCAACGCTTTGCGCAAGAATTGAACTAGTTGCCAGCATCGCTTCACTGTCTTCATCCGCTGAAATCTTGCTCCAACCTGGGCCTTTACGGGAGAACAATTTAGCTCGATCAACGCCGTTTCCTCTAAACCCGGTCATTTTAGACGAGACCATAGGCATTGCAAGAACTGAAGATGCATGAATCGAGTGTTCTCCTAAGCCCAATGACATAGAACAAGCAGCCTGCAGATAACCGAGTTTTATATGGTTTAGATTCCGGATATTCCACTTGAAGAAAAGAATATCTGTCAGCAAAAGAACCTTTGCTTTGGCTATCAGATCAGCGGTCTTCATGGACATTACTCGTTTGAGTGATCGGAGATCTTTAATTTGTGAATCTTCAGATGGCATAACGAACCTGTAAATATATATAGTCAAATAACAAAGGTCAAACGTAAACAAGCACGTCAAAACATCCTACAGAAAGTGCAGCATTCTTTTATCTCCAATTGAAATACACAAAAGAAAAGCAACAGGACTAGAAGGAACTATGAAAAGGAGGCCTAAATTGATGATTCTCTATTACTATTTTATTGATAGAGTACGATATATGGTAAAGGAATCTTCCAGTTGCAATTCAAATACCTGTCTACATCATCTGTAAGATCCGTGGTTGCTGAATATACAGAATTATCCCTGACTTCAGCTCCTGAAACATTCTGAGTCAGTTCATTTGTTTGTCCTATGCAGTCATTGCAGGAAATATCTTTTGCAACTGATAATGTACCTTTTGATTCATCAGGCGCCAGCAAAGAAATACCTACAAATACAGAGACCATCCCAAGTACAAACATTGTGGTTCGTAAAGCATCAAATACCTGCTTAGATGACAATAATGCGAAGTAAGGGTAGGCACTATCAGCAGGCTTTAATAGAGTTATACTCCTCAAGTTGTTAAGTAGAGTTGTGACAGCTATGAATCAAATGATTACAGCTTTTGTTTCTATTCTCTTTTCAGTTTTACAGAATAAGGGCTTACTACTACTAGATAGTAGGGGGAATCAATTAGAATATTGACCGACACTTTCTCAACAACAGCATTCAAAACTCAGTTTATTTCATAAACACCTGAGTATTCAAGAAGAAAGAGAGCACACTGACACTATAAAGATGGAATGTTTTTGTAACTCAATAAATTAAGACTCATCCCGAGCATAAACTTAAAGAAGTGTATGCAGCAACTTAAAAACATAAAACCAATATCTCGCTGCTCATCAACCCAAATTCCTCTGATATACCTTTTTCAGTACCAAATAATGGATTCTAGATTCTAGTGATTTTAGAACTATAAAATCAAAATCAACTGTTCATAGAACTTCTATCATTTCTACTCAACTACATAGGCAGCAGAAGTTCAAAAGACTAAAAATCTGGCCTTCAAAATAAAATATACAAAAAAAAAATGATCTTTGATAAAAGTTCTCTTACCTAATTGTCAACCAATTACTGCTATTTATTGACATTACCAATAAAATTCCGCACATCAATCATGTAAGGCTTACTTGCTGCATGTGAAGCCCAAAAGTAGACCCTTTACAAGAACAATTATATGAAGCCTACTACCAGATCACGCCCATGATAAATCTTGATATGAAGCTTAGGGGTTTCAGTCTCACTCTAGATCATAAATGAACTACACAGTACTAAATCTTCTAAATGCTAATAAAACCAAGCAAGAATAAATTCAGAATTAAGCAATTTTGAAGAACTTAAACAACAGCTGACTTTGCACACCAAATACTATATGAGTGCGAGAACAAACCTGATATTCCTGGAAATATACAAATCCTGTACAAATAGAGAAAAAAGTCCAAGCAATCTGGAACATGGGGACAATGAGTATTGCATCAAACAATGATAATCCTTCATTCAACCTTGCCATCTGCAATTCCAATAAAATTAAATAGTTTACATTTCATGAAAAATCCACGGCAGAAAGACAGTAAAATCTCTCTGTCAAATTATAGGTGTGAACCAAGTAGTATTACCCAAAACCCAGCCGTGCTAAGAAACAACAAAAGCATCGAATACGTAAACCAGCTGTGCAAATGATAACCACTACCCATGGACAATCTTAGCATATTAGAGCTGCAAAATGAACAATATAGAAAAATAAAACCACTAAATAGTCATTATTCTACAACAAAAATAACTTAAAATTTACAGAAGTACTTACAGAGATTTTGCAAACAACACTGAACATGACCCCACAGCACCTGAGACAATTGCATAGGAGAAAGGAAGCAACATTTGCCAGTAGGGCTTGAGGTCATTCCCACGTAGAGAGTATAGTAGTTCCCCTCTCCTGAAATTCATATTTGATTGCAACAACGAATAAGTAAGCAGATTGGCTCTCCATACAAGGACTAAAAAGCACGAGGCACATAAGTCAACTGTCTGTACTTAGAGCCACAGAGATACACAATTCTGTTCTATTGTTAAATATCTTACCTGTATACTGAGTGATGAACGGCAACAACTAAGACCAAAATCAGACAGTACAGTAGAAATGTTATGTTGCTGTACTTCTCGGCCAATTGCTCCGGTGTATAAACTGTAAAGAAATAAGAGACAAGAAACAAACTTGTCATTGGCCAATGAATAAGAAACTTTTTAATTAGACAGTACACCTATAAAATATATGCCACTGAAGAAGAAAGATCATTCACAAAATTTTGGTGACCTATGCCAGCAAATTTAACAACTTAATAGCAATTATTAGTCAGTAATTTACCAGGTGATTGGTGGTTGCCGAAAGCAACAAGAAAGATGTTTCCAATGACAATAAATGCTGTCGCACCCATTACCCTGTGAAAGAAACAGTACTTAATAACTCACAACTCATAAACTTTGTATAACAGGAGGACCACCTCCCACAGTTACAAGTAAAAAGTGGAAAAATGAAACACATATGATCATGAATCCATTCTGGCATACTTGACAGTAACAGTTTTGTTCAACACGAAGTATGCGAAAGCAATGTTCGAGACGAACTGAATTGATCCCAAAGCAGCAAGAAGAGACTGCCAAAAGGAAGTAAAATTACTAATGAGAAGTCAATTCAACAGAAAGCAGAGGATGCATTAACCATTATATATACCCTGAATCAAATGTGTACAAAAGCCAACCAATATTACATACTGACCTGAGCAGCATAGCCAAAAGAAATGAAATTAAGACAATTTCCAAAAGCAAAAAAAAGAATACCTGCATGTCAAGAATCAAGCTCAATGTAGAACCAAATGCAGTTTAAAACTTCTACAAGCCCCCAACAACAACCACCCCACCCCCCCAACACAAAACAACAAACAAAACCAAAAGACTTAAGAAAAAAAAAAATTGAAGAAGAAGAAGAAGGAAAGAGAAAGAGAGAGAGAGAGATGAGAGTGTGCAAGCCACAAAGACAGAAGCATACCAATTCTCCATGTCTGGAAATATATTATAGGCTTTGTTACACCCTTTCCATTTGTCCCATCGTTGCCTAATATAGTGTCTCTTTCCCTCTGCATAAAAATTATATACTCAAAATTGCAGGGGGCAACAATCAAGAATCAGTAAAAAGAGCTCACAAATCCAGAATATAAGACAGGCTAGAAAATGATAAGAGTTTCTGTGAGCGTGTGTGCGCGTGTGTGAAAACTGTTGAATGCAAAGTGAAATGTTTTATGACCTAATAAGTTCCTTGGATGCCTCTGTGCCAGGTGTGCATATGACTATCTTCATGCAGACAAATTATGTGGGTATTGACTATTAATGAGCTCTCTAATTTCTCGAAGCCAATTTCTGGCTCTACATTTGACCCTCTATACTCCTCTGTTACATTTCCATATTATATTCAAAATCACCCTACTCCCCAAAGAAAAAGAAGAGGACAGTGCTCTGTGATCATTGCTCCTCAAGTCCACAAAGCCTATTGACTGCATCATCTCTCACTTTCTCTATAATGTCAATAGATGCCTCACTATGCAATCAGGAAACTTTAAAATGTCTATCTCAAAGAAGATAACCTTGTCCCTTTCTTCCAATCCTGTGATCCTTCTCTTAGACACCATGAAGTAGATGTTACAAGGAGCATAGTACTGTCCTTCAGATACAAGGATTCCCCATCCTGAATCCATCTTATTCTTTTGAAAAGCAATAATGCATCACAAAAAGATTTCTTGGTGAAACTACATCACGCAGACTAGGATGACACATCATCTTCGCTCCCAGACAGGGGACAAAGAGCACACCATCACTAGGAGGAGGTAAATGGAAGAAAGGTGCTCAAGAAAGTGAAATTTACTTGTTGGCTCTGCAAACAAAATATGCCTTTGGGCGACTGAGAAGGGGAAAAGAAAGATGAGCAAAATAAGGAAAATAAGAAGCAATGAGAAGTTTCCTTGTCGCCAGTAACCCCTCCCTGCACAACTCTCTTTCAATTTGAACTGACCAACTTAGCTATTGTATATGCAACCATTTCATTTTTCATTTTCAATATCTTCTTTCTTCCTTTCCCTTTGCACTTTAGGATTTCAAGTTATAGTATTTATTCAGTGCAGCTACTCCGACCAATGTCAATAATATGTCATCTGAGAGATAGCTTAAATGACTGGTTCCTCAAAGCCCTTGCACATATCTGTTATATCTACATCCATCTTTCAGGTTTATCTTAGTAGGATGAACTACTTCTTGTTTGGTTTCAAGCATGTCTTTCTATATTCAACTAACAAAAAAGATAATGATAGGCTACATTTACGTAGTTGGTTATGCCAATAGGACAGCAACACTTTCAATTGTACAACGAGCAGAAATGTTGAAAAGAAAAGACAAAGAGTAGAAGTACCTCATCATGACCCAACTTCAGAAGGTTGGTTCCAAAGTTGATCGCAATACTGCCACAAAGATTGATGATAGCTCCAATAACCCACTCCCCCATAGATATAAATGATTGTTCAATTGTCAAATTGTTTCGGAAAATGCTGAAACAGTAGTCACGAAGTCAACAAGTCTTGCAGAGAAACAATCGAGATAAGCAAGTGGTCGAGACACAAGCTCTCTGGCATCCATCACCAATATTGACGAGGCCACTTCAAAAATATCAGTTGCACCCGTTAATGAAGGCACACACCCTATAACTTATAAACTTGATGGAAAAACGAAGAAACGGAGGTGTAGTGAGTTGTAAAGTGCTAGTGCTGCATTTTCATTCGTGAAACAATAATTAGAGTTCAAAAGAAGTAGAAGCTGACATGCTTCAAACTAGCAACACCGATAACCAAATCGGGTTCGCAAAAATCGATCTTGAGGTGACTTTCCATCCTATTACTAGGGAACTTATAATACTTTTCTTGATTTAATGTCATGAACACTAAGAAAAAAACAAAAATATTATATTAATCATCTCAATTAAACTGCAAAACAAACAAGAAGAAGAAGCACCTTACAGGGGAAGGGGGGAAAAAAAAAAAAAGAAAAGAGGTTTAAAAAAGTTAAACATGTATCATTACATAATCTTGATCAAGACCCAGATGTTCATCATTATTAAAAATTAAAGTAATCCATGGTTAATTATAGCTCCACACCTCCACCACAAGTTCAATGAAAAATCAAATCAAATCGGAATCTTACCTAAAAGGGCAAAAGAATTACCATGAGAGCCAGCCCCAGAAGTGAAAGAAATGTCAACAATGTTTCCCTTCGATCAAAGCGATATCGAAGCTAAAGAAAAAGAAGCTACCTCTTCTTTATAGATCTCACAATAATAATTATGAAATTATTATTATTGTTATTTATCTTTTTGAACAATGCTGTAAAAAAGACGCGTAGTGAAGAAGAAAAGGATACAAATTTGGCAACTATACAAGAACGAGAAAGAAAAGTACGAATGAAGACGTGCCCGCTGAGTTTTTATTTTTCTTTTCTTTTTTTCTTCTTCTTTTCTTTTCTTTTTTTTTTTCCCGGTTTTAGGGTTGGTCAAAATAATCGCTTGTCTTTGCTTTCCTCTTTCTTTCCCTTGTTATTGTCGAGCAGAATCCAATTTTCCTTTTCTTTTTTCCCTTTTTTAAACCCTGCGTCTATGGGATTGAACTATTCCGATCTCACACTTAGAGAATTAGACTCAAAGTAATAATTATTTGAGATATTTCTTAATCTCGAATTTTTATTTTTATTTTGTTGTTTATTTCTATGGGAAAAAAAAAAAAAAAAAGATCCACTGTGGATTTGCTTTGGGGTTGGGTCAAATTACCGGAAGAAAAGTGACAGTTGATCATCCACGTCCACATGGGAGCCTCTAGTTTCTTACGCCTCCTTTTCTATTAATATACCCAGCTCAACTGTCGGTAGGAGGCTATGAATTTTCTTTTTCTTTTCTTTTTTACTTTTTTCTAGCAGGAGATTTCTTTTTTCTTTTTCTTTTTGAGTGTCAATATATAATTTCTCTCTCACAGTCAGCTCAAACAAATTGTTATATATTTTGAGCCTGTTTGAATTGGCTCTTTTTTTGGGAAAAAAATATTTTTTTTCCTGAAAAAGTTATATTAAATTTACAATAATTATTTGATTTGATTTTTAAAAAAATTAAAATTTAAAAAAAAAATTCAATTACAAGTTTTTTTAGAAGCCAAAATTTTTAGCTTCTAAAAAAAACTATTTTTCAAAAGTTGTTAAAAAAATACTCTTGAAAAAAGTCAATTCTAACGGGTCCTTTAGCAAAGCAAGTGAATCTATAATGAGTCTAGCATTGCATTGCTCAATATTAGATGAAAATGTACTATTTTCAATAATTTCCACATTAAATTTATCATTTTCAATTAGAGATTGTATTATGATTAATATGAAAATGATTAAAAATGATAAATTTTCATTGCGAAATGTCGTTTAATTAATCTTTGACGAGTATAATATTACACCCAGTAAAAAATTGTATTAGATAATGATTATTGGTCTATTTTCGTTTAATTTTATTAGTCTGTATCTTACATTTGTGTTTTGGGATACTTAAAATAACAACATAAAAATTATCTTATTTATTTATTTTTGTGGCCATAATGTAGTAGAATTTATCTGTTTTCTTAGAGATCCTTGAATAACAAAGTTTTGCAATCTGTTTTATTTGTTTTAATGATTTTAATGTAATCATTTTGTATTTGAAACTGCAGGGTAAGCTTTTTATGTTCTTGTCCTTTTTCGGCAAACATAAATTGTTCATTTCATCTTAAAACAATAATTTTCTCAATATATAAAACTTGTAGTACGAATTGTTTACATTTATTTAATGAGGACAATATTAAATTGCTTAAAATTGTAGATAAAACAAAACACCCTATGCCTAACTTCCTTCCTTGTTCTTGAATTTGTCAAGTTCTTCAAGGATTCTAACGAGGGACTTCTCAGTCGTCGCATCAAATTCCACCGACCAAGCTAAAGGCCTGCATTTCAGACGTAAGATGGAATAAAGAATATCAACATAAGTATTCATATATAAATGGTCAGAATTTTATTCGTATTAATACGAAAGAATTGTTAATATGAAAGGGCCATGATGTTCATAAAATACCTTCAATAACAATTGATTTCGATGCCTTATATACATAAATAAAATATTTAGAATATGAAACTCTACGTTATATTTTGGGAAAACCAACTTGTAGAAACTCTAAATTTGTTAAAAGATTGGCCGAATAAATTTGCTTGCACAAATCCACCACAAATATTAGATGTGAGTCTTTGCTGGGTAAAATAACGACATTTTCACTTATAACTGATTAGTTTCCTTTTTATCAGTAGTATATGAGCGAATTATATTAAGAACTTGTCTAGATTGATTTTTTTATAAAAAATATATACATATTTTTAATAAAAGTATATCTTTTTGTAATAAGAATTTTGTTTTATTTTAAAAATTGCAATCCGAAAACCTTTTTAAAAAGTCGAATTTGTTTAAAAGAAATTCAAAAATTATAAAAAAAATGCTTGAATAAAAAAGCCAATCCAAAGCCTTAATTACGTTGAGAGAGAGAAAGAGAAACCAAAAAAGAGAAAAAGAGAAAACAATTGTCTGCCTAATGTAAGAATGGTATCAGTGAAAATAATCTCTTCCTTTCACCAAACAAAAGAAAGAAAGAAGATAATCTCTTCCCCCCCTCTGCGTTGAAATTTTGAAAAAAAAAAAGAAGCTTTTTCTTGGGTCGAGAGAAAAAAAAAAAAGCATTTCGCTGGAGACATATTAGCAGATAATGAACAAGGAAGGTGGAGATTCGCCGCCGGAGGAGGAGGAGATGCTGCCCCCGTTGTTGGACGAAGATGGTTTCCCTGTTTCCGACATGGAGAATCCCTCTTCCTCCTCAATAGATAACGATGATGATGGTGACAACAAGAGAAGAAAAAATGATGCAAAGAATAACAAGTTGATGAATGCTTGCAATAATGGTATCAGAGAAGAAGGAGAAGAAGATGATGACAGTTTTGCTTCGGATTTTTATCGCAGCGGAACAGATTGGTCATGCTTGTTGATACCGGAAACGCAGAATTCGTATCCCAGAAAGAGGACGAAACTCACCCAGACCAACCTTTTCCAGTTATGGCGTCTCGTTTCCCCCATTTCCAACCCCACCCAATCTAATGTTGATGACGACGACGATGAGGGTAAGAAGAAGAAGAAGAAAAGTACGGGGAGAGCAGCCCTTCTTCCTTCCAATCAGAATCAGAGGCGTCCCCTTGTTTGCCCTTTCTATAAGAAGATCCCTGGTTTGTCCTTCTCTTCTCCATTTTCTTTTACTGTTTTGCTTTTTCTTTCTGAATTCTGATAGAATGACTACCTCATTTAAAAAGAGGTAATTTAAACCTGTGGAGTGGATTTTGGTGTATTTATTTATTGCGTTAATATGCCCCTTGTGTGCCGACAAGGTTTGTTTTTTTTGAGCTTGCATGTGGACAATATTAATATATTAAATGTGCACAAGGTTTGTTTTTTGAGCCTGCTCGTGAACAGTATTAATGTTTTGAATGGGTGACGGTGAGTTTCGATTTTAGGTCCTGATGCTATGTTAGAGTTATTAGCTCGTCTAAAAGCTTAAACTTGTAGAGAGAATATTGGTGTATTTATTTATTGTGTTAATGCTCTCCACACAGCTAAGCTAAGCTGAATGTGCTTGAATTTACAGCCTTTTTTGGGGAGGTTTAAAAATGCATTATCTAATACCAATATCACTAAGAATACCTTTGAGACGTATCTATTTCCAGTTATATTTTGATGCATTTTCCCTTGATCAGATACAAAGCTTTTTACTTACTTTTAGGTAATCTATTGACATTCTTGAGATACACATTAACCGTACAGGAACACCCTTTACTGTTGATGCCTTTCGTTATGGTCAAGTTGAAGGTTGCTCTGCATACTTTCTTAGCCACTTCCATGCTGATCACTATGGCGGCTTGAACAAAGGGTGGTCTCATGGCCCTATTTATTGCACCACTCTCACTGCTCGCCTCGTTAAGATGTGTCTCTATGTCAATCCTTTGTAAGCATATCTTTTCCCTTCTCCATCAGTTATCATCTGTGCTTCTTTGGTCTCCTGAGGTTTTCGTTTTTCCCCTTCTCGAGGGAATTCAAGCATGAATTCATGCTGATCACTGCTCAGGTTTGGTTCCAGAATCTTTCTGGTGGTGCAGCTCTATGCTCAGGCCCTCCTTGCTCGATCCTCCTTCCTGATTATTTTCGCTAGTTTATACTGGTATTTAGTTTAGTTTTCTCCTCGCAGATATCTTCGTCCATTAGAATTTGGCAGAGAATACACTATAGAAGGAATTAAAGTGACAATGCTTGAGGCTAATCATTGCCCAGGGGCTGCGTTAATCCACTTCCGTCTTCCAAGTGGGCTGTGTTATTTGCACACTGGGGACTTCAGGGCCTCTAAATTGATGCAAACTTATCCCACCCTATTACACCACCGAGTTCGTGTGCTTTACCTTGATACTACATACTGCAACCCCAAGTATAGGTATCATCACTCTATCGGATCTTTAAACTTTATCTCGAGCTATTCTTGTTCCGGCATATGTATGTACGTACTGATTGTACTCATTAATTTTTCAAGTGTTCCAGGTTTCCTGCAAAGGAGGAGGTTCTTAATTATATTGTAAGAGTTACTAAAAACCATTTGAAGAATCATCCAAAGACTCTAGTCATTGTTGGGGCATACAGCATTGGCAAAGAATGTGTCTACCTTGAGATTTCCAAGGCATTAGGGGTATACTGGCTACTGAAAATTCTTTTATGGTTTCTCTGTGTGATATTGATGGAATTTAGTATTATTGTAATAGACGAGTGTGGTAAAATCGCAGTTGCCATGGCAAGCTAACTTCCTTTTGTTTACTTAGGGTATCCCAAGATGTTAACTTGGCTTCTTGCTCAAACATAAGCTTTCAAAACTATGAAAGTTTTTCTTCTATTTTTAGCCTTTAGCTCTTCAAATTTGATTTAGGATATTTGAAGGCCATTGATTAGTAGGAAATATTGAATTACATCTTTTGTGCATGGGTTATGAAATTGTACTTTGTCACTCCTGTGAGTCTTTACACATTTTGGAAGCTAATGCACTGATTGGCGTTACTTCTAATTCTGAGTAGGTCAAAATATATGCAAATGCTTCGAGGAGGCGGATCTTGCAATCTTATGGTTGGCCAGAGATTTCTGATAATCTATGCACAAATGTTAGAGATACGCCACTCCATGTCTTGACTATATCATCACTTAGATTCGAGGTTTGCGTTGGATTTTGTCTCTTCCTTTTTCTTATTTTATCTAATTGCGGCAATCATTATTCTACACCATTTGTTTCTTAAAGATCCTGGAGAAATATTTGCTTTCACATAGGAGCCAGTATGCTAGTGTCTTGGCATTCCGACCAACAGGTGAGACTTTGATGCTAATGCAAGGCAGTTGACTATTAATTTAAGAAACTTCCACTAAGTTTTAGAATAATTCCTTTTCCAGGTTGGACCTTCTCAGAAACTACTGGCAGAAACCTGGATTTAATTAGACCGAGAATCAAAGGCAGTGTCACTATTTATGGTAAGCTTTTTCTTAAGTTAGCTTGTGATGATTACTTCATAAATATGAATATGTAATTGTGCTAGGCTTTATTTGATGGTCTAAATGAAAAATTGTGCAGGAGTTCCTTATAGTGAGCATTCCAGCTTTACAGAACTACAGGAATTTGTTGAGGTCTGACTTTGAATTTGTATGCTTTTATCTTTTCCTCTTTATTTGACCTTCTCTCTATTATCTTTTTTCGAACTTAGTCATACACTCTACCCCTTGTTCAGTTTTTCCTTTTATTGTTTCCAGTTTCTAAGGCCTGACAAGATAATTCCTACTGTGAATGTTGGAAATGCTGTCAATCGAGATAAGATGCAGTCCTATTTCCGGCAGTGGCTGAAAGCCTGATAGCTATGTGAAATCCTTAATTCAACCATTTGTTTATCGGGCCAGTAGCTGTGTGATCTGTTGAATGTGTTTGAGAAACTATCTAGGCCAGCTTACTAGATTTATCAGCAAAATCTTTCATGAGGCCAATTGGGTTGCTGCAAATAATGGCTGGATGTCTAATTGTCCAGGCGCGGCAAACGATAGTATCTTACCGCTGGCTTGTGCCGATCAGCGGGTTTTGGCCTCCGGCTCCCGAGTAATCGGCTGTGAATGTCTTGAGAAAATAAAATTGAGCTGTGGTTAAGAGGCCTCTTTCGCCAGCAAATCCTTCTCTTGCTTTGCTTTAAAGGAGACAGTTTCAATCCGTTTACATGCTATTGCTGGAGCGTCTGAGCCCTTTATTTTGTGATTCAAGAGGCGTAACCAAAAATAAACAGTGGATTCGAGTGGGCACTTGTGAAGTTCAGATTTTAGATGTCGTTGAAATACGATAGCAAATCTTTGACATTTAAACTATACCAAGGAGACAGAAACTTTTCTAGCCATAGGTTCAATTATAGACTTCATAGTAACCAGAAGCAGCAAAGTTTTCATTGCTTTATCAATTCTTTATTTTGGTTCTATGTAAAATTCGCTGTATTCTTTTCTCATGGACAAAACAATGATCAATTTACTCTATTCAAAGATCATGGAAGCTTGTCATCATTCCTAATAGGTAGAATTATTTTCATTCCTAATAAGTAGAATTATTGTATCTGGGTCATTGTGCTTGTGATGTTGCTAAAAGACATATTGATAATCTAGCTTTTGCAGCAGAGACCTGATTAATTTGTCGTGTTTGTAGCATACGAGGTGATTCTGTATAAACGATGCCATGTTACATTATGTGGTGCTCATGAATGTTTGTTCATGCGTTCCTTTTACCAAAACCAGTCCCCAAATGTTGTGTTAGTGTTTGAGGTCTTGCAAGTGGGATCCGATTTTTCGCCATCAGGCAATGGGACCAGAAGCCATAACTCGCTTACATACAAGGGACAAGAGATTCTTCTTTCATTAGCAACCCCAATACCCTATAATTAACTATCGACAAAGTGTCATTTCTCTTTATCTAAAACTTTAAACTTATAAAGCCATATTATTTGGAACTTAAACCATTCTACCCAAAAACACAATTATCATGTTAACTCTTACATCCTTGAGTTCACTTGTATATATTGACCAATTCACTTGTATATATATATATAAATATCAACCAATCTTTCCCCCACGCCCCCAACACATTACCTCTTCTCATGCTCTACCGGGTCTGCTTCTTCATTTACTATCAAAATCTTAGGGTGCGTTTGGTTTTCCTATTTTCTGTTTTCATTTTCATAGAAAATAAAAATTAGAATAGAAAATTCATTTGGTTAAACATTTTTGTTTTTACTTTTAGAAAATAGAAAACAATTTTCTAAGAAAATAAAAAACATCAAAAAAGTGTTTTCTCTCGAAACAAGATGACAATTTTGTAAATAACTTTAAATGATTTAGAAAATAAGGTGGCAGTTTTATAAATAATTCTAAAAATTTTAAAAGTAAGGTGACAATTTTGTAAATAATTCTAAAAGATTTGAAAATAAGGTGACAATTTTGTAAATATTTTTAAAAAATTTAGAAAATAAGGTGACAACTTTGCAAATATATCCAAAAAATTTAGAAAACAAGGTAGCAATTTTATAAATATTTTCAAAAAATTTAGAAAATAAGGTAATAATTTTGTAAATAAACATAAAAAAAACAAAACACCTTTAATAACCAAACAGATTCTCTATATTTTAGAAAACAGAAAATAAAAATTGTTTTTAAAAAATGAAAATAGAAAATGAAAACAGAAAACAAGCAAACCAAACGCCACCTTATATTTCCAGCTTGCAATGCGCAATTTGAAGCCAAAAACTATCACTCAATATTGTCACCTAGCAGACAATAACTATAGCAAGAGATGGGTGATTGGTTCAATCACCTTTACAAACAGAAACGTGAAGATTTTCTGAAAGCTCCTGCTGTTGGTGAGTGGTAGAATCGCAAAGCTGCAAGAATCCATAGCTGTCAGTAGACGTATCATGCGAATAAGAAGATAACGCGAAATGAAGAAAAAGCTAGACAATCAGAAGATAAAAGCTGGTAAATTTGAAGAATGCCCTGGTTGTAAAGCTTAAATTACGTCAGTCTTACTCTCCCTTGGTATACACAAATGTGTTCATGTTCATAGAAACTACAAGAAATAAACTAGAAAGATTGAAAAAGAAAAAGAAAAAAGAAAAAGTCCACCAAAAAATTCCAGCATTCTACCATAGCTAGGCACGGCAATTCACTATAAAGATGAGAAACTGATAATACTAGCCGGCTCTGCTTGATCAGGCCTGAGTGCCGATAATAGCCTTCATTTGGATGTGATTGGAGTCATGGCCGGCGGTGGGTAATGCCTCGTAGGAACCCAATCTCCTGCTGATGCCGGCGTTGAAGGTGGCGGTGGAGGTAGTCTTGGGTACAATGGCAGAGGTGAAGAGGACAATGAGCAAGACGAAGAGCACATGGATCACGAATACCAGGTCCAGGATGGCAACGGCCCTCAGCTTGGCATCCTCCACGTCGCACTTGGTGGACCCCTCAACTCCGCTGACCACGTCTAGAAGCTTGTGGCAGCCCTCCGGGATGAAGGCCTCCACGTAAAGCGAAAGGCCCGTCTGGAGAACCCACAGTCCCTGCAGGCAAAGCGATGCCCCAAGGCCTACGTCCGCCACGAACAGCCTCGGGTGGCACGCGAGCACCAGGCAGAGCACGGAGGAGAGACCCGAGATGCCGGCCGAGACGGAGTCGCACTTGGCTTGGAGATCGGATGTCTGGACGGAGGCGGCGGTGGAGGAGACGGAGTATTGGAGGAAGAAGAGAGCGGAGGCAATGGCGAAGAAGAGATCGGAGGGGAGGAGGGGGAGAAGGGAGGTGGATTCGGAGAGGAGGAGGGCGAGGGAGAGTAGGAGGAAGCAGAAGAGGACGGCGGCGGATTGAAGGGAGGTGAAGCGGTGGACGGCGGAGCGGCCCTTGAGGAGAGGGTCGGCTTCGGTGGAGACGATGATTTGGTGGACGACGGCGACGAGGAGGAAGAGGATTAGGAGGTAGAGCTGGATATGCTTAAGCCGGCCACCGGCGGAAGTGAGGGGATGGTATGGCCTCGCCGAGTAATCGGAGCGCGGCCAATTTACGTAATTCCTGCTGGTGCAAATCAGATGATATAATCCCAAAGAAACCTGCGCCGTCGATGACATTATGTGGTAGATTAGGGCTGCCATTGATGAATGATTTTATCGATCCTTTGCTTTGCTTTCACAGATGAAGATTAAGAAGAAGAGAAAGACCACTGCTACCAATAACAAAATGACATTTTCCTCCCCCAGCCCATCATGTATTGGTAGAATTAGTTGACAACAGTTTCTACTCCACATCTGCCCTTTCTCACCCAACTTTGACTTTCCTACAGCCTAGGTGGATGTTTTGGCAAAGGAACCCCAACAAAAAAAGGCTCAGATGATAACAGCTTTGACGCCATAAAATCAAAATTATTCATTTTCACCCCATGGAACCACACCTAATGGCTTCTTCTTTTTTTCTTTTTTTTTTTTTTTTCCTTTTAAATGTTTACCGAATAAGCAAATAGGTCGGAATATATCTTGGAGAATGCGAAACTATTGATTTTAATACGATTTCGGTATTTCACTGACTAATGAAAGAAGTTCCATGATTAATGTTGCATCTCAAAACTGAGGAATGCTAAATAAAACACTACAATACCTCTACAGCAATCAATACAAGGCACACATACGCGGGAGTAAATCAATCAATCAAATGGAAATTGAGGAATAATTGAGACAAAAAAGAAAGAAGGAAAAAAAAAAAAGAAAAAGAAAAGCAGTCTCTGGAAAACCGAAGTTTATCAAACTTCCAACAACAGCACACGATATCCATCCATTCTGTTGCAGCTGCAGATCTATTTGCACTCTAATGAATGAGAACGACAAGTAGTATGACCAGCACGACGATGATAACTACCAGCACCCACCAACACTGTCAAGTACGAAAAAGAAACAGCGTCAAGAAGAATCAAATATTTTAGTAGAAAAGTCAAACGCACCATAAATCCGAATTGAAAGCACAAACAAGCAATGGAGTAAGTCAAAAGCCAACATGTGATGTTGGCCAAGCTATGATTCAACTGGTTCTCTACTTACCCATGAGGATTTGGCTTTCAAACTTTTGGATGTCTTATAAAGTTGCTTCTTGGATTGAATTGTTGCCGAAGCAGAAGCCTCAACGTTTGATTGTATGTCATCTGTGTCAAACAAAGGAGAACCAGAAGGTTACAATAAAGCAACAAACATACAATTGGAAACAACAAGCAGGCTGTGCCAAGGGCCAAAGTGACACTGATAGTTTACCAATGACTATGCCTTGGTCGTGAACTAACACAGCTAGGTCTTTGAAGATTTCACTTGCTTCTCCAATTTGATCCTGTATCTCTTTAATCCCTTGTTCCCTTTCCTCAATTATGGCCTCATTAAATGCAATTTCATTACCCATTAGTAGGACTTCTTGCCTGCAATATTTTCAATTTATGGATATAAACTCTTCAGAATGTTTTGTTCACTTATCTATAAAGCCAGATGGGCATGCAGCCTGGACATCTGTTTATTTCAGCAGGTATCCAAGAAAATGAAAGTACTCTCAAGCTTTGCGGTCCTACATCATCGCTAAAATAAATTGATGTGGCTGAAGTGTAATAACCAAAAAGAAAAAGAGCAAAGAAGGTTCAACACTTAAAGGAAGTGGAGAATCCGTTGCTTAAGAATTCTAGGGGAAGAACTTCTACAAAATCCATACATATTTAGAAATAACTTTCCTTAGATATAAACAAACAAAACGATTTATTCTTCATTCCAATACGAAGAGGCAGCAAATTCATCAACTACGAAATCCAATTGTAACAATTTAAAGGAGAAATTACTATTTCACTGTGCATGTTACCTTTTCTGCTCCACTAGAAATGGCTGCTTCTCCTGTTCCACGTTTGCTGCTAAATACTCACCAGAGCTAGAGCTGCTTGAGAAAACAAGAGATGTTTAACATGCAACTTTACATGATAACATCAACAAGTTAATAAAAACTCTTAAGGTTGAAGAAATAAGAAAAGCACTGACGTTGTTGCTGTGGCAGAGGGAGGAGCAGAAGGTGAGTATGTAGACTCACGATCAGATGCAAGTTGTTGCACTTTCTGAAATTCTTGCAAGATAGTCTGAAAATCCCTAGCAAGCTTGGCATCTTCCAATCTCTTGCTTGGCTGAAAAGAAGCATCCAATTAACTTTTAGAAGCAGAAGAATTGGCAGAATACAGAGGTTTAGAACTCTTGTATAACAGTTATTCCATTCATGTACTTCATACAGGTGTTGGAACACGCCAAAAGAGTCTCGCCCAAAGTGTTCTTCTCTATCCAAATACAAACACATAACCTTCATTACTTAGCTATATATTGAAATTAAGCTTGTTTTGGTGACTCCTTCCTTTAGCAAAACAAATAAGACATGAAGCAGAGTCATTACTGGAAAATTGTCAAAGCTATTGAACAATTAATGTTTTGCTTGTATTAACCTTTGTCTTTCAATTTGCAGCCAAAATAGGCCATCAAATTCAGCACGTAAGGAGCGAATCAACAATAAGTATTCATTTTACGAAAGCCACAAGAAGCTGAGAGAGTAGTATCTATAGAAAGTACATGAAACTATGCTAAGAAACTGGCTCGCGAGATGCTGCGAGAGGTGAACACTTAGAAGGCTAAGAATTAAAGAAACCGGAGCAACATAAATGGCAAATGCACAACGAAATCAGCAGCTTAGCTCAAACAAGAAACAAGCAAAAAGACTTGTGCCAAATTGACATGATTTAAACTCGGTAATAATTAAGAACTACAACTATGAATAATCTGCACAAGGATGAAATAATTATAAAAACGCTAAAAAAAAAAAAAAAGGAGTAGATTTTATCTTTACATCGATATTGATACCGCGATCGGTGTCGCTGAGGGATTTGAGTTTAGCAGAGGTTTCCTTCACCAACTCTAATATCCGCCGCCTTGTATTGTGACTGTAATCAACAACACGAAATCAACTCATATAAAATGGAAATTCAAAATTAAATTGAAGTGCGTGTTCTGTGTGGTGTGTGGATGTTTGTAAGTGGACACTGACAGCTTCTGACGGTGATCGGGAGTGTCCTTGGAGGTGCCGATGGCATCGACCAGCCGACGGAAGCCGGCAACGGCGGTGTTGATCTGGAATATGCCGGCGGCCACCGCCTGCGACGGACTCTGCGTGGAAGACGACGACTTTCCGCCATTCCGGAGGTCTTGGAAGCTCATGGTTAGTTCTAGTTTAGAAGAGAACGTGTAGAAGAGTAATTGTTGTGAGTTACCTGGGGAGAATAATCACTTATTATTATTGTTTTACTCCTTCCCAAAGAATATCTGCTTCGAGAACCACCACTTTGTTTACACCTATTCAGGGTGCATGTAATGCGATGATCATCTCCTACCCTCGCACTTGGTCATTGGTCAATACTAGTACAAATAATTCTGCACTTTTTATCTCTTTTTTACCTATCAAGTCATGTAATTGTTTTGTGAATTTGTTTTTCACGAAATTACAAATTCTGTCCTTGGCCTAAAATTTGAGAATAATTAGAATAAATTTAACATTTACAAATCTTAAAATTCTAAATAAATTATATATTTTTAATAAAGTGTTACCAAATATAAAAAATTAGATTTACAAATGAATTTCACAAAATTTTGTAGAATTCATTTGTTCCAAATAGTCTGTTAGATGGGAAATTTTTCTAAGGGATAAGAATCGTTGAACATTGTTGCTTCAAAACTTTTGATTGTATTAAGAGGATCTTTAAGAATGTTGATGGGCTACGTCAATTTAGATAAAAATTCTTCTAAAAAATAAGACCTGTTGAATATCATTTTTTAAAAGCGTTAATTGCATGAGGAGAATCTTCAAGAATGTTGATGCCCAATATAAGGGAGAATCCAAAATTAACAATCAATGTACAAATTTATTAGCTTCACAATAGATATATTTAAGTTTAAAACCCAAGTGACATATCATCTGTCTACATTCCTTAGTATATCTTGAAGCATGTCCCTCATACATTTAATATTAAAGAACTCTTGTCAAATCTCTAAAAATGTGGTCACGTGTTCGTTTCTCCTTTATTGTACAAAATGGAATAATATGAAGTTAAAGTAAATGAAAAATACATTATTCTTTTCATTTAAAGAGAAGTCTGGTAGATTCTAATTCAATCAATAAATTGAAGTGGCCAAACAAGTGAATGAAGATCTTCCAATAAAACTGCAGCACATGTATGCTGTGTGGCCTTTCCAATTGCATAATGAAATTTATCCAATTTGAAATGGACAAAATTATTGGATAAAATTTCAAGTAGCAAACCTCCAAGGTACATCAATTATTGGCAAATAATGAAGATGAACAAATTTTTAGCTGAAAACATATTTATGAGAATTGGAAAAGCATTTACAGAAAAAAGCGCTGTATGACAAGAATAGCTATATCAAAAGTAACGAAGAAAACACAATTTTCTTTCGTTTCTATTTCACCTATTGCTGCTTCTAATATACAAGACAGAACGGCATATTGTAGCCATCTGGTGTATGGAAGGTCTCTCAATAGGAACCTAACCATTGGTTAGTCCTGGCCATTCTTGTATCTCCGCGACCATTCCTGCAGATCAGAGGCCGAAACAAGTACTGGTAGACACGGCGTTAGTTTAGAGACTTATCAACATAACAATAAGGACTGGATGAATGTATCTCGCCTTCTGATCCTCGGAGTTTGCTCAAAGCTTTCTCCTCCTGTCGGACACGACACCAGCGACAATTCAAGTGGTTGCCGTCTGACTTTAAGAGTATCTAATAATATGTCAATCTCAGTTTCCTATGATATGAGCCGAGCAAACAGCTTCAATGGTGTTCTTGCTTTCTTGGGGTAAAGTCAACAAGTTCCAATGCAAGTCCGGAGTCCTTGGTTCGTGATTTACATTTTCGAGGACCCATTCAATGGAAAAATATCATTGATGTACAAGAGACTGCCTCCACAGAATAAGCAGATTCGATGTGGTCATCTTGCAGTGGAAACTAGTATTTTATTAACGCAGGTAGTGCAGCATAGAGTTCTGCTAAGCACTGGAAGATCCAATTGAGCAACTGTTCTCTTGGTAGCTCCAAAAGCAATTCAGCCTGAGAGCAAAGAACAACCAATTTTACGTCTTTTATAGGTCAACAGTCAAGTTGTTCAACCATGAGATCTCACAAAAATAAAATTGATCCCATAGAAATAATCAGCAATGCAAACAAATATATGAGCTAAACCATGTAAACTCACATATTGGTAACAGGATGGACAAGTCAATCATTTCTATTGCAGATCTCCATTGGATTATTTGTTCACTTTTTCCTTAAAATATGAAGGCAAACCATGCAGACTAATCGTGTCACATCCATTCATTATAAACAAATATTAGGAGAGATTTGTATAATGTACCTTGATTTGGCCATCCTCGAAAGCAAGAGAATTTCGATACATGTTAGATGACAATGAGTCTGTCATCAGCCGGAAAACTTTTTTGCTCATGTTTGTTTTCATGCAAACAATCTTTCTCAAAGCATATATTCTGGTGATGCCTAAATCTGCTGCCATTCTTTTCACATAAAGCTTCTTCAACAAAATCTCCATGGAGTAAGGTTCCTTCCCATAATGGCGGCGCAAATTTTCTGTATATAGCATCAAACTCCAGATGTCCTTTTCAGCAGCTATCTCAGCTTCATTTATGATTTCAACAGGATTCTCCAGATAATTTATGTACTCAGACGGGAGATGAGGGTTTATATTCATATCCAACTGATATTGAAGGAAACGTCAAAATTCATATATTGAAAATGCTAATATAATGTGAAAAATCACTTAGATGTGTAAAGCAAGAAACAAACATGAAATTCCATGACATAACTCATTTGTCAATGCAATTCTCTATTGTGAATCATCCATAATATATTTCCAGGTGATGTGACCTTAAAGTAGTTACATAACAATCATTCATTTAATAAAGCAAGGGTGTAATAAACTGTTGCCTAAAAGTTTCCCAAGACTACCAGTGTCAAAACTTGTAGCATATGCTTGGCCTTAATACTGAATTTTGAGGCTCAGAGTATTGCACCCCCTCACAGGAAATGTGTTAATTGAATGTTTGCACCCTCAACGTTTTCAAAATTATATAAACTCCTCTGAGTTCCTACTTATTTTATCCAAAAAAATGTGAAGGGCTATCCTCTCACTCTCGTACTCATTTTGGGATGCGGAGTGGACACAGCTAAATAGTCTTCTGCAAGGTTTATCAACAGTAAGCAAGTACCTGTACTGACTGGTAAGGAACCGATATAACACGATGTTCATCAACCTGGAAATCAAACATTAATCTTAGTTCATTACGTTGAAAACAAAATGTAATTAACCTCTTCACATGTGAAGAATAGTCATTAAACATACAATATGTTCCCTTTCAAACCTATACTCACTTAGATACACATTTAGTACTTCCGTCAAAAGGTGAAGCACAAAAGAATATGGAAAAAGGAAAATTTAACTGCATTTACAAAGAGAGAAAGCCCTAATGAGCAATGCATCTATCAGTTTTGCATATTTATAGGAAAACAAGAGATGGGTCATGATGAAACAAACCTTGGACAGGCTTTCGAATAGCATCTCGAAGAAAAGATCAATGCCCACGTTCCCAACATCACCTGTTTGTTGTTCTCCAAAAATATTACCAAAGCCTCTTATAGCCATGTCTCTTTCTGCAAGTTGAAAACCTTGGCCGAGCTCACAACACTCTTCAAGAGCTGCAAGTCTTTCCTACAATTCCACAGAAATCAATGTCTTTATCGGAGCAAATATGAGCAGACATGAAAATAATTGTATGTTTTCATCTATATGTTGAGTTAAGAACAAAAGAATCATATCTGGCAGAGAATGTGAAAAAAGGGCAACATTTTAAGCGTGGAGAAGTGCAAGCAATTGGGTGCAATTGCCACCTCAGTTCCATATTTCTAGTTCTATGTGCTTTATAATTTCTGGAAGGTCTAATAATCAAATAAGGGGACCGAGAGAGGATTGCACATGAGCCATGGCTTTCTCTAAAATTTGGGGGACTAAACATCAACTACATAAAAGGTGTAATATGCAATTCGGTAAGAATGGTCTGCTTCAAGAACATAGCGCTTATCCTAAGTGTCAAAATCACATTTACACAACTTTGACATAAAAAGCGCAAGTGGGCGAGTGCTTATCAGTATGGCCTTTTATAGTTCAAAAGCTGATGTGGCCTTCAAGTAGGTATAAGCAAATAGTGGGCTTGGATTATTTAGCTTTTCTCATTATACAACAAATAACAGGCAGAGCATAGTTGGTATTCTATTGGGAACACTGAACCAGAAAATGAAAATGACAAAGGAAATAAACAACATACAAGTGCTTGATCAGAAAGCAGCGACTTATCAGGAAAAAATAAGTGAGCATGAGCTTCCTTATCTGCTCGGCCTACCCTTCCTCGCAACTGTAGAATGAAATTAGAGATGTCAGATGGAAGAGGATCAAAAGTTTTTGCGAAAAAAGAAGGTAAATGAATTTAGCATGTATAATGACTGTGAAGTTCTTAAACAAGGGGATATCCCTATATGTTGCTCAAGTGAAGTACATCAGTACCACTTATATGATAAGAATTTGAAGTTTAGCATCAATTGTTTTCACTTGTTTCAGCTGGTAGTACTCAACTATCCCAAACAGGATTGAATGGAGAAAAATTTTGCCTAGTTATCATCAATCACACAATACCATTAAGAAAAATAGGAGAACAGAATATTCATTAATCATAATTGAAACAGTCTAAGTGATTCTGTTGCAATTTCAAAGATGAAAATGAGAAAGTACTGATCAAATAAAATGTTAAAATGATGTGTCTCCATATCTGCATTCCTCGAAGTGAGATTAAGAAAATATCAAAAGAAGAACACCTGATACAGCTGTGCGAGACCAAATTGTTGAACTTCTTGGATTATGATGGTATTGGCATTTTGAATGTCAAGCCCACTTTCCACTATATTTGTGCAGATAAGAATCTTGATTTCTCCCTGTGCAAACCTTTCCATGGTTTCCTCAAGCTGTTTTGAGTATTGCTGCCAACAAGATATGTTGATTTATGAAATTTTCACATTTTATTAGCCAGCATAGACAAAATGGGTCTGTAATCAAAAAGAAAATTGAAGCCCTCGTATTATTTCGTAAAGGAAGTGCATATGTATTTTGCCACATTATGATATGATAAAGGAAAAGATGAAGCAATTTCAATAGAGTTGACACTAGCATGCCATCAAGCTCCAGATGTTACTGGTTCTCATGCATTCTTACTTTACAGGCCCAAAGAGAAGTGACGTCTTTAAGTCAGACAAAGGTACTTCATTCATCACAAGAGAAGCATGAGCTCCAAACATCATGTGAAATGGCCCCATATAGAGGTCAAATAAATGCCACTACGATAATTACTAGATGAAAAAGGTTAACCCCCATGTACAAAGTACAGCTCTAATAAAAATCAATCGTCAATTCTTTGTCATGGAAAGGGTCCATCAGATTTGGAAACGTGGAAAATACGGTTCCAGCTACATGTCATTTGATCATTATGATGACTGATGATTGGAGGTCACTTTAAATAATAGAACACTTCTTCTGATTTTTATTTATTTTCTCAAAATTTTCAAGAATTTCTTAATGATTTTTCCTACAAGGTCCTGGAAAGGCTATAGAATAGAATACAAGAAACAGACCAAACAACTCTTTCACTTTCTATCCCTTGCTCATTTCTCTATCAGAAGTCGATACCCCATCCATTTTAACCTTTTGCTCATTTCTCTTTCAAAATCGAAAGGATTGTATAGTTATATCTAATGTGATACAAATTTAACATTCATTCCATGAACAGACACTCTCCAATCTCATACACAGTGGTGCTTTCACATGATCATCACTTACAATATCTTATTTAGATATATAGATGTCTACATATTTTGTGTTTTTGACAGATTTTCAACGGATTGATGGAAAGAAACAATCTCAATCAATTTTAGCAAATGTGACCAAATCATAATGATTCATGATTCAGAAAAATGATTTTTCGGTTCGCAATTTGACAAGACCTGATTCAGATTACAGAGTCAATTTTTAACCAACAAAAGCTTTTACACAAAATCTATAAATTTGACGTAAAAGCAGAAAGAAAATGATTTCTAAATGAGAGAACTTCTTAATTTTCAATACAATAATGTAACCTCTTTTAGGTTCTGAATGAATTGAAGGATTCAAAGTAACCGCAAAAACTATCTCATATTGATAGGATCACCTTTCCATGAGCAATAGCTATATCAATGTCTGGAAATGTTTCTTCAAGAAATTCCCTGACCTCTTCAAGCCCTGCACACGGTGGTATGTCCTATAACACAGATAGATGAAGAGCAGAGGTACAAACTATTTTAATCAAATTACCTTTAATGCGTGGCAAAACATAGAAGACTTGGCCATCACGGTCTAGTTCATATCTGATTGCTGATATTACCTTTTCTTCACTGAAAGCTGAAAGATGGGTTCTTATTGGGACTCTCTCAGGTGGAGGTGTCGAAATTAAACTGCAGGGCCGCAAGACAGAAAACATAACATAGATACTCTCTACAATAAAGGTACCACTATAATGATCTTAACAGCACATATTGAATCATGTTCCCATGGGTAAAGGACAACTTTCAGGTCACAAGGAACTGTAGATTGAACTAAATTTTCATTAATGCATAAAATTTATTTGTAATCGCTAATCACAAGAGGCAGAACCATGAAATGGTAAATCACACAGGAAATGAATTCATCAAGGTACTAAAAGCAGTCGCGCCCTCACAATACGGAGTATTACCTAGCATCTCGAAACCCAGTCAGCGCTAAATAAAGAGTTCTTGGAATAGGCGTTGCCGAAAGAGTAAGTACATCAATCGAAGTTTTGAATGAAGCAATCTTCTCCTTCTGTTTTACGCCAAACCTCTGTTAAAGCAAAAGGATATTTCAAATAGAATTCGCCAAACGCACCAATGGGCTTTTATGTTCAAAGCATATTAGTTAACCTAAAAGAGCAAGGAAATGAAGAATCACAATATATTCTCCTCCATTCAACTCAACCATCTAGTCCAAACTAGCAAAGAGTGCCTTCTCAAGAATAAGAGCAGAAGCATGTGAGTTATCTTGCTGAAATAGACATAAAGCCATGTCATTCTATTCCAATGACTGATGGTAGAAAATCAATTTCTACAAATCACTGAACATTAGCAAATGAAAGACGACACCAGAAAGAAATCTGCCGGCCAAAGAGCATCAGAGAACAATATTAAATCCAAGAAGCTCAACTATCTTTTAGATCTAAAATTTGATTTGTAGAAAAAGTACTTAAAGAGATTCCTATGGGTCTATGCTTATATGAAGAGCATCACTGCCAGATCTTTCATGACAGCTCATGACGTAACTTGGAATATAGTACACAAAATCTAATAACAATAACAAATGGCAAAGTTATATCTAAATGTCTATGCAAAGATTGTAGAAATAATATCACTGAAAAATAAGAAGCTTTAAGAGTTCAAAGAAGTTCTTCCACTTGTGCTGCCAGCTGTAGGCATCTCAGATAATACATACTGACTAGTTTTTCAGACATGAAGGACACGAGAATTAGAGTTATAGACACATAAAAAGCAAGGTTCCATCCCATGATAACATAAGGCTTATGAGGCAAACCTGTTCTTCATCGACCACAAGAAGGCCTAGTTTATTGTACACAACACGATTTCCTAGTAGCGAGTGAGTTCCAACAATAATGTCCAGATGCCCATGCTTGATCATGTGAAGATACTCCTCTTTCTCTGACTTGGTCTTTGTAATGCAACAGAGTCATATTAGCTGATGGCAAAAGATGAAGCCACAATAATTCCCGCAACAATAGGCAGGATTTTGATTATAAACAAGACAAGTGCTCTCCTGATGCAAATAACCTATGCTGGACGTTTCATATATGAATCAGTAGAATGTAATATCAATAGATGCAATTTCCCAATGGGAACTTCTTCAAATTTCAAATTTTAAGACAATGAAAAAGAGAAGGAAATGTTAGGAATAGTAAACTCAAGGGGATGAAGCATGAAACCAGGACATAAGTGTTAGTATGCATGGCTCCAGTCCGCTAACAAATTTTTGGCTCCTATGATCAAAGGGATAACAAGAATAAAATGTGCATGTAGATTAAGATTGGACTGTCACATCATAAAATCCATAACCTCCAAGAATTGTCATGAAATTTTTTGAACACATTCAAATGCAGGAACAGTAACACCGTTCTATAAACTTACCATTGAGGTCTAAGTTTTATGTCAATATATTTTAAACACAGAGAGAATTGTCTAATTAGTGAAACAGAGAAATTAGATCATATACGAGGTCTGACATGGTGAAGCAAAATCCAAAGCAAATAGACGTCAGGTTTCAAAAAGTTGGGCTAAGACCATGGGCTAGGTTTGTTTCTTTTCACATACAGTGTTACATGTGTCTGTATTTGCACGTATACGTGTATGGACCGCTAAAATCCTACTGAAATGAAGCAGCTATCATCAATTACCGGAATTGGTTAAATAATGAGAACATTTCCTACCTGAAACCTACTTAAAAGTCCAACCTTGATATCCGGGTATGCAGAGAATCTATCTGAGATAACATCATAATGTTGTTTGGCTAATACTATGGTGGGCGCCAAAATCATCGCTTGCTTCCCTGCTGAGATGACGCAAAAGATGGCACGCAAAGCAACTTCAGTTTTACCAAAACCAACGTCGCCACAAATTAATCTGTCCATTGGATTATCCCTCTCAGTCAAGTCCCTTTCCACATCCATGAATGCCTGTCATTAAAATCCACAGCTCTAAGGGAAGATAGGAGCAAGCAGTCCAACATTTATTAAGCAAAATAAAATAAAACGATATTTTAAGATACTTCACCAGATACAAATAGTATAATGCATCTTTGAGTAAAAACAGCATAGACATTAAAGAATCTATTCAGAAAACGCAAAACAGAATATTGTAGACCTGTTTCTGATCTGGTGTGGGTCTATAAGGAAATTGAGCTGCAAACTGATCCATGGCCAGAGTTTTCGGGTAGGGAGGCCTTTTCTGTTTGAGCCTGTGCAAATATAACTCCATCAGGTCGACGACCATCTTTTGAACAGCAACCTTTCCCTTGATCCTCCTCTTCTCCCACACACTTGTGTCATTTAATTTGCTCAGACTCCGAGGCCTTTTTGTTTCATTTGGACTATAATACAAAAATTTCATTTGTAATGCCAATTCTATAACAACAAACTAACAAATTACTTCAAATTCGAGCAAAAGTAGAGGTAGAAACGTACAGACTGTAGCGGTAGAGCATACGAGACGCCTGCTTGACAGGCAGCTTAGCCATACCATCAGCATACTCGATGAACACATACTCAATGGGCTGCGATGAATCCTTAGGGACATCAAACTTGATACCAACGAATCTCCCAATGCCGACCTTCTTGTGCACGACGTAATCCCCGGAACAGAGAGTATAAGGATCCACCTTATAGCTAAAAGCAGCAGCATTACCACCATCACCATTGCCCTCTGCTTGTCTTTCGCCACGAAGCTTCTGGAGACCCCTCTGCTGCTGCTCCTTCACCAGCTGGATATACTTATCCGCCTCCTCCGAATCCATGGTGGTCGCCGTCCTCGGAGCGGAGCCATGCTCCAGCCGGATTCTCTCGTGAAGCAGAGAAATGGCGTCGGAGTCCGGGCCCTCAGGCTTATCCCGGGTACGGGTACGGGCCGGCAATTTGGATATGGAAATTCCCCGAGGCGGGCTGAAGAGCGACGAAGACGACGACGCTGCTGCTGCTGCTTCAGCCACTATAGATAATAAAAATGGAGCACAAGGAGAATAGATAATATGATGCTTTCTACTGAAACGAGTTCTTTTGGTGGTCCAAACTAGCCTAGTGCTGCCGATGCAAATACATGAAGAGAAACTAGCACCATTGTTGCACACCATAACCGAAACTGATGCTTTTGCAGCCGCCATTTTTTAATTTGGCGAAGCTTGAAAAAAGGTGATTTCTTTATATTATTAGTGTAATTATATCCATAATTTTTGTATGTGCTTTCACCATGAGATTAATTTTGTGAATTGTTTAGAAAAATGGTGATATTTTTTGAAGATTGGAGCAGTGGAAAGAGGAAGAGAGGGGCTTGCTGGAGGGTTTTAGAGTCAAAATAATAAGAGTTGGTAGAATGTATGAATTGGCACAGAGGAGTGGACCAGAAGTAGAGTTGCTTTTATCATTATCATCATTATCATCATTATATCAAATATTTCTTTGCTCAATGTTTCGTTCAGTTGCGTATCACTTTCATCTTTCAATGCCCTCGTCTCTTCTTCTTCACATATAACCCCGCGTTTTCATTTTGAGGGTCGTGAGATATTGTTACTTTCCAATCATTTAAATAAGTTTTTCATTTCTTGCCTTATTTTTTTCGACGTATTAGTGAAATACATACGCACAAATTGAGAGATAAACAACTCGTCACAATATCTAGTAATAAGAGTTGAAAATAAACACAACTCATGATTCATGTTCGAATTTAATCCTTATTTTGTGTTGAGTATTTTGACTTAACTAGTACATAGTACAAGAGACGTGTTATGCACCCGAATTTTGTCCATTAGTGGTCGGGCTCTGTCAAGTAATCGGATTCTGCTAACCAGATTTTTTTTGTCGTAAAAAATGAATAAATTAACAACAAAAAAAAGGTAACATTATGCGATTACAAATGTTGTGGACTCCGAGGTTAGTGCTTTCGTTTTACTTCTTATGGACTTCGTTTTTATTATGTGATTACAAATGTTCTTCGCTCTTAAACAATTTTAGAGTGGTATATACTCTTATTGAAAATAAATAAATTTGACCGAATTTATTATTTACTATTTATTTAAATGATTTATTTTTACTATTTAAATAAATGAACATATTTAAAACAATAAGATACAAAACACTAAGTTTAAAGTATATAAGTTTGTTGGGAAACTTTTCTATCAATTAAACCTATGTTAGTTTAATTAAAATTTTATAATTTTCAAACAAAAATTCATAAGTCAAGAACAAAAATTTGTACCTATGAATTTTTATAATTTTCGAACAAAAATTCATTGGTAAAAATTTTTGTTCTTAACCTACATATTTTTTGTCTTCAACTATGAATTTTTTTTTTTTACCTATGATATTTTTGTTCAAAAACTATAAATTTTTTTAGCTAAACTGATATCAATTTAACTCATTGTAGAGTTTTGCTTATTTGTTTCCTTCTATCCTTATCAATGAGCTCCTGTAACTTGTAAGAGGATCATGCCATGTCAATATTGCGAATACCAAGAGTCTAAATTCATAGTATGTTATCTAATTACCCTCCAATTGAAAAACTTCCCTCCTCCACCTGGGAAATCTCCGAGAACATCATCGAACTTCTTCATCGTCAGAGTTTGCTTTGTCCAGCCCCAGCCATTGGCTAGCAGTTTGGGCTTTATTCTTTTCGTTTTCTTCTCTTGTCTACCTCTCCCATTTTTCTCTTGTATTTTAAATCTCTTATGTGAAGTCCATTGTATTTTTTGGCTTTGGTTCTACTTGAGATTTTATCACATCTGGAATGAGGACTCTTATTTCCAAAATCTTGGATTTTCCTTTGAGGTATTTTTGTTGCTCTACACTAATTTTTTAGTTTGAGGAATCATGATAATTGTTGCAAACTTGGCCATTCGTCTCTTCTGTTTAGGTTTAAATCATGTTTGGTGGCTTTGTTTGTTGACAAACCTTCCTGTTGTATTTGACAACAGCTTTTGAGGTAACTTTTAACACTTTGACTTGTCAAAATGTTATTTTTTCAAGTTATTATTGTCTGGTAAACTCGTGTTTTAAATAGCTTTTCAAGTAACTTTCAGCGTTTAATTCTCAAAAGCTAAAAATTTTAAACTTTCAAGTAGTTTTTAAAAATTTTTTTTGGGCAATTCTACTTCTTTATTTTTTGGGCAATCTTATTCTTTCTCCAATCGCTCTCTATTTTTTTTACTTTTTCTTTCACAAATATAAATAAAAAGTAATATAAAATTGAATTTCAAATTCTATCTAATCAACATATACTAAAAAGTATAAGTTTTATTAGTACTTTTTTTGACAAAATAAATTTTGAATCTATTATAATTAATTTATAGTATTGATACAAATGTTTTATCAAAAAAATAGTTATATTTTAATATTAAAATATTATTATAAAAAATAAATATCTAACTATAAAATATATTATCTTATTCGTATAATAGTAATAATAATTATAATTATCATAACAACAATAATAATAATAACATGATATCAATGTCTTTTATGTCATTTTATATTCATCATATAATCTAATAGCTAATTTTACCAAACACATTTTGTTCAATCAACTAGCTAAACAGCAATTAGCTATCAGCCATCCTAATAGCTAACTTGCCGAACAGACCATTATTGAACAAGGTATTACTAGTTTGCTAAGGTGCATCTTTGCTTTGCTAATAAAATGTGCTTGAGAAAGGGGAAAAAAAATCCAATTACACTCCCTATTCGCCAAAAGAAAATGAGATGTATACTTTGATACTTGATAGATTATGAGTCCTGCGGTTAATAAGTACATTATCGAACCTGTTGGGGACCGTTTGGTTTTGAAAAATTTTGGTTTCACAGTGAGTTTTGATTTTTCCATTTTCCCTCAAGTAGCGGATTAATACCTAAGCTTTAATACCAGTTTGTTGCGGAAAAACATGCAAACACGAAGAATACGAGAAGAAAACGAACACAGGAGAATTACGTGGTTCGGCATTAAAGCCTACGTCTACAGGCAGCAAAGAATAAATTATTATTGATCTCGAATACTACAAGGCTTACTCTGGTTTCTCTCACCCTGCACCCCCTATGGGGTATGGCTCTAAAGCACCTAATACAATGTCTTAGCCCATATTTATAGTACACAAGTATCCTAATTCATATTCTACAAGGAAAAGGAAACAATATACTACAAGGAAAAAGACACATATTAATTATGTAATACAGGCCATATTCAACAAATCTCCACCTTGGCATGTATTCGCTTCAATCAACACACCATCGTCCCTGCTGCCAACGGCCCCTAAGGGCCCAATGCTCCACACCGCAAATAGCAACCAAGTCCAAACAATGCTTGAACTTGCTGACTGAAACCACCTTGGTCATCATATCTGCTAGATTCTCATGGGTAGATATCTTCTGCACCGATATGATTCCTTGTGATACAACATCTCTGATAAAGTGATATCTGATATCAATGTGTTTAGTCCTCTCATGATACATCTGATTCTTCGTCAGATGGATTGCACTCTAGCTATCACAAAATATTGTACTTGTATCTTGTTGCAGTCCAAGATCACGAACCAGGCCTTGTAACTACATGGCCTCCTTCACAGCTTCTGCAATTGCCATGTACTCTGCCTTAGTAGTTGACAATGCCACAGTAGACTGTAATGTCGCTTTCCAACTGATAGCACATCCAAAAATAGTAAACACATAACCCATCAGAGATCTTCTCTTATCAAGGTCACCCGCAAAGTCTGAATCACAATAACCCACCAACCTCGCGCAATCTCCAGCCATCTTGCTAAATAGCAAACTTACATTCGCAGTGCCACGCAAATATCTCATTATCCATTTCACCGCTTACCAGTGTGCTTTTCCAGGTGATGCCATATACTTGCTCACAACACTAACTGCATGTGAAATGTCAGGACGAGTGCAAACCATAGCATACATCAAGCTACCAATAGCACTCGAGTATGGAACATGAGACATATACTCCACCTCCTTCTTAGTTTTAGGTGACAAATCTACAGATAACTTGAAATGACAGCAAGCGGCACACTCACAGACTTTGCTTTAAGCATCCTGAAACGCTCCAGCACCTTCTCAATATAACTCTGCTGAGACAAGAACAGTTTCCCAGCGTTTCTACCTCTGTGAATCTCCATGCCAAGAATCTTCTTCGCTGCTTCAAGATCCTTCATCTCAAACTCATCACCCAGCTGCTTTTTTAATTCGTCAATGGCAAACATGCTTCGAGCAACAATAAGCATATCATCGACATACAACAACAAATACACAAACGAACCATCTGAAAGCTTCTTGAGATACACACAGCTATCATAGGCACTCCTTGTGTATCCAGTACCTACCATGAATGTGTCAAATCTCTTGTACCATTGTCGAGGTGACTACTTCAACTCATACACGGACTTTTTCAATTTGCAAACATGGTTCTCCTTACTAGGAACTATATACCTCTCCGGTTGACTCATGTAAATTTGTTCTTCAAGATCACCATGCAAAAATGCCGTTTTCACATCTAGCTGCTCAATCTCTAAGTCATGAAGAGCAACCAAGGCAGGTAAAACCCTGATGGAAGTATGCTTCACAATCGGAGAGAACACTTCGTTGAAGTCAACACCCTCTCTTTGTGTATAGCCTTTTGCCACCAACCGTGCCTTGTATCGAGGACCCTTAACCCCTGGAGTACCTTTCTTTTTCTTGTAAACCCATTTGCAACCGACAACTCGCTGTCCCTTAGGCAATTTAACAAGCTCCCATGTTTGATTTTTCTGAAAAGACTCAATCTCCTCACTCATGACACCCACCCACTGAGCAGAATCTTTCCCAGATATGGCCTCTTTGTATGAATTTAGCTCATATCCTTCAATTGTTTCGGCAACAATCAAAGCATAAGCAACAAGATTAGCGTATCCGTACCTTTGAGGCTCTCTAATCTATCTCATTTCTCGCCCAGTGGCAATGTTGTACTTCTGTTGTTCAGGCACATTTTGATCATGTACCTCAGTTGGTTAAGTCAGCTAAATTTGACTACTACTATTGCTATATGGAACATTTGGAATATTAGCAAATACCTCCACCTGCTCTTTGACACCGTGGTCTAAACCAGCTACCGCTTTCTCCTTTTCTTGGTCTAATGAAGCAGACTCATTGAATGTCACATCCCTGCTGATGAGGAAACCTGGAGACTTTGGATCTGTGCACCACAACCTGTAACCTTTCCTTTTGGACGCATAGCCTAAAAATATGCATTTCTTTGCCCTCGGCTCCAACTTGCCATCCTTCACGTGAACTTATGCAGGGCAACCAAACACCCTCAATCGAGAGAAGTCAGCAGGCTTACCAGACCATAACTCAAAAGGAGTTTTCAATTCAATAGCTTTGGATGGAGACCTATTCACTAAGTAGCATGATGTATTAACAGCTTCGACCCAAAAATCTTGACTCAAGCCAGAATGAGAAAGCATACAACGAGCTCTCTCCACCAGAGTTTTATTCATGCACTCTGCAACTCCATTCTGTTGTGGTGTCCCTACACATGTGCGGTGTCTCACAATGCCATGTATCCTGCAGAACTCATCAAACTCTTTATTGCAATATTCTAACCCATTGTCAGTCCTAAGACGCTTGATCTGTTTCCCAGTCTGCTTCTCAATCAACGTCTTCCACTCGACAAATGTTGGAAACGCCTCATCTTTAGTTTTCAAGAAGTATACCCACACTATCCGAGAGAATGCATCAATCATCAATGAAAGTGATGTAATACCTTGCACATTTCTTGGAAGGAACTTTATTAGGACCCCAAAAATCAGAATGAATATAATCAAGTGTACCTTTGGTATTCTCCTGTCTCTTGCTGAACTTTACCCTGGTTTGCTCGCAGAATTCAAGCTTTCCAATTCTTTGTCCACAAGGCAAATCCCTCTTGCTCAGCTCGGTCAGTCCCCTCTCGCTCATATGGCCCAACCTTTTGTGCCATAACTGTGTAGTGTCATTATCACTCTCCTCGGATGTAACAGCTGCAACACCTATAACTGTACTACCTTGAAGGACATATAGGCCGCCAGTCAAGTTCCCTTTCAAGAGCATAGTTGCACCTTTGGTCATCTTTAAGACATCATTCTCACTTCGGAATTTGTATCCATGAGAATCCAAACGCCCAAGAGAAATCAAGTTTTTCTGCAGCTCCGGTACATGCCAACACTCGAGAGATCTTGTAATACCATCAAATGCAATGCCCATTCCATCCACCTTCAACAAAAGATCATTGCCTAGAAAGACTTTCCCTTCTCTTTTGGAATAAAAAGAAAACCAGTCACGCCTAGGACACATATGGAACGTTGCACCAGTATCAAGAATCCATTGATTATGCCACTGTAATGCACTCACAGTCAAAACTTCCCCAGTACTACTCGAGTTCTCCCCATCACTATTAGCACTCTCCACTATATTAGCTGAATTTTCCACCTTTTTCTTTCCCTTTTTCAGTTTTGGACATTCTTTCTTAATGTGACCCTTTTCACCACACTCGAAACAGCATAGCTTCCTTGCTCTTGATTTTGACCTTGACTTGCTTTTCTTTCTACCCGAAGACCCCTTTCTATTCTTCGATCTCCCTCTACTCACTAAACCTTCCCCATGAACTTCTTCTCTATGTCCCGGAATATGTGCTTGAAGATCCTTCGATTTTAATGAAATAATCACATCTTCAAAAGTAATTTTATCCCTCCCGTACAACATAATGTCCACAAAGTTCATATATGAAGAAGGTAAGGAGCATAATACGATCATAGCTTGGTCTTCGTCATCAATTTTAACACCCACATCCTTCAAAGCAATAAAACAAGAGGTAAACTCATTAAGGTGTTGCTTTAGTGACGTACCTTCTTTCATTCTAAGATGATACAATCGCTTCTTCAAGTAGAGGCGATTGGTGAGGGATTTAGATGCATACAATTCCACCAAAGTATTCCAAGTCTCAACTGCTGTCGTCTTCTCAGCAATCTCCAGCAATACTTCATTTGTCACGGACATATGTATTGCACTCAAGCCTTTCGCTTCGAGTTCTTTTCTTGCAGCTGGTTTCGTCTTTTCCGGGATCACTTCTTCAATGACTTGCCAAAGTCCTTGCATTGTCATAAATGCCTTGAATCTGATCCTCCATAGACTAAAACTCATTTTCTCGTCAAACTTCTAAATTTCAAACTTTCTACCTGTGGAAGACATCTTCGTTTGCTCAAAACTCACACTTCGGGATAGAATTTAGCTCAACAGACCACAAAAACTGATTTAGCACGTCGATAAACCTTAGGAACACCCCCGGTCAACTTTGGTCAACACCGGTCAAAGTCAACACTGTCCCTAAGCACGTACTTCGGAGCAAAATTTGGAAAAATAGAGCTCACAAACGGACTCAGCACGTCGAAAAACATGGAGTAAGGCTCTGGTCAAATGCGGTCAACCCTCGATTAATGGTCAACGGTCAAAATCAACCCCAGTCAAACCCCGATCAACTGGTCAACGCGGTCAAACTGGTCAAGCTGGCCCAAAAAAAATTTTTTCTCTGGACTCAACTCCAAGGGCCAAAGGAAATAAATATTTTTTTCTTTGGTCTTAAAATAAAAGCCCAACCCAAAAATAGTTTTCTTTTACCTTTTGATTCAACTAAGCCCAAAAAAAAAAAATTCAAAGCCCCAGACCCAAAAGACCTAACCAAATCTGGACAAGGCCTCTACCCAGGCCTGATCCAAAAAACCTAGACCCAAAGCCCACTAACCCTAAACTTGCTTTACAAACTTGAACCAATTCCCAAAAAAAATACCTGAATACCCAAAACTAACCTCAAGAGCACGCGAACTCTATCTTCTTCGCTTGTTCTTCAAACCCAAACACAAACCACGACCGCCGACGCAAGCTTCCACTCCAGCCACCAATGCTCAACGAAGATAGCACCGGAGCACTCTTCGCCGAGCAAAGACCTTTGTTTGGTTAGGCACCGTTTGGTTTTGAGAAATTTTGGTTTCACAGTAAATTTTGATTTTTCTTTTTTCCCTCAAGTAGCGGATTAATACCTAAGCTCTGATACCAGTTTGTTGGGGAAAAACATGCAAACACGAAGAATACGAAAAGAAAACGGACATAGGAGAATTACGTGGTTCGGCATTAAAGCCTACGTCCACGGACAGCAGAGAATAAATTATTATTGATCTCGAATACTACAAAGCTTACTCTGGTTTCTCTCACCCTACACCCCCTATGGGGTATGGCTCTAAGGCACCTAATACAATGTCCTATCCCCTATTTATAGTACACAAGTATCCTAATCCGTATTCTACAAGGAAAAGGAAACAATATATTACAAAGAAAAAGACACATATTAATTATGTAATACGTGCCACATTCAACAGAACCAAATTAAATGATCTTGTGAGTGATTAACCTGGTGATATATATCGTGAGAATTAAATTCTTTTTGGTATACTATATGGGTTTTTCTTTTTCTTTTCTTTTTTTTTTTTGGGTCAGAGTACCGTATGTGTTATTCAATAAACATATGCAATAGCATCACCTCTATATAATAGTTTCAATTCTTTCCAATAGCTTTATCATCAGGAGTAACTGTGGAATATTCAACATGGTTGAACAATAAAGTCACTAATCTAGTCAAAGAAGTTCCAAAATATGGAAATGCATAAACAAAAGGCTATAGATGTTCCAAAGATCTAAAATCACAAAGAATCTTATATTAATCTAAAATCACAGAGAATCTTATATTAACAGCCGCCATTATCATCCTTGTGTCGTGATTAAATTTAACCGCCTTCCTCTACATGTTAGTTTGCAATTATTTGCCGACTAATGAATAGAAGAAGGATTAATTATTCCAGTCCGTATATATTCCGAAGATGGAAGTAAAGTAAACCCAACATAAGGGCATTAAAAATTCGTCCACAGTAACAGTACATGCAGGATTATATAATTAATGATATATAACAACACTCGACAATTCGATGATATATAACAATGCTCAGTAAGAGAAACACAAACGAACATGCTGAAAAACTAAAGGAAATTTAGTAGACATTTTCAAAAGAAAAAGGAGGAACCCAAATTGAAAGGTTCACTATCGGGATCGGAAGCCGAAGGCATCTGGCTGAAGAGTGGGCTGTGCACGAAATTGGTGGAGTCAAATTGCAGGCTGTATGATGATGACCCGCCTCCGTATCCTAAGTGGCCGCCGTTGCCGCCGCCGTACTCGTATCCACTACCACCTCTCGCCGTCGCCGTCGTCGTTGTCTGGTCTGAAAACTCAGAAACACTACCACTTGTCTGGTCGCTCACATTAACGTTGTAGTCTAACGAGCCCCACCCATTATTATAAATTTGACTGGAATAGGATTGGAATGCAGAATCGATATTGGAAACATTGGCTTGTGTTTCCTCAGCAACAGCTTGGAACTGGTAATTATTATTATGATCATAGACGGCACTCGCGGCAGAAATCGAGTTTTGCAGGAAGCTGAGTTGAGACTGGTCTTGGTGGAGGTGGTAATGGTAGTCGGAAGGCTCGTCCGGGGAGATGATGGAAGTGACAGAGGAGCCGGCAGGCATGTCCGAATAGACGAAGTTGGTCCGCGCTCGAGGGCCGCGCATGGACCTGGCGGCCCTGTCATATGCCAGGGCCGCCTCCTCCGCTGTGTCGAATGTCCCCAGCCAATGCCTTTCTTTGGTCGTGGGGTCTCTTATCTCCGCCGCGTATCTCCCCCATGGCCTCCGTCGGACTCCCAGGAATTTTCCTCTCGTACTCTCCACGCTCTGCGACGTCGTTTGCTTCTTCTTGCTGCTGCTGCTCTTGGAAGACGACGACGACGACATAGCCTTTGTATACAGCGATTGGATACTGATGATCCCTTGCTATGTTGTGTTCTTCAGCAAGATCAACACTAACAAAAATGATCACTAGTGTAAATTAAGAGTGCCTATATATCAAGCTAATTAGATCATGCAAATGATAATAAGAGGGTGATCACTTATCGGGCAGTGAATATTTTAATGGGGTTGGCTCTACATGTTTGTGCCCCCCATATATAGATGCAAAGATGGTATGGTCAACAAGGGATGAGGATATTGTTACATTTATTTATTATATTAGCACGTTTTCTTATATTTAGGCAGAATTTTTTTTTTTAATTTTATATGTGGATAGTTTTTAAGTTTTAAATAAGTGGTGATGAGTTTTAAATTTATGGACTCTAATACTATAAAAGTTTTAGTTTCTAGAAAAGATATTGGTGTATTTATTTATTATATTAACATCTAACATTGGGTTGCAGGATCATGATGAATAAATAATACACTATATGATCGAGTATTTTATATTTAAGTTCATGTTTTTCATCAGAAATATTGTTGAATTCGATTCAAATCACGCACTACAGCACGTTCCGAACTAGAAAATTTGTAATCTTATTTGATGTGCTATTGTGAGGAATTTATTTCTTAATATGAAAAAAGAAATCTTTTATATACTCCAAAAGGTTTGAGGTTTGCATGTGGAGTAAGTTTAGATACTCCGAAGAGGAACCCTTTTTTTTTTTTTTGTCTTATACAACTTCTTCTAGCAAACCCCACTTCTCTTACTTTTTCACTTGATACACACAGATGATGAAGCTTCCCTTTATATCCTTCAATCTTTGAACATGTCCCCTATAACTCACTTGACGGTGCAAATCATTGAATGTGGTCTAAAATGTGACTATAAAGTATATATGATTATACTCACTAACTACTACATGACATAGTTCTATGCGTCTGTACGAGAAAATAATAAATGAATTATCGCAAAGACGTAAGCTGTTTGAATTGTTTTTTTTTTATGAAAAAGTCATATTTTTTTTGTAACGAGTATTTAGATTAAATTTTTAGAAAAAATTGAAACTCTAAAAAAAGATCAATTTCAGTTTTTTTTTAGTGAAATTTTTTAACTTATCAAAAAAATATTTTTTAAAAAAGTCAATCTAAATAAAGCTGTAGTGTAATAACACGGTCAGAAAAATGGCACTTTAAAATCTGACCGAGTGATTCTTCACTTTTTGATCCAGAAAAAGAAAAAACAGACTGATTCTTAACTTTCAATAATGAGGGGAGAAGATGATCAAAGAGAAATTTATTTTTTGAAAAAAAGAATTATAAGTCGGCTGGCTGTTTTTCAAAGGGAAGGCAATGATATGCCACGTTCTTTCTCAATCACATTTGAATTGATTATACCATTTTCATTGCCATTTCTCTTAACATGCGATCTTTGAAAAACTACTTGAAAGAAGCAGACCATACGGAGAATCCAGATGATAGAATGGTTTGACACTTTGACTTTGACTTCAATCTTTGTTCTAATTTGATTCAAATCCAGATGATCCTGAAGGCTATTATAAAAATAATTTTATTCTTTTACAAATATTAGAAACGGCTAAGAAAACTCCTTCGATCATCGCTCATGATTACTCTTAAACTCAAATATATTTCCTTTCAAATCAAAGTATAACAAATATATGTGACACTCGTTACGAATTGATCATCCTATTTGAAAAACATCATTATATCCTATGGTTACTCTACTTATATTCGTACAATTTTTTCATTAAAATACATTCTTAATCATTATCATACTGCGTTATAAAGTTTCTCTTGTCTCATCTTTTTCGTCCCTTAATTATTTAATTAGGATGGTGATCAAGTTAGATTAAAGAAGAAATTATAAAAATATTAAACGAGACATTTTTAAATTTTTTGCAAAGTGAACTTTATCGTAGTCTTGTTCATGTTCGTGTTGGTCACTATGGGATTATAAATTAATATTGGATCATGTTACCTAATCTTGTCCTAAATCATCACCTTTCTAAGATGCATGTTTGAGGAACATCTTTAATTACTCGGCCATGTGCACCCATTTTCTGCTGAAAATTCAATATTCAGTCACTTGGACTTTTCTCTGTTTTTGAACCCCAGGCTTCTCACTTTTTTTAATCTAATTTTTCCTCTTTTTATTTGTTTATTTTTCTATAACATCATTAAAGATATTCCATATCATACTAGAACGGATTTATGAGGAGAATCATATGTTTCAAAAGTGGGAAGTGTTACGAGAATTGAGAGGAGAATCATATGTTTCAAAAGTTGGAAGTGTTACGAGAATTGAGCAAGGCAGGGAACGAAAGCTGCATGTAACGCATACCTTTAATTTATGGTTGCAGTTGGTATTTATAAGTATTTAATATGATCCGTTGGACTAGTCTATTAAAGTTAGTGAAGATATCTACTTATTTGACTGATTTAGGGCATATTTCGAAATACTCTGACCAACCCAATGGGGTTTAGAGCAACATGGGAAGTGATCTCGGGTCAAACACGAGTTGGTGCCCTCTTTAGGTCAGGAAAGGCCCTGAACCCGTAATAGGCAAGTCAAGCCGGGCATTAACCATATCAAAGCAGCTACAATACTCTAACATTTCATTTTATCCATTTCAAAACAACAAAAAAAAGAATCAAAAAGAAAAAAAAGATTTTTTCTCGTTTTCCTTTTTGTAGAGAGGAGAGGGGGCCATAGTATTTTCATGGTTACTGTAAGCTAAGGCTAGCATGTCATTCTACAAGAGTTGTGAGTCTAGTTAAAATGATTATCTAATGGGAAGATAATCTAAACTCAAAAAGTATACTTTCAAAACATCACCAGTTTATCACGATCAAGTCATTTACCATCACAAAAGTAAAGAGCGTCTCTTTATTTTGTGAGATATTATCAGGATTAATTTAGCAATGTCTTAGCATTCACTCGTGGCTAAATCTCATAAACTTTTGTCATAACAAGAGAATATTTGGATTAGGAAGCCATGATTGACGTTTTATTTTGTTTACTGTTGCCTTTTCCTTGCCTTCATCAACTGCGTGCTGACACACTTCCCCATGCAGCTAATATTAGTCATGCCGCAGTGGTAATAGCATGCCATCATGGATGTGCCGCCTCCCATTCCGCACTTCATCCCACAACCTATCACACTTGACCCGCACTCAACAAGGCATTCTTCAACCTGCTGCGCCTCCGTCTGCAGCACCACACTGCTGATTTGCAACAGAATCAACGTAAGAAATCGCGGCGACGAGGAGTTGCTGCTGCGCTGGCCCGTCGTCATCGTTCTGTTTTTGTTGTAACAAGCAGAAGTACAATCCTCTCGATCTCGAAAGGGAGCATGCTCAGTTTTCTGTTTGTCAGTGTGTTCATATGGTAAACGACATGTGAAGACGAGCCGCAGCGGACAAGTTGATATCTCTCTGTCCATGCAGATGGTGTGATTACTCCTTTCGACTTTGACAATTCCCTGCGGCTGTGCCTTGTCTCATCTTCTAAACTAATCCGCGACTCGGTATCTCTGGTAATATTGTAACATTATAAAAAATTATATTTAACTAGTAATAAATAATCATTATTTTATTATTACGTAACGATAGATTTTACTAGTGGCATCAGAACGTGTACTGCAAGTACATTTCAAAAGGACGATATCATCTCATTTATATGCAACTCCTTAAAGCTTTGGACATGAGTAGCCAGAATGTTACCAGATTGAATATATTGTTTCGAGGTTGTTGTGGTTTAGTTATCGAAGTCATGAGCTTATATGCAATCTTATACATTATGGTATGCTTAGTTAATCATGAAAGATGAAGAATATCTAGAGTTGTAGATATTATACATAACATGATATTGAATTTACAGACTTGAAATTATAAGCAAGAATATTATGAAATTTCATCCTAAAGTGAATAGATATATGCACAGTGTTCCAAAATGCAGTAACATTAGAATTTATGATTTATCAATGTGATATAATTGTGTTCTTATGCATAATTAAGGCATACCTATATATATACCATATTAAAATAAGATTCCAATATATTTAGTGGTTTCATGAGAAATTCACGTAACCTCCTTTGATTTACAATCATTTTATAATGGATAAAATTTGATAAAATGAGCATCATATAAAAACTAAAAACGCCTTTTGTTTCTCTCTCCATTTTCCTATATAAATCTAAAAAGTTCCTCATTCTCATCACTTGACAAATATAAAATTAAAAAAAAATTAAAGGACAATACCTCAAGTTAGCCAAGATGTACTTGAGGAATACCATCACATCGAAAAGATTTACATACTTGAGGAAAAGAATTAAAGAATTAATAAATTGAAAAAAGAAATTACAATAGATTCTTTCCAGGCTTGCTTATGTCAAACTAGAAAAGGGAAATCAATCTTGAGCATGAAATAACCTATGCTGGTTTGCCAGGAACAACAGCGGAGCTTACTTTGCGCAGAGAATCAGGAAGAGGCAGAACCTTGTCTGGCTTTCAGGACAAGTTCTTCTGTAGTGGTGCCAATGATCTCGTTAGCCCGCTTCAGACCTACACAGTAATACCTTCCAATCGAATCCTAAAACGTGATGCATGAGAGCATGTAAGATCCACTAAAAGTTTTAGAATTAACTCAAAATGTTTAAACCCGTGATGGCAGTAATTGAACACGTATCTCACACAGAATTCATGTGAGACAGGAAGCCACAAAGCCTGTGAAGTTGTACTACTAGCTATTCGACAACAGATGAAGTAAGTAGATGAATAAAGAAAACTAATCTCACCCGGGAAACAATGCCTAACTTCTCTAATTTTTGGACTGCATCATCCACATCAAAGTTGCAGTTTTCACCAAATTCTTCCTTTATTAGTTGCTCGCAGCGGACATCAAGATCCTAGTTCATCATCATAGTTTGACATATATATATATATATCAGTATATATCAGTTTACTATATGTAAAATAGTTGTTTCTGGGAAAAAGCAGTAGATAAAACTAAAGAGAAACTTATTGCTGGTTCTCTATACCTGCAATGTCGCCTTCCCTTGTTCCATTAATATGAAGAACGAAATTATCACCTCTTTCACCTGCACATTTAAACAACTGTATGCATGAGTCCCTTGACGCGGTCGGTTAAGTTTTATATTTTAGTCTTTGACAGCTGCAACTTACTTCCTGTTGAATTACATCATCGCACAAGTGAAGAAGAGTGCCTCTTCCACAATCAAGTTGTTTGTCATACATTGATTGTGTGATTAAGTTCTGATATGTAGCCATATTCTGTTGAAACCTGCAAGCAGTTGAACAAACCTCAGCAACAGCCACCATCTATCATTTAATGAATCCTTAATGCAAGAAGAACACCTAAAGAAAAGAATGAAATGACATTGTGAAGGCGCGGTACTCGGTATGTAAGAGTACTGGAAACGGAAACTCAACATGGATTATACATTAACCCATCATGTTGCTACACTAAGCAATCACTCAAATACAGGACAAACATTAGGAATTACTTAACGTGAAGTATATTTTGGCGCAGTAACCAATCACCGTGGAGAGAATAGCAAAAATAACCCAGAGATCAGATTTAGGCATCTCGAGAGAACCCACAACGGCTACCTGGAAGAGTTTCATGATTTCATGAGAACAGTTATGTCTAGACAAGGGCAATACTAGGCATCAACTAAAGAAGAAAAATTAACTTAATGGATTTGGCGGGCAATTGCTAACCAGCCCAACAATAGCAGAGACGAGAAAAGTGACCCAGTCCATAGGAGTTAAGCTTGGATTTTTCTTCTCCGGCTGTATGAACAAGAAAAAGTAGATAATAAATAAAAGAAGTAGAAGACGAAGAATAAGCCCTTAAATTTGATCAGGGAGAGAAAGGGGAGGGAGCATTTTATTGATTTAGTATAATGCAGGACTAGAAGAGAAACCATTTCAGAAATACATATTACAACTCACAAGCACAATTTCCATATCTGCCATAGGGATGTTTTTGAAATGCTTCACATAGATTCCTCTATCTGCTTTCTCTGGAGTACTCGCTCTCCTGAGAACCATCAGCTTCTTTAGTTTTTGATGCATCAAGAACAAGAAAGAAGGGGGAAAAGAAAAAAGAAGCTCTTATTAAGCAATCAATTTTTTGCGTCTGCATGGAAAGAAATAAAGCTGGAATGAGCTCTCCATTTGATATTAAGTATGCTTGAGCTAAAGTAGAAATCAGAATCAGTACCTGTAGACAACAATGATCCTATCAAGGGTAGGTTCTTGAATCGTGACTTTACCCAGCAGATTGCGTAAACTGGAAGCAGACAAAATGAAAGCACTTGATAGATTGATAGAAGCCACCAACAAACATGAATTATGCTAGTATTGCATTATCCGATTTCCATGCAGAAAGGGAGGAAAGAAATTGATTTGGCAAAATAGCTAGTATGGACTATATTGGAGCAGAAAATGTTTTAGAAAATTCACAAGAAAGATGGTATGATTTCCGTACAATTATTTACAAGCAGAAGTTAATACAAGGAGCTTCCTTGTCTAAATTCAACTTATAGTATAGAGTCAATTTACTCTACACGTAATGTAGCTTATCTGAAAGCAGTTGATGGATTTGTTAATTTCTTGTTTTGCTTTTTCTCCGATACAGATGATTGCTTCAATTTTCTTTTGTCATGCAAGGGGTAACATTCTATAGCTGCAGCTAGTGGCTTCATCACGGCCGAATACTTTCTGCACACCGGCCATTGGTGTTAAATTTTTAAGAAACACTATAATTAGCAGCAACAGATGTGTGAACGAGGATTGATGCTTCACGCTTTGTTTTATAATCAAACACTTTAATATCACCAATTACCAAATGATGTCTCTAGTTTTGAGATTTCCGCAACACTTCTTAGCTATCCACAAAGCCATGAATCAGCAACTAGTTCGTGTATTTCTAAGACATCGCATCTGTTTCAGTTTTTCATTAACACGATATTTGAGCTCCAAGAAAAATGTTCTAAGAAGTCTTCCAGGAAGGAAAAAGGAACTCCTAAAATTCAAGCTGGTTGAAAAATTAACTAAATATAAACTGAAAACAAAAAGTAGTGTCAACATAGCAAATTTTTTAACCTCAGTTCCATATTTTCAAGACGGATGCGTTCAACATAAAAATCATCCTGATCACTGTTTATTTCATCATCTTTCTTTCGTTCTGATCTACTCCGTGAAACTGTTCTCCTTAAGAACACTCTTTCCAACCTGTAAACACCACAAGACAAAAACTCCAGAGCGGAGGAGGAAATAACATGAGAGTTGGCAAAAGAGGAATAATCAATAGCATAGAACAGAGGGTTTTCAGAAAAAAATTTTGAGGCATTATTCAGAAAAGAAAAGGAAGAAAAGAAAAACTCAGCAGATAGATATTTGCAAAAGATACCTGGTCTTCTGCAAAAACCATTTCCACAAACGTGCTATCAACATATCCACTTTCTCCAAGAAGAAGAAATCAGTCGTCCTATCAATTCCAATCCCTCGACGGAAGATTATGTACTAGAAAGATGTATTATCACTTTAGTCTGATAAACATGTGTACATATAATTTCTTTATGAGAGCATTCCAATGCCTATCATCATACATCCTGCAAGCCAGCATCACAGAGAGCATCTTTCATGAAGCTAAACATAGAACAATACCTTGTCAGCAAACTCTGGGAGGTTTTCATGAGGATGCTTCTCGAAGTACCTCTTCAATAGCTTTTTGTCGAGCTACATACAGAAGAGATAAATATGATAGCTAGGATATAGCATGCACATTCAGCATTAGTAAATCATGTTAACAAGCATTGTTACGAAAAAGCAGATAAGTCTGTTCTTAAATTATTCAGAAAACTCACAAACCTTAGATTCATCAACCGTGATAGGAAGATGTAGAAGATATTGTCCTGAATGTGCTACTTCAATTTCTTCATCTGTTGCTATCTTAAAATTGCTCTTTGCAATAACCTGTGCAACGTGAAAGAGTGGGGGAAAAGAGTGTTCAAAGAAAAAAATAACATGATAGCATCATGCTATCTTCTCATTTTCTCTCATCCCAATAATTTAAAAGCAAATTGTGAGCTCAAGTTGCCAGAAAAGATAGATGAATCTCCAAATGAAAGACATAAGAATGTGATTTTGAATAAACTAAACTATATTCCTACTAGAGCACAAAGTGTATAGCTTTTGCATGGATGGCAACCACTCTACCTGAAATAAGAATTTCAAGAAGTTTTGTTCAAGAATGTTGATTTCATCTTCAGACAAATTTTGCTGCTTCAATTTTCTATCCCCATGGACAGGATCAAACAGGGAGTACAATTGCTGCAAGCACAATTAGTATCAGTACCCAATAGCTTCACAAGAAGAAAGGAAAAAGAACAACATGAAGACACACCCAACGGTTTTAACATGTATGTTTACCATGAGATCCTCAAACTGCAAGGTATACCAAGCACGAATTGTATATTCTACTCTCTTGCAAAGCTTCAAAAATTCAGCTTGGTCAGAACCGAGCTCTGCGGAAAGAGGAGTTCACGGTTATGATTACGGGACCTCGAGGTGCCAGGGATCATATGTAGATTGGGTTAGGAGGCAAGGGACTTTCAAAATGTAGCTGTATTTGTGCACGAAATATACTGCTTGGCAGACAGAATGAATCAGATGTAACATATAGAATTTAGTCTTTCTTCTTTGTTTTTTTCTAATATATAGAATAGCATTGCTTCAATAACAGTTGCATCATCCATCCAAATCTTTGATGATATTCATATGCAAGAACAATGTCCTCAAACATATAGAAGATGTGATCTGTTATACCACGTATAATAATCATAGCAGCAACGGATTCAAAATAAGTATTAAAAAGATAATTCACTACATTATGTAGTCATAGTAAGAGCGGGAAGCGTTTACAATAGAAGCAAAAGCCATGCAAATTATTTAACAATCAAATTCAATTCACTTTACCAAAACTCGTAATTCAAACATTGAAATTCTTGGACAGTCGCAATAAATCCAGATTATCTCGTTTCCATTGGCCTAATTCGAAACCTTAGGATGGATTTCAGTGTCTTGCTTATTCTACTAAACATCAAGATCAGGAATTGAAATCGGCACTTAACGATCCGGGCCAACAAATGAAATAAGAAACGCCTCAACAATGATAACAATGACTAGAGAAGAAAAGATTCAATAACAAGGAAATGTAGCAGATTGATACCAATGAGGTTGGCCAAGGTCATGATAAGCTTGGGCTTGAGGACCGGAATAACAGATTCACGTTCCAGTCGCATCACTTCTTTCTTCTGGCCATCTTTCGTGCTTTTCTTCTCCATTCTTTGATTCCTCCTACCAAAAGCTTGTTCTCCTTGGTTTTGAAAATGAGAGATGCGTCTTTGCGTTTGTTTTGTTTTGTTTGTCTTTCGAATGTTTAATTAATTATTACTTATATACTACTGAGATCAATAGTACAAAAATGGCATAATGGCGAACACAGCATAGCTGGCACAGCTGCATAATTATTCCATTTAAGGGAAAAGGAAAGAAACAAAATATCATGCCTTTTTATTTTATTTTATTTCAAGTCCCTCTTTTTTTTTTTTTTTTTTTTTTCAGTAACCACTACACACGCTACAATACAAGAGAGCCATAACTGCCCCACGATAGATTTATTGTTATTAAGCTCTTACTCCAATTAATCGCTCAGGTGCTGCAATACAAGAGAGCCATAACCTCCCCACGGTGAATTTATAGCTATTAAGCTCTTACTCCAATTAATCGCTCAGGTGTCTTGATAGTTTTCGAGTTTCGCCTACATAACGGGCGGGGCCGGGCCTACAGAACGGGCTCGGTCGGGTAGGCCTGGCCCCCAGCCACCAGATAAATTGCATTGCTTTTTGATCATCGCGTTTTGTTTCGGATTCACTTTTACCGTTTCTCTCGTGTTTACAAACCCAATCTGTTACTCGAGTGGAAACCCGCCTAACCGGGTAATGCAAGTGTAACATGTATTCTTGTCGAGCTGAAAGGTATGCTTGATGTCAACTGCCTCCGTCTGAACAGAAAAATCAAAGAAAAAGTAGAAAATATGCAACAATATAACAGCTCCATCATTATGCTTATTAATATTAAGAAAATCTTAACAAAATGTACGAGAGAGGACAAAAAATTCGATGAGCTTGAGAATGAAACTTATAGCTCATCTATCAAATACGCGAAATTGCTTGGTTGTTTCTATCCTCCTGACAACTAACGCTCTCTATCTAAAGCCTAACTATATACACAGCATACGACTGGCTCTTCTATGAATATGTACAAAGTACCATCTGTGGAGCTTCAATTTTCACCTTCAAGGATCCACAGTCTGCTGTCGCTTAAGCCCATCTGCCAGCAACTTCGTTAAGTTAAAGCAAGTCTGCATCTAGTACTTTCCTCATCGTCAAAATTAACCTCACGGGGTCCTCAACATCTTGATCAAATGATGAAACCCTATTGATTCCATGACCTCAAGAAGGGTTTAGCCATTGTCTCCTCTAAAGTAGGAGTTTGGTGTTGTGCGTTCATCCACCCAAGACTGTTTGTCTTAAACCCTGCAGCAGCTTCATGGCCACTTAAGTAGCTAAGTGGATTAGAGGTCTGCTGTAATACATTGCTAGCTGTGTGAATTCCCCCACTTACACCGCCATAATTTCCTGACTGCATGAAGCGTCCTGTTGAATTCATTGAATCATAAGCAGCACCCCGACGTAATTCACTACATTCAGATAACACACTAAATAAGCTCTGATCAGAATTGCTACCACTTCCAATGTTCTGGCTTGGAACAACCGTACCTTCCATACAAGACCAGCTGCCACGGGCCTGATTCTCCCCTGAAAACCAATTCTGACTCAGCAACCCACTGCCATTTCCATGAGACTGGGGAGGTGCTGACATGCGGACAGTATTGACAGCCCAATCCTGAACATTCAAAGGCAAGTTCTCTTGCCTGTCAATATTGAATCTACCACCATCTGAATACATACTCTCCTGAACGTTCTGATGCATGTAAAAATCACTAAGTCCTTTCTGCCTCAATTCCAGTGGCTGTGGAGAATGAACATGCTCCCTCATGTGTCCAGGAAACTGACCAGTCTCTATCATTAAGTTGGCTGCCGGCTGGAACTCTAGATCTGTCTCTTTCTGCTCATGCTGATAAGGCAAATTGCTCTGGCTTTTAAAGAAAGAGTGAAGCAGTTCATTTCGGTCTTGATGAGGATAAAGATTGAAGAAAGACATGTCATCAGGATGTCTCTGCAAGATATCCTTCCCAACATCTTTTTCTCTGTGGTCTGCTTCTAGATTGATAAGTTGGGTTGGTTGCTCTTCAACTTGTTGATGCCCCAGGGACAACTCACTTGCAGAAGAATACTCATGGTTCAGAGAGGTAGAATTATAATACGAACCAGGCATGCCAACTTGTTGCCAAGTGTTAACATTAGAGGTCAGAGTATCCTCCTGATTCATGGGCACATCAACGTTGCTCAGATTTTCTGGGTACTCCGGCTTGTCTGGAGAAGCTTCCTCTGTTGTTTCATTAAAATGATCACCGTGTGATGCGATATTCATGTTCTGGTGATGATGGGGCCCATCATTAGATGAAACAGTGTGTTGCAGATGCTCATTCTCTGTGGGAACTAAGACGGAATTATCAGCATTCCCCGAGTTTGTTGTGCCAGTGTCACTCTGCTCAAGAGGTACAAAATCAGCCTCATCTCTCTCTTTGTCCTGACAAGGATAAGATGAACTATATTTATGCATCTTAAGGGGCTTATCAAATCTAAGATACCATGAAACTTCTGGTACCAAAAGGGTAAGTGTCAAGTACAACAAAAGGCAAGTATGACCAACCTCAAATGGCTCAAGTTGTTCCCCATTTGCTGATCCACTATCCATTTGCTCCTCAACGGAACCATCAGATTCCTGCTTCTCACTCTGACCACCCAGTAGAAAAAATAATAAATTTGAGTTATCAAAGAAACGGGGAAACAGGAACAATTTCCCAGGAAAAAAAAATTAATTAGCCCTAAAGAAATAATTTCCAAATACAGATCATATGACCATCAAATGCGATTTCAAAATCCTTGAATCCCACATTCATCTAAACACAACCAAAGGGAAGGGTTGGTGAATGAACCTCTACGGTCATCAAGGGGGCCTCCACAGGCTTATTAGGTGCAACTCCTGCTTCTTTCATCATCGTGGATGTATCATCTGTGTCTGCATCTTCATCATCCATTGTCTCTGGTGACATATCATGAGAACTCTCCTTCTCTTCACCCTGATCAGCAGACTAAAAGAGCATACAATTAAGCCAAAAAATTCAAGCGATTCACAAGCTCAATAAGGATCTGGCAGTTTTCACAGAGAATTAATATCATATGCCCAGACAACCTCACAGACATTGAAACCTTTGGAATTGGTGGAACACATTTTGCTTGGATGTGTATGGGCTAGAAGACATTGAAATCGTTTTGTGAGAAGATCATTGCTTGGAATGGAATCAAGACATTGAAATATAACAAGAAAATTTTTCATACAATCCTCGTGCAATTATTTTGAGCCTTTGAAGAGAAGGAAATCATAGAGCTTTTGAAGGGAAGGAGTGTTCCATCCACTTTATGAAAAATCGATTGTTTCTGTTTTTGGACCAAAAGTCATTGTATGGTTAATGTAGATAGCATACAAGAATGTATAGATAGTCTAAATTGCATATGTATTTGATCCTGGGGTTGCTCCTTGCACACGTTTTCTGTCTATTAATAAAATTTTACTTTTCAGAAAAAAATATTCCAAGCCACAAACCTCAATCTGAGACTTCAGTTTTGTTTCCATCTCTAGGCCCAAAGATTTAGTTAGTTGCAATCTTTGCAACTGCCTCTCTCTCCAATTTGCAAAACCTGCAGGGAGATCTCTAGTTGCCAGTTGCAACCTGCATAAGAAAATGATATAAGGTTTTCAATGTGTATACTGTACAGCTTAGAATATAGATTTGATTCAGGAAAAACTAACCAGTGGTCATGCAACCTCCGCCTCACTTCTTCTTCATATACTTCAAATGGCTGTACATGTAAGGCCTCAATGTTACCTAAGACATTATTCAGAGACTTCGGCTGGATACTATTACTATTGTGCTTCATACTGCTCTTGACACGTTGATGCTGTGCCTTGCTGACCTGAGACGAACAAAATCTGCAATCATATCAGATCCAGATATTCGAGGCATAACTGACCAAAAAACAACACCAATATCAACCCAAAAATTAAGCTTTATTGAAGAGTAGTGGCCTCCTTAATAGGAAGGTATTCCCTTTGCTTCCACCAATTCTGGACTCCACCAAACATACAAGACTAGGTTCTAGCTTAAAGAAAACAAAGGAAGGATGAAAAAGAAGAGCTCAAGGACTAAAACCTGAACACATGTCAAGAATTCTAGTACCATGCAGTTTAAATAGTGAGAGGTTAACTATTGATAAGAACAACATTTATAGGGCATGAAATTAGCGACCTTAATGTACGACATATATTTGGCACCATCACCATGCTGAATATTCAGCTTGAGTAGCTTCTCTCCTTTACCGGATTTTGCAACAATCTTAACGCCATCAGAAGAGTTGTCAAGTGCGCTGCTTGTAGAGCCTTTTCTGCAAATCAAAGAACCTGAGACAGCTTAGAGACATGCATCACATGGCCTCAATTAACCAGCACAAGCAGATTAGCAAACACAAATAGTCAAGTAATGAGGCTTGTTACTTTAAAATAAATCTTTGCTGCTCCTTTTATCCCCAAAAAATTGGAATTGTAGGATAAACAAAGAACTCGGACAATGTTACCTTCTTTGCATATCTCTATGCATCATCATCCCATTCGCATTATCACTACTACATGCTTTTTCAGAAGTTGACCAACAAAATTATTCTGGTATAGTAAAATAATTATCTCCCAGTTCATGAAATCCAGGTTCTCACATAAGTATACACTTCTTAGGATGCTTCCTTGACCTTGTTATAACATTCACTACTATAGCCGCATATAAATTGTCACCAACGTCTCAATGGAACAGAATGACCATAAACATAGGCAATTAAAAAAATTATTCATTTCATGAATATGTTTTTCTAGAGATAACAAGACGGCGAATGACCTACATAATTCACATCCTTGGATAAAAAAATAAAAAGAAAACCGCCATTATTGTCAGATTAATTTCACTAAATAACCAAATGAACGGATCTAAAAATAAAAAATTATACACTACAAAATTTACAATGGAGAAAGATCTTCCATGTATTCAACAAAAAAAGTTGCCATATATGCATACCAACTGAAAAGAAAACCATAAATTCATCTCACTCCATTCATAGATAAATTGAATACGTTCCAAGCAAAGCAAGCACATCTGATATAGGAAGCTCATTTTTATTACGAATTCAGGTGGCATGTAAAGATAAAGCAGTTGTCAAGCTCATTAAAGTTTCATTTCTTATGTGGGTGGGAGGATTAAAACAAAAGATGTATGGTTCAGAGACAACTTCCCCTGGATTAAGGATTCCATTTTCACAGTTTGTTGTCACATATATTTGCAAAAGATATAGACGCTCTGCATCAATGTATGTAAATGAGGTTTCCCTAACCAGAACTTACTTGATTAAGTAAAAGTTTAACCATACATTAAGAGTCATAATAGCAAAAGGAGAATAAGCATGTCAAGAGACTCAAGAAGCAAATTCTTGGATGCTACCACAGAAATCTGTGCACCATTGAAACATTCCATATCGTCAACAATCTGATTAGTGCTTATGTAAAATAAATGGTGAAGAATATCAACCTCCATATCAGTATTTCCTCTTCTGGATCCTCGCAACTTGCCAACCTTTCTTTCCACAACTGTAAATTCTCAACCATGCTGCCATAATAACCATGAAATATGTCATAGAACAAAAAGAATTTAATAGAACGAAGAAGATGTTAAACGCCAAGCTCAAGTTGAAGCAATTCAAAAAATTACATACTCATTGTGATATTTGCGCAAGTCCATGTAATATGCCTTTTTACTAGCTTTAAAACACTGCTCGGAGTGCACAATGTTGTCAGGATGATAATTTCCGGAACAAAGTAAGGATCCCCTGCAAAGATAACTCAATAAATTAAACGCAAAGATAACTCAATAAATTAAACGAACTCAGCCACAGAGTTTCACAATTAAGCACCCAAGTTTACTAGATTTCACACAGAAACCCTATTGCATTCATCTACAACTAGAAGGCTCAAACATCTAAAGTCGCGTTGCGGGTGACAGAATGCTGCATAATGCCCCTTGCTAGAATAGGTTCAGAGAATTCGCACTGCTATGACCAATTTCCTGACCTTTTTTCCCTCTAATGTATTGTGGAAAAGGTCATGTGAACATTCAATTTAGGCTACTCTTGTAAAATCGAAAATGCTGTCCATTCTACTAATTGTTTTTTTTTCTGAATCTCTGCACAAGCAAAAGAATACAGAAATCAAGTGTATCAATGTTAAAATTCATAGATAAAAAAAAGCTTGGGTACACCTCGCTAAGCATATATTGCATATCCAACAAACCCTGATCTGCAGACTCAAGTTTCAACAAATTTATGCATCTTAATTTCCCAAGATGGAAAAGCACCTTTAAAAATCCTATTCACATAATTGTAAGGCTGGAAAGTGGATATGTAATAAAATCATGAATGGTAACACTTGCCATTTGAGAAAAGGATTTCCAAAATGAAAGTTATCCCCACCAAGCAATTCTTGAACAACTTCATCTGGATCAGCACCTTTAGGCAGAAATTGTGCAAGAAGGCTTCTTTCATTTTCATACAGAAAAGCCTGCCAAACCTAAAAGAAATTTCAAATAACATGAATGGTAAGGTAAAAATTGCACTAATGACCCGAAAAATGATAAATGAACAGAAGAGTTACCTCATAAGTGAGGACCTTAGCCAAATTTTCCAATCCAAATATTTCTCGAGGAACCGTGATAACATCAGCTAGGACATTGTGGCCAGGAGGACGAACATCAATAAAAGGAATCAACTCTCTCCGTGAAATGCCAATCTGCTCCCTCTTGGCAACAACGCTCTTCTTACCGTCATCCCACTCCAGAGAAATATACGATCTCATGTCCAAATCATATTGCGGTAATCCCAATTTCTTTCTTTTAAATTTGTATTGGTCCCTGGAAGAGCTGGTAATGCTGGAAGCATTTAGACGTTTCTTGCGCTGATCAGCGGCCATTTTAAATATGTACCTAGAGAGACTTTTAGCAGAAAATTGAGATGCTATCTTGATCTCAATGGACAAATTTCAACCCCCTCAACTGAAAACACAGAAAAAGAAAAGAAATTAGTTTAAGTTGTAAGTCCAATGCATAAATAGCTAGTGTAAATGCAAAGTGTGCACCTTTTCATTACAAAGAACGAAACTTTAAACCATGACCTGAGTAGAGCTTTCTATGCAATGATCTAGTGTACGAGAAACATCAGGGCGCACAAAGCATCAGAGTCACTAGGAAATAACTTTAACACAATTATGTGCAAAGAGAGACAGGTTCAAAAGTTGAAACTGGAGAAACACTTGCCAGCTGCTCTTAGTAGCAGACTAAGGGCAAGTTTGGATTAGCTTTTTTCAAAAGCACTGTCTTCTAAAACTTTTGAAAAAAGTATTTTTTGAGAAGTTAAAAATTCTGGCTCCGGGAAAAAGCCGCAATCGAGCTTTTTTCACAGTTTCAACTTTTCTTAAATCTAATTTAAATACTAATTGCAAAAAAGATGTGGCTTTTTCCAAGGAAAAAAGGGCTTTTCCATGAAAAAAGGCCAATCCAGACAGGCACTAAAAACAACCTTAAGTAACTAAAGCGGAATAAATAAGCATAGCAAGAGAGGGGGACGGATGATCTATTAACAAGATACCATGTTTGCCTCACAATTAACTTACTCGGCATTTTACAAGAGAGAAGTGTCTGTAATTGCAAATTATAGCAATGCTTCTTGTAATTACATTCAGGCTTCAGCCTCAGTTTTGTCACTGGAAAAAAAAATAAAAAAGAAATAGAAATAGAACAAATATGGAAAGGAAAAATAAAACACCACCATCAATAACTGTGAAGACAATTGAGATTCTTTAAATTCCGAACACAATTGACACGAGGCTTCCGTGCTGTACAAAATAGAAAATCACACACGAAAGCGAAGTCAAACACGCATAGCCATAAAAAAATACACAATAATAAGGGGGAAAAAAAAGAATAGACATTATTCAAACACATGAAATAACAAATATAAACCAGAGCTGATGCCTAAAATACACAAATTTAAGAAAGAAACAAAAAGAAAAAAAAAAAGAACGAGAAAATTAAAGGAAATCAAGGAGGGGGGATCTTTAAAAAAAGAAAAAAAAATAGAGAAAGAGACATCACCTTGCCGTACTAAGAAGAAAGAAGAAACCATAAAAAACACGAAGCCATAGACGCATCGATGAAAGAGTAAAGGAACGAAACCATAGGAGCAGAGCTTTGCTGTAACTGTTGATATAGAGAGAGTTTAGGGCAATGAGAAAGAAAAGAGGGGGTTGGGGGAAGTTTTTATTGTGTATGTGTGATGTGCTGCTGCACCCTATCCGATACGATAAAAATTAATTTTAAGGAAGGAAAAAGGGGAAAAAAGAGAAGAGAAAGGGGAAGCGGAAGACAGAAAGACATGCCAAGGCATAAATACCATATATCCTCTCACACAACTGGAGGACAGAATTTTTTATTTTTTTTTAACTGCTATATGAGAAAAATAGTAAATATAATAATATAATAATAACGGAAAGCCCAACAAGAAAATTAAACTAAATTAATAAAAATCATTCGTGAAGCGTGCTTGCTTTCTTCGACTGGCGCGTGCTTGACCGCTGGATGGCACGGACCAACAACTTCTCTCCCTTACCACCTTTTAGGCTCCGGTAGGGGGGTTCATTAGGGGGAATTTTCACCCCGGGTCAACAATTTTTTTTTCCCAAAATAATTTTGGAAAGAAGATTTATTCTGTTATTATCCAATTTATTATTAAAAATAAAATTTGAAAAAAAATGAAGAATGAAAAAAATTATTGGGGTATTGGAAAACTTTCAATTTTTTTAAAAGAAATTCAAAATAATTTTAACCTAACACATGGTAAATAATTATAATCCTAAAATGTAAACAAAAATATGTAATTTAAATTTCACAATATAAATAAAATATATAGCCAAACTCAACAGGTAATATAATTTAACTCTAATATACATAAAGTACATAATTTAAATTATCTTATAACTTATAAATAAATAATATATATGTGAGTAAATAACATATGTATATATATTAACGTATATATAAAATAATTTTGGTTATCAGGTTCTCTCCAAATTTCAAAATTAATTTCCACTTCCGACCCGTTTTTTCAAAATTTATCTTAAATTCGATATTTTTTTTTTCTTGTTACCCGATTTTCCAATTCCAATTCCAATTCCCTCACGTCTGAAATTCTTATTCAGTAATTAGTCTTCCCTAATTAATGCACACCCCTAAGACTCCAGCAAATATTGACTCACCTCACTACTCTCGACTTTTGGATAATTATTATTGCCGCGGACTATGTAGCCCACTTTAATGGTCCTTTTTCCTGGGCTGAAAATCGTTAATTGTCTTTTTTATTATGGTTTGTTGGTTAAGAATAGATAGCCTCTTGCTTTTTTATGGTCAACATCCTCTCAAAGACTTGCTCCAACAAACCTTTAACCAAACTTCTATAGTCGAGAAAATTTATTCCGATAATATTCTATCTTAATCCTCAAAGTTTAAAGACGGTCCACATGCAGAAGGCCTCTATTTCACCCCTTTTAAACTCTCAACAAAGCTAATAATTAACAAAATATTGGCATATATGATGAAAAATATAGATAACATAGAAATAAATTTAACTAAAATAAGAAGATATATAAAAGAAGGAATTTTTTTTTTAGTTAAGGAAATTGTCAAAGTGAAACTAAAATATAAAATATCTAAAGTAAAGGTTTAATTAGAGTCAGTAAGTTGCTTAATTGAAAATTAAATAAGTGATGCTTAAATGGAGGTGAAAAAGTAAATAAATTATTGAAGTTAGACTAGAGGATTCTTTTGGATTTGAAATTTCAATATTTCTCTATTATCTCTACTAATATAAAAAGAATTACCTTTTCGAGTACTATTCATCCACGGTTCTCTTCCGTGAATGAATAGTACTCAATAATGGCCATATTGTAATAAATTTTAAAAAGCGTGTGATTATCAATAAAAATTTATATAATATTTGTAATTTCGTGTTTATGTCATGGCAAAATTAAAATTTTATATTTACTCTTTATTTTTTTTCCTTCTATAGGAAAAGGATATATTCTTTCTTTTCCTACTTCGTTGTAATTACATTTTACAACTTTTATCTAATGTAGAAATTGGTTTGAATTTTTAATATTTTAAGTTTTGTGATAATAAAATGATAGAGAATCAAAAAATATAAAGCTCAAATCAAGTTAAGAGAATCAAATTTTTAAATTTTATTATTAAAATCAAATAAATAATTTTATTAGATAATTTTATATATACTCTATCTTTTTTGCCCTTCTTTCTCAATCAAAATAATGTACACTATCCTTTTCATTTCTCTACTAATCGGACTCTTTCACTTGATTTTTAATTTTTTTTTTTCCATTTTAAGTCCAAAAAACTATTCGATTGTGTTAAAGATGATAATTTGGTTGATTTTTAAGTTCAAAATTTTTAATTTTTAGAGTTAAAAAACTATTAAATTAAATTTTTAAAATCATAAAACTTGAGTATTTTTAGATATTTGGGTTTTAGATTTTCTAAATTTAAGTTTTATTTTTTATTATTGTTATGTATTAAAATTATTATGCTAATTTGGACTAGATTAAAAAAATACATAAATTTGTTCAATTGTATTATGCTAATTTATACTAAATCTAAAAATAGGTTTTGGCTTTTCATATAGTGGAAATTGATTTGAATGAATTTTCAAGTTTAGAATTTTAAACTTAAAGAGCAAAACTAAACTATTCAATCAGGTAATAAAAACTATAAAACCCGATCATAATTTAAATACTCGGGTTTAATGTTCGAGTTTCTCATTACCTTTTTTTCTTGTGTGTCTTTTGCTTTTTTGTTAAATCGTATTGTGCTAATTGAGATTAAGTTTAAAAATATATGAAAATTTAAAAAATTAAAAAATTGGAAAATCATCTCAAATAACATTAAAGTACTTATAAGAAACAATTAAAAAAAATTTCAATCCAATTCCTATACAAATTTTACATATGAAATTCTAATTCGATTGGACCAAGTAAATCCATGAGAAAATTTAGATATTTCTACCCTCTAATTCTACAAAAAAATTTCTACTTTATAATCAATATTGTCTTAAATTTGTCAAAATACCAAAAAGATAAAATTAACAACTTTCTCAGTTTCGATTTTTTTCAAAGAGATGTATAAAGATAAGTATAACTTATTTGACTCATTACAAAATTACTGATTCTTTTAATAATTATTTATTACATAATTTAAATATTGTATTATAATCATATTACATAATTTAAATTTTGGAGTACTATTCATTCATGGTTCTCCTCCTTGAATGAATAGTACCCAAGAATAGCAACATTGTAATAATTTATACTACACTACTTATCTACTAATATAAAAAGAGTCATTTTTTTAGTACTATTCATTCATGGTTCTCCACTACAAATAAATCCCAAAAATGATAATATTGTAATAAATTCTAAAAAAGTGTGTGATTATCAATAAAAACTTATATAATATTTATAATTTTATGTTTATATCACGAAAAAATTAAAAATTTATATTTATTTTTTTTTCTTTTTCTTTCTTTACCAAATGATATGTTCTTTCTTTTCCTATTTATTTGTTAATTACATCTTTTAACTTTTATATGGGGTGAAAATTGGTTTGAATTTTTAATATTTTGAGTTTTGCGATAAAAAAATTGATAGGGTATTAAAAGCTATAAAGCTCACATCCAGTTGAGAGAATTAGTTTAAGTTTCTGAGTTCAAATTTTAAATTTTTATTATTAAGATCAAAGAAACTATTTTATTAGATAATTTTATATATACTTTATCTTTTTTGCTCTTCATTGTCAATCAAAATGAGGAGCACTCTATTTTTCATTTCTCTATAATTAGACTTTTTTGCTTGATTTTTAATTTTTTCCCATTTTAAGTAAAAAAAACTATTTGATCGGGTTAAAAATGAGAATTTGGTTGATTTTTAAGTTCAAATATTTGAATTTTTAGAGTTAAAAGCTATTAAATTAAACATTTAAAATCATAAAACTTGAGTATTTTTAGATATTTGAGTTTTAGGTTTTCTAAATTCAAGTTTTGATTTTTGATTATTGTTATTTATTAAATATATTATGCTAATTTAGACTAGATTAAAAAAATGCATAGATTTGTTAAATCGTATTATGCTAATTTATACTATATCTAAAACTAGATTTTGGCTTTCACGAAGTGGAAATTGATTTGAATGAATTTTCAAGTTTAGAATTTTAAACTTCAAGAGCAAAAATAAACTATCCAATTAGGTAATAAAACCTATAAAACACAATCATAATTAAAATACCTGGGGTTTGGTGTTCAATTTTCTCTCTTTTTTTTGTAATTTTGTTTTTCATTAAATCATATTGTGCTAACTGTGATTAAATTTAAAAAGATATGAAAATTGAAGAAAAATAAATAATTGCAAAACAATCTCAAATAACATTACAGTACTTATGAGAATAAAAATAAAATAATTAACTTTTCAATCTGATTCATATATAAATTTTACATATGAAATTCCAATTCGATTAGATCAAATAAGAAAATTTAGATATTTCCACCCTCATACTCACCCAATCCCTCTAATTCTACAAAATTTTTTTCCTACTTTATAATCAATGTTATCTTAAATTTGTCAAAAAAGCAAAAAGACAAAATTAACACGTTTATCGATTTTAATTTTATCAAAGAGATGTGTAAAGATAAATACAACTTATTTGACTCATTACAAGATTACTAAATTTTCTAATAATTATTTATTACATAATTTAAATTTTGTATTACAATAATATTGGACAATATAACCGTGCCTTGTATGACATTAATTTACTAGTTTCTACTTCTCTACTAATATAAAAAGAATGACTTATTTTGGTACTACTCATTCATGGTTCTCCTCCATGAATGAATAGTACCTAAAATGGCAATGTTGTAATAAACTTAAAAAAAATGCATCATTATTAATAAAAAATTATATAATATTTGTAATAGTGAGTTTGTAATTTTTATGTTTATCATGGAAAATGTATAGTTTTATATTTAATTTTTTTTCCTTTTTTCCTTCTACAGCAAGATGATTTGTTCTTTTATCTTTTGCCCCAACACTACTTCTTTGTTAATTATGTCTCTTGATTTTCATTTTGGGTAAAAATTAGTTTTAATTTTTAATATTCTAAGCTTTGCAATAAAAAAACTGAGAGGGTATTAAAAGTCATAAAGTTCAAATTGGATTTAGAGAATTAGTTTGAGTTTTCAAGTTCATATTTAAAGTTTTTATCATTAAATCAAAGAAACTATTTGATTAGATAATTCTCAACCTACTATATTTTTCCCGTTCATTCTCAATCAAAATGAAGTGCATTCTTTTTTTTCATTTCTCTACTAATAACACCTTTTTTGCTTTTGGATTTTAATTTTTTTTCATTTCAAGTTGACAAAACTATGCGATCGGGTTAGAGATAGAAATTTTGTTTGATTTTTAAGTTCAAATATTTAAAGTTTTAGATTTGGAAATCTATTAAATTAAACATTTATAATCATAAAAGTTGAGTATTATTGGATATTTGGGTTTTAGGTTTTCTAAATTCACTTTTTGATTTTTGTTATTTGTTAAATATATTATGCTAATTTAGACTAGATTAGAAAAATACATAGATTTATTAAATTGTATTATGCTAATTTAAACTAAATCTGAAAATAGATTTTGACTTTCGCATAAGAGTGAAAATTGATTCAAAATTTTGAATTTTTAAATTTAAAATTTTTAACTTTAAGAGTAAAAATAAACTATTCAATTAGCTAATAAAAATTATAAAACAAGCCCAACACACATGAGAAGCAGCTCAGAAAAAGGGAAAAAAACATAAAAACAGCTAACATTTGTTTTGGCTACTTGGACCTCTCGTTTATCCTCACTTAAAATAAATTTTTTATAAATAATAAATAAATACACGAAAAATATGCATTTGTCCGTATTACACAGGATATTCTAGTTTTGATAGTAAATCTACCCAAAAAAAAGGCCTCTGCCCTTCACCACCTAAAATCTTTACGGTATAATTAATAAGACTTGTTCGAGTTTTATAATATCGTGACTAAAAAATCAACAATAACAAATTACTCATAAAAATAACACAATTTAAAATCGCAATACTATTTGTTAACATGGATCCGAAACCATTGGTTCCAGTTATGGGAAAGCGCAGTCTAAAGTTAGAACAATTACATAGCCCAAAGTAAAGACAACGTTAAACATGTCCAATGAAAAAAAAAAAAAAAAAAGACAACGGTAAATAGACACACAAAATTACACAGCACAGCCAAAAGATTGGCTTACCACGTTTCAGGCAGCGTGAATTTCATGACATCGGGGGCGGGAAAACAAGCGTGTGGAGTTAATTTCCGGAGCGTGTGGACTTTCACCCCCCTTGACTCTTCCTCTTTTAATAATTTGCGAGATCAACGGTGCTTAGCTTTCATACTCCACTTTCACTCCGACCTTTTTCTTTTTTTTTTTTCTTTTATTTTTTTCCTTTTCCCCTTTTACTGTTTTTGCATGTGTGATTATTCAACTCCGATCTTCTTCTTCTTACTCAAAATCCCTAAAAATTCGAGAGTAAAGTAAATAAAACCTTCATTTCCCCCCTTTCTCAATTTATTCTTCTGCGCAGCTTGGAGTAGAGCAAAAATGGTGGCTCAGAGCGGAGAGGCTGGTGCATTTGAAGTTAAAGGTGCAATTCCGATGGTTTCGGAAAAGAGAAAAAGCGCGAGGATTCAGAAAATGGAGGCTGCAAAAATTGTTGCTGATCAAGCCAAGAAGCAACGAGAGAAGGCCGTTCTGCGCAACCGTAAGGTTCTGAGGGTCAACAAAAGACGGAAGGTGGCGGATACGCCACCACCGCTGGTGGCGGATACGCCACCACCGCTGGTGGCCGTCGAGCCCTCTGCGCCACCTCCGGCAGCCGACGAGCCCTCTCCGGCTACAAACATCCCTTCGTCTGGCAATGGATCATCTCGGCCTACGGTGAAGGCAAATGATTCTTCGGTTGACAACTCATGTGTTAATGTCGCCGACGATAAAAGCGCCCATGCTAGGGTCACTGAGACGCTTAGAGTTTTTAACAAGTTATACTTACAATGCGTTCAGGTCTGTCCTCTTTGGCCCCTGTAAATTTCTGTATTTTTCTATTTCATTTCGGGCGACTCAATGGAGTTCTATGTAATGTTGTCATGTTCAAATCATGATTTCTATTAGTCCATGAGTTTTATATGTCAAGTTACTGTGATTCTTTTATCTTATAATGTTTGCCATATCATGCTTTCTATTAATCTAAAACTTAACGAATTCTTTATATACAAGTGTCCTGCTGAGAATTTACTGATCCATTATTGTCCATAGGAAGAAAAGGAGAGGTGCCGTAAACTTGACCAGAAAAAGAAGGGGGCAAAATCTAAGGTTATTATTTGATGAATCACTTGTTACTCATTGTTCGAATATACATACTGGTATTAGATTGAAAGAGGAGGATATACTGTGAAGAAATTCTGATTCATACTGGTTTGTCCACAGGGAGAGCAGAGGAGTTCTAATAAAGGAGACGTTGATGGGAAAAAAGCGAAAAGTGCAAAGTCTAAGGTGATTATTTTCTACCCTCCTAGTCTAATACATTGAGTGATATTATACTTGATTTTCTCTGCACCCGCTGCCCCGTATACTCATATGATTATTTTACTAACTTCTCTATTTAATTAGATTATTGTGCTGCGAAATTTAATATCATGCATAGGTGATAGGCTTATGTAGAATTACCCTATGTCTGAGTTCCACTATTCAAAATAAAAAGGAAACAGGTGCTAATTTAGATTTTGACCTAGAGCCAAAAGATAAATTTTCCTTACAGCTGTTCAGAAAGTTGCAGAGTGGTAATGACATGCTTTCCTTAGCAGCTAGATGGTCAAAGAACTCGAAGCAGATTCATGAGAAGTTTCTTAATTTGTTTACTAGACATTTCTTCAAGATGGAGACAGTGACATTTGACTGGTTTTCAACCTATGAGTTTGGTCTGGATGTTTAATCTTTCTCTGATATAGTTAAATGAGTGTGAACTAGATTAATATTGATTAACCTGAATGTTGAAGTTATTTTATTACCACCTTATCTCTACAACTAGATTAATATTTTCGTAAAATTTAGGTTACATCTCTCTGAACTGTATTTTATGTGGACTGGTGCTGTTTGATACATGTAGCACTGATAACGACTGGTCTTTCTGCTTTGAAATGAAGGAACCGAAAACAGGATTTCATATCTCTGCTTCATTTTCTTAACTACTTCTATCAGACGTGAAGGTTCTAGACACAGGTTTGGTGTTCGCTCATACTAAGGAAATACTTGAGGTTCAATATTGTTATTCACTATTTGCACCTCATCTAGTATGTTGACTTTTCCGGCTTGCTGTAACTCAAACAATTCAAGGTTGCATTTCAATCTCTGTTGCATCAATCATAATGAGCAGTTTATTGTACAATTTTAACTTAGTTTAAATTAGTTTTGATCTTATAAAGTTGTTGATTTCCTACATTGTCGATCAAAATATCTATGTAGTGTTTCTATTTAAAACTAGAATGAGACCTTTAAATTTCGCTATTAGCTATTTACCTGTGTGTTTGAAATATGCACAGGAGAACAACAAGAACGACGTCAATGCAAAAAGAGGTTCCCAACGACCTGATCTTAAGGCAACAACCAAGGCATGTCACTGTTCTTAATGCACTAATAGTATGCTGAGTTTTTGAAGCCCCCTTCAAACATGTCTGGTGCCATTATGAAACTAGTTGGAAAATGAATTTATTTGTAGTCTAGTTGAAACTATATATTCGTTTTGGTCATGGCCTGGTTGAAAAATTATTTGTAACAGCCTGTTCTCTGCATCTAGAATATATTAATTCTTCAACTTCTACAACAAAAAATTTGCAGATGGAGAAGGAACAAACTATTTTGTATCCTGATAAAAGACATGGACAAATCCCAGGTTGGTGGCTATAGTTTCTCACCTTGCTTGTCTTAATTATATTACATATATTTTTTCAGCTCTGAATGGTTGGTTTGAACTTTTTCTTGTACATATATGATGGTCACATACTCCATTATTCAAATAATCTATGTTTCAGTTTCTTCACTATATACCATGCCAAATAAATTTGTGAAATTTGCATTCTTCTCCTTTGCTTTTATAGCAGAATTTCGCATATTAATGTCTAGAAATTTTATCATTGTCAGAACAAAATCAGTACCATATATGTGTGACAACAGATAATACTTACCTCAGCTTCTTTTAATATATAATTGAATTTTGATCCTTGGAGCTGTCTGTCTCATAGTGCACGCAAGGCAGCACATAACCATCAAAGCTGCCTTTGTCACATAAAGCTATCTCCTATGCTTTTTTAAGGCTCAAATAAATGATCACTTACCTTTATCTTTTCAGCTTTGTTCGAAATGTGATTGCTTTAGAATTTCCTATATTATATATCTATCATTTCTTGTGATCCTCAGAATGATATCAGCAGTATATAAATGACTATGGATGAAATTTTCCCTTCTTATGTTTGGATAATAATTGAGTTTTGATCAATAGAGCTTTGTCTCGAGCTCCATGTGAGGCAGCACATAACTGGCCTCAGCTGTTAAGGGTGACAAGGAAATACTTTCAATTAGGATTCTGACTTTTGGTTGTCATGGCAGGGATTGATGTTGGTCATCAATTTTTTTCACGTGCTGAGATGGTTGCTATAGGTTTCCACAGTCATTGGATTAATGGAATTGAATGCATAAGCAAATCTGAAGTTGCTCGAGCAGAAAAAGATTCAGTAAGATGTTTAGGCTGGTGTCTCAATATGGAAGTTCTTTTAATTTGTAAATGCATAATCTCTTGTACGCTTTGGCTTTATGTTATTGCTAAACTGTAAATTGTTTATGTTTGACACTATTTTTTTGTGTTACTGAAAGGTATAGCTGTTATGGTTAAATTGAATCATACTAAGTCTTGGTTAACTGAGCCTTGCTAACTCTTATCTCCCAAGGTGGAGCCAGTTATATGGTTCTCATAGAACAACTTATTTATGTTGTGAGCTTCTTCTATTGTCCGTTGCATGTATCTAAGATCTTGTCTCTATCGAAATTTTTGAAGGTCTTTCTCTGCCCCCATCCATGTGTAACTTTCATACCTTCACACTTTCTACCAGGCCTTAAAAGTTTTTTCACGACGTATCCAAACCATCACTAGTCGCACTCAGTTGGATCTATGATATATTATTATGACTGACGACTAAAAGTTCTATGTATCTCGAATATTGCGTGATATATCATGACTGACAACTAAAAGTTCTAAGTATCTCAACTATTGCATGGGACTTAAGACAGTTGAAGTCTTGTTTAAAAGAAGTGAAAATTTGCAATCTCAGCTTATCATATTGATATTCATTCTGCCTTGATTTCATTTTGCTATGCATATTTCTTTTGAAAAGAAACTGAATCTTAATCTAGGCTTAAATTAGGAGCAAAATAGTCAGAGTTGATAAATTCTTTTTTCTCTCATTTGGGGCTTTGGGTCCCAATGGTTGCGTGTTTGCTTTTCCAGTAAATGGGTCATTGACATTACGTTTCACTTACTTTATGGAACTTCTTTGTTTTTGTTTTTGTGCATTTACAGGGTCACTGTAATACACTCAATATTTTATGTTATTGTCCTATGGTTTTGTAGTTTATATGAAGAATGTCTGTCTTCCTTAATTTATTGTTAAAAATTAATTCTTCATTCTTTTCAAATACCTTGATATTCTCTTGCTATGTCGCTCTATAGTAAAATTGTGTTAGGCATACTGCAAGGTGTAATACTTTTAGCACTTAGAACGGTAAACACCTGATGCTTAATAGTTTAGAAAAGTTTGATTATGGATATAGTATTGTTCATCCTATTAGTTAATTTGTCAACATCATCTACATTTGATTTTATAACAAACCCATTCAACAAAGTTTTGCCAAATAAATTTTTTAATGTCTCACATCCTTCGTGTGGGGATATTCGAGTGGCACACGAGTGTTTTGTGAATATGACTAATAATTTGATTTAACTATTTTAGGTCAGACGATTAGAGGCGATTTAACTATTTTAGGTCAGACGATTAGAGGCCCAAGTAGTTATTTGTTATGTTTACATCATCAATCTCACTCTTATGCTTGGGGTCTGAGCTGAGATCGTCTAGTCTTGTGTGATTGTGATTGTATGCTCTTGCTTGTAGACTTAAGATATTGGGGTTTGGCTTAGACCATTTGGTCTTGTGTGACTGTGATTCTATTCCCTTTCTTGTGGGCCTGGTTATGGGCTCAGAGGCATGACAAAATGGTATTAAGAGTTGGTTATTAGTCAATTTTGGGTTTAGTAAGTGCTACACCAAATATGTTGCGGGAGCGACTTCTTGGGCTTATAGGTGCTACTTCTAGTGTCCTGCACTACCTGATCTTGTGCGATTGTGATTGCGTCCCCTTGACGAGGACGTCAAGTCTTCAACAAGTGATAATTGTCATGTCCCATATTGATTTGTGAGAGGATATTTGAGTGGTGTTATGGATATAACTATTATCTTGGTCAACCATTTCAAGTCAGTTGATTAAGGGCTCAAATAGTTATTTGTTATGCCTATAACACTAGTCTTGCTCGCGGGCTGGAGTGTCTTGGCTCGCATGCATGACAAATTTGATTTTGATTTATATTTCTTTTTAAGCGAAGGACGGCTTTAGGTTTCATAATTCCAATTACCATGTAAATGTTGTTGATGTTATATATGTTCCTCCACTTATTGGTTCCTTGCTGATTACCAGTTACCAGGTAAATATTGTTGATTTTATACATGTTCCTATACTTATTTGTTTCTGGCCGAGTATAGAATGGTTCTTTCTCTAGTATAATTTTTTGATTCTCGACATGGGAGACAAAATTTTTATATTCCCCATTAATTCCTTTTCTTTTTTAGGTTTTGCAACAGTATAGTGGCTACAAATTGCCACTTGCAATATCCATTATTTTGTCTGGGCAGTACGAGGATGATCTAGATAATTGCGATGATATCACATATACAGGTCAAGGTGGAAACAACTTGCGTGGTGATAAGCGTCAGATGAAAGATCAAGTTTTGGAACGTGGCAATTTGGGTCTTAAGGTATTTATTTCTCTACCATTTGTTTTCTGTGTTTTATCCTTTATCTTTTTCCATCAACAAAATATAAAATTTTGGTTGACCTTTCTTTGTTGACAAATGTATGATGGCTCCTAAAACTAACATGCGTGTGATATTTCTGGATCATTGTACTACATACAACTAGAAAGTTGTAGTCCTTTATATTGTGAGGTAGGTTGAATATGAAGGTGAAAATGGTGCTTCCTCTTGACTTGGGTGTGTGTGAGAAGTAAATGGTTGTAAACAAAATGAGTGGACGTGTTAAAATTGATGGGTCTAACCGATGTTGCTTTAGTATGAGATCAAGGGGAATGTGGCATTGAATAAAAGAGGTTTTTGGATAATATTACAGTGGAAAGTAGTTGAGGACATGTGAAAAATCATTTAAGGCAAGGAAAATGAGTGACAACAAGATTCTGGACAAGAATATTGGCGTGTATGATAGTTAGATTTTTTATTTTTGTTAGAATATACATTTTTTCACATAAGAAAATATCAAGAATTAAGACCATCTTATAACGGTCTTGAGTCATTCCTCATATTAACTAATTGGTTTTTATGATGGAACCTCAGGATTTTAACATGATATCAGAATTGGGTTACTTTTGGCCTAGTTTCTTGCGTCGTGCATGTATAACCCATTTCCACCATCTTGTTGTGTCATTCTCACATCGTCACCATTGTGGTTGTCACATCTTCTCCCGTTTCACATCGTGACCATTGTGGTTGTCACACCTTCATGGAACTCTTGATTCATCATGACTTGTGACCATTGTGGTTGTCACACCCCCCGTTTTACCGTGACTATTGTAGTTGTCACACCTTGCTAACCATTCTATTCGTGGAGCTTCATTCCATTTCACCAGTTCTTGTTCGGTCACACATGAGAGGTGTCGGGATGTACATTCCTTCCACATTAGAAAATATCAAGAATTCAGATCACCTCATAAGGGTCCTGAGCCACTCCTCATATTGGCCAATTAGTTTTTAGAATAGAACTCAGGATTCTTTAACACTTCTCTTTTTGTTGAGAGATTTGAACCGTCAAAAATTAGTTTTCGGAATTATGATGCTGAATTAAAACGATGTTATCTTCCTCTCATTTTCACTTCTGCTTCATTGCAGTATTTCCCATGCAACCATCTTCGGAGCTTTCTTTGTCATTTAGAGCAGTATTGCAAACATAATCTTATCTGCTAAAATTGTGCATCTTTTTGGTATCAAGTTGATGTTTGTGGATATATCTTGTCGTGTTATTTGAATTGTACTTTTGTAATGGATTCTAATGATTTCTCCAGCATTGCATGGAACAATCAGTGCCCGTTAGAGTTACCCGTGGACATAAATGTGCACATAGCTATGTGGGGAAGGTTTACACTTATGATGGTTTGTACAAGGTACTTACCGAAACATTTTTTTCTCCCGCTTCTTCGTCTTCCCTTTACTCATGCAGGAAGTTTAACTTAAAATTTTGTACACTCGTGGAAAAGATAGTCAAAGTTGAGGTCAGATGGCTCCTCATAGAATTTGATCTTGATATTTGATGAATAAAAATGCATTTTTTAGTTATATTATGCTTAACAGGCTTGAAAAAATTTGTGGGTGGAGCTAGCTCGTTCCCTTTTAAGATAGACTATGTGCTTTTATTTAGACATGGATGATTTTGTTTGTTTTCTAGGTGGTTAAATATTGGGCAGAAAAAGGCATGTCTGGATATACAGTGTACAAGTTTCGATTGAAGCGGGTTGAAGGTCAACCCCCTTTGACCACTAATCAGGTTTGTGTCCTTTTCTAGTGCAGTTATTATATAGAAACAAAGATATTAGATTCGTGGATTCTTCTCTTCTCTTTGTATTCTAATAAATGATGCACCCATTCTTATGCTTCCAAATGTTTACTTTTGTTAGGTATGCTAATACAATAAGAAAGACGAACTAGGCAGATACTGTTGACATAGCTCGATGACTTAAACAAGTTCAAAATATTACCAAGTGATGCATATTTGGAGTCTCATAGGCATGACTTCTTATATAGTGCATATGAAAATTCGTCCTCTTTATGCAAGTCTCTCTTATCTTCTTTCGAGACCAACCACTTCTAGAATATTGGCTTTACAAAGATATGCACAATATGATCCACATAAGTCAAGTGTTTTTTTCAGAAGTCAAGCAAGTATACATTGAAGTATACAAACATATTATATTAGACACACTTTATAAATTTAATTTTCTTTGATTTGTTATGATCAACATAATATTTTAGGCATAAATTCAACAGAGGTGCATAGCTTTTACACACTGCCAACTAGTGGCACGTGGATTTGTGCGGATGTTCGGTGGCAACTGGTATGTGTCAAGTGACTTGTCCTTTGACAATGAGTCTAATGATGCCTGCCACGTGCTAAGAAAGCTTGAGATGAAGAGCAAATCTCAAGTTAAAATTTGGAGAAAACCATAGGTGGTAGCTCTGGTGAGGTTTGTTGGTGAATAGTTCTATTGGCATAGATCTAAGGAAGAAGTTGAGTTAATCTTTTTATTTTGTTTGGGTCTAGAGATTTACAATGGAAAGAAAGTGCAAGAAAGCTCGTCCAATTCCCTCAAGGGAAAGATCTTTTAGCAGTAAATCATGGAGCGAGGCTGGAAGAGAACCAACCTAGTTACAAGCCAAGCTTCCTTGTAACATCATCCTAGCTACCCAATCTGTTGGATGATTGGCCGTTCTCCTAACAAAGTGAAATTGGATTCCATCAATTTTAGAAGTGATTTTTTTTATGTCCTCTATTACATGGGCAATACTCCAAGGTTTGGTGCTCCTAGATGAGGTGATTGACTTAAGAACGACTTCAGCATCATTTTTTACAATGATGCTTGAAAGATTAGGTCTTCTCACAAAGCTACACGTGTTACGGATGGCAATAGACTTTGTTTCCACGGCACTTTGGCAATGGAAACTGCTTGCATTCCCAAAGAGCAGATTGCCTTCATGCTTTCTACGAATGAAGGCCCTAGCCCCCTGATGTGGATGGATAAATGAGGCGTCAACATTGAATTTCAGCATGCCCACAGGATGAGATGCCCAGCATGAAGACTGAATCTCTCCCTGACCCTCTCTAGTGTTGCTTATGCTATTCTTCTAGTTAGCGCTCCAATACTTTAGGAATCTGCAGTATGCGGATTCAACAACACGTTCCACATTCACCTAAACATGTTCGAGATTCTCTCTATTCCTCTCTTTCCAAATATTCCAGAGGTAGAAGGCGGCCTTTGCCTTCGCTTCAGCAAGATCAAAGTCAGCAATTTTGCATTTTCGAAGGAAATTGACCAATCAAACGTCCATCCAATAAGTTGACTCATGAACCATGTTGCACTGAAAGAATGATGCATCACCAAAATTGATCAGTCTAGGGATAGTGGAAGAAGATATGCTCAATCGTTTCTTCATGGAGCTCACAAATCTAACAAAGTGGTGAAGAATCCAACTTCTTAAAATAATTGCTCTAAGATGGGAGGGTGTTATAATAGACTTTCCAAAGAAAAATGCGCAGCGCGGGAGGGACATTACACTTCCAATACATATTCCAAAAAGATGAAGGAGTTTGATGGGATGAAGCCATCCTCAGCACCAGCTTTTGGCTTTGTAAGACGAGCCACCCAGTAACCACTTCTAACGCCAAATTCTCCCGAGCAATTGGATGGCTACACCAGTTTATCTCTTGTAGAGAACTGTGGAATGTAAATGGAGTAGATGATCTCCCTTGTGGGAGCATCGGAGAGATTCGCCAAGATTCTTGTATTCCGCCTTCTTTCCCCTCTGTTAAAGAGGTCTTAAACTAAGTAGGCCTGGGAACTGTGTGGTTCAACTAGCACCCCAACCTGAGCACATCACTTGTACTCCCAAATTATAATGCTCTCGCCATCTCCAATCTTCTATACTGCATCCTCTTTAAGAATTTTTTGGCCAACCAAAACGATCCTCCACATCCATGAAGGGTGTCTCCCACTCCAGCATTCCAGAAATCTTTTTGCAAGGAAGTAAATGCTCTTAAGCACTACTGCAACAAAGTTCGACTGATTGTTAAGAATTCTCCAAGCAATCTTTGCAAGCAAAGCTACATTGAAGGACTCCATGTCTCTAAACCCCAAGTCGCCATTTGCAATGGGCTTAGTAAGCAATTCCCACTTCTTCCAGTGGAAACTATGGCGTCCTTTACTTGGAAAAAATTTTGTAACGAGTGAGGAGATTTTCTTATAGACTTCTTTAGGGAACAAGAGCAGACTCATGGCGTAAGTGGGGATGGCCTGCACGATAGATTTGATTAGGGTAATCTTAGCACCATTGGAGAGCAACAAAATTTTCCAACCACAGTTTTTTTGCAACTCGTTCCATCACCTAGTTCAAGGTGTGCGATTTTGAGCTAACCTGCTAGGCAGATAAGCCGAGATAATTCCCTGGGTTACAGAGATAATTCCCAGTTACTTGCTTCTTTAATATGGAAGATATCTTGTATCTCATCACGAATGCCTAAAGGTGTATGTGCACTAAAGGATATTGTTGATCTTTTCAAATTGACAGATTGGCCTGAGGTGAAGCAGAACTTGTATATAATGTCCTTGACTGCCATTACTTGTTTAGGGGATGCTTTGAAGAAAAACAGAGCATCATCCGCAAACAAAAGATAGGTGAGAGAGGGGCATGAGGTAGCTAATTTGATTCCTCTAATCAACCCTCGTTGAACATAATCATGGAATAAGCAAGCGATCATTTAGGACTGTATTGAGAAGAGAAAGGGGGAGAGAGGGTCGCCTTGGCAGATCCCTCAGTGGTATTTGATTGGGTGGGACCTCTAGCGGAAATAAAAAAATAAGTGATAGGTTTTTCCCCCCTTTTCTTCTTTTCTAGAAGTTTTTTGACCAATGGCAGATTTGTGGTGTAATTAGGTTTTTATTTCTCACCTTGGCTCCCATAGCATGTTAACTATACTAATAAAGTAAGATGAACTTTGGAGAAAATGGCATGGTGCTTCTCACTAAGTACCAAGTAACTATTTAAATTATTGTGATCAACAGCATAAGACTTAGTAGCCGAGTCGATTGATTTCTTTCCTTGCATGTTCCTGCATTCTTTGATGCTCTTGATAATAGTACTATTGACTCTTACTCAAAGAACAAGTATCACCCCATATTTTTAGTGTATTTGGAATGATCTTATTTTAAGATGATTATCCTATTGGAATTTAGAGATATATTATAAGATTTAAGATATTTTATCATATGCACCATGCATTCTATAGTTGTAAAAAATAAGATAAAAGAAATTACTTATTTCTTATAAGATAAAAGTATGGTTTATTTTGAATTTTTATAGGATGCATGTGATAAGATATTTTAAATCTTATAAGATTTACTCTCATTTTAATAGGATAAGCATCATAAAATAAGATTATAGCAAACAGAGGATTTGTTCATGTTCTTATGTGGAAGAATATTTAGGTGGCCTATTATTGTGTACACCTGTGTATAAAAAGCAAGACATAATTAAAATGGGCAATTAAGTAAATAAACTAAAAGTAAATGGCACCATACACATGGAGACCTGGTTTCTAGAAGGGTCATCTCATAGTTCTCTTATTTTTTTGATTGCTATTTCAGGTTTATTTTACCCGGGGAAAAGTCCCAAACTCAATTTCTGAGCTGCGTGGGTATGTCATTAGAAATAAGATTCTTTTACCTCTGACTCTTCTTGTATTAAAAGGACAAAATACTCAGACGTTTAAGCCATAGGTTGGTATGTGATGATATTACTTGTGGCGAAGAAGACATTCCTATCCCTGCTACAAATTTGGTGGATGATCCTCCTTTTGGACCTTCAGGCAAGACTACATAATGTTTGAATGATTGTTAGAATCATGTTAATGGTGATCTTTTGTTAATAATTATCTAAAACTTTTGCTGTTGTCTATTAAAACTCGATGCATTTTCAAAGCCTACTCCTTATAATTTTTATCAAGCCTTTTGGATTATGGATATTGAGTTGACATTTGAATAACTACTGTTAGTGTAACTGATAGTTGTTTAAGTTGTTATATTTTAGCTGTTAGTTGATAACTGTTTAATTAGTTGATTGGAAAAACGTATTTGATAAAAATTAGTTGATGAAAGTAAAATGAGAAAAGGGCATTGATATCACATTATTATTGTTACGACAATTATAATAATTATTACTATTATTGGAATAAGATGATTTATTTGGAAAGTATACATTTTTTATAATAATATTCTATTATTAAAGAATAATAAAATTATTTTTTTGATAAAGCATTTGTATCAATATTAAAATATTTCTAATAGATTCAAAATTTATTTTGTCAAAATAAAATAATGAATGGATTGTAACACTTATATTTTTTAGTATATTTTGATGTGGATAGAGTTTGGAATTCATTTTTGTGTTATTTATATTTATATTTGTGAAAGAAAAGGTAATAATATACAGAGTGATTGAAGAGAGACTTGGATTGTTGAAAAATGGAGAAAGGATAGAATTGCCAAAAAAATATGACACTAAAAGTCATTGTGAAACATTAAAATTTTTTATGTTTGATATTAGCTAGTTGAAACTTAAAAGTTACCTGAAAAGCTAACTGAAACACTGGTTTACTGAACTCCAATAAGTTGGAGAAATAATGTTTTGACTCAATCAAAACACTTAAACGTTATTTGAAAAGCTATTTTTTAGTGCTGCAAAGAGGGCCTAAAAGTTGAAAAGTTTGCCTGATTTTGCCTAGGAGAAGGTAACAACTATTGAGCTGAATATAATAGCTGTAGGAACTAAAAATGTAATGGTTAGCATCGAACTGCATTATTTTAATTCTCGATAAATTTAGAATGGCAAATTATGCTATGCCTTGGTGAGGCAGGCTAGGAGCAAGAGTAGGCAAAAGGAAGCAGGTTAAATATATAAAGTGAAAGGAATTTTGGTAGCATGGACTCCATGTGATATAACAATGAAATGGCAATGTGTTTAGCTGAGTGGATTGCTATGGAAGATTTGGACATGCCAAACCAAACAAATAAAGTCTTAGGATCTGTTTGGTCTAGTCGTGAGATTTGAGCTATTGAGTTGTAAAACTTTTAGCAGTAGAATTTTGGTAAAAAGTGCCGTTGAATAAAAGCCGTTGATTGTTTGGCCTGATATTTTAGGAGTTAAGCTTTTAGTATTTTGAAGGCAATATTGGAATTTAAAATTATGGAGTAGTATTTTTGAGGAAAAAAATAATAATTTCTGACATAATGTAAAAATAGCTTTTCAAAAACAGCTTCTTGTTTTTAAGCTGTTTTCAGCTTTGGCTTTTATATAAAAGCACTTTAAAAACGTTGCCAAACAAGATAGCTTCAGCTTCTAAACTCATAGAAAGCACTTTTGATTGTCTAAAAGTTGGGCCAAACAGACTCTTGTTCTGTTAGATTAGTAGGCTATATGGATATGACAATCTGTGCATTTCTTTTGAGAGTTATGGAGATCTATGATGTATACTTGTTAATGAGAACTTTTGCAGTTACAGGCTGAGTTTCCCCTATATATCATTTTGTACGTTTTATCCAAACAAATCCAAGAATCACCAAGTCTTTGCTGAATTTGTTCCTTTGACTAGCTTTCCCTGTAAGACTGCAAGAATATCAGATTGTCTGGTGGGTATTTTTTGTCCTGGATTTAAACTAAGTTTTGATTTTTCAACTTCGGGTGTAAGATGAGCAATGTAGAAACCAATTATTATTTTTTTTGCAGAGTAGAACCAATTATTGTTCTTGATTGGAAATTCCAAGCTTTTTATGTAAACTATTTGCAGGCTAGTCCTTCTACTGACTGGAGTATTACTCTTTTATGCTCTGTTTTCATGCTTCGGTTCAGATATATTGTTCTTTTCTGGATCAGTTTGTAGTGTCTTTCTAGCATGTACTATGCTTCTTGTTGAGTCTATGCCATCTTGCTGATTTTGTGAATTTCATTTTCAGGTTTTACATACATCAAAGGTCTTAAATTTGCTCAAAATGTGGATCCCCCTCTTAATGCTCCTGGATGCAGCTGCAAGGGTTTATGTACTGATCCACGTGTTTGTGCTTGTGCTAAGTTAAATGGGTCTGATTTCCCTTATGTGCACAAGAATGGTGATAGGTAAGAGATTAAAAACCTACCTGTTATATTGATCTTTGTCATTAAAATCTAAGATAAATGGAATTCATAATTTTTGATTTGCCGCTTTTTTTCAAACTTGTTGGATTGGCGACCATCTTCTGTTCCATTTAGCTGATATTTTTCTTCAGACATTTGCTACCGTAATTTTGTTCATCATATTCATTCCAGTTAAGCTTCAATATCAAAATTTTACTGTGATTTCTATGGAGGTGTACTTTTGTAGCTGCATTCTCTCATGGATGTAACTGGATCAAAGAATTATGTCATATTTGTTATATGTCAGACTAGCAATATTATTATGGAAATAATCTTAGGAAGTTAATTGGTCTATCCTACTTTGTAGATATTCTGAATCTTTAATCTTTATGAAATTCAAGTTTCAAAGTCATTTCTGAATCTATAATATCCATGAAGTTCAAGTTTCAAGGAATTTTCTGTTTGGTGTCTTGGGAATATAATGTAAATCTATATAGAACTAGGGAAGCTTGATCTATAGAAGGGGACATGGTTTGGTTAAAATGAGCAGACTAACCCAAGCCAATTCAAAAGTTTGGATTGATTTGGTTATTTTACATAGTTAAAGACTATGTAAGTAGTTCCAAATGAAAATTAACTGGTTTGGTTTAGCTTAAAATAAGGCGCAAAACCAAATCGAACCATGTGCACCCCTAATTTTATGTGTATAATAGTTAAACTTATAATATGGATGATAAATTAAAGTTGATCTACTGGTTAATGTTTTTTCCTTGAAGTTATTGGTTTTTTTTTTCTGTTTTTCTGTTCTTTTTTTTTTTTTAATTTTTGGATGAACTTAAAAATTTTTCTCGTAAAAGCTGAAACCAAACCAAACCAACTTTGAAGATTTTGGTTTGATGTGATTATTTTATATGATTAGAAACTAATTGGTTAGTTTCTAATGAAGACCAACTGGTTTGTATTGATTTGAAATAGACTCAAAACTAAACTGTACCCTGTTCACCACTATTGATCACCCCGGTTTTCTAGTAACTGGGAAAACTTGGGAACCTGAGTATCCAGTAAAGAGCAGAATATTTGATGGAAGGACAGGCAAACCTTATGCTAAAGAATTAAAACTGATGAATCTTGTGATGGCTATTCCATCTTCTTATGCCATTGCTTCCTTGCCCTGCATTCCTCCAGATTGATTGAGCCCAAGGCCGTTGTGTTTGAATGTGGCTCTAATTGTGGCTGCGGACCAGATTGTATCAGCCGGGCCTCTCAAAGGGGAATAAGATACCGACTTGAGGTTCTTTAACTATAACCAACCAGCTACAATGCCTTTCTCTGTTGCAGATATAAATTGTCTGCCCATTTTAATTTATTTTTAATGTTCATTCCAACAGGTTTTCCGTACACCAAAGAAGGGGTGGGGTGTAAGATCATGGGAGTTCATACCTTCAGGGGCACCAGTGTGCGAGTACATTGGGGTTCTTATGAAGACAGATGACATTGACCCCTCAAAAGAGACCAATTATGTATTTGACATCGACTGCTTACAAACCATGAAAGGATTGGATGGGCGGGAGGTACAAGCATTGATTTTCAAATTTTGGTTTAACTATTTTCTTCTATGTGATTCTGAATTATTTCGTCGATTTTCTTGTTTTACTACTGTTGGAAAGTGACTTGTATTTTTAGGCTAATTTGGATGGATAAGTAGAAGTCCTATTAGAGTTAGTCCTATTTGATACAAATAAGAATCCTAAACCTGTGTAATTGGTATTAATTACATATAGAAATCCTAAATCTAATGAGATTAGCATTAGTTTCCTAAAAAAAATGGAATGTTCTAGTTTGTAGTTAATTGCCACAAGCCATAGCCCATATGGGAGGTCGGATGTGGGTGTGAGTAGGCAGTGTCGATCCATAACTTTACAATATCGCATTCTTATTATATTAGCTTAGGACAGAGTTAGCACAGATATTGAGATTTTCTTATCTTCTGCAGACAATTTGTAACCTCTTTCTCTTTTACATTACTGAATATATTTTTGTTGCTCTGTGGATCTAAATATTGCCAAACCACGTATACTTCGTGTCTTCTTGAATCATTATTTTCTTGTTTTTCCTCTCTCCTATATCTCTATTGCATTGGGGTAAATGAAAATTACCCAACCCATTAGCACAATAAGTGGTATCTAAGCCACGGTTATCACATATAAAGAGATATGGAAGACCAAAGTTCAAGCTCAAAATCAGCAAAGACGACTGTCAAAGGTGTTACTCCAGGATCCAGTACACAAGTGCCAAGGATGGCAATCTCTAATGCAAAATTTGAAATTTATAAGTTTGACGACGACAACAATTTCAACATGTGGAAATGCAACTTCATAATACAGTTGTTTGAAGACACATTCGAATGAGCAACAAGAATAGATTCGTATCATGGAATTAGCTGATTTGAAATTGATAAGTTTGATGGCAATAACAATTTCAATATGTGGAAATGAACTTCATATTGCAGTTGTTTGAAGACACATTCACATGAGCAACAAGAATAGATTCGTAACATAGAGTTAGCTGATGTAGTTTATTTTGCATTTACTGGTATAGGAATATATAGCCAAAGTTTATATTTAGGTGGAGGGATATGCAGTTTGCAAAATTCTTGTCAAGGTGGAGTTTGTTGAATAGTAACTCGTATTTTTAGGCTAATTTGGATTGATAAATAGAAGTCCAATCCGAGTTGAAGTCCTATACCTAATAGGATTAGTATTAGTCTTATTTGCTACATATAAGAATCTTAAAGCTGGTGGAATTAGCATTACTACACATAGAAATCCTAAATCTGATAGGGTTAGCATTAGTTTCCTATAAATTGGATGTTTAGCTTGTAGCAAGCCGCACCCCCAAGGGGAGATGGGGTGTGGTATGAGTTAGTAGTGTCAACTTTGCAATATCGCATTCTTGTTGCATTAGCTTAGGAGAGGTTAGCATAGATATTGAGAGATTTTCTTCTTTTTTGTGGAAAAATTGTAACCTCTTTATCTGTTACATTAGTGAATATATTTTGTTGCTCTGTAGGCGTAGGCATTGCTGGATCACGTAAACTTTATGTCTTAAATTCTTGTTTTTCTTCTATATCTCTATCGCATTTGGGTAATTGAAAATTACTCAACCCATTAGCACAACAATTAGCACAGCCCTTTAACTTTTCATTCTTATTATGGTCCTTCTTCTTCTTGATCTTCTTCACCTCTCTATTATCTCTCTGTCTCTCGTTGTCTTTTTTCCTAATGTTTTGCAATTCATTTGGTTATCTTTCACATTTATTTGGTATTGAGAGTATGGTGCATATGTACATATACATGCACACACACACACACATACATACACACACATATACATGCATGTTACTGGCTCTTCTGGAAGTTTATCTTTCAAAATCATATATCTGTTTCAATGTTATAGATCAGAACATTTAATTTTGTGCTTGGGACTCACCTCTGTCGGTACTCACATAAGAATGTTGAAGCATTTTAATCTGCTCAACCGCCCTGTTGTCTCAAATTTGTTTAGGCAATTCTGTTAATGGCAGAATTTAATTTCTCGAGTCTTGTGAACTCTCAGTGATAAAAGGGACTCATTTGCTCCATGATATTAATTTTTGAAGTTCAAGTTAGTGTGTGTGTTGAAACAAGCTCCAGAAAAAACATGTTGAGAAATGCAGTAGCTTGGGATGAAGTAATTGGTTTAAAGGTAACTGTTTCTACTGCATTCTGAAAAGATGACTATTTACCACGTGTCCTACTGGACATGCTAAAATGAGTTTACACTGCATGGGGTTAAAGCATTAATAACGTAAAAGTGCAAGGTGCACAATGCTGATCACAAGTGTTCATGATTAAAGCCAGTTGTTTTAGTTTTTATTTTTTTTATGCATGTCCAAGTTCTCCTCCTTGTTTCTTGCCGTTTTATTTGTATTAATAAGTTTCCTTCTATGCAGAGGAGATTGGGAGATGTATCCTTGCCTGTGCACTTGCAGAAAGATGATTCTGAATGTGCTCCAGAGTTCTGTATTGATGCCGGCTGTACTGGAAATATTGCAAGATTCATAAACCATAGCTGTCAGCCCAATTTGTTTGTTCAATGTGTATTGAGCGGGCACCATGATATCAAACAAGCAAGAGTGATGCTAATTGCTGCAGACAACATACCACCACTGACGGTCTCTGTCCCTCCCTCCCTCTCTCTCTATATATCTTTCTTTTTCTTGTATATCATGTGTTTTTGATGCTTTGATCACTGATTCACCCCTTGCTAATTATAGAAGTGGATACATTGCTTAGTTGTAATTTATGATCTGTGAAGATGAAACGAATGTCCTTCCAATTGTTTGAACATGAGTTCGACTTGTAAAAGATCGGAACTTGTGTGCTTGGATTTGAGGAAACCATGTTAGTTGTCTGCTTCACTGGGTATAACTTAAAATCGTTGGCATGTTGTTTTCGAAAGTACAAGTACTCTCTCTTGCTAATGTGTTGGTTTTTTTGTTTTAACAATCTGCAACTATTGGACATTTACTACAAAACATTTGTCAAACTGCTTTGACATGTTAAATTCAAGTGACTTATTTTTTCAGTTGGCTTTTGCAGGAGCTTACGTATGATTATGGCTATGCACTTAATAGTGTTGTTGGCCCCGATGGCAAGATCAGAGAAATGCTATGCTATTGTGGTGCTGCATATTGTAGAAAACGGTTGTTCTAGATGTAACTGTACATTTGCTCATGGGAGACGCTGGTTTTCACTATTACTTCTCAGTTTGCCAAACATGATCATAGGCGATGCTTGAACGGCATCATTGCTTTGGATGGCATTTGCAAATGTGAAATGTCTCTCCATTCTTGATGCATGTATCAATGTTTTCCCAATGGCAGATGCCTATTCTAGGTAAACAGGGAAGCTGTTGTTTGTACATGGATGTTACTGTGTCTCAACGAAAATTTGCCCTGTCCTTTAGCAGAAATCTCTGTTGTTGGGCATGTTCATAGATGGTTTTACCTTTTTTGGAAACTAATTCAAATACTTATAACAAAAAACGTGTTTCTTTGAAGAAAAATTTCAATCCAAATGAGCCCAAGTCATGCTCATGGCAAAGGCAAACCAAAGAAGGTATTTGGGAACCTTGCCCTCTTGCTCATTTGAAGTTTCCAATTATCCAATTTTGCTCATAGCATAATATGATAGGATCTTACTATTTGGGAGAGCTTATGAATCTGAATTTTACTCATAATATTTTCATAACATAGCAATGCTACAAGTTCATCTTCACTCACACGCTCAACTAGAATATCTACCAGGATTCAGCTTCCCCATGATTTTTGATGCACGCCTCTACACTTTCTCAATTTCCTTTTGACAAAAATCAGTTATTGCAATGGTCTACTTGAAGCAGCTATAATAAGTCATGAGTTTCATGAATAATCCAAGTGTTGCTTCGTAACAAAGATAACGTGAAGGCTACGCACCATTGATATCATTCATCATTAATAATATATGATTAGTATCTTGTATTTTAAGCAGCATAAGAGTTGGGATTTAATGGTCATATATCAAAAACAAACAAATTAATTTTACATGGATTTCGAGCTAACAATTCGTTCCTATTGTTTCCCATTTGATCTGCTTCGTTTTTAATATTTATAGAAATATCAAGTTAATATTTATTGTTTAAGAAGTTCGATATGAAAAAAAGTATTTTCTCATAGAAAATCAAAGAAAAGTTTGGCAAAAGGAAAAATTAAAAAGTCAAGAAAAGATTATTGGCCCGTTTGGATTGGCTTTTATTAAAAGCGTTTTTTTAACAGTTTTTTAAAAAATATTTTTTTTGAAAAACTAAAAATTTTAGCTTTTATAAAAAGTTGTATTTTGAAGATTTTTTTTTTTAGAGTTTTAATATTTTTAGAAGTTAAATTAAATAATTATTACAAATTTAATATAATTTTTTCAAGAACAAAATTTTTTTTATCCAAATAGGCTGTATATTAATAGTAGGCTCCAGCAACCCCTATAAAAGCCAAGGATATGCCCCGGATAAGCAAACGGACAAAGCAAAAGTTTTTAGCTGCGTAGTTTCCTTATAGAAGGCTCCTTAATTTAAACACCCTTTTGTGCAAGTGTGACCATGACCATTTACTACACTACTACTACTACTATTACTACTACTTCAACTTCAATGTAGTGTCTGTTTTTTGTTGCAGAGAAGACACGTTCACCATCATCATCATCATCATCAGAAGTGTATGTTAAAGAATTGAGCGAAGAAGATGGAGAAGAGGGGTTGGTTTTTTCTGGTTGTATTACTAGTCGGGAGCAGAGCAGCAGAGTGCAACTACATGGTCTACAACACATCTCAGAGCATAGTGCCCGACAAGATCAATGTCCACTTGGTGCCCCACACTCACGACGATGTTGGCTGGTTAAAGACTGTCGATCAATACTATGTTGGCTCCAACAACTCCATCCAGGTCCCCCCCCCCCCCCATCTTCTTTTTTTTGACTTCTGTTAGAGTTATTAACTCATCTTAAAACTTAATATATTGAAATATTTGTTTATTATATTAACACGCTTTCTCATGCGCATAACGTAGATAGTTTTAATAATTCAACGTTAGAGTTATCACCTCAAGTTTTAAGCTTGTAGAATATATATACATATATATATTTATTTATTGTATTGAAAAGTACAATTCTGGAGAAGATAAAGCAAAATCACAATTTTTCTGTAGGGTGCATGCGTGCAAAATGTGTTGGACTCGCTTATACCAGAGTTGCTTGCTGACAAGAATCGCAAATTCGTTTATGTCGAGCAGGTTGGTTAGTTGACTTCCTTTTTCTTTTTTCTTACCCCCCCCCCCCCCAACTTTTGGTGTCTGCTTATTTTTCCAGTGCAAGCTGTTTATGTTGGAATAAGGACATAGCTCAGACCACTAACTGTGATTTACTTGCCATGTTGGCAAATTGGTGAATGCAGGCGTTTTTCCAGCGCTGGTGGAGACAGCAAAGTGAATCTGTTCAGAATACAGTCAAAAAGCTTGTTAGCTCTGGCCAACTAGAATTGATGTAATGTTAATATGCTATCTGAATCATTATATTCGTGTATTGCTTTTTGTAATCTGGTATTGGGTTTGATTGTCATAGTAATTAACATGATGACACTTGCTATGGGGGCTTAACTCATTGCAATTTTTCGGTTATCTTGTTCTTGTTTAGTACACGTTAAGGTGTTGTTATTTAGTGGATACGGAAATTTAAATCGAGGTTCTCAGATGTATCTGTAGTCTTTTGAGAATTCTTTATTTTGATGTATTTTTGTTGTCTTCTTGTTCTAGAAATGGTGGTATGTGCATGCATGATGAAGCGACGCCACATTATATTGACATGATTGATCAGACAACTCTAGGGCATCGTTTCATTAAAAAGGAGTTTGGTGTGACTCCAAGAATTGGTTGGCAAATTGACCCTTTTGGACATTCTGCTGTCCAGGCTTACTTGTTAGGAGCAGAAGTAAGTCTCTTTGGCTATCAGCTTGATGAAGAGTGTTGAGACCGTGCTCAAGCTTATTCTGTCAGTGACGAATTCGTGATAGCGACTTCTTTTTCTGTCTGCAGGTTGGATTTGATTCACTTTTCTTTGCGAGAATTGACTATCAAGACAGGGCCAAGCGGAAAATTGAGAAGAGTCTAGAAGTTGTTTGGCAGGGATCCAAGAGCCTAGGATCATCTGCTCAGGCAAGTTCCACTCTGTTAGTAATTTTGTCTTTGCTTATTTATACTCGGTAAGTTATACGATGACAATTCTTCTGATGGGGGAATTGATTTTGCTTCCTTTTTCTTTTTAATTGTTCAGATATTTGCAGTTGCTTTCCCTGTAAACTATAATCCACCATCTGATTTCAACTTTGAAGTTAATGATCCCTCCCCTGTTGTGCAGGTAAAACTCGTTGACAATGATGGATGCAAATTACCTTCTATTTATCCCGTCTTACTATTTTACCCTTTTTTGGATGCATACTTGCAGGACGACATCACTTTGTTTGATTATAATGTTCAAGAGCGTGTCAATGACTTTGTTGCTGCAGCAGTTTCTCAGGTACCATGTTTCTGTCCACTTGGATATTCTTTTCCCAGTAATTAGTTGTCGATCCTGCATCAAACAAAGTGAAGCTAATTGTGATTGTTGAATTGCCAGGCTAACATAACTCGGACAACTCATATAATGTGGACAATGGGAACCGATTTCAAGTATCAATATGCTCGCACTTGGTTCAGACAGATGGATAAATTCATTCATTACGTTAATATTGTAAGTATACGTGTATTTGCAATTTCATGATTTATCAGTGATCTGGTCAATTTTTAATTGTATACTTTGAGCTAATATGGCCGGTGATTATAACAGTACCTTAGCTACTTAGTCCAATATGATAATACTGAATATAATAACTTTTCTGCCACCAAATACAAATTTCTTTTCAAGGATGGACGCGTCAATGCACTCTACTCAACTCCATCGATATATACTGATGCAAAGCATGCAACTGAAGTATCCTGGCCATTAAAAACAGATGACTTCTTTCCGTGAGTAAATATGTCAAGTTAGATCATTTCTTTTCTTGCTTATTATCTTTGACTAACTTATTTTGCTCTGGATGTTGCGTAATGTTTCTTTCCAGATATGCAGATGGTGCACATGCTTACTGGACAGGGTATTTCACCAGTAGACCAGCTCTCAAATATTATGTCAGAAAGATGAGCGGATATTATTTGGTATTGCCAATTCTGACATGTTACCACATATTACGAATTCTTGTATGATTATGTCTATTGAATATTCATGCATAACTAGGCGGCGCGCCAACTTGAGCTTTTCAGAGGAAGAAGTAGTTCTGGGCCTAATACGGATTTGCTGGCTGATGCTTTAGCAATTGCTCAGCACCATGATGCAGTCTCTGGTACAGAAAAGCAACATGTGGCTAATGATTATGCAAAGAGATTGTCAATGGGCTATGTGGAGGTCAAGATTCATTTAGCCATCTCCAGTTCATACTTGGATCCCTTTATCTTTCCTTCTCATTCAATTGGAAAATGTTATAGATTTATTTTGTGATCTATGTGCAGGCTGAAGAGTTGGTGGCATCATCACTGGCTTGCTTGTCTGAGTCCAAGTCAAATACTGGATGTGCAAATCTTACAACAAAGTTTCAACAGGCACATTGCTTAAAGCCTCTTGCTATTTTCCTAAATTATTTACTAGCTGATGGTTTCTGAATCTGCAACCTTTATTGATGAAAAAGCAAACAATGTGCTGCAAATTTTGAAGAACTTCAATTTTCTTACCTGGTCTAGGATATCGTACAAACTTTGATTGAAAAGTTTAATCTAATTGCAAGCAAATGCTTGCTTTTACTATAAAATTGGATGTGGGGGGTGGGAATTGAATTAAGGATTCGATATGAAATTTATTTGTTCATTCTAATGTTGAAAGCTAGACTGAATGGCCGTAAGTCACTGGAGCAGGACCTCTCAGATTTCAAGTTTCTGTTTTCAATAGTGTCCAAAGAACTTCTGAACTTGATTTTCTGGAAGTACAGTTTTCCACTTTGTCAACTCCTTCTAAATGAAACATACTACCTCATTCATCCAAAAAAAAGAAAGAAGGAAGAAGAAGAAGAGGAAATGGAAGAAAGAAAAATGTAAATGAACTTAATACCTCATGGAAAAGCTAATACAAACTTGTGTCATAGTGGTGTGAATGCTCATCCATGAACTAAGTATATTTTATTAACTTATTTCGTTGTCTAGAGTACTTCTTGAAGGTTTTCCAGTCCATCCTCCATGATGGGAGAAAATGGAGCGTGTACTGGAATTAGTTTGCCTGGGGCAAATTGTTTTGCAATACCAATATATTGTTTTCCAGTTGCTGGTTACTGGTCACAACTAGAGAGGTTAAGCAAGGATGAATTCTCTTCAGATAACTTCATTATTTCTTTTTAATTTATTATATACATTGTTTCCTTTCATTATTTCCTGAGCTGGTGTGCAATGGCCCTGTTATTTCCCGTGTGATCTGCTTCACTTTGTGGTCCAAGTTTTATGATCTGCAAAAGTGAATGCAGCTGAATTGGGCATGAGAATGGTTTTCTTCTTTTGCAGTGTCTGCTCCTAAATATAAGTTACTGTCCTCCATCTGAAGTTGATCTCTCCCATGGTAAAAACTTGGTATGTTACATTCAAGTTTCCTTTCTCAAATTTGTTTATTGAAGAAAATTACAATTTCTTGTTTATACGATTTATGGTAAAATACACTGGCTAACTGCTATAGCTCTTCTGTAGACTGTTGTTGTCTATAACTCAATTGGGTGGAAGAGAAATGATGTAATTCGGATCCCTGTAAGTATTTTAAAGCATGATTTTAGTTTTTCCTTTTAATTCGTTGCTGTCGTCTTCAATAATTCCATCGAACAAATAGTATCCTACATGATTCCGATGTTGCTACAAATGAAGTTATTTTCCAATTCAATGTTGCAGAATACATTTATTGCCTTGAGTTCCTTAGGTCTATCTCAGGCCAAAGGGCACAGTGTTTATCGTGCCAATGATATAGAATGTATCTGTCAATTAACATGTCCTAGTGGAGTAAACTTCATAGATAATGAAAAATTAAGATATCAATATCAAATAATGTTTCTAACTGGCCAAACAAAGTAAAGGAAGAATTGTTAATTTATTAGTAGTATTTAGGCAGAAAAGCAAATTTTGGGGATGTGATCAGGATATTTCTCAATTGCTACCCAGACCAAGAGCGATTTGGTTGCCGGAAACTCTGTAGTTGATCCTGTAACTTACGCATAGCATTATGCCCTTTCACATACTTTTTCCCCTTGTACCCTTTTGATGTTTGTGACTTTCGATGGGTTTAAAACTCATAGCTGACTACTATTTTGCCAATCTATAGGACACGTTCTTGCTAAGCAAACTTATTGTCTACTCTAATGTCAAACTTGCTGCAGGTGATGCATGAAAACATTGCTGTGTATGATTCTTACGGAGAAGAGATAGAATCTCAGCTTCTTCCTATAGCTGATTACTACATAAGCATAAGGAACTATCATGTAAAGGCATACATGGGTCAGACTCCAAGTAAGACACCTAAGTATTGGTTTGCTTTTACGGCATCTGTGCCCCCTCTTGGATTCAGTACATACACAATTTCAAGTGCCAAAAGGGCAGGTTTGTTGTTAAGTGCTGAAGTTTACAAAATACTTTGCTTGAAGAGAAGTCATAAAAACTCGTTTTGCGTGACTTCCAAGATTTAATGTACTTCTTCCATAACCAGATGATGACATATTCATTTTTTTCTGCTAATGTTTTGGCTGGCTGTAGATGCTAATAGTGAAAGATCAACTGTACACACATACCATATAGGTGATATGTCTCTGGTCAATGTGGGGCATGGAGATCTTAAGCTGACTTTTTCTGCCAAAGAAGGGAAACTTTTTAATTACAGCAATGGAAGAAGTTTGGTATGCAACTTATTGCTATTGATTTGTCAATGCTCCCCATTTCTTTTCCCTGAACTGATTTCAAGATAGTTGTACTTTGTAATTGTTTATTGCTAATAAGAAAAAGTGATCTATCCTGCTTTCATCGTAACAATATGTTAAAGTACATACATGAATTTCTATTGTTAATTTTCTTTGTTCTCCCCACATAATTCATGCCCTGTGTCTTTCAAGGTTGACGAGAATGTTCAGCTATCATATAGCTTCTATTCAGGATATAATGGAAGTGATAAAGATCCTCAGGTTTGTTAAGCTTCCATGCCGCTAGAACAACACAAAAGCACCCTTCTTCTGTTTCCTCTGGGTCTCCTTTTGGGCTTTCCTCTTCCCTGAGTTGCCCAATTAATTGTCTTTTTCTTTTGAAGTCTTTTTCTAATGATCCCTTCTGTTTATTCTTTCAGTCATCTGGAGCATATATCTTCCGTCCCAATGGTACATTTCCAATACAACCCGAGGGACAGGTATAGTGCCTTCTTTATTTGACCAAGTACAAAGAACATTCATCAGGAATCATCAAAATTTACTCCCAGAAGTTGCAGGTCCCTTTGATGGTGATGCGTGGACCACTGATTGATGAAGTTCACCAACAGATCAATCCATGGATTTATCAGGTGCTCTCTCCCTTTCCTGCAAGATCTTCACATTTTATGGATTTTATGGTTCTGGACTGTAACTTCCTTTTCTTTTCTTGTCCTTGTCAGATCTTAAGTAGAAGTTGACACATTAGGGAAAATGAGAAATTTCTACGTGTTAGATAAATGTAAAATCTACAGAACCTTGGAAAGTATAAAGAATCAACAAATATGCAATATACTTGGGGCAAGATTCAGAGGTTCTACACTACATAGATAAATTCATATTTGCATGTAGCTATACTGGTTTGAGAATGTAATCTGAATTTAAATGCAAATCATTCTTATGTTTTCTTTGTCATTTCTTGGATTACTGTCCACTTTTATGATCCCTTTGGAAGGAGCCACTAAAATCAAAAGATTCATATCTTTTGACATATGGACGAGGAGAAGAAGACATTATTAGTTGAATATGCTACCTCAAACATGAGAAAGACTCCATCAAGTTGGATATTCTACCTCGAACATGGAATTCATTGGCTCAGAAACTTAATATTCCAGCTTTAGAATGTTAAAAAATATAAATATGTCCGGGTAAATTTTTACTGATGACCTGAACATCCTAGTGATAAGTGGGTTAGATCATCATGAACAACAGTAACTATAGCAAGGAGTTTAAAGATAGATCATCCTATGATGATATTTCAATCTTTTGTGCAGATTAGCCGACTTCACAAGGGAAAGGAGCATGTTGAAGTCGAATTTGTGGTAACCTTACCTCTTTCCCTGTGCTCTTTATGTCTCAGCCAATCTCTGACATGGGCCGTTCATAAACTTTTCTCTTTACTTTTTATTAAATATTTCATCTTTGAATTTTTTTTCTCCTACATTGTTACACAGCTGACCATAGTTTAAGTAGAAATGGTGATCATTCATCATTTTAATTGTTTAATTAGCATTATATAACCTTCTAAATAACTTTGGATTAGGTTGGCCCTCTTCCTGTTGATGACAGAGTTGGGAAAGAAGTTGTCACCCAGATTACGACGAACATCCAAAGCAAAAAGGCATTTTACACGGATTCTAATGGGCGTGATTTTATCAAGAGGGTATCTTGATCTATCTCCCTCCAGTATTCTGCTCAATCCACTCTCACATATGTTGCCTGAATACTCCATCTGGCATCAGCATTAAGTTGTTTCCATTTTCTGGTGGAAATTGTTTACCAGATCATGTAGCCCCTTTTTGATATTTCCATTTTGCAGTTTCTGTTGTTCAAAAGATGACATAACTGTTGTTTGATATGCAGATTCGTGACTATAGGACAGATTGGGACCTGAAAGTGGATGAACCTGCTGCTGGAAATTATTACCCGGTATGTCTTTCTTCAAAGAAAACAAAGAGTGATTTTGAATTTCCAAATAACTTTGTATATCCAGCATTATCTCTTTCTGGGAAATTTCAATAGCTTTTGAAGTCGATGCTTTTGCCAAGTATTGGTGCTACATATAAATTATCAGGGATGAGTCGGGAGAAAATAGTTATTCAGATGTGGAGGACTTCCTCATACCCAAAAAAGATGTGGAATTTTGTGACTTAATTAGCATTCTAATGCCACTTTTCTCTCTGTACCCCCTAAATGGTCTGTCATACCAATTGGAGACCTCAGTGTTACAGAATTTTCTTTCCTGTAGTGTTGTTCAAGATGTCAATTTTGATCTCTCATTTCAGATAAATCTTGGAATTTACCTGGGAGATGAGAAGACAGAACTCTCGGTGTTGGTAGACCGAGCTGTGGGAGGATCTAGCCTTGCAGATGGACAGATTGAGCTGATGCTCCACAGGTATATTTCTTTCTCAATTATCATCCCTGATGTTAATGTGAGTCCGTGACCACAATCTAAGGCTTTTTTCGTTTTGCAGGAGATTATTACGTGATGATGGTAGAGGTGTTGGTGAGGCTTTAAATGAGACAGTCTGTATTGGCAATGAATGCACAGGACTAATAGTAAGCAGAATTATGAACTTTATCCATATTTAGAAATAAATGACAGAATAGTTACACACTAATAACAAGTTATATCCTAATTAATCAGACAACTAACCTTTGAATTGGAGAAACAAGTCATCACTAGTTAGAAGTAATACACCATTATCTGTTACAAAAGTGATCTGATTATTATCCTCCACGATGTCGGCTATCAGCCCTTATATGCCATGATCTGTTTGCAGATTCAAGGAAAATACTATTACCGGATTGATCCTCTTGGAAAGGGTGCTAAGTGGCGTCGTTCTGTTGGTCAGGAGATATATTCTCCATTACTTTTGGCGTTTAGTGAACAGGTAATGTGATCATAATATGTCTATATCCTTTCTTCAAGTCTTTGAAAGTTAATTGGCAACTAACAATAAGTTCCTCTCTGCAGGAAAAGGATAGCTCGATCAGTTTTCATGCACCCACTTTTTCAGGGATTCATACCTCCTACACTTTACCTGATAATGTTGCTATCATAACTCTTCAGGTACTTGCAATTTTTTTCCTCTCTTGGAGGCTTAGTTTATAGTCATTGCAATGTCGGTTTCATTCTCTAAGTTGATGTGCTAGCAATCAGAAACACCTTGACCAATATTCTTCCTGTCTTTATCGATATTTGGGGCAGAAACAATTTTCACATGAAGAATTTGAATTCCTCAGTTTCCTATTTAGAAATTTTAAGCTAAATGCTGCTCTTAACTCTTCAGGAGCTTGAAGATAGAAGAGTTCTTCTTCGCTTGGCGCATTTGTACGAGGTATATGATATTTACTTGTAGTATCATAAGATCAAAATATAGGCTCTCACGTCAACCTTCTTCACTCTATTTTATGAACTGAATGGCAACTGTCTCTTTGTGAATTTTCGCATTAGTGCTTTGTTTTCTTACACAAGTAGCTAATCTGATAATTTTGTGCACATCATCAAATTCACATGTACTTGTGTGATCTTTGGTAGTTCTGGCATTCGGGATTCTTAGTCTTGTTCATGTTTCTTCATGCTGAAGAGCTTTAGAATTTGACTGTTTACCTGATAAATTAATTTGCCTTGTATTGATTCGGCATGGAAATGTACAAGGTTGGGGTGGACAAAGATCTTTCTGTGATGTCAAAGGTGGAACTGAAAAAGCTATTCTCAGGCAAGCGGGTACCGACTAACAGAATTCTGACTAAGGTTTCTTCAGTAGACTGTGTCGATATCTTCACATTTACTTTGCAAATTGCACGTATCTCAGGTTGGTAAAGTGAAAGAGATGAACTTATCCGCCAACCAAGAAAGGTCGGAGATGGAGAAGAAGAGACTGGTATGGAAAGTAGAAGGCTCGTCCGGGGACTCAAAAGTGAAGAGAGGAGGAAGCGTTGACCCAGCGGATCTGATCGTGGAACTCTCTCCAATGGAGATCCGGACTTTCGTTATAGAGTTCGCTGGAACGCTCGCCACGCAGTAGCGGATACATAAGAATAGGAAATGCCTCAGGACACATGCAGATTGAAATCTGGCTTTATGAATACTCTGCAGATGCATCAAGGGAGGTTAGCTCGCCTCTAAGCCTACCTGATGATACATTGCAGAGGTGAAACCTGAATATGTATCTAAAGACCACCTGACTGGTGGCTATGTTAAATTCCTACTGATACTTATAAACAAAACTGGTTCCTGTATTGTTCAGATATCACACATAAGAAAATGGTAAATAACAAATAGCATCCCGTGTCTTTGCTTATTTTAACATTTAATTCCTTATCGATAAAATAGAACCTAAAAGTCTCGTATCTTTTATTTTTATGACGCCTCTTGGTCCTCGAGCCAGAATAATTCAAATAGACAGAATTAACGTGTGATACGCACGTGGACCTTCTTTTTTCAACTGACACGCGTCTATTTCTGTCTAATTTTTGACAGTTTTGGGTTGGAGAATTAATAGTTTTTCAGAAATAAAATACAAGAGGCGATAAATGTCAAAATAAGTAAAGATAAAGGATAATGTACGCTATTTATCCCATACCTAGTAATTGCGTAATGATTTTTGTTATGTTTCCAAAATTTGTCCAAGGTTAATCGCAGGAACCTCATCAGTGGGACTTAAAGGAGCGAGCTTCCTAAATAGATGGTATGTTTATCATAACATCTAAATCTAATCATTGATCGCGGATCATATCAAGGGGCTAATGTGTAACTTGATGCAATTTCTTTATGCAACAGATAAATTATTAATATTTGGCAAGACTTCTTCTCGCTAATTAAATAAGTACTCAAAATTTTTGAATTTTATTCATAATACACTAAATTATAAGCATAAAATATTGGGATGTAAAGTGGATCATAAGTCAAAAAGCCTTTGTCACATGTTTGGCTGACAAGCTTGCAAGTACTTTTTACTAGCTTATAAGCTGGAAAAAAAAAAAAAAAACTCCAAGAACTAGCTTATTTTTTAGGAGCTTAGAAGCACTTTGATCAAACTTATAAAAAAAACAATACTATCCTTAAATAGTTTTAAATAGCTTCTATCACATTAATTAATGAGATGCTATTTTAAATCATTTTAATTACCATTGCTTTTTCTAAGCACTTATTTATCAGACATGTCAATAGCTTATGAGCACATATTATCTAAATACATAAATACTTATTTATGAGCAAAAAACTGCTTATAAGTACTTAAAACTAAGCTTAGCCAAATGGGCTCCAAGTCAAATAACTCTTGGACTATTAATCTGGTAAATTAAATGGGCCGGGTCGGAGTCGAGTCGGGTTATTGTAGTTAGGGTGGAAGGTTTATTAATCACAGTGAGTGACAGTAGGACAGTATAAAGTTGAGTCCTCCACTCAGCACTCACCTCCATCTTTAGTCTCTCTCTCTCTCTCTCTCTCTCTCTCTTTCAACGCTGTAACGTTTGTTTTTACATTATTAGAAGGAAATGGCGATTTCTTCTTCATGTTCATCAGTGAGTCTCCTTCTACGCGGCTCCAAATCAGCTGGTACATTTCAATTGCGTTGAACCTTTGTGTTCATTTTCTCTCCCTCTTTTTTTTTTTTGAAAAAAAAAAAAAAAAGAAGAATGTTAAATCATGTTTTATATGTTGCTTCAGACTCGACCCGATATTCTGATAGACTTTGCTCATTTAGGAAGCTGCCTTCAGCATTGCAAGAGGTTTTACTTTTTCTCTTTATTTTTTTTTTCTTCTTTTTCTTCCTCATTTTTCACACTGGTTTTGATTTCGTTCTGGCGTGTGTTAATGGCAGCTGGGGATAAAATCATGTGAATTTCACGGACGCGCAATTATTCACAGCACTTTGAACTCCACTGTGGCGCGTTACAATCACGGTAAGTATTAGGACGTCCATTTTTTTATTTTTTATTTTTTGAGTTTTTTAAGTATTAGTTTTATCATCATCGCCGTTATTTTAATCTGGTTTCCGGAAACCCTTGGGGTTCGATATCTTCTTGCTATATAGGGTTTAAAGTTTATGATTTCTTCGTTCGAATTACTTTTTGACATATTCTTGAGTTCTCTGTACTTCGTCCAATTAGTGTTGTCTGTCTAATTTATCTTCTTAAATGCCAATACTCATCATGTTGTTATATGTTGCAGCAATCCAAGCAGCTTTGGCTAGTAATGACACGATTACTTCTGATGCTGCGGAGGGAAGAGTTCTACGAAAAAAGTTGAACAAAGTTGTCTTAGCTTACAGCGGGGGTTTAGATACCTCTGTCATTGTACCTTGGCTAAGGTAAACCCCAATCTTCTTGTTAGTTGATGCAATATGTGCAATTGTTATATATGATCCTCTACTTCTGCTGTTTGTTTTATGTCACGTCTGATTACGTGATGGTGCAGCGATTAAAATGTTATCTTGAGAGTTTCGGGTCAATAACTTCAAGTGGCAAGCTGCTTCTTTGTTCACCAATAAAACCATAAGCATTTTCATTGATTATTAATTCTGTCCTTCAAGATTCTTTTTTTTATGTTTCTGAGCCAATTTTCATTTTGCAGAGAGAATTATGGTTGTGAGGTTGTTTGCTTCACTGCAGATGTAGGGCAAGTAAGTTGTGCTCCTATATTATCTATGTAGAGTTGCTTTTGGACTAGGTAGGTCATGAGTAGAGCAATTTCTTGTCTTGATGGAAAAGATAAAATGAGAAGGGAAAAGCACGGGAGTTAAACTTGCCTCCCTCCCCCTTGTTCGTAGAAATAATCTCCTGTCATCCATGGGCATGATAATGATTCCATACCACCATATAGGGAATAAAAGAATTGGAAGGCTTGGAAGAAAAGGCCAAGGCTAGTGGTGCTTGTCAATTAGTGGTGAAGGATTTGAAGGAGGAATTTGTGAGAGACTATGTATTTCCTTGCTTAAGAGCTGGTGCTGTTTATGAGAGGAAGTACTTGCTTGGAACTTCAATGGCTCGCCCTGTTATAGCAAAGGTAAAAAAACAGAACCAACAATTAAGAAACCTGAACTGTCGTATCTACAATTGAACAATATAGAGGGTCATTAGTGTTTCATACTTCTGTGAAATGTTTGGCTTGTTCTGCTTCCTCTATCTTTATAGAAACTTCTTAGTGCTTGTTCTGCTTGGAAACTTGGGTATAAACGAAAAAACACAAATAATCATAAATTTTTTTTGGGGGGTTTGTATTCTGCTAACATATTGTTTGTGTGGTATCAAAACTACTTCTCAAGGAAGAATAGTGAAATGGGGCTGATTGTTGGCTTCTTGGCGGCTATAGTATGCCTTGGAGACGTATGCAGCACCCTAGATTAATTTGGTCCTTCAGTTGAGTTCTGGCAGAATACTTGAAAGTTGCCTGAACATCTAAGAAGGAACCTAATAAGACAGTTGTCTGTTATTCTGCAGTATGTATTGATTTATACAATGTTAGACCTTTTGACTAAAAAAAATGTCGGACCTACTTTGCGAGTCAGCATAGTTAGATGGGGCTGACTGTTGGCTTTATGGCAGTTGACAGTATGCCTCAAGATAGCAGCCTAGATAAAATTCGCCCTTCAGTTTATTTGGGGTCATATCTGAAAGATGCCTGAAAATTTGTAAAGATACATGTAGTTGATAAAAGAGGCCTAATATCAGTTCAGCTAAGGAGAGATTCTTCAATGACTTTGTTTAAGCATTATAGGGAAATATGGAACCAACCTGTCCTTGATCTGCACTAAGAGATTCAGAAGATATGACAATGAGATCTTTGCTTTCAATCTTCAACTGTTAAGTATATATTTCTACTTTCTTCAAAAGGTTTTTGCGTTTTCTGCCTACTCTATAGTCCTTTAAGAACCGCTGAAATGATTTCTAGAAAGAAAGCAGGTTGATCAGCGTTTTTGTACATTGATTAGTACATTCTATTTGACAGTGTTGTGTTCCTGTAGTCTCTGTCTGAAAGACATGCCCTATGTTATTTGGCTTGTTATGATTCCTAATATGGGTTATTCCTTTTATTGAAACATTCTTAAATATGGGCTATTCCTTGTATTTAGACATTATTAGTTCTTTGACAATGGCAGGCAATGGTTGATGTTGCTAGAGAAGTGGGAGCAGATGCTGTTTCTCATGGGTGTACCGGAAAGGGAAATGATCAGGCAAATTTCTATTCTCCCTTGTACCAAATTTATTCCATTGAATAGCTTGATTTCTCATCTTATCGTTCTATTCATTTATGAGCTGGTGCAGGTCCGATTTGAGCTCACTTTCTTTGCACTAAATCCTGATCTCAGTGTTGTTGCACCTTGGAGAGAATGGGAAATAACAGGAAGAGAAGATGCAATTGAATATGCTAAGACGCACAATGTACCTGTCCCTGTGACAAAGAAATCTATTTATAGCAGAGACAGGAACCTCTGGCACTTGAGTCATGAGGTAATAACAGAACAGTTTATCTGAATCTTCGATAATGAAATCCTACGACGGAAAAGATTAAAAAGGAAGTGCATCAAGGGATGCAAAACTGTAACCACTAATTACGATTCCAAAACCCTGCATCTTTTTCCATTTGAAATTTTATTACTGTTATACTTCAAATTTTGATCATATATATATATATATATATATTTGGAGATCTGCTTATCATCTCTTACATCATGATTTCTAAGGGAGATATTCTCGAGGACCCAATAAATGAGCCGAAGGAGGACATGTACATGATGACTGTTGCCCCTGAAGATGCACCTAATCAAGCTGAGTAAGATTCCTTGCAGGACCTGTATTCATATTTCGTTTTCAGCAATTGCACTTGGATGCTTGTCCGTGTTTCTTTTATATTCTACATTATTTACTCGATTAATGATTTGCCTTGTTCTTTTTTGTACACTTGAGACGCTTTCTCTTTATTCTCATCTCGTCCTTCCAACAGATATGTTAAGATTGGGATAGTTGCTGGAGTCCCTGTTTCTGTTAATGGAAAGGAACTATCTCCCGCATCCCTTCTCTCTGAGCTAAATGAAATCGGTGGTAGACATGGAATTGGCCGTTCAGATATTGTTGAAAATCGAATTGTTGGAATGAAAAGCCGTGGTGTGTATGAAACCCCTGGCGGAACTATCCTCTTTACAGCTGTGCGCGAGCTCGAGTCTCTAACGCTTGATCGTGAGTCAATGCAATTCAAGGATGAACTAGCCCTGAAATACGCAGAACTAGTGTACGCCGGCAAGTGGTTTGATCCGCTTCGTGACTCACTAGATGCTTTCATGGAGAATATTACAAAAACAACTACCGGATCAGTGACCCTGAAACTCTACAAAGGATCTGTCACTGTGACGAGCCGAGAGAGCCCTTACAGCCTGTACAGGCAAGATATCTCATCGTTTGAGAGCGGGGAAATCTATAATCAGGCTGATGCTGCTGGATTCATAAAGCTTTATGGACTGCCGATGAGGGTCAGGGCAATGCTTGAGAAGGGTATCTAGATACTTCTACTCCCATCTCTTGTTTGTGGTACCATTAGGTTTATGATAAACATTATGTTCTACCATTTCGTAGCTAGGAGTGAGTATGGATATTTTGGCAGATTGCTTTTTCTTATAACTACCATCATGCAAAAGCTTACACGATTGCGATTTTGACAACACGAGGCTGTGATATCATGTATCTGCAACCTGCTTATGATGTCTATTTGATTAAAGCTATATGGAAGATTTCCTTTTTTAACTTCCCTAGTATATATTCAAGAAAATGTTGAATGAACAAGCACCGTGTGAAGCAAATTAACAAAACAAAATACGCTTCTCTGTTGGTTTCAATGTTCATCTAAAGGTATCTTCGTGGCTCCCAACTCGTACAACCAAAGGATTAATGAGTTCGAAGGATTAAAAGGCTCATTTTGAAACGGAGATTTCGATCCAAAGGGTTCAAAAGGGACTATCGGAGTATTTGTTTGAAGTCATGGGATCGAAAGGCTCATTTTGTAAGTTCGAACCAGAGGGGCTAAAAGGCTCATTTTGAAATAAAAACACGAAAAAGAGAAAGGTCTAACTTGCATAGAATCGACATATAATAATTCTATTTCTTAAAGAATATCGTAAACAAACATTGTTAATTAGTCTCAAACACAACAAAATTGATGATTACCAAAACGCCAAAATAGAAAAACAAAATACATTTTCTCTCTCTCTTTTTTTTTTGCCTTTTTCATTTTGATATCTTGTTGTTGCTGCTGCTATTGTTGTTTTGGAGAAGATGATCAGGAACAACCTTGAGACGCTTCCTCTCCTTAGCAGACTTGGCGATCTTCTTAAGAGTCTTGGGATTCGTGATCTTCTGAAGCTTCGTGCCGGACTTCAAAATATTCTCCTGCTTTTTCTTGTCCCTTTCCTCCTTGCGCTTCCGCTTCTCCTCCTTGTTCCTCCTTATCTCCTCCTTCAGCTCCTCCATCCTCTCCTTGTACGCCTTCTTTATCTCCTTCTCCTTCGCCCTCTGCTCCGCCGTCGTCCTCTTCACGCTCACGTTCGCCGCCGACGCACGCTGCTTCCGTGGCTGCTTCCACTTCCGCCCGGAGACCTTTCCGGCTATCACGCCGTCGTACGTCGGTCTGCCGAAAACCGGCTTGTTCGGATCGTCGGAGGAAGGCAAGGCGATTCTTTTCGATGATTGATTGCTTTCTTCCTCCATTTCCATGTCCATGGATTCTGTTCCTGCTGCTGCTTGTTCTTCCTTCTCGGCTCTCTTTCGCTTGTAGGTCTTGCCGCCGAAGCCTTCGTCCAAGCGTCTGAAATCCACAGTGCACGCCATTTTCGTTTCTTTTTCTCTCTCACTGCAAATCTCGAATGGCTCTCTCTGTTTCTTCTCTTCCCGTTTAGGGTTTAAGTTCTTTTGCGGGTCACTGAGGGCTTACTATATAACTAACGAATGTAGACCTAAAAGCCCAACCATTTTTTACAATGGGCCAGATAGGCCACCATTTTTGTCAAATTGTTGCTTCCAATTATTTTTCTTCTTAAAAAAGAAAAAGAAAAAGAAAATTCAATGTATTTATTTTAAGTTTTTCAAAAATATCAGTGTCTAATGTGAAAAAAAAATATATTTTAACTCCTAATAAAAAAAAACTTTAAAGAAATTAAATTGTAGATACTGCCCTATTATGATATCCCAATAACACTTTGGTACTATAAAATTATTTCAAAGTAAAATTGCCAGTTATATACTCTATTCGAATATTTCGTACATAAAAAATTAACTGTTGTATCTTTTCTCATTTAGCAAAGTGCATCTTTTCTCATTTAGCAAAGTGCTCTTTCTATTTGAAATTGCCAATTAGATACTCTATTCGTACATTTCGTATATAACTGTTGTATCTTTTCTCATTTAGCAGAGTGCTCTCTTTATTCCCTTGGTATAAAAGATTTTTTAAAGCTGATTTCATCATTTCATTCTAATCTTTTTCTTTTTTTTTGGTTCGAATCAATCCATAGAATTGGTGTCCAGCAAATTGTTCTTTTTTTCTTTCCCTGAGAAAGAAAAGAACCTCTTCATAAATTTTCTTTTCTTCTTTCATCTCTTTTAGAGAGTACAAGTCCTTGAATTAATCAAGTGTTTATTATATGCTTATCTGAAATTTGAAAGATGAAAAATAAAAGGCAAAAGTAATAAATAAATAAACGGCATATTTCTCCCAAATAAATCACCAAGGCCACACCAAGTCACACTTGGCTTGCATGTGCTTCACGTTCTGTTAAATTGGATGAAAAAATTGATGCAGAGACTAGAATACAACCTTTCTCGGTATCACAGAGGATTCAACTACTTTTAGAAACACAGAAATATAAATTGAACTTTCGCCCAAAAACGAATGATAGATTACACTTCCCCCTACCAAAAGCTGATCCACAAAATGTGGCTACAAATATCAGGATTGCCATAGAAATAGCAGTCGATTTCTACGACGCAACAAATACTAATACATTACATGGTTTAACCGGCTGAATCGCTTACATAACTATATATGGTGTAGGAGAGTAGTTAAATCTGGCTTGCATAAACTAGATATGTATCTCAGAATTGCAGTAGATTTACCACTTGCGATCTTTTTTCTGGAGATCAATTTGGCAATTTTGGTGGCGAACCATTTTCTGATATATGATCGATGACAAGTTCTGGGATTTCACTCTCGAAGAAGGCAGCGTGAAGAGCCCTGACACACTGTTCAGCTTCACTATCGTTTACTATCAGTGAAATGTTGACCTGCTAAAATTTGTAGACATCAGCAACTGCGGATTAAGAATAATATACTTGGAAGTATCTACTGATTCAGTCTTTTGAGTCTTTGACCCCCGTAAATATAAATCTGTAGATGTCAACATTGACCATGTGTGTGCTTGTGTGTCTATACAACCTCATCAAATTAAATGTGTGTACCTTTGATGCACCTTGAGAGATCATCTGAACATTAACTCCATTGTTATGAAATACATGGAAAACCTGCCAGATTAATACAGGAAGGGCGAGTAGTCAATATAACAGCAGAAATCAATTATAGAGGTACTGCCAAATAATGCTAGAACAAACAGAATAGTGTGTAAACTTGTCGCAAATTGAGAGTTGAAGAGCACATAACTCGAGATAAACACAATTGGCTGTTTCTATAAAAAGTGAATATCAAAGAAGAGTGCCACGTAGTAGACTGTAAAACTGTATGGCTTGTGATGGGATATTCCAAACAAAAGCAGCACCTTTTATTTCACTATACAATAAAAGATACTTATGAGCACGACAACAGAAACTATCACCAGACTTGCCTACTTTAAAAGTCCTAAGTGAATTATCACTCAGTCCTTTATTCGAGAGAGTATTCGAATATAACGAGGTAAGCAGAGGTTCTTTTCAGTCAAAAGAGTTAAATATAACGAGGCAAGCAGAGGTTGTTTTCCGTCAAAAGAGTAAAAGTAAGTTTAGAATAGCCAACAGGTTTGAGCTAGTTGATTGATAACAATCAGTCAATGGTCATTTATATTACACAAAGAGGATAGTGAAGCACCTTTTCTAGTATCTGCGAGGACCTCTGAACATTTCCAATCAGAGAAATAATTGATCTGTGTTGAAGAAGATTTACAACTGCAATTTTCTCAAGTTCTTCCACAACATTATCCAATTCCTGCTCAAAGACATGAAAGAAGATGTTACAGCATACTGTAGGACACTGGGAAAGATAAAAAGCACTAACATGAAAATTGAACAGTGTGACCATAGAAGAACTAAAGCATATAAACAGGGATAAAATAAAAAATCGGAGCTAGGTGGTGATTCAAATGTCCAAATCAAATAGCTTAACACAAAATAAGGAAGCTTGAGATCGTACGCTTGCCTGCTGAATCAGTTCTCTGCTCCAAAGCTTGGATGGGTCCAATGTCAAGGAAATACTAACTTCACTAGTGGCTACAACATCCACAGATATGCCTAAATCTTCAAATATTGAGAAAACCTGAATGAAAACATTTTTTGGAATTAAAAGGTTGATTGAACCAAAACAGCAAACAGGCCTTTAGTTGTAGATGAATACCTTTGCAAGGAAGCCAAATTGACCAAGCATTCGCGTGCTCACAATGTCCAACATGGTGACATTACGTTTCAAGACAATGCTAGTTAGTACTGCCTGTAAATTGGAAAAAAAAAGTTACTTTCAAGCTTTAACACTTTCACAAACCAGCTGAAATTCACTAGGATCACTAACCTCACTCATATCTCTTGTTCTCATGATGAGGGTACCAGGAGCTTTAGGATTGTAAGAGTTCTTTACCCTCACTGGAATATCCCCCTCCCTAGCGGGTCTCATGGACTGTGGATGGAGAACCTGCTCGAGCAACCATATAAGACAGCTTAAACATTAAGAAAAATATTAACTAAATTTAAATCTGTCCTACGAAACTCAAAGTGATAAAGTAGATGGCACATCAAGATTGGTGGCACAAGCACAGATGGTGGCAAATCACAGATTTCCCCAAGATTGTAGTTGGTTCAAACCCAGGATCAGTCTTGAGCCCATATCTTTCCTCTAGTTACAGGCAAACTCACAAGGCACGCCAAGGAAGAAGTGCGGTGGTGTATGCTATTCATGAATAAAATTGTTTTGACGGATAAGTTTATAAAATGTGTGAACGCTAAGTTAGAACTATGGAGGTAGCCTGTGGATGCAGAGGACTCTAAGGTGAGTAGATCAAAGATTGAATTTGTTGTAGTAATCAAGAGTATGTCAAGGAGTGGGATGAAAACAATTGGACATGAAAAGAATACTAGAAAAGAAAAACTTTATATATCCTCAGATCTAGTGGTCCAACAAGGTGTAAATGTTGATGTAGATGGTAGTAACCATGCAATCAAAGCAGGATGGATATATAGGAAAAAGAGGAAGTATTAGTAAGGTAGCCATCAGCCTAATGCTTTGTTTGTTATAATCTTATTTTAAGATGCTTATCCTATTGAAATGAGGGTATATCTTATAAGATTTAACACGTCTTATCATATGCATCCTATGAAAATTCAAAACAAATCATACTTTCTATGTTAGAAGAAATAAGCAATCCATCCTATCTTATTCTTTACAACTATAGAATACATGGTAAAAGATATCTTAAATCTTATAAAATATCTCCAAATTTCAATACAATAATCATCCTAAAATAAGATCATCCCAAACACACTATAATTTTAACAAATGTATCAGAGTTGGTTGATTTAGTGAAATACCAATATATTGAGATGAAGTCGGGGATGAGAGGAATCCACTCTAATACCAAGGAAAATCAGAAATTATGTGACACAAGAAAAGTTGAGGCCGCTTCCACAGAGGATAAGATGAGGAGAAACAATCTGAGATGATTTGAACATGTAGACAGACATTGTGGAGGCATTTATTAGAAAGTGCGGAAGATGTGACAGTGGACAGCATAAAAAGGTAGAGATGGAGGAAGGCCAAAAGGACTTAGATGCAGTCATTTGAGATTTTGCATGTATAGTTACTGAATTTCTGGAATTGACAGTGTACTAAATTTCTGGAAGCAGAACATTAAAGTCCTATAAGGCTATGCTAAGAAGACAATCAAAACTACCCAGCCAACTTCAAAAGCATACATCCAATTGTCTAAATGGTCCATGGCATATTTTCCCTATCAGTTAGAAACCACTGAGTTACAGCCTCTGGGCCTTCCTGAGCCTTGCATTACATAATCAATTTTCCACTTTAATATAGAAAGTGTAGAAGACCATAAGCTTTAATACCTGTGCACCAAAATATGCAAGTTCAGCAGCCTCATCGAAGGTCAGATATGGCACAGGTTCCGCACGTGGGTATATGTTAGGGTCACATGTCAAAACACCATCAACATCTTTCCAGACCTGTCAAATTTTTTAAAGTTTTATAGGATGAAATAGAACTGAACAAAATATCAACAATCAAGAGTCAAGAAAAGTCATATCCCTCATTATTCCTTCCCCCCCCCCCCCCCGACAACACACCCAAAGTAATCCCCAACACACACAGAGACCACCCTATCCCTCTTCTGTCTGAGTATCCACATGTTATGCTTATCAATTGATTCAGACATATAAGCAGTGTGCACAATACCTCTGCCTCACACAGTATCACTATCTCATTCCCTTATGCTTTATTACCCCTATGCACATGTGCTCGCTAATTGAAGGACACGAGTAAGCGACATGACTGGTTACATTGGATTGTATAATCAGCAATTCCACAGACCTGAATTTCATGCAAGCCCAATGCTTTACCAATTGTAGTAGCAGTCAAATCACTGCCACCCCTGCCCAATGTAGTGACTGCACAAGTTCTCCAACCCTAAAATCAGAATATGGAAAAAGAATGTTGTTCAGAAATCAAACAGAATTCAGGTTAGAGGAAAGTTTGGAGGAAAATGATGACGTTTAAATCTGAAAGCACCTTTCCAAGAAAGCCAGTAACAATGGGAATTGCTGGATCACGAACCCAATCATCATGTAGTCTCTTGGCAACAGCAGGGTAAGTTGCTTCCAGAATATCAGCATTTGTAAAATCATCAGTTGTTATAATTCCGATATCAAAAGCATCATACTGCACAAAGTACCCAAAAAAAAGAAGTTTTAATTTTTCATTAAAATATGTAGTTAGATTGCTAAAAAACACACAAAGCGAGTATGTGATCACTGGTCAGTATAAACACCAACAAATTGTGTATTTAGTGAAATTACTTTAAAAAGGTGCAGAACAACAGTAAATTTAATGCAAAATAAATCAGTGAACATCCTTGGTATGCAGCAAAGACTTTAGTTAGTGCAGTTTCATAACACCATGCCACAACCCAAGAAAAAAAAAAGAAAGTCTCTTTTAGAGATTAAGACATGTAAAACTCTGTTTGATAATTATCAGAAGAACTTTCTAAATGGAGTAAAAAACCACATCGCACTAGATAGGATATCACTATCTTAATACTTGATAGAATCTAGCCAGACCTCAATATCCAGGACATAACAACTGAAGAACACACGAGAACCACATAGTCTAATATCAGAGTATAAATCAACGCTTAACTTACTTGTTATTTTAGTTCATGATTAAGGAATAATTGCGATTTAAACAAGCTTAAGAGTTAAGATGATGAAAAAACATACTTGGCGAGCTTTTACACCTATCTTATTCAGGTATCCAGCAAAAATTCTTGTGGACATGCACTCTCCAAAAGAGACCAAGTAATCTCTTGTACGTGGAGTCAACTCTTTCATCATAGCAATTCCCTTCAGAAGCTGCTCTAACTCATCTAGGTGTTCTGCAGATAGTTTTTTGGAATAATGAGCTAATACATTTTACCGACAACAATAAGCAAAATGAGAAACACATACACATGGTCTGTAATTAAATCCCTCAAATGAAATAATCTAAACACTAACTACTTATAGATGCCCCTAAAATACAAATCTAAATAGGCATAATAGGTTGGCTGATTTGAAACTCAAAAATGATAGAGACGAGAAAAGAGATTCAGATCAATTTACAGTATCACAAGAATCAGTTATTATTGCCAACGGGAACTCACTTGAAATGATGGACCTTTCAACCCGAAGCTCATCCACAGTCCTGAGTACAGTAGAACATTGATACTTAGAAATTAATCAGCATATAAATGCAGTAGCATGCAAGATGATGAAGGAAATAAAAATGGGAAGTGCTCTTTAAGTTATTACCTAATATGCAGGTCCTTGACGAAGGCCAACTCTTCTATGTCAGAGACATTAGAAACACCACAACTGACAGCTTTCTCTCCAGCCTAGTAGACAACAATTAGGTAGAATCGGAAACTTTTCCAAAAGGTCGATCATGTGGAAAGCAAACAGAAAAAGTAATACCTGCAAAAGTTTGTTGGTAGTTTTTCCCATAGCAGAGAGGACGATTACAGGCCTTTCCTCAGGGAAGCTGAGGATAAGGTCGGCCACTTCTTTCATCCTATCGGCAGAGGCAAGTGATGATCCGCCAAACTTCATCACGCATGTCAATTCATTAGGCGAAACTTCTGAATTCTGCACTTCACTTTCAGTCCTTTCGAGCACATCAAGAGTTCCTCCCTTGCAACTGACTTTCAGGGCTCGACCCCTGTGGCAACGAGCCTTGACTGATGGCAATGACCGCAGACCAGAAACACAAGGCGACACAGGAACCCGGAAATGCAGGCGCTTCGCGAATCCAGGAGGAAGGAAGCGCGAGGCAGGTTCCGACAGGGCAGGTGATGGAGTTTTAACTCCACATAAATGCATTGAAGTTGCCATTTCAAAACACGCTAAAGAATCTCGAAAACAATGGAACTAGATCTCCTTCAAACAATCAAAGTTATGTCGACAAATGAATCGTGACCCTGTTGAGAGAGCTGAAATGCTAGCTAGCTAATTTATTAGCTCTCTCAGAGCGATCTGATTGCGAACAAAACCCCCTGCACAATTCATCAAACATCATCATTACGTCAAGAACAAGTAAAGCACTTTTCCAACTTTCCAAATAAGGAAAGATCACAAGAAACAAAACAACAAGAACCAAACATTCATACATACTAATTTAATGCAATAGAAATTAAACAGACAAAACAAAAACCTGACGCTCATCCTGGAGGCAAATAAACAACATACGAATTTTTCCATATAAACCTAACTTCGTGAATCATAATTTACCCTACATTTCGAGAGATTTCTTTATTAAACATTTAAAAACATCATTGACATGCAAATGCAGAAATACGAGATAGCAGCTTAGGACATACCAGGAGGGAGACGACGTCGTAAACAAGTTTCTCTCTCTGTCTCCCTATCTCTATATATGTCTCTGTTTTAGGGTTTTAATTTGACAAATTTTCTCTGAGGAGTCTTGAGAATAAATGCGAGTATGAAATGTCAGCCCGGCGGCACCTAGATTCCACACGCGTTCCTGTTTTATTTCTCTCGCGGCTTTTGAACGGCGTCGCTTTTTCTTCTTCTCGTCTTTGGGAGCCGCTACTGGTTTTTTTTTTTTTTTTTAAACATTTTTTCCTTTGGAATAAGTATTAGAAGCTTATTTGTTGATTTGGTTTTGCACACAAAATGGACGGTGCGGATCGAATCTTGGTCAGTTCTGTGGGCATAAACTAATTGGGTTATAGTTATTAAATTTTAATTTTAATAAAGAGGAGTTGATCGGTCAAAGGCAATGAATAGGAGTGTGGTCAAAACTATATAAAGTTAATTAATTAGAAGTGATGGGTAAGTTTTTGGCACATTTAACAAACAGATCAAAAGAATCCAAACGAAAGACACGGGACCGCGGCCCCCCGGGGGTGTGCGTGTAAGACCCACAGTAATTTGCACGAAAATAGTGTCGAGTTTTCTGTTTTTGGTTGGACACAATGGGGAAATTTAGCAGCACCAGAAATTTTGTTATGAAAAATATGTATTAATTATTCTGATGGGGTGCTTCTTCCTGGTCTTGGGCCTTTGGCCTTGTGTCTCTGGAAAAGCACAGCTGATTTTTCCCGCACTCCAATTGTTGGTTTTGGATTGGCAGGATTGTGGGGGACCGCTAATCGTGTTTTGATTCGGTTATTAAAATTATAAAAATGTTAATTTAATTAGATTTAGTCCGTTCGGTTTGGCTATTAATTGAATACTCATCTTTACCTGCTCAACATTGTGGTAAGCATAAAATCAAAAGTGCATCAAACTTCTTATTATCTTTAAAAAAATCTACTATTTCAACCATAATTACACTGTGTGCGTCCAAATTGCATGTCGTAAGAATTTTTTGTTTAACTTATTTTTTATTGGTTTAAAACTATCTTTTCTTTTTCGACAAAAAATTTTATGGCATGTAATTTTGATGGACAAATTTAGTACAATTTTAATGGATTACAAGAGATATCTAGCAACTCGATAAAAATTTGTGCTGATGATTTTTATGTCCACCACGACGTGTATCTCTCACTAACTTCTTGTCCACTAATGTGGCTTCGGACACGTAACCGGTCATGATATCTGTTCTTTCTTGCTTTTTCTTGGAAGTTCTCATAAACATGGAATATTGGGATATCTCGACCTAGGGATATTTTAGCTTCTGGTTCTTAGTCCCTACTGAACTTCACAAAATGCTTTGAAAGGACTTTATATTTTTAGTCCGCAAAAGGTAATTCTATTCACATTAAACATTTAATCCACCAACCCACAATTTTCTCAACTCGTCAAAGGCACAAGAAAAATGATACGATTCACTGTGGTAACAAAGCTATTTGCAGCGACTTCATTTCAGTCCAAACCCAAGTGCTGCTTAGGCTTTTACTGGGTGTTTGGTTTGGCTTTGCTTGTTTGGGTGCACGCCAGACACCCTCTTACTGCTTTCAATTTTGGCAGCTTAGCTTTTCAATGGGTATATATTATTTATGTATAGAAATATGTTTGACTACAAATGCTCCATGCAATAACGATGTGCTGTCTCTTCCATTTTCTTGTCAATTGCGCTTTTTCAACTTAGTGGAGAAACAAATGGTGATAATATCATGCGACCGTTTAGCAGCGGATTAGGGTTCTCTCGAATCAGTGATTCTTTTATATTGATATAAAAGGATCATTTCAATTATTAAAATTTGAATGATATGATATAGACTATTGATAGCATTTAAATCTTAAAAAATGAAAAGTGGAAGAGAGAATTTTTTTTATAAAAAAATTAAGATGAATGGTTGATATATTTGTAGTGACCCAAAAATGATTATGATTTTCCTCATATTAATATGAGAAGATTATTAATAAGAGAGAATCTTAATAGACGTCAAATGTCTTAAATGTCTTAACAAAAGCACTTCATAATCACGAAGCTGGTCATAAGTCATTGCCCATGGGAATATAGTTAGTTGTGGGGAAAGAGACGCAGAAGGGTGCGTACAATTTGTGAAAGTGGGGGGTGATTTCTCACCATCAACAAACTTAGACCACCGTTTTTTTTTTTTTTTTGGTGAAAAGAATTTCAAATTAATAAAACTAAAATCCGTCATATGTTTAGCTCGTACCAATAGAGTACAAGTTATTAAGAAGAATATTCTTAAGAGAAAGAAGATAATTTTAAACCCAATTAATCGCTAACTCTTTCGAAAGAGTATGTTTAACCACCTAATTTTCCACTCAACTAGTTGTTATTTTCACAAGTTGAAATTTAAATCTTTTTTTTTTTTTTTTGGGATAAGAAAACATACAATCAAACAAGGATCTCCGTCAAAAAAAAAAAAAAAAACAAGGATCAGCCAATGCTGAAGGGCACTTGATCTGAGGCAAGCAAGGAAAGGAGGGGAGGGGGAATAACAGATAGCCAAGAGGAAGGAAGGGTGCCAAGCTTATGGGATTTTGCTACTCAGTCAACCACACCATTGCCAGAACAACGAACAAGTGTAAAAGAGCATGAGGGAATAACATGGTTGATCTCAACTGCAATCAAGTATGTCAATAATTGCTCTTGATTGGAGTGAAACAACAACGCGTTCGAATCAGTGTGATGGCGATTCCTCTGAAATATTGTGGAGAATATTCTTTGGGTTCGTGACCCGTTGGTCCTTTTTCTGGCAGAGCTGCTACTCATGCATATCCCTGATTTACATCCCACCTGGTCATGAGGCCTCTGACACAGATGAGAAAGAGATTCGCCTTCGCACTAACCCTTTTAAAAGTATTTCAATAATTGACCTAATTGCCCAAGACAAACTGACCATGGTTGACCACCAAAGGATTTTCCGCGTTCAGTTGTCACTATCATGCATTTAAAAGACCACGTGATCTTTTTTGGTAAACAACAATACCATATGTCAACATCCATGTCAGCCGAAGAGTTTGAATATAAAATATTTGTCCAACAAAAGTCTATAGATAAATGTGATATATTTTCCTGTGGGGCTGAATTCACTGGATAAACTTTACGGGTCCAATCCAAATTGGACATAAAGGGTGGAGCTATTCTCCTGGCCAGTGGATCCACATCAGATGCCGACAAATACAAATACTACTAAAAAATACAAATAGTACACAACTGCCATGAAAAACGAAAAGAAACCAGAGCCCACCAACGAAAAAGTCCAAAGAAACGATCACAGTTTGGGCCGAATAGATTAGCAGATCCAGGCTTGTGCTGAGGGGCCATAGGAGCAACCCAAATTCATGTATCCAGCACATAAAAGCTCCCCAGACTCTTAGCCGCTGCTCAATATGCCCGGTTTAAATCGGTTTTTCTTTTCCAAGAATTTTTTTTTTTCCTTTTAAGTATATCTTTTATGTAATAACTATTTGATTTGACTTTCAAATAAGTTAAAAAGAAACTTAAGTTCAAACTTTTCGGAAGTCAAAATTTTAGGGTGCGTTTAGTTTGCCTGTTTTCTATTTTTATTTTCATAGAAAAATCATTTGGTTAACTATTTTTATTTTCATTTTCAGAAAACAGAAAATAATTTCTAGCAAAACAGAAAATATCAAAAAAGTATTTTCTCTAAAAACAAGGTAACAATTTTATAAGTAATTCTAAAAAATTTAGAAAACAAGATGACAATTTTGTAAATAACTCTAAAAATTTTAAAAAACAAGGTGACAATTTTGTAAATAACTCTAAAAGATTTCAAAAACAAGATAACAATTTTATAAATATCTCTTAAAAATTTAGAAAATAAAGTGATAATTTTGTAAATATATCAAAAAAATTGAAAAACAAGGTGTCAATTTTATAAATATCTCCAAAAAATTCAAAAAATAAGGTAATAATTTTGTAAATAAACATAAAAAGAAAAACACTTTTGTTAACCAGACACATTGTTTAAATTTTGAAAAACAGAAAATGAAAATGAAAATGAAAAATGAAAACATAAAAAAGGCTAACCAAACACAACCTTAACTTATAAAAAAAATATTAAAACAAAAAGCTGATAAAAAAGTCAATCTAAATGATCCCTTAGTACCCCATTAGTACACAAATATCTTATCAAGGACAAAGAAAAGGATCAACAAAGACGATTACAACTAATATTATCATTGGAATATGACAAGAGAAGAATCAGAAGATTAAAGATTATAGGCCAATATTTTCGACATTTAAACTCTTGCGAGCATAGCACAAAGCACGATTTATAAAATTTAATAGTAGAAGTCCACAACTCTACCAGGATCCTCAATTACTAGTACGATGGACAGTTATGGGTAAGCAGGCTCCATTTTCAGACTACAAAAATAGATTACTTGGGAAAACTATTACTGAAACAAGAGCGAATTACATGACTCCATGAAAACCAGCCGAATCCAAAAGTACCGCCTTAATCTGCTCCGGTAACACATCCTGGCCTTCCCTGCATTGCTGATGAAAACCACAACTTTGATCTTAGAAATATTCGTTAAAATAACAACTAAAATGCACACTTGCTAAAGATAAACTGAAGTTACAATGAGATCATAAGAATAGTGCATTCTTCTTTACAATGTACCAACGAAATTTATGTTGTCCTGTAATTGAACATTTGGACATACACTACCTAAAATATTTGACACGCATCAAGTTTGTACCAAACAGTAACATGGCCACTGGACAGAGATGAAAATGATAATTGTCGTTATGCTCCAACTGGAGTCTCCTAAAAATAGCATAAGAAACAACCACCATCTCCCCCCTTCTTAAGGGTATACGAGTTGAGCTGAACTTTCACATAACATATTTGGGGTGTAGAAACATGGATGAACATGAAGTGCTCCGCAGATTATACATTTTAACCAGTTTACTTCTGAAAATACCAATCTTATAATACTTTCCTGAACCCAGTCATAATTTTAATGGAAGGAGATGCAGTCTGAAACACAGCAAAAGAGCAGGGTCTACCTCAGCTCGGAATATATCCAAGGCAAATCCATTGAAACAGCTGATAACAGCTTGCTGAATGTCCAGGCCAAGACTGTCCAAGGCTCTCATAGTTGAGAGCAAGAGACCTGGCCTGCGGGCACAGAACATGTGTATGTTGACAGCCCTTCCTTCTCTTGACCTTACTTCCACCTGTAAAATATAGAAAACAAAAGACCATGAGAAGGTTGTATTCCATCAGAACTAAATGGATAAAGCACCTCAACATAACATGACACCCTTGTATATCAGATTGTCCTGTATTTTAAGATACAATCACACAAAATCAAATAATAATCTTCTAAAATTCTTGAACCCATGGTAGGAGGAGTTTGACTTCATTATTTTTGAAATACCATTTGACTTGATCTTGTATTGCTAGAACCTTATGGAAATCTTCCTACAACTATTCTAATTTTTCTCCCATTGACAATCACTGGATGCAATCCAAGTTGTTAAGCGGACTGCTAATACAAATAATCATTGGATCCGTCCTTCTTTTAAGGTACTCACACTGCATTTTTCAATTTAACAGGATTCTGATGGATCTTCAGAAATCACGTTAGAAAACATTTTTAGTGAAAGAGAGTATATCCAGATGTTAGCAATATCATTCATAATTTGACATCTCCATGAGACATTCTACTTCTTTTCTAACTTGGATACTGATAACAGTAAAGGCAATGACTAACGACCCCTCCATGCATTCAGTCAAATGTAACTATGCAGTAGGCAAGATTGCTTAAATGTCAGTGCAGACACGTGAGAACTAATCCATTGGTCCTCTGCAGGAGGCCATAGCGGAAGACAAAGACAAGACATTTACCCTTGCAGGTTGGTTCTTAGGACTTGGCAGAGAACCCGGGCACATCTCTTCCTTGACACGGTAAGGAAGTGTAGGTGGAGTAGGTGTCAAAGGATGGAAACTGGAGGAGGGCTGCACCAGAGATCCTGGTGGGGTAGCTTCGAGTTCATTATGAAGATCATTGATGCGTTGTAGAAGCTCCTTCAAGTAGTCAATGGCATCCCCAAGTATCGAAGCCCTGTCCATCTGCAAGGAAATTAGAATCAAATAACTGGTCAAGAACCCAGAAGCAGCAAATTATATGTCCCTGTTACTATTTGATGGTTCATCTCCACCACCTCCTTTCTTAAAGACAATTATCCACTTGAATGTGAGATGAAAAATTGCAAGTAATTCGAGGCGATGCTCTCTCGTTTGAGTTTCCAATTATCAGAGTCTTTTTCCATCAATCACAAACACATAATTGCAGTGAAAAAATCCTATGTTAACTAGGCACAATACCATAATCCAAATATGAATTACACAAAAAGATAAGCAACTAAAGATACAACAAACAAGCAAGAATGATGCAGAATTAACGAAGATGAAACATCAATAGAAAAATAAACCTTGCTGATTTTCGGAACAACGGATCTAAGCATGTAAAGGCGGTCATTGAGCTTCTTTCTACGGCGGCGCTCAGCCATCAAGTTTTTGGCGGGAAGGCCCTTCTTCTTCTTGCCCTTTGGGTCCGTAACACTCGAATTGGTCCCATTCTCATCCACATCCACTTCCACCTTATTGTTGTTGTTCCCATTCTCAGTAAGCTCATCAGAATCATAACTCAAAGCCAACATGTCAACACCTAAATCCTCATTGTTTTCCCTCTTCCTCTTCTTCTCCCAATTGCCCTCCTCATCGGTAACCTTCGAGTTGTTCCACAGCGCCGCCCTCTTCTGGAACAGAGTAGGCTGCGCTCCCATCGGCGGCAACACTTCCAGCGGCCTCAAAACCTTGGAAGAACCCTCCAAACCCTCGAGAGGAAACGAGCTAAAACCGACGTTACCGTTGTTGGTATCGTCGTCGTCAGCGGGCAAAGGTAGCAAACGGGAAGCGGAGTAGTCGGAGCCTAGATGAGCTCCGGCGAAGCCCAAAATGGGATGATTGAGGAACCCATTAGTAGGGTCGCAGCCCAAGTCGAAGGCATTATTATCAAATGGGTTGAAAAGCAAGCTAGGGAAGCAAGAAGACTTGGTCGAGGAAGGAAAGAAAGGTTGATGAGACTGACATGGGTCGAGCGAAGAAAATGGCTGCGACGGCGAGCACGACGACGACGAGTCCATCGCTTGTTGCAACGCCAACAGATTGTTGCCGCCATCGGCGGCGGTGGCGACAGATGAGTTGTTGCTACACAGAGGGATGATACTGTTGGCATCGTGATGATGATGATGATGATGATGATGATGGTGTTGATGGTGGCTTGTGGATGAAGAATCCATGAACCAATCAGTTTCAAGCATGGATTTGAAGCTTGCCCCGAAAGGCAAAACATTCATTTCCTCATCTTTACACGCTTCTTTATCTCCTCCTTGTTGATGTTGTTGTTGTTGTTCATGGTAATTTCTCGTCGTCCATGAAACTTCTTCTTCTCCTCCTCCCCCTTCCATCCAAACGACGCCGTTCGACCTTGGTAACATCACCGCTCAAAATATATATATATATATATATATATATATGTGTGTGTGTGTGTACAAAATAAAAAGCTACAGCTAAAAAGGCAACTAGCTTTTCAGACAGATAAGAAGAGTACCACTACTGTTTTGTTTTGTTTTTTGTTTTGTTTGTTTTTTTTTTTTTTGGGGAGATAGAAAGAAGATTTTGAACGTTTAAGATTTTAGAGAAATGGGCACCATTGCGGTGTTATCTGCGTCTTCAGCCATGAGCTCTTTGGTTTTCATCTAGTTACACTCGGCCCTAAAAGAGTTGACACACTCATATGGCACCTGGAGTTTACCCATATTTACTATTTATTTACTCCGACATATTCTGGGTCGCTAGTCAACATGGTACAAAAAAAGATCAATAATGATACAAAATACAGTAATTATGATAAAGTAATTAAGACTATTGAGTAACAAAGTATATATATATTTTTTGATTAAGTCATTTTATAATGTTATAAACAAGATTAATAGTGATAAAAGTAGTAAATAATTACAATAAAGTAATTGAGAATGTTGAACGGAAAATTAGATGATGAGCTCACTGCTTCTTCGATAATAACCTTCCTCGTATAGTACAAAAATTTATTACAGTATGCTAAAATTTTTCAGTGATATATACAAAAATTTCTTTATTGTCTGATATGATATAAAAATAACTTTAGTGAAATGACACAATGTCGTTATTGTTCATCATTTCATCAGTTCAACTTTGGATCCCTTGAATAGGTTGTCACGTTAGATCCCTTGAATGGTTGTCCTTTTGTTTGAACTAGAGGGTTAATTAAAATGCTAATTTACTGTGAAATTTCAACAATTAGTAGAGTTTTGAATAAAATGCCTTGTTAAATAAAAATTGTTAACTGTTTAATGATGTATTATAAAAGTTGAGGTTTCAGTTATTTTAAAAATAATATTAGACTTTCTCTTTACTAAGAAGTAGCCCTTGGGGGGGGGGGGGGGGCTGGTTAAATTCAACGAGAAGTAGCCCTATGCATTTATCAGGAAAACCCAATTCTCAACCTAAAAAATTGGGTATGGAGAAATTATTTTTGGAGAATCGAAGAATTGGGGATGGGGAAAAATTTTGGGGAAACGAATTGGGGATTGAAACAAATTTATTTTTTTTGGGAAAAACCCGATATTTTTTAAACTTTTTTTCTAACACAACACACACGCATATATATATATATATATCATATGTTTGTTGGATTGTGTTTTTTATTTATGCTTTAGATTTTTTTATTATGATTGACTAATTATGAGACATGAATATGTTGTTGAATTGTACTTTTTGTTTATATTTTGGACTTATGAGTTATGATTAACTGGTTATGTATTATATTATGTTATATATTTTTATTTACACTTTATAATTAGAATTATTTTGTTGATAAATGATGATGATTTTTATCTATTCAACAGGATATGTTAGTACTTATTACTTAATAGTAGAATTAGCTAATAGTTGAGATTTATGTTAGTAATAGAATTATTTTTAAACTTTTTACCTAAAAAAATTCAAGGATTCTCTAATTCATGATATTTTTTCCCTATTTCTCATTTTCCCAAAATGTATTCCCCATTAGTGAATTGGGAAGGACAATGGAATAAAGTTCCCTCCCAAAAACTTATTGGGGGGAAAAAAAAGATTTTATTGATTGGGACGAAGAATTCCCAAGAGTGTCACATAATTAGACATGGTCTCAATTGAAACCAAAAAGAAAAATGAAAATTTATTTGGGATACTTATTTTCATTTTAGTATATACGAATGTCTAACGGGATGCATATTCAATTCGCTATTTTATCTTTGATGGAGTGAAAATGAATTTGTTCTCCCCTGCTTCTTCCCCCTTCCAAAGGATAAGAGGAAAAAAAAAACTTAAAACATAGTTTTACCTTCTATTGCTTTTAAGACGTTCATGAGAGCTTATAAACACGTAATACTTATTTGTAAGCCTTCGAAGTCTTGAAGAGTTTGTCATCTCGTTTGTACTGAATAAATTAATTATATGCATGGAAATGGGATTAAGAAAAAAATTATAAATTATTTCTTAAAATCAAGGTTATAAACGAAACTCTTTTTTTTTTTTTTACCAAAAAAAAAGAAAAAAAAGTTAGTCCCAATTTGATTCAATTAATGGCAAGGTTAAATGAAGTTCAGGCGACAGAACATTTAAAATATGATGTTAAATTGTTATAATATCACACATAATTTAATCTTTTTGCCCCGATTGGGGTTGATTAATTTATTGAGTTGTTTTTTCTTTTTTTTTTCCAATTTCAAAAAAAAAAAAGAGTTTAGTTATCATTGTAGATTTTCTTTTATTTCACACACCCACACACACAAAAAAAAAAAAAAAGAAAGAATATATTGTACATTACCTTTATGATGTTGACATTATTTATTCTTCAATTTCTATGTAAACTAAAAGTGTAATTATATGAAATTAAAAACTATTTACATGCACAAATAGTTTTATAACTTGTAATGAGGTTATATATTCTGATTAATATTCTACGCTTGGGCTCAAATGATGAGCGGCTTCATTATTACCTATATAATTCCAAATGAAATTTTCATTCTTTTATTTCTTTTTACTGAAAAATATCTTCGTTGAAAAAGGAAAAATTGTACAAACTAACGAACTTCAGAATTACATCAATGAAGAAAAAAAAAAAAGAAAAAAAAAACTAATTCCTGAACTGGAAAGCGTACACTGCCTAGTGAGCAATGGCCTCCACAGAAGAAATGAATAGACGACAATATTTGGATAAAAATCGGCCACTGAATTTGCAGGTGGTATGATCAAACATACTCGAGGCTGGACCAAGAGAGTGTTCTCCCAAACTTATTTCATTCGGTTGAGCAAGATTTTCAATGTACATGAGAGTACTCGAAAGAGGATTTGTATGTGATTGCAGTACAATTATACTATTAGTCAGTACCTGGCTTGTTAACCACGGAATTTAACCTTTTATTTATCATTGGAAAGCAAAAGCAATACTAACTCAGTAGTTATAAATTGATCAAATTATTTGTCGTAATTATATTTAACTGAGAGAAAAATATAATCAATTAATAGGTGACATACGATGTATTTAGAATCACAAGGAGGTGGTGCCGCATTCTTAGATGAACTACTATAAATTGTGAATTACTAGAAAACTTGAGATCTTATTTCACAATTGATAAGACGATTGCCATTTATTTTGACCATTCCTTATTAATACTTATAATTTACAATCGTTAAATTATAATTATGAACTACCGTATGATGATATGAAATCGTTTTCTTGTGAAATGTGTTAGTCGGAAGGCAAATGATGCGACAAGCTTGGGCGGATACGCAAGTTGAGGGGATGATGAGTGGTGTTGAACTCTCAATTGAAGTAAAAGTTTTCTAGCAAATTTGCATTCAAATTCCAGCGTCCAAGTATCCCGTGACCCCTTTTACCATTCACCGCCGCCTAACTTTCCAATCAAACCCCTACTTTGCTTTTTTACAAATTTTGGCCAGTTGTTGTTCAGCGGCTACTAGTCTTCTTACCTTATTCCCTCCCACACCCGTCTTTGATTTTGACCCAAAATTTTTTACCTATTTCCCCGGGAACTCCTCAAATTGGACGCACCCCTTTTCACTCTCCACATATTTACTAACGATTTGAACCCCCCCCCCCAAAAAAAAATTAGACAATTAATTGTCGTAGGCAGGGGTGAATAAAGAATTCCGTATAATACATTTACATTTCTTTTGTCAAAAAGAGAACTATATATATATATATATATATATATATATATAGATAGATAGATAAAAATTGCATAATTCTAAAGTAGCAAAAATAACTCGAGTGGGAGGTTACAAGTCCAACAAAGCAGAAGAAAACTTATTCTAATTGCTTGAATGACCCAATTTGCTGCTTAATTGACACTCTAAAGAGTATATATAAAAGAATGACTAGGACTAAAAAGATAGAAAATGTGGAGAATTCAATGGTGAGACACAACCTCCAATTTCATATCAAATACAATTAAAAATGTTTGGAGACTTGCTATAAAGAATGGCTAGGACTAGAAGGTAGAAACATCGAGGGTGCTAAATGATATAGTACTATAAACAAGAATGGACAATATTATCAAACTTATATAGCTAATCGTTGACCAAAAGAAAAATATAGCAAGTCTCATTTATGAGATTAAACTTGTTTCCTTTTTTTTATGGGAAAAAAAAAAAGAATACGTTATATATTTTCTGAAACGAACTAAATTAGTGAAAATTGTAACTGTCAACTACATGGGGTCTCGACTATAAGCACTTGTCAATGCATTAATATCAGGCAATTTTCCTTTTCCAAGTTTGAATCTTCGGAAAAACCGAGTACGCCCTTTGGTTGAATTTTTATTCTCCAAAAGGACTCTCAATCCACCTATACGAGTTGCTTTCTTTTCACGTGAATCTGAAGGATTACGTGGTGTAGATAATAGAAACGAAGATAAAGTTGGGTAGTTTTGGGTACATGGACTGTTGATAAATTGAACGGAGACGCGGGTAACACACGTGGCAAGCATGCAACTCATTCTCATGGCAGGTACTAATCAAGGTGTGGGACGCACCTACATGAAATGCCAAAATATTCATCGTTGTCCCCGCCGTCTTGTTGTTCTTGTGAAAGAAAATAATTGGATTGGCATCTCGAGGTCTGAGAGGGGCCGGGGATGGCAAGGCGTCGGAGTCCAACATCTGATCTGGGAATTGCGTGGCCAAGTGTGCGTACCGGGGCTCTTGCAGAAGTTTTGGACCCGATGGTTCTCTTGCAACAAGTGTATGAGGGCAACAAGCCGCTCGTTGGGTTGTGTTTATTTGGGTCTGATAATGCTCAGATTATTAGTAACGACTTTTCGATTCGGATTTGAATTTTTTGAACAAAATGAACCGTAACAAAGAGATTCTGATAGTTAAGGCAATACTTAAATCGAGATGCCCAGAAGCTTAATAGACAGAAAAGTTATAAATTGTTACGTACTTTATATGTTTCGGGAGTTCAGTATTAGGTATTCACAGACAATGTCCGACTGTGTTCGGGTGCCATATAAAGACGATGTTTATAATCTATTACAATGTTTATAGTCTATCTTTTAGCCGGTTAGGATCTATCCTGAGGTTCTTGGCCCCGGCCCCGATGATCTTGAAATTGCATGGGGTGAGACCTAAACCTAAACAATTTGAAACCCTCTTTGTGTCGGTCATGTGTTGGATTTAGAAATATTCGAGTCCGGTCGAGTCATACCCATATCAATAACGATAAGTAACTTTTATTATTATTATTATTATTATTATTATTATTGTAAAAAATGTTTATAAGTATTTACAATAAGTCCGGCCAACCATTTTCTTATCAAGTTAATTTTTCTTGTAAAAAGAGACATTGATACCATGAAGATAAAAAACATTTCGTAAGAATGCATATATATATCTTTTATGAAAAAGAAAAGAAAAAAAGACTTATGATGTCTATTGCAGTATACACATAGAAAAGTCTTAAATATCATACTACTTTTCTTGTTAATCAGATGATTTATAAAATTTCAATGATTCTTATAATAATATTAGGTGGGAATTGATTTTATATTCATGATTCTTATGGTTACACGTGTTAAAAAAATTTAAGGTTATTATTATTGTTGAAGATTTATGAATATGGTGTAAAAAAATATAAATATATAAAATATTTAGATTACTATTAATATGAAAACATTCAATAACAATAAAAGAGGATTGTAAGATTTTCAATGCCCATCCAGTAATACAAAAAATATTTAATTTGTTTTTCATCCTTGTCTGCTCAGGTCTTAATGGAACATTTAGTTATGTATTTATTTACTAACGTAATATATACATGGGTGTTCATTCGAACTTTTAACTGCGAAACCCCAATATTTGCATGAAATTTACATCATTTATATACAAGCAACAATTATTTAAATCTTTCCACCTGAGGCTTTTCAGCTTTAGTGCAAATGTGCAATATTATATTGTTTAATTGCCTAGCAGTATTCTCAGTGCAAAATGAATCACAATGTTGAGTATGAATGTTATTAATATCTAGGTCACATTTCTCGTGATACACATTGATGCAACTGAAGTAGAAAGTCAACGGTGCAACTTTCCTTCAGATCGTTGATGAAGTTGTTCATTGACCAAAAAAGAAAGAGAAAAGAAAAAAAAGACACAAACTTGTGCCAGAGCGGATTAGGAGGCTGTTTAACTATTACCTGTTTATAATCAAGTTTTGTAAAAAATACGACACATTTAATTTTGTGTTACCTACTCATAAACAGATGAATAAAAATAATCAAATAAGCTCTATATTTGGTTGCACAAAATGATCAATTTTTAATTGAAAAAGAATTGTGAATTTAAAGATAGAAGAGGCGGCTAAGAGCTATTACAATAAACCAGGAGCAAAGAAGAAGCCAAGGGTTATGCATATATGATATGTCTATGTCGTCCTTGAGTCCAGTTAAGCCATTTTGGCTTTTGATGATGAGTGAGCTCTTATTTATCGTTGTAATTGAAATTTGTCTAGTCTTGCTAAAAGGGAAGCAGAGTATATGTATGGTAGCTTTCAACAAAATGTCTGAATGGCCAACATCTTAAAACTGAGAGTTTTAGACTAAGAAATGTCGAGCTACAGTCTCATGCTCAATGACTAGAAATCGAATTAGAGCCATAGTGAAGAAACTAGAAAAGAATATGATAAACTATGTGATAGGTTTTCAATATCGTTATTTCACCTTTTTCAATATCTTCAAATAATAAAAAGTAATCGAAGACAAAAATGACAACAATTTTAAAAAAATGTCTTTCTATTATTAACCAAAAGAATCATGCAAATATGTGTGCAGTTCCTTTTAAATTTTCCAAAGTAAAACCCAAAACAGGCATAAGACAGTACCTGCTTACCATGTGAGCGGGTACGAGGAGTGCAAACGAAAGACAAAATGTGCTGCTGAAGTGACAAGACCTCCTACTACACATTTTGATCAAGTCCTACTACACATTTTGATCAAGTGCAGTAGAAAAGTTAAGGTATTTAAAGCTAGTGAATCCTCCATCCACGACAAGATTGTGACCGCTCACATACTTTGCTTCATCAGAAGCCAAATACACAGCTGCTCTAGCCACATCAATCTCTTCGCACTTGGCCCCTTTCAGCTCCCCCCACCCATTCACGAGCTTAATAATGTTGTCTTCGCCAGCATTAGGAAATATCTGGGCGAGTTGCTGCACCACGAGAGGTGTCGGGATGGGACATGGGGATATGCAGTTTACGCGTACCCCGTTTCGGCTTAGCTCGCTAGACAGGGACTTCACAATTCCTGGGATTGTAAATTTCGATATCGCGTAGGGGTGCGGGCCGAGCCCGCCCATTACCCCGCTGACGCTAGAAGTGCAAAGGATTGAGCCCGAGCCCGCTGGGATCATTACCCGAGCTGCGTGTTTAATTCCCGCAATCGTGCCTCGCACGTTTATCCTCATCACTCTATCAAATGCATCAAGACTTAGGTCAGCAATGCTTGGTGGAAATATAGGCCCTGTTACTCCTGCATTATTGTACATGATATCCAATTTTCCGTGGCGGGCCAGTGTGGTGTTCACTGTTTCCTCTATCTGAGCCTCGTCTGCAACATCACAGGACACAAAATGGGCTGCAGGGCCCAACTCATCGGCAACTTGTGGGCCGAGCTGGGCATCGATATCGGCGATTACTACTCGGGCTCCATGTTTGATGAACTCAGAAGCTGTAGCCTTACCAAGCCCACTAGCACCACCCGTTATCAAGGCCACCTTGCCCTCAAGCCTGTGAGAATAAATGCGCGCATAATGTCTAGCCAATAATACAAGGTCGGGAAAGAGAATAATAAATAGAAGGTAGCGAAAGAGAATAATAATGATTGAAACATACAACAGCCTGTCCATCAAGGAGCCCCACTTAATAGTTAATATATACCCGGGACCACGAGAAAAATTGACGATATGACAATACTTTAACATCAAATTTAACGGTTTTGAATTATTAATGAGTATATTCATATCCACGGCAATATAGTTTTTCAGCTACCGTGCTGGTAATATTGTTATTATCATTATAAGCAACATTACCAGAAATTTTCCTGTTGAATTCAACCCCCTAAACTGTTTACTATTTGCTTTTCAGTTACGTGCAAAAAAGTCAACGGCAAAGAACTGGTTTCTGTGGACTTACCGTTTGATGTATTCTGAGGAGGTGACACTTATGACGTCTTAGGACCAACGTGAATATCGACTAAAGAATCACCTCATAACATTATAAACGTAATAATATCATATAAATTGTATATAACTCGGTTCAGAATATACATTATTAGCACCGTAACCCAACATATGAGCCCAGGAACAGGGCAGAAAGAAAGGAACCCTCTTCTTTAATCTGATAATTGCGTTTAATCTACTCAACGTCAGCCCAATGACAATCAAGTGTCGGCAAAAATTTGGTATTATTATTCATGAATGATGACGAGAGCCACAGAGTTAATAATTAAAGGAACAGAGAATAAGTACGCAATTATCATTCAAATCATTGTTAATTGAACCCACTAAACAGTCCCCATTCAACACAACTCTGTGTGTTAGATATAAGTTGAAGAAGGTTACCTATTACTGATGATAGAGGTGGTGCTAAAATGCTTGGAGATGTTGATACTGAACCGAAACTTATCATTGGATGAAAACTTCAACTCTCTGTTGAAGAACAAGCATCAAAACAACACAGATGTAGTGTTAATTCAGTGTTTCTCGTAAAAATATATCATTGCATGGTTTGCAGACAACTAGAATGAAAGACAAAGACACCATATGCTGATGATCATTGTTCTTTTTCTTACAAATCGAAACGACAAACGACTGAATCTCAGTGGATCGTGACAACCACTCACAATACTTGTCCGTACTTAAAAGTGGAGCATGATGATGATCATGAGCTTAAAGAATTGTGAACGAACCTGGTCAGCAATCTAAGCATGTTGAAAAGCGTGAGGAGAAGATCCAAATTTTTTCTGAAAGAGACGAAAGAAGCTTTTGGCGTTTGGGATTCCACTGGATCCCTAAAGAATGCAAAGTCAACCCTTGTTGCTTATTTATTTATATATATAGCGCTAAGAGTGTCACGATGTGTCTGCCCTTCCTCATATTTGTGCTTGACTGCATGTGAATAATAAAAGATGGAAGAGAGAACTTTTTTTATAATTGAAGAAACACTTGTCAAGCATCTAGGCCAGCACTGTTATATAATTTTTTTTAAAATTATTTTTAAAAGATTAATAATTAAATAGCGGTAATTTAAAAAGAAAAAAGTAAAGTCTAAACGTCTCACATCTCCATGCAAAAGAAACAGGGCCGACCCCCCCCCCCCCCCGCCTCCCTCGAGTCAGCCCGTGATTTGTGATCACCATCATTATTATTGTTATTATTATTTTAATTTAATGTTTTCCGTTCAACTTGAGAAAGGAAGGGATGCATCTCCAAATGACCCACATCCCTGCTCCCTAGTTTCTTTGATTCCGGGCCACCAACGATAATGAGAGGATTCTAATTTTAATACGTGAACTTTTCTTTACATTTAATTGTTGGGTTCGTGAAAAAGATGCATGTTGGTTGAGGTTTTCCTTCTTTGCTCCTTCCTTCGCTAACATTAATTACGAAGCTCGTATTTATGCTCTGTTTGTTATAGTCTTATTTTAAGAGGCTTATCCTATTGAAATGAGGGTACATCTTATAAGATTTAAGAAATTTTATCATACATCCTATGAAAATTCAAAGCAAAATCATAATTTTTATCTTATAATAAATAAACAATCTATCTTATCTTATTCTTTACAATCATAGAATACATGGTATATGTGATAAGATATCTTAAATCTTATAAGATATCTTCAAATTTCAATAGAATAAGTATATTAAAATAAGATTATTCTAAACACACTATTAGTTTAGAGTGTTGCTCATGTTAGCTCTTCCTCATTTCTCTTTAATTAATATGTGAAAAGAAAAAGTAATAAATGAGTGATAGAAAGAATGTTTATCCGCTAAATGTCTTATCTTTCAGTAAAAGCAATTTTGAGTTACTTCAATGTAATTAATTACCTTCACGTTCGTGTTAAATGACAAAGGTTTTGTTAACTACTGCCTGAATTATATTGTCTAGTTGTGATGCTTCTCTCGTCTTCAAGCTTTGGGCAATCAGAAAAAGTCAAGCCTTCGTTGTTAGTGGTGTAATTTCTAATTAGTTGGTAGCATTAGCTAGCTGTGTGTGTGTTGTAAATGTAGAAAGACTATCGTCATAGATTGGCTGGCAACCAAGTTGTGGGTGGAATCGAAATTCTGGGAATGCTTTTGGAGAGTAATGGATACCATTGATTGGAAGTTTATGTAGCTCAGATTAATCAATATTGTGAGCCAGTTGTCCCTCCTAGTCTCTAGCATGCGACTCATTTCTAGGAAAAGGTGAAAAACAAAACCAAAAAAAAGAAAGAAAAAAAGAAAAGAAAAGAAAATACACACACAGATCCTCAAAAACATTTTAACTTTTGTTTCCCCTACCGGCTTCTCGACGGCATATGACCCGTGGCTACATATTCCCTTCCCCTCGTCAATGTCATTGGGTCCTCGATGGATACAAAACTTAGGTTGGAATATATTACTAGCATAAATTTACTGTGGGTTTACATTATAAGTGAATTTCTTGTTATTAAAAGGGAAAAATTCATAAAATCTCCTTGTGATATATGATTTTGTGAATCTATATGACAAGTGATAACAGAATATTTTAGATAAATACACTTAAGCTTTCTTAATTATCATTGTAACAGTTTTGATATAGTTTGTATTTATCTCCCAGGCTTATCTCCTTATAGATAGGAACCTTATCATTATTATCTTGTATATATATATACCATACGATCATGAATAATAAAATCATCAGAAACTTTTACTCCTTCATGGTATCATAGCCTTTTCACGAAAGAAGTCATATAACACCCTACTTCACTATATCTGTTCATCATGACCAATCCCACTAATAAGGATGCATGATTTCCTGCATCTGGCACATCTACTACTCATGGTGATTCAACCTTTGATCACACTGGTTTACCTATTTCGGCATCTATTCCGCCATTTACACTACCTTCTCATAATGTGAAAGTCTTTGTCACCATCAACTTAGATTACAACAACTATTTAACATGAAAAAACCAAATAATCACTTTTGTTACCTTCACAAATTTGCTGAAGTTTATTGATGGATCATCTCCATGCCCAACACAAACAGCTGGTGCTGCAGTCGTTGCTGAATGGCTTTGCTTTGATCGCTTTACCTCTGCTTGCATAATGGCTACTCTCTCTGAGACGCTTGTTCATCAAGCAAATGGGTTTCAAACTGCTTATGCTTTCTGGACATTTTTGGAAGAATTATTTGTTCAACAGTCTACGGCTCGCAAATCTCTTTTGCGTGCTCAACTTCACACCATCAAGAAATCTTCTCTCTCTGTCTCAGAGTATTTGCAAAACATACTTTTCTTGTCATCTTCTCTTGCCACTGTTGGAGATTCTCTCAGTGATCTTGACCTGGTTCTTGCAACACTTGATGGTTTGCCATCAGAATATCACCCGTTTGTCACAACCATTGAGAACTTGACTCCTCCTCCCACCTTCTCACAATTACGAGCTAAGTTACTCACCTATGAACAACGATTGTTGCTTGGATCTACTTTTGGCTCGATGTCAGAGTCTCAATCAGTTTCTGCGCTTGCTGCCCAGCTTTCTCACACATCCATTCAGTCAGCGTTGGTGGCTCAGAGTTCAAATAACAAGACGTTTACTCCATCTACTCAACATGGTTCTCGAGCTCCTAATCGCAATCAGCAAAACAACAATGGGCGCCCAAATTTTAAATGCCAAATTTGTTGGAAATTTAGTCACTCCACTGCTCGTTGTCCATATCGTTATTCTCTGTCAAAGAATAATGGTACTCAGCCTTCTTCAAGTGCCTCCTTTGGACAGTTTGCTGGTGTGAATACTTATCAGCCCAATTAAGCCGATACTCCTTCTTTGCCTGTGTCAGTTGACCAATGGATTCCTAATAGTGGTGCTTCCAATCACATGACTCCTGATTTGACTCTCCTTCACCAAAGTGTTTTGTACTCTGGCAATGACAAGGTCGTTGTTGGCGATGGTAATGAGGTCTCTGTCACTAATACAAGTTTTTCTTCTTACTCACATTCTTTTCCGCCTCTTTCCTTATGTCATGTTCTACATGTCCCTCAACTTTGCAAAAATTTGTTGTCTGTTTCTCAATTCACAAGAGATAATTTCGTGTCCATAGAATTCATTCCTTTTCATTGTGTTGTTAAGGATTTGCACACAGGGACTCCGCTTCTTCAGGGTCGCGCTGAATCTAATATTTATGTGCTTCCTTGACATCGTGCTGCCTCTCCATCTTTTGGTCTTGCTGCATCTCGAGTGTCATCCACTGTATGGCATAACAGACTAGGCCATCCCTCAGCTGATGTATTATCTTCAGTTTCTAGGAATAGTGATGTGATAATTTCTAATTTGAATAAGTCTATTTGTCCGTCGTGTATGTTGGGAAAATGTCATCGTTTACCTTTTCAATCTTCTGTTAATAAAACTTTTTCACCTCTTGAAATTGTGCATTGTGACATTTGGGGACTTGCTCCTGTGTCGTCCAAAAGAATGACTGTGTAGCTTCTTTTTCTAATTACTTATCAATTAAATATGCATATTCTTATGTCATCTTTTGTTTTTTGTCATTTATTCAGTTCTATTTCTATATTAAACATTTTAATTTAATTAATATTATGTCCTTTATTTATATATTATTATTATTTTAATAATTACATACTATATAATTATTTTAATAACTATTTAGTAAGATGCAAAAACTTTATAGTTTTAATATATTCAATCACATATGATGCTTCCCGTGCATCGTACGGGTGTCACACTTGCTTTTGTATATATACGAAGAGTATAATCTATTCCTTATCAATCAATTTCATATGTCTTCATTTCACGAGTTTTCTTTTTTTTTTTTTAATAAAATGTGCGAGATATTTTTGGGCCACAGAAGGGAGAGCTTGGCATGAAAGATAAAAATGGGCCAAAATCTACAACCCACTGGTCAGAAAACAAACGAAACAGATATGCCCAACAGCAACGGGGCCCAAAAGACCAGAGTAACACTAAAACTCCAACCACCAAACCAAATCTAAACTCACAACCTAACGACACAAAACCGGGTCAAAGCCCAAATAAAACCCACGAAAGGCCCGACATAATGAGAGACAGAACAAAGACAGCAACAGACAGAAAAAGAGACAGAGAGAGATGGTGTTGCACTGTTGCTAGATCTAACCAACATTTTACACCTCCACCCAATCTACTCAAAACGCATTAACTGTTCACCATCTACTCAAATCTAACATCGCCACCATCGGTGTCGATTCCTCAACTATCCAAACAAATAATTCATTGATTTCAACAAATCCCCTGATCAAATATACATACATACATATATTTGTATATATAGAAAAATGGGTGCCTCACAGTCTGCTGATCAAGTGCCATCTGAGGACGATGAACAAGAGGAGGAGGAGGAAGAAGAAGAAGATGAGCATAATGTGGTGAACGACACGACGGAGTTGGGTGGGGACACACTCGCCAAGAAGGTCCTCAAACAAGAGCCGGAGATGTTGCCTTGCCACGCGTCCGCATCGCCGCTGACCCCTCAGTTATCCACCCTGGGCACGCCGCGTCTCGGCCCGTCGATTAAGGTCTGGGACCCTTACAACGTCCTCGCGTCCCCGGCGCCGCCCCCTTCGCCGCCCCCTCGGAGCTTCTCCTCCGATTCGTTCGATGATCATCGGGGGATGTCGACGACGACCGAGGTTTATTTGGTGTCCCACGGGGAGTGCCACATGAATTTGAGGCCGGATTTGGTCGGTGGTCGGTGTTCCGAAGCCGCGCTGACGCCCAACGGCAAGCGCCAAGCTAGAGCCTTGGCGGCGTTCTTTAAGTCACGAGGAATTCAATTCAACGCTGTGTATACCTCGCCATTAGATCGCGCACGCGCCACTGCAATCTCTGTTTGCCAGGTACTTTCAAGTTTATTTGCAGATCCACTTTCAGGCATATGCCATTTGTTTATACACTCTATCATGTTATGGTTGATTTACCAAAAATATTCATAAGCTGATAAATTTTGGCCATTGATTGCTTAATTTGCTCAGCCATAATCCATATTAAATTTAAGAAAAATCTATTGCTTGCTTTATTTTTTCTAGCAATTTTGAGTTTTGGGTTAAATATTAAATGGGAATTTACCTATGCATTCTAGAATTTCAGCAAGTTTCAATCTTTATTAGTGAAAAATCTAATTGGAATAAGAATTGATGGTTGATAGGTATTTGCACTTGGTGCAAAAAGAAAAGAAAAAGAAAACCTAAACATTAGAGTTGCCAGGTGCTTGCTTTTTAACCACTAATCGGCTGATCAATTGATCTATATAGGATATGAACTTTTCTGAGGATCAAATTCAATCCTCAGAGGCACTTCTGGAAATGAATAATGGACATTGGGAGGGATGTCACAGATCAGAAATATTCACGCCAGAAACAGTAAGTTTGATGGAAAGGTTCCAACCTGATTTTTGCGCACCATCTGGGGAATCTCTAAGGCAGGTAGAATTTCGAATGGTTCAGTTCCTCAATGGAATTGTTATGTCATTGCCCGAGAAGTTCAGATCTGATTTTTCTCCACCAGATCAGATTGGGAGCCAGGGCTTCTCACACAGTAATCCTCTAGCAAACTCGATTCACGATCGTGATGGGCCTTCTGTGCTGTCACCAAATATGGATTCTTTTTATAGACATCGCAAAGGGATGTCAAAGAAGAAGTCGGGTAAGAGCAGGCTTCAGATAGTGACGACTACCGGTGATCATGAAGCCGATGATGAGATGTCCCCTCGGCAACCAGTTAACCATGGCGCTCTCCTGGATATAAATGTCAGGAGTGTCTCTTCTTCTCCCACATCATGTATTGGTGTTTTCACTCATTCTATCCCAATCAAGTGTCTTATCACAGGCCTCCTGGGCTGCAGCGCAGCTATGTCGCATAAGATCTGCATCGAAGATTCTTCAGTTACAGTGTTACAGCATTCCTGGAAAATAGGGTGGCAGATAAAAAGACTAAACGATACTGCACACCTTAGACTTGTTTGATGAATCTTAAAGATTCAGCACTTGGAATCAGTGAAGATTTTGGGCAGCTGATCACTAAATACCAATACCTGGAGCAAAATTGTAACTTAACATCACATTTTGTGGATGCTTTTTGCTTCTTGTATTTTCAGTATATTTATTTCCACGTTTTCAACTCCAGCGAGTAGAAAATTGGTGCAGGAGTTGGATTCATGGTTCAGGTTGATTGTTTTGACATGTAGCAATAATGAATGTTTACTGATTTAAAGGAAACTTGCTTTCCCAGTTCGGGAGACAATAATCTCTTCTGGGAATATAGTAAATCTTTTATTTGTATTTCACCTTTTGCTTTCACCATCTTTTTGACTTTCCTTCTTTTGCATATAGCCTATAGGACGATAACTTTGGAATATCTGGTTTGAACATTTATCTGTTTCTTTTCAGTTTTTGGCCTGAAAGAAGCTTGTCATTAGCTGATAAAGGCAACAGGTTCGTTAACCAATCTCAATCTCAGACACAGGATGATCAGGGAAGAATCTGTACTCTTTGTTTGGCTACTCCATCAGCAACTTCATTTAATTTATACACACAGTTGTTAGATTTTGCCTAGCATTTTTATACATTCGGATTTGTTCCACAAGCTCCGCTTAAGCGCTCTGAGATGCAGTTAGCTTAAAACATGTTCAGCACTGCTAGATGTGATTCCAAGAGCCAAGTTGGCATCACAAGGTTTAGTTCTCTAACCACATCCGCTAGAGTAGTCTTTTAATTGTCTTGTTTTTATTGACCAACTGCCAATTTTCTACCATCTTTTGAATTAGGGTGTTATTTCTAACCCAAGATTTTGCTACGATTACTAGTAACATATAAATGAAGTTGTCAAAGGAAAGTTATTATTTAACCTATACAAATCCAAACCTTAAAACACTACTCAACAAGTACGCGGACCAGACTAATGTCTTCTCCTGGAACTCAATCATTGCCTATTTGGCTTGGAGCGACTCGGTGGAAGGCCTCTGAGCCTTCTCCTCCATGCGGAAGCTCTCTCCATCAAGCCTAACCGTTCCACCTTTCCTCGTGCCATAAAATCACGCAGAGCGTTTTCTGATCTCAACTCTGCCAAGCAAGCTCACCAACAAGTTGTAATCTTTGTTATGAATCTGACCACTTTGTGTCTGCTCCCATCGATATGTACTCTTTAGTGCGTCCAATTGGATGATGCGAGAAAACTGTTCGATCAAGTTCCTCAAAGAAATGTGGTTTCTCGGACATCAATGCTCACTGGATATGTCCAAAATGACCACGCCATCAAGCTTTAGCGCTTTTCAAATAGCTATTAGTTGAAGAGAGTGGGATTAAGAATGAGAGTCCAGGTGACAACAAGCAAGTTTATCTTGATCTGGTTGCTAAGGTATCAGTTTTGTCAGCTTGTTCTCGTGTTTCGGGGAAGACTATTATAGAAGAGGTTCATGGACTTGCCATGAAAAGGAGCTTTGATGAGGGTGTGGGTGTTGGAAATACTCTGATTGATGTGTATGCTAAGTGTGGTGAGGTTGGTTTGTCTAGAAAGGTGTTAGATGAGATGGGTGAGAAAGATATAGTATCTTGGAATTCAATGATTGTAGTGTATGCACAGCATGCGTTCTTTGCTAAGGCAACGGATGGAAACATATGTTATAATGCCGTGACTTTGTTTGTAGTGTTGTTGGCTTGTGCACATTCTAGAGCTCTTCAAGGTGGCAAGTGCATCCATGATCAGGTACTTCAACTTCATCCTATTCAGCAGGCATCTTAGAAGTTTTTTGAAATTTTTATGCTAAACTACCAAATGCTCACTTCGCAGTCGTTACATTATTGATTGGTGTAGGTGATTGGTACAAGCTGTTTGCATCCTTGCTACAATTTATTAAGTTTTGATTTCCTTTCAGCTATGACTTTGTTGCATGGCATATAAATTCCTAATGAGTTTGAGTCACTTCTAAATCTTGACAAGTCATAAAGATGAGATTGGAAGACAATGTATTTTTAGGTACTTCAATTATTGACGTGTATTGCAAATGTGGGCAAAGAGGGATGGCGAGGAAGGCATTTGATCGAGTGAAAGAGAAGAATGTGAAATCCTGGTCTGCCATGATTGCTAGTTAAGGGATGCATGGCCGTGTTAGGGAAGCTCTTGACATCTTTTACAAAGTGAACCAAGCTGGTGTAAAACCAAATTATATTACTTTTGTATTAGTTTTGGCTGCTTCTAGTCATGCTGGTTTGTTGGATGAAGGGTGGCACTGGTTTAGAGCTATGCAGCATGGGTTCTATATAGAACTAGGTGTTAAGCATTATGGTTGGATGGTTGATCTCCTTGGACAGGCTGCTTTTCTGGACAAGGCCTATGATTTGATCAAGGAAATGAAAGCAAGGCCTGATTTTGTTGTTTGGGGTTCCTTCTTGCTGCTTGTAGGATACATAAAAATGTGGAGACTGGGGAGATTTGTGCTAAAAAACTTTTTGTACAAATTGCGGTTATTACATCTTGCTTTCAGACATATATGCTAATGCTGGAAGATGGCAAGATGTTGAAAGGATGAGAGTAGTAATTAAAAATCGTGGATTGATCAAGCCTCCTAGATTTACTCTTGCTGAAGTAAAAGGGAGGGTTCATGTATTTTTGATTGGAGACAGAGAACATCCTCACCGTGAAAAGATTTATGCAACTTTGGAAGAGTTATAGTAAAGGTACGGGAAGCTGGCTATGTCCCAAACATGTCATCAATTCTTCATGATGTTGATCAGGAAGAGAAGGGGAAGACTCTGTGAGTACATAGCGAGAAGCTTGTTGTTGCCTTTGCAATTATGAATTCCATTCTTGGTTCAACAATCCGTGTGAAAAAAAAAAAAGAGATCTAAGGATTTGTGGTGGTTGCTACACAACAATAAAGTTCATCTCCAAGATTACTAGCCAGGAAATTGTGGCGAGAGATTTAAAACGATTTCACCATTTTAAAGATGGTTTCTGTTCGTGTGGTGACTATTGGTGATGCTCTTACAAAGAGTTGAAGAGAACTTTGGGACAATATTAAACTGCACAATGGGGGTAATCTAGCAGCAAGAAGTAAGTATCTATTGAAGAATGCCATTGAAAATATGAACTTGAGATGATTCTGAACAGGGAATTGGTGATCATTCTGACCTCTTTGAGATGATCATGTAACAGTTAGAGATTTTTATTGAAGAATGCAAGTAATTTTCTCCTCAAACATACAAAGAAGGGAAGGAAGAAAATGAGGAAGGACAATCTCTCTTGCTTTAGGAGTAATATTGAATTAATAATGAACTCGACTGGCCTCTGATCAAAGCTGAACCCCCACCTCTTAAAGGAGAAAAAGAAAAAAGATGAAGATGGCAAAAAAAAGAAAATATTCCAATAAACAGCAATTTCCAAAATGGGAAGCAGCAGGCTAGAGATTTGGTAACCTCTCAAAGCAGCAAGTCACAGCTTTGCAGTTGGATTTGCATGAACAGCCACTCTGAGGTAGGCCTTTTAATATTGATTCACATTTATTGAACTTCTTTGAGATGATAAATGTTCTTTAAGATATTTACCCTTGCAATGAATCTGATCAGAACATTGAGTAATTTTGCATCTGCAATTTTTTCTTTTACTTCAAAAAGTATGTAAACCTATGTGGTATTTGTGAAAGGCAAAGGTTCAATTCACATTTAAGATAAACTGCAAATAAAATCCATGGGCTTTCTTGTGCCTATTTCTGAGGCAATCTTTTCAATAAGCACTTGTTAGTTAAGTTCTTTTTGACATCCTTAAGTGCAGATGGTAATGTTATCCAATGACTTTCTTGCTTCACCCCGCAAGTTGTAACTTCTCCTTTTACCGAAAGTCCGAAACCCAGTTGACTTTGGTCTTCACAAGAGAAATTATTATTTAAAAAAATTTTCTTCTCATGATGGAGTTTTTTTTTTTTTTTTTTTTTTGGTAAAAGCCAACAAATTGGAATAGACTAATTTCCCTTCTTCTTTTCCTTTTGGGTCAAACATATTTTGTGAAATCATCCAACTATTTCATTTTCTTTTTCTTTTTGTGTGGTCAGAATCATACACCGATGTCGAATTGTATGCATGTAATGATGTGTTGACTAGGTGATGTCAAACGCATTGTTTCCAGAAGAAATCTATGATGGTAAATTCTAATACTAAAAACCTTCAGCATATGTTTGAGGAATTTAATGTTTAATAGAGCTTTACATGCATATGAAAATCCAATTCTAATAATTCACTGGAGATAAACATTTTCAAATGTTCGTATCCTCTAAGATGAATCGACTTTAGCATCTTTTTAGAGGAGCATCTGAGTTTATTCGTGTTCTCATATTTTGTTACTGAAAGTTGCTGAAGAAGTTTTGTCAAGTGTATAGAATTTTGGCATCATTGATCTTCTTTCCTTTGAATTTAAGGCTTGTTTTTCATAGAATTTTTTCTTAAAAAATATCTTTTTTTCTTGCAATAAGTATATGAATTAACTTTCAAAAAAGTTAAACCTTAAAAAAGTTTAATTTTATCTTTTTTTAATAAAAAATTTAAACCTTGTTATAAAACTAAAGAGAAAAGAAAGAATAATAGAAGAGACAACAATGAGAGAAGAGAAGAATAATTTTATTGATATTGATGTGGATACAGTTACAATATACAAGCTCATACTTATGGGATACAATGACTTATACTTTAAAAAATTTCCTTTACAACGGCTTTCGCCTTTTCGAACTTGGTTGAACCACAACCCAATTACTAACATACTACTGTATAACACATAAATATCCGCGCGATGTATAACAAACTTGTCTATTTCTTTTTAATGCTTATACAAAAAAGAAAAAAAAAAGCATTAAACAACCCCTTAGGGGAAGGGTCGCTCTTTGGTTGGCCAAGCTGACCCAAAAGGTGTGGGCCCATGCATCTCACCGGCTAAAAAATGCTTTTTGGTTCCTGGAGAAGTTAAAACACATTCAAGGAAGGAATATACAAGAGCCCGAAATTAGATTCTCCGTCAAACATATGGTCCATTATTATTTGTAATTAAATCCAGCTATCTTATGGGTTAATTACATGTATGCCCAATAAAATTTTCAGTTCTCGTTACTTGTCCAATATTAGTGGAAGACGTAATTACCAATTAGAGGGGATTTTAAATCAAAAGTTGTAATTTGCTTTTTGATCTACTAGTGTATTGACAGGTCAAAAGAAATACATTTATGCTGGTCAACACTCGGGGCTCACCAATAATACGGTAAAAAAGAGAATTCGGCAACAGCCAAGTGGGCTTGACCTTTTGCTTGGTTCATTGCATTCGTCACCAACTCACCACACACACACACACGCACAGACACGCATATATATATATATATATATAAGCAGAGATGCCATTTTCCCAATTGGAATACTAACACGTCAGTCACTCTCGGGCACTTGAAATATTGGGGAAAGCGTTCCTCTCATCGGCTGCCCTTCGCGTCCTCCGCCGCCGCCGCTTCCGATCGCCCTATTGCTTTTCACCACCTTGTAACAGAAATGGCTTTCTCAGAAAACACACGGCGTCAATCTCTGCTGCCAAGTTTCTTATACACCACTAGCAGCTCATCTTCTGCTTTGACGTCCAAAACCCTAGGCCTTTACAGGTCGCCAATGGAGTCAGATGCTAACACTGGCTTGAATTCTCCTCCATCATCTGAGGCTAAGAAGAACTTCATGATTCCGTCTCCGAAGGAGTCAGGCAAGATCGAGATGTATTCTCCACAGTTCTATGCTGCTTGTACCGCCGGAGGAATCCTCAGCTGTGGTCTCACTCACATGGCCGTCACTCCTCTTGACCTCGTCAAATGTAACATGCAGGTACGCCTCCTCTTCACTTTCAGGGATCTATATGCTTCGCCTACTTTTCCTTTTTCTTCATTTTTATTTCTCGATCTATTGTTTTTGTTTTTACGTTTCCCTATCTGGTTGTATCATAGTCAACATAATCGCCGACATGTTAACCTCTACTTAGGTCTTGTTTTTTGTATTTATTTTTTCGTTCAAGAGCCTTAGCTTTTCATTAGATCTACAATTTATGATGTGTGGTTATTGGTTTTGATCTGCTTTGCTCTTTGTGTGATAGCTGCATAGTGAATTTTGTTTTTGGTATTAACATGTTTGTGTTATTCGGTTTTTGCTAAACGACGTAAGTCGATTGTGCTCCTATTTTTTGAGAAGAATCTTGCTACTCCTGTTAAAGGATCTTCTAATAAGGAAAAGCATAGGCTCTGTGGCAATTTCGTATGAACCGGATAGTCCACCTGATCCTTGATTTTTGTCATTTCGTGCTGTTAGTGTTGCCGATCAGTCAGATTTGATGTTTTTGATTTGATACTCAGCTCCATGATGCTAATGGCACTTCAGACCTTTGGCGTTCTCATTAATTGATTCATTGACCATTCCATTTTGTTTTGCTTTTAGCTGAATTCGATACTTCTGGTCATTCTCTTTCCTAGTATTTCTTCTGTTTATATATTTGTTCTGGGTCAAACTGATAGACACTCGGTCCGTATTTGTAATTAGATTGATCCCTCTAAATACAAGAGCATCTCCTCTGGTTTTGGAGTTTTGCTTAAGGAGCAAGGAATTAGGGGCTTCTTCAGGGGATGGGTCCCAACCCTGCTTGGTTACAGTGCTCAGGGTGCTTGCAAGTTTGGATTCTATGAGTTCTTCAAGAAGTATTACTCTGATATTGCTGGTCCAGAATATGCAGCCAAATACAAGACTCTTATCTACCTGGCTGGATCCGCATCTGCTGAGGTGATTGCAGATGTTGCTCTTTGCCCATTCGAGGCTGTCAAGGTTCGTGTTCAGACGCAGCCTGGTTTTGCTCGGGGAATGGCTGATGGGTTTCCCAAGTTTGTCAGATCTGAAGGTGTTCTTGGGTATGCTAAATTCTTCCATATTTTGAACTTTTATTTTTGTGGATGATTAAAGTTGGAAATAAGGTATCATGTTTTCCAATTGACGCAGGTTGTACAAGGGCATTGTTCCTCTTTGGGGACGTCAGATTCCATGTAAGTTGAGGCATTTAGTCTACATCTTTGATCCACTACTTTCTTTTCAGCATGTTAAAATTGTTTGTATCATTGTTCTAACCCCCCACCTCCTTTCCCCTCCCCCCTTTTTTGGCAACCCCTCTTCAGGTTATGGTGCTTTTCTGTGTCTTTAGTATGTCTATTTAGGAGGTGTCAAGAAATTGATTAGAAGGGTCTTTACATACTAACTAATGAAAAAGTAAATGGTGCACATTGTTGTTTTTCTTCTTAACACTTCTCGAAATTGGATAGCCTACTTGGGTCATGGACTAATCCAGGTAACTTGTATCATTTGAAAGTAAAGCTGTTGTAATCTTTAGGCATGAGTCGGAAAGTGCTCTATCTGATGGGCCTTGCAGGGAGGGGTCATAGATCCTAAACTTACTGTTGTAGGACTGGTGAGGAGAGGAAAGGTGCTAAAGTTTTACTTTTTATTTTTTGTTTATTTACTTAACTTTTTGGGTCTTTTTTTTTAATTATTATTTTATGGTTGGTGTTGGTTGGAGCTGGAAAAATCAGAACGGAATGCTTTACCCTCTCTTTCCTGGTTTTTAGGCCTCACAAGAAGGCTGGTTATCTCTATTTTGAGTCGTCTCCTTTAAGTTTCAAGTTTCAACCACAAATCTTTTCAACATATTTTACTTCATGACCATTTTCTAGGCTTAGCATATAAGAGTCGTGGTTCATATATTCTCTTTCTTTTCCTCTTCTATAGGGGATGTTAGAACGGATGCTTTCATCTTTTATCCTTCATCATCTTGGAACTAATCCTGACATAGTTTTGGTCTACTCAATAAATTGTGCATTGCATAGTGAATTTTTGTTTGGAAATATATAATGGAGGCGACATGAACTTCTATACCTACCAGATTTCATGCTTTCGACCTAGTGATGCTATGATATTCATGGATCACAATATTATTCTGCAGATACCATGATGAAATTTGCATCCTTTGAGAACATTGTTGAGATGATCTACAAGTATGCTATTCCTACACCCAAAAATGAGTGTAGCAAGTCTCTGCAGCTTGGTGTGAGCTTTGCTGGTGGCTATGTAGCTGGTGTTTTCTGTGCTATTGTCTCTCATCCTGCCGATAATCTTGTCTCTTTCCTCAACAATGCGAAGGGTGCTACTGTTGGTGATGTGAGTGCTCTTGTTTCTGTCATCTGCTAGGATTTCTTTCCTTTTGTTGTTGTCGTTATTCTTTGATGTGTTGTGCCTTTCTCCACATATTGAACAACTTTAATTTTCTATTTGCATAGGCTGTGAAGAAGCTTGGAGTGTGGGGTCTCTTTACACGGGGGCTTCCTCTTCGTATTGTAATGATTGGAACACTTACGGGAGCCCAATGGGGAATTTATGATGCTTTCAAAGTTTTTGTCGGGCTGTAAGTTTTCTTCCTCACTTCCTCTTCTCTCTCATGGTTACTGAGTCCTCGTGTGTGAGGATATTTGCTAATTTGGGAGCTCACTTGCCTTTTCTTTCATGTGAATTCAGGCCAACGACTGGTGGTGTAGCCCCTGCTGCAGCCCCTGCTCCTGCTGTTGCTGAGCTCACAAATGCATAAAATCAGCTGGAAGATTTATTAGGCAATTAGAGATATCGAGACCAGACTTCACAGTGGGGGACTGTTAATAAACACAAATAGCTGCTACCCTATGAATTGCGGATTTTTTAGTGGTTGAAGAGTATTCTTTTGCATTCAAACGTTCCGAAGATCATTTAATTTCATTGATTTTGATGTTTTAGAGGGTTCTGCCCTCAAACTTCAAATGTTTACAAAGTTTTGGTGAAGTAGATACAAGTTGTATTACGATGTAATGCCATTTTCCCTTACCAATGAAGGAGAAGCAAAATAACAGGCATACTTTTGGGGGGTTATTTGAAGCATTTTGCGTTTGTAATTCACTTCTTGTGGTAAATCTTCAAGTATGAGTATTATTTATTGTTTATCCCATGCAATATGATGTGAAACCTTTGGAGTTTTTGTTGTATTGGTGTTTTCATTTATTTTTTTGGGTCTTTGAATTATTCGATGGCTGTAGGATGCCCTTTTCAGAGCCACCATCCCAGGAAGATTTTGACATCCTCCAACTATTTTCTTGTTCCTTTTCTTTTTATTTTATTTTATTTTTTTTGGGGTTTGAATCATTGACTAATTTCGATTTGTATGTAAAGATGTGTTGACTTGGTATTGTCAAACGACATCGTTTCCAGAAGAAATTTATAATGGTATATTCTAACAGTAAGAATCTTCAAAATATATCTGATGTAGTTTAATGTTATAATCGAGTCTTACTTGCAGATGAAATCTAATATTAATTATGAAATGGAGATAAGCATTTTTTAGTTTTTGTATCCTCTAAAAAGCGTCGACCTTAACATCTTTTAGACGATCATCAGAGTTTATTCGTATTCTCATAATTCTGTCACTTGCTGAAAAAGTTTTATCAAGTGTATACGGAATATTAGCGTAATGGAATTTCTTTCCTATGAATTTAAAGTTGCGGCAATTGATTCTTGAAAATGATGCGAAGAGTCAAAGAGAGATTGGGACTTGGGGGGCACGAAACACATTTAGTGAAATATATATTTTTTCTATAAATATTAAAATCAAATTTAAAAAAAAAATAAAACTCCAAAAAGAATTTAATATTAATTTTATTTTTAAAATTAAAAAATTTAACTTCTCAAAAACTCTTTTCTAGAAATTTTTTAAAAAATCACACTTTTAATAAAAATCCAATCTAAATAAGCCTTTTGATCGAGTTTTTAGGAGAAGGGTTGCTCTTTGATTGACTTATAATGGATTAGGATCCTTTCATATCAATTATTTTCTCATATTAATATGGAGAACATTTTAAATATTCTTATATAGATCATATCATTTCAGCTATTCATAATAATTAAATTTCAAAAAAAGGTAAAATTTTAAAGTGTCTTTAATTTCTTCCTCCTTTCACCCATTTTTTTTATATTTGAATTTCAAGAATAATTAAAATTAGATTCTATACACATAAATGGTTATGTTTTTTCTCCCATATCAATATTAAAAAACAATTGATAAGAGAGGATCTTGATTTGATCTCAACCACCCAGAAAGAGCGAGTTACGCATTTCGCCAGGTAAAACTGCTTTTTGCTTCTCCGAAGTTCAAACGTATTAAAGGAACTAATATACCACAGCCCAAATCATATTCTTCGTCAAATATATGTTTTGTTTGGTATAAGTTTATTATAAGATATTTTTTTATGTTAAGAAATATATTTTAGTTTGAGTTTTTATAAAATGCTTGTGATGAAATATCTTATTTATAGTTGTACAAAATATATATATATATATATATATTACTTATATCTTATGAGATAAAAAGGTATGATTTATTTTGAATTTTCATAAAATACTTGTGATAAGATTTTTTTTATCTTATAAGATTAAAAAAGACAAGTAACAAACGTTGTTTTCTTCACGTCAATAAAATAAGCATATTATGATAAGCTCATTCCAAACACTTACAGCAATCGTCTGATTATTTCTAATTGAATCCAGCTATCTTATGGTTTAATTATGTATATGCCTAACTAAATTTTGAGTTGTCATTATTATTATTTTTTTTTTGCAAGCTACGCTAAATGGTAAAATGGCGAAAATAAACATTTCATTTCCGATGTTAGTGGAAGACGTAATTAGAGAGAACTCAAATCAAAGTTGTTATCTGTTTCCGACAAAAAAAAAAAAAAGTTGTTATCTGCGTTTGAACTACTAGAATATTGACAGGTCAATAGAACAAAAAAAAAAAAAAAAGACTCCGCTGGTCAAGGCACACGGGTCAACAATAATAGGAGTCGTGTCCAAAGCGGCAAGAAGAAAATTAAGCAACAGCGAAATGCACTTGACAATTTGCTTGCTTCATTGCACTGGTCACCATGCAACTCACCCATTTATATACATGCAAAGCAGACAAGCCATTTGCCCAACCGGAATATTAATAAGTCAATCGCTTTGAGACTCCTGAAATATTTGTGAGAAGTTTCCATTGATCGAGTCCCCTCCGCCTCCGCCTCCACCTCCGCCACCGCAGCCTCCGCCGCCCCTTCGAATCAAAATGGCTTTCTCAGAAAACACACGGCGTCATTCTCTGCTGCCAAGTTTCCTGTACACAGCTAGCAGTTCATCTTCTGCTTTGGCCTCCGAAACCCTAGGCCTTCACAAGATGGCGATGGAGTCAGATGCTAATACTAGCTTATTAAATGCTCCTTCATCATCTGATCAGGCTAAGAAAAACTTCATGATTCCGTCTCCGAAGGAATCAGGCAAGATCGAGATGTACTCTCCGCAGTACTACGCTGCTTGTACGGCCGGAGGAATCCTCAGCTGTGGTCTCACTCACATGTCCGTCACTCCTCTTGACCTCGTCAAATGTAACATGCAGGTATGCCTACCCTTGATCACCTCCATTGATCCATATGGATATGTAATAATTGAAATGAAAGGGTATAATTGTCTTTTTAGTCATAATTACGATCCGCGTCAGGTTGTTGGCCGTTGAAGAAGGGCAGCATTGTCTTTTGCTGTTAATAAGAAGGGGTATATTAGTCAATATATGCTATCCACTTAAATAATTCGTTACTGATCGACCAAAGACTTATTAGTGGTCTATCACTTTTACTAGGATCAATTCCGATTACTTGCAAGTAATCGGCCTTTGGCCTCCCTCTATTTAATAAAAAAAAAAAAAAAGCTGGTATGAAGCTCGCTGGCATGGCCGGCTAGTATAAATAAGCGCTTGTACACAGGAAGGAAAGTAATGAATGCAATTACAGAACTCCGTTTTTTGCTTTGCTTTTAGCTTAATTTAATACTTCTGGACGTTGTCTTTCCTAGTATTTCTTCTATTTAGGTGTTTGTCTTGGATCACAATGATTGATTCTGGGTCCATATATGTGATTAGATTGATCCCTCCAAGTACAAAAGCATCTCCTCTGGTTTTGGAATTTTGTTTAAGGAGCAAGGAGTCAGGGGCTGGTTCAGGGGATGGGTCCCGACCCTGCTCGGTTACAGTGCTCAGGGTGCTGGCAAGTTAGGATTCTACGAGTTCTTCAAGAAGTACTACTCTGATATTGCTGGACCAGAGTACGCAACCAAATACAAGACTCTTATCTACCTGGCCGGATCTGCATCCGCTGAGGTGATTGCAGACGTTGCTCTTTGCCCATTTGAAGCCGTCAAGGTTCGCGTCCAGACTCAGCCTGGTTTTGCTCGGGGATTGGCCGATGGGTTACCCAAGATTGTCAGATCTGAAGGTGTTCTTGGGTATGCCAAATTCTTTCATCTTTTCAACTATGAATTTCAAGGATGATTAGAAATTCCAATAAGGTTTCACGTTTTTCCAATTGGTGCAGGTTGTACAAGGGAATTGTTCCTCTTTGGGGACGTCAGGTTCCATGTAAGTTGAGGCATTTGATCCACTACTCTTCTCTCTTTTTCAGCATGTAAAAATTGCTTTACACAATGAATTTTGTTTTGAAATATATAACGGAGGGGACACAAACTTTTAAAACCTCCACATTTCATGCTTTATCTGGTCTAGTTATGCTATAACACATTCATGGATCACCAACATTATTCTGCAGATACAATGATAAAGTTTGCATCCTTTGAGAACATTGTCGAGATGACCTACAAGTACGTTATTCCAACCCCCAAGGATGAGTGTAGCAAACCTCTGCAGCTCGGTGTGAGCTTTGCTAGTGGATACATAGCCGGTGTTTTCTGTGCTCTTGTATCTCATCCTGCTGATAATCTTGTCTCTTTCCTCAACAATGCAAAGGGTGCCACTGTTGGTGATGTGAGTGCTCTTGTTTCTATCATCTACTAGGATTTTTTTTTCCTCTGTGTTGTTGTAGTTGTTGTTCTTCAATGTGTTACGCTCCTCTCCAATTACTGAACTACTTTAATTTTTTCCTTCGTGTAGGCCGTGAAGAAGCTTGGAGTGTGGGGTCTCTTCACCCGGGGGCTTCCTCTTCGTATTGTAATGATTGGAACACTTACTGGAGCCCAATGGGGAATTTATGATGCTTTCAAAGTTTTTGTCGGGCTGTAAGTTTTCTTCAATCATGTTTCAATAATATAATTTCAACTCTTCACTTCCTTTTCTCTCCCAGTGTTATTGAGTCCCGGTTTGCCGGTTTTATAGGCCAACGACTGGTGGTGTTGCACCTGCTGCAGCCCCTGCTCCTGCTGTTGCTGAGCTTGCAAAGGCGTAGGATCAGCTGCAAGATTTATTAGGCAATTAGGGATGTTGAGATCATATTAGCTGCTGCTCTAAAATTGCAGATTGGAGTGGTTGAAGAGTATTCTTTTGCAATCAGACAATTTAAAGGTCTCTGTAATTTCACTGATTTTGAAGTTTTAGAGGGTGGTGCCCTCAAAATGTTTATAATGTTTTGGTGGAGTAGATACAAAGTTGTATTATGATATCATGCCATTTTCCACAACCAATGAAGGAGCAACTTCATGATTGTGAACGTTAATACCGAAAATAATTGTGAAGAAAAAAACAAACGCCCACCGTGGGGTTCGAACCCACGACCACAAGGTTAAGAGCCTTGCGCTCTACCGACTGAGCTAGACGGGCATTTTGATGCATTCCTTATCTTTTCCAAAGTCGAACAATTGGAGCAATACATGGTAAGCCTTTTCACTGTTGCTATTGCGTTTATATGATCTATTGATTTGGAAAATTTTTTGGTAAATTCACAGTTTAAAATGCATATCGACCTCCGGACTTTAGTGAATTCCACCGGACCAAGATTGTTTACTGACCTTAACAATCAGATTGTTTCCTTAAACCAAAGCTAATTCTGCATTAAAAGAACCTTCTTTACTAACCTGCAATAGACTGAGAGGATCGCCAAGTTCACTCTTTAAATGCAAATCAGCTACTTTTGTTTGATAATGGCCGACTAATCAATCCTCCGAAACTGGATTTACAAGCTTTCTCTAGCAAACAAGTTGTAGCATTTTAATGGAAGTAAAACACACACACACACACACACAAAAAATGAAACTGCACTGCTTGCAATACTTCTTATAAGCTTTAAACAACTGAGAAAGAGAGTTCTTTCCAGCCAAAAGGGACAAAAGTTACAAGAACAACAAGGGATGCTAGCTTCCTCCTTTAACTAGTTTGCTTGGTTTATTGTTGCATATACATGCCAAAAACATCTGGGTTCAGAGTAATACAAAAGTCATCATTTCTTTCAAAATCTATTTTTACAGATACTTTGCAGCATCGCATGATCTGATACAACTGCCGCATCATCTGCCAGCGGCTTAATAGAAGTCATCTATATGAAAGGATTCGAACTCTTCTTTTGGTTGAATTCTTGGGTAGTAGGTCACTGATCCTCCCAAAAAGTCGTATCCGAAGTCAATTGAGAAGGTGGTATCATAAATAAAAGACATGCCCGTTTCATCTTCTTTAGGGATGATATCTGGAAAGTATCGGGACTTATAAAGAAGGATGCCATCAAGAGCTTTGCTTGCATTGTCACCGTGCCTGTCTTGAACTTCTTCAAGAAAAGATGAGCCCAAATCGTCTTCCTTAGCATTGATCTCTGGCTCATGCGAAAGGAGACCGTTGATTCCTTTGCTTGCATCATTAATGGAACTTTCTGGAGGTTCATAAACAAAAGAGGTACCCATTTCGTCTTCTTCAGGAGCAATATCGAGCTCATAGGCAAGGTGGCCATTGACAGCATTGCTTGCATTGTCACTAGAACTGTCTTCGATTTCATCTTCTTCAGGGGCGATTGCTGGCTCACAGGAAAGGGGTTCATTGACAGCATTGCTTGAATTTTCACCGGAACTGTCTTGAGCTTCATAATTAATATCCACTTCTCTTTCAGCAGCTTTCCTGGCTTGAATGACCTGATGGAGATAAGGAAGCATCACTAATGAATAATTAAAGTGTAAATGGCATATGGAAGAACCCCCCGAATTAGAGAGATGCTGCCAGAAGTACATACATATCTCTGGTTGTGATCAGCTCGATACAGCACGATGTAGTCTCCATCCTCCAAGCAGTGTGCGTGAGCAAATTCCCCTGGAGGATATTGTACAAGATATCACAAGATAAGATCAAATTCATGAAAAGCCAGAGCAAAAAATTGAAGCATATAACTAGAAAGATGATAGGCTCTGTAAACCGCACCAGTGTTCTCAAGCACGTACATTCGACTAGTATTGTTTGGCCAGTATCTGTGTGAGAAGAGGATTGAGATTTTAGACAGTATGATATATCATCAACTGCTTCCAAATTTAGTCAACCAGAAGTTATTTTTAGAAATTTGCCTCAACTTCCACTGTCTTCTAGTGACTTTCTTTTTCTTTAGAAGAAAAGCTCTTGGCTGCCTATGGATACACACTTAAGGATCTATAATCTTCATGGAAAAAAAATTAAACAAGCTTGACTAGTAGATTCATATGCCATTTATTTATGCATCATGTTGCATTATCTTTTGCAATTCAAACATATCCAGTTTGTTGCCTCACACTTCTGAATATAATCAGTTGAGGCCATGCAAAATCAAACCTGAACTTGAACCTCCACACATGCTGACCATCCATATCGTACATCCACATGAAAAATCCTTCTTTGAAGGGCAAAGGAGGAAGATAGTCCATTGCTGCTTGCTGGAATGAAGATAATAACAAAAGAAATTTTCAGAACCATTGTGCGGCACCATCTCAATAAGTGAATTGAATCCTTCATCTGATGATAGCCACTTTAGACATACTAAAGAAATCTATTTAATGGACATAGAGTTTTCAAATGTCTAGGACAGTCGGAATCTCAGACCTTTGGTAGTACCATTCTTCTAAGTGAACTGACATCACTCTTTTGCAGCCGCTTCTCAAAAAGATAGGTAAGATTTCCAGGATAGATTGCCTAAAAGCAGTCACCATTGATGAACATCATTAGTATAAAATTTACACACCATAAGCTAAATGTATTTCCTTAATAGAATAATGCAGTACAATATGCTTTCTGGCCCTATATTCATGGTGCACAATTTGTCAAGCTCAGCAGTCCAGAAAGTTGCATTTGGAAACTAATATAAAAGGATAAAATGAAATCTGTCCAACAGCCTCTATTAGAGTTTCTACTAATTGTGCTCATACACCTTTATGATTAATTGTCTGTTACCTGAGTGCGACTAAACCTTGCAGAACGACAGCCACCCTTTTTATTTTCTTTTTCTTTTCGGGTTGTGCTTCTAAATATTAAAGAATTGCAACTCAATATAATTGGAAATGGAAAATAATATAAAGGACAATAATGGACGTGCTTTAATAATCTCTTCACTTATCTGGCCACCACTATACATCCTCTATATGTTGTACTCATACTTGGCAATGTATATCTAACCGTGCTAACATCCTCTATTTAACGTACTCAGGCTAAACCTTAAAGGCATTTGTTGGATCACTCGCGGCCTATGTATGATCATTGTGATGCATTGTCATTGTTCTTTTTTCCTCCCTGAAATGTATCATCATCGTAATAAAATGAAACACCTTGAGGTGGTGGACTAAGCTGGACATGGTTATAAAATTAAACCACCCTTCATGATACCTTTTAAGACCACTATTGTTATAATTTACATGCCATATAGGTAAAGAACTAAAGATCACCACTTCTTGTGTATAATAAGGTTTGATGCACTAAATTTACTGTATAAATAACGCTAGATCTGGACCAGTAACCAAATACCTCTTATCTGTACAATATATGACCTATAAGTGTGATCAGCCAATTCTTGTTTAGGCATCCTCAACCCGCAAAAACCAATCACCTGATAGAATCTAAAAACTTGATATGTTTGGTTGGATGCTCGTAAAGATAATTTAGAGGGCCCACCCAAAGGAAAAAAGAACATATAGACAATCAAATGAATTCCAATAATGCAAAAGGAAAAAAAGAAAATGAACATATAGACAATCAAATAAATTCCAATATTGTAATTCAACTAGATATGTATCAAGAATTGACTTGCAAGCTACTAGTTTCACCTTTTACGAAATGAAGATTTGACAGGAATAAAATAAAAATGCTGAGCACATTGCAATTGTACAGCAAAATGATTCGAATTAAAGGGAAAAAAAAAAAAGGAAAACAATTCAAAAAACTCATAAGGAACCCCTGATATCTCGTCTGGGTAGTTTATGAACAACAAATCACCTGGTCAATATCACTAATCACTGGGTTTCTTTTTCTTTTTAAATCTAAACTCATAACTGGGTTATAAGAAAACTAAAATTCAACTTTGTACAAACTTCACTTAATTAGGGAAGAAAAATTAGAAAAAGGAGGGAAGCGAAGCCTTTTGATAATTTGAGCAGAAGAGAAAAAATAAATAAATTGAACAATGGAAAAGAAAAGAAAAAGGGAGAGAAGGGAAAGAAAGTAGCATACACGTGCGGGGGGAGATGGTGGCACGTGAGAGGAGAGAGGTGGGAGAATGAAAGGGTTGAGGTTACAGAAAGAAGAACGCTTCTTGTAGCAGTTCGTCCTTTTCTTTCTGACGAGTGCACTGAAGGTGGTGGCAGCAGCAGCAGCCGCCGCCGCCGCCGCCGCCGCCTCCATCTCACTCCGCCGCTTCACGGATAAGCAATGACGACGTCGTGTGGTGGTCCCGATCTTCTTCTTGTAGTTTCTCCTCTTGTTATAATCTCCTCTTCTTTTCAGAACAATGCTGCTTCTGCTTCTGCTGCTGCACAGCTTTGCAGTACTTCTAACCTTATCACACGCCTCGTTTTCCACCATAACTACGACTTCCACAAGTCACAATACAAAGCTTCTAGTAATGAGGGCTGGTTTGATAAAAATGGGGGTGTTGCTTTTAAGGAGTGGGGGTTAGTGGTTGTTGCATTATGTTTTCCTAAATGTTGCAAAAGGTTATGGTGATCATCGTCTTGTCTGATCTGTGTGACATCTGTTCAACATTCATTCCTGTTGCCATTTTTCCTTTCTCTTTAATGCTTTTTTACATTTTCCTCTTTGTTGTGTTAAAAGTATTTTTTGCCGACACCACAGTAATGTCAAGGATTCATACAACTTTTTTTACTTTCTGTTTCGCAAGTTATTAGTACTTCAAATTTGTGATTGTAAATTTGAGCATCTACACCTCTCTCTCTATATTCTTAAACATAAAATAATGATTTTTACAAGACAGTGGGAGTGGAGTGACGAAGTGAAGTAGACAACATAAGATAAACTGGAGTTAAGGTTATTTAACCATGTTTGTTTTCTCGAATGAATAATACAATGAATTGGGTTCTTTTTTTTTTTTTTTTTTTTTTTAGGGTGTGCATGAATGCAAGGGCGTGTATGTGTTATCTGAGGTGGTGAGCATGGAGCAGGTACAGGTGTTGAAAAAGCTCTGTGTTTTTTCAGGGTCTGAAATCAATGGCGTTTGTTTTGGGGGGGGGGGGGGGCGGGGGCTGGTTCACTTTGGAGTTTCCGTCTTTCCTGCGTTTTGCTTTTTGGCTTTTAAGCGTTCGCGCTCTCTCTCTCGTTGAAAACCCACAGTATGTGTCGTATAGCAGCCTGGATTCAGGACCTCATTCAAGTAAATGAATCTCAGTCACTCTCCAAATTTTATCTATTGCATTCCATGGAGAGATTATTAAGGTGAGACCATTGACAGTCCTTATTTCTTCTTTTTATTCTTGAGCTTGTTTGAAATTGATTCAAAACATTAAAAAAATATATTCTTTTAAATAAATATTTAAATTGAATTTCAAGAGACAAATATTTAACTTCAAATTTTCTCAGAAACTAAATTTTTTTTTACAAGTTATGAAAAGAATTGTTAGAAAAAGTCAATGTAATTTTACGAGTCCTTCAGTTTGTTTGAACTAATTACACGAATATAAGAATCTTATCATACGAACAAGGAGTAGAAACTAGAAAGATACTAGCATAGAATTATGCACAATGAATAAGGTGAGTTACGACTCGTTTTTTTAAATATCTCGTTTTTCAAAGTTGTCCTTCATTGTACATGGAGTTGTTTTAATGCATCTCTATTACGTAAAATTGACACGGTTACTAGTATTAGGGATAGTTAGCTATACTTTATAAGATAGCTCGTAACTTTAGACATTCGTACGCCTTATTCTCTTCACTTGTTTGGCCCAAGATGACATTATAAAGTTATTTGTGGGCTCGATTAATATCCTTGATTGGAGATTAAATGATTAAATTTAGAGAATGTTAAAAATCCTGAGTATTCATCATAAAACCAATTGGTTAATATGAGGAATGACCCAGGACCTTATATGATAATTTTGAATCTTGAGATTTTTCGATATGGGAAGTCTTTATATGTTGTAATACTCCTCTCACGTGTGACCCAGAACAGTAACGGGATTTTTGATAACCAGATGATGACTTGACCTGACTCTGCAGGGATGGGCTACCGCGCGATTGGATTTTGATGACTGGATGATGACTTGACCTGACTCTATAGGGATGGGCTACCACGCAACTGGATTTTGATGAATGGATGATGACTCGACCTGACTGCGCAGGGATGAACCACCACGTGATATTACAAAGTTGATAGGTCACACGTGGACACGAGCGAAGCGCGAGACTGGGGCAAAAGCCCAGCTCTGATACCATTCATATCATCCCCAGTAATGATCATATCATCCACATATAATACAAAAGAATGATTCCAGAAGACAAGTGCCAAATAAAAAGTGCGGAGTTATGGTTGCTAGCCGCAAATCTAAAACCAGAATTAGTCGAAAGAGCAGTGGAAGAGGAAGGATTAGGCTGGAGAACTTGTCGAAGAATATCTTGAAGATCAGAGATGGCAATAGATGTGGAGGAAATCTCAGAGGTGGTGGCAGTGTGTTCTTCAATTGTGGCAGCAGCAAAACGTGAGGTTTTGGAGGACCAACCCTTGAACTGATTGTTCTGAGATTTTCTATCTGGATTACGGGGGCAATCTAAATCATAATGACTAGGACCAGTCTTTTTATAGACACGACATCTTCTTATGGGACATTTGAGAAGAATATGTCCAGTATGACAGTATTGGCACTGAACTTGAGAATTTGTGTGCTGTTTTGAAGCAAAATTAGAAGTGGCAAGCGCCATTTTCGAAAATCGATTCTTTCTGGACTGGAGGCGGGTTTCTTTTAGGATAAGCTCTTGAACTGCTTATTCAAGTGTAGGAAAAGGATTGCGATGAAGTAATGATGCACGAATGGGCTCAAAATCATCAGGAAGTGCCATAAGAAATTGAACAAGGCGCCCGCTGTCTCGCCAAGTAGCAAATATTTTCATATCTTCATCACATTTCCAAGCAGGTTCAAACGCTATGAGTTGATCCAAACAGAGTGCATTTGTAACAAGAATTGATTAATTGATGTCCCAGATTCTTGACGTATTGAGTGCAAAGTTGTAGCAAGTTGATACTGGTAAGCTCCATCTGTTGTTGTATATCTCTTCTTGAGAAAATTCCAAACTGATTAAGTACTGTCAGAATGCCCAAATTGTAGACTAATAGAGGAACAGATGTATTTCTGAACCAGATAATGAGCTGATGATTCTTGCTATCCCAATCTTAAAGCCGTTCAACATACTTGTCATCAGTTTCACCTTCTTTCTACTTAAGTTCTTTAATATATCTGCTCACAATTCTCCACGATTTTCGGTCTTTAAGAAAGCTTGTCATTGCTTGGGCCCATGGTATAGTTCGTACCATCCAAAAAATAGATATTGGTTGTAAAATCTCCATAGGAACCCTGAAAAATGCAAAGAAAAGAGGAAAACTCCTATGTGGAGTTAGAATTCAAAAAAAACAAACTGCGAAAATGAACTCAGAACGTCGAAAAACCCTAGGAAGGGTACGCTTATTTTTTATATATATATTTTTTTGGGAAAAAAGGACAAAAATTTTAAAAAAATACAAATTAATGATGACTGGTTAAAGAGGATGATGTGGCGACACGTGGAAGTGACGTGGCGACACATGTTCGATGACGTGGCACTAAACCACTCAAAAGGTGATGACGTGGTGCTGACTGACCAAATGAACAACATAAGCAGTATCCAGTCGAGTGACGGTGAGATATGTGAAGCTGCCCATCAACTAACGATATAGAGTAGCATCTGAGAGGCCGAGTAACCAGTAAGATATATAAGGCTACTCATCAACTGATGATATAGAGTAGCATCTGAGAGGCTGAGTAACATCAACTGACAATATAGAGTAGCATCTAAGAGGCGGAGTAACGGTAAGATATATGAGGCTACATATGAGGTTGCCCATCAACTGACGATATAAAATAGTAACGATATAGAGTAGCATCTGAGAGGCCGAGTAACGGTAAGATATATGAGGCTGTCCATCAACTGACGATATAAAGTAGCATCTGAGAGTGGAGTACCAATATTACAAAGTTGATAAGTCACACGTAGACACATGACATGAGCGCAGTGCGAGAGTAGGCCAAAAGCCCAGTTATGATACCATGTTAAGAATCTTAAGGTTTCATCATAAAACCAATTGGTTAATATGAGAAGTGACTCAGGACCTTATATAATAATTATGAATCTTGAGATTTTTCGATGTGGGAAATCTTTATATGTTGCAACAGAGAATGTAGTTGATGTTGAAAGATCAAAATAGTATAGTCAAAAGTGAGAACAATGTTATGGGTTGAAGGCTCTTACGTATTAGCGTTTTCTCAAAACATTTTTTTTTTGATAATTTTTGGAAGAAAAAAAAATAGAAAAAAGGTCCTTTGATTTTTTTTTTGAGAACTTAAATATGTTGATTTCTAGAAAAAGTTGAACATGAATTTTTTTTCCAGAGTTTCAATTTCTTTTAAAAGTGGAGTTTTAAATTTTTGACAAAACTTTAAATATTTATTATAAAAATATGTTTAATAAAATTTTTTTCATTAATAAAAAAATCAATTCAAGGGTAAAATTAGTCTTTCACCAAGACTCCAAGGTAGTGAAAGAAAAAGATTATTTGTTTTTTGGATTTGTTGGTCGTTCATGATCCGGAATAGAATAGTTATTTCAGTTTTTGATTTTTTTTTTTGGTAGGATTAGTAGAAATGAATTTTATTGGGAAAAAGTTAGAGAACTTATTTCTCAGCCAAAGTTATTGAATAAATATTCCAATTCAAGTAAAAATAAAAAAAAAGTAAAATTAAAAAAATAATTTATTCTCTAGTTACCATCTTATAAATTCTCAATTGTTCTAAAAAAAAATAGGGAAAGTGGCCTTAGTCAGGCCTCGAAAAGAAAATTCGGCAAGTGGGTTGCCCATTTGCCCCATTGCAGGCCCACTTGCCCCATTGCATTCGTCACCCGTACATATAAAAAGCGGGTCATTTTACGCCCAATAATATTAAAACGGAATACTACGTCAGTAGCTTTCAGACAGACAGAAAACATTGGGGAGCGAAGGGTTGCATCATTTTTTGAGTGCCCTCCGCCTCCGTCTCCGTCTCCGGCTGCGTTTCCGATCTCCGATTAGCTTTTCATTCTCTAACCTCTTCGTCTTCACAGCACAGAAATGGCTTTCTCAGATAACTCCCGGCGTCAATCTCTGCTTCCGAACTTTCTCTACACTACCAGCAGTTCATCCGTTGCTTTGACCTCCAAAACCCTAGGCCTTCACAAGATGCCGATGGATTCAGATGCTAATGCTAGCTTGAATGCTCCTTCGCCATCTGAGGCTAAGAGGAACTTCATGATTCCGTCTCCGAAGGAATCACGCAAGATCGAGATGTACTCTCCGCAGTTCTACGCTGCTTGTACCGTAGGAGGAATCCTCAGTTGTGGTCTCACTCACATGGCCGTCACACCTCTTGATCTCGTCAAATGTAACATGCAGGTATGCCAACTCTTCACGTCTAGATCTATATGCTTCTTCTACTTTTCCTTTTTCTTTCTTTTTCCTTTATGGATCTACGGTTTTGCTTTATCGGTTTTTAATGTTAGCGGTTTAGTTTCTCTACGTTTTTTTTGTTTCTAGAGTTTTTTCCGATTGGTTTTATGGTAGTCAACTTAACCGTTGACTTGTTTTCCTGCATGTAGGTTTTTATTTCTGTTTTTAATTTTTCGTTCACGAGCCTTGGTTTTTCATTAGATTTGAAAATTTGTTCTATAGTTATTGGATGTAGAGTTGCTTTTCTGTTTCTTCTGATAGCTTATGTAACAACTAGGGAATGTTCTCGGCAAATGATAAGAGAAACGAAGCAAATATGGAAGAGAAATGGTGGAAATCGTATGTATTAAAATCTGTTAGTCCGTTTTGCTAACCAGCTCCCTTAGATTCTGGTCACAAAATCCTCCCGGCTTATTGGGATCTTTTGTTATCATCTTGCTTTGACATGGCTGCTGAGTCTTCTGTTGCTGATGTTTTACGCTTTACGTTGAATTTTCTGTTTGTTGCATCTCTGTACTATTTGCTTTTTGCTAAGTATGGAACATACAGCCCGTGTGCTCCTTGATCTTTTTCATTTCATAGTGTTTTGATGTCTTTCTTTCAGATACTCAGCTCCACTAGACCTTTGTCCTTTTCATCATTTGATCCATTTAGGACTCCATCTCGCTTTGTTTTAGCTTAATTTGATACCGTATTGTTGTCTTTCCTAGTATTTCTTCTGTTTATACGTTTGTCCTGTATCATATCAATTGACTCTGGGTCCATAAATGTTATCAGATTGATCCTTCTAAGTACAAGAGCATCTCCTCTGGTTTTGGTGTTTTGCTCAAGGAGCAAGGATTGAGGGGCTTCTTCAGGGGATGGGTCCCTACCCTGCTTGGTTACAGTGCTCAGGGTGCTTGCAAGTTTGGATTCTATGAGTTCTTCAAGAAGTATTACTCTGATATTGCTGGTCCAGAGTATGCAGCCAAATACAAGACTCTTATCTACCTGGCTGGATCCGCATCTGCTGAGGTGATTGCAGATGTTGCTCTTTGCCCATTCGAGGCTGTCAAGGTTCGTGTTCAGACACAGCCTGGTTTTGCTCGGGGAATGGCTGATGGGTTTCCCAAGTTTGTCAGATCTGAAGGTGTTCTTGGGTATGCTAAATTCTTCCATGTTTTGAACTATTATTTTTGTGGATGATTGAAGTTGGAAATAAGGTGTCATGTTTTCCAATTGATGCAGGTTGTACAAGGGTATTGTTCCTCTTTGGGGACGTCAGATTCCATGTAAGTTGAGGCGATCACATTGCAACTTATTTCTCTGCTTCTCATTTATGCATGGAAAATTGTTTGTATTGGTTGAATCCACTTTCTTCATGTTTTGGTTTTTATTATATGTCTTAAACATATGGCCAACAACTTATGTGACATCTTTCTTTCTAAAGCTAGTAATAATTAGATCCAGTCCACTGTCTGATCCATGTCAGTGCTTCTCGAGTCCCCATCAGTTCCTATGATCTGGAAAGCTTCCCTTTCCTGGAGCTGTGGACCTGCGCCAGCACACTCTCTGGTCCTTGACTATATACCTTCATATAAAGCCTGCTGTATCATCTAAGATATTGATTGACCATGTCCTTTGTATACCCACTTAGTATGTGTCAAGATGTTGAATTGAATCATTACCTACTATTTTATGGAGAAGCTAAAAGGTGCATATTGTTGTTTTTCTTCTTAACAATCTCCAAATTGGATGACCTATTTTCATGGAGATGGACTAGTCAAGATAATTTATATATTTTAGAAGTAATACTGTTGTAAGCTTAGGCATGAGGGTTAATGGGCTCGCTGTTATGGGGCTGAGAAAGAGGAGTCAAAGGTCTAAAACTTATTGTTGTAAAGGTAATGATGGGAGGAAAGGTATGAATGTTTGTTTTCTAGTTATGGGGGTTTGGGTGAGGGGCGAGGCGTGAGGGGTTTTGTTTGGAGAAATCAAAACTTGACGCTTTCCCCACTCTTTCCCAGTTTTTATGCTTTGGAAGAAGTTTGGTTATGAGTATTCATGTTTTGTGTTGTTTCTTCTAAACATATTTTACTTTATAATTTGTTTCTGGGCTCTGGCCTATAAGATTCGTGAGGTCTATATGTTCTTCTTTGCTCTTCTTTTACTACTTCAGCAATGGGGGAGGTTAGATGGATTGGTTTTGTATGTTATGTCTCATAATCAATGAACTGATCCTCACATCTTTGTTCTAGTCAATAAATATTCTTTGCGCAATGAATTTTGTCTGCAAAAGTTATAATGGAGGTGACCAAACTCCTAAAAATGACCATATTTCGTGTGTCTCTGATCTAGTTACACAAAGATATTCATGGATCACTTCTATTATTTTGCAGATACAATGATGAAGTTTGCATCCTTTGAGAACATTGTTGAGATGATCTACAAGTATGCTATTCCTACCCCCAAAAATGAGTGCAGCAAATCTCTTCAGCTTGGTGTGAGCTTTGCTGGTGGATACGTTGCTGGGGTTTTCTGTGCTATTGTATCTCACCCTGCCGATAATCTCGTCTCTTTCCTCAACAATGCAAAGGGTGCTACTGTTGGTGATGTGAGTGCTCTTGTGCTTGTCATATGCTAGACTTTCTTTCTGTTGTAGCTGTGTCTTTCTTCAAATGTGTTGCCTTTTCTTCCATTTATAGAACTTCTGTCTTTTTCCTTTGCATAGGCTGTGAAGAAGCTTGGAGTGTGGGGTCTCTTCACTCGGGGGCTTCCTCTACGTATTGTGATGATTGGAACTCTTACTGGAGCACAATGGGGAATTTATGATGCCTTCAAAGTTTTCGTTGGGCTGTAAGTTTCCTCTTCAGCACTGTTTGAATATTGAATTTCCAACTCTTCAATTTCTTTTGTCTCCTGGTGCACCGAGTCCCGGTGTGTGTCTAGGGGAAGTGTGCCAGGATATTTGATCATTTGTGGGAGCTGACCTGCCTTTTCTTTCATGTGGCTTCAGGCCAACCACTGGTGGTGTTGCCCCTGCTGCTGCCCCTGCACCAGCTGCGGCCGAGCTTGCAAAGGCATAGACTCGGATGGAAGATTTTTATTAGGCAATTAGAGATGTTGAGACTATACTTTAGAAGGGGGACATCAATAAAAATAGCTCCTCTATAAAATGCGAATTTAAGCAGGTGAAGATTTATTCCTTGGATATTCTAACGTTCCGAGGAACGTTGATTTTCAGTGATTTTGATGTTCCGGAGAGGGTTGTACCCTCAAAACTTTAAAATGTTTACGAAGTTTTGGTTAGAGTAGGTACGAGTTATTTTACAGGTATTATGCCATTCTGCCAAACCAATGAAGGACAAGCAAAATAACACGCATATTTGTTGGTGTTATATCAAGGCTTTCAATTCACTTCTTGTGGCATATCTCTGGCTACGAGGATCATTTTTTTATTTCCCCATCGAACATGAAACCATTTTGTTCTGGTGTTCTCATTTAGTTTCTGCTTGTAAATTCAGTTGTATGCAGCAGCAGCCATCTGACAATTCAAAAAACCTTATTTTCGGACGGCGTGCTATTAGAGTAGGCAGGGTGAGCATTCAAGTGGAATCGGCCAGAACCGACATGACTGATACTGAAATTATAAAGTTTTATGAAATTGAATCTTTTTGGTCCGGCTCTTGTTATTAACTGAAATAAAAACAAACCTATTACCAAATTTCCGGAAACGTATAGTTGTTGTCGATAATTGAATCAAACAAGCAAATACAATATTTAAATATTCATATTACAACTATTATAAACACCAATCATAAACATTCTTTAGCAAAAAATTGAGTACAACTGGATGCAATAAAGTCATAGACATGCTCGAGTATGACGCAGCATGAAATTTACCAAAAAAATCTAATACAACTTTTAATGAAATAAAACAACTAAACAGGCAATAAGTAAAACAACATATTATGCATAGGAAATGAGGTATTGTTATTCGATTAATTCGGTTCCTAATTGAAAAATAAGGTAACTCACCAGAAGTGGAGTGGGAAACTGAAATTATGAAATTTTAAGAACTAGAACCGAACAGAATAAAGATCGGTTCGGGTTTTTGGTTATTAACCGGATTGTAATCAGGCCTTGGAAGATTATGCTGGAAAACGAGGGAGGGGAAATTACTTAGATCCAGCTCGTCGGATAGATCGGACGGCTGAGAGAGGGCAGAGCTTATCCCACGTCTGAACCCATTCACGTTAGATTTTCTGTTATCCGTTTGGTGGGGTGAGAAGGCGGAGAACTGGGTATTGTTGTTGAAAGTAGTTATGCGTGATTCGCTAAGGTGCCTTGGCACACCCATGACATTCACGCGAAGGGGTGAGAGATGGGAAATAAACGAGCATTAAAGATTTTTCTTGATATGCACTGTATCCATATAGTGCCTTGATAGGTAATTGGCGTTACAGACGCAGCTCGTAGACCTTACTATCGTTCGTCAATACTGTGGGTTTTGCAAGTCTTTCGATGCTGTCAGCACGTCCGTGACAGTCGAGCGCGGTAAATATTTGCTTTTGCTTTTCCTCTCCGATGTCCCCGGAAGAAACGAGAGTGATAGGTGCGAGATGGAAGAAGAACGAGCAAAAACAGTGAATCCACAGAAGACAAGCAAATAGAGAGCTCCTGTCCAATTGAGCCGTAAAGCATACCGGTTGCTTGAGTCGACGCCCACAGTGGAAGGAAAAGGAGAAAAAAACTGCAAACATTCACGGGAGAGGACGCCCACCGTGGGGCTCGAACCCACGACCACAGGGTTAAGAGCCTTGCGCTCTACCGACTGAGCTAGACGGGCTTGCTGTCCTAACGTTTAAGCTTTTTCCCTAATGACGGGATGTGTGCATATGATGTAGGGATCTACTGGAAAAAGCTAGAGAATCTGTCTGAGAGAATAGAAAGATACCAGTGGCTGCGTTTTTAAGCTGAACACAAAAGGACAGCAACAGTTCAAAGCTTCATAATGAACTCCGCAAAAAGAATGGTGACTGAAAGCAGACACGAATGCACTTACAGGAAGGCCAACAGTTGTTCTGTTACAAATAAAGACAATTGAAGATAAAATTTCTTGAATATAGGTAGCACAACCTAGCAAAAACTTTGCTCTTTTGAATTTCACTTTTTCATATATATCCATTTATTTCAGTAGAAAAATGGTTTTTCCTTGATTATATCTCTTCTTTTCCATTTCAAAGTCAGTTCGGTAAATCAGCTAAGATGATCCAAGTCGCGATCAGCTCTTTCCCTTTATCAAGAACAATCTAAGCATTATACAGCAAGTTGTGGGAGAATTTCTTGCCTGTTCAGAAAGGTAGAGGTGCTGATGATTCTTGTAAGTTGCTTGCTCCTGCTGCAGACTGCACCTGTGGAAGATAGAATAGAAGTGAGAGCAAGTTAGATACCTTCTTACGAAGGAACTTGGACTAAATAACACATTCCCAATAAGTAATTAACAAATCGAATAATCCAATTGTACTCCGAATTTGCCAAGTAGCTAAACTCTTGGAAATTCTACGGCTTCAATGAGTAATAAATGAAGCAAAATTGAATTTAAAGCAAACGGCACCAAGGCAGCTAAGTTTGCCTTCACTTTCTGCTCTTCTCCCGCAATACATCACCACAAAAATGATCAGTGCTCCGCTAAAGATCCCTATATACACACATAAAAATGTAGGTAGCTTTCCCTCTGAATTAGACAATATTCAGGATTTTGTAGCAAACTTACTACTAAATTGCATAAGTAACATACTGGATCCAACACGAGCATGATCCTTTTTCAGACCCATGCATAGTGTGAGCTTCATGGAACAAAGCTGCAAAATATTACAAAAGAATTACCAAAAAATTTAGGCCCAAAAATGCATATCACAGACATACTACTTTACTCAAAAAGCAGCAAAGTAGGAGATAAAAATAAAACCTTAGGGATGAAAGAGAGAGTATCCGTATGTGTGTATACACTGACAGGCAAGATAGGAAGAGGCAAATGAGGTTGTGATTAGCAAGCCAATCATTGAGAATGCGGACAGGGGATTCCCATTGGGTGCAACCCTCATCCACCATTGGCTGCGCACATTCTTCCCCTCTATTGTCCTCATTCTGCTGCGGCTTCTGGATTTTCTCTTATGCTAAAAGATGTCTCTTATAAGCTGCATAATAGCTCTCACCAATTTTTCCCTCTTTTTTTTTCTCCCCACTCCTGTTTACTGTACTCTGTGAATATACTCGAGCATTGCCCCTTTATGCAATTGAGCTACATTTCTGTATGATAACCTCCAACAATAAATGCTCTTGAAACTACAATATAAATACTTCTCAAAATCTAGAAAAGTAGCTACACCTTGGACAGAAAGCATTGAAGTGTGTAGCAGCTGATACAAGTCACACACATGAGAAAAAAGGAAGCTGCACTACTTGCAATACTTTTTAGAAGCTTTAAACAGCTGATACAGGTCAAGAGGTCCTTCCAGGCCACAGCAAAAATTATAAGAACATCAAAGGACTTCCTAGTGTTCAAGTTATAAGAACAACAAAAAGACTTCTTAGTGTTTATTGTTACATATACATGCAGAAACTTTTCTTCAAAACCTATTGTTACAGATAGTGTGCAGCATCACATGATTCTACAGAGCTGCATCAGCAACTTAATAGAAGTCATCTATAGAAAAGGATTTGAACTCTTCTTTTTGTTCAATCCTTGGGTAGTAGGTAACTGATCCTCCCAAGAAATCATAACGGAAATCAATTGAGAAGGTGGTATCGTAAATAAAGGACATGCCCATTTCATCTTCTTTAGGGATGATCTCGGGAAAGTAATTGGACTCGTACAGGAGGAGGCCATCGGGAGCATTGCTTGCATTATCACTAGGACTGTCTTGATCTTCTTCAAGGAAAGACAAGCCCGAATCATCTTCTTTAGGGGTGATCTTTGGCTCATAGGAGAGAAGGGCATTGGCGGTTTTGCTTGCATTATCAGTAAAATTTTGTTGAGCTTCATAAACAAAAGACATACTCATTTCATCTTCTTTAGGGGCAATATCTGTCTCATAGATAAGGAGACCATTGACAGCATTGCTTGCATTATCACTAGAACTATCTTCGGCTTCATAAACCAAAGAACCCCCAATTTGATCTTCTTTAGGGGCAGTTAATGAATCACAGGGAAGGCGGTAATTGACAGTACTGATTGAATTATCACCAGAACTATCTTCAGCTTCATAATTAATATCCAGATCTCCTTCACCAGCTTTTCGAGCTTGAATGACCTAATAGAGATAACGTCCCTAATGAATAATTATACCTAAAAATTCCATTCAAATAAAACCATTAGAATCAGAGAGAAGGAGCCAGAACTACATACATATCTCTGGCTGTGTTTGTCTTGATACAGCACAATATAGTCTCCATCCTCTAAGCCATGAGTATGAGCAAATTCCCCTGAGGGTATATTTAACAAGACGTCATAAGAGAAGATCAAATTCTTGAGAAACCGGAGAGAAATGATAAAAGACGTATTAAGAAAAAGATGAGAGGCCTACCAGTGTTCTCAAGCACATACATTCGGCTAGTATTGTTTGGCCAGTATCTGAGTGAAAAGAGGTTGAGATGTTAGATAGTATGAGATATCATGAACTGCTTGCAAATTTGAATGACTTGAAGTTCCATGAGAAATTTGGCTCAACATCCCGACTTCTAATGACTTCTCTTTTCTTTTTTTTGGTTGAAAAAAAAAGAAAGGCCCTTAGCTGCCATTGGATTAACACATATGGATCTATAATCTCCATGGCAAGAAGTAAAAAGTTTAGCTTCTAGATTCACATGCTATTTCCATGTGAATCACGTTTCATTTTTTTTTTTGTTGTGGAACTTCTGCTTTTTTCCAGTTTGTTGCCTTACACATCTGAAGATAATTAGCTGAGCCCGTGCAAAATCAAACCTGAACTTGAACCTCCACACATGCTGACCATCCATATCATACATCCACATGAAAAATCCTTCTTTGACTGATAAAAGAGGAAGATAATCCATTGCTGCTTGCTGGAATAATCATAATAACAAAATGAATTTTTCAGAACAATTATGTTGCACCAGCTCAATAGGTGAACTGAATCCTTTATATGATGATAGTGACTTTCAAGAATACCATAGAAAATCAATTAACATATATATACTCTCAAAATGAGTAGGACAGGTAGAATTTCAGACCTTTGGAAGTACCATTCTTCTCAGTGAACTGACATCACTCTTTTGCAGCCGCTTCTCGAAAAGATACCTAAGACTTCCAGGATCAATTGCCTAAAGCAGTAAGCCGGTAATGGACATCAGTTAGCATAAAGCTCACACATCATAAGGTAATGCCATACATATATTTCCTTAATAGAATAAGTGAAGATAAAGCAATTAGCCAGTAATAAACATCAATTAGTAGAAAACTCACACATCATATGGTAATGCTGCAAATATATTTCCTTAATAGAGTAAATGAAGTTACAATATGTTTTCAGGCCTATATTCATGGCAAGTGGTCGAACTCTGCAGATCAGAAAGTTGCATACACAATCCATCGTAGAAGGATAAGATGCCGCTATAGAATTTCTATTTCTCGTACTCCTACACCTTAACAAATCATTTTCCACTATCCGAGTGCAGTAGATCTTTCATTTGTCACATTCCATCTAAACGACTGCCGCCTTTTCTATTTTTTGCTGTACTCATGGTAAATCTAAATGATTGCAACTCAGCAAAATTGGAAACAGAAAACAATATAGAGGACACTAACACGTGCCGTATAGTTACTGTCGAGTTATCTGGCCACCACTGTACATCCTCTATATGTCGTACTCATACTTAATGGTAGCCGTGCTGCTGGGATTAGTGGAGACTTACATCAACCCCCCTCCCCCCATTCCACGTGGCCCATAATTACTGTCAAGTTATCCAGCCACCACTGTACATCCTCTATATGTTGTACTCATACTTAATGGCGGTCGTGCAGCTAGAATTAGTGGCGACTAAATCAACCACCCCCCCTCTCCCCGCGCTTTCCACGTGGCCCTTAATTACTGTCGAGTTATCTAGCCACCACTATGCATCCTCCATATGTTGTACTCATTCTTAACGGTAGTCTTGCTGCTAGAATTAATGGCGACTAAATCGGCCACCCCCCCTCCCCCCACGCTCTCCACGCGGCCCATAATTACTGTCATCTACCCACCACTGTACATCTTCTATATGTCGTACTCATACTTAACAGTAGTCGTGCTGCTAGAATTAGCGGCAACTAAATCAACCACCCCTCCCCTTCCCGCCGCTGCTTTCCACGTGGCCCATAACTACTGTCAAGTTATCTAGCCACCACTATGCATCCTCTATAAGTCATACGCATTATTAATTGTAGTCTTGCTGCTAGAATTAATGGCGACTAAATCAACCACCCCCCTCTCCCCGCGCTTTCCATGTGGCCCACAATACTGTCATCTAGCACCACTGTACATCTTCGATATGTCGTACTCATACTTAACGGTAGTCATGCTGCTAGAATTAGTGGCAACTAAATCAACAAGCGCCCCCCCCCCCACCCCAAAAGAGCACATGTGCTCTATACGATGTACTCATGCTAAAGCTTAAAGTCATTTCTGGATTACTTGGCTTATATCTGATCTTTGCTATGCATCATCCTTATTATTTTTCTCCCCCTCATCATTATAATAAAATGAAACTCCTTCAGGTGGTGAATTAAGCTAGACATGGTTATACTTAGACAAATTTCATGATGACCTTGCCAAGACCACAATTGTTATTAGTTATATGTCACACAGCTCAAGTTCACCACCCCTTATATAATGTAAGGTTTGGCTCTTTGTATGAGCTAGGGTATATATGGTGAAGGACGAATAATGAAAATTTACCCCCATAGCATAAATCATTCCCTTTATCTTGCTCTTATAGACTCTCCATTTTCGTTAAACTTAGCTAAAAAATGAATTACGGTATGATAAAGATTTGATCTGGACTAGTGACCAGATGCTTCTGATCTCATATAAGAGTCTGATCATGTGAGAATAACAGAAATTCTCAAGTCCCCCCTTTCTCTTTTTCTGGGGGTCATATATTCCTAAATGCCCTCTACAAGCAGCAAAAATCACCTCATGGTATCTACTCGAAAGATGTAATTAGAGGACCCACTTAGCCGCAAAAAGAAAAAAAGGGCAAAAAAGAAAAGACACAGTACATCAACTTGATATATTAAGAATTTACTTTGTAGGCTACAAGTCTCAGATTCAAGAAACAAACATTTTTCCGACAAAAAAAAAAAAGAAATAAACATTTGTAGGAAATAAAACAAAAATCTCTGACCAGATTTTATTCGTACGGCAAAAAAAACGCCCCAAAGAAAATAAGAGAAAGAAAAAACAATTCAAGAAACTCATAATAGAAAACCCCTGAAACTCGTCCAGTAGCTTATGAATAACACATCACCTGGTCAATTCCACTTCAATCTGAGTTAGGGAAGAAGAAATAAATAAACAACAAAAATAAAAAAAAAAGGAGCAGCAGCTTACACGTGCAGGGGGAGGTGGTGGTGGTGGTGGTGGTGGCGGCGGCACGTGAGAGGAGGAGAGGGATGGGAAAATGAAAGGTCTCAAGTTATGGAAAGAAGAACGCTTCTTGCTGTGCCTGGTCACCCTTTTCTTTCTGATCAGTGCATCAAACATCACCATCTCACTCCTCCCCTTTAACGATGATAAGTAGTGAAGACTAGTGTTAGTGGTGGTGGTCTTCTTCTTCTTATTATTATTGTAGCTTTCTTTCATCTTGTCCCCTCTTCTTTGAACAATGCTGCTGCTGTGCTTTCCACTTCTAACCTCACCATAGGCCTCGTTTTTCACCATCACCACCACCACTACAAGTGCTACTATCCAAAAACTTCTAGTAATGAGGGCTGGTTTGATGAAAAATGGGTTGGGTTAGCTTTTAAAGAGGGGGGAGTTGTGTTATATAGGTAGTGAATGTGATGACTCGGTTAGTGGTTGTGTGTTTCCTAAATGTAGCAAAGGCTGTGGTGATCATCATGCTATCTGATCTGGGTGACATTTGTTCAACGTTCATTCCTGGTGATGCCCCAAAAAAAAAAAAAAGATTAATGCTTTTTTCTTTTGAGAAAGTGAGAGTGGAGTGAATTAGTAAGCAAACAAGAGTTAAGGGGCTTAACTAAGTTTTTCTTCTTTTTTTTTGTTTTTGTTTTTTCTCCTTTATTTTTATTTTTTATTATTTTGGTTTTCATTTTGTTGAAGAGGTTGAGTTTGTCTTTACTTTTTCTCAGGAGAGCAGTAAAGTTTTGGGTTTGGGTTAAAGAGAATGGCCAATGTGGTAGGAGAGGGATGTGGGGGGTGATGCGGTGGTGGGCATGGAGGAGGTACAGGTGTTGAAAAAGCTCTGTTTTTTTCTGCGTCTGAAATCAATGGCGTTTGTTTGGGCGCTTTGGAGTTTCCGTCTTTCCTGCATTTTTTTGCTTTTTCCTCTTCTAATCTCTCTCTCTCTCCATCTCTCTCTCTAAATCTCGCTGGTTCTTGGGATGATGTAATACGCCCTACGGCTACGGTGGTGTAAAAACAGCGGTTTTCTTGCAATGGAGGAAGAGGAAGCGGAAATATGAAACAGCTTATGTGTCACGTTTCTGCTTTCAAACAATGCCACGTCAGCCTAGACATGTGTAATTTTCATCATCCCGAATTGGGAAATGATAAAAAAAAAAAAAAAAATCTCTATTTATTTATTTATTTATTTATTTATTTTTGTCTTTACTTTGCGTTCCATGTACGGGCGAGACTGCACTCGCACTCGTCTGGTGAGTCGGTGATGAAATCGATTAAGGTACTGGAAACGACAATTGGTGTGTTGGCGTCTTCCAAAACTCTTAATGTTAACCTTCATTAATTCCCGAAAAAATTGAGATTAGATACTACTCAAAAATTAGATTTAATTTCAATCACTTGACTTATATAGTAGTTAAATTACGGTGCTGGTCCTTTCATCCATAGTTTACTAATTGGTAATGTAACTCTCACCAAATATTCGATTATTAGGCACTGATAATTGAGTTTCTCTTATATTAAAAAAGAAAACCATCTACTGCAATGCTATAAATAAAATCCAAAGATAAATTAAATAATTAGTACATTTCGCTCATGATGTAATATCCGTAAGAAAGACAAAAATTTAACTTGAAATCTAAAATGAGGATGACTATATAATTCTTGTTAACTTTTTCAAACTTGCTTATAAGCAATTTCTTTTTTCTATCCATTATTTGACAATTGCTACTTCTCGAAACCGAAAAATAAGAGGCGATTCGAACCAAAATTTGTTCCCTTGTACATCAATTGTCGACATAGGTGATGCAAATTGCTTATCCTTATTCACCTTAAAGTCAAGGTATAACATAAAAAGGAAAAGAAAATGGAGACAAACATGCTCTACCAATATCACATTTGTAACGCTTTTGCGTCATAGGTAAGCTACACAAAAAGAAACAAACGTGACCAGATTTGCTTTTGGAATTTTGCAAACTAATTTATCGCTCACAAGTTGGATGTATTAACTAATTTAGATGGAGTTTTTTTTTTTTTTTTTGGTAATTAGCGAGAGTTGCTTCTGCACGTGGGCTTTGTGATAAAGGCCCAAGCACTATGGGCTGATAAGAGCCAATGAGCATAAAAGCCCAAAGTTTTGGAAAAGAAAAGGAGGATCCCCAAACCCCAACCCAAATAAAAATAAAAAGTTTAAATCATCAGATTGAAAAACCCTAGTTTCTAACAATTGCATTACAGTACATGATGGCAGAGGTGAAGCACGACGAACAGCAAGCGCCATTGCCATTGCCGTCAAAGAGAAAAATTGAAGAAGAAGAAGAAGAAAAAGAAGTAGAAACTGAAGCTGAAGATTCGAGCAAGAAGCAAAAGCTCGAAACTACTTGTTCTTCTTCTGCTGAGCAGCACAACAAGAACAACAACAACGACATCAACATCAACAACAATCACTCGGTGGAAGAAGATGAAGAGGACGATGACGAAGAAGACTATGAGGTCGAAGACGAAGACGACGACGACGATGATGATGAAGAGGACGAAGGTGGAGAAAGTGGGGAAATTGATAGGAAAGGCAAAGGGATAATGCGAGATGATAAAGGAAAAGGGAAATTGATCGAGGAATCCGATGATGATGATTCGAGTGATGATCTAGGAGGCGACGTCGATGATGTTGATAGTGATCTCTCAGATGACCCCCTCGCCGAGGTTGATTTGGACAACATTCTTCCGTCGAGGACTCGACAGCGCCGCCGTCCTCCACCTCCCGGCATTTCCATCTCCGGTGATGCTCCCAAGGATCCCGATAATACCAATCCCTAATTCTCTCTTTTTCATTTTTTAGGAGAAAACAAATTGTGGTAGCCGCGAGCTTTTTTTGTAACACAATTTTTAGGCGTTGGCTTCTTCACAAGTTGATCTCTTTGTCAAGCGTGGCATGTGGGGTTTTTGTCTGTAAAATTTTTTCAAGCAACTTCGATTTGTTTACTCAATTCGCATTTTCGCCAATTAAATTACCTGCAAATTAACTATTTATCTTACAAATATTTGTAGGCCTGGTCCAGTTTTTGACTACTTAATTAGCATAATAATTTTCTTCGCAGTGAGTATTAAGCAGCTCAATGTGACTACGAGGGCGTTTGGCTTTGTTTATTTGGTGCTTGTGAGTAGCAAACAGTAAAAGGTACGTGAAAGGATATTTATTTCCTGTGGCTTATAAGTATCTAAATAAGTAGAACCAAACACAGCAAATTCTTTAAAATTTTGTGCTGCCATAGGAGTTTTTAATCGAGGAATGCAAGTGAACGAACATTTTGCAGCCGTTTAGCACGAGAAATGTGGGATTTGATTTTTGTAGCCACATTAGAAGTGATGAATAAGCGAAAGAACAGACCATCTTATCTATATATGTGGTTTTGGGCATTTTCTAAACTGGGCCGAGTGTAGCCCAATATCTAATGCGAGGATGGGCTACAATCACTCCTATCACAGCTTGTGGGTGAGGCAAACAGGTGAATAGAAATGGATTTACTCGTAATGTTATTAGCATTATTAGCGAGTTTTAATAATAGTAAATTGAGGAGACGTTATGATAAAATAATTTTGCACATCAAGGTTATTAGATCTCCCTTATAATATTCGAGACGGAAATGAGTAACCTCCTCAGCTATTACATCCTATGTTACTAGCTTCTAATAATTCCTGCAGCAAGTATTGATCAAAACGCACACGGTATCCATGGACCGTTTGACAAAGTGAGAAAATAGACATGCGTGAAAAGCGTGGGCTTTTATGTTGAAAAAACAAACCAACTTACGTCACTTTCAAAAAACCAATTCATGGTCCTTCTTAACTTTCCTTGGCCCCTGCTGCACTTTTCTGTTGTATCTTTTGTTTTTCCTACTAGTGCATACCACTGTTCACACTGTTTTTGCGTTTATCGCAAAGGTCAATTTTTGTGTTCTTGAGAAAGTTGATCTCTTTCTCCAGCTGGAAAGGAATCATAAATCTTATTAGTTTATGGGATGTTGCCTTATCAGTCTTGTTATTCTTCTGATTTCGTGATGCATAGGTTCACATTTGTCAATCCTGTCACTTTTCTAATTTCGTGATGCAGAGGCTTACATTTGAGTGAGGATGGCCCCATTCGTTGTATTTTACAAATGAGATTTAAGTGTTATAGTCTATAAATATCATTTTAGTCTAATGGTATCATCACTTTACTATTTTTACCGTTCAAAATCATTAGCAAACCATTGAACAAGTAGGTTCTTGATAATGTAAAAATTATCAGTCAACAGTTAAGTTAAGACAATGCTCTCCCAACCTTCAGGGATACGTAAGAAAGATACAACGAGGATAGAGTTACTTAAAACAATGGTGAGACTCCGACGCTAAAATCACGGTGAGACTCTGCCGCTTAAATTAGCAAAATATCTGAGCTATAAGGCGATTAATACTGTAGCTTAAAGCAGTATGATTGTGTGGCAAAGCCAGGATATCTATAGCTGCTTGTGTAGGGCTGTTTGGTTTGGATTAGGACTGATTCAAGCTCATTGGATATGATATCTGGATAAGCGTGTTAGTAATAGCGTCCTTAAGCCTTCGAGCCCGAGCTGCGAGCTAGGGAGTCGACACGTTAGAGACTATCAAGACTTGATCCTGTAAGCGCTTTCTTTGGATCGGTGACCTAATATATGCTTGGGCAGATCGGATTATACCCATGTCTGATTCTATCGCCTAGCTGCAATAAACAAGCACCTTGGTCAAGTATTACTACTACTTTCACGTGCTAGCCCAGGGCAAAATCTAAACAGTGCAGATTCTTATATCATCATCAAGTATGTTACCTAGAGCAATGAAAACCATTGAAGAAAATGACACTAAAATTAATGGCTGGACTACATTGGAGGACCCGGAAGCCATAAAGGTTCGACAACAAACAGGACCACGACTTATTCGGGACCATTTATAATTTTCCTACTTCATATCCATCCCTTTTTTAGCCTCCTCCTCAACGTTTAATTCTTCAATTCCTTCTGCTCCTCCTACTGTTTATAAGGTGTGGGGAATGCCTACAATCATGTAATATTTTGCAGAGGACCACATCTCTTGCTCCACGCTTTGTTATGTTGGATTTGGCCTTCTGAACCAAAAGTCCCGAAAGCGCTACTCATTTGAGCGGAACTTAATTAATGGAGCTCAATCACCAATTGGTAAATTTCGTGTGAAGAGCGAACACCGTTCCTGAGCTGCGTCTAACTTCAATTCTTATAGTTGGGACAACCTTGAGTGACAAGAATTGCATACTTCTTTCGTATAATATGCGCCCATTTCTATTGGCCATTATAAGTTTCATGCCATGGATCAATCCGGAGTGGAGTAGAGATTTATTGACTTTTTAGGAGTTTTATTATAATTATACGTTTACGTTAGATGCATAAATAATCTTTGTCGCAGGGTACTTCACATGGCGCAATTTTATAGCAAATGATGGAAGAAGCATTTGAAGATGGAGTTGATGATGACCACACCCCCTCCTATAAAAGAATATCTTTTGGATGCCTTTCCTTGTCAATTATGTTTCTGCTTGTAATTATGCGCAAGTGGGACAATTAAAACAATTATTAAAAAGACTATTAGTATTAGATTAGTCTTTCTTTTGGCCTAACCACTCCCTAATCGCTTCAAATCACTACCCTCACTCATTGGTTACTAGGTCGCTGCTCCAATTAGCTTCCTCCACTTCTTCCCTTTCTTTTTTAATGGGTTGATTTTAAGTCTAATTGCCCCTATATACATATAAAAGGCCACAAATCCCTTTTTATCTGAAACGTTTTTGGCGTGTATAAACTTTTCACTCCTGCTATTGGAAAAAGTGCAATCCTCAGCCACAGTAGATTATTGCCTTAAGTTTCTTGTTTGACGTTTAATGTAGTTTATAATGAAATCTGCAGTTCCAATATTAAAAAGTAAAATAGCTATCGAAAAAACATTTTAGAAGCGCTTTTTCACTCTGGAAGCGCTTTTTCGGCTTTTCAAGCTAATCTCACTTTTATATTTTCTGTATTAATTCACTCAAATAAAGTACTATCCCGAGACATCATTTTCGAAATATAATTATATTTAGATCTTCCTATAATATTATAACAAAAAATCTTGACTGATGAATATAAAAATTAAATAGTTACAGTCACATGTTTTACTATTTATTCATCTCCTTATAACATTAAATCAAAATTCAAATCCATCCTTAGCAAGACAGCAAAGAATTAATTTGGCCCCAGAGCAAACATATATTATTATTATTATTATTATTATTATTATTATTATTATTATTATTATTATTATTTTGAGTTAGAGTATTCCCATGTGTCAATAGATTTGAGACTTCAACCTTAGCAAGGCATCAAAGAAATAATTTGGCCAAGGAAGCAAACATATATTATTCTTTTTTATATGGATTTGAGACTTCAAATCCAACCTTAGCAAGGCATCAAAGAATTAATTTGTTCGAGGGAGCAAACATATATTATTCTTTTTTTTTAAAAAAAATTCCTATCAAGTCGCAGCGAGAAAAAAAAACCCTCTCAACTAATACACTTTACGAAATTCAAATTTATATTCACTTTTTTATAAGAGATAGTAAGGCCGCTACAACTTAACAATAATTTGTTGGTAACATATGTTATTCTTCTCCAGCGTAAAGCTACATGTACAACACCCAAATTAACTAACCTGGTGGTATTGAAAGCAAACAAGACCCTGAGACCTTTCTAGATAACAAGTCTTAGGTCTCGTTTGGATTGGTTTTTTTCAAAAGTACTTTTGGAAAACAATTTTGTTTGAAAAGCTAAAAATTTTGGCTTTTAAAAAAAGCTGTATTTGAGTTTTTTTCAGAGTTTCAGCTTTTTTGAAAGCCAAATCAAATATTTATTACAAATTTAATGTAATTCTTTTAAGAAAAAAATGTTTTTTTTTTAAAAGTCAATCCAAATAGGTCATTAAACATGAGTCACAACCAGCTTTTTTAAGCATTTAACAAAAAGAGAAATACAAAAAAAAAAAAAAACCAAAGAGCTGAAAACGCAGGAGTAGTAACCCCACCATCACATGGCAACACAGTACCTTTTGTGTTGATTTTTGGGATTATCAACTCTGAACAAAGTAATTCAACGAAGCAGATAAAATATTTGGTTCTCATTGACGTGATAAAAAATTTTGAATACAAAGACTCAAATGAATACAACCCGCGTGGCATGGCGTAAAGGACCACACACCACATTTCTGGTATGATGATCAGAGAATGAAAAACTGCAAATATTGTTTTTTTGACTACTGAATTGATCGAAGCCATCCATAAGGAAACAACAAAACATTTTTGCAGCCATCAGAAAAGAATAAAGAGTTTGATGATGATCATCACTAATAATACGCATGCACGGGCAGATTTGTTTTTTTTTGGAGTAAGCTTATCACAAGATGCATCTTTTTTTTTTTCGGGTTCACAAGATGCATCTTATTTGATGTTAAAGTTTTCATGAAATACTTGTAATAAAATGAGAGTTAGCAGTCATGATAGAAAAAGATTATAGAAAACACAGGTGGAAAATTTAGAATGTTAGTCTAAAAACTATGATACTACAAAAGATTATAGTATGGAATTTTGTGTTGTATCCATTCAGGTAAAAGTATATGTGCAAGAGTTCTACTTATACAAAAGTAATACAACATGTGAGGATAAGGATATAACATGATATACAAAAATTTGAAAACTTAAAAAAGAAGATATTAGTCTAATCCATATCACATCTATAATTGTCAAAAATTAGACAATAATAGATTATTGTTAACACAATAAATAAATAAATAAACTAATATCCTCTCTACAGATTTAACTTTTTAAATGATATGGTAACTCAATATGGTACCGGAATTTAGAAACCAAACGGTCTCAGCTTCGATCTTTATTGCTACCTATTTAAAAAAAAATATCAAATTGTTCACGTGCAAGCTTTATAGAAATTACGCTGCACGTAAAGAGACGTGCTAATACAATAAATAAATAAACCAATATTGATAACTCAATAATTACTGTTGCGTGTTAACACAATAAATAAATAAACCAATATTAGTAACTCAATAATTATTTATATCTTAAAAGATGAACCAATATTGATAACTTAATAATTACTTTTGCATGTTAACACAATAAATAAATAAACTAATATTGGTAACTCAATAATTACTTATATCTTAAAAGATAAAAAAAGACACAGAATCTTTTAAAAGTTTAAAGAAGTCTTTATATCTTATAAGATGTCATATTTATAATGATAAAGATAATTTTAACGTGTAAGATAAATATCTTATAATAAAATTATTGGAGCTTATTCCAAACGCAACATTTGTAGCTCCCGGGGCAACTTATGAAAAACTTACGTCTAGACCAAGGTTACATGCTCATGGACTTGCCCCCGTTAGGCTTCTTTTTTTGTAGTCAACATATAAGTTCACATAAAGGACAAAAACAAAATGCGACTCTTTATAGACATCAACTGACTAGCCCTAGTCGGCGAGCCAAGCGGTTTCGAGGAGAAAATTCAAAAACGAAATAAGTTCGTCGTAATTATGATAAATAAAACTATATAATTGCCTTTTGGATATGATATAGATCAACAACAGAATAGGTTGGCTTGGTATGATGATCTTTGTTCTTTTGACTGATCTGTTTTGTAATATTTCAATCACGGAAACAATTAAAATTACACTCATAATGAATGCAAAGATGTGATGTTTTACGCGAAAATTATAAACTAAATATAATTTTATCAAAAAAATTAAAGGGATGGTCAAACTTACACAACTCATGCATGCTACTAATAAATTTATTGGTCGAGGCGTGTGGTAACAGTCTTGTTTGGTAAGAAAAAAAAATACAAATTCAACTTTTAGAAAGAAGATAATGTAGTGTGATTGCCAACATTCTTTCCTGTTATCCCATACGGTGTAGCACTGGAGAATTATGAAATTGGCCACTCGTAATTTACCCCTGTGGCCTGTGTTTTTCACTAGTATAATTAGACTAACGTTGTGTTTGGTATAAGCTTATTATAAGATGTTTTTATATAAAAATTATGATCATTTTGTCATTTCATAAAATATTTGTGATGAAATTTTGTATCTATAATTGTAAAAATAAGTCACGAATTATTTATATTTTATAAGATAAAAAGGAATGGAGTGAAAATTTTCATAAAATGTTTGTGATAATATATCATTACTTCTTTTTACATTAGGGGATAAATTATTTTTTAATAAATTGGGCATAAGTTGCTGACTGGGAAAAAAAAAACATTTGCAATTGGGGCATCAAGCAACCCAGTGGAATGTGTGCTTAGTAAGTGCACAATCCACGATCAAATCTTGAAATAACAGCACTTAGAGACTGACTCACCACAACTGCCTCACCAATAATTTTCTTCTACATAATATTTATATAAGTTGAATAATTGACTTGATAATTGATAGTAGTTGAAGAATGATAATATAATTAGCTTTGCATTAGTTAGCCTGTTAAGAGTGAGTACACTCTGGTAAAGTTATCACATTATGCATAAAATCTAATAATTATAAAATTCTAATGTTATTTCATAATTATCATGCATTCATTTATTGTTGTTAGTATTATTGCTTTAGAGAACAAGATCTACTCTTGCAAAAGCGCATCATAGCAAGCTTTGTAACAACGGTATGCTAAAAGTGAAGGTACCCTTCAAAAATTTTTACATTATAATAAAATTTAATTGTCATCAATTATTCAGACTGTTTTATTATAATTATATTTTTAATTCATTACTGTTAGGAGATAAACTCCCACAAAAAATGTAGATCAAATTCTTCTCCTAACTAATATTTGTTCGAACACTCTAACAATACATCTAAACTAATCATTTAGTTTTCAAATTAGGAGAAGGAAAGTGAAATCCTAGATTCTTTTTGAAAAATCCTAGATTCTTTTTGAATGTAACAAATGGTTGCAACGTGGTGTTAGAATGTTAAAACAAAACCTTAATTTGTAGAGAATCCAAATCCCAAAATATTCTCTTAATCTCAAAATTGACTTGAATCAAATGATACTTTCATTTTAGATAATGCATTTATACACTTGGGATTAAGGAGTAACTCAAGTGATTGATATTACATTTTATAAGAATGAGATCATAAGTTCAAATCTTGTGAAAATGATAATTTGTTAAGAAAAAGAAAAAAACGCATTTATACTCTATACTACGGAACTTAATAAACAAAACCCTAGCAAATGGAGTGTTTCGACCACGAGCAGGAGATTTTATCACATAATTTATATATTACCAATTGTTATTTATAATGTCTACAAAAGAAACTTACATTTCTCACATTAGTCCCCTCCAAAAATTTTTTCACCAAATTATGTACGTGACAGTGACAGCAGCATTGCTTCTATTTTTATTTTTCAAGAGCATTACAATTGTACAATATCAAAGTCAGACTTACTTTCTAAATAAATTTAAAATATATGGCATGATCTTCCTATTTTATCTATAAAAACTCATTTACTACCATTTTTTTACAACGGATTATACTTACGATATTTAAATGTTTCTTTGACTCCAAAATTTAAAAATTTAAAATACACAATTACTCAAAGTGTAATATTTATGAAAATTTGTATTGTAAAATTAATATTATAATCCATACATGAAAGAGATAAAACGCTAGTGACATTATAAACAAGGTGCTATCCACTAGAATGCATGATGGCCAGTGGAAGGAAGAATGGTTAACTTAAAAAAGTATCCAAAGTTGTCACTTAGTTTTAATTTAATTTCCATTGTTTTAAAAAAATAAGTTACTTCCCATTGTTTCAAAATATAATAATTTTCAATATTTTACAAATTTATTCAAATCGGTCTTCATTGTTTTGTTTCATTTTGAATACTAAAATGAATGACTTCGTGAAATATTTAGGATTGATTTGAACCTCTTTCGAACAACGAAGAACAACTTGATATATTTGTAAAATATTATAGATTAATTTAAATTTTTTCAAAAGAATAAAAATTAATTTAAAAAATAGGATAACACTGAGAACCTTCCAAATAATTTCTTTCTAATCAAGAATAATAAAATGGGATTCCTTTTTTTTTTTTTTCATTAGAAGAAGATAAAGAGTAATGATTCCAGAGACGCAAAAAATCACACGAGAGCCACCCAACAACACACAATTAGCTAGTGAGTGAGCACAGTAACTAGTATGTACTACAGCCACAGCATTTCTAAAGTGGGGCTACCTCTGTTTAGTGATGGGTGATGACTGATGATCCCTTTGCTTTTCTTTTTTTTCAAAGAGAAAAAAAAAAAGAAAAGAAAGGAAAAATCAATCTTTTTCCTTTTTATTTCTAGTCTCTCTCAACTCAGCAGAGATGGATGATGCATGATGGAAAATTTTCCTAATCATTAGAACCCCCTCCATCATTGTAAAAGCAGTGAACAGCAAAATTTCACTCTTTTTTTTTTTTCTCAAGAAAATAAAATTAAAAAAAAACGAGGGGAAAAAAAATCTCTCTTACACACGAAAATAATAATCTCGGAAATCGTTCAAAAAGAAAACTCAGTCGCACTCGCGAGAGTAGAGAAAAGTGAATACTCGCGCTACAGCGGCATATCTGCAGCAAGATGCCGCCCCACATGGCAAGAGGACAGTGAGTTGGCGAGTGGGAGAGCACCTCAGAAGAGGACAAAAAAATCTGTAGAGTACAGAACGCGATGGCATTCTCGTAAAAATGTTAAAGGAAGGAGGCTAATTACGTAGAATGCTTAGTAGTGAGTGGGTAGTGGGTAGTGGGTAAGAGTAAGACTTTTGGCAGAGAGAGAGAGAGAGAGAGCACATACATCGAAAGGAGAGATAAAGACACATGCATGTTAGGCTCCTGAACGGTCAAGATTCCCCTATTCGCTTTCCAATTGACGCGAGACCCACCGTCAGATCTATCCTTGTATTGTAGTATCTTGTTTAGTAAAACAAGGCTTTTTTTTTTTTTTTTTTTGGTTTCATTTGGAGAAAATAAGGAGAAACGTAAATTTGGTCTCTTGAGGGAGGGAGAGAGTTTTTCTGTCTTTTTGGTTTCCTGAGTGGAGAGGGGCAGTTGAGAAGAGTAGAGGAAGAAGAAAACCACCCTCTCTCCTATTTTCTACTTATCCTTTACCCTTTGTTTTTGCTTCTTTCTCAGATTGAGTGTTCTCTCAGAGTTTTTTTAACTATCTTGTGTAAATTTTGTATCGTATAATAATATTGCATGAAGAGAATAAACAGAGAGAGGGCTTTTGAGTTCCCTTCTCTCTCTCTCTCTCTCTAGGATAAGCCGAGAATTTCATCCTCTTAATTTCTCTCTCTCTCTCTCTTTTTTTTTTTAAAAAAAAATTTCTGATGTAATTTTTTGCTTCTAGATTTGTTTTTGTTATAAAAAAAAAGGAAAAAAAGTTTAAGAGTTTCCTTAGTTAGATCTGTGAAAATTCTTACTGTTTCCAGAGTTCTCTTTTTCTTCTATTTTCGGTTTTATTTTTATTTTCCCCAACTCTGTAATCATCAGTTTTTGATGTTTAGGATGATAAAAATGATGATGATAACTGAGCGTTGAATTCTTTTGGCTCTCTACCTTATCCATTATTAGTTAGTTCCACTTTGTCTGATTGTTTGTTAGGTTTTGGTTTCCATCTCCGGCAAAACTTCTTGCATCTTTTTCTTCTCTTTTCCTTTGAATTTCTTTTAGATCTGTTTCCGAAAATCGTGTAGAAGATGCCCTCTTTGTTTGTTTCATTTCCATAATTTTTTTTACCCCCCCCCCCAAAAAAGAAAAAAAAAAAAGAAAATGTGCAGATATTGGACTCTTCTCTTTCTGAGGTCTGCGTTTAGATCTAGTCAAATCCTCATCTTTTTTCTTTTTTCTCGTAGTTTAGTTAAATAATTCTTGAAATAGGTCAGTCTTCAACACAGCACTGAAGAAGAAGAGGGATGTGTATGATGTATCAGAGTATAATGAATTACTTCCCGGAGGAAGTATTAGAGCACGTGTTCGATTTCATTACATCGGACCGGGACCGGAACGCGGTGTCGCTGGTGTGCAAGACGTGGTACAGCGTCGAGAGGTTCAGCAGGGAGAGGGTGTTCATCGGAAACTGCTACTCCATCAGCCCGCGGAGGTTGATCTCGAGGTTTCCGAGGTTGAGGTCTCTCACCTTGAAAGGGAAGCCCCATTTTGCTGACTTCAATTTGGTCCCGCAAGATTGGGGTGGGCATCTGTATCCATGGATTGAGGCGCTCGCCAAGGCTTCCATTAATCTGGAGGAGCTCAGGTTGAAGAGGATGCTCGTCTCTGATGAGAGCCTCGAGCTTATCGCGCGCTCCTTCCCCAATTTCAAGTCTTTGGTTTTGGTTAGCTGTGAGGGGTTCTCCACTGATGGTCTGGCTGCGATTGCTTCCAATTGCAGGTATTTTTCGATTTGTGTTTCCTGGATTAGTTGGCCTGCTTAAAGAACACTTCTTTTTGTTGTTAAGTAATGTTTTTCTTTATGCTGCTTATCTGATCTTGTAACCTGCTTTTCATTGGGCTTAAATTCTGTTAAATTAACTATCTTGGTTCATTTCTTTTTTTGTATCGAGTTTGAAATTTTGCTGATGTTCTGTATGCTGTGCTGTTCCGCCTGCAACTTTCATCTGTTATATTCTTTTAGTTTGTGACCTAATTAATCCAAAAGCAACCAATTGCACAATAATTTCAATGCACCTACATATATCAGTGAATTTTGAAGTTTAATGGACGGTAGAAGTAATTTCTCTTCCAGAAGATTGCATTTCTTTGGAGGAGCCACTTCCATGTGACTGACTGTATGGGGGTTCAAGCTAATAGCCCCATCTATATGTTTTTTATTCTGGTCTTTAGGTTTGGTAATTTTTTCCTGATTTGGCTGTAAAACGTCGAATAAAACTTAAAATCCGTCATATTTGCATTCTATCACCAGGCTTCTCAGGGAACTAGACTTGCAAGAAAATGAAGTTGAGGACCGTAGAGGGCATTGGCTTAGTTGCTTTCCTGATAGCTGTACCTCTCTTGTTTCTCTAAATTTTGCATGCCTCAAGGGAGAGGTTAATTTGGCCTCACTTGAGAGACTTGTAGCAAGAAGCCGCAACCTTAGGAGTCTCAGGGTTAACCATGCCATACCCCTCGATGCCCTTCAAAAGATTCTTGTACATGCCCCTCAGTTAGTAGACCTTGGAACGGGATCTTTTGTTCTTGATCCAGATTCAGAGGCCTACATTAAACTGAAGAATGTTCTTCAGAAGTGCACATCAATTAGGAGCTTGTCAGGGTTCTTGGAGGTTGCTCCTCGCTGCCTTCCTGCTATTTATCCAGTCTGCTCAAATCTAACCTCCTTGAACTTGAGCTACGCTCCAGGAATCTACAACAATGAGCTTATAAAGCTAATTCGTCACTGCAGGAAACTAGAGCGTCTGTGGGTATGTATCTAGCTCTTTCATCTCTTTAGAATTTACTGCTGCTTCGGTATTTCTGAATTAGTGACTGTTGCATGCCACTTTTGCAGGTACTAGACACCATTGGAGATAAGGGGCTTGGCTTAGTTGCTTTGACTTGTAAAGAACTACAGGAATTGAGGGTGTTCCCATCCGACCTTTATGGGGTTGGCAATGCAGCAGTAACTGAAGAAGGATTGGTGGCTATATCGGCTGGTTGTCCCAAGCTTAATTCATTGTTATACTTCTGTCAGCAGATGACCAATGCAGCACTCATTACTGTAGCCAAAAATTGCCCAAATTTTATTCGCTTCAGATTGTGCACCCTTAACCCAATCATACCAGATGCGGTCACCCAGCAGCCTCTTGATGAAGGTTTTGGGGCCATAGTTCAATCGTGCAAGGGTCTTAAGCGGTTATCAGTCTCTGGCCTTCTGACTGATCAGGTTTTCCTTTACATAGGAATGTATGCAGAGCAGCTTGAAATGCTTTCCATAGCCTTTGCTGGGGACAGTGACAAGGGAATGCTGTATGTGTTGAATGGGTGCAAGAAGCTTAAGAAGCTCGAGATCAGGGATAGCCCTTTCGGTAACGTGGCACTTCTAGCGGACGTGGGAAAGTATGAAACAATGCGATCCCTTTGGATGTCGTCCTGTGAAGTGACCCTAGGAGCATGCAAGACCCTTGCGAAGAAGATGCCAAGGCTAAACGTGGAGATCATCAATGAAGGAGAACAGATCGATGCCAACTCTGATGATGAACACAAGGTAGAGAAAATGTACTTGTATCGAACATTGGTTGGCCCCCGGAAAGATGCACCAGAATTTGTGTGGACATTGTAGATCTCAGATGGTTCCTCTGTGCATTTCTAGCGTGGCGTCGTGGACCTGTCAACTTCTGTAGCTGTACTTTTGTTTAGAATTCGTCCTTTTTTCTGAGTGTTACTAGTTCAATGGTGAAGAACGGTACCTTGCTGTCATCTATTTATTGGAGACCATTATTTTTAGCAGTTATAGTATTCGACCCTTTTTTTTAATCATTGTAAGTGGGTTTTTTTAAGGAGGTGGTTTCGTGTTATAAATGATGTTGTATCCCCCGATAATTAAGCGCCATGATTTTATTCACATGCGTTCCATTATGCATATAATGCTCTTAAAAGCCTGCCTGGCGGAGCAGTCTTAAGAGATGCTAAATTTAGGGCCAGTTTGGATAGGTTCTTTTTTAGAAAAAGATTTTTTTTTTTTTCTTGAAAAAGTTATACTAAATTTAAAATAGTTATTTGATTTGGTTTTTAAAAAAAGTTGAAATTATAAGAAAAGTTCAAGTATAATTTTTTTTAAAAGTTAAAATTTTTTAATTTTTTTTAAAAAAATTAATTTTTAAAATTTGTTAAAAAAGATGCTTAAAAAAAAAATCTATTCAAACGAACCTTTAATTTGGGACGAGCGGCTCTTTTGGAGGTTCGGGTGGTGGCGGTCAGCGAGCGATGTGGGGGACATAACAGGGAAGAAAGTATTTTGTGCTATTCGTGAGGTGGTGCACCGGACGTAAATTATTTTGAGTTTTTGAGTCAGTTGATTTGATATTCAAGAATTATTTCTAGTGTCATTTAGGAGTTGAGAATTTTGGTCTCGGGACATGATAGTCAGGATACCATCGAGAAACTCTAGGTAAAGGTCTTTATAGGGGGCCTTAGAACGAGCTGTGCAGCAATAAGAAACATTAAGCGGTTATTTGAGGATAGGATTGAAAAGACCGATGTCAACCGAAGCTTATGCGTAATCAAGGTTTTTAGTGCTGCCACACGTAGGCATATGCCGATAGCGTAGCAGCCAGCGTAATGGGGGGCCATTGTGGCTCAAAGTGCGTCTGTGATCATACAAGAATGGCTCATGTAGTGAGTTAAATTATTGCTGTTTTGTTACATGTTCAGCGAAAATGTTAAATCTGAAAAGCATATTGCATATGAGTGCCTTCTTTTGTATTCTTGAAGGATAGGCAACAACTTAATTGCTTGCCAACCATAGGCCGAACTTGTTAAGAAGATGTTGATCTAAAACATTGCAAGGGAACTTTTAAAAAGTTCTTGCCTTCATCGTATCCATAGACAAGTTGTCAGTAAGGTTTGAAGATCATAGAGATTTTTCATGGAGTTCAATTAACGTTGTCACAAGAAGCATTTAAGAGATGGCCATCCGTAAGCAAGCCTGCTCTCTTGCACTCAGCGGAATGTTTCTATTACAAAGTACAATAACTTCGTCAACAATAGGAAAATTACAGGAAGAGGATGTAATCCAACATTATGGTGGCAGAGATAAGTACCAACTAATAGTTCTTGTTAAAGATTTGATCAATGAATATCAACTAATACCCGATAACGTTTTCTCGGGCCGAGAAAAGAACTTCATTGATAATAGAAAAGTTGTCCTAAGATCAAAATGATCTATACTTTAGTTAATCAGTCAATAGTAGCTCAATCTGCAGCTTTATTTGCATTCCTTCTGACAAGTGCAATTTTGAATGCCTTCCACTTGCATGTTTGTTCTCCTACTTTCCTACGACATTGGAGGTAGTAAATAGTAATGGCTCTATGCACTACCACAGTCTGATATTCAATAGTAGCCATTGCAAGCTGCTGAGAACACAACAGTCCGGTCTGCAGTGTCCACAGCCTGAATGGCTGATCCACACAAATCACAGCAACACCATATATTATCACTCAGAATCAAGGTTCCTAGCAATAACTGCAGCAGCTCCTCATACCCAATAGCATATTTTCAAAGCAAGCAGATAGAAATGATAACTAATTCGAATCGTGACCCCGTTTAGTCTAACAACTCAAGCTTAAGAGTCAGATGCAGCTCTCCGTTCCTGGTTCTCCTTTTCATGGCTTAACAGAGACGAGCGCGCAGGCATAGAAGGAAAAAAAAAAAAGGAATATTGAGGTTCCAACACTAACAAACACCACCCCACGACGTTGCCGTAATTGCTGATTGGCGACCAATTCCAGGCTTCAACCTTAAATACTCCCGTTCGATACAGTTTTGTGCTCTCGAATAATTGTTTTCATGAACAGTTTTCTACGTAATGCATCTATTTGTCGTTTTAAGAAACAATTAACCAATTAACCGAACCGACAATTTTTCACAAAATTCTGTCCAAGGAAACACGTACATTATCTTCTAATAAGTTAATCATATCTTTTATCTATATGCTGCTGGTACAACACCTCCGAATATGTTCTTTAATTCTAAATACCTCATTAGGGACCCCAGATGGTAGAGGCTTTTTGAATAGTGTAATCTAGAATTCTTAACCCAGAAGATAGAGGCTGTAGAAGATTCATATTGGGTCAATAACACGCATCACAAACTCTTCTTTTTTCTTTTCTTTTTTTTTTTTCTTTTTCCAATGTCAACTTGGTATATTTATTGATAACAGCAACAATTTCAAAGTTTATAATACCAAGTGGAAAAAATTTACCAGTTTGGTACGTGGGTTGAAATATTGAATGCTCAACTTGGAGGAAAAACTCGTACGACTAAGTACTAATGATCTTAGTTATTCAATCTGTCACAAGTAAAGCTATTAATACAATTGACACTAAAACTGGTAGAGAAAAGGAAAGAAAAGTGAATTATTCTAACGATCTGTTTTGATTGACCTTTTTTTTTTTTGTTTTTACAAAAATATTTTTTCTTAAAAATATATATTTATTTTGTAATAATTATTTAATTTGGTTTCAAAAAAACTAAAACCCTAAAAAAATTGTTTTTACCTTCTCAAAGAAATACTACTTTTAGGAGTTGTTAAAAAAAATGATTTACTATTTTCAGAAGTTGTTGAAAAACGATTCTGAAAAAAGAACCAAACAAACGAGCCGATAAATACGCACGCCATGTGGTTCCTTCATCAACCGCGTAAAAGAAAAGTCAAACATTCCCCTTTCGTATAGTAGAGTATTCTCTTTTCTTCGATATAATAGAACCTTGAAACTTTAAGCAGCATCAGCATCAGCATCATCATCTCAAATAAAGGAAAGTTCATTGCATTTGACTTGTGTAAGCCTCTTCATAAAACACTTTGATCCATCCAAAAGAAATACCCAGAATCATCATACTAAAATGAACGGCCATAATCCGCAACCATACCAAGGGCAACAGATGGGCTACTTTCAACCTGGACCATCTTCTTCTTCTTCATCTCCTGCGGCGAATCATGAAAATTCAGAGAAATGGGGGACACATATAATGGGAGTACCAGCTGTTCCGACGTGTCATCCGAACAACCAGAAGGCGGCCTTATGGGGTGCCGGAGATCAATATCAGTATCAGAACCACCATCAGCCTTACCTCCAGTACGCCCCTGTCGACAGAACAAACACCAGCCCTCTCGAATCTGTCCTCCACAGGTTCAACTCCTGGAGCAGCAAGGCTGGGACAACTGCTAACAACATTTGGCGCAACCGTATGTACCTCTCAACTTGTTTATCAGGATTTTCAGGTTTTCTCATATAACACTAACACACGTATCTTGAATGTGTTATTAGATCTATCTGATGGCTTTCACTTTTCTCAGTTAAAACAGCACCATCTATGTCTGAAGCTGCGTGGGCGAAGGCGAACCTGACGGCCAAGGCAATATCAGAAGGCGGATTTGAATCCCTATACAAGCAAACATTCCAGACCTTCCCAAACGAGAAGCTCAAGAAGACATTTGCCTGCTATCTCTCCACCACGACTGGCCCAGTTGCTGGAACTCTCTATCTGTCGAACGTCCACCTAGCTTTCTGCAGCGATCGCCCCTTATCCTTTACTGCCCCCTCTGGCCTGCAAACTTGGAGCTATTACAAGGTAATGATGATGATGATCATGAGCCTTGAACACTAGAAAATGTTCATTTTGAAGCACACACTAAAATTAGCAACCCATTTTACTGCTTTCAGGTTATGATACCTTTGGGGAAGATCAGCACTGTGAACCCAGTGATCATGAGGGAAAAGCAAACTGAGAGATATCTGCAGGCTGTTACCATTGACAATCAGGATTTTTGGTTCATGGGTTTTGTCAATTACGAGAAAGCATCTCACCATCTCCATGAGAGCGTATCAAGTTTCGCAGCATCTGGAATACCAGTCCAGGTGCAGCCAACTATTGCTTAAAAATCGAGGCTCTGTTTTGTTGTTTGTCGAAGCTTTACGAAATCTTCTGTCAGATTTCATCTGTTATGCGAGCATTACTTTTCGGCCCATGTAATATTGATATGCTACTATTGTGTTTTTGATGTATTATCAATCAAAATACTCAACAATCTGCTGCAACCAATGCAAAGTATGTTATGATTTTGCTACCTTTTCGTCTTTGTAAAGACAATGGAAGCTCATGACTTTTGACTTAGAGCCTTCACAAGGCACTAGTATGACACGGAAGTCAGGGGTCACCCAAAAGATACAGAATACAAAACAAAATAGGAACACTGGTGGGTGTTTCTAGATAATCCTGAAGATATCACCACCAAATCAGAAACAAAGGGGAACTTAATCAGACAAAAATGGCACAGTACTTCAAAGCTAGACGAATGAATCAAGAAAAAGTTCAAGATTGAATAACAACAGTACGCAATAAAAGAAAAACATAAACAATAAGTTATAAGGCTTTGTCGCACCATTAGTTCGTATTTTCCAGACTGAAGGATTCCTAATTCAAAGACAGGCCACACAGACTAACAAGTCCGGTACATGTCATCTACTGACTCTCTCTCATGAAAATTTCTAATGACAGAGTGAAAAGTTATAAGGATAAACTGAGTGTTTCCTCTTTAACAACAAACTAGATGGAAAATGAAAGATTCCCAGGTTGGCTGGCTACGAGCTCTTGGCTTGTGAAAATCCGGAGGTTACGCTAATTAACCGAGCAACTGTATGTGCTTTCTCTATTTTACCGCTTCTTCTTGCTTCCTTTTGCAGCACTAGATGAGGGGGTTACAATCAAGTACACGAACAAGACAACAATACTGATCACAGATATTAAGGAACCATATTTTGCCAACAACCTCTGCAAATAAGATAAAGAAGTGAGTGAAAAGTAAAAGATTCTAGCCCTTGTGTTTTCTGAACAAGTAATTGATGGAATGGATCGACAAAGTGGAGGTGGGCGATGGTGCATGAAGCATGCTCCACCACCACATATATTGAGGAAAAGGAAATATCATGCAATCCTGACTTCACCCAGTGTAGGTAAAGGAAAGGTGTGCATCCCGCCATCAGCACCCCCCCCCCCCCCAAAAAAAAAAAAACCAAAACACATGCGGATTTAAGTTATCAAAAAGAATGATATAGAAAACTGCAGAAGACGGATAACGTGACCAACTTGGTAATGTAGGGCCAGGAAGGGCAGGCATATCCTGCAATTTCATTCCCCCCCACCCCCCTGAAGCAGCATTTGCCTATTTTGGCATTACAATATGTATGTTTTGAGTTCTCACTAAAGATTCTCAAAACCAACCACTAATAAGTAAAAGGAGCGAAACATACCTTAGCCTGGATATAGTTGGACACCGTCACAAGATGATCACATGCAGGAAAACAGAACCAGTTGTTCTCAGTGAATGAAGGATAATGAAAAAGAAGATGAATGGTTCTTTTACAAATGCATGAAGCTCACCCAATCCAATTTCTTCTCAGGTGGCCTATCTGCCAGAACATCGAGAGGAAAGATTGGAGTTGAGTATGCCTCCTAAAACATACATGACAAGTGCCCACGATTAGTACTGGACAAGATAAGGATACTATTAAGCAACTACGAATATGTAATTTCTGTCCCAAACCTGTAGAGCTGCTTTAGTGGGGATACGGAAAGTAACAACCGCTGGTTTACCATAAAACAGTGTTTTCTGTTTAGCCTCAAGCTCAAAGGAATGTGACACGCCAGCACCACTACAATAAGAGATGAGTTGAAGAAAAATGGATCATGAGAATCGTTAGTGATAACCATAAAGTCATCTTAGCAGAACCGGGAACTCACCCGTCAAGCTTTTCCCAAGACACAGAAGTGTTGCCACTGACAATATCAAAGACATCTTGTGACCAGCTATCGTCATTAAGACTTACATCATATGCAGTCCTGAACACAAAGAGAAGTCATAGCTCGTCAAACCTCAAGAAGAGCAAGTCGCAACAAATACTTGGGAAGAGAAAAACTTTTCATAATCTGTTTTAATTAGAAAATGATATTTGTTACTTCAGAAGACAGCTTAGTCATGAGCTCAACCCATGTCAGCATCTTAAAACTCTTGTGCCTCTATTTACCGTATTGAAGGAATAATCATATCTTCAACATGGGCAATCCAGAGGAGCATATGTTTAGCTTGATCAGTAATCATGCTAAATCTAAAATGTATTTTGGTAGCATATTTTCTCCTACTAGCCTCAGTAAAGCTACATGATTTTGGTAGCATATATTCTCCTACTAGCCTCAGTAAGGCTACTTGTAAAAAGCGGAACTGCACTTACGTAGGATCTCTCATTGATGTACCCTGGTAGAATCTAGCTTGGTGCTAGGTCTATCTACCTTCTATACCACTTGTCCACCATTTTCTACACTTACACACTAATGAAATACTCTGACTGGTCGGGCAACAAGAAAGTTGTTGAACTAATAGTGTGTTTGGAATAATCTTATTTTAAGATACTTATTCTATTGAAATTTGGAGATACCTTATAAAATTTAAGATATCTTATCACATGTACCATACATTTCATAGTTGTAAAAAATAAGATAGGATAGATTGCTTATTTCTTATAATATAAAAAGTATGGTTTTGCTTTGAATTTTCATAGGATGTATGATAAGATTTCTTAAATCTTATAACATGTACCCTCATTTCATCATTTCAATAGGATAAGTATATTAAAATAAGACTATAACAAACAGAGCATAAATCATTATCCAATTATCATGAGTGAAACAAAGGAAGGCCCTCCGGTTAACTTCCATTTTGATAGATCTAATTTTATTAAAAGGCACCAATCAAGCCACACAATTGTGTACCAAGTTTAAAGAGATCCGTGAAAAAGTTAGTCTATCATGGTATTTCTCGCACAACCAAAAGAGATGAGTAGTCCGTAATCATAGATTTAAATCTATCGCAACGAAGTCATTTCAAGCTACAGATTCTTCTCAATTTGGCCATAAGTAATGGCGAAACGATAAGGGAACCATCCACAAAAGTCTTTAAGACAGAAAAAAGAAAAGAAAAGATAAGAAAAAAAAGACAAGAAATCTTCCCCATGCTAATTATTTACAACCTCGACATCTTCTGCATACAAAACTCGAATCTAATAAAAGCACAAGTAAATCAACTTTTTCATATAGGAAAAAAAAAAGAGTCAGCTTTACGCTCGTGAATTACTAAGCAACTAACAACAAAACTACAAAAAGCTGCTGAATTTAATCTCATTTTTTAGGTGTTAACTTTATCATCCATTAATTGATTTCATCTCAACCGTACGGATCCGCTACTTTAACACCAGCAAATTAAACAAGCAATTGAAATGGTTACAATTCAAAATTCACGAAGAGAAACGCATGCAAATTGTGCGGCACAGATCCGATCTAAAGGAACAGAGAAAGAGAACATACGATAATCCCTCACTGAAGATGTCGATGGTGACGGAAACTCTTTCGCCGCCGGATTTGAGTCTGGTGAGAGTGGCCTTCTTGTGAGCCACTATGAATGGGGTGTCTGAGCTAGAGCCGATCGCCGATGAAGCCCAAAACAGCGCGATCAGAAAACAGATCAGAACACACGACCTCGCCATCGTGTTTTAGGGCTCAACGTCAACGTTGTAGTGCACTAAGAGAGAAAGGTTGTGTTGTAGGGTTGGGTTGGGTTGGGTTTTGATTTTCTTAGTTTTTAACGTCAAATATGAATGCAAATGGTTGCTTCTTAGTCGTCAACCCCATTGTGAAGAATGGGCTTTGTTTGGTGATTGGCCCACTCAGAGACCAAATCCATCTAACTTTTTTGATCTTGTCACCAACAACCCCAACCCTTGCTCCTTCTTCGGTATGTTTGTCTAAATCGTGAATATCATTCCAGCAGAAAAAATTCTTTTTTCCCAAAAATGTAAAATATTAAATCAAATGAAATTTAAATAAATTTTCTTGATTTGATGAATTGAAATAATTCAAGAACAAAGAAAGAATCCACCTCATTTTCTTCTTTATCTTAGATAAGGGCCGCTTAACAAGGTTGGACTAAATCCAACATGTAATATGAATCCTTACGTAAATTTTATTTTTATTTTTTTAACTTTTTGTGATACAAAGTTATTATTAAATCTCATAATTAATTTCTTCTAGCATTTTCTTTCTCAGTTGGCATTTGAGCCAATCCTTTTGATCTTTCATGGGGAATTGTTGATTTTAGATGAGATTTTATTTTGAAACATTTAATTTTGCTGAAGCACTTGGTAACAATATTTATTACTTATTTCTAAAGTACCTTTAATTTTTTTTCCTTTTAGTTTCTACTTGCTTTCCTTTATTTGAAAATTTTTAAAAATTCAAAAAAATAAAAAATTGAAAAATTTTAAAAAAAATTGAATTGAGAAGATGTTGACTTGTGTTGCTTGATTATGGATAGATCCAATACTTCTTGGTGGTCACTTGTATCCTCTTCCCCACCTCTCATTTATGCTTCTAAAGCTTGCATTCTATGTGGTAGTTGTGAGTATCATACCATTTGCTGCCCCCTTGCACATAAGAATCCCCAATCTTGGGCTCATGCAAGTCATGATCCCTATAATCATACATCTTCGTTTGGTAATTATGATTATAGGGAGTCATATTATTATTTTTGCGATATTTGCAGAAACTGTGACCATGATTTTGATTCTTGTCCTATTCTCCACACTAATCCTCATTTTCTTGCAAAGTCCAAGAACACCCTAGCAATCATATGACCATTCATACATCTACATCTAGTTATCATGATTATAAGGAGCCACATCATGCACATTTGTTTTGGGGTCAAGATGACTCTTTATTCTACCCACCTACTCGTTTTGAAAGTCCGTATTCCACATTATCTCTTCCCACTTATTCTTCCCTCGGGTTCTTTTAAGGTTATGCTTAAAATGATTTTCAAAATGATTACCATTTTTATTCGGGTGAACCCTCTACTCTTAGGTCTCCCTCATATGAAGATGAAAAGTCAGAATATCTCCGATCCCGAATTCATTCCAACTATGAGAGGCTAAAGGAGATAATTGAACAAGTATCTAGAATAGTTAAGAGCTTGAATATAGAAGTTAAGAATGAACAACCTGTATGTGAAAGAGTTGAGATACCTTCAGACCGGTTTGAAGGAATGGGAATGAGACCTATAGAAGGAGAGATTAATGGTGAAAAAGATGATATTTGGAGGGAAGAGATAGAGAGAAAAGTGGATAAAGTTTACATCTTGTAGTGAGAAAGAAGATGAGCTTAATGGTACTTTGGTTCTTCATGACGATTATGGGTATGTATTAAAGGAAATGGTACTCTATCCTCCCGTACTTTCATCGCTTCCCAATGAGTCATTTGAACCTACCTTTCTTTCTTTTCCTGCTCTTCAAACACATTTGGAGGATGATCTTGATGTTTTGAGTACTCAATCGCATTTCGAGTCCACCTTTAGAGAGTTTAGTATGCACACCTCCTCTGAGCATCTATGTTTACATGATGAGGAATCTATTGAGTCCCATTTTTCCCTTTCACCCATGTGTAAACCAACCCCAGTAGGGAAGCTTATGGAGCAAGACTTTGAATTAAGTGCTAGTGATGAATTGAAGAAGTTTGACGAGCTCTTAGCAAGTTTTAATTTAGAGCCATCTATTGGAGAGAGCATAATTTTTTCTCCAGGTGTAAAATTTAAAGACAAAATTGAGGAATCTGAGAGACTTTTGGATGATTCTTATTCCCCTTTTGAACGCACCATTCTTGATCCTAGTTCTTCTTCCTCCAAATCTATTCCTTCAACTCCTCTAATTCATATCACTTCATTTGATTATTCCTCATCTTCTTCATTTGAGTCTCTAACTACTTTGGAGCTCACATTTGTGCCTTCGTGCATGGAATACTTTCATTTAGGATTAGGAAACATTCTTCCCACATTGCGTGCATTGGACGTTTCATTGACTCATAGGGAGGATGTGTTCTTAGCCCTTGATCAAAAGAAGAAGGCCACGGGGTGATTAATTAGAGAGCAAACGGGGCATGTTCCTTCTCATTGTTGCATGATCCCTGCCACATGTGAGCACACACTTTTCTTTGACTTTACCCATACATACATTCTTGCTTATCTTTCAAATGTCAATGTGAGCTTGTATTATATTGACTACTAATCCTTTCTTTGTTTTTTTAGCATTAGTGCTTTCTATTAAGGAGCAGAGAAGTAGATCATTGGATTATCTTTGGCATTTACGGACTACATGGAAACAAGGTTGTATCTCTCCATTTTTTACTTGTCCCTATCTACACCCTCCACATTTCCTATATATGTTTCATGTGTTTGCTTATTGTACTTAGTGCTATTTGCTTGAGGACAAGCAAAGTTTAGGTGTGGGGTTCCTTTATTGTTTATATCATTTTTGGGGTAGATTTGCATAGCATGCCTTGTTTTTGCTCAAAATGTGTTCAATTTTTTTTTATTTTTGCATATTTTGAGTTGATTTATCTCTATGTTGGTTGAAGAGTTTGCTTTTGTTATTGACTTAATTGATTGGAAATTATGAGGGTATATTGTAGGGAGTGAATGGAGTACGGGTTACAACTTAGACTTTAAAGATAATCCTTTTGAAAACTGTAGGGAGTGAGCACTTTTAAAAATGTACCGTGTAGTTTCCCCACAATTTGGTTGGAAAAAGTGTTTTAAAGGTTGTTGATATAAGTGCCCCTTCCGTGATTAGTTCTTTTAGTGTGCCTTAGCCTCTTTTTTTCTTTTTTTTTTTTTGGTTTATGTTATGTATTGAGAAAAATGCAAAAAAATGAAAAAATGAAAAAATAAAAAAATTAGTCAAAAAATGAAAAAAAGTGGAAAAAAAGTGAAAAATAAAAAAAATCCAAAAGACACAAAAAGATGAAAAAGTGAAGTATTATGTATATGTGTCAAGTGACACAATGTCAATTTGACACAAGTGTTTTCTTTTGTTATTTCTTTGTTTTACGAATAAGAATCTTAAGTCAATTGTGAACTATTGTGATGTATCTTCCTTCCCTTGTATCTTTGGGGCTAAGTGCATGTTGGGAGGCCATGTTAGTTGATAAGGCATAAAGTATCAATATCCCAAGTGCATGAATTGGAATCCTAAGTTGATGGCGGTTCTAGCTACTTGGTAACTTTCCCTGAGGTGCAAGACTCCTTGTGATTGAGAGGAGGATCGAAAAAAGGCTAGGAAAGCCTTTACATGGAAGGAATGACCCCTAATATTCCTTTATAGGTGAAAGATAGCAAGTTAATACAACCGGTAACTCTTTGAAAAACATGAGGATAGACTTTGGTTTATGCTTGCTTAAGGACAAGCAAAGGGAAGGTATAGAGGTATTGATGTGTGTGATTTGTGTATGTTTATATATATTGTTTTCATATACTTTCTAGAGTATTTTGACCATAGTTAAGTTTATTTAGGATTGCATTTGTGCACTATTAGTCATATTTGTGCTTATAGGTGTCAAAACACATAAGTTCTATATTAAGTGTCTTATTTCGTGTTTTAGGTGTATTTTTGGAAGAAGGACTTGAGCTTAAAATGATGATGCTTTAATCAAAGAGCCAAGTTAGAATTGATTTGGAGGATAAGAAATGAAGAAAAGTCCATTTGGAAGCTCTTGGACGAAAAATGATGCAACTGAGCACGAGTAGGGATATGTGTTTCGGGAGAAAAAATTGAGCTTGTTTGAAGATGTAAAGAGTGTGAATAAAGTTTAGAGATATTTATGGGCATGAAAAGATGAAAAAAAAAAGGCTTTGGAGGTCTCCGATAACGGTACGAAGAAATAGAAGAAAACCGTGCACGAATCGGAGCCAAATCGAGCAAGTTATAGGCATTTTAGCTATCAAGGTCGATTACCCCGCTGACTTGGCCAGCCCCCCAGCTATGGCCCCCGGTTGAGTCAAAATGTTCACTTTCTAGGCTGGACTCCCTCTTCCCTGGGCTAGGCCCTCAACTAGGTCGATCGACTATACATTGAAACAACTATAAATCGCTCGTTTTAGGCCATTTTTAGGGAAGGAACCCAATAATCTCTCACCCTCATTAATCCTAACTCTTTTCCCACTTCAATTAACACCCAAAACCACCATCTAAACCCCACACCAAACTAAGATTAAGATTTGAAAGATTTGTACGTATTTACAAGTAAGATTTAGGGGAGTTATTCTTGTTCTCTTAGTATTTCTTGTAAATATGTTGTTAGATTAGGCTAGATCTTCAAGTGTTTGTCGTTGTATATTAGATTAGAGCTTTGAATAAAAGATTTGTATATATATCTTTGGCTCTTAATATATGCTTATTTACATTGATTAATGGCATGAATCAACATGTCTATGTGTTTATTAAAATTTCTAAGTGAAGTTGTATGAGTTCTTTTGTGCTTAAATGCTATCGATAGTGGACTTGTCTTAGCTTTAATCCATACTAACGGCATGAGCCCTCTTTGCGACTAAATGTGTTGACTAATATGCTTAATTAATGACTTAGTGTAGTAGGAGTATACCTCTAGTTTGAAACAATACTAAAAAGGTACCCTACTAGCATTAGTTAATACTCTAGGAGTCTAATATTTAGTCTGAAACAATACTAATAAGTTAGTCTCTCAAGTAGGATGTTAATCAATACCAAAGAGAGCAATCGAGCCATAGATAAACTGAATCATTATTATAGCTCGAGTCTGGTTGCAATGCAATCGCCCGATATCCCCTTCCATCTTGTAGCGCTTTCTTTCCCTAGCTTTGCACCCTAGGTTCCTCTATTAGATTAGGTTAGTTTAGATTTATTTTCCTTTCTCTGAGATCTCTTTAATCCCAAAGAAAGCATACACACACACGTAGCTAGTTTTAAGCACCATGCACGTAGAGACCAAACTAAGGTAGCCTCCATGTGGAGATGATACCTATACGCTCGCATTATTATAGTCACGATCCGTACACTTGCAAGTGTAAAACTTGGCTGTATTTGTGCTTCATTTCCACGTAACACTGAGTACATATCAAGTGTTTACAAGTAGATCATTAAATAAAAATCTATTTAAATAAAAGGTCATTGATTGCTTGTTGTTATATCCTAGGAGTTGAATTTTCAGTTATTTGGTGGATAATATTAACTTTTTGAGAATATGTAATAGTATTTGTCATAAAAAATAAAAACAAATTCTGATTTTTTAGTAGTAAATCTTTAAGTAAAAGCGTACTTGAATAAAAGGCCGTTGATTGCTTGTTCTTATATTTTAGGAGTTAAACTTTCAGTTATTAGACGAATAATATTAAACTTTTGAGGATATGTAATAGTGTTTCTCATAAAAAAATAAAAATAAACTTTGACACGATGTAAAATTAATTTCTCAAAATCCTTTTGTAAAAAGTTCAAATTTGGTTTTTCACCTTCATTTAACTTTGATTTTTATGAATTTTTTTTTTAAAGATGGGCTAAACAATCTAGTTTTAGTTTTTAAACTCACAAACCACATTTGCAAGTGTGTAAAAGTTAAGCCAAACAAATTATAAGTTGCTTGCAAGCTTCTTTTTTTGTTCTTTTTCATTCCTTTGTTCTGAGCTAAGCAAAGCCACCATGCAGCATTAATATAATGTAACTGATTTCTATCTTTTTTTTTTCACGACTACATATATAATTATTTTATGCTAGGCTAAAATCTGTGTGTTTGCTAACATAACACAATTTTTTATTAGAAGATCAAAGGTCTAAATATTATCAACAACTACCAACAAGTTATTTGTTGAATTGGTAGCGACCTCAATTTCGTAAAGAGAAAATTTACATTTATATATGTATGTATATATATGACAAGAACCATCATCTTTCTATTTTTAATTGGAGATTATAGTTTATGTTTTACATATTGAAGTTTCTTTCCCCTCATTTGTGAAGATCTCTTCCTGAATTTACCTATTTGTCTTTCTGCAGTTTTAACCTTCTCTTCCCCTCTACTGAGGCTTAATGGTCTAGCAAAGTGTCCTATTTTTATTCCTCTCTCAACTAGAGGCACTGACAGACGATGGCCCAATGGGCCCATTACCTAATGGCTTTGCGTTATTAAATATCAACATTTTTGTGATGGTTGTTCCACTAGATGCTTTTGTTGCAACTTTCTTCATCATCTATAGCGTCTTCTCTAGTTTCATCCGGTGAATGGTACCATGACTTAGTGGTTGCTCTGGCTTACCCTTTCTATCTCCTATGATTGTTTCTGAAGATGATAGCGTGGCAATGGTATCCATTTGTTCAAGCTTATGGCTTCAAGATTCCTCTTCCTTCTTAAGAGGGTCTAACCATTGGATTTTGCTCTCTCCTAGGTCTAACCTCTAGTCGGGTCAGAATGCCCTTTTTGCATTCTCTTAAATGATGTGTTTCTTTTCTCCTTGCTGCTTCAACAGCCTGGCTTTATAGGCTTCTTGTGGGATTCTCCTTGTTTGATTGTGATTGCAATGGATGATTCTAGTATTTTGTTTTGCTTAATTGGTGGAGAACTCACTCCTTTCCTTGATGGGACTTTGCTTTTAGTTCTAACATTTGTTGTTTTCATTTCTAGAGCTTTGGTTTCTTTGAACTTTTTCTTTGTTGATCTCTCATAGGCCTACATCTATAGTTTTCCTTTTATAAACTCTTTTTTCTCTGAATTACTTTTGGGCCCAAATATAATTTCTTTTAATTAATAATGTTAGTTATTACTTTTATGACCCCCAAAAAAAAAAAAGAAACCTGTATTTATGAGATTGGCAATTCCTCTTGTCACCATTAGATTTTGCAAAATTTCACAAGTAGCTCTCATTAATTTCTTAATTTTTAAAATTAATTTGTATTGTTTTAAAATATTTAAATTAGTTTTAATATTTCATAAAATATTGAAATTAATTATCAACATTTTATAAATATCGTCAAACTAGTCTCTATTATTTAAAAACACTCACATTAGTTTTTTAAAATTTCAACAAAGATAGTCAAATTAGTCTTAATGCAATTATTTGAAAAAAATTTTATATTAGTCCTTAATATTTTCTAAACTTACTCAAATTAGTCTTAACCTTTATTCTTTATTTTTCTTAAAACAGGGATTAAATATGAGTAAGTTTGTAAATTATTGAGGACTAATATAATTTTTTCTAAACAATAGAGACTATTTGACTGTATTTTCAATTTTTTTTTCGAGGAAGTATTTTCAAATATTACTAAATACTGATATGAATATTTTTTCTAAACAATAGAGACTATTTGACTGTATTTTCAAATATTACTGAATCCTAATATGAATATTTATAAACAAAAAGAACTAAATTAAACAAATGAAAAACATTAAGAACTTATTTTGAAATAACTCTTTAGATAAAAACTACTTCCTATGATCAGGCTCCTTTTTGCAGGTTCAATACTTTCTATTATTTATTATCTTTTATACATATATGTATATAATGTATCTAACTTAGCAAACTTACTTCTAATATATTAATTAAATAATATATACACACATATATGCGCGTACATACACCCACACACGTGCATGTGCGTACACGCGCACACATATATATGTATGTATGTCAATATACATACATATAGACGGGGACATGGCAACGCCAGTTGCATTGATAGCACGGCAAGCACTAGCCATTGCTCATAATTGCATTAGTTACTGGGTTGTGCAAAAAGCAATCAACGTAAAATACTCGATGGCGAAGAAGGAGAAGGTTAGCATGAGAAAGAAGAATATAGTTTAGCCATAGTGTGACTGCCTGAAGCCAACCAACCAAGCGGTTGTGTCAATTAGGGCCGCCCTTTTCTTTGGATTGCGACAGGCAAGTCATCATTCTTGCCTACTCCATGCCACACCTCTCAAGTATCAAATTCTTCACACTGCATGTAGCGAGAGCAAAAGATATACATAATTTAATATTAATTCAAATTCATTAAGTATCTGTCTATTTGTCGCTCAAAAAATTAATCAACCATCATGAAAAATGAAATATATTTTGTATCATTTTTTTTGCGAGGTTTATATTTTGTATCGTTGTCAAATGATTATATGTAACCTCACTAAAAAAGAATCATAGACCCGCAATATAATACGATAATAAGGATGCATGTATATAAAATGAGTGATAAGGGGAAGATAGAAGGCCTAACATGATAGAGAAGAGCCTGTGAAGCTAGCCAAGGCGACTTGCCTGAAGCCAAGCGAATTAGGATCATCGGATGATGATAAAATGTCCCGAAGATCGGGTGGAGCAGGCAAGTCATCCTTGGCTGCCAAACAAGACTCTTATCTTCATGTAAGGCCTCTCTTCCTCTCTCAAATAATCTCCTTAATTTTGGCTTCCATTGCTATGCCAATACTAGTCCAATGAAGCCTCAATTTATAGATGGCAAGAAGAGAGATGAGATGAAATCATAAGATTCTCATTGCCATACATACTGTCTCGCGTATTCAATATAATAGATATAATAGCATTTTCGATCACTCAACTTTTCTCTTTATTGTTTTCCTATCTTTGCCCATTCTTTCTCTGGCCACATTATTTCTTGCCACATTGGAATATATTCTCATGATTTGTAGGGACCAATGAATTTACTTCCTCTCCTAACATTACGGTTAGCGTAAATACATTAAACTCCTATGTGGTTTGTGTAAAGTGCAGTGACATCCTTTCCAAAACTCTCTTATAATTTCTTAAAATTGTTTGTGACTCCCTCATAAATCATTTATATTATTCGTAAAACATGACGTACGTTCTCTCTTTTCAATTAAAGGGGAATAGGGTTTAATTTTAAGAGATAAAAAAACAATTTATAAAGGAGTTATGAAACACAGTAGAATTTGATGCAATTTAGATAAATTGAGAAGTCTAATGTATTTTTTCCCATTACATTAAATAGGACTGGGATAAGATGTTCTTGAAGGCATCAATAGTATGCACTGGTCACCTCTCATCATCACCTGCCACATTTGCCAGGCTGCATGCAGGCGTCTGAGAGCTTTGTCTTCTTGAAAAGGGTTACGAGGGTAAAGCAATCCTTCTGATCATTTAGGGGTAAATCTAAGATTTAATTCTACATTTCTATTATACGCTCCCAGTAAAATCTATTTTGACCTTATGTTTACATAAAGTTATAAAAAAGTGGTGTTTTGGTGAAGATGCTGTTGCATGGATTTGTCGTGAGATTTTGATAGTGGAGAAAGACATTCGTAGTAGTCCAAAGCTGGACGTGTCTTATTCTTCTTTGCAGCATAGCGTCTGGATTCATTCTCTTTTAGTGGCAATTTTTTCGTTTGACATGCACCACCAGGATATGAAGTCAATGGGCTTTGCCCCTTAACAAAGATTTTGAGCTCACTTGTCGCCCTCTCTCTCTCTCTCTCTCACACACACACACGTACACACTTGGGATGGAGAATGGATGGGTGGAGGCCAGTTGAGATTGATTTTCCATGCTGATGTCGGGGGTGGGGGTAGGGGGGGACGATAAGTATCCCTCCTCCAATCATGTGTATAAAGTTATTTTCATACCCTTTAGTTCTCACTCATGAACTCAACCTTTAAGGACTCGTTTGGATTGATTTTTTTTTAAAGTATTTTTTTTTACAGTTTTTGAAAAATAGTTTTTTTTTTAGAAGTTGAAAATTCTGGCTTCTGAAAAAAAGAGCTTTTTTCAGAGCTTTTTTTTCAGAATTTCAGTTTTTTTTAAAATCAAATCATATAGTTATTGCAAATTTAACGTAATTTTTTTAGGGAAAAAAATATTTTTTTCTGAAAAAAAGCTAATCTAAACAGGCTCCAAATTTCACAAAGTTTGACTGGAGATGGAGAAAAAAAGCTGGCTGTTTGCCCCCAAATTTTGCACTTAGTAGTTTGGGATGGCCGAAGGAAGAAAATGCCGATTACAACCAAAAGGCAAAAAATTACAAGGCCGACATACAACCAGATAAAATAAATTAGCAGATGCAGTGCACGTGGCGTGGAAAAACAGATACCAAGTCAAACAAAAGCAACACACTTGTGGAGGATCTGTTAACAGCTTCTAAGCAAATCAGGGAGAGGATCAACACCAAATCAAGTACAACTCCACTAACCGTTGTGGTTCCGAAATAGGCTTGTTTGTTGAGGATTTCCGAGGGGCCTCAAGAATAAAAATGGCACAATGCTCAGAAGCCTGGGTTCCACAACCACCAAATCTTTAACATATTGTCTTAACTTTTTATAGGTTAACTTAGCTTAATCCTGGCATATTTAGCCTAGTTTAGTTATAATCATAGTTAGCAAATACTACAGTATCACCATAATTCTGATTCCACTAAATCATATTTTATATTCAAAGAGAGGTGTTATCCTACGTTCTTTGTAATATTAAATTCACAATAATAGAATTTTTAATCATGTGTATCGCGTGTTCATTCATCTATATGCTTTGAATTTTTTCCTTTTCTATTGTTGTAATTCAATTAATGTTTCAATTATTATGCAAATTAACTAATTATAATTAAAAAGTCCATGACCCATAGTAATACAAATTCTCGGATCGAATTCGTAGCAAGAAAAGAACTCTTCATAATAAGTTTGTATGAACTAGGAGACTAGATGGGCGTTGTAAAAGGATCCTGACTCCTCGTCACAGGGTCATGGTGTAGTCAGAAGTTGTGGCCAAGCGCACATGGCTAGGAGGGAGATTTTTCATGCAAACAGGGATAAATGACAAAAATATAGTAACGAGTCACAAGACATGTATAATTTTTCTTCTAAATTATACAAGGGAAGACATTACTTGGATGATTGAATGACATTCTTGTGTTAAAAAAAAAAAGAAAGACACCAATCTTTGAGAAGGATATTCTATCTCCAATTATTTTTGTGAATACTCTTTATTTATTGCCGATCCATATCTAAAAAAACTATCAATAATATTCGTTGTAGTTAAATTATATTTCAACAAATACAATATACTTACGAGAAAATTGTTGAAGGTTTATGGTGAAAAATATTAAAACCTAACAGTAGAGTTGCAATCCCTACCCAAACTCATCTTTGATGAAATGGTTTTCAAAAGTGCAATTACGGGTGGTATGTAGAAATGATGTAAAAGCATCACATATTTTTTGGCGCACACAGAGTTGTGATGACTACTCATATATCGACATCGGACAATACAAGGAAGATCTCTTCAAACTTATTTGAAATTCAATTATTACACGATTAGTTTTGCTATCTAATTAGAGATATGTAGTTCGCACTTGGCATCTTCTTAAAATTAATTCATATTTATACTCTTTCCTTATTAAGTATAATTTAGTGCATATCTCGAAACTTTGTCCTTTGAATGAATCAATTTTTTGTGGTCCGAAAAAATGAAAAAAAAGAAAAAACCTGTGGATAATAGCCTAGCAATTTGGGGACAAGGCAATGATATGAGTTAGGAATGGAAAAGGATGGAGAGAAGACAGCATTAGAGTACCTTTTAGAACTCGTTTGAGTTGACTATTAGAAAAAAGGGAATTTTTATATAATAATAAAAAAATATTTTTTTTAAAAAAAACCTCAAATTTTAAACTTTTAAAAAATTGAAATGAAATTTTTCTTAATTAAAAAAAACAATTCAAGTACTTATTACAAAATAAAAATACTAACTCCGCTGTCACTAATTAGGATTTGAAGAACACCTCGAGTACGCATGTGCTCAAACCTTTGTATTATTGCTTCCTTGCATCTATCGAACTTTATCTTCCTTTCTTTTTCGTTTTCCCGTTTTCACTCATGGGTCATCGCCTCTAACCCAAAAATCAATAAAATAAAAAATAAAAAAAATAAAAAATACGATATGAGTTAGAAATGGAAAAAGATGGAGACAAGACAGTGTTAGAGTACTTTTTAGGGTCGTTCAAATAGACTTTAAAAAAGAATTTTTTTAATATAATTTATAAGAAAGTATCTGTTTTTAAACAAACTCAAATTTTAACTTTTAGAAAAATTGATTAATCTGAGATTATTTTTTTTCTGAAAAATAATTCAAATATTTATTTATTTATTACAAAATAAAAATACTAACTCAACTGTCACTAATTAGGATTTGCAGAACACCCCGAGGACGCATGTGCTCAACCTATGTATTATTGCTGCTTTGCATCCATCCAACTCTTTATCTTCCTTTCTTTTTCCTTCCCTCGTTTTCACTCATGGGTCATGGGTCATGGCCCCGACCCAAAAAATCAATAAATAAAATTTAAAAAAAAAACAAAAAGATAAACTTTACTTTGCATGCATGCCAACGTATTTGACGGTCTATATCATGATCTTGGTCCTCGATTATCTACATGGTTAAAACACCAGAAGCATACATTTTATGAATTTGTTTTCTTAAATATCTGAATAGATAAAATATATATCCCCGGCAGATATTCATCGTACCAAGTTTGTAATGAACGACAAGTGCGGCCCAAGACTGCAATCTTAGGAGTTTAAATCCAGTAAGAAATTGATGAAATCTAAGCCCCTTTTGGTAATTTAGAAAACATAGCAAGTGGTGACTTTTTTTTCTTTTTCTTTTTTTTGCTTCCAAAAAAGCCAAGAAAAAGAAGAAAAGTTGGTGCCTAGCTCCAGTTGTCAAATTTTTCCGTTGATCGAGTGTGTAATCGAGTCGTATCTCCAGTTGTCTCAGCCAAAAATGCAAACCACATGGAAACTCTAATCATGTGTATCATCCTTGTTATATTTACTTCAAATTTTCAAATCAAAGTGTAATATTGTGTCTCAAACGAACACCCCACCACACCTTACTATTACTCCCCTTTCTGAAGAAACATGAAAATAAATTCTTAGGATCCGTTAGTAGGAGAGTGATTAATAGAAGTCCAGTCAAGCCTCTAGGCCTGGGAGAAAAGAAATGTAAAAAGTTACCGGGCCTTGGCAAAATTTAACCAGTACGTAGTCACTTTTACTATACGCCGCAAAATTCGGGCACCTAGTAAACAGTGGCTGACTGTGAGCAAACGCAGCGAGCACATGCTACAGAGGAGACTAACCAACTGCTTAATCTTATTATATTTGTCATATGGGCACTAAAAAAAAGAAGGAAGTAATAAATTGTCTATACTGATCAACACAATCCATGCAACGATGCCTGCATTGTTGCTGATCGAGAAAAAAAAAATGTTAAACACTACACCAGATCAGTACGAATGATTTTTTTTGCTTTTAGGGTATTTTAAGTCACATTAGACCTGAAACTAATTTTATCGGGCTGAATTCAGTTTAAAAAAAAAAAACTCCTACCAAGTGTACTTCCTGAAAAAATTTGTATTATCTTCTTTAATAGCGAGGTCGCTACCACTCAACCAAATACTTAATAACGAGTCTCTCTTCCGAGCTTCGCGTTCGCCATGTGACTGATTTCTCGGTTCCTGGGCATCCCACTTTCCACCGTTGTCATATGGCATTATCAGACTTCAATAATACCCCATCCTGGAAGCTTCATCCTTCCATCTTTTCCCCATTTCTCCCCCTGTCAGAAACCAGTAAGGCTTATATAAATGTAGTTATAAATTATAAGAGTCTGTTCGATTAAATTTGATTCTTGGGATTTAAATTCTTTGAGTTTGCATGGTTAAAACGTAGAAGTTTTTTGAGCTTAGGATAATATGTTATGAAAAAAAACAATGGGGTGCACATCTTCAGTATATGGAAGCGCAAGAAAGAAGAAGACTATCCCTGAAGTTGCTATCTTTGTTCCCTCACTGTGTGTTCCAGCGCAATGTGATCTTCACAGAGCACTGAAAGGTTTTATTCCACAGGATCTTGCTGATAGAATAAGTGCACTTAGGAATCAGATTGCTCTAGTGGCAGAAGACACTGGTCTGTTCATGTGTACGAATATTTCAATTCTTGATTGTTTTATCATTCATTTGAATTTTTCTGATGGGTTTGTGTAATCGTCTTCAGGTGGATCAGCTGTGAAAGAACTACAGCAAGCGTTGGAGGAGTACTTGCCCCTTGTTCTTGGCTTCACCAAAAAGGGTATGTAACTCTGAGCTCTTGGTAGCTGGACACACTTTGGCTTATAATTAGTGCTTGTTTAGATTGGTTTTTTTTTTTTTTAAAGAAAAGGTATTTTTTTCAATCTATTTTTTATAATAAATATGGTTTTCAGAAAAGTTGAAACTTTGAGAAAAATATTGGAAAGTTGTTTAAAAAAGGTGTCTTTGAGAAAACCCAATCTAAACGAGCCCTGAATTGTTTTTGTATGGAATGTTGAATGAAGATTGTTTGACAGAACACGGGCTTCAAGACTTGGTGGAGTTCAAGTGGAAAAACTTGGAAGATGAACGACAGGTGAGATGAATAATGCTTACAAGTTCTTGATTTTTCACTTCAGTTTGAGATATTATTACCTTATAATTTGGTAACTGGATAGCATTTCTTTTCAACAGGAAACCTGTGCAGCAAACCCCTGGTTTGAGGTATTATCGGTTCTTCACATGATGACCATGTTAACAATGACAGAGGTGAATTTATTGCTCATTCCTAAGGACACTGGCTCATCTGGAAGGGTTGTTCCCGCAGGTCAGTTGTCTCGTCATGAATTTGAACTTTATGTATCAGACATACAATTTCTAAATGACTGGTGATAACAGATTGCATGAGGGATTCTGTTGATCTATTGCTGAAAGCAGCAGGATACTTCGACTTTTGTGTTCGACAGATTCTTGTCCTCTTACCACCTCATCTTAAGTATGTAATTATATTTTGAGAACGTCGTAGATCTTTTAAGCTTCTGTTAGTCCATAAAGAATCACTGCTGAGATCATATTGTATATGATCAGGATCATGTTGCCGAAAGATTTAGATGAAGGCGTGTTAGAGGCTATGTCTAATCAAGCCTTAGCGCAGGTATGAAACTTTGTCCAATTTCAACACTATATCTAACTTCTATTTGATCTCATATCTAGCTGTTAGCAATGCATACATGCTGCAAGAAGTAAATTTCATTTGGTAAAGACAATTCACGTATATCTGCAGACATTAGAACTTGTAGATTTGACTCTTCTGTAATTATGATATCAGCTTTTGTTCACATATATCAAAGCTTACCACAAGTTTTTTCCTTTTCAAACCAGGGAACTGAAATTCAGCTTGGGCTAGCTCTTGAAAGTCAAAATGCCACTCTTTCGGTGAAGAGGAGGTTAGCATGTGAACTGTTAAGCTACTTAGGACAGGTTTGCTATTACCTTTGTCTCATAATGCTCTACCCAAATTGCCCTGTTTGTAAATATTGATCTTTATGTATGGCCATGTTTTGGACAATGTTCCCTTTATATCAGGCTCATTATTGCTTGTTTGGAGGTACTGGCGAACACCAAGATGGAAAGAAGCATCTGTATTTCATCAAGTGGAAGTATCTGGAAGCAAAGGTTTCAAGTCGCAAAATTCCTAATCGTTGATTCTAATTTCTTGTTGCAGTATGGAATTACTTCTTCTGATAGCATTCTAAATACACCTCTTTGGTTTATCTAGGCTGCTGCTTACTACTATCATGGCCTTATTCTTGATAAGGGAAATGAGCCATCCTGCCATATTAGTGCTGTGTGTTGTTTTATCACTGCGGAAGAAATCCTAGCAGAGAGCAAAAAGGCTTGCTTAAGCTTTTGTCTTACCAAGCCAGTGACCAGGTTGAATATCACATCTTCATTGCAACGCACAAAATTTCATTCATTTTAACATTGTCAAGATCCTAATTGTTATCTCTTTTCTCTTTGTCATAAGGGCTCCTCCACCCTGGGGTGCTATGAAGCATTTAAACAAGAAAATCCCTGAAACTGCATCTAAGAAGTCTCAGCTGTATGGATATCTCTTGAGCCAAGAAAAGTATGTCATTCCCGTTTATCTGCTAACTTACATTCATTTTCTGGAAATGATCACCGCGCAAAATTAAAGGCGATCAATGATGTGTAAATTTATGATGCAGGGGTCTTCCAGCGTTGCCAGACCTCCCAGAATTCCAGTTGTCTCTAAAACCCGATGACTACGGACTGCCTGAGCTTGATCCAGCATGGGATAGTGAGAAGTGGGATATTCCATGGCAATCTCTTAAAGAACACCTCAAAGATTGTGAAGATGGAATTGAGGTTGAATAATATCAATAACAAGTTAATTGTTCTTTTGTTGTTTCTAAAACCTGACTTTTCTGTATTCAACAGTGTCAGCTAAGCTCATATGTTGATATGTATTTGAAGTGTTTGTACATTTTATACAACTTAAGAGATGGATTCAAGATGAAATCTATAGCTGTTTTGCTGAGGGCACTTAAAATTTAAAAATTTTACACCCTGTTTAAATTGAGAGGGAAAAATTTAATAAAAGAAAAGAAATGAAAGGGTTATAAAGGAAAGAAGAGGAGATGGGTAATCCACACTTGGGTTAGGATATTTTTTTGATGAAAGAAACATAAAGGATTATGAAAATCTTATATTTGGATTAGAGAAAAAATGAGAAGAACGGATAAATTTTATTTGTAAAGAATTGAAAATAAAGGATTTGAAGAACTATGTCCCTCCATTTGACTCCCAGACCAAGCAAAGGAATAATCCTTTTAAACCTTCCATTACCTTTCCCCTTTCCTCATTCTCCTCAATCCAAATAGACTGTTAGGTTTTGGTTGACTTCCTGCATATTTTTCTGGTCCAGATGAAGATCTTTAGATAGAATAAGACCACAAGAACATTTAAAAGGGGTTATATACGTGAAATGCTTATTCTTCCAAAGTTAATTTAGAGCTCATATGGATCAACTTTTTTCAAAAGTATTTTTTTAAAAAACTTTTGAAAAAAGTGCTTTTTTTATAAGCTAACTATTTTGAATTCTAGAAAACCCTGAAATTGATTATTTTTTAAAGTTTTAACTTTTTTTAAAATTTAATACAAATATTTATGGTAAAAAAAAAAATTTTTTTAAGGAAAAAGTGATGTTCCACTGAAAAAGGGCCAGTCCAAACAGACTCTTACTTCAAGCATTTGTAGATATGGATGCTGTAGAAACTTACGTAAAATTTAATTTAAAATTATAAACCTCATGGCGTAGTTATATATTTTAATATGTAGTCTAAATTAATCAAGAATAAAAAAGTATTCATAATGAGAGAGCGGATAACTCGATAACAATTGACCAGAAAACTTTTGCTATCGTTTCTTTTGAAGGCATACAGCATGCAGGCCCTTGATTTCGCGTTCAAGCAACAGCTGGCATTATGAAATTCTCAACTATCTTCAGTTAGCGTTCAGTAAACTCCTTTGGTAGTTTCCCGGCTGACAAGCTATTGGGCCATCGCTATCACGATGACTGACTCATCCTCTGTACTCCGTAGCATCAATTGTCTAAAGAAACAAAATAAAATCTCAAAACCTTAAATAATCGGATGTTAAATGTGGAACTTTGCTTCTTCTGAAAACTCGCGCAGCTTTATGTTGCATGTCAAATGAGATAAGGGAAAATTGTTTTTCAAGATTTAAGGGCCTCAAACCTCAAAATTGGAAAGACTTGAACTAATGAAATAGAAGTGTCCTGTGTTAGTTTTTGCTTTAAATCTTATGTGGCAGCTATTTTCTTTTTACATCTCATGTGATTTTTTCTTGAATGGCATTTCTTAAAATGAGATATTAGTTTATTGTCACTCTATTTATCTTTTATTTTAATATTTAAAATGTATAGATAATTTATATTTTTTAGATCTCAAATATGTACAGATTATTTTTATTTAACAAAAAAAATGTGGAACGATAGGGATCACTAAAATTTATTTGTTGAATTTAAGATTTTTGTGATTAGTTTTATTTGATATCTTAAAAGAATATCACATGAGATTTAGTATAGAAAAAGGAAACAACACTTAGGATTTAAAAGAAAAACAAATGTCATGTAAGTAAAAAACAAAAAAAAAAAACTAACACCGTTAATTAATATTCATAAGTTTAAACCCTTTTGTTAATGTTTTAAAATTCAACCTCTCAATTCTATATCTTACAAAATTCCTTAAAATTACCGTTTCCCATGAAATTATGGTTAACTGCACCGATCAAATTGCTTGTTTTAAATTGGAACGGAAACGAAAATGTTGGTGCAAATCATTGAATCAAAACATTAATAAAGGAGAGCAAAAAGCGAGAGAATTCAAAACCCATTAACACGTAAACATAAAAAACATGTCTAATAATTTGACTAGTAGTGCCTGTACCCCATTACACACATGTGTCTATGTATTCCAATGTCTGCAAATCCACTGCCTGCCGAAACATCAGAATACAAGAAAAACAAAGAAAACAAACACAGAAAAGCCTTCTTCAACGTTGGACCTGCTTTAGAAACTTCGAGAAGGCTAATACTTTATTCAATTGGGCAGAGACTTGAGTGTGTAGGCAGCCATAACCGTGAGCAAGAGCATGCAACAGAAAGCCACATAAGACAAAGCCATGGACACCGCCATTCTGTCACAGAATTTGCCGACCCGGTCGCAAATGGGCATCCAACCCGATTCATTCTGCCCATATTTCGCTATGAACCCATTTGCTGTTCCTGCTGCACACGCTGATATCAACATCACCACCATAGCCTGCCATACCCAATTCAACGTAACAATTCACCCCACAAATGATTTTTTATCTTTCAATTGTAAGCCGTGTTCGTTATATGCTTATCTGAAATCTTAAATCTGAAAAGCATAGCTGTGTTTGTTATACGCTTATCTGAAATCTTAAATCTGAGAAGCATATAACAAACACAGTAATAGAAAACTAAAAGAATCTTACCAAATCATGCAAGAACAGGTAAAAGAAGTTCTTGGGATTTGATTTAGGACGAGTCAACGAATAAAGGAAGATAAGTGACAAGAAAGAGCTTGCGCATACGAGAGAATCTGCTACTAGTTGGTACCTGCCGAAAGGAAAAGAAAAGAAAAGGAAGCATTTAATAGAGAATGATGTGTTGTAATCTGCATGCGTGGTTTGATATTTCTTAGAAAGACTATGAATTTTGAACGCTCACTTGCAGGCAGAGGAGTAGGTGTAGCTGGCATGCATGGGGATGCCGAAAATCATCACAGTCTGAGCACTGTTGGCCAAGATAACAGCAGCAGCCAAGGTGAGCCCAGTGACTAAGATTCTGAGAGTGAGTTGAGCTATGAAAATGGACCGTGAAGATTGGCTCGGCACGATGGGCGGTGGAGATTGTAGGACCTGGACATTGATAGAAGCCATCTGTTTCGACATATCAGTCTCCATTAATGGCGCCTTGATTTTCAACAGAAGACAAAAGCTAGTCTAAAAGGAAAAAGAGATAGAAAACCTTTTGAAATGAGAAAAAGCAAGCTTGCACACTCCTGAAATTGGGTATATAAGATTTTTGTATTTCTTTTTCAAAGAAAAGGTTGAAAAGTTGGGATATATAGCCATGGAGAAATTATACCAGAAACGGAATTTGTGAAAATTTTAATTACGGCATTAATTATCTGCAAAGAGTCATTCAAAAGAAATCAATAGCTTACTAGGAAACGACAGTGTTGCCTTACGGACATGACATCAGTATTTCTTAAGCCAGTGTGAAATCAGGGTTTTTAGTAAATCTTGATTCAAAGATCTAAAACCAGTTTAGATTGATTTTTTTAATGTAAACATAATTCTTTTTTGAAAGATTATACATTTTAAAATAAGAATTTAGATTAAATTTTGAACAAAAATTAAAAAAATAAAGGTCTAGAATGACTCAATTTCTGCTAAAATTTTAGTTCCAAAAAAAAACTTTTTAAAAAACTATAACAAAATTACTTTTACAAAACCAATCCAAACAATCCCTTACTCTCACATAAGCTACAGAGATTTTTACTTCAGAGCAAGAAAAAGAAAGTGACATTTGTATTGCATCACATGATCGCCTTTTCTCATTACTCACTCTTAGTAGATCTTAGTTGATCATTTTGGCAAACACCATTATTTATTGGTAATTTGGTATCCAATATCGTTTTCAACTTAATTAGAATAATTGCGGATGGTTCAAAGACTTGTACACTCTGCTAGAGTGGAATAGCCTGTTAACATACATTGCTTGTAACACACACACACACACTCTCTCTCTCTTTTCCAATTACTACTAGAGACAAAATTGCTTTTAAGTGAGGGTTGGAAAAGGGGATGAGCCGAGGTTTTTTAATTCATCTTCTAACATAATTAAAGGACTTGATGTAATTTTGTTATGAATCTCGTGATGTTTCATCTAACGATTTTTAATAATTCGTTTTTTTTAACTATATTTGGTATAAGTTTAAAGTTTTTCTTTTTCCTCTAAACCACCGGACTTATCAATTTATCTAGTAAGTTACTAGGGGCTCATGTAGCCCATTCGAGTTCCATCTTATCCTTAATGAACTAATGAAAGAAAAAAAAAAAGAAATGGATTCTAAAGATTATGCAAGTGGTTAGATAACAACTCATTATAATAAAAAATTTCAAGTTTGAATTTATATCCTTCCATTATAAAGACTATATACTTTAAATAGACATGAAGCATGAGTAGAGGTACAACATTATACTATAAGATTCTATTATGGGCCCACCTTGGGAGGAATATAATTTCGTTACTCCAATAATTGATACAATATAGAAAATAATAATAACGTTTTGGACAAGAATGCCTATAAAATGACCCTTAGCCATAATGCACAAGTTGTTATTCTCATTCTCTTTCAATGTATTTCAAATAAAAGTAATGCTAGAAAAAGAAGAGAAAGAGGTTAGCTACTTCTGGAAACATCACATCAATTTGGAGATTTCTCTGAAAAGAAAATGGGAGAAGTTTACAAGACTGACGAAATACACTTGCCCAATTTGCTAGATCATTAAAGGGCAATAATATAAAGTTGATGCGTGAGAAATATTTTCTTCTTTTGTTGAAAATCCTCATATCTCAAGCAATCCCATCATTAGAATAAAATAAACAGTTTTTCTTGGCTGTAATAAATATTCATTAAATAACTTCGTGCATAAAGAATTTATTATTATCACATTAAATATAATTTAACTTTTAAAGAAAGAATGATTGAAAATGACGAATTTAACGTGAGAATAATTAGAAATTATAAGTATTCATATTAAGAAGATATTAAGCTAATCTGAATTGGTGCAATGTTATATGTACTCGTTAAAAATACCGTATGACAAAATTATAGGATTTCTCACCAAATAATTTCTTTCCATAATTGGTTCACTTATCGTCTGATGAAACTAAGCATTTATTCACTTTTTTATGTCATATGACGATATACTAATTAAGAAACTCAAATACATTGATACATAACAAACTTTGTACGGTATCGAAGGTTAACTACTTCTTGTGATTTTAAAATTGTCGAGCACATGTAAGAATATATGGTTAGCAAATTATGAATGATTTTAACCGAAAAAGAAATAAAAAGACAAAATGGAAAAATATCAAATGAGACGAGGAAATGGGAAAAAAGCGAAGAATGTGCCGGTTTATATGCTAAAGTTCCTAAACTGAAATTCTAATCATTGCTGATATAATAATTAAAGACTGATTGCAACGGCTTTTTAAAGGTGATATGCTACGTATTAAAACAATTTTATTAGCTAGTTAATTATGCCGAAAATTAATGAAATTGTTGAATTGGCAACAACACTAATAAGTTTAATGGTCCCTTTTAAAGCAATGTTTTGAGTTTAATGATCCAGCGCGAAAGAAATTAAAACAGTTTAGAGACTACTCTCTGGCACTTCCTTCTATTTAAATGGCCACGCAACATTTATATGTATGGACGGATGTATTTCAGAATTTTTTTAATTAAGTTTTCAGAGTATCTGCAATTTAAAAAATTAATTAGTTAGTTTCTATTTGAAAATTGTACTTATATTCTTGTAATAAATTGTATGTTATAAATTACACTAAAGAAATATTTGAATTTTATAAATATATAGATGTTGGCAGTAGATTATAAATTATTTTAAGTGGTTAAAATTATTTCTTTACAGAGCAAAGATTAGGTTTAAATTTCATAAAAGACAGAAAGTTGAGTTCAGCAGTGGATTTTTTTTTTTTAAGAAAAACATATATGCGCACTAGAATATTTCTGTTCTATATTATTGTATAAATAAAGATATCTTTTATTAGTTTTGCGGAGGACTTTTTGTCTGTTTATCTTTTGCAAACTGTGTCTATAGAAATTGAAGCGCTTGACTCGAAAAATTTTTGCCAAAAGGAGCTTCTCTTTTTTTTAAAAAAAAAAAATATTGTCAAGGTAGATCGCATTCCAAAAGATGTACTTTAGCATAAGCAAGTGACACGTATATTGCCGTAATAGCGACAAATGTCCTTAAAGATGACAATAATAATGCATGCATGTCAAAATCGTGTAGCATAAGAATTAATGACATCAATCAACACTTAAGAGAATGCCTCCGGTCTAAATAGCTGAACAATCTCATTCGTCCAGGGTTTACCTAAACTTTCGGGAAGGTCAGGAAAAACCAACCGTTATTGGTTGCACTAATAAGACAAAAACTATTATTCAATAAAGTAATATTTACGCATTTATCGAAAATTAATTTAAAACTTTTTGTTTTTTTTCGCACGCAAGAGAGGCTACACCCAAACACCTATGGTAATTTCAAAATATGTTTATATGATAGGTGTTGAAATCACAAAAAATAAATTTTAATTTCTTATCTCGTAAATTTAATTTGAGTATATGGTGAGAAAGGGTTGAATCCACAAAGATTGAGAGATTTAGAATATACTAATTATGACAAATAGATTAATCAAATAAGCCACAATAAAAAAAGGGGCTTTAAAGCGAAAAATCAATTTAAACAAAACTGTAAAGTACATTGGACCACTAAGCGTGGGCACGTAACTGGACAGAAAATAGAAAAACATAAGTAATAATAAAATTTAACCTAAGTATGCAATCTAAACTTACGTAAATGCTAGAAAATCAATATTAAATGAGAAATCAATGGAAATTAAGCCTAACCTCAAGTTTAATCTTAGTTTTGGTCAAAAAAATCCGATCATAGATGCAAAAATAACTTTCACCTATTTAGTTATAGTTGTCGGCACGGCCTAACAACCTCATCTTTCCTCACAGTGTTGATAACGATTTAAATCCCTTACGATTATTTTTCTGCTATCACCTTATTTATTAGACGGTCTAACCCTCGGAGATACCTGTTAGGTCTATCTAATAGCAGCACTATGTTCTACAAATATCTGATTCTAAAAGTTGATTCTCTCACATTATGTGTTTACACAAAAGACCTCATCACCATTAGCATTAGATTAATTAAATTAATCTATTTGGCTACCTATCATAATGCAATTGAATATTCATCGACAAATTAAACAATCACAAGATAATATTAATTCTTAAAACACTAAACACACAAATACCAAAATAAAAGTGGAAGAATAGAATCAGTTAGATTTCATGAAATTTTGTAGAACCAAAATCAAGATTAACCCTTGATTTGAAAGAAGTTTAGAAGTCTATGGACATGGATTAGGCGCCTAAAGAGAAAAACTTCCTGGAAAGTATTTTCTGAATAATGTCTGGATCCCTCTATGAATCGTACGTAGGAAATATAAAAGAGAAATTCCTAATAAAAGTCCTTATCAGATAAAGGAACTCTTTAAAAACTAAGAAAAATAAAAAAAGGTAAAAATCCTTAATTACTATTCTTAATAAAATAAAAGTTTTCTAGAACTAATATCCTTCCTTTCCAAATATGACAAGTCTTCAATGCCATTATTTTCCAAAAAGTGTTGCAAAAATATCTCCTGTCTCAGTCAAAGCTTGGGTAATCTCACGCAAAAATTCATGGTATTTTCTAAGGTGGCAGAATCAGTCTTATTAGATACAAGCATCCAAAAGTCCTTTGAATCTATCTACAATACTTTCAGCTCTTTTTTCTAAGCATAAACATGCAAAAACGCATGAAAAACACCAATTAAGAAGTATCCAATTCTAAAATTAAGCGCAAATAACTATGAATTAAAAGTTTATATTGGACTTATCATTATATCATCTGTATTTATATATTATATAAGAGAACGTACATGTTCTTTTAATATATTTATATCATCTATATTTATATATTATATAAGAGAAAATACATGCCTTTTTAATATATGTCACATATCGTTATTCCAATCCTTTTCTTCCATTCAACAAAGAATTTAGTTTACATTTCTATATGTACACAACTATTACCTACTTTGAATATATTTAATCAAAAATTAATTATATTATTTTTTGTTAAATGTACTTAATCACTAATTAATTTAATGATACTATTTTCCATCTTAAAAAAATTCAAAACTTTATTATTTCTTTTTTCCATATTGGATCATTTTCTTATTTTACTTTGTTAACTTAAATATTTTATTTAATTACTGAAAATCTCTCATAAATAATTTAAACGTTTATTCAATTACTGAAGATATCTTATAAAAACATTATAGTATTGAAAACTTTCTAAGAAACAAATTTTAAAAGATGTATTTGCATTACATACTCACATTGAATATAAAATTTTGTCATCAATAAAAATAAAATATTAAAAACATGCATTTCTTCATGCATCGTAGGGCACAATCTAGTGTATTAAAGTTGGCACTATAAAGTTTAGGACTAGTCAAAGCCCCCCTTGCATTTGCATGGGTGAGGGGGTAAATAAATATATTTATGTAAAAACAAAAATTATAAATATTTGTATATAACCAATACTTTGATATATGAGATAAATTAAATTAATTCATATTTTACATAGATAAAATATTTTAAAATATAAATATTAAGTTACGCTCTATATACATCCATTAAAATAAGAAAACATATGACACAATTGTTGAAAGGTGAAGAGTTTTTTAACATATATTTCGGAAAATTCCTCTGTAAACAATATTACATTTTTTTTGAGCCGACACATTTTTTTCATGAATGAATATTTTCAACTCTTTCTTGTTATTACAGAAAAATACTTATTAGAAGTTAACTGTCAATTAAATGATTGAATGACCTTTATGACGTTTTGCTTGCATGATTGACTTCCTAAGATAGTGTGCACTCTTTTCTCTTGAGAATCCATTACAAAACTCCCAACCAAAAACGCAAACTGATTCATTGTATATCAAAAAATCACCCGATTTACGATGAAACTTGTAGATTTTTGTTTATAAAATAACTAATGTGTTTTCAAGGAAAAAACATTGCATAATTTATAATTTTAGAAAAATTAAATTATACTTTTATATATTAGAAAAGTGGCTCAACAAGATTCAAACTACATATTTTTTAGATATATCAATTGCATGAACGTAAATTTTAGAACGTTTAATGCAAGATGATCATTAATTATATAAATAAAATTAAACTTATGGAAAACAAAATTTGCCCAATAAACCAAGTACAGATTTAAAAAAAAAAAAACACACCATAAATTGAGATGTGTTTCTTAAATTAATTACATTTAAAAATCAAAAATATGAAACAACCAGTGGCAAAGTGGGCAAAACTACTATAACTTTTATAAACTAATTCATATACCATCAAATATTCTAAATAAATAATTGAAGAATTCAAACTAGTTACTACCAAAAACCAATAATCTTTTATATTAATAAAGATAAGAAAAAGAAAAAAGAAAACACATTAACATTTGTTAACGTAATTGACTTTGATCATTAACCACACTATACATGAACTTGAAGAAATCTCAATGTAAGTCATCAAAGTACATTTCAATTCTCAAACTAACATATAATGTTAAAATGTTTATAGTTTTACTTTTATATTTCTTCAAACTCTTCCAACACTAAAAATCCCAAGCAATAAAACAACAGTAGTAGAAAGAAAATGAAAACGAAAAAAGAAAGAAAGAAGAGCATTTACTTGCTGAAGCACAATTGTGAATCTTCGCTAAAGAGAAGACATGTTCTGATTTTTCTTTTAGGGTAAATAAGATGTTCTAGTTTTTTGTGGCAAATAAGATTCAAATAATTATATATATATATATATATATATATATATATATATATTGAAAAGATATGATTGGATCGCATATGTTTGGTAAAGAGAATAATCTTCTCCTTTGAGAATAATCAAAAAGAAACGGAAAGTGTTCAATTGGAACTCCGACGAGCTAGGACACAAATAGAAGCTATCAATGCTTTGATTTCATAACTAGTTGGTGCATTCGAATAATCAAAAGAAGTTCTGTTTCTAATCCTATTTTGATTTGATTCTGTCGAGTGAATACAATCAAGTTAAAACTAACAAAACTAGCATAACATATTAGACAAAGAGAAAAAAAAAAGGGGACAAATTTGATTTTTGATCTTTTAACTTATTTTTTAATACTATATTTTTTTAAAAAAACAAAAAATGGGGGGCAATTGCCCCCTTCTCTAACTTGTGGCTTTGCCACTGGAAACAACAAACTACATAAAAATAATTTTTTGTCATATAGAAAAACAATTACTAGTCTAAAAAATCCCAAAATGCCATAAGTTGAGATAAATTAAAAATGGAAAATTAGTATAATGGTAAAGTCTATCCTAAATTGGATGTGGAATAAATGGTAGTCTAATCTTTGCCATTTTTAATATTGCGATAAAAACCAATTGGTCATGCGGTGTTTAATGAACTACGGTCACACAGCCAAATGGCATTCATTTAGCCTATACACATCAACTTGCCACTTCCAAATGGCATATATTCAGCCTTTGGTCATTGTTTTATATATTATTACTAGTATGTCACCCATGCGATTACACTGGATGTGACATATATAGGTTGATACATTAAAAATATTTAGTTTTTTATGCATCCAAATGTTTCAAACAAATTTTATGAACTATTTTTAATAAATTAAACAATAATAATAACATACATTTAATAAGACATTGTATTGGGGAAAAAAATTAAACCTACCTAATAAAGAGATTTGCAACCATATGGTAGAAAAAACCCATTATGGCAACATATAGCTAAGTAGTATTAAAACTAACTTTTCCATATGATCTAGAATAACTTGTTATGTTTTATCAAAACAAAAAGAAATTAACGATCTCACTATGCTTTAAATAACATATAATGAATAGACTGCACTACATACGATAACATTTTAAGTAGTCAAGTTCTTATATATTTGTCAATTTGCATAATCACGTTTAGGGTCTAAAATTAAATTACAGATTAGAAAAGGATTTTCAAGAATCTTATATTTTCACATATTCTTCTTAAAATGGAAGGAAGGCTTACTTGCATCTTCTAAAAATATATTTAATATTTTAATGTAATAAATCATACCGGTTTAGTAAAAAAAGAAGCAACATGCTAATAGAAAGTAAAAAAATAACATTCTAACAATGATCAAGATAACATTATAAAAAAACATAAAAAAATATATTTTTAGATGAGAAGTTTAAATGAAAAACAAAAACGTGAATAAAGAATAGAAACCAAGATAAAGATAACATAACAGAAATGAATAAGTACAACCCAAACCACATATAAGGAACTAACAATTAAATAGAAGTGCAAGATAATAAAATAATAAATAAAATTTTCATACCTTCCCTTTCGAAAAGCTATATACTGAGGCAAAAACAAGGAAAATAACACTACGAATACATTTATCCATATAAAAGGGTTCAATATAAAAGAAACCACTCATAATCAATGATTCTGGCAGTAATTAGTGTGTAGATCGAAATAGATCTGACAAAAATTGGCAACATACATGTGATTTCACTATGTATGCAAAATTTTGAAATTTGCAAGATATCATAATATGAAATTATGGAGAAATTGTGGTGATAAAAAATTGATTAAATTACGATTATCTAAAAAAAAGAAGTGAATATGTCTGCTAGGAGTGAGATTGGAATGTATGAGCTTAAATATGATACTAAAATAATAATTTAACCATAATCTTAGACTAGTGATTAAGTATAAATAATATATGAAAAAGAAAAAGAAAAAGAAAAGATATTTGAGTGCAGAAAAAGAGAAGAAATTGAATTGAACAACAAATAAATAATTTAGTTGATTGCATAATTTAAGCAACAAATCAGTAATGTCTATATATTAATTTTGAGAATCGATATAGTATAAACTTGTTTTAAATAATTAAGTGTGGCAATATACACGTGTCATGAAACTGGCAACACTGCTTGACAACATTATACATAATGGGGTATGTTATATATAATAGTATAGAGAGATTATTATTATTATCATCCATCGATAGGTAGATTTTTGCCAAGCCAAAATCCGTACCACGTGAACCCGCCACATGTACAATTTTTGTCTTTCATTTTTGGCCATGTGTAGGTTTGTATATCCTAATCATCAATTGTTAATTTGGAAAAGATATGCAAATATTTTCTTGATGTGATGTCATATGCATGTTGACTACTGTCACATTTTCTAATAGTAAAAATAGTTGTATGTATTAAATGCATGTCCATCATTTCTATTTATTTTTACTCTCTACATTGTTGTTCTTTTCTCTTTTGAATTAGCGAATTCCTGATTTCTTTTTATTTTTTTTAACTTAAATGATTTTTTGGTATATAATTTTTTGCAATCTTCTCTAAATCATCTTACTTATGGTCAGAAAAAATACATGAACAAGTAATTATATATTGTCTTTCTAGAATTAGTGTATATTATTATATTAATTTGCCAATTGTTTAATAATACTATTCATTTCATATATATATATATATATATATATATAAATTTCCAACAAAATCAACTAATACTATACACTATTAATTGTGAACTATTACTACTTCTCGTTTGTCCCATTTCTTGTAAAAAGAATTGATATGTAATCTATCCCGTGCTGTGCACGAGTTTTACGCTAGTTGTATGCAAAGCCTCTGAGGTTGTTTAATAAGTTGGTTTAAGGCTTATTCAGAGCTCATATTATTTGTTTTCCTTTACCTTCACCTTCTCTTCCTTTTCGTAGCTGATCCAAACATGGCGTTCATGATCCACCGTATCATCAAAAGGGTGGAGGCCCAAAATCTGGCCCAATCTTTCAAAAGCAGCCTGTAAGGGGCACCAAAAACGGTAGTGGTGAACTGATCAGGAACATCGCTGCTGGGCCAGGTTGGGCATTGCGAATCATCTATTCAAGTGGATCTATCTTTTTGTTTTATTAAAAAAAAAATTGTCGAATATTTGAGTGGATTAAACGTAAAAAGATAATATTGTGAAGCATTAGGAATTAAGAATCGAAGGAAACTCAAATTTGACGGATCAAAATTGGACATCCTTAACATACTTTACGAGCTATAACATAATTTATTGCCCACTTCTATTGTTCGTAACAAACCTAATACCTGAAAGTTATTTATAGTTACAAGATTTTATTTTTATTTTATTTTGGGTCGTTGTGGCCCAATACTCATGCTGAAAAGTCTCTGCTCGGCCTATAATGACTTTTGAAGTACTGGGTTTGGTCATAGGGAAACTCTTTTTTTTTTCCTTGTGGCAACTGCATTTTCAATAGACCAAATCTCGAGGCTATTTGGCAATGTTTATTTAAGTATTTATAAAGAATTAGTGAAATAATTATTTATAAACACTCAAATAATTATCGCCAAACATTCTTCTTGATCATTATACTAGCTTCCCCCACCCTCACTATTCATAGAATTTGGTTGAATCATCGTTCCTTAAAAAATGTAATTTCAATCACTTGAATTATTTTTACACCTGCTTTGTCATTTATCATTACACTTGAGGCCTGTTTGGATTAGTTTTTTTTCAAAAAAAAAGTATTTTTTTTTGAAAAAATTACATTAAATTTACAATGACTATTTGATTTAGCTTAAAAAAAATTAAAACTCTGAAAAAAAAATCAAATATAACTTTTTTAGAAGTCAGAATTTTTAATTTTTTTTAAAAAATTATTTTTTAAAATTTGTTAAAAAAATATTTTTCTAAAAAAAAAACTAAACCAAACGGACTCTTAGCATGGTGAAATGTCAAACATCTTGAACGTTCACCTTTGTGGCTTTTCTCACTGTTCCTTTCTTCAAACATCGTGACAGTTCAACATACAAAAGAAAAGGACAGTTAAAACATGGAAACAGAACAGTTGCTTGAATGCAAGAACCCCCCAACTGTGTACCACAACTGATCTCTTTCAAGCAAAAAAGAAAAAAAAAATTATATATTTTAAAACGTCAAAAGCAACTTGAATGCAAGAGGAACACGCCAATCGTGTACCCACGCATAATAATAGTGTTTTGCTTTCTTTTGGAGGTAAATGGTACATAAATCTTTTTCAAATGTCACACTTGATGTTGAGACCTAAAACATTTTTAGAGAGAGCTTTGCATGTGGGAAGTTCGTCACTTCTAGCATATTTGAGTCCATGAACAGTGTTACTTGTAGTAATGTTTATACTTTTTAGCTAAATTTGTAGGAAACAAGTAGCCATAGTTGAACGCGTTTCTAGTTTTGTGGGAACTCTTAGTACTCTTCCCGAAAATTGCACTCCCCATTTTCCATTATTAGTAGATGTCTACGGTATATATATATATATATTTATTTAGGGTCCGTTTGGATTGTTTTTTTTAAAAAATATTTTTTTTACAACTTTTGAAAAATAAATTTTTTTTAAAAGTTGAAAATTTTAACTTCTAAAAATAGTTGTCTTTTAGCTTTTTTTTAGAGTTTTAAGTTTTTTGAAAATCAAATTTAATAGTTATTGCTAATTTAGTATAACTTTTTTAGGAAAAAAATTATTTTTTTCTGAAAAAAAGTCAAGCCCTTATTTATTTTCAACAATAGAAATTCAATTAGCGAAATTTGATCACTGGTACATTGGCAGAGTCCGACCACTAACTAACTGGCAAATTTCGAGTTTACAGTACCTCAACTATACTTTGCACCAGTTAAGTCGAAGGTACTCAACCCGGATAGAGGACTAGATTAGAACGGGTTATAAGTACTGTTTGTCTCTGATTTTTACCGCTAGAACATCTCTTGAGGGACGGCATGGGTTATTTTTTTAAAAAAGTTTTTTTATAATGTTATAAATAAATATTTTAATTTGAATTTATCAGAATTACAATGTCTTTATCATCGAATTAATAAATCTCTTGTGTGCCCCCAGGGGCATAGGTGAGTTGGTAAGTGGCCAGGTGATTAGGGTGGTGACACCCTGACAACGCGGGATCGAGTCCGTGTGGTGGCAGTACTCCGCTGAAATATTGCGGGGGCTGTTGCTGGATTTCCACGCCCGTTGGTCCTCTCCCTGGTCGGGCTGCCACTCACGCACATCCCTCGATTTACCTCCCGCCTGGTTAAGGGGCCTCTGGCCAGGTGGGAAAGGGGTTCTCCTTTAGTTAACCCTTTTAAGAATAAATCTCTTGTGACACCCGCTTTTGCCACTAGTCCTAAACTGATTTGACAGATTGCAATTATTGAATATTTGATTATTCAATCCGAAGGATTTTTTCTGCTAAATACTTGTAAAGTGAATAAACATTTTGTCCTATGCCAGTTAAAGTATATATTTTTTCCGTCAATGATATATATTATTTATTAAAATAAAAGGCATACTATTTGTGCTGCGCATTTTATGTGGATGCATTAGGCACGGAAACATTTGAAAGAGTCAGCACGCTAAACGTTCGCGTGTGTCCGAAATCTCTTGTAATATCTCCATGGCGGCGACCGGAGCTAGTCTTTTCGTCTCCGGTTTCTCGCCGGTTCTCCCCCGGCTGGGCACCTCCGCCGCAAGGCGGAGATTAACGGTAATGACTCCACGAGCATTTATGTCGAGCAAACAACAAGAACGAGGAACGCCGAGTTTGTCGGTTTCAGACGAAGGAAGCTTCCGGAAAGAGGCCAAGGAGTCGCCGGAGAAGCTTACGCGTAATGAGTTGGAGTCTGACTCGAACTCGGATCATTTGTTGAGGTTAAGAAGGGATTACTTGGAGCAGTCGAGAGAGCTGGCGCGGTCAACATCGTCGGACGGTGGACCTCCGCGGTGGTTTTCATCCATGGACTGCGGCGGCGCTCGCGTGAAAGACGCCCCTCTCTTGCTCTTTTTACCAGGTCTTTACTCGTGCATTTCTTATCTTTGTCTTTTCTCTTCACGTTTTTTTCTGTTGGCTAAAGATCGCTGATGACGTAACTGGACAAGCTGTAGTTATGGAGTTAGGTGCGGATCATTATTCGTTACTTGGACCACAATAATTTTCTAGGCTTATTACTCCAATAGGAATAACAGTAATCATGATAGACTTTCTCTTTTTAGTAGTTTCTTTATTCTTATAATCATATTACTCGAAAAGTTTAGCATTTTTAGTCAATTGTCATGCCTTTAACAACTGTTGCAACTACTTTTGGGATTATTACGGTGTTGACATTTGCTGAATAATTAGCAAGAATATTTAGAAAATCTATAAAGTACCATGGCCGTGATGAGAATTTGTTTTACTATCTGATCATACTTATCTAATAATGACAAGAAATTTACAGTTATTAACAAGATGTGCATTGGAAGAAAAATGATTTTGGGTTGAAAAGACAAACACCGTCTGACTAATGCTACCAGCGAAGACAGTACGCGATATAGGGCTCCTTCGGGATTGGTTTATTTTAAGAACTTATATTTAGATTTAGTAGTTGATAAAGTCTAATTAATGATTTTTAATAACTTTACTTGCTTTGAATTTCACAGGGATCGATGGTGTTGGGCTTGGACTTGTATTGCATCATAAAAAACTTGGAGAGTGAGTTTGCTTCAGCTCACATGTTCTCTCAATCCCATTTTCATCATGTGTCCTTGTCCTTACACTGCTTGCAACATTTTGTTTGACTCCTTTCTTGTTTTGCTTTGCTTCGAACCAAGAATGTTCGATGTTTGGTGTCTGCATATTCCCATTATGGATCGGACACCATTTGCAGGTCTCTCTCTCTCTCTCTCTCTCTCTCTCTCTCCCCCCCCCCCCCTCCTGTGTGTACTTGTGTTTGTATCTCTCTTCATGAGACATTGCCAAGGATTATGAATACAGTGCTCTACACTTGTGCTTGAGTAAATGATTACACATTTTTAGCTTGGAGATGATTAAATCCAATTTAGAACTACTGTCTTTAATGGAAAATTATTAGAACTTCCTTCAGTCTGGACCATGTCATAATGTGAACTCTTTTGACTAATTTTCATGGGAAGTATTAGAAGATTGTCATATATACACTCTTGTATAGGTAGAACCAGGGGAATGCTCCAAAAGGTCTCTAACAGCTCTTTTGCATCAGTCAGATACAGGGGAGAAAAGTCCACTTTAGGTGTCATAAAGTAGTTATATCATTATGAATTCTGAGAAGTCTAAAAGGAAGTTGTTTCCGCTAAAATGAGGCACTCTACTTAAAGACTCTTAATTTACAATTTACACATGTTGGTGACACTGTGTGGAGTATAGACCACTTAAATATTGTGATATCCACACCATAATCAGTTCTTGGAATACAAGAGCACATCTTTTCTACTACGTTTTGTGTTACAGTTCCAGCTTGGGGATTGGGATTGGAATGTAGTACCTAATCTAGTACTTTTTGATCTCTGTCAATCAGACCTAGTGAAGTTTGTGGAAGAAACAGTTAGGTCAGAGCATGGGCGTAATCCAAAAAGACCCATATATCTTGTTGGAGAGTCTTTTGGGGGATGCCTTGCTCCAGCTGTCGCTGCCCGTAACCAGGATATAGATCTTTTATTGATCTTGGCCAACCCAGGTTAGAAGCTTGTTTCTTGAAACACATCAAGTCTACATGATTTGTACCCTTCATTTTCATGATTTGTTCAAGTACAATGTTGTTTCAGCTACAAGTTTTGACAAATCCCGGCTGCAATCACTTGTACCTCTGTCAGAAGTCATGTCTGAGCAGCTTAAATCTGGCGTGCCTAATTTGTTCAGCTCAATGACAGGTTCTCCTACCAGCTTATTCCTCCAAATACAGTTGTAATATTTCAGTTGATTTTGCATTTCTTCTAAGTCAAGTTTGCCTGAAATCTGTTTGGGCTATTGTAAGCTGCTCGTTATAGTTTGATAAACATGTATCATTTTGGAATTGGTATTACTTGCTCTTTGATTTATAATTCGTGTTTCCTTGGGTGTGTATATTATAGGATAATACAATTGTAGATCATGTGAAAGATTGCACGTGAGATTTAGTGGTGGTATTACTAGTAGCACGGGGTCTTAGTTGTGATATTACTACAAGATGGAAAATTTCCTTGAAAGGCACCAAATGTTCATGAGAAAATTTCATGAATGATATTTTACTAACTAGAAATTGCTATCTAAACTAATCCAAATGGACGAACTGTTGGACAATCAGAAGCAGTTGGTAGTTTAGGTTTGGTCCAAAGGACATGCTAAATTTTGATGTAAGAGTTATTGTCACAACTAATGTTTGCAAGCAATTTCCAAGTTAAACTTTTTATTTCTTGTTTTACTCACTTTTGAATATAGCTTTTCTTTTCTTTTCACAATTTGACTAGAACATAGAGTCTGATATCTATAAATTAGCACAACACTTGCAGAAATATTAAGTAAGTCAATAAGTGCAAACTGTATTGCTCTGCGTCTGAATTCAAATTGTAGCTCTTTGGTGTCTTCCCATTGACCAACCCTCTATGACTTAGACACTTTCTTTGAGAAATAAATGACAGTCCCATTAGAGGCATTTGTTGGTTATGCCCAATATCTACTGTCTTAAAAGTTGGATCAAATTAAAAAAGATATCTTTCCTTTTTCTGCATACCATTCTAAGGGCATCTGAACTTAAAATGCATACGAAAACTGATATTTGGCATTTTAGCTTTGCTTGGTTAGTTGTTTTTCCTCATTGAGTATTTCTTGGTAGTTCTTTAATAAATTTTGGGTTTTACATTTGTTAATGGTGGTTCTGAATTTCTTATATTGCGTTGAGACAATCTTTAAAATAATTTTGTTTCCTTTGTTGGTCAAATTGGAATATTTTTTGGGTCATATTGTGTTACCTCTTTTAAAAGCTTACACTGTTAGAGAGGCATTTATTATATTTATTTATGACCTCAAAATATCCCTTCACATGCAAGTAGGAGTCTTTGTAATTCAGACTTGCATGTAGAAATATTGTATCATATGGGTGGCGGTAAGACCCCAGCCGACAACCACCTCATCTAAAAGTTTAAACTAAAAGTTGTTTATTTTATTTGGACTTCAACAAGCTCAAATCCAACAGATAATCTTTATGATTATAAATCCAACCCCTAATATATATGATTAGGTTTCCCTTCATGGATGATAGTGGCTATGGTGGAGAATGGATTACCTTTGCAACAAATAATTGGAGAGCTATCTCAGGATGCATTAGCACTTTCATACTATCTTTGTGTAAGATTCTACTCTGTTTCATGAATAGTTTCTACTAACTGATAACTTCTTCAAGAAATCATTTATGCAAGATTTCTTTTTTCTCGAAAAAGCAATATTTTTCACCATTCTGAAGAGTCAAAATTTCTCAGACTTCCCAAACATTTAAAGTGCCCTGTTTCCATCATAGACATGATGGACCTTCTGTCTGCTTTCTTTTGCTAAACTGGTTATCACTTTTGTCGTCCTTTGCTCATCTAAAATGATAGTTAAGGCATGCAAATTATATAGTATTTTGTCAATTGCTTTTCTTTGTAACTTTTGTAAATAACATTTAATCGTGATACTAGTTTCAGAAATCCCATTTGCTTTTCATACAAGGAAATGATCTTTTTGGTCATAGGTCTTGGCTGATGCTTTACCTGCTGAAACCCTTCCATGGAAGCTGAAGATGCTAAAATCAGCTGCAGAATATGCCAATTCACGCCTCCATTCTGTCAAAGTTCAGACGTTAATCCTATGCAGGTCCCTCTCCTACATCAAAAGTAGCCTGTCTTGCATTGATTTTATATTTTAAGAATACACCAATCTGGACATCAAATGCTAATGTAGTAAGACATATTTGTCAAAAAGTTGGTTCTCTCTGGTGTTCTCTACTTTAATATTATGTTTTTTTGCAAACAATAAATATGTATTGAACTTACAGGGAAAAAGAAAAAGGGGAAGGAAAAGGATTATTCATTTCATTGCTTAATTAAGATATCATTCCAGTAAAACAGTTATATTACCTATCCTGCCCACATTTTTAGCTTTTTGACAAAGAAGAACACAAGGAAGTGCTAACCGTTTCCTTCCTTATTTGCTATGATAGAATTATCTCTATTCCAAGTTCTTTTCACTTCCTAACGTTTTGATGTTTGTAGTGGAAAGGATCAGTTACTACCTAGTCGAGAGGAAGGTGAACGACTACGCAGCATGCTCCCAAAATGTGAGATCCGTACACTTAACGAGGGGGGTCATGCTCTCTTCCTGGTAAGATGGACATAATTTTGTGTGTTCCTATCTCCCATTCTTACTCCTATGCTAGGGCAACTGAAAGGCAAAGGGAATTGACTAGAAGAAAGTATCTCGATTAAGAATGTCATGTGAGTTCTGATACCAAGTTAAGTCGCCACTTAATCTGAAAGATTAGTGCTAATGTTAGCTTATTGTTGTACTGTACCATGCTTATGGGAGCAGAAAATTGAAATGCTATTTGAGGAGGGCAATACCCATGCAACTCATAGTTTAATGTGGTTACTGGTTTGATTAATTGGTCAGAGCATCACATACCGTGTTGTTGAGATTTTCTTATGGAAACTTTCAACTTAGATTTGCATATTCTGCTTTCTATGACGGAAATTAAGTTTTTAGCACTAGCATCTGAGAATTATCATGGGAGGTGATAACCTTCTAGTTTTTATCTACCAGGATACCAAATGCTCCAAATGGATGCATCTGCCCTTTATGAAAATATGAAAAACCATGGTCTTGGAGAAACATTTCTCTTCGCATATAAGTTCTTTCCGTCATGCCTTATAGCGTGTAGTATGCTTTCCAAATTGGTAGCCGTCGGTTTTAGTCTGACATTGTTGCTGTTACTTGTCGCTTGATATTGTCAAACATATGTTGGAATATGTTGGCTCTGCTGTTATTTATGAACAGTTCACATCAAAGAGAAACAAGTGAAGAAGAATTGTTTGATTGTACTTGAAGTGAGCTGAAACTCATTGGACCTCGTGTTGACTATGATTTAAATTGTCTTAATGCCCCTAGGTTATGTCTCACATCAAAGAGAAACAAGTGAAGAAAAATTGTTTGGTTGCACTTGAAGTGAGCTGAAACTCATCGGACATCGTATTGACTATGATTTAAGTTGTCTTAAGGTCCTTAAGTTATGTCTTTGAAGTTTCCTGGCCAGATATATTTATTCAGAAAATCTTTTACCTTTTCTTTGACTTGAATGTTAATTATAATAATATATCTGGGTTATTCTAACCAAAACGCGCAGGAAGATGATTTTGATTTGGTAACAATCATAAAGGGTGCCAGTTTCTATCGACGTGGAAATTCCATCGATTATGTCTGTGATTACTTGCCGCCAACCCCTTCTGAATTTGACCGAGCATATGAACCACACAGGTAAAGTTTTTAGTATGCCAGAATCGTTTTCTTGGTGGGTTGCTTTGTCTGTTGGAGGGCAATAGTGTAAATGCACTGCATGACCAAAGTTTCTTTAAAATTGTTATTGCTAAGAATCAATACATTAAACTATTTACTGAAATTTTGTGCTAGCCAGATGCTTGCCGACACACGTAGCCTAGGGATATTTGCCATTATTGATCTATAATTTGCAATTTTTTAAGGTTATAAATCTATAGCATTTTTTATTATTTTGATCAACTTCAGGTGGTTGGAGTTAGCTGTCAATCCGGTGATGCTTTCAACTCTTGAAAATGGAAAAGTTGTACGAGGCCTCGCTGGGATTCCTTCAGAAGGGCCAGTTATATATGTTGGTTATCACATGATGCTAGGGTTTGAATTGATTCCTCTCGTGTCCAGATTTTGGATTGAAAGAAAGATAGTTATGCGAGGCATTGCACATCCAATGACGTTTACTAGATTGAGAAATGGAAAATTACCTGATTTATCTACATATGATTCATACAGATTAATGGGTGCTGTTCCAGTATCCGCATCTAATTTGTATAAACTTTTTTCGTCAAAGTCCCATGCCCTCCTGTATCCAGGGGGCATGCGAGAAGCACTCCACAAAAAGGTGAGATCTAGTGATTATGCACAGATATGCTCCCTTGAGTTTCCGTTAGTTGTGAAGAAAATTTCATATGGATCTATATCCTTCTGATATTCTGTTGCTTTCTTCTAAACATTAAATACCTGATTAATTTGGAAAGTCGATGATAACCTACATAAGGTTTACAATTTAAAGGGTGAAAATGTTTCTGAGATAATTAATTTGGAATTTAAGCGATGACATCTTCTTTATCATATAATTATCATCTCATGTTGTGTATTTGTCCAGTGTCATTTGCAGAAGAAAAAATATCGTGTGTACCCATAGTTGGTTGAGTAGATTTGGCCTTTGGACTGAATAATATTTATACTACGACTCTTTACTTTTCCCCATCTAATGTGATTATCCGTATGTGTGTGTGATACATTATCTCTAATTGCATAATTAGAATGTTAAATGCCCTTAAATACATTGCAGGGGGAGGAGTACATGCTATTTTGGCCAGAACATTCTGAGTTCGTCAGAATGGCAGCCAGATTTGGTGCCAAAATTGTACCGTTTGGTGTTGTTGGAGAAGACGATGTTGGTCAAGTAAGCCTGAGAAGCTAATTATTAGCTTTTATCTTCGCAGACAACTTACATCTGGCTAGTGCATTTTGTTCTTGAACATTTAGATCCTTGTTGACAGTGTCGATAATTCTCCAAAAATGAAATTGGATTTCTCTTAATAGTTTTTGAACTGGAATAACCTTTCCATGGGAGAACTAGTGAGGTATAAATAAGGGTATTTCTCTTTAAATCTGCAGAAAAAATTGTTTCCGATCTGCGAAAAAATATATGCAAACATTGATAGGTAAATTGATCAAATATGTTATCATACCATGGAAGCAGTAATGTGCAAGTGTGTAACTCGAGTCACAAGACTATGGGAGAAACTTCCTGTATCCTGAAAAAACTTGTCACTAGCTTTTGCCTTTCTCAGTGTCTTACCAGAAGATGCAAGTAGTGCAGAAAAACGTTGCAGCCTAAACCAATTGTTCCAAATAGGCTCTTCAATGTTGGCTAGTTAAAAACCCAATTATCAAAAGCTTGATAGATCACTCTAGGGAACTGGAGAAAATGAGCTTCACTCTCGCATATGATAGGAGAAACTTAAAACAAATGCGGCATCAATTTCTTTGTGCACCCTTGCTATTCTCTTTATTCCTCTTGTAGTGAAAATGTATGTCCATCTCATCTGATGTGGTCCTGTTTTGCTTAAATCAGTTGCTTCTGGATTATGATGACCTGATTAAGATTCCCTATTTTAGAGATGGCATAGAGGAGTTAACTAATGAAGCAGTGAAGCTAAGGTAGCATATTTTTTGTTTATCTTCTCTTTTGGTTTCTCTGATTCCATAATTGGGTCCCTTGCTGAATCAAGTTGTGATGTTGTCAATGTAGAACTGACAGCCAAGGAGAGGTTGCAAATCAACATGTACACCTTCCAATACTTGCACCCAAACTTCCGGGCCGCTTTTATTTTCTTTTTGGGAAACCAATCGAGACACAAGGTAGTGAACTAAATAACCTTTTGTTTCTCTGCCTGCTTGTTGAATGTTAAATATGACTACTGACTCCAGCTTCCTTCAAGATTCGATTTTATTCATATTTAAAACGCTACGTTCTCTCCTTGCGATAAAATCTATAATTACTAAAACCGCTTGGATAAATTCGAGCCTTAATCGTATGGTCACTTTTACCTTTGGCAAAGATTTATCTTGTTTGACACTGAACGAATGGCGGAATTCACCCGAACCATTTTGAACTGTATTTGTTTTTTCTTTTTCGTGTTTTCTGAGTACAACGTAAAAGCAAAGTTGCTGTGATTGGGTAAAACACGTATTATATCATCTTTCAACCAGGAAGCTCTTTGAGGGGTATGATTTTTCATGTGTATGATTTTATCTCTGTTAGACTCACCTTTGAGGTTCATTTACTCTTTAATGGCTAGTTACCTACAATTGTCACTCGTGTGCAAAACTAATCAGCATTCAGTTGTATATTAAGCATCTAAATTGGTTATTAACGTATAGCATGTTCATTGGAGGTTTATTTTTCGGTTGATTTTTACTCATGTAGGTTGCTTAAGTAGCTGTTTTCAGGCAAAAGTTTTGGTTACATTGGTGCATTTCTGTGTGATCTAATTCTTGCTTTTGCATGGTGTTACAGGGAGGAAGCAGGAATTGAGAAGCAGAGAGAAAGCTCATGAACTGTATTTAGAAGTAAAATCAGAAGTTGAGAGTTGTATTTCATTCTTGAAGGAGAAAAGGGAGAATGACCCATACAGGAACCTATTAGTTCGCTTACTTTATCAGGCAACACACGGTTTTAATACTGAAGTCCCAACATTTGACCTTTGATTAAGCTTCTCCAAGAAAAGGTGGCCTCAAAGAGAAGAAATAGAACGCATTCTCCTGGAGAAGAGAAGTAAATCTTTCACGCTGTTCATCATCGATGCATGTAATCCTATTCTGTCACTCTTATTTCTGAAATAAATCAAGAAAGATACATTCTTATACATTGTACTTTCGCTTTTGCAGTTGCAATTTCCTAAATTTCGTATCCGCAATTCATTGCAGGCCCTGCTATCAAGTGTGGCATTCAGTAGAAGAGCTGTTAAGAGGAATTGGATCCTCCGGCTTGTAATAATTATAGTGGTGAAATGTCTGAATTGTATTATGCTTTACAACTATCGATCTCCTTAAACATTACGAGGAGATGATAAATGAAATGTGATGTCTAGCAATTATCTAGTCCCGTTCTTTGTGCGTAAGACGAGCTGGCCATGGAACTTTGCTGCTGAGATTCAATTTGAGTAATGCAAGAATGCTTCTACTGAAAACTAGCCATAGTAGTCTGAGAGGAACATTTGAGTTGATGAACGAAAATATTTGAGTTGAAGGACAACCTATACGTAAATCATTTTAGCATAGATAGCTACCTCTTTTTAGGTAAGTAGACTTCTATAATGAAACAGCGGTTGAGTTCAATTCAAATTTTATCATTCTAGTCGCTCAAAAACAACAATAATCAACAGAAGATTTTAATACCTATAAATAAAGGGCAGGCTTAAAAGGGCAACTATAACTATTGCTTCGCACCTATTTTGCGGCTTTATTTGGTTCTAGTGGAAACCATGAGTTGATGATGTTGGCGTGATGAAAGGAGGGACTTGCATGATGAGAGCCTAAGAGAGAACCCTAAACACCAATCATACGAACACTCTGTGTCATGCAAGTGCTACTCCCAAATCTCTCTTATTTTTTTGCTCTAGCAGAAATATTCACGAAGCCAAAACAACCTAACAAAAGCAATGCAAGTAATCAAATCAATAACAAATGAATCTTTCTTGCTGCTAGTTAATTATTAACAAGCATTTAATTAACTTCTTTATTGATATTTGACTGCTCCCCTTGGAAAAATATTGCGAATGGGAAACTCGTATATTTTGTTCTCTTTTTTTTAGCCCTAAGTACTATACAGATTGGCTGATTAATTATTTATTATATACAAAATTTCAAGCACAAATTTTTTCAATCTAATCGCAAATATTAACAAGCTCTTGATGATGACTTAAGGCCTGTTTGAATTGGTTTTTTTTTTTTTTTTTTAGGAAAAAATACTTTTTTTTGCCTAAAAATGTTATATTAAATTTGCACTTTTTTTGCAAAAAAAGTTACATTAAATTTGCAATAACTATTTGATTTGGTTTCTAAAAAAATTGAAACTCTGAAAAAAGCTTAAATTCAACTTTTTTTAGAAGCAAAAATTTTCAACTTCTCAAAAAAACTGTTTTTAAAAAATTGTTAAAAAAAATAATTTTGAAAAAAGCCAATCCAAACTGGCCTTTAGAAGCGTATTGTCTTTAAAACACGTTTGCCCCTCACAGGGTTATAATTTTAGAATAAATTCAATGTTGCCCAAAAAAAAAAAATAGTTTTAAAAAGAACAGTTCATAAAAGTTCTTTGTTTTTGTTTCTTGGTCGAGCCTACTGGAGATGAAATCTCAAATACACATACTGACACACACATATGCAGAAATAAAAAAAGGAATAATGCGACGTAGACAGCGCTGTGAAATGAAGTACTGCAGAGGAAGAGCATGCAGCAGAGATGGTGCGTACGTGATGGGGGGGTCATGACTTGTGAGCCCTGACCAAGCTGCTCGTCATCAGAGTTTAGATAGTACAACAACATGCATATCATATATGCTTCAAATGCCCCAGTTTGTTACCACCACGCACATCTGATTATATTCTGACTGCACCTAATTAAATCCTAATAAATGCATATATCAAACACCCCCTTCAGAGTTCATCGGTCCATAAAATCATTGACTAACTTTGATCCCCATGCCTAACAATGTTTTATTAACTTACCAAGAACAAAATGTTACGTATATAAGTTTAGATTTTATAAAACATTACACATTCTAAACATAACATCATCACATTATGCTTTATTTATTTATTTATTATTTATTTAAAAAAAAAAAAGAAGAAAGAAAAGACTAGCTAGTAACAAGAGTAGTGCATGCAAGATTATCATCATGTTTATATTTATATTTAGATTATCATCATGTTTATATTTATATTTAGCCATGGAGATTCTTGTGCAATCTGCAAACCCAAATGTAAAGTTAGATGCTTAATTAATTAAAGCTCCAATGCATTTTCCGATATCCTCATCGGCAGGCTACCTCATTAGTGATTCAAGAAACAAAAAGACAAAAAGAAAAAAGCAGTATATAAACCTAAAGAACAAGATAGCTGCAGCAGAAAATTTGAACTGAAGAAGCTAGATGAGACACATATCACAAGCGAAGGGTTAGGTCAAGGTTTGCATGGCCGTCAGCAGAGTCATCATCAGTGGGAGAGACAGCCTCGGCCATTGGAATACCAGCAACATGCCCATGGAGCACAACATGACCAAGAGGAGGAGCGGCGGCGGCGGCGGCGCCTGCGGAGGGGTAAAAATGCATTCCACCAAAGGGTTCAAGCCAGTAGCAGCTGGAAGTTCTGGGCTCCATGTGCGGCGGCAGAGGGTTGAGCGGCGGCTCCGAGAGGGTGAAGTTTCTGCGAGCGGCGGCTCTTTCTCGCTTGTGGGCGTTTTGGTGGCCACCCAGAGCTTGCGAAGTGCAGAACTTGCGGGAGCAGTAGAGGCACGAGAACATTCTGGAAGGTGCTGCTGATCTTGATGATGATGGTGGCTTCGCATTTGGTTGGATCACTGCGGAGGCTTCGTTGTTATTTGGCTGATGCTGATTGATCAAGAAGTTGTACATGTTAGGATCTGCCATTATATTCTTGATTGATTAGCTCTCAAAAAGACTTCAAATTAAGAGAAACAAAAAAACAAGAAAAAACTAAACTGAAGATGCGTATAAAGAGAGAAAGCGTATGGAATTGAAGTGGGATGATGTGAAGTGAAGGGTGTGGCTGTGGTGGGGTTTATATGGGGTTTTAGGATTTTGTTTTCTTTTGTCTCTATCTGCTATTTTAATTTACGTACTCAAAATGCTTTGTACATTACATTTGCATGATGATACAATCCACGCTAATGCGTTTACTCTCAACTGACCATTTTGCCTCTTGCTTTAATTTCCATACAAAAACAGTGGTTTAATCTTTGATGCATTTTTTTCTAACAATTTAAACATTATATGTATTTTAGGTTATAAAAAAAAAAAAAAACACTTCAGCTTATGTCGATTATTATTAGTCTATCATATTATTGATGTGATGGGCCCGTAAAGATGTTAGAGACGAACGTTAGTTGTGATAAATCCACAAGTTTCTTGAATTTTAAGGAGTATAATGTGCTTCTTAGCTAATTTGCATGTATATGTACAACTACTCAAAAATAAGTCAAAACTAGTAGGGCTATATGATAAGAATATACACTAATAAAATCTGGCAAAAAAGTCAAGGAAGGAAATGATGGGCAAGACCCATCCTAGACCTAGGGCAAGAAAGAAAAGAAATAATGTTGACGAGGAAATTAAGAAATATATTTTCAGAGAACATGGTACCGTGTGTAGTAGTGTTATTTTTATATTAAAATCTCAATTTCTTATATATTATTTGTACAGAAGAAAAAAGTTTGTTAAATGAAGATGATAAGACTGAGGGTATGGGCTCAAGCATAAATGAAGAAGCAAAGATTGACAAAAATGATGTGAGGAGACGTGTACGATGAAAACTTTGATACACAAAGGAAAGGCCTCATTGGTCCAATCATATTGAAACACTAAACTAAAGGGGGGTGTGCATCAAGCCAGTTGTCCTTTTGAGTTAACGGAGGGTGACCTAACCTATATGCCCTAAAACCCTACTACTCAAAATTAATCAAAAAAATTTTTTTTTAGTATGTGTACGGTAACAAATTCTAATCTTGAATTTCTAGTATACCACCCAATATGTAGTGGATTAGTCTTAAAAATGACAATAATTCAATACTAATTACAAGATTACATATTAATTTCAGATGAAAAGGGTGAAATTTAAGCTAAAAAATTATTACCAATGACTCGTTTTGACGTAATTTGTCGAATCGACTTAAAGGAAAGGGGTGAAATGGTAAATAAGGATAGACTGCGTGGGAGTGGGGGATTTGGAATCAAAAGGACGTGCTGTGGAAAGGACAAGAGGTGGTAACATTTGCTCGTTTCTTGGGTGCAGTGGTGGTTAAGTCCAACACCCTCCATTCGGCAATGTGTTTGTGTGTGTGTGTGTGTCTCTCTCTCTCTCTCTCTCTCTGTGCTGGAGAGATTGACACACACACACACACATATATATATATATACACATATATCAATGAAGCCAAAGGCGACACGTATGACCAAGTAATGGTTGGTGGGAACTCAACTCAGCCAATCATCGAACAGGTTTCCATAACTGTTATATATTCTGAATCAGATGTCAGCTAGTGAAGCCATTGCTTTGGATCACGGAAATGGCAACTTATAGGAAGCCACGTTGCCTCTCACTCTCCAGCCCTTAACTTGCTACTCTTCTCTACACTTTAAGTAGCAACAGATATAGATACATTCACATACTTGCTAGTTTCCTTTATGTGATTAGATCGTTGCTAGATATCATCTCTTTATCTTACAACCTTTCTCTCTGCTAGTAGCAAGGGATAGATATACTTAACTTGAAACTTGAAAGGTTTTGGCATATGAGACTGCATGTTAGCCTTGTACCACTTTAAATAATTTATCTATAAGTTCATGCATCACATGTATAAAACAAATTTTTTTTTTAATTAACGCTACAAATTCATTCATTTTATCTATTGAATAGACTTTGTTATCAATGCTATAAATTTTATAGATGAATTATAAAAAATTATAGAGTAATTATCTAAATTTATAATTAAAAAATTTATCCTTTCCAGATAGATGGAAGAATAGTAAGACACATAAGGGCAAATATATGCTAACAGCCTACGAGAATTGAAAATAATGTTATTTCAATTCCCAAACAAGAGGAGCCAAACAATCTTTCAGACAGCAACTCCCTAAACAGGTATTTAGCAAAGGGTAAATTATATACTCGTATGGCAAGGCTCCGATATTGTTGTTATTTTCAAATCAGCCCCCATTGAAAAACAAAAAAAAAAAAAAAACGTTTAAATTGTCTTCAACGTGTCCCAAAATGTTCGTTAATCAATTTTGCGCACATACGAAAAAGGCATAAAACATGTCATTCGGTTTCATACTTGAATTAAATTTGTTATGGCTTGTTATGAAATTTTGCTCAACATGATTATAATTATGATCAAATTTATTCAACTTGGCACTCAAATTGAAACTGCCAAATTGAGCCAACCCCTGACCTTAGGTGACCCGCTATTTAACATGCAAAGATAACAAAACTTTACTTGCGTTTAACACACGCAGAGATGTTGAACAAATTAGGCAAGATTTTGTTGAAAAAATGTGGGATCATTAACCTGCTGAAATTTTCTGCAATTCCAAGTAAAAGAAAAAGCAGTAGCATTAACAACTTATTTTAATATACATGTGGGTATGTAGGTGAAAATGCAAGAATACCACTTTGAGAGGAAGTGGCCAAAAGAAGACAATGATACAAACTATATGTACATGAAGCTGCTGCTGCATATGGATGAGATGATCCAGAAGTTTCAGCTGCTGATATCAAAGTATTTTGGATTTTCTGGAAAATGGTATTCCACATTCAACTGCCAAAAGACAATGGAAAAACCTAGGTTAGATGTATTAGTATGAGATACATTAACTCTGTAAATAGAAAATTGCAAAAAGGAAGGACATCGTCAAAGAAAATTCCATCTAGATTCGAGGGAAAGAAGGCCATTTTCGCATGATCAAAGAGTAGGCAGTGACCCGAAATTGCAAAGTCACTTTCCTACACAGCCAAGTAGTGAAAATGTGATCAAAGGGCAATATATCAGCAGCATTGAACAGTTGCAAGGAACCACATAATCTAATAGAGTGTTGTAATTGCATTGTCAATCATGTATCGCAAAAAGCGTTAAAAGTTTGTATTCAACATCCACATTAACAAGAAAACGAGATCTCAGTAACACACCTTTCCCTCGTCAGCATCCGAATGGCGCTGAGGAAATACCACTTTTAAATCATTGTACAGATAAAATCTTCTCTCACCTTCATCATCTAATTGACTTGTCTGTGATGCAGCTAGAGAATCAAGTTTGCATTTTTCAACTGATTTTGTCCCCCTTTTAGGAAAAGGACATAGAAAGTGTAGATGAAGAGCATAACGTAGAGCACCAGCAGTAGCTATGTTCCTATTAACCTTTGAATGAGCAACTTCAGATTTTCCATCAGTTTCATGGCTTGAATCCACCCAGCCACCACCATCCTTGCTAGTCCAGGTTGCAGTACATCCAGCATCTTCCCTTCCATTTGTTGCTGAATCAGGATGACTTTTTCCTTGGACCAAATTCACTTTACCGTTCTTCAAACCCAAACTTCTCTCCTCTGCCTTTTTATGGGTACAACTCAATCCAGAGGAGTCTAAGGTAATCTTCTGCCGCAAGAAAGTCTGTCTCCATAGGCAACAAATACATAAATAACCACTGATGAGACTCTATGAACCGATTTCAGATAAATTAAACTGAAAAATTGTTAATTCAGAGGAAAAACAATAGTGACAGGAAATGCTTATTGAAAGACAGCACAGGAATGTCAATGGTCTCATTTCTTGTTCTTCCCATCCTTCCACTTCATCTCCCTTTCTCCTATCACCCAACTCTCCCCCCATGGTGCAAATATTATACGATTGGATATAGATATGCTTCGTTTTTCCTAGGCATGCAAGTAATTCATTAATTTCCAGAAACTACAGATATTGATTTACAAACAGTACATCATTTTACATTTCTCATTATCCTCTTACTAATGAATATTGTGCCTTATCAATTCTCTTAAACTATTCACCTTCATCTGCTCTTTTTCTTCTAATTGTTTTCCTAGTTTCCAATCCATGGACTTTGATCCATTACAATGTTCCAAAAGAAATAAAAACAAGAGATGAAGACAGCAGCTGCTATACACTAAGTTCAGTTCATGTGCACTCCTGGCCTAGTGATATGTTCAAAAAAACATCCTAAAGCATGGACTACATGTACAGACTGAGACTGGGGTGCAAGCGATAGCTCAACCTCACCAACTAAACCCACAACATAAAGGTTGCAGAGGAAAAAGTTAAAGACACATTTTTAATCATTTAAGCATCTAAAACTTTATAGATGTTAAGAAAAATTTTAATAAAAAAATTTCCTGTTTATAAGTATATTGTTCTACATTGGCCACGTAAGTTGTGTAGTGCCAATACAGACCATATGGACCCAGTAACATAGCTCTGAATCACAACTTCTAAATATTATTGGGTGAGTTTTTTCATTAACGTTACTCCAAGATTAAATCGACACCATCGCTCATCAGAGAAATCAGGTTTATCTTTATAGGAAACAGTACATATATATACCTGAAAGGAATTTATCTTGCATTTGCTCCAAGAGCTTTAGTACAACAGGAAAGAAACCGGATGGTTTTCCCCTCCATAATAAACATGCAAAATGAAGTAAATAATGGCCAAGGAAAATAAGAGCAAAAATATGAGAAAAGAACATAAATGAAAAGAATGACAGAAAGTAATTGGCAAACCATAAGCATAGAAAAGCGTGATGGATTATGCATTCCAAAATTCATTGGTGTATTTTCCAGACATTGACTCGTCTAGGGTATGTGAAAAAATTCTCCTCCATCAAGTGATTTACGAAAATGAGAAGCAAATGGTACTTGCCAAGTTAGAAAAACCTACTCAATGTGAGCTACAGATACCTTAAATCAGGACATCAACAAGTAAGATTTTTAACTCACCTTAGTACCAGCCGGCATGTCACTCAAATCATAATTACAGAAGAAAGTATGAAGAGGTGTCTTCTCAGGATTGCTCAAAACCTGTGAAACCAATCCAGTTTGATGTCAGTAAATGGAACTTTAGAATCCATAATTTATTTGTCCTAGACAAATATGTGTTGGCTAGCAGATATAATGCACAATGATGGTCGAATATGTTCTGAGGAAAGTATAGCACAACCCCAAGGCCCTATCTCTCAAATATATTACGATACACACGTCTTCTTTATGTATCTTATCAAACATACATTTTAGGCCCCTGCAATATTGCATTACACTCAAGGAGTCCATGTAAAGTTCTACTTCATAGCTTCATCCAATATCGGCCCACATTCAAGTAACTAGAGCTGTGCGCAAGAATAACTTCATTTTCAGAGAAAAAGAAAAGGTAATGAAAGAATATAAGACATGGAGAACCAATAGTTATCTGGCAAATGGCAACTATCAAAGGTCCAACTAGGTCCCACACCCTATATCATATCAATGGACAAATCATATATAAACAAGCACATTAAGTTCATATAAATCAAAGATAATAAGATGAGATAGCTCAGCATTTCTTTTAATTGATCTAAAGGACCATGTGATAATACCAATTGTATACGTCCTTTGACAGGTATACGCAGGCGACTTCTGCTACACCGTGAATCATCACTGTTGTCTTTTCTCACGTTTTGGTCAGTGCACTTGCTTGATGCTGAATTCCCCTTAAGACCTATAGAGGCATAGTATAACAAATAGCTGTCTCCGTCAATACTGGTAACTGCAAATGGCAACTTCTGCAACTTTGGCGAAAAGTTCCCACCAATTATGCTCAGTACAGCAAGAAAACCATCTATTCTCTGCACCATTGTTCCCAAAAAGTATTAACTAACACATACTGGGGAATGTAACTCAATCAAAAGGACCACATAAGAGGAAAGGAAGCCACAAGACTACTAAAACTCCAAAAATACTTAAAGATTGAAAAAAGAGTAATCAAACCTGAGGGAGTCTTCCACACGTCAGGCAACCAGAAAACAGAGACTCCTCAAATGAACCAACTAACGACCTTCTAATAGGAAGGCCCCTCAAGGTTCTACTAAGTTTCACGTAATGGTTAGGGGTTCCTACATCTTGACATAAAGGCCAACTCTTTCCAGTACTATCTTCTGGAGTCGAAGATTGAAAATTCGTCTCAAAGCAGTCAACATTCTCGAATGATTTGCTTGCAATCTTAAAGTCCTCTCGTTCAGAGGCAAAGATGAGGCATGAAGAACCCTCATCAGGAGACTGTTCAATGCATACAAGATTGCTGGTCTCTTTCCTCATTTTTCTGCCCCTGCCTGCAGTTATAATATTTTCAGGAATCTGTGGACCAAGGGGTGACAAAGAAGATGAGGGCGAGTTCACCTTTCTATTGGATATTGGTAGTGCCCCAGATTGAGGTCTTACCTTACTTGACTCTCGCAAAGAATCTAAGCCAGGTGAAGGTAATGAAGTGAAAGGGAGTAGTTCCTTTTCCTCTAATATAGGGCCATCAGTGAAAAGAACAGAGGCTGTTCTAGTGTAATTGTACAACACGTCTTTATTCTCTGAGCAACTCGATACAGAAAAGATTGGCATTGTGTAGTGATCTCTGCAATCAATGTTAGCTTTCTTATAATCTTGCACCATGGATACACCATAACCTTTGGTTTGAGAATCAGATGGACACTTGTTAGTTCCTATGTCCAAACGATCACCATTAAACTGCTGCGGACAACGCATATCACTCAAAGGCGACAACAACCGTTTCCTCACCAAAGATCCACTAGACTCGTTGTCATTTGAGTTACTACCAACTGAAAAAGAGTGAACATTACCAGAAGAAAGACCATCAATTCCAACAGAGATGCTGCTCTTTCTATTGCATTCAAAACCCACAATCCTAGAAGCAGGAGTCTGAACATTCCGATAAGTTTTCCGAGCTGATAAATTAACTGTATCCTTGCAACAGTTATTTGATACATAAAAACTCAATTTACCATCTGTGGAGCCTTTCTTCAATGGTACATCTGGAGAAATTGGGTCCTCCAACGAGGTTTTCTGCTGAAAATCTCTAAATGAGGAACATACTGGATCTCTAGAGGTTTGACATATACCTCCAATATGCACACCATCCATATCAGAAGTGTTCACAACTCCATATTGATTTGGACTGCAAGCTAATGCACTCAATGAGCTCGTAACCTCCGCAGGTGTTTCACTAAATGAAACTTGCGGCAAGCCCATCTTCAGTTTTTCTCAGTTTATGACTACCCTCTTGTTATTGATGCACAATAGACAGCTCAATAGTCCCAAAAAAAGGAGTTAACTCATCTATTTCATGTGGGAAAGACACGGGAAGCAAGATACATGATCATCCATCATGGTAGACACAGAAACCCATCTAATCAACTTCAAAAGTCAAAATCAAAACCAAATTTCAGTAGAATCTGCTCATAAAATGATATCGGCTACTGCTACGTATCACTACTTGCTTTAACAATGCTAAGAATCAACTGATCAAGAGCAAGAGACACTCTGAGTCTGAGTCAGAGACATGGAGCAATCATCAGTGGCTGCTAATAGAATCGAACGAATTATCCCTGAAACAAGATCCAGCATATAAAAGTCAAAACTAGAAAGCTATAAGCTCAACAACATTATGCGTTACAATATCAATAACCCATCAATACTAGTAAATTCTCCCAATAAGCCTCGATAAGATTCGATAATAATAAGGGCACAAATCACATTGGATATTTCACGATTGTACCTATACCCCACCACACCCATTACACATTGGTTTCAAAGCAAAAGAACAAAACGAGATGAAAAAAAGGGAATATATAAAACACATAAATAATGCGGAAAAAAGTATTGGAACAGAGTCGAATCATCTGATGCGAGTACGAGCAATTTCCAGAGAAAATATCTACATTCTTATAGCATTTCGGGAAGTAGCCCACCCAATTCAACAAGTAGAATTGCTGAAAATAATGCATTTTTGTTTGGGGGGGGGGGGGTTTGAGAGCAACAGCATTTACTTGTACGGCACACAAGAAAGATGCTGGTGTACGATTCCAGAATTGGAATAAAAACTCCCGATGACTCCTTTACTTTATTACTTAAATAAGAAACAATGAGGACACAAGCTTTTGGCTATGGCTACGCATAAATAATTCATCAGAAAAGAAAAAAAAAATTAAGCATAAAATTGAAAGTCTGGAAGATATCTATAACGAAAGCTCTACAATTCAACATCACATGATCCTCACCCTCAATTTTATATATATATATATATATATATATATATATATATATATATACGTATATAAAGAAAAAAGTCATCGGATCTTCAGACGCTCAATTTGAGCAAGAATCAAAAAGCTTCTCCTGATCATGTATAAGTTATGGGAAAAATGATTTTTTACATATCGTTCTTGTTCTTCTTGTTATTGTTATGCTTTGTTTTGGGTGAGTCACTTGGGAAAGAGATGAAGGGAATGGCTTTTTTTGTTGTTGGGAAATGGGAATGGTGGCTGTATTTTTATGTGTGTGGTTTTTGTATACCCCCATGCTTTCTCTCTTCTTCTCTCTTTTTCTCGTTTTTCTGTTTCCCTCTTTTTTTTTTTTTTTTCCCCCCTCTGTTTTTTTATTTTTCCGTATTACTCCGTGTATTGGTCTCCACGCTCTGCAGGTACATATATGTATGAAATGCCATCATTGCCCTTCTTATTTTTGTTTTCCGGACACCGTAAGACCATTTGTTGTAAGAAGAGAAAATAAATAAATACTAATAGAATGATGAATATTCCTTAATTACTTTAATTTTTTTAAAAAATGAAAATTAAAGCACTATTCTTTTTCTTCACTTTTTTAAATTTTAAGATGACTGTTTGTTAATTTTTTTAATTTTATACTTGAATAAGATATTACATAAGACTCTATAATTCTTTTCTTTTAGGTTTTTTTATACTTGATTATCTTTTAAATATTCAAAAGTACCCTTTTTGTTTTATTAATAAATTAACAAAAATTTATTCAAATTAAATTTTTTATTTATTGCATATAATATTATTTTAAGTTAGTTACGTAAAAACTTATTTTCGGGTGATAAATATTGGTTGTTACCATCTACTACGTATTTTCTGTAACTTGAAGTTTGGAATTGGAGGATAACTTTTTTTGACGAAAATAAGCGCAGCCTAAAGAAATGTAGAAAGAGGTAGCGTTGTAGTTGATGTGCCCCCCAAAACTGTAGCAGTCTAACACTAGGGGCGCCACGTGGCGGAAGGCTGCTCTTAACTAGCGTCCCAAAGGGCATGATGTATTGGATGAGATTAATTTGATAGAATGATAGTGTCATGTGTTGTCTTATTTCCTATATCTTCTGGAAGGCAAAGAGGGTTCAAAAATTAATTATAAGCAGAAAAATAAAATATACATGTCCGATAAATTATGTCTAATAACTAAGTAACTGTAACTTATAAATAATCAAAAAAGAGAGTTACCTCCTAATTTTTTTAATTGCTTATAAGTAATAAAAACTTGTTAAATAAAAGTACATTTTATACCCCTTACAAAAATTACACCATTATTAATAGAAGCTCCTTTTTAATTTATTTTAACCAATACCTTTGCTCATGCTACTTTTTTTTTTTTTTGACAAGAGAATCCACCTGGCTGAATCCAACCATCGATACACTAGGCAGAGTCCAACTGCCAATCAATAAACCTTGGGCATACTGTACGTCTTCTATACTGTGCACCACTTAAGTGGAGGAACCTCAACATAGGACAGAAGACTAGATTCAAATCTGGGTTATGAACTATGTTCAACTTTAACTCTTATGGTTGAGACAATCCTGTGAGACACTGCTTATAAATATATATTATTGAACATATCAAAATATTTTATTTATTTATTTAATATTTATTTATATACATAAAAAATTACCTATAAATATTAATTACTTAGAAGCAACTTAAAAATATAAAAACGAAACGGACTCTGAATGTGATGTGCGCCCATCAAGGCACCGCCAGCCTCCTTTTTTTTTTTTTTTGGCGTGGCCCATCAATCGGCTGCTTCATGCCAGCATGCCATCATAATAAGCTCACACGTTCTACGTCACTATTTTTTTTTTTTTTAATCTTCTCTGTTTTTGGCCTTTTTTTTCCTTCTTATCTACCAATTCGAGTCAGACTTGTTATATTATATACGTGGATCACTGCACATCCCTGTTTTGCACTCTTTGTTTTGATCATAATTTGCTCAGAAACCAACACGTCTTCCAGTACCATAAAGTGATAAATTTAATAATGATTGAATCTTGCTCGCTCAAAATCTAGCAGACTCGCGTAATTTTGTTTGGATGAAGTGGCCTCCTTTCTTATGGATATCTCAAAACACAAATTCTAATCTAATAACTTTTAATAAATACGGGGTTCATCCTTTTTCTTGCTCTTTCCACAGAAGCCAGAGGTCGATACTAGAATAAAAATTGATTTTGAGACCATTTACAGTTAAAGCGAAGAACATACTATTAAATCATTGGGCATGTAATAAAGGCCAGTTTAGATTGATTTTTTTTTAAGAAAAAATAATTTTTTTTAAAAAAAATTATATTAAATTTATAATAACTATTTAATTTGACTTTTAAAAAAGTCAAAATTCTGAAAAAAAAAAACTCAAATACAACTTTTTTAAGAAGTTAGAATTTTCAACTTCTCAAAAAAAATTATTTTTTAAAAATTATTAAAAAAAATGCTTTTAAAAAAAACCAATCCAAATAGGCCCTAATATAGATGGAACTCTTTGGCGGTATTTTCTTCGGTCTAAATTGATTTTGAAGCTTTTAGAGACATAATAAATAAATAAAACAAGAAGAAAATGTTCACTTTGGATTATCCATTTGGAAAGCTACCACCTAATACAGCTCCCTCCTTTGAATTCCTGACTTATTGAAAAGGAAAAAGGGCAAAAAAAAAAGAAGAAGAACGAGCAATGCCTAGTGGGAATTGAATACATGAATAAGTAAAAGCAACCTATTGTCCAACATGTTACATTGCAACTATACTCACAGATTAAGACCAAGTAAACCATAGCATCACGTTTGGTTGCTTTACTACTTGTCTCGCTGTGATATCATGGTAAAGCAACCAGCAACATCAACTGCCACATTCTATAAAATGCTCTGACCAAATCAAACTTCGTACTTGGAAATCATGGGGCGTTTTCAATAGGGCGGCATTGGAGGCTTCACCGATGACCCCACAAATATCTAAAACCTTAAAAAGTAATTCTAGTGTAAAACATAAGCAGCCCCACTAAAAATATCCACATATATATTCATTGTAAGATCATAAAATTGTATATTACAGCTCCAACAAGAAAAAAGATTTCTGTTTCAAACTACTATCCTGTAGAATTAGTATTTAGTACATATGCCACAAATACAAAGCAAAGGTCTGTGATATGGTATATTTGCTCAATAATAACTTTATAGAGAATAGCCTGACAAATACAGTTGCTTTTGTGTACAGATGAAATTGATACATAGATCCAGATACTCAGTTGACAGTTACATGAGATCTAGATCTAGGATACCGGAAAGCATAGACAGAGTTAACACAGTAAAATAAGTGACTAACCCATAAGCTGGCATCAAGAATGCTTACAATCCCCTCGCAAGCTAAAATGGTCTGGCAGCTTCTTCCATCATCTTCTTTACTCTCGTCAGTCTTTCTAATGCGTTAAGAACCTAAAGTCATAGCCAGAGAAGGGTAACGGAGGATGTGAGCGAATGAGGAAGTGAGTTTGGTTGTCTGTTGGTTCAAACTCAAAACTTAGTTGCCTAGTTGCTCAATATTAAAATTGTGTTTGAAATAGAACTTTTTCACCTCCAAAGCCATATCTTCTGTCGTCACTGTATCCAAGTCGTCATAACCTAACTGAGATGCTACCTCTGCCAAGAAGAATAATCTATTCAACAAGGGCCAGAGAGAACTTCATACAATATGAGCACACAAAATCCTGTTAACTTACTTTGAAGAGAAATTTTCGTATCTGCTGTAGCGTATCCATTTTGTCTGTCTTCATATAGTGCAGTTAGTTGAGTCAAGACCTAGAGATAAAGGTCGTAAAGTGGAACCAAAAGAATGAGAAGGCTCAAGGGAAAGAACATTATTAAAGATCAAGATATCCATTTTATGTGAAGCATACTTCAGAATATGATCCAGAAATAGACATTTCAGATGCTGGAAGTTGATTTCTTTCATCCACAAATTCCCTAGCCACTATATCTAAAGGAACATCTATCCATATGGAGATTCCATGTCTCAAAAGCGCCCTGAAACATCAAATAATCAAGTGAGACTAGGAAATAACCATAATATAAACGCTGAATTAATATGTTCCAGTAACATCAATGATCATACAGATTGGTCGCACACTGAACTGCACCATTCCCTGCAGAAACTACCAGGCGACCCATGGAGGATAACTGCTTCAGGACCTCTGTCTGCAATTACCAGAAGAGAAAGGCCGGCGGCCAATCATGCTAGTTCAACATAGCAAACATAACCCCTCATGCCAAAATGTTAATATTTTTATCTGAAGCAGCAAAATTAGTAAACAAAGAATCATATTGATACCTCAGAGTCACGAAATCCCTTCTCATCACTCTCTAGAAGAGACTTGGCAGCCAATCTTCCTCCAACAGCTTCCTCAATCAAACTATCACTACATTACCAAGAAACCTCCCAGTTCAATTGAATCCACATGTAGTTACAACACCATATACTATCTAAAGCAAAACGACACAAGTCCACAAGAAATAGTTACCTATTGAAGTAGTAATATCGCAATCCATCAGCAAGAAGCTTCCCTAAGCTGGATTTAAGTGAGCTGTTCATCCCTTCTCGACGCAACAATTAACCATATTACAACAAATTTGATGTGGGCATAATCCTAATTGAAAAAAGAAAAAAAAAAAGTAACAAGAACTAAGTGGTGCTCACCAATGAGAAATACAGAAGTTCCTTTCAATTCAGGGCCTATCTCCACTGCCCTTTTCTGCATTAGAAAAAAAAAAAGAAGAAGAAGAAAGTCTATATGCACAATTCTAACCATACCAAATTATTCGCAGCCACATTATCATCTTATCTCTATCCATACATATAAGAATCTTGCAAAATATGTAAAAACAAATAGACTGGAAATGAAAAAAAGGAAAAAATGGTCACCTTTACTGCTAACGAGAGGTCAACAACAGGAACCTTTGTTGCTGTGGAATCTTAACACAACAAATAAATGCATAAATATAACACAAAAATAAACAGATTGATCATAAAAGATGCCATTAGTGAAGGAAAAAAGAAATGGGTGCGAAGAATTGGAAGCGAGCGAAGTTGGTGTTTACCGGAAGCAAAATCGTCGAGGAGCGCGCGGGTGGTGGTGGTGGTGGCGAGAGTGGCGGCGTTGAGTGACTTCTTCCATTTATTAGATCGTGTACAATGGAGAGAAGAGCGAGAAGTGGAAGCAGCAAGTTGACGAGGCTGAAGCAATTGGAGAGTGTTGCAGTAAGTTGTAGTCACACCTGCTTGGATTATCTCCATTTCTACTCTGCAAAAATTCTCCAGACTTGAAGATGTTATCGTTTTTCTTTTTCTTTTCTTTTTTGTGAGTCATAATATTATCCGTGGAAAAATCTTCGCTTTCTTTTTACCCTTTTTGGTTATTTTTTATTTTATTTTTGTGTGCTAGTAAAATACGAATGAGATTTTTTACTCTTTTCTTTTTTTGGTCTAATGTTGGAAGTGATGCTTGAAATTTAGGCGCTATTCAATAATAATAATAATAATTTTACCAAACTCATTTTTCTAATTAACCAGTTAGCTAATTGCATAATTATTAACTAATAGTTAAAATATAAAAATTATTAACTACTCCAATAACTATTAATTATTCAATCATCTATCAGTTATTCAAACAACTATTTTTACTGAACATAAGTTTATAGCCCAAACACTAAATTTAAAACAAAGAAATAATCAATTGTTTAAATATAACAAAGTTTTCATTATAAATATTGTTTGATCCCAAATTAACTTAAAGATATGTATTCCTGGAGATCAGTTTTTAGAAGACGTTTATCTAATAATTGTTAGAATTTCAAATCGTTACGCTAAATTATAATCTTGGTCTAGATTCCGAACAAACTGGAGTAACATCTACAGGTCCATTTATAGAACTGACACCTCCTTTTTTTTTTTCCTTTTTTTCTTTTATTACATTACAAATGAAATCCAACCTGTATAAATTATTCAAATCACCATCGCAATTGTATAAAAATTTCATAACCGTTAAACTGTATTCTTAATACCATTACACTATAGATAAATCCATTCGCATGGAATTTGACACTAATATGCATTGAACAATTACATCTCATTTCAAAAACATCAAAGATATCTTATTAAAGCCAACGGAAGGGCCCTGATACAGATGTTTCGTACGATCAAAAATAGGTGGGTGTAAAGCTTTCCCTTGGATAAGTGAAAATAACTCAAAAACCAAATAGAAGAATGAGAGAGAGAGAGAGAGAGAGAGAGAGAGAATAAGAACCAAATAAGGCAAGAATTTTGTGTCTATGTTATATTTACAGATTTACATAAACAAATAGCGAAAGAAGACAAGCTGCTCCAGCAAATGTTACAAGCGTCCATCAGTTAATATTATGGATATCAGCCTGCATCCAATGAAGCCCAGATTTTCATAATAAGATCTTAATATTCAATGCATGGCCTTGAGTTACAGCCCGTTTGGCTTTGCTTATTTGGGTGTTTACAAAATAAAAAGCAATCCCCACAAGTTTTACTACAAAAAGTACTTCCAATCACCCAAAATCAGCACAGCCAAACACCCTCTTAAACAACAACGTCATGAGTATCAGTCAGTACATTTTAAATTGGTCATCTTGGCCAGGAAACATTAGCCAGAATAATTTGCACTTTCTCAATTCAAGTCAGCCATGATTTACAAAAATGACAAGTGATCTTAACTTCACCAACCCCAAAAGAAGAAAAACTAACGCATGTGTCCACACTAAGGAAATAATCCCAGATAGATGAAAGATTGCCAAAGCCCATTAAGTAGATCAGAAGACCACAAGATAATTGAAGATCAATAAGTATAATGACTTGTTTAAGCATTTGTGATTTGATTCATCGTATAGCAACTAATAACATGATAAAGATCAAGTTATTTGATTACCTCTGATCTGTCCAGAATCAGAGGCGACTTCCGAAGTTGACAAAGATTTCATATTTGATAGCGAAATAGGTGTCAATGGCGGTGAAACTGCTGATTCGTCCCTGCCTTTACTTCTAGGAGATTCCACTAGCTTGGTCATATTTACTGCAACTGCTCTCTGGTTGCCAGATGGTATGGAGAAACTGCGGGGAACAGTAAGCGGAGGAGGTGGAAGTGCTGTGCCTGCATTGGATGCCCTCTGAGGGCTCCTATTTGTTGGAGACACTTCCCGCTTTCTGTTGCCCAACGGGGCAGAATGCCCAACGACACCAGAACTCACTGGCTTTGATGCTAAGTATGCAGGGGGCCGAGGAAGCTCATGGAGCTCACTTATTCTGGGTGATGATACAAGGGGAGGTGAAGCACTGTGAGATACATTCATAGACGAAGCTGGCAGGGAAATGGGTATTCGGGAAGGCAATCCAGAATTCTGTGCTGACGGTTCAGTGGAACCCGTGGGCCCACTGCTAGATAATGAAGGCTTGTTAGATGTCATTCTACTTGCTAATGGGCCCGAGAAAGCCAATCTTTTAATTTTCTTGTGATCAAATTCGTTTTGCAAATCTGATTGTCCCTCACCTAAAGGCCGGGGTAGTGGGATAGAAGGATTTTGGGTTTTTGAGATGTTTTGCGGTAAAATGTTATCCTCGGCCGATTTTCTCTGCTTCTCCATTGAAAGGGGGGATGAATGCCATAGGTTGTTGGTGCCTTCACCAAGACTTGTACCACTCGAATGGAGGACAGAACTATTTGTTCTTGAAGTCCAACTCTTAGCATCAGCTGGAGTGGGTAGTACATGTGTGTGAAACTTCCTTACAACTCTCTGTGTATCTCTAGTCTTTTCCATAGAATCAAACTTCTCTGCATATATGGGGGCAGAATGACTGATAGGTCCACGTTGTCGGTCGAAGGCATGTTCCCCCTGACTTGTCTGCACAGATGAAATCGCAAATATTAGTATCTTATGAATCAGATGTTGAAACAGAAAACAGGTTGTGGCACCATAATCCGGAGGTCTAACTACACAAACCCAGATAGCTAATATGTTAAATCTTCACAATGTATGATGAGAGGTAGAATTTACCACTGCATCTTCCATCCCTGAAGTATGCGTACGAGAAACATCCACCTGATCCAACAGTAAATTTCATAATTCACAGATAAGACCAAACATCAAAAACCCAATATTATCTGAAACTTCCTAATTTAGAGAGAGTAAAGGCCCAAGAATAAACTGAAGCCATCCATAGCATAATCAAAACGAGAAGGAAAGATTATTCAGAAAAACGAAAAACTAGTGCCATCTCATTACCTCCACTGAGTTCTCCACCATGCCAGCACCGTCGAACTCCTGCTTATTTAAGTTATAGTCAAAACTCAGCTCTCTAGCGTCACTACTCCCATAGCTATTGTTTGCTTCATCTTCTTCAATTTCTGCATCAGCAAGTCCACTGAGTGTATAATCAATGTGCTGTTTTTCGGCAAAATTTTTTATGTGTGGCTCAACAGCTTCAAGTGATTCCAGTCCTCTTCGGAAGAAATTCAACTGCTTCCAGTAAAATAAAATTAGTTATATTTCTGAATAAAGATATGAGTTAAAAATTTTAAATTCATGAATGACACAAAAAAAAAACCTGTGCTACATGGTGACGAGCTGCTTGGGTGAAAAGACTTCGGCACTGCCCTTGCTTTAATGATTCCATGCGGAAAATACATAACCTGGTCACTTCATCATATTCTTCATGAGCTGCTTGCAGGGACTGTGAGGTAACACTATCTCCTTTCCCACCTTTGGACCTTCCTTTGTCTCTATGCTGTGTCAACAGATATTCATAGACGCCTCTGCATAGAAGGCACCTCGATGATTAAAGCTCTTTTAAGTGATGGCACATAAAATTAAGATCTACAATAAAGGATATACCTTTTCTCGTCGCACTGCAGTTTCATCTCCTGCACCAAGAAAAGGAAAAAAGCCACTAAATAATGAATGACTATCTAAAGCATATATCATGGCAAGGCAGCCTTGAAGATACAACTGCAGAGGCAATTGCAATTATTTGGTAAATGCCAAATCATACAACAATTCTCAACTTGCAAGCTTACTGGGGCAGCTGACAATTTGTCAATGCAGTAATTGCTTAAGCATATATTCCCATTGCATGTAACTAATATCCAGACAGGTGTAGATCTAACCCAAGATACACTGACAATCCTTAGCTTTTGCTACAGGAGAAGCAAGTTCACCCAAAAGAAAAATTTTCAAGAAAAAGAGTCATCATGCTAACAATTGACCACCTGGAGCACGATCCTGCAGGTCTTTTGATCATAAAAGACCCCCTATTTTGATATGTGATCCACTTGGGTAATTAAGCGCATGGGCAATTTTTAGAAAACAAGGTTTGGACAGACTAAAACCACAACTTTTTCAAGTGGAGTCAAAAGCGAGCATGTCTTCAACCCAAACCCCCTCCCTCCCTACTCCTCCTCCTCCTCTTCTCTTTCTCACTCTTCCCCCAAAACACACACAAAAGAAAAAGCCTCAAAATAGGGGCCTGCAGAAAGTTATAGTGATGACAAAGTAGCAGCCAAATGGAATACAAAGCATTACTAAATCACAGAGCTTAAGGAAAATAAAATGTAGATAGAATCAAGGCAAGCAAAGTGTTCATAGTGATTAGTCTGCCAAAGAGACGCATACTTTCCCTGAACAGACTGTAATGTGCGTGCCTCCATCAAGAAGCTCCTCCTTACATGCTCAAAGGATTCTTAGATAAAAGCATAGGTCTTTTTCTCCTTACATGCTCAAACAACATTCATCGTATGAATCCAAGTTTCTTGTATCATTGGTCAATGTCAACAATGTATCTAACCTAGAGTTAATAATCAATTAATTAGTGATATCTTAATGCTTATAACTAATCAGACTTCAGTTCCACCATCTTGAGTCCTGATAGAAAAGCTTCCCTTCGAAAAGATTTCTAATTGTAAGGGGACATTATAAGTTCCGGCCCTTCATATCTACATGCCACCAACCTTCCCATCTCTCCCAATAGTATTGGTTGAACATGTAGCAAGGAGTAATCTGATGCTGAGTAACGCTAATCATTACTAGTGCCCTCAACATCCATATTGTAGAAACAGACAATACCAAATATTTATCCATTCTTTTGTTCTGATGACTTAAGCTTCTATTCATACACAAACATTTCTGTCAGAATATTGTGCACAAAGAGAACATAAGAAATTTAAAAATGATGGTGAACACTACCTTTTTAGAACGAATACATAAATTCTTATAAAAGAAAAGAAACATTAAACAGTACTAGTGTAGTAAGGGCAATGGAGAAGAACAGAATTCAATGGACAAACCTCTACTTTCCGAAGCTCATTGAGAAGAGACTCTGATGGCTTTGTAATTGTCAGGATAACGTGAGCCCGCTGTGATACAGAAAGAAACAGTCATAGGCCAGCATAAACTAATTCTGTAATGTGATATTGAACGGTAAGAGAACAATGAACACCGACATAGCTATCAACAAGTTTACGGAGTTCTAGCTGCAGTCTCCCCAGCATCGACAATGCTCTGCCTGCATGCACAAATAAATAAGAACTAGAAGATTTTTCAATTTTGAATTTTTGACAATCAATTTCCCACCATAGGCAGATAATTCCAAAGAGGAAAAGATGAATTCTCAATTAACAGGAAGGCAAGCCCAAAATAATAGAGCTAACAGAAGGAAACAAAAGATACTAAAGCGCAGCATTTTGTTGATGGATAAAGGAGAGAGAGATGCTGGAAGAAACAACACAGAAACAATAACAACTGCGTTCCTTAACTAAGAGAAAAGAGAAAAGAAGAACAATTATGCACAGATAATCCTTCTTCCTACTTGACTTTTGTATTAGTGAAATATTACCAATGAAGGAACAAGGAACTAGCTACATAAACGAAGGAGATGATAAATCCTCTCAGTGGCACAAAAGATGATATATTATAGAGAACCAAGCTTCGAGAATAAATGACTTATGAATTAAAATCTCAGAGTATGAATCCAAGAAACATCACTATGATGCTGACTTTTTAATGAAAGGACATATGCAAGAAACATCACTATGATGCTGACCTTTTAATGAAAGGACATCTCTAACAATGTGAAGACTGTCATAACTATAATGGTACACAAGCAGTTCAATCAAGATACAACTAATGGACCTTGATCACTGAACATACACACCACTATTTACCTAGAATAGCGTGGTAAGGAATACTCTCTCCATCACAAAACTAGAGTCCTTTCTGGTCCACCCTTAGGAAAGAGTCAATATCCTGAACTGGATAGACTAGTTCTTCCCCCATAGACAAGTTACTTCTTGCCTCTTTCAAGGACTCCACAGTTCTAACTCATACTAGAAATTATACTGGAGCGCATATTTGACCATTCAATCACTTTAAATCAACTTAAAGAGGATATAAAGGAAGACCACACAACCTTAAAATGTTAGATTGCCAATATCAGAATTATGGCACAGGCAGAGCATAATACGAGTGAGCAAAACATCTTTCTCACTAAATATTAAAAATAGACAATAGGAATAAAATAGAGAGATCATTATCCTTTTCAACATTAATATCACATCAAACACTGTTTCCATCTTTTCCCTTGACATCCTTTAGCCTTTTTATTTTTAGTCTATAACAAGCTATAAACTACAGAACTTAGCTTCATGCCATTTGTGCATTTTACACTTCACAGTGTCCTATTAACTTGCATAGAATTAAAATCATGCAGAAAATGTCGGTAAAGCCATTCCATCCATGACATGACAGATTAACAGTCAAGCCACTTTACTGATTGAGATAAAAAAAATTTAAAAATAAAATTTAATTTAATTTAAAAAAAAAAAAAGGAACCAGAAAAGTTTACTTATGAGCTTCAGAGCATAAGCAACTAAAAAACAACATGTGAGATAAAATTGCAGATTTTATATGGAAGGCTACCTTCCCTTGCCATGTTAGTTCTTCTAGTAACAAGTTTTTGACTTAATATTTTGTAATCAAATTCAAGCAATTTCAAGTTAATTGGTTTACTTACTACAATTTCCATCATCATTTAATGCCGTTTTCTCAAGTAGACAGTTCCCCATCTCCAACAGTGACTCCGAAAACTCTGAAAGGGAGAAATGCAGATCATGTAAGTAAACAGGAAGATAAAATGACAAGATAATGAGCTCGTATCTGAGTGCTTGTCTACAACTCTAAAATCATAAATACATAACTCCAGGTGTTAAAACAAAGTTCAGCTAATTGGTTTACACATTTGATTGAAAATGCTAACATTTCATATTTAACTAGACTACTAGACTATTTCTTTCAGAAAATGATTGGTGATTCTCTTGCTCAAGTTTGTACATGCGGCATAAGTTTTAGCAGTGGTCCTGTTAAGACAATAAAAAGAATACAACAAATCCTTCTTATAAAGATTTAGATGAGATAGGAATTTAACATGGTATTAGAGCCTAGGTCATACATCAAAATTCATTGCCAACCATTCAAAAACATTAAAGTTTTCCAAGTGCAAGGTCAAAAATGATTCCGCCCACACATGAGGGACTTGTTACGAAAATTGAAAAAATAAAAATAAAAATACAACTATAAGCTTAACATTTCAAAGAAAGAAGTCATTTAATAGGTTCCAAGCAGCTCAAGCTTTGAAGGGAAGTTGAGAAAAAAGCTTTTTGGTGGGGCCAAAACAGAATAAGCAGACATGACAAGAGATGCAAATCCTTGAATAGAGGGAAAAGATGGAAAGAGAATTGGGAAAATTAAGACACACCAAGCAGGATGGTCAAAGAAAGAGAGGTTGATGAATAATGTGGTATTAGTTAACATATGGAAGAACAGAATTGCCAATACAATTCTTCTCAGGGAAAAGAGGAGAATAATGGTCTTTAAACATTAATAGTATCTAGCAACTCATATGGCTATGCAATGTAATATTAGTAATGTTTTCAAAAGATAATACATGCGTCTCACTTAAGACCAGTAAAGCGTTCCATCAGCAGATAAGTCGTACCATAAGCACTATTTGCTGTCGCTGCAGCTGCAGAGAGTAAGCTATCATAGCAATTTCTCATGTCTTTTATGTCCTGCAACCCAAAAGGGAGAAGAGGAAAAAAAAAAGGAGAAGAGGCAAAAATAAAGAATTATGAAAATAAAGAGAAAATGCAGTTGATTATTCAAAAGAATATCAGATAAAATACTGCTACTACATACACAGTGCTTACAGGCAAAATGACATAATATGCAATCTTTTCTGGTAGTCTTCAATGCAATTTACCCAAACATTGATGGTGCTTTAGAAAATAGATCCATTTTCTAGGCTTCTGATGAAGAGTTTTGTAAAAGCACATATTAGGAATTAAGAATTAAATCATTCTAGCAACTAAATCATTCTAGCACAGCAATAGATCACTACCAATATCTCAAACAGCACTTCGTCTCAGCAAAGTGCATTAGATCCTCACATTTATCTGCAATTGTTAACATCATCATTTGCTCATAACTGGAAGGCCAAATTCTTCTTTCACCCGGCTTATTATTCTCATAACATGGCTACAAACCCAAACGATGATTGTTTGGAGTCTGCCATGCCATCTTCCTTTGGTTCCTTACTTTTACCCTTTGCTTGTCATTAGAGACACTTTTAGACTCTTTCTTTGGCTCTATTCATTATTATAGTACACAACTGAAGCATTAGGTAATTCAAAGTTCTAACCACCTCGAGCGCTTTTTGCCTTCTTCTCACAATAATATTTGTGCGTTCAAGAAAAATCCAACTTCTCCGCATTAGCGTAAAATTAAGCATTCACAATCACAAAGTAAGAGAGCAAATCATCGACAAAATTCAAATGAATTAGATTATTCATTAGTCTCTCAACATTTCAACAGAGAATTCAAATGAATTGGACTATACATTACTCTATTAACATTTCATCAGAGTCCACATTACTGGATGCAACATTAAACGGTTGCCTCTATACAAAACAGAAGAACTAAACGGTCAAAATTTAGAAAAGAATGCGGAACAGGTCAATAAGAGAGTACTCCTAAAACCCTAAATCAAATAAAAATCACTACGAATTATGCCAAAATAAATGAATAAACAAATGAAGAGTAAGATCGACCTGAGACGCCTGAGCTAAGCAATCGGAATGAGCTAAAGCTTGATGATCTTTGCTCTCCTTGACATCGTCGCTCTTGTGCAACGCTAATTTTTTCAGCTTCCCAAAAGATGACCGCATCTCAATACAATCTTCACCCAAAAAAAAAAAAATCGCCCCCTACTTTTTTGTTTCTATATTTCCTTTTCAATTCGCTCGAAATTTTCAGTAAACAGAAAAGTTTTTCTTCAAATTTTACCGGCAAAAAGATCAACGAAGAGAGAGAATAGCTGCTGCAGTGAGGTAAAAAGAAGAAATTGAATTTTTCTTTCTTTTTTTCTTTTTCCAATTATATTTGTTCACGGAATGTGAAAGTTCTGTCAAATTGTAATGCTATGCGCTGAAGTGCGGAAGGCAACAATCTAGGGATGACGCTGCTCCTCTTTTGACCACTGTGGTAATTTTCAAAGGTCAGAGCGAGTGATAATTGACATAAATGCTTTTATATTTTTTTTTTCTCGAAATTGATTTACTATTCTTTTCATATAGGTAATTTACACGGGTATATATATATATATATATATATATATGTATGTATATGCTCTTCATCTTGTTTTTAATTAAGGGTACGTCGCATTGATTTGTGAAAATAATAGATGGACAATTCAACATTTTATGTTTGACAATCCTTCTTTTTTAGTTATTTATATTTATTATGATTATGATTATGATATACATTTGATGAAACAGCAAGATAATCATTAACTCCAAGACCTCTTCCCCACTATCAATTAACTCCAAGACCTCTTGCCACTATCATTGATTTCCGGCTTAGCTGTGAATTTCAAGGTTTTAGCATTGGAGTTTTAATTAAAAGTACTGTTGAATAAAGATATTGATTCTTCGATTTTGTATTTTGAAAATTGCGGTTTTAGTTGATTTGAGAACAGTATTAAACTTTTAAAAATATGAGGTAGTATTTTTTGATAAAAGACGAAGAAAATCCATTTTTGATATAATGTTAAAAAAAATAAAACTTCTCAAATTCTTTTTAAAGAACTCCAATTTGGAGATTCTGATTTTTTTTACTTATTTATATTCAACTTTTGTATAGAAATATTTTTTAAAAATGGCCAACCAAATTAATTTCACCCTTTGAAACATGTAAAATACTTATAAGTATCTAAAAGTAAGGTTAAACAGACTCGAACATCATGGAAATCTTCATTTCTCAACATAATATCAAAGTTGATTATTAATTTTAGTTTTTTGTGTATTGACTTGCGACCTATTACTCTTCTTACAAATTTTTTAGCCATAATGTCAAATTTCATATTCGGAAGTTATTTTTGTTGGCTAATTACGAGATTCCTGCTGTTTAATTATTGGGTTTCAGAAAACACATTTGGCTTAGGTGCTGAGCTTTTAATTATTTTGAAATACTATTGGGCTTTACAAATATAGAGGTGATACTTTTTGAGGAAATAAAAATGAAGGAAAAATAAATTCAAGCATGATGCAAAAACAAAAATCTTATTTGGAAAGTTTTTACTTGAAATTTTAATTTTTTTAAAACATTTTTAGTTACTCTTCCAAAAAAAAAAAAATTAGTCTCAAATTTTAAACTCAGCATAAAATACTGTTTTAGTACTTAAAAGCCAAGCCCAACAAACAAACACATGTAATTGGAGTTTATAATATATACTTGTCCTTCATAGAAAAGTTAAAAAATCATAATGGCAAAGGCATAAAATATGTAAGTGTTATTTGAAAGGGTATTATTTGAAAAAACTTGACCAAGTAATAAAAATTAATTTTTAAAAGGATTGTTACATTGAATTGTTGTTTTCTGTGCTTATATAATTTGATAACTCAATAAAATATTACACAAATAGGGTTGTCATTCCATTTTGCAACACGCTTCAAACAAAAATCCAGTAGTGCAATCATTTCTAACACTATAAAAATACAAAAAAGAAAAAAACAGTTCGACTCCTAAAAATTACAGATTTGAGTCGTTTCCACTCGTATAACAACATCAAAGAAGGCTTTTTAATCTTAAAAAAAAAAATTCATGTTCACATGGAAAATGGAGAAAAGGAGCTCCAATAAAGAAGTAGAATATTTGATCTATTTGCATTTACCAATCATATTTTCCATATGTATTGAAAGGATTGTCAAGACATAAAGAAATATTTAGATCATGATGAGTTGTATAGTGAAAGAAATTTTAGGCATTTGTTGCCTAACGTATCATGAAGACTTTCTCAAATTTGTTCACTCTTTTCCTCGTATTGATTGATTGGTCCTCTAGTACCTGCGAGACAAAAATAATATTTGCAAAAAGTTCAATCTCTTGCTTATAATAAGTGGCTTGCTGTTTACATATATTTCTTTTGTTAAATATATACATCACAATATATTTTTATATTTTTAAAAGTTTGATAGAAATGATAATTGTGTAATGACTCAATTTTGAAAATGTGAAGTTCAAATTTGCCCTTCTCTTTCTTTTTCAATTTTAGTCTTGAAAGAAAGAAAAAAAGTGTCCATACGGAAAAGAAAAAGCATGATAGAAATACCAACCTCACTTGATAACATTTCATTTTTTGTTTGAGTCGTCTTACCATCATCACTTCCATTTTTAGACCCTGCAACGATAATCAAAAACATTTTGAATGTCTTCAAAATTGGTGAGTCATCTCCAACCCAACCCTAATCAATAATGAATTATAGACTCAGAATAACTCTTTTATACATATAAACACATAATTTAACAATCATTTGGTGATTTTTAAAGCAATTATAGTTACCAAATTGTTGGGTGGTACCTTCTAGATCAGAATCATGGGTGCAATACACCTTAAAGCTTGGTGATCCCATCAATGGGGAAGCATAGTAACTAGAAACAATGAAGGGTCCATCTCGTGTGCTGTATTGATCTTCTTGACCATTTCCTTTTTCGACCTTGCTTTCTTTTCCTTCTATGCCTCTTTCTTCTCCCCCTCCACTTTCTTGATTGTCAATCTTGTTGTGCCTAATTGTAGTGTATGATGCACCATCTTCATGCATGTCAAATTTAGATAACCCACAACCCATTAGAAAATTAACATCACATGGGTACAACCTAAGAGCAATTTGAATTGTGCATTTGTTCTACAAAAGATCACAACGGTTGCACTATCAAGGATGAAAGAGAAAATAGAGGGGATAAGGAAAAGAAACAAAAATTTGGCAAAAATGCTACTTTCTCAAATATAAAAGAACATGTAAGACCACAAAATAGCCGTGATAAGACCTAATAGCGCATGGCCGAAATAAAATGTTATACAACCAAGTGGTCAATGTTCGTTCCCCTTCTTTACCTCCCAAAAATATCATTAAATAAATAAGTGATTGGGACCAATTGAGCCTAAAGCATTTTTAGAAGGAATTCAAAATTACCATGCATTATTGCGTATTAAAATTTGACAAAAGATATGACGTATGAATATGTATATGTATCGAGACATTTGAATTGAATTCTCTTATCAATTAATATACATAATTAAAAAGCAAGGTCCGAAAAGTAGGGATTTCTGTTTTACTTAATTTTCTCGAATTATTCTTGCATTATGCAAAAGAGACCTGATCTCGGAATTAAAATTTAGAGATTGAGACTTCCTGAATCTGTTTTATTTTATGTAAAATAGATGTTCCAAAGCTGGGTAATTAATTCTTCGGTTTAAATGAATTATTATGTTTTCTTTCTTGCAATGTGGTTGATTGGGTAGTTTTTCCTCTTCCGCATTGAGGTCGTTGGACCAAATGGTTTAAAGTGGGCTTTAGTCGCTTGGGCTGCCTGGGGCTTGAATAAAGCGGGAGCTATTTAAAAGCCCATTCTCGTATGTAATTCTGTTGTAAAACAGAGGAGCTAAAACCCCGTTACGAGTACCAAAATTCATACAATCTATACTACATAATAAAGTAAAATAAACTATAATTTCGTTATGCCAGGTAGCGCTCTCTATAACAAGCTTTTCATAATTACTTATCAATTAAATATGCCCATTCTTAGGTCATTTTTTGTTTTCCAATCATTTATTCAGTTCCATTCTTATATTAAACGTTTTAATTTAATTAATATTATGCCATTTCTTTACATATATCATCATTGTTTTATTAATTATATAGTATATAACTGTTTCAATAACTATTTAGTAAGATACAAAAACTCTATAATTTTAATATATCCAATCACATATGTCGCTCTCTGTGCATCGCACTAGTGTCACACTAGTGTTGTTATATAAAAAAAACATATCATACGAAAAAGAGAAAAAACTATACAAGTAAAAAGAAAACACGAATCAACCAATAATTACAAAAAATTGAAGAAAAAGAGAAGGACAGTAGTTCTAATTGACAGCCAGAGCACCGTAGACAATCACCATACCCTACCATGTTAGTCATTCATTTATGATTCATTTGCAACAAAAAAAAAAAAAAGAAAAGAAAAGAAAAGAAAATTGGATGCTAAGGAGTAAGGCTAGGCTGTTAACAAAATTGCAACTTGCAGTATCAACTATCCACTATAGAAGAATGTTATTTGGGCCTTCATGATTGTACATTTCTACATTAATACTATTATTTTTAAACTTTCTGTTACTCCTAGTTCTCAAGTTAGTGGTCTTAAAGTTTTTCTCAATAACTCTGTTTCACTGGAAAATTTTAAAGAATGTTGCTACTTGAAATATCAACTTATTGCAGTTGGTTTCTCATTCAACTAAGGAGTTCAAATTGAAAAATATAATCGTTTTCCTGAATAAGAACTTCTAAAATTAGTATTTTTTTTTTATATTTTCAATTGGTTTTAAAACCAAATCTAAATAATTATTAAAGTTCTGGGAGGACTAAACTAATGAGTTAGCAAAATCAGTAATTTCTTGAAATTATACTCCCATAACAAAAGTTACTTAAACGTCAAGTAATTAGATGTACTAATGAGTGAGCAAAATCAGTAATTTCTTGAAATTATACTCCCATAACAAAAATTACGTAAACGTCAAGTAATTAGATGTCGAACGGTATCATTACAAAAGAGTACCCTAATCGAAAAGTTGGAACACGTCTGATATCTGCTTCCATTGCACGCAGATGGAAAAATAAAGACACTGGAATTTTTGAATCCAGCAATGACATTTTATTCCCCTGAGAAGCTATTCTTTTTCATTGTTCCAATGGAAAGTGGAAAGAATATTCATGGCTGCAAAATCGCACTAAACACTCTTTCCGCTTGGTGGCGATTTTGGAAACAACAATCTAATATTGGAATAAAATTGAAGTGGCGATTTTGGAAACAACAATCTAATATTGGAATAAAATTGAAATAGAGATACTTATAGAGACAGACTAAAGTAGCTAAAATTGTGAGCGTATTTTGTGCATTCAAGATGTGAGTGCATGAGAAAAATTAAGAAACGGAAAAAAGGAACGAAAAAAACAGAGGCAAAAGCTAACATTTATTCGATATATTCACTCTTGGGGTGAAGATATAATCTTACTATTGCATTACAAATAAACTAGAAATTCTTCAAAGCTGTTAATGCAGCAGTGTGGTTACTAGTTGCTTCTTGATATGATTTTGTTTTTTTTTTTTTTTTTTTTCCTTTTTTAACTTCCAATGGAGGAACATTATGTGTAAGCTGGAGGAGGGCCTAAAGAAGAAGCGTTATCCTCGATCATGAAATCGATAATATCGGGTTCAATCCACCCCGACTTTTCATTCTTTTCCCTGTTAGCTTGCTGTTGTTTCTTGGCTTGCTTTTTCTTCTGGAATACAAGACAGACAATCCAATCTCCACTTTGCGTTATCAAATTCTACACGAAAAGAGAAGGAAAAATTAGACGCGTTAATTAATCTATAGGATCAAATAACGACAAGTAAAAAAAACAAATTAACGTTGATATTTGTACCTGCGTGAAGCATGAAGAAGGTGGTTGCACAACGTAATGATATTGATACATGAGCCAAGAAGTCCGACACTTCCCTTGGTAGAACGCCAGGCGTTTCTTGATCCCAACATGTAAACGCTTGCTTCCATTACACACAATCAATTTCTCACGCGCAATGACTTTCCAATACCCACATCCAGCAAATGTAACCCTGTTTCTCTTGTCTATATAATCCTTCCTTCGGCTGAAAAAATACCTCTTCTCCCGCAAGTCACCTTAATTTAAATCAGGATACTAAATTTAATAACATGAGTTATGATCACGCTGTAAACAATTACCGAGTATTGGAAAATGAACGTAACTGACCAGGCAAATCCCATGGATTGGTCTGAAAAACATCGAATTCAGGGATAACAGACGCAGGCAAGGGGAGAGAGCAGTTTTTTCTGGTCAGGTAGTGGACAAGCAACTCTTCATCGGTGGGGAGGAATCTGAATCCAATAGGAGGAAGCCTAAGAGCTCCATTGTTTTCTGGGGAAGTGGTTAACATCTCCATGCCCAAAAACTTCGGATCTGCCTATGAAATGAATGAAGAGGAAAACTAAGCCAGCTAGCCTATGTATCACAAATATTAAGGAAAGTAAACTAGTAGAGATATATGTATAGAGTTTGGATGTTGCGTTGGCGTTGTGGGCTTTTTGTATTGAAGGAAATGAAGGGGACTTCCACATTTTATAGAGAGGAAAAAAAACAAGTCCAAATCCTGGTCGGACTCCAATTCCTTTCACTAGGAAAGGCCTAAACGTAAGGCCACAATTGTGCCCGCTCAAGAAGCATTTGTGTGTTGACCAAAAACCAAAAGGAAAGAAAAAAAAAAAAAAAGGCATTAATGTTAGCCTCGTGATATTTTATTGCCTGCTTATCTGTTGCCAAATAGCAAAATACATAAGGAAAATGAGGAGAAATTATATTGAATCCCTTTGTGATTTATTATAAATGTATATGTTATAATTTGAAAATAGACTCGAACATCCTTTTAGGGGACATATGTATTGCACATTTGAGGACCATAGAGAAGTCTCGTAATTATTTTTGGTACTTATCTGTTATGTATTTTAAGACCATGGGAAGTTCTATGTCTATTTTGAAACTACAGGGATAACAAATATTTATAATGAATTATAAAGAGTTCAATATTATTTACCGTAAAAATAATAAAATGTTATATTAAATTTCCATCGCAAGTTAGACAAAACCAAGATTATCTGAAAGCCTTTTGTGCCAAGATTGTATAAAAAAAAAATTGATTCAAAGATAAGATGGAAGATCCGTTACATGTGGCTACCAAATTAAACACGAGTAACATTCCTGACAAAAACAAACAAAGGTAATCAGAACGGTGGAAAATATCGATTTCCTAATGTAATTGCTGTCGTTGTTTGGATCTAATAGTACTTCAGTAATTAATGGTAAAGTTTACAGGTAAGCAAAAGCAAACGTCATTTCTTTCAACATATGTTTGAATATAAAACAAAAATGTGCGACGTTGTTGAATGAAACGTGGAGATTATGAAATGAAGATTTTTGTTAAAATTCTGACCAATACCAAGAGTTGATTAAAATCTCCGCCATAATTTAACCATCACCCGTAAGCAAAACCGTGTACATTAACTAGGCTACAGATGAATCACGATTCTCCTTTCTTGAAGTTTGATCATTTTGAAAGCCGACATCTCTAGATGCGTGTTTCTTTTGATCAACATGTGAAACCTACATTTGCTAATTCAGTCGCTTTTTAAAATAATTTTGTTGTACATTATTTCATATAATACTTTGCCTTTATAACTTCATAATATATTTCATATACATCAAAACTTATTGATTGTGCCGATAGGATACTAGTATCTTGTAAAAACCTAACAAAACAAGTCGACAATGACCCAATTCTATGTGATCTCGACATTGGTCGTACGCTGTCACAACTCACAGAAGATAACAATATTTTAATTTTACGACTTGAACTCGGTTAGTAAACCGAGCAGATCCGTTGAAAATGAGATGGGCTTTTTCAGACTTTAATTGGGATGCGACCAGCCTAACCCAAAACAAATGCGTGCTTTTTGTTTTCGGCCAAAGAAATGATTCTGCTGAACAACAAAAGGATACAGAAATTATCCAGCACCCTTTGGGTTAACATCCAAACGCAAAAGCTCAATAAGAGCTGTTGGAATGTAACTATTCTAGTCCATTGAAAGAGAATTTTTACAACAACTACGAGCAACCCAATCAGCAGGTTTGTTACCGGTTCTTCTAGTCTAGTAAAAGAAACCTGCAGGGGTGAAAACGACCCTCTACACTGCTCAACAATTCGAAGTAACATTCTAGTACTTAGATTGTAATGCAACTATTGCAGCGAGTGTGTTTTTGCTTTTTGTTTTGGTTCATTAAATGACCAACATAGATTATCTTTTTCTCTTTTTGGTTCACTATATGATTGACATAGAAATTGATCCTCAAGATAGATCAAAATAGTAAGCTGATTTCAAACTAAGTAAGTTGTCAAAATATATGTACAACAACGACTAATTCTCCAAATGTGCCGTCTTGAATCATTGCTGAATCAATTCAGGAATCAGCTTAAGCAAAAATGACAATTCACTTCGTGAGAATCGTGGCTTGGTTTCCACTTGTATTTGTTCCTCCCCTTCCAGCAAGATCTCCTCTTCACTCTCATTAGAAGGCCTCATCATAATCGAAACAGCCTCTGATATTTCTCGAACAAAATCAACAATCACCCCATCAACTCCAATCAGGTGTTGCAAATACACAGCTTCAGCCACATTACTGCAAACATAGACGTAAAATGGGTAAGAACTCGAATAATTGAGTAGAATATATAGATAAAATCAAGCTTTGCAAAGGAATAACTTACTTTAGTTTGCCATATGTTAACAGAGAAAGGTTTGCCTCTTTGATTTTGTTGACTGCTCCTGGATTTCTAAACAGGCCTCTGACCTCAGAAACAATCCCTTGCAGACCACCTTCTAAGCACACCTTTATGGCTTCCTCCAAGCTGTTTCTCCTCAGATCGTGGTAGATTTCTTCGCCAGCATCAGTGAGGAAAAATACCTGCTTGCAGTTAGAAACACCATCAGCACTAGCTATATAAGCTCATTGCTGTGTTTGTTATGTACTCATCTGAAATCTTAAATCTGAAAGTCAACTCACAGGATAGATGTTCTGGAGTTTTCTAACAAGCAGGGCAGCATCAGGATGGAAACTGGAAAAGATGATTGGTCTGTCTTTACCATGTTCAACCACGACATGTAAGATAGATTGCAGAACATGGAGGAGATGATCTTGTTGATAGACAATGTGGTCGTCGAATTTCAACTCGACATTGAAGCCCAGAGAAGGGGTGACTTTCTCCAAGGCTTCTTGTAGAGTACATGAAGAATCGTCGGTTTCGACATTCCAGCTGACAATTTTGCCATCCTTTGTTTTCCTCAGCAATGGCTTCCCCACCTTGCCTTGCTCTTTCTGGGGACCATAGCTTAAGAATTCAGACAGAGTTAGCTCTGTTACTCTCTTTTCATATATTGTTCCCTGAAAAGATATTCAAAAATTGCAAAAGTTCATAATCAATGACAAGAAAAGGTACAATTTTATGGAGGACTATGATTTATGTTTCATTTTCACCAAATTAAAATGCATGTGTTGAGTTATGAAACATTGAGAAAGCTTACATCGTCTTCAGACAAGAGAAAATTATCATGGAAGATGATGGGGCAGCCATCTTTAGTCACCTACAAAAACCATACGCATTTTTTCAGTATTTGTGTCTCATAGTACTACTGCAGTAGTAGTCTTCACACAAGGCAAAATTTAAAAACAAATAAATGTATTTCGTTGATATAAAGTAAAAATTATATTTTTTTAACAAATAAAAACTAAAAATTTGTGAAAACTGAGTGTGTGATCGAGAATGTAAAAATGAAATTGGGAAACTGCCATACAAACGCATTCTTAACATTTTTTTCCCTAAAATTTTTCTATTTGGTAAGGATTTTGGTGAGATATGGATTAGCACTTCCAGAGGAATTAAAAATATTAACGGGGAAACAGCTACATAAACGCATTCTTAACTTTTCATTTTCCTAAAATTTTCTATTTGGTAAGCATTTTGGTGAGATACGGATTAGCACATTTATAGGAATTAATTAATTAATTAAATATTAATCTATTTAGACAAACTTTAGGTCCCTGAAATGCTCTTTGTGTGAGCTTAAAAATTAAAGAGTCAAAGTTTTAGGGAAAAAACCCTAAAAATAAGAAACTCCAAGGCATGCATAGTTTTCGCATCACATGATACGAGGACTTTTTTCCCTCGAAAATATAATTTTATATTAATCTTTTTATATTTTTGAAAGCCCAAATTTAAAAATAAAGCCAGAACTTAACCAAAACTTTAATAATAAAAACTGGTAATTAACAACTAAAATATGACCCCGAGAAACAACTGTGGGCCCGTTTCGTTTCTGTTTCCATTTTTTTTACTTTAAAAACAAGTTTTTCAAAACATATTTCGAAAACAATTTTTGAAAACAAAAGTCTCAAAGGACTTGTTTGGTCACTTTTGTAGTAAAAATAAATATAAAGTGGAGAGAAATTAATAAGAAAAGTGTTTGCCATTATAATGATATATTAATTACAAAATTTCTATTAATGGAGTAGACTCTTCTTTGTTTTTGTAGAGTATTTTAAGAACAAGATAATGAAAACATCTTTTTGTTGTTTACCCTTTTTTTAAAAAAAAACAATTATTCAAAAAACTGTTTTTAAAAACAAAAAAAGAATAACATTCCTCCCAAACAAATTTTTTATTTTTCTGTTTTTAAAAACTAAAAAATATTTTAAAAAAATAAAAACCAAACCCTAAGATATCATAATTCAAAAAAAAAAAAAAAATTCCTAAGTGTGACATAGAGGGCGAGGGTGGCGAAGTACGATGCACCGGTTGCTGTAATTGGCCTACCAAACTTAAAAAAAAAAAAAAAGAGAGACAAGACGAACTGATCACACTGTACAACATGCACGTGATTTCTGAACTTCCAAAAGAAATCCCAGAAGAAGCATGCGAAGACACCAAAAAACTACGTGGTAACGAATCCAAGCCAGCCGGCACAACGGTCAAAAAGGCCTGAATTGTTATACCTGGACGTCAAACTCAATGTAGTCAATGGGGTACTTTCCGGCTGCATTAAAAGACGTAATCGTGTTCTCTTTAATGTCTTTCATTCTCCGATCTGTCGACTGCAACATATTCATGCCATTACCCCTGTGCCCTATCACTGCAAACTTTGGCACCTTAAACGCATCTTTCCAAGCTTCCACCCCTGATCAACAAAGAAAAATCATTAACAAAAAGTGTATCAAATTCTCCCTGTGCACGAATTATTACGTTCAAATATTTTTACTAAAAAGAACAAATAGATAGGCTTTTCAAATTTAAGATATTTAAAATAAGCATATAACAAACGCAGCATACATACGTACCTTGGGAGAAGTGGGTGGAGTAGAGAGAGAAGGAGGCATTCTCAGGGACCTGATCAAGATTTGGAACATCGGAGACATGAACAGCTTTGAGGGCCATTGCGGAAAAAAGAGAGAAAAAATTATCAAGGGAAATGGAGAGGGTGAAAATTGGGATTTTTCCAGAATTGTTGGGGATGAGAGGTTTTTGGGAAGGTTTGGTTATTTATATTATTTTAAGGAGTTTTGGAATCTTTGGGGGAATCAAACCAAAAGGGAGCTCCGCGTAGAGTTTATTCCCCTCGCTCAAAAACTATGGTTTTATGCTTTTGGATATTCTGTTAACTTTTTTTAAGTTTCCTTTTCTTCATTTCCGCCCATCTAGACGGTGTTAGAAACTTACAAGATTGTGAATTATTTGTATTATATGTAATAAAAATTTAATTATTAATTTATAACGTAAAAAAAATTTATGAACAATTCCATACCCGGCCATGGCGTATTGTACTTCGGTGAAGAGTACGTGTTTTGCTTTTCTTTTTCTTTGGACAAGTGATCGACTAGTACGAGTATAAACATTGTCTGTCCATGGACACGAGGCATACATGCACATGCATCATATTCTTGTATTGTTAGTTCCTTGTCAAGTCGAATTTAGTTATTTTTTTTCTTTTCACTTCTTAGGTTAGAATAAGATTTAAATGCGCTCAAAAAAATTTGATTGAAATCCTACCAAACTAATATATGTTACCATTACGAGTTTTAATAATCTTTTTTTTTTTTTCCCCTGAGACTAATTAACCTTTTCCTTTGACGGAGATGGACCAATTATTGTTACAGTTGACGTTATATATTTCCTCAGTTTTTCTACGTCGTGGTAGACACCTGGTGGCAAAATGTTTACATTTTGGGTCAATAGTCGTCAAATTTGAAGGGCTGTTTTCTTCCTCTGTTTATTAGATTTGGCCATTATTCATTTATTCCCTCGTTGGGTAGGAGAAAAGCGTCAAGAAAAGATTTAGATTCTCTCCAAGGGTGCCCACGAGGTACATTCTAGTTCTTACTCATAGCGATTGGCGGCTTATTCTTGAATAAAAAATGTATTTACTGAACAACAAGTCTAGAGTAAAATCAAATGTAATGAATTTGGTTCAAGACTAACTCTAATTATTTTTCTTTTATTGATATTGAATTGATCCCCATCAGAACAAAATTCACTTGATTAATACATGTGCACCCACCAATTTGACATAAATTTCAAGATATTTCTTCAAATCATGTGATGAAGAGATTCTTTTGATTAAAATTAAAAAAGATCTTGACCATCTGATTTAAAAATTAATGTATTTAGAAAAAAATGTTTATATTTCTTAATCTAAATATTTTTCCTAATCATAATTTAATCAAAATCTATCAAAAAATTTTTGTTTCCTTTTCTATTTCTTTAATCACTATCTAAACAAAACATGACATATTTCTCACACATTTTTTTTAATCAAATTACTCTAGTTCTCTCTCTCTCTCTCTCTCTCTCTCTCTCTCTCTCTCTCTCTCTTCATTATGTTGAGTGTCTGTGTACCTCAGTGATATTTGCTCGAATGGTATGACTTCCTTAAGTGATTCTTTTTTCGTTCTACTGGATGTTTCACAGAAAACCTTTTGTGGTAAAACCATCCCTCTGTTTGCCACTAAATTCATAATGCTGCTGAACGTACATATCTTGAATGAATTGAGATAATTATCCTAAGAGGAGACAGCTTTGCAAGAATAGATAAAAATATAACGTGGATAAGAGTTGGAGAAGTATGGTGATCAACTTGGCATCTGCTTTAACTGGGAAGATGTATGATTTAAAATTTATGCTTCTAAATGACACAACCCATTTTTTAGTACTGTTATACTAATCTTTGTTCAGAGGGCAAAACGGATGAAGAAAAAAAGAGAGAGACGGAGAGAGAGCTGGAGTAATTTGACCAAAAAAAAATGTCTAAAAAATATGCCATGTTTCAAGTAGATTGTGATTAGGAAAAAAATAAAAAATAAATAAATATTTTTGACAGATTTTGATTAGATTGTGATAGAAATAAATATATAAAAAAAACGTAAATGTCTTTTTCTAAAATGCATTAATTATATCCTAAGTTGGATGGCCAAGATTTTTTAATTAAATCTAAAGGACTAGAATGCACCTTCTAATCATTCGAAAAAGATCCAAGTGTGTTAAAGAAGCCCATTTTGAGAATGATTACCTTTAATTCGACATTGCAGTCCTTGAAGGGGGAAAAATGATTCTATCGAAGATACGATGTACAGTATCAAATCCATCTATTAGGACTTTTTTATTAGATTCTCGAGTGAACATTGGTTGGTTAAATCTACCAAACAAAATGACCAATTCAAACGAACTGAAATATTTTGGTTATTTTACATAGTTAAAAATTAAGTGGTTAGTTTCAAACAAAAATTAACTGGTTTGGTTTGGTTTAAAAGAGATTGGCAAACCAAATCAAAGTAAACCGAATTATATTCACTTCTAATTTTATGTTTGGTTTTTGATTTGGTAATTTTATATGACTAAAAACAAATTGGTTAGTTTTTAATAAAAACCGACTGCTTTAGTTTAATTTGAAATAAGTTAGAAACTAGAACAAACCAACTCATGTACACCTCTACCTCACAGTTTGCTAGGACTGATAACTAGAAAATAGTCATTAAGATATCATTTCAAAGCAATTAATAATAGATTAACACAAAAAATAGAGCAACGTGACTCACTGACTTGCAGATAATTTTGTTGCATACAAGATATCCGTAAGTTGAAGTTATACTAGTCTCTACTGGGAAATTTATAGCTTTTTCCTTATCAAAACAGTAAATTATTGGCGTAATCTTTTTAAACGAAATGTACTTCAAAAGTCAACAAATTATGATACAATTGTACTCTTGTTGTTTCAGTGATTACTATTTTATTTAATTATCCATCCACATGATTTCGTTCCAATGTATGTGTGCTTGTGCATTGTCTCTGATTACAACACTAAATTATTCGAGATAATTAGTATTTGTTTTTGTATAGAGAATTTGGAAATATTATGCTATTATTAGACAATAAACAATGTAACAATTATAATGATATTAGATTATCATCTCAATGGTTGGTTTCTATTTTGACTAAGAAAGATGTTACAAATTTTACAATGTCAAAGCTCAAAATACAGGCACGTAGAGTGAAAGAAGAAAAGTACGAAAAAAGAAAGAAAAGAAAAGAAAAGATGAGTGACACAAAAATCCTACAGATTTGTTATGCTTGGCATAACAATAAACGTATAGGTTAAAACCCAATCCTATGTACAACAATTGATTTATGCACCTCACTGCATATAATCTGGAAAATTAAGGAAAGTTGTAAGAAGTCCTGGAGCGTAAAAATGGGGGAAGCAATATAATGATGCTTTTTTCTGGAAATCATTGCTGAATCAATTCTGGAATCAGCTTGAACAAAAATGACAATTCCCTCTGTGAGAATCGTGGTTTGGTTTGCACTTGTGTTTGTTGCTCCCCTTCCAACAAAATCTCCCCTTCACTCTCTTGAGAAGATGGCTTCAGCATAATCGAAACAGCCTCTGATATTTCTTGAACCAAATCAACAATCACCCCATCAACTCCCATCAGGTGTTGCATATACACAGCTTCAGCCACATTGCTGAAAACACAAGACACAATTCATCAGAACATATATGTGATGCAAAATTGATACAGATTAAGCTAAAATTGACCTGGAAATGCAAAAAAAGAGAAAAAAAAACTTACTTAAGTTTGCCATATGATAACAGAGAAAGCTTTGACTCCTTGATCTTGTTGACCGCTCCTGGATTTCTAAAGATGCCTCTCACCTCAGAGACAATCCCTTGCAGACCACCTTCTGTGCATAACTTTATGGCTTCCTCCAAGCTGTTTCTCCTCACATCATAGTAGATCTCGTTTCCACCATTTGTAAGGAAAAATACCTGATCATTCATAATAGCTATGAAATCAGTGCTCTGTGTTGGAATAATTATGAAAAGTCACTGGTCGCACAGGTCGAGTGGTAAGATCAATAATCACATAAACAGTTCAACCAGTTCTATCAGTAAGTCTAGTGAGCATAATGTTTCTGCATGTTAAACAAAAGGAAAGTTAAGCCATGGGGATGTGAAGCTTACAGGGTAGGTATTCTGGAGTTTTCTAACAATCAGGGCAGCATCGGGCTGGAAACTAGAGAAGATGATTGGTCTGTCTTTACCATGTTCAAACACAACTTGTAAGATGGTCTGAAGAACATGGATCAAATGATCTTGTTGATAGACAATGTTGTCATCGAATTTCAACTCGATATTGAAGCCCAGAGAAGGCGTGACTTTCTCAAACGCTTCTTGTAGAGTACACGAAGAATCGTCAGTTTCAACATTCCAGCTAACAATTTTGCCATCCTTGGTTTTTCTAAGCAATGGTTTCCCCACTTTGCCTTGCTCTTTCTGGGGACCATAGCTTAGAAATTCAGACAGAGATAGCTCTGTTACTCTCTTCTCATATATTGTACCCTGAAATATTCCCACATCGGAAAAATTAATGATCCTGATATAATTATGTTTCATTTATATTGAGGTATGGAAGATCGAGAGAGAGCTTACTTCTTCTTCGGAGAAGATAAAGTTGTCGTGGAAGATGATGGGGCAGCCATCTTTGGTGACCTACAAAAATCATATGCATTTTTTTTACTTCCTCGTCTGAGACTCTTGTCTCAAAGTACTAAAACATATTAGTACTCTTTCGCACAAGAGCGAGACTATAAAAATAAAAAATCCATCCGCCCAGAAAGAAAAACAAGCAAAAAACAAACTAATCAGTATCATTCTTTAGAAAGATATGAAACCAACTTGAAAAAGACAACAGAGGAATAAAAAGTATTCTGTGAATTTTACTTGTGATCTGGTAATTCATAGGATTATTTCTGCTAGACTTTAAGGGCTCGATTTTATGATCCTTCAGCATGCTAAAATTTATTTTGCTCAACAATTCTTTTTTTTTTTCTTTTTAATTTTTATTTTTGTGGGTTTGATGGTGGCGGCTGCCACGGCCAGGACTAGATCGGAAAGCTAAGGAAATTTCTCCTCGTGACACGTGACACTATCGTCGTCTTTCTCGAAACCTAAAGCAGAAATTTTAAGGGTGAGGGTTTACTTATTAATTTTATTGTTCATAATATTTTCTAAAAGTTTTCCTATTTGGTCGATAATGATTAATACTTGCAGAATAATTAAATACTTTAATGATTACTAAATTATTATTTTATCTAAAAAAAATTAAACTTATAAAGAAATCTAACAGTGACAAAAGCGGCGACGAGACTCGTGCATCCAAGGCCGTGATTGGCCTACCAAACTTTTAAAAAAGCAAAAGAAAAACAAAACAAAACAAAAAAGAAAGAAAGCTGCAACACACGTGATCATCACCAACAAGAACGCGCTAACAAATTCAACCAATCCTAACGTGTCCAAAGGAACGGCTGGAGGAAAAACAGAAAAAGAAAATTATACCTGAACGTCAAATTCAATGTAATCAAGAGGGTATTTTCCGGCTGCATTAAACGACGTAATCGTATTCTCTTTAATGGCTTTCATTCTCCGATCTGCAGACTGCAACATATTCATCCCACTCCCCCTGTGCCCTATTACTAGAAACTTTGGCGCCTTAAACGACCCTCTCCCACCTGATCATCAACCAAAAAAAAAAAAAAAAAGGTGATCAAATACGTTAAAAACGTAGCCCGATGCATGAAATTCTCGCCATATTCAAAATACGATATTGAAAAATTAGAAATGAATATGCATGTACCTGTGGAGAAGCGGGTGGCGTAGAGAGACAAGGAGGCATTCTCGGGGACCTGATCAAGATTTGGGACATCGGAGACATGAACAGCTTTGAGAGCCATTGTGGAAAAAAGAGAGAGAGAAAAGAAGAAGAATAATATGAAGGAAATAAAAAAATAAAAAAAAAAGATATTTTCCTCAAGAAAGAAAAGGGGTAGAAATTGGAATTATGAAGAATTTTGTTGGGAGAGGAAGGGTCGAGAAGGACGGTATTTAAGGAGGGTGTCGTGAGGCAGGAATCAAACGGGGCGGGATCTCCGCGTAGAATATTCCCTGCTCAAACTGGTTTTATGCTTTTGGATATTCCTTTTTTGCTAATTTCCTCATTTTCCATTTTTTTTCTCACAAATTGCCCACTACCTCTTCTAGAAATTAACGACTATATATTTACTCCGTCTTCAAACTTTGTTTACCATTAACGTTTTCTAGGTGAATGCTATTATGCTAACGTGATCGAGGACTCCGAGTGTACACATCATCACTGGTCAATGGACACGTGGTATGCATTCATGAGCGCTATTTCAAAGTTTTCATTTCATTTTCACGTGGTATATTACTTTTCTTTTTGGGGCAGAATGGTTAAAAAATTGATTTAAGACGTACTAAAATATAATTATTATTCCAAAAATTGATGTGAATATGAGTCACAGTGCACGGCTAGTCTTCAGTTTGACCTTTCCCTTTGACGGAGATAGATCTGTTAATGTTACAGTTGCCAACGTAATATTCCTTGGGTTATTCTTTTATATACTTTTTTGGCGAATGTGGTGGTAAAACTTTTTGACATTTTCGTCAATAGTCATTAAATTTCCAGAATATCTTTTTCTTCTTCTTTTCCTTTTTCTTCATGTTGCTAAAGACTTTTGTTTCCTGCCCAAGTCGCACGGTAAAGAGTCTGTATATTTGTAAAATTATTTCAAAAAGTCAATTGACGTCTAGAAAAACATTTTATTAACAAACAATTAGATTATATAAATTTTTATAATTATTGATAAGATAAAAATATAAGTACGTTTTATAAAATTTTATTTCTGGTAAAATTTTAGTGATATAATTATGTTTTTTATAAGATATTTGGAGTGATTATTTTAATTGGAAGAATAAAATGAAAGAGAGATTCTTTCTAAATTAGAAAATAAATTTAAACAAATGGAAAGAATCTTTTTTACAGAGAAAAAAGTTATGGAATAATAATTTGATTATTTATGAGCAAAGCAACATGCAACAGCGCACAATTTTGTTCTGTAAATGCTAATAGAATACCGCGTGTTTAATAAGAGTCCTTACCTATTATTCCACTAATCGAGATATTGATTTCGTAACAATAATTTTGACACATCACTTTTGAATACAAAAACTAGGAATAAAGTTGCAAATTTTTGCCTTTCCTTTAAATTTTCCTTCGTCTATTAATAGGATTAGAAAAAAATAGCACGTCGCACTATCAATACTCGTCAAGTGTGTGTGTGTGTATATATATATATATATATATATACTCTGTCTATAGAGAGAGAGAGAGAGTAAGGGGATCCAATTGATGCCGGAAAATTCGGATCCAGATCGGACCAAACAGGAGACTTTCCAAGTGTATGAAGATGATGTGTAGCCACGGGTATCCAAGCTGTTAGGATAAGAAGCTTTTAGATCAATCCAACGGTGCCTTGAAGCTCAATCAACCAGATGAGAATCATTGGTTAGAATTTTATTGTCAATAATCTATCCAGCTTGGTGCTTGTCCTTGACTTGTCAGCTGCATTATCCTCGACCTGTCAGCTGCATTATCCTCGTTTTAAATTGTTATATGACTCGCTGATGATGCGGATCCACGATAAGATGACGAGCCATTCATATAACACCATAACAATCTGTCTGGATTTAGGAGAACAGGGGAAGGAAAAAGTTATCGAAAAAAGATTGTTCGTCTGTTTAATTTGAAAGAAGATGGAGAGTGGTGAAGAGGGGATGAGCAACATCCGCTTATATCTTTTATTTTCAATTTGTTCCAAATTAGGACAAAATAGCGACAGGGGATGAGCTTTATCCTTTTATATCTTTTATTTGCATAAAAAATTCATTTTTTCCTTCTATTTTCTTCTTAATCCAAACATGAGATTCATAATTCTTTATATTTTTTTCATGCATAAAAATATCGCAATCCAAAAACGGATTACTTATCTGTCTCCTTTCCTTTCTTTTCTTTTATTAAATTCATACTCCGGCCCAAAACCCAAAAAAAAAATTATAGAGAGAGAAAATCCAAACGGGGTGTAAGAGTGGTCGAATTTGGCTGGCCGCTCTTATGGGCCTTCGCTGGGCAGCTTAGCGACTAGAAGTTGAAGAATTCTTTACCAGACCGTTTACAACTATGAAATAAAAACGTTATCCCCATTGTCAGAAACGCGTCGATTCTCGTGGCATCGCCATCTACCGTTTGCCTTTACGCCCGCGAAATGAACGTAACGGAGTTATTTGACGGTCTAATTCTAGAACGCTAATCACGCAATTATAATTTCTACATGGTACCTATTTTTTCTTCAATTCTCTCTAATATCAAAATGGAATCATACATGAGGTACGAAATAAAATTTACAAGTATGTGAACGATTAATGTTCCACTTTTGTAATATTACGAGAGAATTAAATCTTACATAAAAAATAGTTCTTTTTATTCTCTTTCATTACCATCATTTTTATATGGGTGTGATATGAATCAATGGTTAGGGTATCAATAACAAAATGCAATGATGTCAATGGTTGAGATTGGGGAAGTTATATCGTGTATCTACAGGTCCACAGTTGTAAGGTGTATCGTTGAATAAACAATTGTGGAGTATTGAATAAACAATCATTAAACAAATAGTTGTGAGGTATTTGACAAATGTTTATTTGTCCTATTCGTAACAACCCCGACCTTGCGTCAGCTTTTTCCCTCATACTCTACGGGCTAGCTAGGCCTACAGGAGCTTATCTCCCCCTATAGTGACTTGCATTCAACAATTAAGAGTCTTCCTTCTCATCTCCTTCTTTGGGATTTCATTCTTCTTCATTTCCCACCCCTTTCCACGGCAAAAGCAAGGAGCATCGCGATACGTACAAGAATTTCAATTAAATTAGCTCAGCCGTATCATGGTATTGGAATGCGATTGATAAATGACCCAACAAACAAAAGGTGGTGTTTTTAAAAGCTTTGGCATATGGTTGGGAGGACTATGTGGTATCGCACACAGACTCAAAGTGGTAAAAGCAGCTGGTAAATTGAAACAACTTTCTTTTCTTCTTGCGGACAATACACTTTTTTTTTTTTTTTTGATAACATGTATGTTATTCTCTTATGATTTATTTAATTAATTAAGTATTCTTTGTGTTCTAAAATTTATCACAATATCTCTTGTATTTTTCAAAATATGGCATGTTAGCCCCTATAATTTATCTAATTAGTTAATTACTTTCTTGTGTTTTGTACAATTAGCTGATTATCGTATTATGTTTTCAGAACTTATTATATTATCTCTGTGTACTTCTCAAAAGGTGGCTCAATCACCTCTTTCTAGGTATTTTGTGAAAATATCTAACACCTTACAAGTTTTATAGTCATATATGCGAAAAAAAATTGTTTATAATGCATAATAAGTTAATTTAAATGAAAACAATTGAGTAGGTTATCATTTGCCATCTTTTGATAAATGCATGGGATAATATGGCAAGTTTTAAAACATATAGAATAATCAGCTAATTAGATAGATATAATGCACATTTCACCTCTTTTTTTCCTTGGTTATTTACTTGAGCAAGGAATTGCACAAAATGGAGTAAACATAAAGTATTAATGATTTTGCGGCTTAAATTTATGCTACATTTGGTATAATCTTGTGATAAGATACTTTCTTATAAGAAAATGTATAATCTGTTTCGGGTTTCATAGTATGCTAGTGATAAGAGATCTTATCTCCATAATTGTAAAAAAATAATAATAAGAGAGGGATGAATTATTTATATCTTATCTACTTATATAAAAAGATTCATTTTTAGCACCATTCATTCATGGATCTTCTCCAATGAATAGTACCAAAAAAGTGGTAATGTTGTAATCAACTAAGAAAAAATGCATGATGACCAATGAAAATTTGTATAATATTTGTAATGGTAAGTTTGTAATTTTTATATTTATCACGACACAATTATAATTTTATATTTACTCTTTTCCTCTTTTGCCTTCTCTAGCAAAATGATTTGTTGTTTCTTTTCTTACTTTTTTTCCCTTAATCACTTATTCAACTTTTATCCGGGACAGATATTGGTTTAAATTTATAATATTTTGAGTTTTGCGATAAAAAAATGATTGTGTATTAAAAGTCATAAAACTCAAATAAGGTTAAGAGAATTAGTTTGAGTTTCCGAGTTCAAATTTTTAAATTTTTATTATTAAAATCAAAGAAACTTTTCTATTAGATAATCTTATATCTATTTTATCTTTTTTTTCCCTTTCTTTCTCAATTAAAATGATGTGCACCCTCTTTTTTATTTCCACTAATCGCAACTTTTCACTTTTGGATTTTTTATTCTTTTCAAACCAAGTCAGAAAAACTATAAAAAAATCATTCGATCGGGGTTAGATATGGGAATTCGGTTGAATTTTTAAGTTTAAATATTTGATTTTTAGAGCTAAAAAACTATTAAGTTAAACATTTAAGATCACAAAACTTGATTTTTTGGACATTTGCATTTCAAGTTTACTAATTTAGACTAGATTAAAAAAAATACATAGATTTGTCAAATCGTATTATGCTAATTTAAACTAAATTTAAAAATAGATTTTGGTTTCACATAAGAGTGGAAATTGATTCATATTTTTGAATTTTTTGGTTTAGAATTTTGAATTTCAAGAACAAAATTAAATTATCAAATTAGATAATAAAAATTATAAAATTCAATCATAATTTAAATACCCGAATTTTTTATCTTTGAGTTTCTCATTGTCTGGTTTCTTATGTGTTTTTGTTTTTTGTTAAATCCCATTGTGATAATTAGGATTAAATATAAAAAGATATGGAAAGTTGAAGAAAATCAAATATAAAAAGTTTAAGTTCATTTAAATTACAATATCTGAGTTTAAATAATTATAAAATCATCTCAAATTATATTAAATTACATATTAAAATGAAAAATAAAAAATCAACTTTTCAATTTCATTTCTATATAATTTTTACATATGAAATTCTAATTTGATTTGATCAAGTAAAACCCAAAAAAAAAGAAAAAGAAAAAAACATATATGCCCACTCTCATATTCACCCAATTCCCGTTAATTATATTCGACAATTTTTTCCCACTTTATAATCAATCTTATCTCAAATTTGTTAAAATAGCAAAGGCATAAAATTAACAATTTTCTCTATTTCAATTTTTATAAAGAGATCTATAAATATAAGCACAACTTATTTAACTCCTTATAAAATTACTGAATTTTCTTAATAACTATATATTATATAATTTAAATTTTTTATTGCAATAATATAGAACAATTTAGTCATGCCTTACGCTACATTAATTTACTAGTAAAATGAAAAGGATGAATTATTTTAATTTTTTATAAGATGAATGTGATCAAATGTAAATATTTTTTAATTTCAATAGTATAAGTATCTTAAGAAAAAAGATCACGTTCAAATTATCCGGTTAACCCCTCCAGTACCAAGACTCTCTCGTCATCTACCAATCCGCCTTAGTTATGAAAATAGCAAGCTGTCACGATCGACGAGGACAAATCTTAGTTAATAGCTTGAAAGAAAATAATGGTTTAATTGTGAGCATAACAAGTTTTAAAAGCCGAATGCTTGTCGAAGCGGAGTCACACTAGTACGAATACGCATAGGTGCAGAGGGCGAAAACGAACCATATAATAAAAAGAAAGGAACCAACGGCTGCGTACAAACAGGACAAATGACAACTTGCAAATTTGAGTTTACCACCAAGAGCTCATGGTTTAGGAATAAAGGGGAAAAAAATGAGGTTTAGGAACTGTCTAAATCTGCCAAGAATGCAAGCATTGATTTATTTACTAGTTGTTTTTGTGGAGGATCACGTGTGATTTGACATTAAAAAAGTCTCGAGAGGTTGCAAAGATCAGTGACAAGAAATGTCAAAAGAATGAATAAGAAATAAGACAAGAATGAAGGAGTCCACTTACCTCATAGATGAAATTTGCTGAAATATTTATATTTAGTCTCTAACAACCCTATAACAATCAACAAATGAAATTTCTCTATTTAACACTAAGCCCATATTAATACTTACGATTTTCTCAGTAAACCCACTATAATCTTAATACCATAACAAAGAAATTGAGGTTTCTTAGTTATTATTATCCTCATAGTTGCAACTTGTCCATTATAATTCACCAAGTCGTATGAAACTACTCAAACTTGTCCTCTATTGCAAAAGGGTTAATTATGCGAAAATTTTCGATGAGATTGTAGTTTTCTAAATTAGTACGCATTATTATTTTAGAATGTTTAAATTGGTCTCATTATTTTATAAATTTCGATTAGTTCTTATAGCATTTATATCCATTTTCAATGTTTCACAATCTTAATCAAATTACACTGAACATAAACTACAACTGTGGATAATTAAACATCCAAATTGATTCGATCAAAAAATTAGTAAAAGAATAGGACCAAACACGTATATAGATAAATATAGATATAGATACAGATATACATATTTTTTCAGAAAAAGTTGAGTTCTGCGCAACAAACACCCCTTGTCCCTGCTTGAAGTGGTCACAAACAAACACATTTGACAATGAAAGAGAGACTAGAGAGGACCGGAGGAAGAACAAGAGAACTACAGGAGGCTAACTAATTCCACAAAAACAATACAAAACCAGGAATAGACAAAGCACCGCTCATAGAATACCAAATGTTTCCTTCTACAACTCTATGGCCAGCCCAAATTGCTTGTAACATCCTATAAGATCAATTCCACACAATGCACAACAATATCATATAAATTGAACGACCACACATAAGGCCTCAAACATCCTCGTTTAGACCATGACATCAAATCCTTATCCACTTCCAGCATTACCTGTCTTTTACAACTTGGGATCTGTCGATCGGGCAGCTGCCAAGCTGCCACTACTGCTTCCCCCCATTCGATTAGGTTCTCCTACTCTAGATGCCAAAGCAAGGACTTCGGGAGACATTTCCCAGTTTCCGCTTTTCCTTCCCCAGCTGGATCGCCTGGGGTGTATTCCGGCACGATCACCTTCATCTACGTTAGTCCTTATCTCCGGGGACAATCCTCCTAATCCACCATCCTTGATGTTCAAACCATCGTTGTCACTTAGCTGTCCTTCATTATGATCTCCCATAGGCCCAACTTCACCCCACACTGCTTTCCTGCCCATTTCAATGTCTTCTGTAGCCTTACCCATATTTGGACTTACAAAACCGCCTCCGACAGAGCGAGCTGGTAACGTGGGTTCCTTAGGAACCTTTGCCCTGAAATTGTTCTTTGATGGAGGAATAGGAAAGCAAAATATCTCCTTAAAGTTCTGGACAACTCCTTTATTATATGGGTTAGCACGGCAATCATATCGATATCTAAAGTTCTCGTATGTTGTCTGCAGAATGATGCAAGTGGTGTCACCCATAAGGAATATATTCATCACCATGAACATTATTATATATAAGCATGTAAAATTTGAAAAACATCAGGTGGAAAACTGATGAAAATTAAGCTCTTACCTGATTTGTGCTAATCAGGTACAGATGGAAAGCAGTCAGACCACCGACAAACCACACGGATATAAAGGTGTAGATTATCAGAACAATGGAGGCAGGAGTCTTAATCATGGCTTTCCATATCGTTGTCTCCTCTGAGTCCATGATCCTCTTGATGTAGACCCAGCAGAAACTGAAAACGTATATACAAAGAAGAGTGGTCGAGAAGACAAACATGAAGAAGAATCTGTAGTTCCGCTGCAATAAATATTGTCAGAATTCAGAATATAATAGCCAAATAAACTGAAAACCAAATAAAGTATATGGCAAACATGACTTGGTCTATCGCAAAGAAAACAAAAATAAGTGTTAAGACAAATCTAAGATGTCAGTGAAGATATTGCAGCTGCATCAGTACAATAGGTTGAAACTGTTTCATGGATGTGGTATCTGTCTTTAAGGTCACTTCTTTATGTTTGTATGAATACGTCCTGCAGTGATGATCCTTCTCAAGTCATAGAAGCATATGACGGTAAAATTTCTAAAATGATAATGCGGAACCTACCAATCCAATGCACTGCCCAACCCAAGGGCAGTGGTGGTCAAATCGCTCAACACAGTTATTGCATATCGAACAATGAGAGCAGCGGGGAGGCCTGTAGAGCATGCAGGTGTCACAATACTTGATCTTCACAGTAATGCCATTAACCTCAACTTCCTTCATGCGAGGCAAACGTAACTGAGGTGTCTGTCCACCACCTTCCACACTACCATCATAGCCTTCAGGTTCAGGAGGATGTGCATTTCGGGGGATTATGCCTGGATCTCTTCCAGAAGTTAACAGAAGAAGAACTAAAACCTGAAAATTTCAACATTGGGAGCAACTTAGGATTCTCAGTTCTTAGAAGTTGGAAGAAATGTACCAGTCACACACAGACAGACAAATGGCTCCCACTTAAGTGACTGGCCTTCGGAACCAGAACTTCACCATAAGATTGGGTAGGAAAAAGATGAGACAATGTTTATGGCACAAGAACAAAACACTTTATCATTTTAGAAATTCTGTCATCATCATCTCTCAAATCATTCAAACGTTCATGAGCATGCTTTACTCCCCCACTCCCAACCTCACAAATGGAAGAAAACCAACGCGAAGAAGAAGAAACAACGAAAGAGTCATTTATTCAATTAATATTACTTTTATTATTCCTTTTCTTATTTCTTTTGTTTTTGGGGGGTGCTGAGGGAAGGGTCAAGGCCAATAAGTGAGAAGCATAAAACACAAGTGACAATATGGTGCCACCTGTATTACTTCAATTACCAATACGTAATTACAACTTCTCAAGGATGGATTAAATTACGACTTCTCAAGGATGGGTTAAGCTTAAGGTGAAAAAGTATCAATCAATTCAAGTGTAGTATTACAAAGCAGGCGAGCAAAAACTTTATGTCATTAGTTGGTCACACAAATTTAATGCAATTCCTTCATACGTAGGAGAGAGATGAGCTATCAAACACAAGCATACAATTGCAGATAGAGATTCCTCGAGAAGAATTAATGCACACCAAAGCGAACAAGAGTAGAGATTAATCAAAAAACAAGAGAATCAGAGAAAGAAACAGCTGTAATATATATGGTAGAAAACTGCTTATGGTTAGAAGTTCGACATCATTGCATGAGCTTGTTAGATAACTTTAAGTAGTTCTGACATGTCAAGATGCAAAGTGTTGAAACTTCTACAACTGATGCCCATGCAGGAAAATAGTTGACTTCAGTAAGTAAAATATATAAAAAGGTGTCTGACTTTTACAAACGATGCTTCCAAAAGAACAAGGACAGTACTTCTCCACAGGGTTTGCAGAAAGGCAAATGCTTTTGGTAGGTGCTGGAGAGTGACTCTGCACGATTGTTCCCATGGCAAAGTGTTTTACATGTGCAACACAATAGAGAAAGAGAGAGACCGAGAGAGCTTACTAGGAATGTGAAGATAATTGCGACAACCATAATTGATATACCATGGTGATGAGAAAAATCATCCATCAGCTTTCCAGCAACAAAGACACAGAAAACTGCGACAGGGGCCACAATGAGAAACATCGTCAGTGCCAAGGATCTTACATCAGGTCCAAATATAAATCTTCCCTGGAGAAAAAACTTCTGCAAAAGGATATCAGAACCACATAATCAATAACTTGAAAAGGGGTAAAGCACTATAGGGCTTCATACAAAATGGACTAATAAAATATACTGTCTAGTGTACAAATTGCTACATAAAAATATGGCCTCTGACAATATTTCTAAAAATCTACTTATCCATGCAGCCAAAAGAAGATCCTTACCAAATCATATCACACCTAACACTACAATATCATTCTCTGCTCCCTAAATTGATTATGCACAATCAGATAATGTCACCCTTCATCTACATTTCAAAAAAAATAATATCACCCTTCATCCAATTCATCCACTTCTAATAACTTATCACGGTGCTATACTTTGATATCATGTATCCTTAACGAACTCACGAAATAAGCAAATTATTCCAACAGACAACAGCTGAAACTAGATGACATTTATCCTAAAAATATCAATTTGAATGTCACGACGGATCATTCAATAAGCATCGTCTTTCAGCCATTAATAAAATGTAAAAAGATTATTAAACGCCATTTGCACAAACTTTCGCTCTTCATCAAACACTTAACATACACAAACAATATCGGCTATAAAGCCACCTGCCACTAAAAGTAATTTTCTCAACAGAAACAACAAAAGAAAGGAGCAAAATAGGTGAATCCAACTAAAGATTCACTTTTTATGCTTGAGCTAGCTAAGTAACAGTGAAATCACGAAATTGAAGAAACGAAACCCTAGAAACAAATAGAAACAGAAAGCGAGTGAATGAGGAAGTCTCACATTGCTGCCTTTCCAAGTCTGATAAATCATCAGGCCATCCGACCCGTCCGTGGATCCGGATAATGGATCCGCCCGCTTCGAAGGAGGAGGCACCCCATACATCTCTCCTTCTCCCTTCACTTCCCTGACTAAGAAGTAAAAATACAATTACTAAACAAAAATACTGCTACAACACTAATATTTATTTTACAAAAAACCAAAAAAAAATTACAAAATGAAAAATCAGCAAATTCTGCAGCACTTCTTCTTCAAGCTTTTTGAAGTTATGGCGATAGAATCAGTGGCAGAGATGTAATATTCCGGCGGCTCTCCATTGCGGCTAAAGTAAAGTGAGTTAATTGGGCCGACAAGGCATGAGGAGAGGGCGTGTTTGGGGACTGATGAATAAAAATAAAAAGCGCTTTTTTATTTTTTTTTCTTTTTTTTTTTCTTTTTGTGTGTAGTGTTTGAGAGAAGTTTAGCTGGGAAGACTTGACACTTTACAGGATGGTCAAACTGACGTGGTAATGTTTTAATGGATGGAAATGGGACGAGTACGCCCCACTTTGTGGTTGTGTATCGTGTATGTGCTTGCAGCTGGGACGTGTTTCAGTTTTTTCGGCCTGGATTGATTTTTTTTAAAAGGGAGCATTTTTTAAATATATATATATATATTAAATTTATAATAATTATTTAATTTGACTTATAAAAAAACTAAAATTTAAAAAAAATTAAATGCAACTTTTTTTTGAAAATTAGAATTTTTAGTATCTAAAAAATATCTTTAAAATTTATTAAAAAAATACTTTTAAAAAAAAATTAATCCAAACGAATCCTTTACGTATGATAGAGTAGCAGAAAGTGACTTAACTGGTACCGTGGATATATTTTTCAGTTTTAGAACTCTTATTTAGTTATTGAAGTTTGACCAACAAAAAAAAACTCTCATTAGAGTGTCTCTTTAGTTAGCGAATTATGATTTTCGTGATATCATTGAACTTCTGTTTTTTTTTTTATAGCCCGGTGTAATTCTAGGGTTTCTTGAAAAGGGATTTGGATTTTGGCCTTGGCCTACGACCTAAAAAGAAAAAAGAGCGAATCTCTTTGTAATATTATTACAACTAGTTGGAGGACCCAGGTAATGTCGCGGGTAATTTATATTTTTTTGTTATTTTGTATAATTTAAATAATTATGTAGTTAGAAGTCCATCAGTTTTATTAATAAAAAGTTATCAATTTATTATTTTAATATTAAATATTCATGAATTATTGTTATTTAATTTAGTCTTAAAACTAATTACAACAGGATGTTTACCCATTAAAAATTTTATATTAATTAAAATTTAATAAATAACTGAGAGGATGCAACTTCCCAATAATTATAATGTATGTATGTACTCAATATAATTTTTTTAATATATTCTATCTCGTATTATTCTTTACATATTCATTATAATGCATCTACTAAAATTAAAAAAAATAATAATATGATATGAGATGGTGCCATGCACTCAATCATTTTAGTAGATATAATAAATTTTATGATTAACTGATATTTATAAAGTTTATTCATCATATTAAATATAATACTACTGTTGTGTTTGATATAAACTTATTATAAGATACTTTTTCATATAAAGAATATGATTTGTTTTGAATTTTTACAAAATGTTTGTGATAAAATGTCTCCTCTATGATTGTAAAAAATAAATTAATGATAGATTGCCTAAGCTTATAAATGAAAAAAGGACGTGTTATGAATTTTAATAAGATACTTGTGCTAAGATGTCATTTTAGCTTTTAAACATTAGAGCATATTATAATAAGCTTATATTAAACATGACATAAATCTCGCCGATATTAATATAATATCATTAAAAGCCGGCCCATTACTACTTGGACGAGCCCAGTATTTATTGATGTTCACTTGCATAACGCAATTTTGGGGGCACCGTAATTATGATTTTTCCTTCTCTTTTTCTCGGAAATCATAATGAGCGAGTAAATTCATGTGGCTGGAAATGTTTAATGAATGAAATATTGACCTCGGAACAACAATTGACCGCTTGGTGTGTGTGTGTAACCATGTGAGGGAGATTTCGTAGTACATATGGGAGAGATTGATAGTGGAACCTTAAGATCATTTAATTACAGTTTTAATTTATTATTTTTAAACTTTTTAATTGACAGTGACAATAATAAGCTGTTTTTTTTGTCCACAAAGTAGTTCAACTAAAGGAAAGATTTCTGACCCAAAAAAATTAAAAACAAAAGAAGATCAAAATCTATCAAGGAAAATAAACTTGACCAATAAATAGAAAAGAAGAAAGATCAAGCAAACTGGGCAATTGATTATGCGCCCCCCCCCCCCAAAAAAAAAAGGAAAATGTTGTGTTTCTTTTATTTTTCAGATGAAGTTAGCTAAATTTCGAAGCTCCTGTTCGTTAAACTCGAAATGCTTATATAAAACATTGAGAAGGGAAATCTTGTCCGCAGACCGAGCCATAGCAGATATCTTTAGATAAGAGGATGTCTAGGTAGCACGGTCACAAACTGGTTCCATGGTGTAGTGGTTAGCACTCTGGACTTTGAATCCAGCGACCTGGGTTCGACTCCCGGTGGGACCTTTCCTGCATTGCACTTTGCCATAATTGTTTTTCTTTTTATTTTCCTTCAAGCCAAACTTGATTTTGAGCTGTTTGGATGGGCTTTTACTAGAAGTATTTTTCCTTTTTAACAACTTCTAAAAAAAACTATTTATTTGCAAAGTTAAAATTTCTAACTTCATGAGCTTTTTCTAGGAAAAAAGTATTTTTTCCCCCTAAAAAAATTAATGCAAACAGGCTCTTTTCGGGTTTGACAGAAGAAGAACAAAAGACAGAAGTTTTTATTCCCATTTTGTGACGCCTAATGTTTGACAATGGCAAAGAACATTTGAAGTCACCACTATAAATTATATTTGTTAACTTTAACTATATTAATCTAACAAGGGACTTTCTATGATGTAAAGTCTGACCCGTATTCTAATGTATCTAAAGAATATGAGAAGACTTACTATATTTATTGTCATACCTTTTTTTTTTAGTCTTGCATTATTTATATTTATGCATTAATTGTATACTATCATATTTTGTATTTTTTGAGTCCTATAAATAAGTGCTTAGCTTATTGTAATGTCATATTTTGTAGTTTCTAAGTCCTATAAGTAAGTGCTTAGCCTATTGTAATATGTGTGAGGGAGAGATAGAAATGTGAGGCAAGTAGCAGAAAGCGTTGTCTTAATAAAATTCTCCTTTTGCCCATGAAGTAAGCATTGACCAAACCACGTAAAATAGTGTCTTTAATTTCTTGTTTATTTTGTTTCAATTTACACCACGTTTTTCCCAACATATAATAATATAATTTCTTCTGCTAATTATTTAGATACATCATAATAATGAGAAATGCTCAAAATTGAGTTGCAACCACACGCCTGTGTAACCCCAGCGTCTCTCAGCAGTTGATCATTCTGTGCTATATGAAGTCTCTATTTAAAGATAGCCACCCCAAAACTTTCCATGGTTAACTCTTACTCAACAGAGATATACATATATAATCAATAATCATAACCTACCGGACCATTACCTTATGAAGAATTTATAATTAAGCACCTCAGAATTGTGAGAACTCAGAAGAAAAAGGATGAAATGAACCGGCTCAGAATTGTGGGAAGTTAAAAAGCAGAAGTATAAGATCAACCCCCTCAAAATTGTAAGACCTACATTGTAATTTAATCCATGTATCAGTACATCAAAATCTCAAACTTGAATTGGAACTAAAACCGCCACCTCCCCTCATGAATTCGTGTTCTCAAGTTCACATTGTATAGCTTGTCGCATTTTCTCTCTGCAGATTTCTCCCCACATCTTTGCCTCTGCAACGGCTTGCTCCCTTTCTTGTTCTTTACTTTGCATTGCAGTTTCCTCTGAAGAGGTCCCAGCTCCTGAATCTTCCACCATGCTCCTAGTTTTCCTTTCTCTACCATGTCCTTGGTGATTTGCATTAGCTGTAGTTGGATCATACTTCTGCGAAGCCAGGTAGTTCAGAGCAAATAGTATCTCACTTATGCCAGGCCGTGATTGAGCATCATCCCGTAGACACATCATCGCCAGTTCCATGGCCTTGCACACACTTGACTCCATAAATTGGCCTCTCAGACTTGGATCTGCTAGTTGCACTATATCCCTGTGGTCTCTTAAGAAAGAACGTACCTACCAGCATGCCAGGATGATGTCAATGCTCAAAACAACAAATAAAAAAAAAACATAAAGATGAACAACCGAAAAACAACACTTATCAGAGAAGATTTTACCCTATTTAAGCCTTCAACTATTGATTACTTTTGGGCATTTTATATAGTCAGCATTTGACATTGCTGCTAAAGATAAACTCATTACTGTCACTCAACGAGCGTCCTACTTGCTTAGTGTGTCACAAAGAACATGCTATGATTGACTTTTACAGACAAAAAGTATATAAGAACATAAATATGAATGCTACTGTCCAGTTATGTACACTTGATATATTTAGGTATGCTACCCAATCAACGAGCGGCTGTTTTTGATTTTCAGGAGTTGTTAACATTGCCTTATGTCCAGTAATTAGCTCCAAAAGGACTATCCCAAAACTATAGACGTCAGACTTTAGTGTCAATCTGCCAGTGCCAGCATACTCAGGAGCACAGTATCCGCGAGTGCCCATGACCCTAGTGGAAACATGCGATTTATCAGCACTCGGACCAAACTTTGCAAGCCCAAAGTCAGACAGTTTGGGGTTAAATCCCTGACCCAATAATATGTTAGATGATTTCAGGTCCCTGTAGATAACAGGAGGTTGAGCTTCATTATGAAGATAATTCAGTCCATTGGCTGCACCTGCAGCTATCATCATTCTCGTGTTCCAATCTAGTGGTTGTTCATCTGGTTTAAGATCTGCAGAACGAACCTAAAATTAATTGGTTCGACATGGGGGAAGCCAGATAAATTCTAATTCTAAGCAAGGTCATCAGAAATGCTTCCAGACATGCAGGTATACATAATGATGAGAAAAATACAGTCACCCCCTAACTTCTTTTGTGTATTCTTCACCAAAAAAAGAGGTTGATACACGTTTGCTGGAACATGAATAGGCCAGAAGGCATGGATCTAGCGGAGCAGCAGCAATGCATGTATGTATGTGGACAATTCAAATTTTATGTTCATATAACCATGCCAGTCCTGACTATAAAGATGCCATCTCTGAGGTGGAAGGGGGTGGAGTGTGACCTTTGACCTATATAAAGCCATGATTAAAAGGAAGATAGAGCATCGCGCCCTTATATTGAGCATAAAATCTATACTGGAGTTCAGAATTGAAAGATAGCTTTTTTAGGTGCAACCTTCTAACGACGTCAATATCTTTTTCACGTCCTTAGGCCCTCTTCTTTGATAAGCTTTCAGGTTGTTTATCATGTTGTTTCTATAATAGAGAATTGAAGAAATTATGTACTTCCCAAACAAATATTCTTCATTTTTTCAAAAGAGCAAAAGAAAGTAGGTTGCTTCAAGAATTAAATATCTAAATGTTACTGAATGTGAGAATTCTTGATATAAGGATGAAAACTATAAAAGGTCAAATGCAAATTTCCTAGCTCTTTATGCCAAAATAAACTCCTAAGGGAAGTAAATATAATCACATTGTCTGTTTAAAGTCAAGGAATAGCATGAGATGCTTATGATGATAATTTGCAATGCCTGATGTACAATACGTCTATGAAAATGAAGATTACTCAATTATAAGCTTAGAGTATTACCATGCAGGTGACTTTCCAAAGATCCCAAGGGCATGAATTCATATACAAGGAGGCGCTGTTCTCCCTCAACACAGTAACCAACTAAATTGACGAGATTAGGGTGGCGAGCAAGAGAAAGCATGAGAATCTCCACAAGGAACTCCTTATCCCCTTGCAGACCTGAATGATTTAGCTTTTTGACAGCAACTATCTGCTGAAGGTTATGATACGCACTAAGTCTGTATCAGTACAGAAGGCAGTCTTAACTTTGGCATAAAAACAGATACCACCAGAAAGCTTGTCAGAATACAATATTACCTGGCCAGTACTTTCTATTTTCCCTTTGTACACTGGGCCAAAACCACCTTCCCCAATAAGGGATTCGTTCCTGAAATTGTTTGTTGCAGTTGCGAGCTCACGGTATGAGAATAGAGCAGCTTCAATATCATGAGAAGCATTCTTTTTAACTGGTTTTTCCACTATGGGCTCAAACTTGGCATTAATTTGAACTATAGCGATATCCAGATTGTAAATAAACATACATTACCACAAGCAGAAATGACAACTTAGTGAACAAATAGTACAAACGCGTAAACCTTCCAGGGGAAGCAAAACCATCACTATCAAATCAGGGGAAGCAAGCATATATCTTTCCCTTCACATGGGGAGTGTGGAGTTCTTTCTACCAAAGAAATTCAAATATAGATATCAACTTGGAGTTCAAATATAGATATCAACTTGGGGTAAATCCTCTGCTCAATAGTTGGTGCACATGAATCGATAGTCTTATCAAAATTTTACTTATTAACTTCTCGATAGGACCATAGAACGGTGCTCCAAGAGCTGATTATCCTTCCTGAAGTTCCAGGTCATTAGGTGTTGACATTTAAACTTAGATCTTTTTGTTTAAATATTTTTTCAAACCCCCAACTCCAACCAAACTCCCCGTCTCCTACAGCATTTAAACCCAGGTCATCACACTTACAGAAGAGCCTCAACCACTTGAACTACCTTAATTCCGTAACTTTGATCTTTTTTTAATTGTGTTAACAACAAAATACGAAGAGCCGAAGCAAACTCAAGTGTCCTAAAAAGCTCTAGTTGATTTACTATGTGCATTGAATCACTAATCACTTTACTGTATCTGTCCCGAAAAATTCTAAAATCTCATTCTTCTGCATTTTTTTGAAAGAAAAATTTGTCTACCAAACTCAGCACAGGACACAATCACACAACACAACATAAACAAAAAAAAAAAAACAACATTTAAGGCAGCAACAAAAGGGTCATCTTTGTGTACAAAAATTTCGTTATGCGTAATACCAAAAAGTATACGACCCATCATTTACCACGAGGATGCACACACCACATACCACACACAAAAAACATATTTTTTTTCCCCACAAGAAGGTGATGAAGCAAAGTATGTATGGAAACAAACCGGAAGAAATGGCAGGGGCATTGGAGGGCGGCTTCAAAGGCTTGGAATCTTTGTGATCTTTGTCATCCTCCTCCTCCTCCAGCGTTCTTCTCCCTTTCTTGCCACCAAAGCATGGACAATGTGCCATTGTTATTTTATCAATCAAATCGTTGAATTTATTGTGTATATGCAAAATGGGCTATAAACGCACATAAGCATCGCATGCTTAGAGGTTATCCGCCACGGGGGAGATCAGAGTCGTGTTGTTCCCGGGGACGTGGACATGGAGTTGGACATTCCATTACGGGTTTTACTTGAATCTCCTGTTTTGTCGTGATATTATGATTTTTTTAATGAATTTATTTCGAAATTTCCTTTTTTTATATGTTTTGCTTCTTATTATTTATCTTTTTTTTTCTAAGAAAATTTTGTTAGTGGCGTTTCTAATTTATATTCATTTGCGCCATGCATTAACACTGGAGAATTAGTACGTTCGTGCGTTTGGACAAACATTATGACACACTTTTCTGTTTTTGCAAAATTGACATTATGACACACTTGTTCATATGAATCTGCAACTTTTTCCGAAATATCATTTACTATGAAATAATTGTGAAATCTTTTTTTCTTTTTGTTCTACTTTGTATATTTTTTAGACTAATATTATTTATTTCTTTTTTGATATAAGAAAATAAACAAGTTGAAGCTCATATCTGGCTCCTCTACTCGTCAGGGCCCCCCAGAAGGGAGAATAGCTAGTGCGAATATGATTTTTGTGGTAAAAATCTCACTCAACTTCGGTAACTCTAAACATACACCTAGATTGGAATTAATTAGTAAGTGAATACAGTCTGCCAAACACTCCCAAGAGGTGTACATATGGATCTCTTATCTTGTCGCGATATTATAATTTAAACTGAAATAATTGTGAAGCTTTTTTCATTTTGCTTTGTATATTTTTTCAAACACTTGTTAGTCGTCACTTCGAAAAAATAAAGAAATAAATTGTTAGTGGCATTTTAGTAATTTAAAATTAATTTACGTTATTAGAATGTTGGAAATAGTACGTGGACACAGTTTGGCAAATGTGCCACATAAGGGTGGTTCAAAGATAAAATAAGTTAACCAATACTTTAGACCTTGAATTTTGCATTTCCATAATTATAGTTTATATAATCATACAAAAAAAGAAAAAAAAAAGGAATATCTAATTTACGTTTGTTTTTTAACAAGAAAAATCATAAAGAAAGAGGCCTCAAAATCCTTAAAAAAAATCTTGCTCTCTTAAGTAGTCAATGACAACCCTACTATTACTTTTCCACATCTCTGTTATTTATCGCAAATTTCTCACCATCAAAATTGTATACTTTTTATCAAATCCTTAGCTTTTCCTCTTTAATTCTCTGTATCAAAAATTGCCACCAATGGTCACTTCTGTCAATTAGAATAGTATTTTAAAGTTTTAGAATTCATTTTTTCCACCACCTCTATTTTTTCTTGTTGATTTATCTCTACCATTTTTTTCTTGTTGAGCACTAGTGTTCCATTGAAGGACTCTCAAGAAGTGATCTATTTGTACTATCAAACTTTCAAGATGACCATTAAATTTTTTAATTAGATTTTTAATTTATATTTTTGCAGATATATTTTATTTTTTTATAATTTATAAAAATTTAAATATATCAACTAAAAAATATGAATCTGGCTATTCAAAATTAAAAAAGGAAAAGATTGACCTTTAAGACAATCCCAAAGGAATTCTTGATAAATTCTTAACGAGTAATTAAGACAAATAAATGTTAAACAAAATTTATAAGTGCCTAAAAAAGGAACTCTTGATAAATTGATTGGCTATAATGTTAATCAAGAAATAAATGTTAAAAAATGATTATAATAACTTAATTAGTAACTTTACATCTCAAAAAGTTAATAAAATAAATTTTAAATAAAATTTATAAAATGCCTCATATTGTTAAGTTCCACACATGTGTTCATATGAATTAGGTATTTTGCCACAATATTATAATTTATCCTACAATAATTCTGATTTTTTCCCTTTCGCTCTGTGTACTTTTTTAGCATTGACTGTTCATACTTTTAGAATGTACTTTTTAATCCCTGAACTGTTGACTTTGTCATATTTTAGTCTCTTAACTTTCAAAATGAATCTTTAGTCCATGAGCTGGGACGTAATTAATCTTTGAACCTCTAAAATGAATCTCTTTTTAAAGACTAACAACATCGCATTTATTAAAGTATAGGAACTAAAAAATTTATTTTAAAAGTTAAGGGACTAAAATGTAATAAAGTCAGTAATCCAAGAATAAAAAAGTTTATTTTGAAACTTAAAAGACCAAAATACATCAAAGTTAATAATCCAATAACTATGAGGGGAATAAACCCTTACATAAATGTGTGGTTTGCACAAATGTCAGAATTAGTACATGCCTGCAAAATTAGAACGTGTGTGCAACTCACAAACGTTCAAGTACATGTGTTGAAATGAATTCGCTATTTTGGCACAATATGATGATTGGGTTAATTTCACAATAGGTCCTCATTGTTTCTTTTTTTTTAAATTAGTCTCTATTATCTTAAAATGTCCAATTTAGTTATCAATGTTTTACAAAAAAATTTTAAATTAGTCCTCAATATTTCACAAATATAGTTAAATTAGTCCCTATTGTTTATAAAATATTTATATCAATCCTAAATATTTTACAAAAATAGTCAAACTAATTCCCATTATTTGGAAAAAAATCTTATTAGTCTTTAATATTTTACAAATTTACTCAAATTAGTCATAGTTTTAAGAAATAAAAAATGAAAAAGGCTGGGATTAATTTGAGTAAGTTTATAAAACATTAAGGACTAATAAGAATTTTCTTTCAAACCATGGGAACTAATTTGACTATCTGTAAAACAAACATTGATGATGAATATGAATGTTTTCTAAACAATAGGGACTAATTTGACTATATTTGCAAAATATTGATAACTAAGTTGAAATTTTTTTATAAAACATTAAGGAGTAAGTTGAATATTTTAAAATAATAAGGGCCAATTTGGAAAAATAAGAAATAATAAGGATTGATGATTGATAGTAAAAGAATTGTGATTTTTTTCTCTAAATTTTGTTTTCTTTGTATTTTCAATACCTCGTTATTTCTCTCTCTCTCTATATTTTTAAGAATTGTTAGTGTCATACTAATGTATTTAAGGTGCTTTATGCACAATTTTAGTTGGCTGTGAGATTTTAGTGATTGAGAGAGCTTTCAAGCTTTAACACTAGAGTTTTAGATAAAAGTGCTATTACATAAAAACTATTAATTATTTAGTCTTGTATGTTAGAGTTGAACTTTTAATTATTTTAAGAACAATATTAAGCTTTAAATAATATGGAGCAGTACTTTTGTGATGTTATATAGCTACTATTTTATCACAATATCATAACTTATGGTACTGAAACAATTGTATTTTTTATTTTGGTTTATTTATTTCAACCCCTGCTCATCCATCCTTTTCTAAAATAGATGAAAAATTGTAAGTGTATATTAACTTTTGGTGTCTATTTTTTTAAAATAACTATTACTAGTGCTTTCATATCTCGTATTTTGCATGGGCTTATTTAGGTTTTGTGTGTTTTTTAGTTTTTTAAATATTTATAGATGTGATTTTTTTATTGTTTTTAGGTTTTCATGTGTTTTTTTTATTTTTAAATGTCTATAAAAATTAATTCTAGTGCTTTTTTATACTTATTTTTATTTTTATTCTTACTTTTACTTTTTAATTAGGATATAATGCATAAATTAATTAAATTAATGAGGTTTTTAGACTTTATTACTTTAAACTTATTAAAAAGAAATATATAGGTGGTGCATAAATATAATTAAATATCTTGTAACTCCATTGCAATGATGAGGTTAGGAAGTGGTGCATATAATATATAGATTTATAATAATGTAATAATGTTAAAAATAGAATTTATGATGACTTGACAAACAGATGGGTGTTGATGTAGCATCCTTTTTTTAGCTCCTTTGGGTATATCTATCTATATCTATATATATAGATGTATTCTTTGCACCAGGAAACCGAACAAGGTGTCAAGTTTTTATTTCAATAATTTTTATCTTTTTTTTTGTTCTAAAAACAGCTACCTTCTTTTTATAATAACTATTTATTTTGGTTATCAGAAAAGTTGAAACTTTAAAAAAATACTCAAATACAGTTCTTTTTTAGAAGTCAGAAATTTTAGTTTTTCAAAAAAACATTTTATACAAAAATTGTGAAAAGAAATATTAAAAAAAAAAAAACTAATGCAAACTAATTCTTAATATACAGTGCCCTTTAGAAAAATGAAGAAGTAAGAGAAAAACAAGATCAGTATAGTAACCAAGATAGGATCAGTCAAAGGTTCATTATAAACCCCTCAAAATAACACGGATCACAATATTCTCTTTTCAAGAAAAACTTCATGGCGTCCGCACAACACCTACCTTTATGCTCCGTTTCTATCTCTAAATTGTTAGAACAAACTGAGAAGACCAATTCAATCAACACTTTAATTTGGATGGATTACAACGTAAATAGATAATTAGAAAAATAAATGAAATTATTAATAAATAACGGATAATTCTCCTTTATTTCCGGGGTTCATGGTATGCATGTTTGCATCACAACCCAACACACACTTTTCCCCTCACTTTCTCTTTCTCCTGTGTATAGCAATTCCTCCATGCCATATTCTCTTAATACAATAGAGAATAAGCGTGTTTATCAATATAGCTACCATGGATACAGAAACAGAGAAAAATTCCCCTGAAAAATCCTCTAGCTTCTCAAACCATGACAAAAATGGTGATCAAGCTGACCAAAATGACATGGGTCAAGAGCATGATAATGGTACAAATGAACCCAAACCGTCTAGTGCTGAAGAAAGTCCTGATAAAGAGGTTCAGGAGAAGGAACAACAAGCTGATATAAACAAAGAAGAATCCGAACATTCCTCTCTGCATCATGATCTTGGGAAAGTCTCGGAAGAGATTGATGAATTTATCTCAACTTTGTCTAATTCCAAAGCAGACGGATCGATTCCTCCAGATGTATTCGGGTTGGTGGAACAATTTGCCGTTCTTGTCGAAGCCAAGATCGAAAAATATGATTCGAGGGACAAACCGGTGAAATGGAGTCAGTTGACGGATGAGGACGCGTCTTCATTCTTTGAAGCTGTAGATCGGACCTCAAAGTTGTCAAACATTCTGTGTAAATTTTCATCGGAAGAAAAATACGCTAGCTCAATCAATCGCATCGGGGGTGTTCTCCTCCGAGCAATGTCGTATGTGGAGGAAGAGTTCAGATCACTTCTCGAGGATCATAAAGCCCCTGATGCAGATCATAATAATGATTCCAAGTCTAAGCAATCTTCATCAAGTTCCAATCAAGATGCAGATCATAGCTCGACCCCTGAAACTGATCCCGCAGAAGAGAATAATTTCCCATGTTACCCTGAAGAAATATTGTCAAATTTGAGCAAATTTGCGAAACTCCTTGTTGATGGAGGCCACGAGACAGAATGCTTTCAGATCTATTTCATTGCGCGGAGACAAGCCGTGCAGCAGAGCTTGAATAAGGTCGGATTTGAGAAGCACAGCATCGATGATTTGCATAAGATGAATTGGGAATCATTGGAGAGAGACATCGTAGCCTGGAACAAAATATTCAAGCAATGCGCCACCGTGCACTTTCCTAATGAACGCAAATTGTCTGACGCCGTCTTCAAAGACTATCCATCACTCTCCTTGAGCCTGTTCAGCAACATATCACGAGGGTTCATAGTCCAACTCTTTAACTTTTACGAAGCTGTCTTGATGACAAAGCGCTCTGCAGAGAAGCTATTCAAGTTTCTTGACATCTATGAGAGTTTGCGAGACCTGATTCCGAAGATGGAGAATCTTTTTCTCTGCGAATGTGCGGAGGAGCTCAAGAACGAGGCCTCATTAACCCGAGGCCGGCTCGGGGAGGCAATGATTTCCATTTTCTGTGAGCTCGAGAATTCAATCAAAACCGATAATGGGAAGACTCCAGTTCCAGGGGGTGCAGTTCATCCATTGACTCGTTACGTCTTGAACTACTTGAAATATGCATGTGCGTATAAGGATACATTAAAGCAAGTCTTCCGAGAGCATCAGAAGATCGAAAGAGCTGATTCATACACAAGACCAGACTGCGATCAGGGCGAGAACGAGAATGATGGAAAGCCAGAATCGCCATTCGCGTTGCAAATAGTGAAGGTCATGGATCTATTGGATTCAAACCTGGATGGAAAATCGAAGCTATATAAAGACACTGCGTTAAGAATCATTTTCCTGATGAACAATGGCCGCTACATATTGCAGAAAATCAAGGGGTCTGCTGAGATCCGTAGCTTACTGGGCGATACGTGGTACAGGAAGCGATCATCGGATCTCAGACAGTATCACAAGAACTACCAGAAGGAGACATGGAACAAGTTGCTGAATTGTTTAATGAACCATGAGGGCTTGACTGTGAATGGCAAGGTGGTGAAGCCAGTGCTGAAAGAAAGGTTCAAGAACTTCAACGCCATGTTCGATGAAATACACAAGACTCAGAGCAGTTGGGTGATCAGCGATGAGCAGCTTCAGTCGGAGCTGAGGGTTTCGATATCAAACATGGTGGTCCCGGCTTATAGATCGTTCATCGCGAGGTTTAGTCAGTATTTCACTCCGGGGAGACAAACTGAGAAGTACATAAAGTATCAGCCTGAAGATATAGAATCGTACATTGATGAGCTTTTTGATGGGAACGCTTCAGCGCCCACTGGAAGGAAAGTTTGGTAGTGAAATTAGGGTGATGTGTGATGAAGAAGAAATATATTGTTGAAGGAGGCTTGAGAAAGCGAAAGCAAAAGAGAATATTACTTCAGCCAGAGAATTATTTTGCAAATTGAAGATGATCATTTTATTAATTTTGTCGCTTGATATGATGATACTGTTTGGAGGGATGATGACGTCTATTCCCCATGTTGTATTTATTGCATTAATGTAGTTCTTTGTTCCATCAAATTGAAAACTCTCTTCCGAGGCCGCGGTCACTGTGGTTGTATAATGTTGTATTGTTTGGTTATTGGTCTTTTGTATATTTTATTATTTGTACAGTAGAATATGCCTCCAATTATTAGTTGAACCTTTGAAATAAGATTTGTATATGCCAATATCCCAAAGCACATTGACTCATCAAGTTCAATCATTTGAAAGGCGGATTTTACAAAAATGTATAACTTATAGATCAAATTTAGTCGTGTCCTTTAAGAATATCTAAAGAAAGTTATATATGAGATATAATTAATACTGACTAGTATCATCAAAAATATTTATATTACATGTGTTCTCGAAACACAAATGGGGTCATATTGTGGACTATTACATTCAAATTTTATTGCTTGGAAATATCTAATGGATCATTTCTGTATTAGTATGAGTATCATTTTTCCTTTTCTAGTCAATAATTATAGTGGTCATAATTATGTATTCAACCAATGTTTTCACGACATACAAAAAAGTATTGTGCATTAGATTGTGAAAGCGAAAAAAAAAGGGCTAGCTAGGGAGGCATGCTGGCCAATGGAGAGGCACCATATTCGCAAACTAATCATTAGCTAACCAATTAGCTGGTCTATTAGTAGCACGAGGTAGAAAGTGAAAGGAGAACTACGAATAACAAGTATAATTACCAGAATATTAGCTATAATTTTATGGGATTTTCAACTAGAGTAGCATCATGGACCTGTGATAATTTAAGAAAATTCTTAATTATTAGTCTCAAACGCAAAAGATAACCCGCAAAACAAAGCAAGGAAACGTTTATTGATTATCAATTGCTTTCTTATCATTTGATGACATAAATTCCTTTTACCATCTCCTTCAAAATCAACGTTAGAATAACTTGTTATTACATACAAAATCCATCTCTCACTTTCGTAAAATAAAAAATTATGGAGATGGCAAGATTCTGCTACATCCTATTAGATCTTATTATCATGGCTAAATATCGACCTATATATATGTATATATATATATATATATATATATATTATCACGTCCAAATGAAAAATTCAATTCGTAAAGATCTATATGCAAGTGCAACTCAGGCCCACCTCTCATCCAATAGTTTTCACATAGACCTAGGATTGTCGGATTTTATAGGGTTGCAGGACTAGGGCATCGAACGACGTCGTAAACAGCATATATTCATCCTTTGGTTCCTTTCCTATTATGATGACGTAATGCCCAAGAACGAGGAGGAGGGAAAGGGCATTTTGGGGAATTTAACGCGCCAGGAGTGCATTACGTCCTCAACGCCGTGTACTTTTGCTTAGAAGAAGAGAAGCGGCCTGTTTGTTCTTGTGTTTCTCAACTCTCCTCTCCCTGTTTTTTTATGTACTTTTCTAAATCTATATCATCACCAAAACACTGCCACAAGTAATAAGTATCTACTATCATCCCCCGCAGGTCTCTTCTCCCCCTTACCCAAACAAGAGATAATTATAATTATAATTATAATTAAATAATAGCTTTTTTAAAGAGAGGAAAAAGTAAAGAAAGAGCAGTTGGCTGATAAAAATATCTTCGGCTTCGTTAATTGAATCCCTAATTCATCATAATCAAGTTGTGTGTTCGAGATTGATGAGGATTGCGAGCTCTCGTCTCCGAACGCCGCTGCATTCTTCTTGAACTGGTTCGCTTTCTCTCTGCTATTATCACTATTTTATTTTGTTTAAATATCTTCATTTTAGATTTTGCTGAGTTTTTTTTTCTTTTTTTTTTTGCTTCGTAATTCATGGAAAATCTTGTTTTGGCGTTTTAATTGGTTGTAGGTAGATGGAAATTGCGGATACCTAATTGTGTGTGTCTGAGCAGTTATCTTCTGCTTCTTCCTATTCTTCTTTTCTTTTTTTTTTTTATTAAATGAAAAAAAAATCTTTCTTTTAGTAATTAGACAATAATGCAGAGGTAAGATTGTAAATTTCCTCCTCTTCGTGACCTTCTTTTGCCAGACTTGTTCTTAATTAGTGATTTAGTTAATCGAATTAAAGATTTTTATCAGAGCGTGACCGTGGTTTATAATAAATTTTGATGAATATCTATCTCATTCTGATTTTTTTGCATTTAGAGTAAGCTCAAACATCAGATGAGTTCGTAGTTTTGAGTCATTATAGTTGTTTGTTGCATATAATAGACCCTCATAAGTAGTTTGAGTTCAATGGTGTCGTATACTGATGGATAAGGTGTGTTTATGAATCCGAGTCACAACTCGTTGCGAGGTTAATATGTGGGTCTTTTTTGTGTTAAAGCTTTGCACGGGAGTACAAATGGTTTGATGTTTGTGCATATGCATTTTGCCTCCTTGCATTGACATGTGTTGGTCCAGCGTTTACATGAGGAAATAGTTAAAATTAGTACCGCTCATATATCACATGAATGGTCCTTCCATATTTGTCACGATACTTGTTCTTTTCATAAGTCACCATACTACTTTTTTTCACATGGCTTATGTAAATTTTCTTTAAAAATCATTGGAGCCAATTGTTTATACATATGCATAGAATCTGAGATGAAGAGGGCAAAGCTTTTCTGTGATACAAATGCAGCGGGAGCACTATGTTTATACAATCCAAGTTTGTGAATTTCATATCTGGAAGATAAAGTGGCATTAACTCTTTGCAGTGTTTATTTTTTGATCTATTCTTGGCCTTCTCTATCTTGTTTTAGTTTCTTTGGCCCCACTTTAGGGGCAAGTATGGCGCTTGATTTTCAAATTTCAATGGCATTAACTCCTTAGTTTTCTTGATTTGGAAACTCATGAACCTAATGTCATCTAGATTTTTTACCTATAATTTGGTCTATCAATTCTGTGTTATGTTGACTTGGAAACTCATGAATGTTAGTAAAAGAGTTACTCTTTTGGGAATCTTGACAAGATTCCCATGGCATCATATGTTTTCTTGAATTGGGAATCTTGTCAAGATTCCCATGGAATCATATGTTTTCTTGAAGTCCTTGAAAGATACATCCTCGTGGCTTGTATTAATATTACCTACCAAATGAGTCAGTTGCTGATACATGGTTCACTTGATGTAACATTTTCAGTTATAGCACTAAGTTTATTAAACGATTCTTATGTAGTCATGATGAGAACACTGGGCTAATATGTAACTCAGTGCCACGTGTAGTTCATGCATGTGTTATCAATACTGTTTTATGCAGGGCATTATAGACAAAATTTCAAAGTAATGTTATATAATAAAATAGTTACCTGCTTGCAGTATAACCTATCGCTTGGCTTTATTATTGTCGTTACATATGTGATTCTAGAAACAGGACTATCATATAGTTTATTGGACACTTCCAAAGTAAAATCGCAAATAACCAATCTTCTTTTACGTAATTTGTTTGATACAAAATATAAGCGCTCACACTGACACTTAAATACTATAATTTAAGCAAATCTGCATATTCTGCTGCCAAGATTGTCGATGGATTTTATTTTTTTAGTAATATACTCCCTGCATCCCAAATTGAATGGCATCAATTCTATTTTACAATGTGCCAAAATAATCTCACTTTCCTTAAAAGTGAACTTTTTACCTTTAACTGGAACAATATATTATTGCAAAATATTCTTTTTGGCATGCATTTTGCCACAATTAATGTTAAAGAATTTAACAAATATGTAATAATACAAGAGATGGCTGTCTCTGCACGTGTTCAGGTGCCCCCCCTGGGGTGGTGGGTGTTGGGCTTGGAGACTGAGACAGAGTTACTTGAATACTTTTTTCTTTAATGCAAGTCTTCGTATTTTCTCTATGCAAGTATCATAGGCTGTACCAACTAATGGCCAGACATCTGTTAACATGATATGCTTTTCTCCTGTTGCAGATTCATGGTTCTTTCTAGCTACTCTTTTGTTTAGTATAGTCATGGCTCCTTCACAAATTTTACTTTTTGGTTTCTTTCTTGTAGAGGGTGCTTCCATTTTCAACAGTCTGCCTCAGTATCTGTTATTCGGGCAGGCTTTTCGTCAGATACCATGGGCAGCACATTTAATCCGCAGATTCTGGTGGAAAAGCTTGCCAAACTGAATAATTCACAGCAAAGCATTGAGAGTATCTTTATACAGAAAGCCATTCGTTACTAATAGCATTTTTGTTTGCTATGTCTTTTTACTGAATGACTCTCCTTTGTTCGCCATTTATATTTGGAAAAGCGATGGCAAGAGAGAGATATGTTGTTTGAATACCTTTTTTTCCTCAATTTTTCTTTTCTTAACCCCCCCCCCCCCCCCCCAAAAAAAAACACACACGCACACACACACACACAAAGCAAAACAAAAAAAAAAAAAAACCAAAAAAAAAGAAGTATTTATCTTTTATACTCTTTATTGTTATAGAGCTGCTGACTCTTGATTGCTTTGTACAAGCCATAAGCCAGAAGTGCCCCTGTTTCTTTATGTTTCCCTGTTCAAATTGCTAGTTTTCCATATCCGTGTTTGAATGATATTCTACTAGGCAAGAACTCAAAGTGGTAGAATTTCCTGGTTGGTTTTATAGACCGTTTTCAGTTCTAGTTGGATATATATTGTTTTCCACGTAAAAGTCTGCATTAGACACATGAATTATCCAAAAACCTAAAGAGTTAGCTTTTTGATTCATTGGTACTGGTATGTGTAATATATTGCTGCCATTAAATCTTTGGTTATGCTTATCTGATATTGGCTTGAAGTATGTTATCTTTGTTTGCTTTCTAGATGCCCTTAACTCTATTTAGCTTTATCCCATTGGTGTATTTTTCACATGAACAAGGCAAAACAAGTTGTTGAGACATGGGATAGGCAATTCCATTGCTCTCCACATGAGCAGCGATTGGCTTTTCTTTATCTTGCAAATGATATTCTTCAGAATAGCAGGCGAAAGGGTTCAGAATTTGTTGCTGAGTTCTGGAAGGTGCTTCCAGATGCTCTTCGTGATGTAATTGAAAATGGAGATGAGTTTGGAAGGAATGCTGCATTACGGCTGGTATGTATCTTGAATTCACCATCTGCGTGTTTTATTTATTTTTATATTGAAAAGTTGAAAGAGATTTATATTATTTTTCTAGTTCCCTAAGGTATCTTGCTAAATTTATGGATTCACTGATCCTTGACCATTTTTTAGTTCACTTGGTTGTTCATTGATGGCAATTATTCCTTACAGTTGGTATTTGGTGTTATAGTTTGGATAAAGAAGGAAACTTTAGTAGCTGGTAGAGATCATAATTTCCATGGACTTGTTTTTAGTCAAATAGTTCAGCATAGTGGATTTAGATGGTTACCTGAAATAGTTTATATCATAGATTACAGCTCTTTGGTATGTTCAGCTTCGCTCAAATATTTGGTGGTTTGAGTAAACTAGAATCTGCAGTGTGGCTGGAGGTACTAGTGCCCTGCAGAAGTTGTCTTTATATGTATATGGAGTCTATGAGGGATGCAAATACGTCAAGAGTTGGATTTAGTACTCAACAACATGACCGTCAGTACTCAACACCAGACCATCCTTTTCTTCTGGATTAACAAGTTTTTTTCTCCCCCCTCTTTGTTTCTTTTTTCTTTTTCAAGGTTTACATTCATCTCCTCTCCTGCCTTCCCAAGTCAATATCTATAATCAATAATTACAAGATTATTTATCTATTTTCATTCTGTACTATGCACGTTCTGTTTTCTTTTGCTCTATCCATTCTCCAATTTATGATGGTATAAAATTGTCTAGGAGATTTGTTAGATCAGAATCACTTGATATTGATTATGAAAGTTAAAAGGCATGAAGGAGACAGAAATGCTTTTTGATTCTGTGAGGCCTTACGGAGTCCATATTATTAGATTGCTGGAAATCTTGTTACTACCTGAAATGTCAAAGTGAAATATTTCCAGTTGCTGGAAATCTTGTTACTACCTGAAATGTCAAAGTGAAATATTTCCTTACTGTCCTTTTTCTATTCTGATGATGTTCAGATCAATATATGGGACGACAGAAAAGTATTTGGCTCTCGTGGCCAGATTCTTAAGGACGAGTTTGCAGGAAGACACACGGAGAGCAATAATAGAAATGAAAAATATACTGGATTCAAACTTGTGAGTCATTTCCTCAAATTCTACGTATATGGTGAAGTAAAATGTTTTTGTTTTGAGTTATCTGATAATCGCCAATTTGGAACATCTTTTCAGAGACCTGCTGCCGGGAATGCGCTGGACAAAATAATTTCTGGTTATCAAATTTTGTACGGTGGTCATCTGGATGAAGATGCTATATTAAACAAATGTAGGAGCGCTATTAGCTCTATCGAGAAAGCAGACAAGGAATTCGGTGGTGATATAAGATCAGGTGTGTTTTATGAACATCTAGGGTCCTATTTTCTGATTCTTTTTCTCATCACTTTAAAACCCAATATGTGAAGGTAATCTGGTAGTTGTCCCTTGCTTGTGAATTCATATTGTATATTCACTCTACCCTTCATGTAAGATTTTGATGAGGTCGATTTTGGTGTTTGCGGTGAAGTTTTAGTGTCTTGATGAAATGCTAAACTGTTTATAGTAGTCCATTGATTGACTTGCAGGTAAGGTTGTCTTTCATGAGAACATGTCAATTTTCTGGTTGATTATCTTATACGAACCTATATTTGTGGTCAAATGGGAGAGTAAGTTTATGCCTTCCTCTGACTTCCGAGGTTAATCGAGATAATGGCAGAGGAGCTTTTCAATGTCGTAAAATGTGGGCAACACAGTCTCTCTTCCTCCTTTCCAAGATAAACAAAATGATTTAGCACCTAATCAAGGGACATAGCTTAATTATTTTTCTAGCAATAGAAGCCTGTTCAACCCACTTAAGGCCTGAATAAACTGTTTATTTGAATTTGAGCAAAGATGCTGAAATAGAAACTAGTTTATTCTTAATAGTATACTTTATCAGTAGGAGAAGCTATTAAAAGGTATAAGATGACTGCTTTGTATATCATATCTTCCATATGATGTAAAACTCTTTTTCCCCTCGAAGAAAGACCTTTCTCTTTGGCATTTCTTATTTCTGCAATGCTGACTCTTCCATAATCCATCTACTGTCCTTGCCTCTTTCTGTTGGAAAAATTGAAATTAGGACATATCAATGAAGCTGGCTTTATGGAGGAGCTAAAGGGGCAGCATGCAGTGTTGAGGGACTGTATTGAGCAGCTAACAGCTGTCGAATCATCCAGAGCAAGCCTTGTGTCACTTCTGAGAGATGCTTTACAGGAACAGGTTGGTTAGTCCATGGTTATTATGTGCCTGGCTTTGGAAGTATTTGAATCCTACCTCTCACTTTATTTTGTTCCTGTTGAATAACTTCTAATATTTTGTTTTCAGGAATATAAGCTGGAACAGGTTCGCAACCAGCTTCAGGTAACTTGATCATCTCTGTGTATATCTCCTTAAAATTGATGTTGTGATCAGTCTCACCTACTCCAAATTAAAGTAAAGGCTACCAAGAAGCAGTAAGATTACTGCTGCAGAAAATGTTATATGCGTGCTTCAAGATTTTGAAGATGCTATAAAAGCCAAAGTAGCTGATATTTAGAGGCTTCAGTGACAAAGACGAAAAGAATGAGCTTTTAAGACCAAAATCCATGACCATATGGTTACCTTTTTCTCTATGCAGAACTTGTCATTTGAACATAAATTATTGAGGGAAAATTAGGTTGCTGGAATTGGTTAAGTTTTAGTAACTTTATGGTTGCTGTCAGGCAGTGAGCAGCTGTAAGTTAAGAACCCACCTCTAGGGGAATTTCTGGTTTTAGGAAAATGGAAGCTGCATGTATTACCAAAGCAGTGAAGGTGATATTTATTGGTGATCCTGTTATCAGTGCTTTACTATTTCACCTAGCTGGTATAATTCCAGATTAACGGAGCATGAAAGCTGCTAGAGTCGGTTATATCAAAAGGATGGGTTTTTATGATCTTAGGCAGACTAGTTCATGAAGAAATGTTTGATCTTAACACGAATAAACCTTCATATCTGAACTCCTCTCCATTTTGGAGATTTGCTCTCACCCATGCAGGAACTAGAATATGCATTCTTGCAATTTACAGAATCCTTCTGCTTGCTCTTAATATATCCCTGATACCCTGTGTTTCTTTTCAGGCTGCCCAGTCCCACTCAGAGGCAGGCATTTGCCAACAGTTGGTGAATGACAACAATAACTCACGGATTCTTGCTGACCAAAGCCAAAAGGAGATTCACATGTCCTCAGCTCCAAAGAGCTTTGTATCTGGAAATGGTGAACAGTCAGCTCCATTAATGTATGCAAAACAGGTACCTTTTGCTGAAAAATCAGGCAATGTTGAAGAAGACCACAAATCTAAAGCAGCTGCTGTGGCTGCAAAGCTTACAGCGTCAACTTCTTCAGCACAGATGCTCTCTTATGTCCTTTCCTCCCTGGCATCCGAAGGTGTAATTGGAAATGCATTAAAAGAACCTCTGAGCGATTATCCCTCTGAGAAGAGAGCTAAGATTGAGAATGACCCTCCTTATATTCCTCCTCAGAATCCTCAAGCAGCAGCCTCATCTTTTCCTCATAGTGAACTGCCACAAAACAATCTCCCGGTCACATCCCAAGAGTCAGGTCTGAGTGACCAACCCCCGCCCCCAACATCTCCTCCACCTTTGCCGCCTCTTCCTCCCGTGCAGCCATATTCGGTGCCCCATTATATGCAGACTGCTGGGCAGATTGCCGGGCAGATTTCCAGTGGACCATATGGATATGGTACAATGCAACAGCAACCAGCATCCATGCCAGGTTATCCTCAATTCGGGCCTCCAATGAATGGCGTTGCCCCTTTCGCAGCTCCTCCTCCAAATGCATACCAGAGTTATCCAACTGACGGCAGTTTTTATGGCCAGGCGTCGTCCTTACCGATGGCTCCTATTACCCGTCAGTAAGTTAGGGATTTATAAACTATATGGAGTTTCCTTTGTGTTACTAGTTTGGACCTTGTACCTCTAGTTTGGTGTAACCATTGTTAGTTACCGCAAATTGTAAGTAAAGACTTTTAACAAATAGTGTAACTTAATTTGTTTTCATGGAGTTGAACAATTCCATTTAGTTGTTAAGATATATCAACCATATTATTCAGTTCATCTACTATTTATTCATTGTCTCGTTACCAAATTCTCTTATCCCTAACCCAGTGGTTGCTGATTGTCTCCGTCTTAAAAATGAAAAAATGGTGATTTGGGGTGGCAATACAATAGGAGAGGGATATGGGAAATAACATTTAATTTTTCCGTACCGAAAAGAAAATGATTTTTTTGGGGGTTATTGGGAAAGTTATATTTATTGAAAAATTGAGTCTGGCACAAAGATTGGAATCCTTTTCTAGTGACGCGTCACACCCCGTGAGGAAGGAAGTGCATAGTTGAACCCGTTGCATTGCTCGTTGGCAGTATATGTACTAGTTATGTTGCGACGAATACATCATTTTTAAAGTAATAGAAACTAATTGTGTTTTTTATAATACTAAAAGTAATCATGTCACTTCTTGAAATAATAGAAATTTAAACGATTTAATATGATAGAGATTAAAATGATAAAATGAATAAACAACGAAGACCAAGGGTGAATCCTATCCTGTTATAGATACTAAAATAACAAATTAGATAAGCTCTTTGTTTTATATTTGATATAAGGTAGCACGTGTGCAACTATTGGATTGGTTTTTCTTAAAAGTATTTTTCTTAATAATTTTTAAAAAAATATTTTTGTGAAAAGTTAAAAATTTTAATTTCAAGTCAAATAGTTATTACAAAAACATATTTTTAAGGGAAAAATATTTTTTTTATATATATATATATATATTCTGAAAAAGAACCAATCTAAACAGATTCTTAAAAAAAAAAGAAAAAGCTCTATATTTTGAACCTTCAGCGCTCTCATTTTCGAGCCACAGCTAAATGAGAGCTCAATATGTTGTTTAATCACACAAGTTAAAAACATATTGAAATAGACAAATGAACAAACAAATAAATTGACATGGTAAAAGACGAACCAACGGAAACCAAGACAATTATCAGCACTGCAGACTCACATAATCCTCCAGCTCTTCGACCCGTAGGTCAAAGAATCCTAGGTTGCAATAACAGCTTTGAGATTACGAGCACTCTCAACAAGGATGAACCATCAGCTGACAGTTTAACTCGTTTAGTACTTTAATTTATGGGTAATAAGGAAATGGAGTATTGATATGGGTGCAATCCGATCCATTTAGCATTCTTGGGTCACTGACTTGAAGAAGGCACTGGTTAGTCCAAGTCTTGATGACCTCAAAGGTGTCAACCTCCATAGTGCAGAGTTGAAGGTCTGAGGGATAAACCCAGAAAGGACTCTTTAGTCAAACTCTGTCACCCCATGACTTGTTTGGAGAAACCCAATGCTAGTGTGATCCGATAAGCTCCAAAGAGTCCTGACTCAATCCAAATAACTTTCGCAAGCACTATAATTTTCCAGCATTGCCACACACCAGTTATTCACTATCACACAGCTTTTAGTTATCTTATCTACTGCTTTACACATGTAGTTCTGACATTACGAGTTATTACTGGTGATACCAAATAATTTAAATTGTTTACAACAATTAAATCTTTAAATTGTTCACAACGATAAATCTTATCTTTCTCCGAAGACAAGTCCATGTTTTTCTATGATGTTCACCCTACTTTGGGGATGTCAATGATTGTTCGCCGACGAGGTAGGGGCAGGATTTTTGCAAAAAAACTTCTAAGGCAGGGTGGGGTGGGGTTTCTTATTTGTGCACCAGTGCTGGCCCCGCCCCACCCTGCTAGAGTATATATATTTTTAAACTATATATATGTGTATGTATATATATGTTATGTTTAATATTTCATTCGTTTGAACAAAATATTCCTATTGCATTCAATGTGGATATATAAAAATTGATTCATTCATAAATTGAACGTCCTGATTTGATTAATTGAACTTATTGTTTCTAAGTAATTTTTTCTTTTACTGGTTTTGTGGAGATGCATGGTCCACTAATTAATTGCATATATTGATTTGATCACTACAGCTTATAGCTTCTAAGTAAATTTTTTTATTGATTCTTTAGAATTTATCATATGAAAAAAGACACGTTTCCATCGTAAATCATCTTGATGTCCTATTTTAATCTATAAAAAATTATTTTTTAAAAATAATTTTAATTTTTAAAATTACTTTTGATAGTTTATTTATTCAAAATGACTTTTAATTTTTTTAATTAGCAGGTAAGGGTTTCATTTAACAAGTAGGGACTTAATAGGTAGGGGGTTTACTTCGATGCTACCGCTTCTTTGACTTTTGTTGACAGGTGCCCCATAGGTAGAGGCATAGTGTAAAAAACACCGATAGGAACGGGGATGGTAGTCGAGAGAAAACCCCGATACAGGTATAGGAGCGGGGTAAGGGCAGGTGAAAAAATAACAAGTGCGGAGTAGGAGTTGCTAAACCCCGCCCCTACCCCACTCCATTAACATCTCTACCCTACTTCTAACTTCCCCATTCAACGATTAAATCTTATCTTTCCCCATGATATTCACCCTACTTCCAACATAATTCCCCATTCAACAATTAAATCTCATCTTTCTCCATAGACGACTGGACCTTTCTCAATAACATTCACCCTACGTCCAACCTTTTTTCCCACTCTCATTAAATTCGAGCTTAAATTATTATTTTGTTTAGAAAAATAATTTGAATCACTCAAATTGTCCTTGATCCTGCTCTAAGCTAGAGGATGCGCAAATTTGTTAGAGCCAAAACAAGCAGCAAAAACTAAAAAGAAAGGAAGAAACAACCCGACATTCCCCATTGACAAAAGGATGGAAACACAAGGTGCGACAAAATCCACCGACACATCCCAATATCGATATAAGTCATCACCTCCTCCCCCCTCTTTACTAACCCACGTTGTTTTCTTTTTCTTTTTGACATGAACATACATGGGCTTTGATACTGAAGCCGTTAGTTATTACTACCTCCAAGATGGTATATGAAACAATAGAATAAAGGCTGAAAAGAAAATGTGGGAGAAAAAGTCGAGATCAACTGAGAAAAAGCAGTCAACAGAGTGGGGCTAGTGAGGGCGCAAACGTCCGCAGTAAGGACTCAAAGAGGAACAAAAGCTGAGAAAAAGTCGTCATGGGCTTATACTTTTAACTGCTGATGCCAAGCTAATTTAAGTGTTCAAAATTCCCAGAAAAGATGTGCATGGCGTCAGTCTTTGCTCACGCAAGAAGATTTTAAGCGTGATCGATGAGAGAAGAGAGAGAGAGAAAGAAAAATGAGTGGAAAAGCCTTGTTGTACTTACTCACTTGGATGTTAACGTGCTTGTATGTATTTTTGTGTGTATGCTGATACACTTGCAGCTTTATATGCAACAAAAGGGCGTGGGGTGTGGTCAAAGCGGGAGACCGACTACCCGCATCCCCATGTGCGCGGCCGTTCTATCCGCCGCCCACCGCCTCGGGCCTCCATACTACTTAGCCGGAGTTCAATTGTCACATTCCAGATTTCCTTTGTCACTCTCGCGTCTAATTCAACCTTCGTTACTACTTAATTCTTAGAAAAATAATCTCGAATCACTCTACCTGTTGAGTTATTTCCTCAGCCCTTGTCACGTTCCAGTTACCATATCGTCACTGCCATATTTCACTTAATAAATGTCACGCTTGATGAAAATTATTTAAATTGAACGAGTAATGGAAGACTTTAGCAGATTATTTGTTCTACTCCTAGTTGCCAACTAAAAATTGAAGGTTTTTAACTAAGATATAAAGTAAACTAAATCATGAAGACATTCTAAGTCATGCAGGAGGCAGTTGAAAGTTCGAGGTGTTAGAACGAAGACAAAATCGAAGAAAGATAGTGATTACTATAAATAATTTTAGACAGTTCAATCTATTACTTACATCTACAAGCGAATAAGAAATAATTCCACTATGGAACTTGAATACACATGGTGGATGGGTTCAACCTATTCTCTCCTTGCTCTATCTAATGACTGCTTGCGTATATTAATTAGTACATTTGTTTCTTAATTCTTGTAGGGTTTCGAATTCATCTAGAAATCCTAAATAAGTAATAATTAGAATTCCTAGACCCATTAAGAGTGTGAGACTATGAGTCACTATCGCATCAAAGATCGTATCAAAGCTAAAGTCATCTGAATTACAATTATAAAGGCACCATCAAGATGACATTTTCCTACTAGACATTGATCAGGTGAGATGCACGATTTTCCCTTTTTCCGAATTTTATAGGGTAAATATATAGAATGCTTAGTTCCCATTTTTTATACTTTAGTTTGCCAATTTATTTATAATAATATAGTTATTTTTTATGCGTTCTAGTCAAACAAATTGCCTAATACTGCATATATCAGACTTAAATTAAACTCGCAACATTGTGCTTATATATTGAATTTTTTCTAAAAAGAAATGATAATGCTATATTTTAGTTGAAGATCGACGACTCAACAGACAATGCGTTTTACACGATAAAAATTCTTTCTTAGTAATTAATAAGAACCCAGGTGACTTGATTTAATTTAAAGCGACAACTTTCTTAAATATTAAAAGACAAGAGCAAAACCTATTTCAAATGAAAAATGGGTTTATATAAGTCATTTCGATGACACAGCACATGTAGCATGCAAAAAAGAATTTAGAGAAAAGATTACTTACGCACAATCTTTCCCTTAACACCATACCCTAATTGTTTCCCATGCACTTGAAAAACTATTGAAGCTTTCGGTAAAGTTTTTCTGTTTTTTTTTTTTGCTTCGGACATTTATTTTAATGGGTTTTTTATATTATGGAAAAATATTTCTTTTTGTTTTTTAACCAGAATTATACGTCCTCTTTTTACTAATTTAGCAAGTGATTCATACACTTTTTTCTTTTTCTCTGGTGGAACCTGAATTAAGATTTTCTGAGGAAACATTCGAAGCTTATAGTCGAAAATTAAAATATAAATAAATAATAAGCATATATCTCAACTAAAAAGCAAATCCCAAGCGGATAAACACTCTCTCACTTATCCAATAATTAATTAATTAATATGCTAATTAGCTGGTGACGTACATTTTCCCTAGCACAAAAGCCCAAGATTCTTCCTGTTAATCGAAATTCTTGTTTGCCCACGCCACCGTCCAACTCCACTATTAAGTGTGTGCATTAGGATCTATGTCATTCAGAATATGCAAAATTGCTCATATATATAATCTTTTAGCCCACATGTATGCATGGACGATGTCAAGATTTTATATTAACAGATAAAATTATAGTACTAGTTACAAAATATTATAAATAAATAAGTAACGTATTCAAAGTAATAATTTGTAAACGTTAACAATACCTTTTCTATTATAAAAACTAAAAGAAAAGAAAATTAAGATTACTCTTTATAAGTCTTCGAATCATACATGATAATCTCATTATTAATAGTATTAATGATATCTTTCTATCATCAAACTATCAGGCATCCATTGATTTCCCATTCTATTGTTTAGTCGATATTTTACAATTTTCATAGCGGGAACTGATCTCCTCTCAACCTTAGCCTTCGCAACAGACAAAACCAAATCCAAAGCTATATTTTAAAAATGTAAACCAATGGTTAAATATAATTTGTCACAGCTTGGCTGATTTTTAAAATAATTTTCAGGTAAAAGCCAAAGTTAGGGAAAGGAAAAAAAAAATTGAGATTCGAGCTTTTCAGGAAAGATTTTAAAAAATTAATTAGTTTTACATCACATGAGGAGTTGTTATTCCTTTTTTTTTTTAATATTATTTTATATTTTTTTAGATGTAATGTTTCCCTTGGAGCAGTTTAAATTTAAATTTTTAAATACGAACCAAATATTTAACAATTTATATATAATAACATTTTTGGTTAGAAGTTTTGTAGCAAACTCAATAAAAATCGGTTACTCAAAGTAGAGGGGAGAGGTAGAGCCGACAAGGAGGACAAAAGCAGCCGTCTCACACCCAACACAACCCCCTTCCCACATTCTGAAAAAGGCTGCCCCTTTTGTCCCTCCCCTCCGATTGCCTCTTCCCTCGTTCCTATTAAAATCCACCAAGCTACACTACACTCTACATTATTTAAATGTACACGCAGTACACACATGTTATGTTTCATGCTTCATGTCCCTCTCTTTGTCCCCCTCTTCTGCGTTGCCAAATATATGAATGATTTATTTTTTAAATAGACAATGATATTATATTTTATGTTTTAGTTTCTCTCTAGACATCTCTCTCATGCATGCGTTGCATTTGCAGCGCTATCAACTACTTTTGTTAACCTATCAGAAATACATAAACTATTAATGGAGCGAATCGTAATATAGCAGTGTCACAATCTCTCTGCTCTGCTCTATATATGCCCTCTTTAACCTCACCACTCCCACACAAGCTAAAGTAACAAGCCCACATAGAAGTGATCTCATATATTCCAGCGAAATGCATTACCAAACAGAGCAATGGATCTCGTACGGGCAGCCAACAAAGACAGGAGCTGCGGACCCATTGGAACGCATAGAGAGAATAGCATCAGAAAACGCGGTGGTGATATTCAGCGTGAGCACTTGTTGCATGTGCCACGCCGTGAAGAGGCTATTCTGCGGCATGGGTGTGAACCCGACGGTGCACGAGCTTGATGAGGACCCCAGAGGGAAGGAAATGGAGAATGCGTTGGAGAGGCTTCTTGGCGGAAGCTGCTCGGCTGTGCCTGTTGTCTTCATTGGTGGCAAGCTTATTGGCGCCATGGATAGAGTCATGGCTTCTCACATCAATGGCACCCTCGTGCCTCTCTTGAAAGAGGCTGGTGCTCTTTGGCTCTGATTTTTTTTCCAGCTTTCTCTGTATGTTTTTAAGAGAGAAAAGGTTTAGTTGTTAGTATTATAGTGGAAAAAGAACGCAGAGGAAGAGGAGTTGCTAGCTAGGAGTTGGTCATGACCATTGTGTTTCAAAGTTTTACAAATCTTTACTGACGTTAACTTTTTTCCCTTTTTTTCCTTTTAAATTTATTTCGTCTTTGGAGGCTTTGTTTCTGTTTTGTTTTCTTGGGTCTGCCTCTGTTTTTTTTTTTTTTTTGGCTTTTAGTGTCTCCACTGATCGGAGCATCGCAATTGCTCCCTCCTCTGCACACTGAAGTGGAGTTGGTAGCTTATGAAGTTTGACTTCTTCACTTCTGTTTAAATCGTCATCGTTGTTTCAGAAGAACACAAGAAGACGGTTAAATTGGTTTTTTTTTTCTTTTCAAATATTGTTCTTATAAGAAAGTTTTTATTTTTCTCAACTGAAAGTTAAGTGATGGGAGAAAAAGGAATGAAAATTGGTTGATGCATCACCATGCCCCACCCACGAACATCGCCTCGAGTCAAGGACGAGGAGCAAATGGCGAGGTCCCAGACACTACCTCCTACTTGGATGTTCCTTAGTTTTATTTTTCCCATTGCACTCCACGTCCACTGACGATCCAATGCTGACGCCTTTTGCCCCACGTCAATTTTGTTACGTTAACGTTAGCTTCTGAAGTTTTTTGGTTTCTATTTTTTCTTTTGGTCACTTTTTTTCAAAAACAAAGGGAGGCAGCCCTCTTAAATTTTATTAAATAGGAAAAAATTATATGATTGGATGCGAACTAAATCAGGACTTTCTATTTTTACTTTTAGATTCTGCAATTGATAGGACAATCATTACAAATAAAAAATAAAAATAAAAATTAAAAAAAAATGATATGATATGCAAGCCTAAAGGATGAAGGACTACTTCACTCCTAATTACACAAGATTCTAATGCAGAAAACAATAAATAAGGTACTACTAAAAGAACAATAAACTAAAATACAGCCGACCAGGTCTATCTCTACCATCATTAAGTTCGCATCAACCTCTTTGCTATGAAATGACAAGGCCATAGGAAGAATGAAATACAACTTATCCAATTGAAATAATATTATGAAATGGCAAAAGGCAAACAGCTCTCTTAAAACATACCTCTTCAAATTTGAGTCTTGGGCACAGTTGTATGTCCACATGCGCGCGCGCACACACAAACACACACACACACACACACATATATATATATATATATATATATATATATATGATTGCTTGTTATTTTTACCCAATATATCCATGCTTTAGGAACATTATGATATTTAGATACACAAAAAATTGGTTGATCGAATTGATAAGGTGACGCAAAGTTGAAAATGTTTGATATTGATGTTTATCATGTATACTTTCCATCTGTTGCTTGTTAAAATTTCTACTAATCCTCATCCTCGTTTGCCACTTAAGTCCATTTGGTTCATACAATTTGAAAATGGCATGAACGATGTTGGTTTGTAGTATAATTAATCTTTAGACGATTTGATTGAGATGAAAAAGAAAATAAATTCACGAGGTATGTTTTAAAAAGCTGTATTTATTTGATAAAAGATATTTTATATGGAGATAGCTTTGTAGGTGAACTGTAGTGAGTAAAATCAGAGACAACATTGGTAAAAAACATTCCAAATCAAGCACAAAATTCTCCAACCTATCTCATCATACAATGACGCGGCATCAACAAGGCTGATGTTGACAAATTCTAGAAGATCATTTGTGATATTTTCTCTCACTACAATTATGGTTGCAAGGCAGCTATTTATAGCTGGGATATTTCTACAATTAAGCACGTGACATTATACTTGGCTTAACTAACTAACTAACTGATTGTTGACTCGTCACTAACCTAACTAACTCTTCCACTATCTAACTCTTATCATCAATCACTTTATGAGCTGCTGAGATGCTTTTTCTATCAACCCTCCTCAAGCTGAGCTAGGAGCTCCTGAGGGGAAGCTTGCACCGGAGATAATCAAACTTGGCAAGAGGAAGAGCTTTGGTGAACAAGTCAGCGAGTTACTCTGCGGTAGAGATTTGATGAAGAGAGAGTGTTTTGGCTGCAACAAGCGCATGCACAAAGTGATAATCTAAGTCGATATGCTTGGTGCGACTATGTTGAATTGGATTTGCAGTGACTGCAATGGTAGAAACATTATCGCACCATAGGCGAGGGCACTGAATTGGAATGGATAAGAAAAAAGGTGAGCCATTTAACTTCAGTAGCCATGGCAGCTAGACTATGATACGTTGCCTCAGTAGAGCTTCATGATATTGTTGGTTGGCGTTTGGAGCGCGAAGAGACTAAATTGCTGCTTAGGAAAATACAGTACCCTGTAATAGACCTATGATCTTCTTGATTTGTCACCTAGTCTGAGTCTGAAAAAGCCATCAAATGTAGTGTGTTTGGTTGAAAAAGAAGACCCTGATTGACGGTGCCCTGAATAAAACGTAGTGTCCTTTACAAAAAGGCATAATGCCTCTGTGTGGAGAATGCATATGCTGACACAATGTATTGATTGAGTACTAAATATCATGGTATGTGAAGGTTAGATACTAAAGCGCATCTACAATACTCTTGTATTCTGTTGGATTGGAATAAAGGAGATTAAGATCAGTAGCTGTTTTTTTATTTATAAGCTACTACTGATGTAGAACTGGAATTGCAATCCACTATGCTTACACGTTTGTGTGTACTCTACTTCAATGCCTAGGTAATAGGAAAGATTGCTAAGGTCTTTGATTGCAAAATGAGAACTCATTAGCTGAATAACAGAGGCAATGTATTGAGAAGATGACCTTGTGATGATAATGTCATCCGCATACATTAGCATGACAGTGAAGGCAGTGCTAGTCTTCTGAATAAAGAATAAAGTGTTAGCCTTACATGCTACACTGGAAACTATTAGCAATCAAGACCTGATTTAGCATTTAATGTCAGGCTTTGGGAGCTTGTTTTAATCCATGAAGTGACTTTTTTGATTTACAAACTTAATTGGGAAACTGAGGATCCATAAAACCTTGAGGTTGTTATATATATACCTCTTCCGCCATGTAGAAAAGCATTTGTTGTCTAAGAGTCCAGCTATGATGCAAAGCAAAAGCAATCACAATTCTAATTGTCTGAACTTTTACAACTGGACTAAATATTTCTTCATAATCCAAGACATAGGACTGATTAAAGCCTTTTGACAAAAGCCTGGCTTTATATCTTGTTACTGATCCATCAACTTTCTTCTTTATTTTATACACCCGTTTACATCCAATTAGATTCCTATTCTCAAGAAAATGAACTAATATCCATGTTTTCTCAAATTGAAGAGCTTGAAACTTTTCATCCATAGCATTATGCCTGTGTAGTTCTTGGCTGCTTCCTTATAGGTTATAGATTCACTTGTTAGGGAAAGAAGTGAATCACTATTGAGATAGTACTTGAATGGCCTCAAAGATCCTGTTTGAGATCTTGTCACCATAAGATGACTCTTCTAAACAGTATTAGCAAGAAGAACATGCTCTAAAGATGTAAGGAGAGCGATGTTTATGATATAGAAGTGATAAATGATGATGTAGAGTCTTAATTATGCTGATTGTGCAAAGAATTAGTACTAGATGGAAAAGGAAGCATGATTTGCTATTGTTATGATGGTGAGTTTGTAGCAGTGAATGGCAATAAAGGAAACAAAAAAGCAGTAAGATCAAAACAGTCTACCTGGTTCCCTTGTAAGAAAAAATATGTTAAAAAAATTCACATGCCTGGATGTATAAACCACCTGTAGTTTAAGATCCATGCACTTATATCCCTTAGAATAATGAGAATAGCCTAGAAAAAGACATGAAAAGGATGTATGTTCTAGCTTATTTGCAAAATAAAGTCTTAACCAAGGGAAGCATAGACAACCAAAGGCTCTCAGAGTACTATAATTCGGCTTTTTGTTGAAGAGACAATCAAAGGGAGATAGGCCATTCAAAATAAGCTTTGGTTGTCTATTAACAAGGTAATTGGCAGTGGTTAAAGCCTCAAGCCAATAGGCGGGTGGGAGATGGGATTGATGAGGCAAGGCAATGACAATTTCAATTAAGTGAATATGTTTTCTTTCCACCTTTCCATTTTGTTAAGGGGTGTGAGGATCTTTTAGAATTTGTCACATGTTACAATGTATACTTGTTTTACATGGAAAAATCTCAAGGTTTAAAACCTCTTTATAAGGGTTATGAGCCATTATTCATGTTGGTTGTTAGTTTTTATGATATAACCTTTGTGATACATAACATGGTACTAGAGTTGGACTTTTGATTTAGTCCTTTGCACATTTGTCCATGTGTGACTAGTCTAAAACTCATTTTTTATGCACATCTATTCACGTGGTAACCTATTCCTACAAGCAATCCACCAAAGTTGCATCTTATCTGTTCTCGGCCATGTTAACTCATTCTTGCAAACGTCCAATGTAATGTAGACACTATTTTGGGTCACTTTAGAATCTTAACTCACAAAACTCATTTATCATGCACGTGCATCCATGTGGTAGCCCATCCCTATAAGCAACTTAACCAAGTTACATATCGTCTATTCTAGGCTGTTGTAACATATCACCGTAAGCAACTCACTAAAACTACATCTTAGCCATCCAAAATGGTTCAGACACTACTCTAAGTCACACGAGAGGGGAGTGGTATAAACATTCTCACATAAACATCCAAGTTCAACCCATTTGTCAGGTAGTGCAATCATTATTCCAGATGACATGTGAGAAAGGGTGTCACAACATATACGAACCCATTGGGGTGAAGAGGTATTGCAAGGGGTTTTGTTACAACATACACAAACCCATTGACATGAGTAGAATATTACAACATATGATTGTCATGGTTACACGTGAAGGAAACATTACAACATATACTTATCCTACATAAAAAAATCTCAAGATTCAATATCACTTTATAAGGGTCTTGGCCCACCTCTCACATTGATCAATTGATTTCTATTCAAGACTACTTTATAAAAGTCTTAAACCACTTCTTATATGAAGAATTTTATGAGAAACATAAACCTAAAGTTAAAAATTATAGGATTTTATACGTTTTCCTTTAGGTATAGGAAAATATGTATATATGCAACGGGTAGAAAGTTTGGTGACGATGGTGAATTAGTCATGATGTAATAATAATGTACAAGAGTGTAATAGTGTGATAAACAATTTTTAAAATTGTGGGATCTATTTGAAAATTTTAGGGAATAGTATGGTATTTCACCCCAAGGGTAGGTTTCTTTTTCTTTTTTCCTTCTTTGTTTTGTTAAAGTGTATGGTAATTGACGCGACATCCCGGTGAGTGTATCATCATCACCTTTTAAACTGCAAGCGTAAGTAGTTAATGCCAAAACTTTCTGCCGTCCACCGACAAGTCTCGAACCTGTAATCTCCCTTTCCCAACTCCGCCAAAAAAGAAAAAGAAAAAAAAAGTGAAAAAATACAAACAAAAAGAAGAAGAAGAAAAAAGAAAAACAAAAAGGAAATAAAATAGAAAAAAGCACGCAGCTGACATTACAGTAGTAGTGATAGACTTCAGTCATTTTCACATTTCAAAATTTCACATGGATAAACTATTAACTAATATAATTCACAGTGCAGTTGAAGATCGGTTCTAGGGTTTCTCCAAGTTTACTCGCTTTCTTTTTGATGATTCATTTTCAAAGATTCACAGGTATGATCTTACTTGCATAATCATTTGTATAATGAAATTTATTTTTCCATTTAATTTTTAGCTTTTTAAGTAGCTGTAATTAAGATTTTCTACTAATTAAGTTTGTTTTGGGGTTAGGTATTCTTGGAATAAAAGCGTATTGGATTCGTTGGTTGGTTTGGTTGGTATAGGTGGTTGATTGGATAGCAGTGAGTCTGTGTGTGTTTTTAGGTGTGGAGGCAAATGCCGGAAGAGGAATTGGAATTGGTGGAGCTTAAATTCCGATTATACGATGGCTCTGACATCGGTCCCTTTCGATACTCGCCGGCGTCCACAGTGGCGATGCTTAAGGAGAGAATCGTCGCTGAGTGGCCCAAAGGTTTTCTATTTCTCTCTTGCTTTTTATCCTATTAATATGCTGTAAATTATGCATCTATAGAGTAGCTCGGTGTACAAAACCTTTCTTATATGCTGGTACGAGGAAGTGTCTTACCATTTTTTACGAAATAATGCGGTATTATTTTGTTATATCATGTTCAGTTACATGGAGACGTGAAACCTTATCAAGAAGTGTAAAAATCATTTAATGTCTTTGATACAGCTGGGATTTTAAGTTTTCCTAGCCATGAGGACTGAGTTATTTTTATCGGGTACAAGGGTGAAAGGATGTATTTCAACTCGACCCTTTGATAATTGTACATGATATGTATGTTAAGATATAGTGATTCACCACTATCTTAGCTGTTTCTGGAACTTTGTATTGAATGCAATGTGTCATTGTTGACTTTGTGAAGATGTAGTAAATTCACCAACACTATATCTGTTTTGGAACCTTGTGTTGAATGAAATATGTTATTGTTGACCTGGTTATGGGTTCAGTATATCTCAAGTTTTTACTTAATAATAAATGTCCACGGTCTCTTTTGGTTGTATGGACTTAGAGGGTGTTTGGCTTTGCTTATTTTGGGTACTTATAAGCACCTAAAAAAAAGCATCCTCTCACATGCTTTTTTACTATTTAGGTGCTTATAAGTATCAAAGAAGCAAAGCCAAAAACCCTCTTAGTGTAAGTGAATAAGCCATGTGGTAGCCTTAGGGAGAGTGTGTCAAGAAGAACCAAGAGATACCTTGAATTCTAAGACAAGAAACTTGTTGGCAACTGAACCTTCGAACAATATGCAACTAAGGCACCAGTTTAAAGCTGGATGCCTGGCGAATCATGAACTAATAACGAGGACAATGCTGAAAATTTTGAACTAATTACCAGGACAATGCTGAAAAATTTACTCTAATTATTTTTTGTATTACCATGATCTATATTGGCTACCTCTGGAAAGCACTGTGAACTGAAATCTCGTTCCGATAGGAATGTGAACCAAATATCTTTAATTATTTGATATGTTTTCATACCCCGATTTTCCTGATTGATTGTAAATCTGTTCTTTTGTTTCAGATAAGAAAATTGCACCGAAGGTAGCAAATGATATCAAATTGATAAGTGCCGGAAAAATACTGGAAAACAATAAGACTGTTAGTCAATGCAAGATGCCATTTGGAGAGCTACCGAAAGGCGTTATCACTATGCACGCTGTTGTACAGCCATCTCTAGCTAAAGCTAAGACAGGTAGTTTCATCTTGCCACTAGAGTTGCTATGATGTGTTTTTATCTAATTCCATTATTTATCTTACTACTCATTGAGTGTGAAAATGGAACTTCAATGCTGTCCTTGAAAACTACAGAGAATATGTTTGACCTCCTGTGTAATGCTATTCATGGTCATAATGGTTTGCTTTGCTTATATTACTTATGGGATAAATGCACATGTAATTTATTGTTTTATGTTCTTTCAGAAAGGAGAAGAGGAATAAAATTGATTTTTACTCTGGTCCTTAAGAGAACACTGTTCTATTATTGAACCTCTAAGAGTAGTTGAGTTGGCCAAACTTAGGTTTGCATGAATAACGAAATCTTATTCACTAGATTACTGGAACAAGTCTATAATATTTTTGGATTCTGGGTTATAGATTTTTTATTTGTTCAGGCATTCAGTCTTGCTTACATGTTATTGAGGATTGCTATGTTTGAATTGAGGTTTTCCTCCTTGGTGCAGCTTACCTTTTAACTTCCAATATCACTTGATTCATTTAGTGTACACTTCACCTCGTTAATACACAAGTTCCCAAGAAGATGATAATCAGGCATAAAGACCATAGAATGCTTAATGAAAGCTTAAAGAGCACACCAATTGTCATCAAATTTATGGAACTTCTCATAAGTACTCGGTGGCAAAGCGTTGGTGGTGCATCCACAATATGCAAAGAAGGCATTTCAAAATTTACATTCTGAGGAAGTAATTTTTCACTATTTCATACAGTTTGGTCCCCCAAGGAGATTTGGGGGTCGGGGTGGAACACAGAGAAAGAGGAGAAAGAGTTTTTTTTTTTTTTTTTAATTTCTTTTTCTTTTTGCTAAATGAGCCTGTATCTTTATCTCAGACAGTTTCTGCATTCTTCTCTGGTCTTCATTATACTACCTATTCGTACAATGGAAAGATCAAACTCTAATCGGCCTGTGTGAGTACATGCAGGGATCTTAGTGCGTGACAGTGAAGACATTCTACCTTGATTTTTGTTTTACCATTGTTTTGTTTCATAAGGGAAAGCTATTTCCTTACACTCATATTCCGAAAAGGCCTAAGTATTACAATAAATTTCATCTTTCAAATATAGCTGCTGAAATTTGGTAACTTCTTGTGCTACAGAAAAGAAGATTGACGAAGCTCCAAAGACGAACATATGTTCGTGTACCATATTGTGAGTGTAAGTTTGTGAAGTTCCTGAATTATATCTGGGCTGTGGATTTGGATGGTTGGAAGGGACAATAATTTGTGAACCATATCAGACCTGCTTGTTAATATTTGGTGGAAAGCCTTTCACTGCATCAGTTGAATGTTCTCATGATATACACGTCTTCTATATATATATATATATATATATATATATATATATATATATATATATATATATTTGATGCTCCCTGTACATCTGTAGGCAGCAATCTTTTCATATACAAGTATATCTATGGGGCTCCCTGGAAGAAATGTTGCATTTTATTTGGTGCTAAAATATATACATGGCATTGGCCAGCAAATCAGGCTACTCTCTTGTTGTCTAATTATTATTCGTGGTGAGCAATATTTCTTTCTGGCTATATCTTTGGTCTCGAACACGAAGACAGCGTGCTCTTATTTCAAATCTGCTTTTGACGTCTCCTTTTTTTTTCCCCCTTTTATGCAAAGGGCCTAGGTTTTAAGAGACTCTTTCTCGTTATCCTTTATCTTTCGAATTTTCATCTTTTCATTGTTATTTTTGGAGTTGGCATATTTCAAATTTAATTTGAATGCAAAAGTATTTCAAAGTGAGACATGAAGATGTGAAAATTAAAAAACAAAAATATACATCAACATTATTAGTCAACATTATTAGCAATAAATGGGCTCAGTCTCTTTTAGGGACAACGGCTTTGTTGGGCCAAGCCGGGCCCCTAGGCGAACGGCCATCTTGACCCTAGGTAGACATCCAGCTCATCTAGCTGGGCTACATTGGGCACTCAGGGATGACATCACCCTCCTCTCAATCATTCTATCGAACAAAAAGATTTTCAAACAATTATATCGTCATAAAAAATTAAAATTATCATATCTGGCCAACGTGGACGAACTGATTGGATTAATCACCATTAACAAAGTTAGCTTTAGTCATAATGCATTGACAGAAGCATCAAATCTTACGCCGTATCACAAATTTGTTTTGGTTCATAACTGAAAAGCTAGATTTCTGTTCCTCTCAGGTTATTTCTAAGTTTCTATGTACTTTTTGTGATCTACAAGACTAAGCAAAACGTAGCTTATTTTAAGTTAAAAAACCTAAATGATTATAAAAGAACGAAGTTAGATATTACCTTGTTTTTAGCAGTATCTTTTTATCTGATAAAAATAGTGCAAATGACAAATTCTAATCAGGCAACTCTACTATATAAATGCCGAAAGTCCAACAATTACGACACGAGGGACGGAGTTCAGCAACTCTCCTAATTCTGTTTTGACTCTTTGATTCTTTAAATCCACCAAATAAATGATATGGATTTAATAATTAAGACATTAAAATATCAACATAATCTTTCAACGACCTAATATCCTGAAGGTGTCCTTTTCCATGCATGCGAACAGAGAAGACGAATCTTTCTATTGCAGTAGCCACTTTGTACTCTCCGGGCCCTGGAAAGTTTTTTTTTCAGATTTATATATTTTTATTATTATTTTTTGTTCATGTAAGAAAAAATCACACAGTCATTCACGTAAAAGATTAGCAGCGCCATGCAGAAGCCGCAAGAATGGCTCTATCTTGCCACCCCAGAAGCAAGCAACCCTTGTCCTCTGTCAATCTGTACCCATCACATGAATACAAACTCAACAAGATTCGGGATTGGGTCACTGCGTTTGCACTCACTGGTACGCTTTTGAACCCTTTCCCTTCCATGATCTTCCTCCATTTCTCCAGCCTCTCGTGCCTCATCACTCTCTCCGGCCCCTCGCACGCCACGATGTTCATTATCTCCGGTGCGAATATGTGCTGCTCTACTTTTGCCCTCTGAGCAGAATCGGCCGGAAAAGTCGCGTCCAATGAGTCGAAGATCGCTGAATAATAGTGTAATGCTTCAAGGAATCGGCCCAAAAAGTAGGGTCCGTTATGGCTTGCTTCTTGCTCTACAATGGTTACTATGTTTGGTGCTTGGTCTCTGATCATGGCGAGTAAATTCCCCAAACAATGTTTTGGAACACGATGGAGTCGGTTAACTGAGTTCACTGCTAAGGCTTCGCCGACCCTTCTGTTAAACATGTGGGGTTTTAGGTCCTCCAGTTGTTCTCCGACTGGATGAAATTCAAACGGGACGTGAAGAGATTGGGCTAATTCGGTTAAACATCGGCCGGTTTCTCGGACGGATTCAGGCGAAGGGCCGACTCCGGTTATGCGGAGAAATGGAGGGCCACCAGGTCTAGCAGCCAGAGCTTGTAAGAAAGCAGGCCATTGATACCCTTGGAGGATATCAAGATCGATAACATGGACGCGCTCTTCAGCTTCAAATGCCTCGAATATTGCTTGATTAGCTGTGAAGTGGGCAAATTTGATGTAAGGGCAAGCTTGGTAAAGAATCTGGTAAATCTTGAGGATCTCTAGCGAGTTAGGAGGGAAAAGATTGAAGGGTTTTGAGGTTGAGATGTCAGATTTTCTCGTTAGTGTTGCAGCAAGCCTTGCACTTAGGGCGTCGGTGAAGCAAGCGGCGACGCGTTGCATGGAATCACCCAGGGGCATCACCACTCGGTTGAGATGGTGGAGATATCTCCTGGCTAACATGTAATCCTCTTTCGCCACCGCTTCCGCGCAGGCGAGGAGGAGGTGCACCAGTTGCAGCCCACTATCCTGTTCCTGTAAAAGCAAGTGCAATATCAAGTCAATCACCAGAGGAGTTTGCCGTAGAGAGGATATTGATGCATTTGTTTACTGTATTAACACGTCACGTGTAGGCAGGATTGTTTTTAGCCTTGCAAGTGGACAATTTTAATGTTTTTTAAACGGTTGACGTTGAGACCATTTGATTTCTAGTTCTGATACCATTTTAAAATTATCACCTTATGTAAAAGCTTTTATAAAGAGGATATTAGTATATTTAATTTATTTATTATATTAATTGTATCATAAGGTATTAGAGATCTCTACCTGCTCAGGTCCCATAGTATGAGGAACCATCATACAGTGATTCATGTTCTGTGCCTGCTGATGATGTGCTCGTAATGGTGGTGCTTGCTGTAACTGCTGCAGCTGCTGATTCCCTTGTTGTTCTTGCTGATCTTGTTGCCTTTCTTGAAGGCGTTCTCGCTGTAACTGTTGCGATAATGGTGCAAGGTCTGGAATCTCCATCTGATAAGTACCGTTCTCTACACTCAGTTGTGAACCCCCTGGAGCCGATGTTTCGCCCATTGATCCAGAAAATCTAGAAGAGTCTGGCAATGTTACGCAGTCCATCAATTCTGGAACATTCAGGCGCTCAAAAAACTCAGAAGAACATCGAGCATCGGAGGTTTTAATAGTTGAGTATGATGATATGATATCATCATCATATTTTCCATAATTAAATTCATCGACAAACAAGCTCTCGAGGGCGGAGAGCGAGGAAATGTTCTCTATTTGCATATTCTGATTGTTTGGAGAGTTGAAAACCTTATGGAGAGGGCTTAGTCCCTTTCCTTTACCCGAGCTGCTATAAAGGCCCCTTGGAGATGACATATTCCTAGGTGGAGAGCACCCCACAAGGCTCTGTGCATACATTGCTTGAGCAAAGCTGTAACTAGAGTTGTAGTTTGAAGTTTGTGGAGAGGAAATGTTCCTTACTGGTGAGTAAAGCATGAAATCCCCCTCAAGTTGATCAGGAAAATATGGATCCCATAATGCATTATCTGACGATTGGCATTCACCATCACCAAGAAATTTTTGGGATGGAAAACTTAGACTTGATGGGATTAAACTATTTTCTTCGAGGTCGGACGATAAAGGGGTTTTCTTGTATTCTGTTACTGATTCAGTTGATGAAGTTGGAGGTAGTTTACTGTATGAGTTTTCACTCTTTAGACTCGCCATGGTGTTTAGTGTACCTATAATATTCTATCTATATATACCCAGATGCCTAAAACCAAGCTTTTTAGCTAGAGAAGTACCATACACTATAAGCTCTCACAGAGGGAAAAGATGGATCAAGAATATAGTTTGATTGCTCTCATATCAGTGTTTTTTTTGCATGAAAATTTACAAAAATTAAAGCCAAGTTTGTGTGTGGCCCTCCTTTTATATCTCCACATTGGGCTGGGGTCTGTTTGTCCAGATTGTTTCACGAGAAAAAAGAAACAGGAGAAAAGACAAACTGCATCTTCAATCTCACGTGTGTGGACACTAGTGAATTATCACCTCCTCTGTATCACCTCGCCTATGTTATAGTTATTTCCTACGACATGGTACCTATGCAATTTGCCCATTGGCCAGTTTTAATATCTATTTTTTTTTTCTAATTAACTGTACTTCTTTTGCATGTTAGCGCGGGTGGGACCCACTTCCTCGGGCCGGCTCAGATGAGAACAAGGGTGCTACAATGAGAATTCTTAATTTGCGGAATTATAATACGAATAATCTTTAATTTGTTTATTAATCTGGAATTTGTTAATTGGTCGATGGAGAATGATAACGAGAGGCAGAGCAGATAAAAGGTTTGTCACCTGTTGAGAAGGCATTTACGAGTGCAAATTTAGATTGAAAATTCTTCTCTTCATCGGTTAACTTCAAAAGAAATTGGTAAAGCACTAATATGGTAGACTGATTTTTGGATTTGCTGCTAATATTGAGTTGAGCATTAATAATGTGGCAGAAGTTAGAGCATTTTATAAAGGTCCACAAGAAACAAATAGATAAGGCGCAACAACTTTTGAGATTAAGATTAACTCTCAAATGATTATACAGTAGATCAATAGTTTTATACAATAGATGGGATTGGACCTCTTTCACCTTTTGTGGAGGAATAATATAGTAAATTTATAGAGAAGCAACTAGATGTGATGCTTGACATGCAAATTTCGGACTAACCCTATCTAATAGATACATACTTTTAAGGATCTACCAAATACTATAGGAAACGCCTAGGAGAGGATGTGAGCCCTAAAATGATCATTTCACCTCCCTAGCGTTGCCATCCTTGGGAGAAAAAAAAAAAGGTATATCAACAAAGATAAAGTTGAAAGCAGAATCGGGTTGGATTTAAAGTTTTCGTTTCTTGAAATTAAAACACACTAAGTAATACTCATGTTGTCGACAAAGAAAGAAACACATGAGAGTTTTAATTTCATATCAATCTAATGCTTAGGAAGTGTGAAGACAAGTGGTGGAAGTTAATAGAGAGGTGATCGTAGACTGATAAATTTGTTTCTTGTCATGATTATTATGTCGTTTTTAATGTTTTCGGGATATGAAAATCTCCATAGTTTTTGTTCTTTACGATATCTAAAACTTCACTTTCATTAGTATTGAGTGGATTAATCCCGATAAGTATATCATCCATTGTTGTGATTCAACTGTTACATGGATATATACAACGTAGTGATCACTAACCATGAAAAGTAAAGGCACTACATGCTAACAGAAAATACCATTTTCCTACACCAATACTGCAAAATGTTATAATCATGATTGCAACATGCATAATCTTGACATTATGGGAAATTTTGCAGTAAAACCAATGGCCAACACGCCAGCTGACATAAGAGAGTGAAAAGGAGTCCGTTTGGAGAAAGACAGACGTGGTGAAACTTTATTTAAGAGAGTGAGCGTTTAACTGGCATTGGTCTCCTGGTAAAGAAAAAAAAAAGTGAAAAGGAATTAAGGAGAGAGGTGAGATTTTTTCTTCGATATTTATTTTTCTTTTTGGCTGTGAGAGAGGTGATCAGGATGAAGAAGAAGATGATGACAAAATAGAGGACATTGTCGAGGACGTCACATATGGCGTCGGTGGCGCCGCCTAGGCTTTGGATTTGCCAAGGGATTGGAGCGCTTTGTCTTTTCTCTCCATTCTGTCTCCTCCTTCCCCTTCAACCTTTTCTTTCTCAGTCGGCTTCTCTTCAATTCTGTACCCGTCCTATTCATTGCAACATTTTCAGTTTGCAAATTCTACATATTTCCACACAATAGTTCTACTGTAGAACAAGTCACGCTTGATCGTCTTATTTCATTTTTTTTTTCTTTGGAGGCAAAGCTGAAAAAATTAGAGGGGTCTTATTTCTTTTAAGAGCATCGTCTTATACCATCTTTTTTCATTTTTATTTAGAACCTTTTATGCATATACTTAACTATCTATTACGTCAAAAGAAAATAGAAAAATAAAAAAAATAATTAGATCATTGTGCCAACTAATTCTATGTTTGGAATAATCTTATTATAAAAATACTTTTCTTATTCACATGTAGGAGGCTGTGTTTATTGTCTTTTTTATCTTATATTATAAGACATTTTATTATAAGTATTTTATAAAAATTTTAAACAAATTATAATTTTTTATATAAAACATTTAATTAATAAGCATCTTATAATAAGCTTTTACCAAATACAAACATAAATGTAAAGTAAGAAATAATAAGTAATGAGAATATAAATAAAATCTAGCATTGGTCTCTTTTCTCTACTTACCCGACAGACCCACAAAAAAAAAAAAAAGAAAAAAGAAAATCTAGCATTTGTCAGGCAAAATTTTATACAAGACCAAGAATACATCTGGCCAACCAAAATTTTGGCGTTGTACAATAATATTCTTATTCTTGCCTAGAAGAAAATGCAGAATATATTTATATTCTTTTACTTTTTCCTCGTGTTATCGTGTTTGTGGCATTTTTTCATTGGAGCCATGTGGGAAGCAACCTAGCAATAGGTTGGTATGTACAAGGTTGTTTGACTTGATCAATTGTGACAATGAAGCAAGAATGTCCACATGATTCGGACCACTAAGGAGCATACGACATGCATAAATGCTTTGAGCTACTGTAATTGTAGATAAATGTTTAACATTACGCCGATTTTTCCTCTTTGAAACTAACTTTACTCAATTGGCTGAAGTAAATGAACACGTCGTCTTTTAATGCCTTGTTTTCATATTAGTTTTATGAAAAACTTAATCCACGATATTGTGTTCATTACTATATCGTTATAAGTTAATTAATTAGGCTTAATATATTAACATAACAGGCTAGGAGTTGAAACGGAATCATGAAAATAGAGCTAAACTAGCAGCTGCTTGTTGGGCTATCCTCTTCACTAGATCTCTTGGATGAAGGGGACGGAGCTTAAACTCAGTGCCAAAAGTAAGCAATCAAGTACGGGTTCAGAGGAGTGCGTGTGGTACTGCTTGCCTGGTTATGTTATGCCATAAATAGTACGTATGGCCCCAAAGGAAACTTCACTGATATATCCATGGGGTCTGCACAGGGTACGTGGTACACACAGCAAAATGCAAATAATATTCGACAGCAACAGCAGCAGCACACAGGAAGGATAAAAGAAAGATTCGAAAGTTAAAAAAAAGGGCTTACGGATAAGCACTCAATCATTGCTGTTAGGATGTGAAATATATACTCAACTTTCTCAAATGAAGTGCAGACAATTATACATGCGAGTTCCTTTCTTGCTTCCAATCAATCTGTTTTTTCATGAAATATTTTCTGTCACCAATATGCCTGACGAGACGTTGACAAGTTTGAGGGTAAAGTGGGCCTTTTTTAATTTTGTCGGAAGCCAGAGATCGATTACATTATAACTAATGGAAATTGATCCGACTTACTTACACTAAAAATAAGAGACATACTACTTCATCACTAAATCTTTGGTAAAGTGGGCTTTCATGAAGCTCAAATGTTTGTTTTTTTTTTCTTTTGCTTGGAATTAAACCTTAACCTTCTTCATCACTCAAGAGATAATATAGTTAATATTAATTTCATCATGTCTGTGTAAACGCAAATAATTATACATGAACTTACAATATAAAATTTAAAGTTAAAATCGATAACCGAAGCACGTACCTGTTTGAGTCATTATTATTAAAATTTGTTTAAGAAATAACTATCACCTAGTCTAGGCGTAGATCTTCCTCTACTTGCTCTACTCAATATTAATAGATGCTTATGGGAGCAACTGCTAGAGTTAAGAGTAGGATAGGAGACCTAGCCTTATTTATAATAAATTCTGACAGTCCCACCCATAATAAAATTTATCAGAATATATGGGCCTACGCACAAAAAAAATCGTATGAATTTATGAGGTGGGCTAAAACTAATATGATCACAAATTCCAACTTGTGAATCAGATATTCAGCCTATTTTATAAAATAAAAAATAATTAATAATAGTTCACTTTAAAAAGAAATTTTCCAACAGCCTAAACTCAAAACCCCAACAAAAAGCAAAGAAAAGATTGCATTCCTGTAGCATAGAAACAGGATAATCTCATTCCTGAATGGTGGCATGGCATAGACTGCATCACAAGTCTTGCTCGTTGGAATGGTAGAAACTATTTTCTTTAAAAGTGATTTTTTTTTTTGGTTAGAAAATTAATGACCTGGGTTTGAATGTATTAGGGTTGAAAGATTGACTTCGGGATTGTGGTTTTTTCTTTTTCCAAACGAAAAAGGTTATCAATTACTCCATTTACGAGTTTCCACAGAAGGCTGAGTGCACCATAGGAGATGGAAAATTACTACATTGACGCGAGATTTGGTTTTAATGTCAGAAATAGGGTTTCTTGGTAACTGGTTCAGTTAAAGAATAATTTTCACATGCACAAGAATAATTCTCACATGCACATTGATAATAAACAACTCTGAGAGAATGTTGACAAATTATAAATTCAAAAATTAATAAATAAAATTTTTGGATGTTTTCTACCAAAAACATTAGTTGATTCTAAAATAAAATTCCATAGTTCAATTCTTAATAATTTCTCATGGTTCGATCAAGATTGAGGAGACCAATAAGAGGCCATTCGTGTCCCAAAATGTCTCTCATGAATGACTCAATCTAAGCTCTATTTGGATTGATTTTTTTTTTAAAAATATATATATCATTTTTATTTTTTAAAAAAAATTAAATTTTAAAGAAATTCAATTTCAATCTTTCAAAAGCCAAAAACTCAAAATTCTTAAAAGCGTATCTTGTTCAAATTTATCAAAACAACAAAAACTTTCAACAAAATTAATTCGAACGAGTCTTAGGGCCCGTTTGGATTGACTTTTTTCAAAAGCGCTTTTTTTAATAGCTTTTGAAAAATAGTTTTTTTTTATGAACTGAAAATTCTAGCTTCTAAAAAAAGTTGGATTTGTGCTTTTTTCAGAGTTTCAACTTTTTTTAAAGCTAAATTAAATAGTTATTGCCAATTTAATGTAATTTTTTCTGAAAAAAAAATATTTTTTACTGAAAAAAATCCAATCCAAACAGGCCCTTACTATCCTGGTGGATTAGACAAGCAAACAAGTGGTGGTTTTATTCGTCTTGCATTTTAGTAGGAATATAGTAATGTGGTTCACAGCTTTGGGGTTCTGGGGCTCCTAACGACTTCTTTCATAGTGAACTCGTGAGCAAATGTACCCCCTTCACTTTTTGAGATGAATGTAAATAATGGAGGGTTGGGGCATCCATTCAACCTTGAAAAAATCCAAGCCTTTACTTGAGGGGAGGGTGGCTTTCCCAATCAAGCTCCTGTTGCGTCAACTTGGCATTCTCATGACTATTGGCAATTGGCAAAAGTCATTATCAGTCACACCAAATTACCTCTACGTTCACATTTTGGGACTCACTCTCACTCTGTTCATTCTTCGTAATATTATAAAAAAAAATTGATATACTCGTTATTATACAAATATTATAAAGTAATTTGGACAATCCATTACTATTGAGTTCATATATCACAAGAGGATTTAAATTTCCTCTCTCTCCTTTGTCGGAAAATGTTACTGAAATTTACCATGAAATTGAAACCTAACCACAATGAAATTTGCCATATGCAAAGATGAACAGACTGATAGTTTTATCCCCACATGACAACATCTAGTTGTTCCGTGCCTCGTTAATTTACCCGATAGACACCAGATGATCCATTTGAATGCCCGGACGAATAGAATCAAATTATACAGTCAGCTTGAATCTGATTTCTGTACGTAACAATTGCTTTCAACACTATAGAAGCTTTTTAATTTATGAAAATGTTGACTCTGCTGTAGCTCTTTCTGCAATTGGAAGCCACGCTGCTACAAGAAAATGATATCACATGGTGCAAGAGAAAAACACGAATTCATAATCTTGATGGCATAAGTCGTGAGGTGCAAACAAAGCAAAACATGTCTTCTTTATCTGGAAATTTCTTAGTAAGCTCCAAAATTGTTGTTATTTTGGAGATTAATAGTAGCCATTTTTAAGCACCCACTACAATTATAAATAGCTCAATCTTATCTCTCTCCTATACATCCCACTACACAATCAGCCAAACGACATTCACATGCCTTTGTTTTTTGCGCGTAGGAAGTAGGGAAAAAAGAGAGAAGAAAAAGAAAAGGTGATCTTAACTCTTTGCTATCTCTGCAGCTGGTACAATCCCAACTGGCATTCATAACCTACATCACACATTTGGACAATTTCTTCACCTGCATAACCATGTAAGCCATTCTTTTTGCAACTTGCTTGAAGCTATAATTCTCACTTAAAAAACTTAAACCAGGTGCACAAGCTTTTCTTTTGCAGTTCCTAGAGTTTGCTGCAATGGCTGCTTCAGTCATTGATCTCCTTGTAATTTCTTCCCTGTTGACTCTGTCACTAACTTTGCAAGCTGAAGCAGCGAAAGCAAATAATAATCCCCAGATCACTGTCATGGGTATGGTTTACTGCGACATCTGCCACAACAACACCTTTTCCAGACACAGCTACTTCTTACCAGGTTCTGAGCTCGCCATGCATTTCCTCTTGTATACTAGTTTTACAACCGTGCAATTAAAAACCGTATTAACGCAAGGAGTGCAATGGTTTTTCATTTTCTGGTGTTTTTCTTCTCAGTATACTAGTTTTACACCCGTGCAATTAAAAATCATACTACCGTAAGGAGTGCAACCGTTTTTCATTATCTGGTGCTTTCTTGTCAGGTGCGCAAGTTAAAATCGACTGCATATTCAAAGCAATTTCTCCGCGAACCACAGAACAGATATCTTTCTCGGTCAACAGGACTACCAATAAGTTTGGGATCTACAAACTGGAGGTTCCATCCGTAGATGGGATTCAATGTGCAAGAGATAAAGCAGTTGGGAATTCATGCAGGGCAAGTTTGATTGGGAGCTCAATTGCTTCCTGCAATGTTCCTGGTTTCAGGACTACAACAGACGAGATTGCATTCAAAGCAAAGCGAGCAAACATGTGCATCTACAATTTGAATACGATGAATTTCAGACCCTCCAAGAGAAATGCTGCTCTATGTGGGTAATCAATGAATAAATTCACGGCTGCCTACCTTAATTATATTCCTGTCTATTATACCAGTGCTTTGTTTAATTTCTCTTTTCTGATTTCCAATCCTTAAGGGATAAAAAGATTTCTAGGCTATTTTCATGGGCTGAACTCGAAACTATTATTACCATTATGCAATAGCAGCAATGCTTCTCATGTTCTGTGTATGTTTTTTTTGCTTCCCATCTTATGGGGAAAATGTAATTTGGGGTGTGTTCCATCATGCTTCAACGCTATGGATCAGAGATTGTTCTCCATTGTTTACAGATTTGAATCTTGTAGTGGTGGTTTCAAGAATTGTTTTCAGTATGAAGTGGCAAACTAACGTGATCACTTAGGGACGCCTAGTTCACAGAATCTTATAAGATTGAATATTGGATTCCATATTTGGTTCACATAATAGAATAACATTCCCTATTTGTTTATTATTCCTATGAATTCCCTAATTTTCATTCCCATGTGAAAGGGTGGGAATCTTGCATTCTCGAGGTGCATTCTCATGAATTATTATTGAATTTTAGAGTAACTGGTAAAAGCAAATCTGTCATTAATTAGTTTAAATAAATATACCCTGCTTATTGGCAAGGGCAGCTCTCGAGCTCCTGAAGAAATCAAGCATTGGATCGCTAGCCTATTCTAGTGAGACATAATTGTAAACACCAAATTGAGATCGTTACATGCTTCACTTTAAGTTAAACAGAAAAGAGAATAACATTGCTCACAGTATGTGAAATTCTATGAAAATATAGGTGTGCTTAAGAGAAACCCCATGGAAAAACAAGGAAATATGATAACTTCCGATAACATTCCCAAAGAACTGCTAAGATTTTGGACGACAAAACGTAAATCAACTGCAATCACACTATACAAACATTTTTAAAAACAAATAGTCCACCTTACACGATCCATGACTAGAAAGTTTAATCCAATTCCAAACCAAAACAAGCAACCGCTTGCTGGAAAACTCTCGAAATCTATGCCTGCCCACATTTACTCAAACAAGCCATTCCTTCTTCCAAATAATCTTCCCTACTAATCCAAAACTCAGGAGCATCCTGCAGAAATTATCAAAGTCCCCAGATTAGCGTTTATTTCTTGAACTACTAAATCCAGTTCACTTCACGAATTTGTAAAAATCCTGTTGCTTGTTATGAAGTTATCTCTAGAATCCAACCAATAAACCAGAGACATGTTATGTTTTCTCCGATGGCAACCAAGTTTATTGTTGCAAAATGTTCAAATGAGAGAGAAAAAAGAAAATAGACGTGGAGATAAATGTAGTGCTTCTCAATTTTAAAAATGGGACATCGGACAATCTCTACACAGCTTTCAAACATCCATTTGTAAAACATGAAGCCATTCAGAATCAAGCCACTAAATTGGCCCATTGAGATGTAGCCAAAAGTAGTTCAATGCATAATATCATTTTGCAACAGATGCAGTGAATAATTATTGAAATCAAGAAAAAAAATGTTGGCTCTATGTACGAGCATCAGGAGCCAGTGCATTGCATGATATCCTTTTCGATTAAAAGTTTGTCAGATGGGAGCTACTAGTTTTGTCCATTTATACATGATACTTCTCCCTACACGTCTACTTTCTCCTTTCCCCACTTCCTCTCCATACCTCTCCTCCCTTCACTTTATGCCTTATGCCACAAGTTGCATAAATAAGCCTATCATGCTACAAAACCAGAAAAGTGTTGACACTAAAAGTCTAAAACTCCTTAATATATTGGAATAGATTTGCATCAGAGGTTTACCTTCATAATTCCTGCCAGAACAGCACCTCCAAGATACACCATATGTTTTCTTCGTGGTGGATCCTCTATCCGCAAACGCAGTTTCTGATAGAACATAACATAGAGAGAAATCCAATTGCTTGACTAAGGAAAAAGCTGAATAACTTGCCAAAGATAGCATGCCTATAATTTTACTGGTGATTTCTTATAACCAATTCTGCTTCTTAGAAGGAAGATTGCACCCCCTTTGCTCTCTTCTTTTTCACAATTTCTTTATTGTTGGATGGTGAAGGGGAACTATGGAAGGTGATTCAGATACAGATATATCAGTGCTTGTATGTGTGATGTGTTCGCACAAACTGTGACAGCTGCATTTATGTATAAACCCGCAGTGGTTAACACAAAACTTGGCTATTTTATGGCAAGAACATAAAGAAAACTATATCTGCCGTGGATCCTGCACCCAACCCTCTTAGTTGGAGCAGAAGAACATCAAAACCAGCAGCAGTTGAGGGTCCATGAAAAAATTAACATAATGGCTTAATAGTTAGATAAATTGAAGTACTTGATGTACAACCTCTAATTCCATGTGAAGATAATTTCATATGGTTTTACATTATATAACCGTAGAAAACCAATAGTTGGAATGTTAATTGTATTGAAAACAGTAGAGAAGGGAACTTTATTTCCAAACAACCAGTGACACTGGAATAAAGTCCTATATCTTCATCGAGTAGCAGCCTAGTCAGCTTGTAATTCGAGAGGTAACTCAAACAAGTACTCATGGACAGACTTTTTATACTTAAATCGCTTCCAAAGTCTTCGTTTATCTGAAAGACAAAAAGTAAAATCCCTTATTTTGATAGCCGACCCCCTAATATCTTAGTGTTAAACTGCATAAACAACAACTTCATCATAGATGTCCTGATTTATAACACATTAGCTCCTGAGCAGCTCAATCTAGGAGTCATCAAATAGCATGATAAATTATCATTTTCCAGAACAATACATCAAACTGCAGAAAGAGCATCAAGTCCAATGCATTGAAGCCAAAATCGTACCTTTAATCCATCTTTGTTTCCCTTCAATACAACGTCTAGATAACGATCCAAAATTTCTTTCTCCAGGCTGTAGAAAAAATTAAGCAGATTCTTGAGATGTTTGAAACAGAGATGTAACTTAAACATGAAAGCATTCCCCAGTACTCTGCTAAAGCAATAAATAGACCATCAACAAAAGTTTTACTGATATCAGTATACCGTCATGTTTATGTTGCTTCTAGTAATAGACAATCCTAAAATGGCACTTTATTGAGGACTCAAAGACACCAAATTCATGTAAAACATAGTATATGTTAGTGATGATTCTTCGAGTTCACTTGGAGCAACCTATAGGATGATGTATTCTAAAAGTCTTTAGAGTCTTATTCTATATTTCCACGTACACTCATCTGCCTGGCTCTCAGCACCTTATGTAACAGTTAATATTAAACTTCACGTTTTCTGGTTTATATAGCTTGATCTACTTAGATACACGGGTAAACTAACTCCAGTAATAGTTTCCCCTATCTCAAAGGGTTGAACCATTTTCAATATTGTTTTGGCCAGTATACCACTCCAACTTGTTTTCCTTTACATTTTTGTAATTTTTCAAGCAGGCAGCACAACCAAGCATATAAAGTTTGTCAGCATCAATTTAAAAGCTGGACACTCCATAATGTCATCTTTAGCTATGAGGATCTGAAGCTATTACCGACTAGGTAATCCAGGATACATGGTACTTCCGCCACTCAAAACAATGTGTTGGTAGAGCTGCAAAACATTCAGTGTTTTAGTACATAAAAGACATAAGAATTTAACCACGTTCCATGATTATACTGATAGAATCAACAGATTACTTGCAACTAAGATATAGAACTAGTACCATCATTCGATTGTCAATGTCCATTTCCTGAATGCAGCGAAACACCATATCAGCCATTCCATCACCTTCAACGTCTATGAGTTCCTGCAGGAAGAATACAATTCTATAATTTTATAGGTTTGAAGGCGTACCAATCACTATTGTAATTAGTTTGGATGTTAACGTCCAGCAATTTTCTTATTCCAGGAAAGAATTTGACCATTTAATAAAGAATTTTACAGCAGTATTATACTACATAACTGCCAAATTGACCCAATTATTAAAGATGACACAGCCTGACACACATGGTCCCTCTTTACAACATCATGCTCCAAGTTTGAAAGTCTACAACTAATATGGATACAAACTTACAGGAGTAAAGAGCGCCTCAGGTGCCTGAAATCGTTCAGTGCCAACCTTGATTACCCTTCCATCTGGAAGCTGTTAAATTATCACATTTTAATAAACTAAAAAATACTAAATATTCAAGAAAACAAGTAGAGACGAGCATGTCAGAGCATTACCTAAACATTCAAACAATTTGGGGCACAAATTATATATATTTGATGAGAAGATCAGTATAAAAGTAATTTATAAAGACTGATCAATATGGGAACAAGGCCTTATATGTTTGAAATTATACAAATCTGCCAAACATGAGATGGAGTATGAGCATCAACTTACTGTATAATTTTTAACAAGGATGGTAGTCTCGAGCCCCAGTTGATATTCCCTTTTATAATCATAACTGCAACCTAAAGCCTAATGTTAATAGCAGTCAAGTTAGGATTCAAGATATTCAAATCTGCTATAATTCTTTCACCTTATATAGCAAAGCTTCTCTTTAATAGCTCTGACAGTCTCAAAGTCGGCACTCCTATTCATTGCATACCTTCAGATGGAGAAGATTGTGCTCTTGTTATAACAGTGATAGAAGATGATATTCTATGACAGTAGGTTCACATATCTTTCTGGTTTTAGAAATATAGTGGCACTCACCCTCTTCGAAGAAGAAGATCAACTAGATAAGATGTAATGTGACGCCCAGCCACGTTCATTCTTTTCGTAAGATGAGGGAATGAGTATCCATCAACTACAGGAACCTTGTAAAAATAGTTTGTGCATAATTACTCTTGGGAAGCAAATTTGTTATCTTCAACAAATATTCCTACCAAATTTTCCAAACAAATATGCGTACCAAATTTTTCCAAGATTCATCTTTTAACTAGTGTTGGTAGCATGAAGAACTATCCCATAAAATATATGACGAATCTGACTGATAAAACAACTAATGTTACAGAGGCCACATTCCGAGAGTAACATGCAAAATTTTGATAACAAGGTAGGGATAATCACCGGACGGGGGGTGGAGAGAGAGACAGAGAATGTAGGGTAAAACAATAGGGGAAATTATAATTTTTCTTCTGGCAGAAAAAACATTACATATGAATGAACAATGAAGCCACTGAAAACACTGCAAACATGTGCACTGTGTCAAAACAAATTTTCTATCCAACCTCGCCCCTTAGAGGCTATTTCTTTAGATCTTCTTTTATCTTTTTTCCCCCTGAGGTATATAGACAAGGACATGCATTTCTTTTTTACTTCGATTCTCCTCATTATGCCCAATTTTGGAACAAAGTTTTGAGGTAAAAGTTGGCAATGTGGAAGGAAATAAGAAGCATCATGATAATACAAATGGAAACCTTACCACATGAGTAACACCATCTCCAGAATCAATTACAAGACCAGTCAGCAAACCTGAGTAAATTCAAGATACCAGCAAGAAGGAAAATAGTCACGTATTAGACAATCAACAGGAGAGGGAACATGAGCAGAAAATGCAACGCATTAGAACAAAAATAGCTGTATAATTTATCTCTTAAGCCTACACTTCTATTCCCTAAACTTAAAGAAGAGGCATCCCCAACTCCAAGTATAAATTTTAAATATTTAACCTTTATCCATCTCTATAAGCACCTTGAGCATATAGTGTTAGAACTGCCTGTATCTGAATGAAGACACCAGCAAAGTTGTATTTTTCAAACATGGTCTCAACCTGTGGTAAGTTAAGAATTATGTAATGTAGCTCACAAAAGAATAAAATGGATAATTGCATGAAATGATTTACGCCAATTGTAAAAGATGAATACAAACCATCTTTTCACGATTCTTGGATGGATTTAGAGGCGGATCAGTGAGCAGAATTTTACACTCTGTTGGATCTATCTTCAGAAAGTTAAAAAAGAGCTATATCTGTCAGAAAGATACTATATGAACTGCAGAATGTGGAAAAATACAATATCCCGTCTATTTGTGAACTAGTTTTCAAATAACTGAGCACCAGAAGTTTTACCTTCAGTTCACTATGAAATGCATGGTCCCACACATGACACATATCATCCCAGTTTTGCACAATACCATTGTTAACAGGATAAGAGATATCCAACTGGTGCCGCCATTGTAGACAAGCATCACCAACAATTATGTCCTATAGCAACCACAATTGGTAACATCTTTCATAACAGTGTATTAGTAATCAATAACATTCATATGTACATCTCGTCTTGAGAATTTATTGATATTTCCTACAAGGTGGGGAGGATATAGATAGGTTTGCAGGAAGTGAGGATGCATGTATGATTTGTGGGTGTATATTTGCCTGATCATGATGCTTCCCAGTTCTCATTAAAGCATAAATATGACGGTTATGGCAATAAAGAACAGGAATAGTAGTGATGAATATGTTGCGAGCTTCTGTCACTTGTTACCATCAAATTTATAGGCTAGTTCTTTTCTCCTACAAAACAGAATAACATGGCTACTCCTTCTTTTTCTTTTCTCTTTTATAGGCCGAACAAGTTAGCTAGTTAAACAAGCACTTTCTACTAGCCAGACATTTTCATGGGAATTCCAGACACAGCAATCGTGGTAAAAATTGGTTGGCACGAGTATAACGTCAAAGGAAACAAAAATTCACCTTGAGCTCCTGTTCCATAAGGGACTCTTCGTAGCGCAGCATCGGCCTTCCTACCACACAGGGGTATACAGACGTCGGGAAATTCTCCCCGGCGAAACCGCACTTGACATACTGCATTCGTTAGTCATTATATTGAATCTTCAGCGGGTTCAAATACGAGTATACAAGCGGAAAGTATTACTATTGGTTAAAGGAAATAGAAAATTAATAATAATTATATCCTGAAGAAACATAGGAGAGCTTAAATCGATGAGGTTAGATAAGTAATCAGAATGAACTTATTATACACTCAGAATGAGCACGGATCAGACCTTGAACACTTAAAATGCGTGCTAACTTTAATAAATGTTTTTCTATTATCGATGATGCAGCTAATCCGAAACTAATTTGCAGCCTTGGACTACAAAAACTCCGAATTCTCCACATGTATAGTTTATTTGAATGAGAGAAAAAAAAAATTGAAAATGAGATTAAACAGAAGACAGATCAAACAGATGATGTGCTGATCCGAAGCTGAAGAAAGATCGGGGTTAAGAGCAAGTGTTACCACTTACCCCGGTGCCATTGTCGCAAACGACGACGTTTTTGTTGTCCATTGGTGTCTATCGGCTAGAGAGACCCGCTTCCTTTTTGTGGTTCGGCTGTAATGGAGAGGTTTTCTTTTTTTTTTTTTTTTTTCAGGCGAAGCAGGTGAGTGCGTGCAGAAACAGCAAAGTGGAGGTTAGAAATTAGAAAGACAGACAAGACTCTTCATCGGGCGTCTTGCTCTTTCAGTCGGGTATGGTGATCGCGTTGACGACTTTATTTATTTTTTTTTTTTTTTGTAACAAGTAAATTTATTTGGCGAAGTCTCGACCACCTGTACAACTAGCGACACCTGATCATCAACTACCAAATTTCAGAACACAACGCGTCTAATATAATATGTACCAGTTAAGTTAATAACACTTAAATGATACATGAACTAAACTTAAACTTAAGTCATAAGTTGTGCCTATTTTAAAATGTTATCACCGGACGTCCTTTGGGAATTGCCTTTGTTGTGTCTATTTTAAAATGTTATCACCGGACGTCCTTTGGGGATTGCCTTTTTTGTGTGTTACAAAATCAATCATATGGTACCAATGTTTTAACTGTGGATAAATTCCATTAAGTAGTCTCAAAATTTATTATTTTTCTTAAATTAGTCTCAATATTATAAAAGTAGCATATATAGTCTCTAATATTTATAAATTGTTATTATGTCAATTCATCCCATCAATTAAATGTAAAAAATATTAAGAAAAATATGGCATGCCACTTCGAGTCTTCGATGACCATATTTTGAATATTAAAATGGTAAAAAGTTCAAAATTGATTTATAATGTTAACTTCAAAATAGTGCCATCTAACATTTTTAAAAGAACAAACCGCATACATTCATACAAAACCAACTTCTTAGGAACCAACATTAATATAATTTAATCCTTATTTTCTTTGTCACATGTTATTACAATTTTATGTGAACTCATTGAACCAACAAAAAAATGTATACGTATAAATCACAAAAAATGAATGAACAACAATATCGAAATAAAGAAATTCTTGGCCATTGTACACAATTACATCATCCATTCACATTCTCTGAATTTGAGAAAAGAAATATCGGCCTCCAATTGTATATATTAGGCATCTGCTGTACATATTAACCACAATAACAATTTTTTTTCTGCATAAAAATGTATTGGTTATTTCATCATAGATGGGACGTATTATGCATTTTTATTTTTGTATATTAATCAAAGTAGATTGGTAATTTTAGAGGCACCTCTTATTTTTTTTATTACTTTTAAGATTGAATTGACTGGAAGAACCAATTGAGTAATGTTTTGCAAACATTAGGAATCATGCTTTTTGAACATTGGGCATTAATCGAAGGCAAATGATAACTATTTAGAGCAACTCATGCTACTTTTATAGCATTAGGGACCATTTTAAGAAAATGGTAAATATTGGACACTCAAAATATCTACCCTTTTGTTTTATTAATTCTTCTTGGACACACAAAAAAATAATATTTATCCTCCACCCAGTGATATGTGTACTACTTTTATTTAAAAATTCAATTATTCTTTTTTCAAGAGAAAATTTGTGATAATTTGATACAAACACGTTAAGCTAATTTTTGGAGAAACTTTCACGATTATCTAGTTGTGGGGTAACATTTTTAGTTTTTATCTAAACAATATGTCAAGCTTGATTTTATGTCATTTTAAGGTGTGGAGTAATTACTTTTCTAAGTTTTATGTGATACTCATTAAAAAAAAAAAAAGGGAAGAGAAATTTACAATTTTTAGTGCATAACTTATATCAAATTTTAGTACGAACTTAGAATACGAACTTAGAAAAATTAAAATGCACATTGTAGAGACACAATAGCCATTGATATTACCCCCGACCCCCAAACAAAAAGAAAGGCTGTTGATATTAAGACAATGAAAAAAGCCCAATTTAAAACATTGGGCCAAGACAGTGCAAAATAATGCATGTTAGCATAAATAGGCCCAGGTAAAGTGTCTGGACTGGGCCTAGGTAGCTAGGTTAAGCAACACAAGCGCCCATCAAAGCAGTTACATAAACCTCGCAACACGCGCACACTTCTTCATTTCGTAGGGTTTGCCATACAGCAGCAGCAGCACCATTAGGGTTTCACCTCGCCGTTCCCAAACCGCTCCGAAATGGTTCGTCCGCCACCATACTCCTCCTCGTCCTGCGCTTCTCTTATCTCTGCATTTGATTGAACACTTCCGGTTTTCCATTTATATACATATATATATATATATATATATATATATATATATATATATATATATATATATATACATATATATATATGTGTGTGTGTGTGTTTGTGTATGAATATGTTATAGGGTCCAAAGAAAGGTGTAAAGGTAGCAGCAGCGAAGAAGAAGGCGGATAAGGTGGTGAATCCGCTTTTCGAGAAGCGGCCGAAGCAGTTCGGAATCGGAGGAGCATTGCCGCCGAAGAAGGATCTCACCAGGTTCATCAAATGGCCGCAGAATGTACGCATCCAGAGGAAGAAGATGATCCTCAAGCAGCGCCTCAAGGTCCCTCCTGCCCTCAACCAGTTCTCCAAAACCCTCGACAAGAACCTCGGTTAGTTAAAACATTTCTGTTTTTTTTTCTTCATATTTTCTTGTTGTGTTTTGCTTTATGATTTACTATCTGGAAGTGAATGATTTTATGCTCGTCACTTGATTTTTATGATATTATAGCCACGGGTTTGTTATCTGTAGTAAGAATACCAAACATGTCCTTACTACGTAACTGAGCTTGTGATTTCATCCATATATAGAGAGAGGCAGGCAGCCCGGTGCCCGAATTTCCGCTATCTGTTTGGGAATGGCACTTCGGGTCTATCCTATATGGCTTAGCCCTTATATTGATGTATTCTATGAATTTTGTATTGCTTTCCCGAAACATGTCGTATGATCTTTTATGTCAAGGGTGTGCTATGTCAATAACAGGCAAATCTGCAGGATGCTTTTGGTTGTTTAACAAGGTGTATGTTGTGAATACAGGAGCTTCTTACTGTCATTGTCTTGTCTTGCGCAAATTAATTAAATGTTTAAATGGTTGTAGTATTGTCCTGAGTGTTAATATATTGGAAAACATATATGTGCATTTTAAATATGAATATAGATTGTCAAACACCAGTTCTGTCTGTAGAGCGTAGGTCAGTTACAAACCAAAAGAATGATGAATGCTGCAAGCATTAGTGTGTTTGCTGGTATTATGGTCCCTATACAACTGAGCTGCTTAAATATGTGGATTGACATTTGATTGTCCCATTAATAATGTTTTTGATAAGAAAGAGGTCATGGAGTGTAAGTAGCCTATGTCTCCTGTTGTTTAATTTGAAGTTTTACCTGTAACGGCAGTTTGGTTTAATCATTATTTTTGCGTTAAGAGCTTGTATGCCTTTGCTTTCAAAGGGCTGACAGTCTTTGTGCAGTATTGTGTGGATTGACATTAGTTTAAGCTGAATTATCTATCCATCAGTGCATAGACAGTAATAGATTAGCTGGCCCAGGGGGGATAGTTCACATTTTGATATATAGGACATGACGAAGCATTAGTGTGCACTCTCCATTAGCTCTGTTTTCTTTGTGATAATTGTGCAATTCAAACTGTCTTGCATCCGGAATCAAGTAACAAGATATGTGTAGTTCCTGAATTTATGAGTTATTTGAATTTCAATTAGCTCTTTGAATGTGCAGCAACAAATCTTTTCAAGATTCTTTTGAAGTACCGGCCTGAAGACAAGGCTGCTAAGAAGGAGCGCCTTCTGAAAAGGGCTCAGGCTGAGGCTGAGGGGAAGACCGTCGAGGCTAAGAAGCCTATTGTTGTCAAATACGGTCTGAAGCATGTGACCTACCTTGTTGAGCAGGTATCCTTTTTCTTAATTTATTTCTAATACAGTGCTTTATCTAATGTGCTTCTCTTGTGAAAGCTTAAATCTGTTTCTGATTCGTACAATCTTTACAGAACAAAGCTCAGTTGGTGGTCATTGCACACGATGTAGACCCTATCGAGTTGGTTGTCTGGCTTCCTGCCTTGTGCAGGAAAATGGAGATCCCTTACTGCATTGTCAAGGGAAAAGCAAGACTGGGATCTGTAAGTTATTGTTGGTTTGCACTAGTAGGGCATGCTCATGAATGTTTTTCTCTTGATACTAACGAAACTACACCTGTGCCTTTCTGTCAGATTGTCCATAAGAAAACTGCCTCTGCTTTGTGCTTGACATCCGTGAAGAATGAAGATAAGCTAGAGTTCAGCAGAATTTTGGAGGCTATCAAGGTGAGCTCAAGGTTTATTTGATTAATTATTGACCATTGTAGTGTTTGTTAGTTTATTTATCTCATCTGTGTGTTGCTTGCGCCTATGTCAGGCCAACTTCAATGACAAATTTGAGGAGAACAAAAAGAAGTGGGGCGGAGGAATCATGGGTTCCAAATCACAGGCCAAGACCAAAGCCAAAGAAAGGCTTCTTGCCAAGGAGGCTGCTCAGAGGATGTCTTAATAGTGTTATATTGTTGTCTTACTTTTTGAGCTCCTTGAGGATAGAGACAACTAAAATTTTTGGTCTTCCTTTGTTGTGTTCAGATTATTATGATATCTGCTTTAATGTGCTGTTTTTGGTAGACATAATCGTCGAGTTTTGAATATTAAGAAGATTTCTAGAGCAATTCAGCTAAGCCTAAGTGCAAACTTTCACAAATATGCATTTATCTTGTGATTGCCGCTAGGATGATTACTGTCAGGTCACGGTCTACCATTGATCCAGTCGTTTGGAAATGCTTTCTTACATGTGCGTTTGAATTTTGACAAAGCTCAAAAAAACCTCAGCTTAAATTACTGGATCGTAAGCAGATAATGTGAACCTTTTGCCCCCTTTGGGATATGGTGCAAATAGAGGGGTGGTGGTGTTTGGCAAGTGTCACTGGATGGTTATTTTTCTTCTGCTATGCAAGACATCAGAGTTGAGCATTTTTTTTCTAACATGGACGGGTCTGGTCGTCCGAATTATCTTTCCCATTTTTAGACTGGGACACATTTTTGCCGTAAGTTCTTGACCCTTGTATAGTAGCACCTAAAGGTGAAGGATCACTTGACATGGAACTATATATCCGATTAATACAAGAGTAGTGGATTTGCAGCATGATCGAGTGCAGATTAATCAATAATGGGATGCCTTGTGTGGCAAAGTAAATTGCCACTTGCGTATGGTAGCATCCGGTTTTGGGCAAATTTTGGCATTCAAATGCTCATTAGTAAATTTCTCAATGGTTCGATGATCAACATGCCGTTACCGTTGTTTATGCTTGTGCAGACACTAATGTTAGCCCGTAGCAATCTTCACGGTATATGTTAACGGCCAGGTGTGACTGTACAACAAATAAGTTAGCTGCGGACATAGCAATTTGTAACATGTTTAGACGACATTATTACGTTAAGGATACGACAGCATAGCGAGGAGAATGCATAGATAGTTCTAAAAACATCAATGCACCCTTGGAACCATATAGTGATATTGCGAAGCAGGTCCATGCACGAAACACTCCCAGGAATTGGAACTATTTTGCTTTAGCTCTTCACAAAACTCGAGTATCTGATCCAGTTCCGGTGAGGACTTGAGTGATGATGATAGTTCAGAGTGTAGAGCATGCAACCCAAGAGGCCATTTTTGTCCGACCCATTCTACGTGTTCCACAGCCAATGACACCTCCCCAGCAGTCGCTAATAGTTTCAGCAACATCGTGTGGCAGTCTAGATGTTTTGTGCCACAATTGCAATGACGAAGTAGCTTTGAAGCAGGAACAGCATAACCTGCGTAAATCACCAAAACTCAGTGAGAGGCAGTAGATGCAACAAAAACAGAAGTTTCATTGCAAGTCGTATAAATACCTTCTTTACATAGACAAAGGATAAATGGCCGCAGTACAGTCTGTGCTAATGCCATATCCTGTTCAACATAATCGTTGAACACTTGGAGAGCGGTTTCCAGATCCTTTGCCTTGCAGAGCCCTTCGAGGAGGGATATGTATGTGTTCGAGTCAGGCTGTATATCTTTTCCTAACATGTGATGGAACAGTCTGTAAGCCTCTTCAACATCACCTATTGCAGAGAACTTCGCGATAAGAATATTGTACGTCTTCAAATTACCAAGGCACCTATTGGCAAACATCTCATCCCACAGGAGTTTAGCAGGGCGAATCAACTCTTCTCTACAGCAAGCTTCCAGAAGAGCATTATAAGTTGATACATCTGGATGTATTCCTTTCTTCTTTATTTCCTGAAGAGCCTGGTAAGCTTCCCTCACTCTCCCGGCCTTGCACATGAACGAAACCATCACATTGTAGCTCTCACCATCTTTAAAGAAATCTCTGGCAGACAAATCATTGTAAATTTCCAGCAAGTCATCAACTTTCTCGTGTTTAATGAAGTTCCTGCTCAAGTTGATCAACGTAAGAAGCGTAGGAAATCTTTCTTTCCTAAGCATGTACTTGAAAAACGATAGTGCACAACATGGATCAATACTTGAAACGGATCCTATCAGTGCATTGAGAACATCATCCTCGACCGGGAAATCCCCACTAATAATAACCTCACCTAACCCCTTTGCTTCACAAAGTAGTCTCTCCGAAATTAAAGAAAAAATGAAATCTCTATAGTCATTAGCCCGTGGAGCCACGCCTAGCTTCCGCTTCTTCTTCAACACCATTTCCACATTAGCCACATCACCCTTCTCCCTTAACGCCTCCGCCACAATTCTATAAGCCATAAAATCAGGTTTACATTCCCTGTTCCTCAACTCGTCCAATGCCTGGACGCCCTCTATTGCCCTTCCCCAGGAACACAGTCCTTGAACGACCAAAACCGCCACTATTGACCCATTAATCCCTACAAAATCATTCTTCCGGACCTCATCCAGCAAATCCAAAGCCTTACCAAGTCCAAAATTTCCAGAATACCGCCAAATCAAAACGCCAAAACCAAGTGTGCTCAATCTAACACCTCTCTGAATCATTTCATCAAACACATTTTTAGCACAACTTAGATTTCCCTCAGAAGACAAAGCGGCGAGAAGAGCATTACAAGTTTCAGGTCCGATCTCAGTAATTACGGAATTAACCTCACTGAAAATCGAAAACGCGATGTGGGCTTTCTTCCCGATGATCAGTGAAGCAATAACGGAGCGATGAACGGAAGGATGGAGGCGAATGTTCTGGGATTTAACGACTCTTAACAGCTTTTGGACGGCGCTGAATTGGCGGGAAATGGAGAGAGATTTGAGGATGGATTGGTAGGTGAGGGAGGTGTGGGAGAAGTTGGGCTGTTGAGAGGCCCAGTTGAAGAAGCCGAGAGCGAGAGATTGGTGGTTGAGGAGAAAAGGATCGATGACCCTGGCCACGAGTTTCGAGCTCAGTGAGTCGCGGCAGCCGATCCGGTGAAGAGTTTGCTCCAGTGACGGCGTCCATGTCCGAGATGGGATCGTTTGGTTGGATGCTGAAATCAGAGCTCGGCTTATTTGACTCGCCAACTCGCCCGCTGAACGCCTCATTGGGTTGTATACCAACGGGTGAGATTTTAGCATTCAAAGGGTCCTTGAGCTCCCGCCAGTTACAATTTCTTTTTTTCTTTTCTTTTTTTTGTTTCTTTTCAAGCAGATAGGCGTATTATCTTTTGAATTTAGGCAAAATGACACATTTAATCCCATAACTCACAAAACTTCCTAACCATCCTTTGTACATTTTAAAAATAAACTCATACTTCTTTACTATATACGCGAGTGTATTGAGATTTTAGAAAAATAACTTTTGGGAGAAGTATCATCTTGGACAATATTGTCCCTTTATCTTTATTTAAATACCATAATATATTTATATGTATATATGTTGCCGGCCTTCTTCTTGACCCGACATCACAGCTGGGCAACCCAAATTACTTCTCGCCTGACTCGACTAGTTCTTGAGTTTGGGCATCCACCAAATGAATGATCAACGGAAAAATATTCTCCTCCCTTCGACGACCCGCCCAGGAAGATTTTTTTCTTCGATCAAACGCCAAAAAAGCCTTACCCCGTCACCTAGAAGACCCGATGGGTTCCTCCCTTCTCTAGCGACTTTTTTGACGGCGAAACATAACAGCAAAGACTCACCAAAATACTCCTCACTCCTCGCTGATGTGATCTACGAAGCCCAATGAGTTTCTTGCTTTTCTTAAATGAGTTTCTTGCCTTAACTTCTGTTGATTTTTTCACTATGACTCAAACTATTCTTTATTGTAAACATCTCTCAAGGTAACAAAGTTCAAACGTGAAGGATTTGTTCTCGGCTTGTGCATGAACCGTTGCATGTTTGATGGTCTTGGGGCCATGGAAATCGGGAACTCTTGGGGTGAAACTACTAGAGGCTGCCTCTCAAAGTTCCCCATTTATGGATAGGGCAGTACTCAAAGCAAGAAACCCACCTAAGAAAGAATTCCCCCACCACGAATAACAGATTTGCTTTGCAGCGCCGGAGAGCTAGTGGAAAATTCATGCATCCCCACTGTTGACTCTTCTTCCGCTAATGAATCTCAGCCACTAGTCATTCATTTTAAGGAGAGTTAGGATTTGGGGTATTTTAATTTGGTAATTCAAGCGGGGCAAGAATTGGGGTTAATAGATTGGTGGATTGCATTTGGGCTTGTCAAAATTTGGGCAAAATATAGATTTATATGCAAGTATGAAAGTCATTTTATGACTTCTGTTATTTTTTTTTAACAGCATTGATAAAATGGGGTGTTCGAGCTTATTTTCTGAGTGTGCAGGAGGTGATTTCGCAAGTTTAGGAATCAAGTACGCACTTTTACTTAAGTTTAGAAAAATAATTTTTTTTTTTTTTTGATAATTAGCTTATTAGTTTTCCTATATGTTCTTGTTATAATTGTTATAGTTATAGTTGGAGTAATTAAAAACAAATTAGTAAAATATGCGCCTTACGTTTGGAATACTAGAAAAGCCTCGTCTTCGTCTGTCATCTTCTAAACAATGAGCAAGAAACTAAAAAGCCATTCTTATTCTCTTGACCTGACATATCTAAAAGTGCCAATATTCGATAGATTTGACTTTTGAGCTTTGCGTTAAAATTAAAAGTTTATTAGTCCCTTGAATAATTTACACGTCATCCAATATTAACAGATAGACATAATAACGAAAAAAAGAGAGTCAGATTATTACTTTAATGTGGAGTTAATTCTTTGAAAACTCCCTAAACCATGACACCTGGGTCATTTTGATTCTTAAAATTTGAGAGAATTTTTTGATTTTTAAACTATTAATTGTTATATACCATTAATTCTTTTAGCCATTTCTATTAAAAATTAACCATTTTTGTTTAAAAACTACCGTCACTCACGTGAGACGCGAGTACGTTATAATAAACTACTGAAATATGGCTTCGCCAGTCAGAATCGGAAAAAACACAACAGTAGTGCAAGATTTAACATACCAACACAAGACATTTCTCTACGTATGATAACATATTCACAGTTGTTTCCATGGTATAACTACCTTTACAAATTCCTTAGGCATCTGTACAATCCTGATACTATATCACTGTACAAAGCTATTTACAATCCAAAATATACAGACTACACCCTGCTAACCACTTTTTACGGTATAATAAGCTTCCATGACTTCTGTACAAGATCAAGCCATTCTATACACTATGACCATGAGACACAACCATTTGCATATGGCTCTTCTTTTCTAATTCTTTTCTGTCTGTACACCCAATTGTCTGAGCTAGCTATTCATACCGCTTTATGTACTTCCGCTTATTAGGAATACGATTTAATCAATTTAAAAGTCTGGAAACTTCGAGCTTTAAAGAAGTTACCAAAAAGGTAGCTAATCGTACTTTCCTCAGGTGGCTTTGCTGAAGAACTTAGATTTCCTTTAACATGCAATATTGTGCCATGTCCAATCTGTTGGCGGATCAAATCAACTGTCTTGGGGTCAACCGAGTTACCAGACACATCAGTGACATAGAAAGTGTCTTTTGCTTTTCCGCCATTGGTTGAAATCTCTGCTCTTCTTACAGAGAGACCATTTTCCCTGAATATCCTAGTAATGTCTGACAGAAGTCCAACTCGATCTTCTGCACACAATTCTAGCTCCAGTCCCTACACAGACAGGCACATAGTTCAGTGCATCATCTTCAGTAACTATATTTGGATTTGCTGTCTTTTTAATAATACCTCGGAGGCTCTCCTTTCAATGGCTGCTTCTAGGCACTGCATGAGACGTTCTCGTTCTGCTTCTGAGCTTACAGGAAATCCATCAACGTGCCGAATATAGAATTCCTGCATTTCAACCAAAAAGGTTTCATGACTCTGTAAAAGAAATACTGTTGGATACAAATATTCAACATGAACCTCATTAAGTTGTGTCCAATTCAATTTAAAACTGAAACTTTGAAATTAAGAAACATCAATCTGTTTCACCTGATAAGCTTCCATCTTTCCTGTATAGACGACTCCATGAAAGACAACATATTGCATGTCTGTTAGAGTGCAGATGATATCGAACAAGAGTTTGGGTCGATCTTTCGATCTCATGGTAATAACAGTGTAACCCTTTTCACTGCAATTTAACACAGTCACATGAGGCCTATCCTCAAGTTTGTTGCTCTCCATTCTTCCAACTCTTACATAATCACGGTCGGCAAACATGATCTGGTGCAATCTTCTCTCCCTATGAGTAGCCTCAGGAGGGGAAAGTCTCATCATTGCGGTCTTTAGATCATTGTTTCCCTTAAGAACATTGCAAAGCAGCTCTTGTATTATGTTAAGATGCTTTGGATCTTCAATTGCACAACCAGTGGACTTATCGGTCACATGGACAACTGCTGCAGCTCTAGCATTATGTGCCCATATCTCAGCATTAACCACATTACAGTGAAGGTCAGCAAGAACGGCGCATACTTCAGACACCAAACCAGGCCTATCTGCTCCAGTTAATTCAATAGAAGTGTATTCTCCAGAGGGCACCAAACCCACAGTTCCTCTCAAAGAAGGTAGCAAGCTATCATGACTTTCAAGTATCTGCAAAACGTAGAGCAAACTTTTATAAAATAGCAAAAGTGGCATGTCAAGAGGCAAAACTCCACATTGAAGGATAGATAATAATATATTTTTGAGAAGAACTCAAGACCTGAGGATTGAATGAACAAATTATCTTCTGAGCATGGGTAAAGAGCATATTAAACTCATCATGCTGCGACATGTATTAAAGCTATCTGATCAACTATAATAATATACCTGTTGTATATGGTTGATGATCTTCTCATCTCTGATTTTCTTCCCATCCCGATCAATCACATTAAAAACTGAAAATTCAGTTTGAGGGAGATTAATATCATCAACAAAAGAAAATCAGGTAAAATGATTTCTCTGTCAAAGGAGAGGTTCCCCTGCTCCCCATCCCTCTTATTTTTACCTTTAAAGTATCTGAACACCTCTTCAGGGGACGGCCTAATAGAAAGGAATATTTCAAAATTTAAACAAGGAAAATGAAAAAGAGATACCATCCATGAACCATCCCCCATCAGATGAGATGTATGCTTTCTTGATAACAAGATCCAAATCTGTAAGAACTTGCACAACTTCAAGAAGGATCCCATGCTTGTTGACACTGTCGACCTAAATTAAGACACGCTGATTCGTTATTCCTACCATCACTCAAGTAAATCTATACCTAAATCGATAGACGTGCCCTACATTTACCTGAACAATGGTTGCATCTTGAGAAGAATCGTTATCGATTACAACTCTGCAAACAACAAAGAGAGCTCACTTAATAAAGCATCCTACCTCTAGCAAATTTCATCTTAAGTTTATTTGTCGGGTAAAGAAAAAAGGTAATGTCATCAGTCTCCATCCCCCTTTTCCATCGAAACTACGATAACGGACAAACTAAAAACATTTTAACTAGTTCAATTAAGGAAATTGATCTGCACTCTACGTATACATAAAAAACTTTTGCTCCCTAGCTTTTCTGTTGGACTTCTTCCACAGTCCCGCGCATAGCGGAAGTTTCGTATACCTTACTATTTTTCCAGACCTAATTATAAGGAAAACAAATGGAAAATAGCCAAGCTCAATATTCCTACAAGATATCCAGTTAAGCTACACATACAAATTTTTTTTCTTCTTATTTTAATACAAACCCGGCAACAGATACACTAACTAACCAACATATTGAATCCCTTTAGATTTCTCTATTCTGTTGTTCAAAATAATTGTCAAAAAAAAATCCATTTGATAAACAAGCTAAGATCGAGAACAAACGAAACGCATACAGAAAACAAAAATTAATTTCTAATTTAACATAACATATGAAGCAAATCAGATAAATTGAAAGGGAAAAACAAAAAAAGAAGACAAATCAGAAATTGAAGAAGCTTAATTGTAGGAATAAAACAATACCTGGGTGGGTTCATCCTCCTGACAAGTTTAGCGTACTCATCATCCATGGCTTTTTTTTCTTTTTTCCTTTTTTTTTCCTGAAAAGAGATAGTACGAGAAAAGAATTGACCCAAAAACAAGAAGGTGGGTGATGATTTAATGGCTTATTAAAAACTCTCCAACATCTCAGGGAAAAGAGCAGACGATATTTTCTAGAGAGAGGAGAGAGAAGAAGAGGGTCGCTTTACAACAGTGCAAAGATGCCCCCAACACCATCTCCATTCTCCACTCCCCATTTGGAGCCAACTATTAATTAAAATTGGCGGTTCATTATTAACGCCCCTTCACGCGCCCGAATGATCAGCATCCAACATCCCACACTTTTTCTCATTTTCTTTTTCTTTTTTTTTTTGTATAATTCTTTTTTAATGCTGACATGTCGGTGTTTGATTGGTTGGTTAAGGACGGTTTCAACGTTGACCAAATGATCGGTGTGCTGCTCTGCTGACTTGTTTGTTATCCTTTGAGTCCTTTTTTTCAAAAAAAAAAATTTAAAAGTTGTCAAATTTGTACGACTCCAACAGTGGCCAAGAGATGTGTCAATTCGGGGAATGGTGACGTGGCATGGTGGCAAGGCAGAAATTTTTTAATTTTACTCTACCATTTTGGTAGATGACTTACCGAAATCGCGTTTCTCGGGATTTGACAAAATTCAAAAAAAAAAAACCATTGTAATTAAGATTTTTGGTAAGTCACCTACAGAACGGTAGGTGACCTACCGTTTCTGTTGGCTTTAAATACCCCCTTCCCTTCCCCATTTTTCCCGACCTGTGCTGAAAACCCCCCCTCACCGCGCTTGCAGCAGTATTTTTGAGCCAAAAAATACCCCCCAGCCCTTTTTTTTTTGCAAAAAAGTTTGGCCCCACGCGTAAGAAAGTGTTTTTACTTGTAGGTTTTCTAAAATCTTGCTTTTTTATTTGTTATATATTCATTTTTACTTGTATATACGTATTGTTAATATGCGATCATATGTATATGTGTAATGTATATAGCATGTATGTATGTATATAGTATATGTACATGTGACATTAATATGTCTATAACTATTTATGCATAATTATATGTGTTTTAATATATATGTGTTTATTTTAGTTGCATATATATATATATATGTATGTATGTATGTATGTGTGTGTGTGTGTTTATTTTACATGCATATGTATATATATATTTGACATGCACATGAATAACCGTATTAAACGTAATTTTGTAATGTATGACCTTTTCGTTTGCTAGAGATTTATAGTATTTAGAAATATTTTAGAAAAAGTTATGAATTTTAGAAATTTCATATAGCCGAAATTGGCCATTTGACATTTAAAACTTATGCAAATTTAGTAGGAATATAGTGGGATTGATTATAATTTATTAGGAATATGGTGTAATTTATTAGGAGCGAGAATGTTGTTTAGTTGGTTAGAAACGTAATATAATTTAATAGCAAATTAATATAATTTATTGGAAAATAATTTCTAAGAAATTTCCTTAGGAATTGCTTAAAATGTACTAGGAATTTAATAAAATTTATTTGATTAGAAAATTAATATAATTATTTGTAATTTATTAGAAAAATTGTACAATTTATTAGGAACAAGAATATGGTTTATTTGAATAGAAAAGTAATATAATTTAATACGAAGTGCAAAATAATTTATTAAATAATAAATACAATAAATTTCCTTAGGAATTTCTTATAATTTTTAGGAATTTAACAAAGTTCATTTGAATAAAAAGTTAATATAGTTGATTACAATTTAATAGGAGGATGGTGTGTTTTATTAAGATTTGAATATAGTTTATTTGAATAGAAAAGTAATATAAGTTAATATGGAATTAAATAAGAACTTTATAAGAAATTTTAAGATATTATGTAATTTAATATTATTTACGCATGATAACTGTTTGATCGTAGGATACAGCATGGATGTCCGCCTTAGACTCCAGGATGCATCTCTTTTGGTACATTATGCCCACCACAAGATGCAGATTTTGACGGGTGACACCGCGTCAAAGGAGTTGCGCACCCAGCGAGGCGACGGGTACTTGTTCCAGACCCCTGACCACCCGTTAGTTCAGGAAGAGTTACCGCGTGCAGGGTTTTATGGGTGTTATAAGGCAGGTTGGCATGAACTCGACCACGCCTTATTGACAGCCGTCGTTGAGAGGTGGCGGACAGAGACACACACGTTTCATTTGCCTGTCGGAGAGGCCACTATCGCATTACAGGATGTGGCCGTTTTATGGGGGTTACCCGTGTCTGGTGATCCCATCCCGCACTTACATACCACAAGGCAGGTGTATGGTGAGTGGGCTGGGCTTTTCCTTGATCTTTGTGGCATTACGGTGGGTGAATCACATATTGAGGTGAAAACCGGAAAAATCAGGCTGTCTGAGGTTAAGAGGTTGTATGAGATGACTTACCAGCAAGAGCCCGATGGTCCAGTCGCAGTGCGACGTGCCCGTTTATGGATGTTCGGCTACATAGTTTCTAATCTCTTTGCCGATGCCAGTGGCAGTTAGGGGAATATGAATTGGCTGCTTTTTCTACGGGACATTGAGGCCGTGAAGGGATTGAACTGGGGTGTTGCAGTGCTTGCATATCTGTACAGAGGGATGTATGCCTTTGTTTTTTCTGATAGGACATACCTGTGTGGCAGGCTCACCCTCATACAGGTATTTGGCATAAGTAAATTAAACCTTGTTTGTAAATATCATATGATTTCGTAACTGTATTAACGTAACTGTGATATTTATCTGCAGTGGTGGGTATGGGAAAGGTTCGAGTGTTCCGGCCCATACTCGTTGAGTCCAGGCCCCAGGACATCCTGAGCAGGATGCACTTTGCCGAGGTCGGATGGAACTTACCGGACGCGCCATGCGGGGCATTGTACCTTATGGAAAAGTCCTTTATAGACACGGCCAACGGGGGTCTAATACTTTACCGCGATGTTATTGACAAGCTTCAACCGGATCAGGTTTGTTTGTAATAGCAAATTTAGACCATATGTTAACTTTTTATTTCAATGTTAACGAAACAGTATTAACCCGAAGTATCTATGCACCTTTACTTTGCAGTTTATTTGGCAACCGTATAAGGACATTATCGGGGATTTGCCAGATTACTGTACGAAGGGGTCGGACTGGTGGAGGACGAAGGTCCCCCTGCTATGCGGTGGATTGGTTGAGTGGCATCGAGTCGATCGTGTGTTGCGCCAGTTTGGGATACGTCAGCCGATCCCAGACGCCCCAGAACCGTTCGTGTCACAATCACATTTGAAAGGTAAGGAGGTGTTGAAGCCAGCGGACGTGGAGCCTTTGCATAGGTATTGGGGCAATGTACAGGCAGTTATAGTGAACGGTGTCTTGGAGGATAGGCCAGATCCGGTGCACCTGGAGCAGTACATGCAATGCTACCGACGCCGGTCTATCATTCGGATTGACAATCCATCTTGGGTGACTCGTCGTGCGAGATATATGGTGACAGCACAAGACGAACATTTTATGGTAAGTGTACCACATTGGTTATTGGCATACTTCATAACGTATTTGTCAATGTTGTATTATATGAAGTCAATCCCTTTCACTAAATATGTTTTGCAGGCTTCGACATTGAGTAGTGCATTTCATCACATGCGGCGCGCATCACAGCATTATAACCAGGGACCATTGGCACAGGAACGTTTTTGGCCGGAAATGGATCATGTTGTATCCCAGATGCAACGTGCCCTGGAATAGACTAGGCACGCCAACATTGTGGCAACGCCCTTGTATTTTGACATACCAGATACATCGACCCAGCTATCGACGCCGACTCAGTGGTCTCAGCCGCCTCCGACGTACCCATGGACCCATACGCCATCCCAGCCCGCCCCGTCGTACTATTCCCAGCCTGCCCAGACACCTACACAGCAGCCCCCCCCGGTATACCCATGGGCACATATCCCACCGCAGTAGCTCCCACCGACCTACCATTGGGGTTACCAGTCATATCCACTACCTCCCACACAGTGGTCTCAGACCCCACAGTGGGGCCAGCAGAGGCCGATTGGATCGTTCTACATGCAGTATACCCCATCTACTCAGGGTATCCATCCATTTACATTGACACCAGCCGCCCCCTCGCATCCACTCATGTCATCTCCGTTTATGTACGAGCCGACGCAGATAACCATGCCACCACCAGTATTGACTGACCCGTCCACCTCTCCATTGCAGGTTGAAGGCTATCTTGCCCCATCACAGGATGAGCAGGGTGCGGATCAGGGCGGTGGTCAGGGCGGTGGCGAACAGGGTGAGGATCAGCAGTCCACGGCCGAGGATTTACCACCACAGCGAGCTAGGAAACGCCCGGCTACCTGGCAACCCCAATGAGTTCAGCTGCCTCGCGCGAAGAAGAGACATCCTCCGGGGTGTGGGACACATTAGCTTTGGTTTTTATTAATTTTTTTTGTCATTTATTATTTTATGTAATTTATTTTTTTATGTATGTATATGAATTGGTTACCTTTAACAAACAAGTTTTACTTGCAACATTTCAGTTTAATAATTTTGTGTGTGACAAAACTGCACAAACATTAAAGCAACCCACTTACATTACATCAAACATTACATCCCGGCCCACATTCAACATTAAAGCCATTCAATACTTTAAACATTGCACATAGTGATTATAATACGATATATCCCCATCAAACAATATCAGAACTATTATTGTGTGATACTAGTTTGATTTTGCGGGCACCTAGCAACGTTGTGACCACTTTGACTGCAATTTGAACACCTTCGTCTACCAACTTGGTCCGAGTAATCCATCTCATTAAGGATGCGCCTACCTCCTGCGGGTTCTCTACTTCTGTGCCGCAATTTGGCTCGATTAGGTAATTGCCAAGCAGGTGCATCTGGCCAATAATCAACGTGTCCCGGAGGTTGAAATGGGTTGGCATACGTATTTGTGTATGCTTCGACTTTATATTCAAGCAGGAACATGTTGACTAACGTTACATTCAAATAGCGTGCAACTGCCTGTGTATGTGAACATGGTAAATGATAGGCTGTCCACTTGCCGCAGGTACATGTCTTCTCATTAAATCTGACCACTTGTACAGGACGTCTGTCAGTAAATGATTCTGGCAAGCGGTCGACCTGTGTTGTACCAGTTTCGTAGTGAAAATTGAACACTTTATGAAGGTGTGACTTTGCCTCCCACTTGTCAAACAATTCTCTGACTCTAACGAGGATGACAAATTCTTGTCATGCCAAGTGTCTCGCATGTATAGACCGGTTGTAGAAGTATTCAGCACACTTTGTGAAAGTGTGCGACACTAACGCTGTAATAGGCAAATACCTCGCCCCAACAAGGACACCATTGAAATACTCCACATTGTTTGTAGTCATCATACCCCACCTCGAACCTCCATCAGCACACAGCGTCCACATCACCCGGTCTATGTTGGTGAGATAGTCGTATGCCCGTTTACCAGCCCCGCTTGGTGTTGGGTCAACTTTCAAAATTTTTCGCATCACTTCTACGTGTTTGCGGACTTGATTTTCCTTACCAGCTCTCCAACATAAGTCCTTTATATACTGGTTGTGGAACTGTTTCATGACATTACTTTTGAGGTGTCTCAAGCATATCCGATGCTTCACCCGCAATTGTCCATTAGCTGAGATACGATTCACGGCAGAAAAAATTCCTGCATGTCTATCAGACACTATACAAATCTCATCCATGTAATGCAGAAAATGCCGACGTACCAGTTGAAGGAACCATGGCCAGCTTTCTGTTGTCTCTGCATTGACAACTGCAAACGCCAACGATAAAATCTGACCGTTCGCATCAGCTGTCAATGCTGTTAGAAGATAGCCCTTATATTGCCTGCACTGGTGAGTACCGTCGAGAGAAAACACTGGACGACAATACTTCCACGTTGCAATGCATGGTGCAAACGCCCAAAACACATAATCAAAAATTTTGGTTCCTTGCGTCGACCCTTAGAAGAACTTGTATGTTACAATTGTCCCTGGATTAGTTGCCTTGACAGCTCTAAAAAATCACGGAAGTAACTGGTACGACTCGTCCCAATCGCCGTACACCATTTCAATGGCCTTATTTCGGCCACGCCATGCCTTTTCGTATGAAATGTTCTCGTGAAAGGTATCCATAATGTGTGCACGTACAAAACCCACATCGAAATCAGGTGTTTTACGAAGTGCATAACCGTATAACCGACCAGTGCAGCGGTAACATTTTTATGGTCGGCCCTTCGCCTATCACCGAAACAATTATGCACGCCCCAATACTTTATTATTTCAAACTGGCGATGCGTGAATTTCTGAATTGCCCGCAATTCCCACCTACATGGATTTCTAAAGTTGGAAGCATTTACGCAACAAACAACCCATAAATCTGGTTCAGACCTCTTGACTTTGTATTCACGTTGTACCTTTATCGAGTACATCTGAACTGTCCGAATCACCTCCTTCTTTGACGGGAAAATCATTCCTTTGGCTAATTCTTTTTCATCCCAAAATATTTGCGTTTTGTGCTTCTCCATACTATCCATATAGTATTTTTAACTAACGATATGAAGTTGAGCAGTTTTATATACATCGTGCATCGGTATGGCACACGAAGGTCCCCCCGCACCAACTGACGGCCTCTCACATTTCGCATTAACGTTCGCAATGTTTTCATTACCATTGAAGATGTCATCATCGTCGTACCATGCATCGTTCTCGTTCAGGGCCATGTCATCATCTTCTTCATCAGGTTCAGACGGAAATGTGTCCATGTTCAAGTCCACCCTCACATTATGAGATGGCCCCGCTATGTCACTCCCAGCAACGTAATGTGATGGTTCGGCATTCAAGTCGGGAACAGCGCAACCAGACTGGAAATCACTGCTTCGTTGCGGATTATACGCGTCGTCAGCCTTTACTTCCACAATAACATAAGCATTATTCATGTTATTATCATTACACGCTATTCGAAACAAGTCCATCAAATCAACATCGTTGCTGATTGCCGCCTCGCTAAAATATGGATACAGTAACTGTACGACCCTCGATTGGAAACGATGTAATAGCTCCACCCTGTCGATGCCATAATGCAAATTAAGCTTCTCATAGACACTATAAACAAATTCATTGTATGATGTTTCATGTGTTTTTTTTACCTTACGAACAGGCTTCGTAGTTTTATATTCGATACCGTACAGGCCATTAATTTTTTCTCCGCCATAATATAAAAGAACAGATACTGTATTCATATTTTCTTACTGACTAAAATATTAAATGAATAGTATACAAGTTTGTATGTGTGGAAGATAATTGGAAAGATTTTAGGCGATCTGAAAATTAAGGATACTAGGCTGATTATATATGGGTTATAAGAAATTTGGATCTTTGGTGTTGGGTCTTCTGAGAATAAAAGAGCGGGAATTAAATAGGCGTTCAAGCCATAAATATTCGGTAAGTGACTTACCGGTCAAGGAGAATAAATGGACAAATGAACGGTAAGTCACTTACCATTTATAGGGGAATAACGGTAAGTGACTTACCGTTCTCCTGACAGCTTGGCAGACGGTAAGTCACTTACCGTTTTCTTGAGAGATGCTCTGACACGTGAGAGAACGGTAAGTCACCTACTATTTCGGTAGGTGACCTACCGAAACGGGTATTTTTAAAATCATTTTTAAAATAAGTGTATTTTTGCGAAAGTTTTTTTAAAAGTAGAGTAAAATTAAAAAATTTCCTGGCAAGGCGTGTACAGCTGGGCGCGTGTCTCCTGCGGTCTTGTCTTGGTTTTGTCGGTTATTTTGGCGGCATTTTCCACCACATTGACTGGTTTTTCGCCCATGCTTTTTTGAATGGTATAACTAATTACGTGGGTAAGGATCCGTTTGGATTAATTTTTTTAAAATGTTTTTTTAATAATTTTTAAAAAATAATTTTTTTAAGCAGTTGAAAATTTTAGTTTTTTTTTAAATTGTATTTGAATTTTTTTGAAAATTAAATCAAATAGTTATTACAAATTTAATGTAATTTAAAAAAAAAAATTTCTTGAAAAAAACTCAATCCAAACAGATTCTAAATTTCAATGATTTTCAAAATTTTATTTTCCTTAAAGACTTTTTGCTGGTAAGCAAAACCCTGTTTGATGCTATAGGTTTGACACTAAAGATTTTGACTAAATTTTATTAGGAAAAATTACTTAGTTTGAGTTATTATTACGAAAAAGATTAACTCCAAATAGAGTAGTCAAGTCAATTGAGCTGTAAAATGAAATAAAATTCAGCGAGTCATTCGAGTTTCAATTTTGTATGGGCTAACGGCTTTTATTTTTTATTTATAAATTTTTTACAATTTTTAGACCAGAAAATGAAAAAAAAAAGGTCCAAGGGCGAAGATTCAGTGGTCAAGGCAGAGAGTTTAACATCTACTTTAATTACTAGGGATTTCGTAATTTAATTTTTTGCAAGTTAATTTGTTTTTAATATCAAATAATAATTTAATTATGAATCTTTTAAATTTACAAATAAATTTTAGTTTAAGTATGATTTTTTTTTTGGTCAACTATTGAAATTTTACTAACATAGAAACATTACACCAAGATCACCCAATGTTAGCTGGGTTAAAGTCTTTCATCAAAAGATCCATCAGATAAGGTGGTACCCAGTTACAAGCTAAACTACCCGCTAACAAATTTCTTGTTACAAAATAAACTGTGCAATTTGTAGTCTTAATAATGGTCTGAAATCGACAAAAGGGGATTCCAGACGCAACCGTTTGAATATTCTCAAAGATACGGTTAATTTTTCAATTCATGAAAAGCCAGGCAAGATGATTGCCGTGAGGACAACATGAGCATCACTCTCAGTAATATGATCAAAGTATTAGTAAATTGATATCATTACAATCACAGTACAAACAAATTCATTGATAAAACAATAGATACATGGTTAGACCAGAGAGATCTAGCCAAGAAGTACATAACAATTACAACAAAAAACCAAAAATATGACAACATGGAATCAGCCAGAATTATTGTAGAAACATCATCTTTCATTATCGATAAGCTTCTGCAAAATATATATCTTTAGGCTCAACTCAAACAAATAAACCGACGTGATATGTGACGAAGCATGGCACACATCTATCTCAACACTTCTCAAACACACCAACATAAGTGGCAAACCAAAGCTACATAGTCAAAGTGTGAGAAGAAGGTTCACCAATCGAAACATCAAGAGAATGGACACCAAGCCAACTGAACCATCCCTAAAACAAATAACAAACTTGTTGACTTGTTGCTGCAAGAGCAAAACCACCAATCATGGTAGGAACAAACCAAGGGGAGGAGATAAACAGTCAAACGTATAGCTTTAAAGGCCAGAACCTAAGTAGGGAGAATATAGATCAGAGTCCGCAGGAAACCATACAAACCCTTGAGACTCTAGAATACAGTGCCACTATTCCAGATCTGGTAGAAAAATATTCCAAAAAAATCTAAGATTAAAGACCATAAATATGACCGTGTTAAACATAAGTGACACACATAAAGTGAAAACAAAAACTAACAAAATAAAATAAAATAAAAAGAAGAATAACTAGGAGTTAGAGGATAGCTCAAGTGGTTGAAACTACCTTCCTTAGGCATGAAATTATGGTGGGGTGTTTGTAAAAAAAAAGAGAGAGAAGAAGAATAACCGAAGTTTATTATTCTTAATAACAGTAAGATTGATCAACTTGAAAGATGCGTGTTTTGATTCTAGCTAGTTGCAACAAACCAAGCAAAAAAGAAGCATATGATTATTAAGAATTGATGCCAACCCTATCTCGCCTTTATAAATGCAAGGGCAACATGCTTGTGCAAACTTTTTCCTAAACCTTTGCATATTCCCAATTTTGGCTTTATTCAAGATTAATTTAGCTCTGGAAAATCTTGAAAACGAAAGCACGCGCGCTGGGCACAGCGCGCTAACAAGGATCCCGGGTTATCAGAAGGAACTTGTGTTGTCATTTTTAATTACATATACTATTATTATTAAATATAATAATCGCTAATTTTGAGAAGACTCTAATCTTGTGAAATAATCATCCAAAAAAGATACGAATTTTGCAAGAATTGTGTTCTATCCCAATAGGTGTTTTTGGCACTTTATCATTTATACACAAGAGTTGTGTCCTATGCCAATAGGTGTCACATTATCGTTGAAATTACATCTGTTTGAACAGATGCTTATCCTCTATAAATACTTGTAAAGTAAGAAGTCTAGTAATTCCAATTTTCTTCATACGCTTTTACTTCTTCTACTTTCATTTGTCTAAACTTATTACTATTTTTAGCAATCTAGTTAGCATATTTTGAGAGAGATTTCAACATTTTTCTAGTTCACTATTCTTGCATTTTTGTAGTGCTACAAAATGTAAGAGTGTGATTGTTTTATCTTGGGAGGTTTTTGCTGTTAAATCATTAGCACCAGTGCGGGGCAATAAAACTTTAAGGAGATTGAATTTGATCCAAGACTCGATCGTTTTCTTCACATTTTTGTATTTTTTGAGTACTGTAAGTTTTATTATTTATTTTCTTAATTTTATACTTATATTTGTTTTTCCCTTCAAATTACACTTTATCAATATATACTTTCTAACAACTTGTCCGTAAATTGGACTAGTAATCTCCGAGAAACCATTTTTGTCCGTGGAAAATGATGTTAATGTTGTCAGCGTTGATTGCTGTACACGTTTGCTTTATGTATATGTGTTTCTCAAAAAGAAAAAATTGAAAATTAAGACCATGAAGGACTTATGCTGCACTTAGATACTGTTCACGTTGAATGACTATTTGGTTTAAAAATTTAAACTTATAAAAAAAATATTAATATATTTATTTATTATATTAATATTGAGAAAAGTGTGGACAAATGATGGGGGCAGATTCGCGGGGCTAGCTTTATCTTATCCTATGATGGCGCAGCAATTGATAATGGCATAGTGATAAATAAGGCATTAACGTGGAGAATCTTAAACAACACAAGGATGCTCTACAATGACATCATAGAAAGTCATTTCAATACTTTATTTGTGCATGGCTTTATACTAAACTAGTTATTTTCAACATGTGCGAAAAAAATTTTATTAGGTAATTTTTTTAAAAAAAATTCAAATTATAATTTCTAAAATTCAAATTAAATTCTAATATTAATGTTCTACATTTCAATTTTATATTGAAAATTTGAAATCTTTTGTAGGAAAATCAAAAGATCTCATAATTTATCATTCACCTTAAATTTCTAACAATAGATAGATAGATTATATAGATATAAATCTAAATCTAAAATAAATATATCATATTCTTGTAGGATAATTTCTCATTTGTTAATATAGAAGTGTAATTAGCAAAAAAAAAATCCAATAAAAATTAAAATTTGATAATGTGGCACAACTTTATTACTATTATATATAAATTTATAGATTTTGTATATTTTCTATTTAAAAAATTCTAGAAATTTTCTTTTTTGTATATTTTTTTATTTTGACTAAGCATGCTATATATGTGATATTCTCACATCCATATACTCATGATAACTTGAGAATCCTCCTATATTTATTTAATAAATGTTTGAAATTATAGAAGATAATCAAGTTATATCTTTTTATTCAGTTATCAGTAAATATTTAATAATGGAGATTAAATTGATGACTTTTTAAAAATATAGAATTGATTTTGATCTTTTGAAACTATGGGACTGACTTTAAGAAAAAAAGAGAGAGAAGAAAAAAGAGTGGAGACTTATGACATAACTTTTATAATTTATTAGTATTAAATAATGATTATTTTATAAAATACTCAATCAAGATAGAACCCACAAAAATTAAAATTTGTCGACTTAATACTATTAAAACACTCTAAATCATGACAGTATTGCGTAAGACAACCTCAAAGATGATATTCAACTTTATACTATTATTATTATTATTATTATTATTATTATAGATGAAACTATAGCTTAAGCGATCCATTGCCATTAGTGAACGAAAGCCGATGATCCGTTGTTTATTAACGGGTCAAATATCTACGGACTAAATTCGTCACAAATTTGTTATCGGTTTATTTATTTAGGAGGAATTGAACTTTAAATTATTAAAGAGCTTGGATTTCACTTGCTTAGGTTTTTGAATGCTTACCAAATTAACATCAAACAACATCTTTAAGCTCTCATATTTTTGGGAGCAAACAAGAAACCTAAGCGAAGAAAAAGGTGGGAGCAAACAAGAAACCTAAGAGAAGAAAAAGGAGGGAATTTTTCTTAATTGAAGTTTAATGATTTAGAAGGTGGTTTCTGGGGCACGATAATTAATGTGACTTTGTTGCATACGTCTTGACTCTTGAGATCTAAATAGGGCAAGAATTTTTAAGGTAATCTAACATGCATGCTTATCTTTTATCTTTTGAGGAAAAAAAGATTTCATTTTGTCTTGAGATCTAAATAGGGCAATCTAGTTGAATGGCACTTGGTGCGCAATTGCAGGAGGTATCAATATCATTGAAAATAGAGAAAATTAAAATGGAAACGAAATCAGATTACAAGGCACGGATAATAAGTTACGTCGCAGTGAAAAAAAAAAAAAAGAAAAAAAAAAGAGTTTATGGAAAGACAAATCATCATGAATTACCTTACAAGTGGTGAGTTGATTTTTCACATAATAAATGCATTATCATAATAATTGTTTATATTTGTAGAAGAATATAAAAGAGGAGAGACGATTCTTCAGACGTTGTAGTAGAATTTAATCTTGGTTTTTTTCCCAAAAAATAATAAATAAATAAATATAAGAAAAAAAATAGCCGCCCAAGGGGGCTCCACCCCATCAGTATAGACGAACACGCTTAAATTCTGTGGCCTGATAATGGGGGTAATTGTGGTCCATGTACATTCGTGTACCATTGAGAGGATTCCCAACTTGGAAAAGAAAGGCAAAAGTGATGGAAATGTGAAACGTCGCGATGCATCGTGCTACTTTGTGCGCGGTATCAACATATTTCATGGAGAAAAGTGCATCTCATCAAGTGCATCTCATCAATCGTAAAGGGGTTATTTTTTGTCCAAACAAGTTGGTCATCTAGTTGACGACGTGTCAAAGCAGGCGTCAATTTGACAAGTGGCATGAATGATTTGCTTCATCACTGCATACAAGATGACGTAATAATTCTTTTTCAATTTAGAGCGCTTTATGATGTTATCGGCTTCTTCTCACTCCGCCGCCACCCAGCTACTCCCATACGAAGCCCACTACCCAAACTATGGTGTGTTTATATTCGTGCTTCGTGTATGGGAAAGAAAAAGGAGAAGAGAATAGAAAAGGTATAATAACATTACATAAGAAAAACTATAATTATTTATTTAAATAATATGTTTTGTTTATAAAATGCATATTCAAAACGGAAATCTCCTATCAAAAAATAATTTCTAATGTGACAATCAAATATCAAAATATATTTTATTTCTCTTTTTCTATCAAATACTTTTCCTGAAAAATATTTTCTCTTAACAAATTACTTTCTTACGGACATATGACTTTTAAATCCACATAAAAGCTACTCGAAAGTCAAATAAAAATTGCAATAAAACATAAAAACTTAAATTTAAAATATTCAATCGCAACAAATCAATAACCAATTATTCCAACTAAGCAAGCACTCTCTTCCCTTCTTTCTGGTTTCTAAAAATAGACAATTAGTCGGTTCACTTTTATTTTTCTTTCTCCTCTTTTTTTTTTTTTTTTGGTTCTTCTTTTTGTTTTTGGGTCACATCAGTTGATTCAGTTGAGTTTATCGTGTACCTCGTTTTTCTAGTGAGATGCAGACAGCTGAATGCTCATGGTTAGTTGGGTGGGCTAATAATTATGGGCCTGTGGACACTTTTGGACAATAATTCATTGATCAGTTCCGCAAATCTTTTGGACGAGACATTTAGCGATGGATGTTAAACGGTTAATGCCGCACTTTCACGACATAACATTTTTCATAGACCTAATTGAGTGACGGATTAAGTCATTAGAACAATTCGAGTAAATATTTTTCCCATTAAACTTATAAATTTTTGAGTTATTTTTACTCATATATCGTGACATCATGAACAGTAAGAGATTTACAAAATTAGTAGTCAACGTCACTTATCCCTAATATAGGTAATGTATCGCTTTATCTCGTTAATAAGGGAGATCAACATTAACCGATATTCGTTGAACATAGGAAAATAGTGATAACTTGTTTGACATTTGGAGATACCACAAGGGTAGAATAACAGACAGGAAAAAAGAGAAGAAGACGAAATAAAAATACTATATAACGGATTTGGATCATCGAAAAAAGACGTGTTTTTATTATGAAAGAGGTATATTATAAGACTTTGTTTTGAAAACTTGACCCTCAAATACTACGTAATGTGTCTATACATACAAAACTTTGCCTAACAAAACAAGCTAAAGCTTGCGGATTTTGTGACGCATTATTGTACGCGTTGCATACAACTATTGACTAAGGATTCTGCTTTTCCGCAAAGCTTTTCAACTTGTCAGCAACCTTCAATCAATAAGGCAGCATACATTGCATAGAACTAGTAAATAAGAACCTATATCCGGATCTCAACACCAAGCCATTTATGTAATTCACATGTTATATCTTTCTTAGTCTCTATCAAATACTAAGAGAAATTTTTTGAAATGATCCAACATGTCCATTTTCGAGGCAAAAAAAAAAAAAAAGGTATTATTTGGATTAAATTATCGTAATATTATAATTGTAACTACCGCGCTCCAGGACCACATAATATGTAAAGGACAACAGCGAACATTTATTGCAGCAAAGTGGATAAGGCAACATTAGCATAGTTGGCAATCACATATTGACAAGAGCATTTGAATCTCTTCACCCTTTCTGTTGAGGTAAATTTCAACATTCCTCCTTACAGCAACATAGTACAATGGCCTGGCCTTTCGCATTGTGTGGCCTTATTATTCTTACTGGATTATTATTAGCTCAGAAATGCCAGCCCCATGTGCCCAAACCGCAGCTGACAATGACAAAGTCATACCCGTATGTATATTCGGCTCAATCTGTTATTCGAATCTTTCTTCTTTCATCAGCTACGGAAAGGATCAAGTTCCATTCTGTTCTCAAATTTTCCTCAGTTTTAAAGTCTTTGGCTCATATAAGCTTTACGAAGCCTGCTATCACGGGCTGAGTCCAACTTTTGATGCGGTGCCCAGACTCATAGCCTAGGAAAGGGGTCGACAAGTCAAAATAAACCAATACGAGCAATCTATTAATATTCACCTGTATCGTGGATACCATGGATTGTGGTAGGTGACACTGCGATTCTGAGACATAGGCACGATCATGCATGCATTGGATGGATTTAACACGATTGTCCGAAAACTACTGGTATGAAATATTAACTACACGATTGTCACTTAAACATGCCTTGATGCACAACGAGTTGTAAAAAGGAACCATGCCTTGCAGCTCCATTACTTGGTACTTGTGCAACATCTAAAGTCGCTTACTTCACTCCAAGATGTTCCCAGCTGTAATGAAAGCCAGCTTCTTAGAGGGTGCTTGGCTTTGCTTATTTTAGGTGCTTATAAGCACCTAAAAAAAACACCCTCTCACATGCTTTTACCATTTAGGTACTTATAAGCACCAAATAAGCAAAGCCAAACACCCTCTTAGTCTAGTGCACAGAAAGATGATCATAAAGGAAGAAGGGCATGAACAATAAGATCATCTTTACTGAGAGAGATCACCAGGTTAATTTGTGAATAACAGAAAGAACAATGCAAACCACCCTCTGTGTGCAAGACATAAATGCCAGACTCGTAAGGGCCAGAGCAATTAAAAAAAAAAAAGTTCAAATACAGTTTTTTTCAGAAGTAGTCAAAAAAGTGCTCTTAGAAAAATTCAATTCAAATGAGCCCATAGAGAGATAAGTGAGATCAAAGTCGTCAATACAAAGTGACAGCCCACATTAACAGCTTCTGAAAAAGTATAATAAAGGAAAGAAAGCGCATGAGATGGAAACAGACAATATCACTCTGAAGGTGCCAAACTTATGCATTGAGGGGTCCAATTACTAGCATTCTTTTGAAATATCTATCCAAAGTGTCAAAATGGCTGCCAAGGCATTCGATTGTGATCATTACACTTGATAGAGAAAAGTACTACCATTAGAATGACTTTTCTCAGAGCCACACAGAAAAATGAATAGAAACGGAGTGTAACTATCAGCGACTCGTCAACGATGACACAACCACGAGAAAAAAGAAAATCATTTTAATGGGTGGAGCATACTGAGGTTGGTAAAATCCACCTTGCAAACAAAGTATAGTATGTAAAGTTCGGCTTAGGATGTAATGTCAGCAAACTTGCTAATCATGTGCAAATACAAAATCTCCCCCAGTATTCTAGATGCAGATTGTTGATAGCTTGATAAACTCAAGGAGATGGGAACTCATGAACCAAAAAGTTATTGTTTACTGATTTTCAATAGAAGTTCTGATTTTTTCTGCACTAATGCTACAACAAACTATGAAAAATCTACTCTCAGAAGGGAAAACTAGCAAATTCAAAGACAAGAGCATGTAGAATTTCAACTATACAGATAATGGAGTTCAAGATTGCTGGAGACAGAAATTTGAGATTGGAAAAGTGGAAATAGCACCATATATTTGAATAAGGAAATAAAATGCTTTGACATCACTGAACATGGGGGTCTGAGGCCTTACAAGAGCTTATTCTTTGACACACTGCATAAAGCTTCATTGTGAAATAGTTATGAGGATCTGGGCTACCATTAAGAGACTCACATTGAACTACCCGTTTCCAGTACTTTAGTTGAACAGTGTATAATAGAGTATCTTCTTCAACGAATAAGATTTTCCTTCAGTTAAGAGTGCATCAAAGTATTTTAATCTGAAGACTTGCATTGCCTAAACATCCAAAATTAGGGCAGTGGCTCCAGTACTTACAGCAAACACAATGCCATTGGCATTAGTACCTTAGGAGTTTACATGACAAAGAAACTTCATCTAAAAAATCTGGGAAATGCTGCAAAACTTGTAAACAAGAGGAAGTTTAGTATTTTAGTTTGACTAAGTGTCAGAACTCATAGTTGACATCAGAAAAGTTAATAGTTCATCTCCTTATCCATGAGCTCAATGATGTTAAAACTTCTCTTGGAGAGCAACTGCTCAGTTTAGATCGAGAGGGATAACAAGGAGAAGTGGCTAAACTGCCTGGATGGTAAATGACCCTCCAAAAGATGAATTACCTCAGCAAGGTTGTAAAGATATTAATGAAAAGGCAGAGAATTGTTTGACATAACACTGGATGCTGCTGAATAATGACTTACCTCCCATCTTTCGGGTTACAGCTGAAGCCATCATTGGCAGTCCCTGAAAAAAGAGGGCTGGGAGCTGACAACTCTAGATTGAAACTACCTTGATATCCCAGTTGCAAAGCTTGTGATTGAAAATATAGATTTAATAGGTTTTCTGTATCGAGTGACAGCCAGATGCAAAGAATCAACAAGTCTTGGCAATGCTAAAAGGACGAGTGCCTCGTGGACAAGAGAACTGATACTTAATGTGTACAGTGAATGAAATTGCACAAGTATGACTATCTCATTCTAATTCCTTGTGACAAATATTTGATAAAACCTCCAACCAAACCAAAGAAATCAAATTAATAAATGATGTTTTAAACTATACTCAACACACCTATTTTCAAGAAGTTGAATTTCCAAACTAAATGGCTACCAAGTTCTCACTATCACCTGAGCGTTTCTAGAGCACAAGCAGCCCCATCATAATAACAATACCTCGTAAAACCTCTATAAATTTATACAGGAAAGGAAAAGAAAACAATTAAAACAAAAAAAAAACAGAAAAGATGTACCACAAAAGGAGAATGACCCAAGAGCACCTGTATCCGAAGACTTGGATGAAGCTGTAAGGAGAAGAAAATGAACCAAACCAATAGACCTTCTCGTCGAATTCTCAGATTTTTCCGTCTTCATCTCTGCAATTGTACTACATAAACACCACTTCACCAAGAAATAACCAGATTACCACAAAAGATCTCTTTTTCTCAAGCTTATAATCTAACAATCTACTGTCCTGACCCTTGAGAGTCATCTTTTGAAGATGGTTGCTCTTGATGTTGATGCTGATGCTGCTGCTGCTGTTGTGGGTGCATTCTACCCTGCCCCATCTGCTGATAAATCTGACTCAAGACCTGAGGACTCAAAACCCCAAGATGACCATCTTGTGATAGCCCAAGCTCTAATCCAGGAACCTGCTGACTTGTAGAACCCAAAATTGAGGTAAAACTCATAGGCCCCAAATTAGCTCCTGGCAACTCAAACCCAGGGAAGCCCATCTTTTGCAAATAATTTGAACTTTCACTCCCCAAATTGGCTCCTGATGGGCCAGCTGATGCTGCTGATGATGCTCCTGATGATGATGATGATGACTGAAACCCAAAACCACTTACAGCAGCAGCAGCAGCAGCTGCTGTTGGGGGCCATACATGTGGTCTGCTTAAATCCCCACCACCAACCATTGACCAACTTGTCCTACTACTACTCCCACCCAATTCATCAATCTTCGGATGCAACCCCACTTGAATTGATCCCCCTGGTGGTGAAACAGAGCCACCTGCTGCTGCTAAAGCCGACGCCGGTATAGTTCCACTTCCCGTGGCCGCGATTATGGATGGCTCCGCCTGCTGCAACAGCCACTGAATGGTCTCTCCATCAGATTTGTGGCCTAACTCTCTGGTCAATTGGAAGATTCTTGCTGCACATAAAGCAGGCATCCTAATTCTCCTGCCTCTGCCTTCAACTTTGGTGTGCCTGTCTTTGTTTGAACTTCTCTTGGGTGCCAACTGTTGTTGTTTCTTGCCTTGTTCTGCTAACACTATCTGAAAGTCTTTGATCTCCTTGTTGCTCTCCCCCATGCTGTTGGTGTCGTTTGGGTTCACTTGTGGGAGGCTCAAGAAACTTGGCCCCTCCTCACCCTGCTGCTTTGAGCCCTTGGGATCCATGAACAGGCCCCAATATAAAATTATTTATATATATGTATATATATATATATATATATAAAAGAATCTCCGGTATTACAGAAAGGTATGTGTATGTGTCTGTGTCCACTTTGATCAGTTTGATTGAAGCAGGCCACTTCAGGATAATATATAAAATAAAATAAACTAAAACTTTTCTTCTTCTTTTATATGTTTCAACTCTTTTTTTTTTTTTTTTAAAGGCAAAGAAGTGTTCTTTATCTCTCTCTGTGTGTGTTTGTGCGTGTGAAATGGGGAGCTCAGAGTTGAAATCCCAAGAATTAAGACAGGTCTATCGAGAGTACATATGTCCAATATTTTTCCTTTCTCTTCTTTTTTTTTTTTTTTTCTTTTTACTGGGTTGATTTGTACTTTTGATTCTTTACCACTTTTTCTCTGAGTAAATCTTTAATTTCTAAATTCAAGATTAATATATCCTTCATATTTATATTTATTAAGATATAATTTCGACGAATAAAGAAAATTTTGCCACTTTTGTTTCCACTGCTGGTTGTTTACTTGTTTTGACTAGTTCCTGATTTGACAGTCCTTCTCAGGTTCTAACTACAAAACAGCTGACACACACATGGTCATTGGTCAATATGCCACTCATTCCCAAAAAATTAATGTCACTACTCTGCATGATTGTTATATATATATATATATATATATAGACACACACAAGGTGATCACTTTGTATTAAGAATGGTTTAATCCTTTTGGGATGCTCCAATAGTAAAGGTCGAGGTCAATGCGGCTAATAATTCGAGCCAACCCTAGTTCTCTGTCTTAGTTTTATGCACTCCACTTGGTCTTTAATATAGGAGCGGTTTCTTGCACCAAAATTTGCTAGTTGAAAGTTAGATCTGTCAACTGAATTTTCAATAATTAAAAAAAAAAAATAGATATCGAGGGTTGATGAGAGGACACATGGCAAGAAAAACATGGATACGTTGGGCTTTGCTTCTAACCCACTCTTGGGCCTTGCCCCCATCCTTGAAGATACGTTACGTTAAAAGACGAAAAGATAAAGCTGTGCCTCAAAAGGTACTAGGTAGTGGAATAAATGATGGGATTAGCAGCGACAAGAGATGGCCGCATAGAAGATGTTGCAGCAGTTTTTAGTGGCAAAAATTGTGGTTCCGACTTAAGAAAAATCTACTTATTTATAATGAAATGATATTAAATTAATAGTATAATTATATAAAATAATATAAATTATCGACAATTATTAGATCATAAAATACTTTGGATTACAATATTGAAAAGGATGAATTTTTTTTGTTTCTTTTAAAAGCTCGATGACTAGTAAGAATTTTGTGCCGGAGTCGGTAGTTAATTGCTTTGATAACCGTCCACTTCCCCACCCTAATCCTTTCCCAACTCACCCAAAATAAATAGACGACAAAAGAAAAGGAGTCAATTTCCCTTGAATTACTCCGATGATAAGGACACCCAACTTATTTAAAGGCTAATCCTTCTCAATTGCGCAACATAAGCCATGCATTTAAATTTTTTTTTTTTTTCATGTATGCTGCGTGCCCATCAACACGGTATTAAAATGGTGGGTGCTTATTGCTCAAGTGGGCGTGAATAATGCATAAAGAAAATGTTCATTTTATTGGTTACAAGTTTAAAGAAAAAATAAGAATCCATAATAAAAAGTCCCAACAAAACTCTGATTATTAAGTATATAATCATACAGTGACTTATCATGTTAAAGTTTTAAAATCAAACTTTTCCCTTTATATTTAATCATTGATCGACTTGAAGTATATACTAAGACACATTACTCGAGTGAGACTTGAGCTACGAATAGTTTCCTCCCATAGGTTAGTAAGGCCTCATGCAAATTAGTCCAAGACGTAGCATGGGTTTGTAGATGGGAATAGTGGGTCCTATATATATAAACCCCACTATAATGGTAGCCTAGAAAGAGAACTATTTCAATCCTTCCCCATTCAAGGAGCATGCAATATAATGAGACTTGCATAACCAGTCTCGCGGAAGCAAACCCTTGATTGGAAAGAGAACTTCATACTCCTAGGGAGGGAGAAAGAGCACATTAGACCTTTTATTTTTTGGTCTACTTCTCTAAAACTCTCTTGAGTAGATTAGGCTACTAGTTTCTATTTAAACAAAAAAAAATAATTTAAAGTGAATATGAATAAAGCTAGATTAATATATAAATGAATCATTAAAAACTATGAAATTCCAATAGTGAATCAGTTGAGGCATGATATCGAATCAGTTAGTCAAACGTGGTTGCCGTCCCCACCTTAAACCATGTCCAAAAGACTCTTAGCCACAAATCTAGGAAAAATTTCCGCGTTAGAAGTGTTGGGATGTTGAGAAATCAAGTGCAGTACAAATCCGTGCCGGCAATCAGGCTTAAAATGAGCTAGGACGCTGTCAACATTTGCATGGCAAACAAACACATGTCATCTTTTTTTCCTTTTAAATGAAGAAACAAATGATGCTTGACTCATTTGTATTGTTATCCATTTCGAAAAAATTTCGCCACTCTTTTATCTTTCTCTAAAAGAGACTGGAGCAGGTATATTCGTGAAAGTCCACCTCCATCACCTTTTGTTTCAGTTTCCTCTCGAACTTGATCCTTAAACAACATAAGCACTTTGCTACAATCATAATAAACGATGATGGCGGGATATGTGTGCTTTTTGGCATTGAACTACTTGTCACTTTTGCTTTCCACGTAAGGAACAAATCAAAAGCCAGGCTGTTGATATATCAGCCGACCATATTTTGTTGGTTGGATAATTTAGTAACAGGTGGTGGTAATTGTTGATTTGTTGAATACTATGAACCAATAACACATTTAAGGATCTGGATAAAGGGCCTGGGCTTCACACAGATCGACTTTACAAATTATAACCAGAAAATAAGTGCCAAATTGGATGGAGGAGGTTAATTACTTAGCCAGATGGATATCCGACGCGAATAATTTATCACGTTTGGACAACAGGAACAAGATAATGGGTGACCTGCCGACCAAACATTCGAAGCCACCCACAAAAAAAAAAAAAATAATAAATAAATAAATAGTTATCACTTGATAAAACGTTAAGGCCCGAACATTAATAATAAGCGTTACCTCGAAAGATTTTGCCACCCGTAAGTACAATGTGTTCCTGGCTTTTTAAGAAGTCCAAAGCTCTCTTCTTCCTCAATATAAGTGTTCTATGTACTATGAAATAATGACCTGGTTTGAATATTATTAAGGACGGAGATAAAGAGGATTAAGATTCTCGTATATGACCAGTTTGTTTATATTAATATGTGAAAAATCTCAACTACTTATATAAACATCATATCATCTTAACTATTTATAACTATCAAATTTAAGGAGAAAAAAAAAAAGATAAACTTTTTCAAATGCCTTTTCTTTTTCCAACTGCTCACTTTTTAAATTTTGAATTTCATGAATAATTGTAATTATTTTTAATAGACATAGTTGGTTAAGATTTCTTTTTCATATCAATATGAAAAAACTATTGATATGAAAAGATCCTAATAAGAAGGGGGCTGGGGCTTTTTCCAAAAAAAAAATTAGAAGTCATGAAGAAAAACAAATGCATGCTCATAGTTTTAGATATAAAGTGACGAACGCTGTATGAGACCAAATCTTCCAAACGTACATGCGGGAGAAAGAGAAAAAGATTTGCACAACTGAAAAGTAGAAAATAAGTAATCAAAGACATATGTACATACAAGTCTGCAATGTTACTCTCTGGTTTCAGAGAAACACATGATTATAACACAATACAATACACAATCTCAGCCGCCGCTGACAGAAGGCCCGAAGTACATGCAGATTGGTGGATCAATCCTGAAGATGGAAAGGATTGCTGACGGGATTGTCCAAATACCATCCCCACATATCAATCCTGACGCCACAGCGCCCGCATAGTCTTCGGCATCCGTCCTATTAATCCGCTCCCACACGAACAAAATCACAGTACCAACAAACATGTCGATTGCAAAATAGGCACCGATATAAAATGGCACCGCCATTGCCATTGGAATTGGAATGAACTGCGAAACCTTTGGTGGAACCACATCCCTCAGAAAGTTTACAGCGAAAGCTGCCAAAAAGAAGCCACAACATAAAGCCAAGCAATTCTTTGGAAGTTCAGAAAAGCCCTCAATTCCCAAAATGGCCATTTCCCTGTATATAACAGCATATGGTGCCTTGTAGGGGCTGTCTGGGGAACCAATATCGAAAGCCTTCCAATATAACCAAAATGTGAGAGGTGCAATAATGCAACCCATGAATGTCCCAATCAATTGACTCACAAACATAGATCTAGCTGATGACAAAGTAAGGTAACCTGTCTTGAAATCTTGCATTAAATCAGCAGCAGTGGAGACAATGGACATCATAACCCCGCAAGCTGCCAATCCAGCTATAACTCCACCGTCATTTCCAACTAGAGAAGCCATAATGAAAAGGCCAATCTTCCCATAAGTTGAAGCCAAGCTCCAGTCGGTCAGCCCAGTTCCATACGAGTTACAGAAGGCCAGAGCAGGGGCAATTATGTACGAACAAAGGACAAAATACCATTTTAGGGGTGGAAAGATGATTGGAATTGTAGCAGTAGATATCGCGGCCAGCCCTACGTATCCAGAAGCTGCAACCCAGAATGGTATCCTGTCTTTAAGGAAAACTTCATCTCTTTTTTTCTGCTCCAGTAATAGTTTGGTACTCTCACAATCTGTTGCAACATCAATGTGGGGGATAAATATATGTTAGTATGAAGTTGTGCAACATATGTTAATATCTAACAGATAAATTGCACCTGGTGTAATTAAATGATTTGAATTAAGAAAGCATGATCCTGCTTGGAATGTTTTGTCACTGGTGCATGTAGGCATTTGGAGTGACAAGGTACACTCCACACTGCCCTTTCACCAATCATTGGAGGGATTTTCTATTTAAGGACATAAAACTTTGATAATATTTAGTGTCAATCTCACCTACAAGCTCACTGAGCACAGGAAGATTTTCCTTTGTTGAGCTACTACTACACATTGCCTTAATAGTTATTGATATGATCTTGATCAAATTGTAAAGCCCATCACCAAGGATGAGAGAAATGGCTATGAAGACCTGCAAACAAAGTTGTGTAATGTTACAGCAGTGCTAGTTAAGAAATGGTCATACATAGTTGTTCTTCTATCATGGATATGGTGATTGTTACTCGGTGAAAACTGAAAGAAAGAGAAAATTCAGACACAGAGCACAGTTTAGAAAACTAAACTTTTGGGTTCAAGAATACTACTTGACAAGCCAATTTCTTGACAGTTCCTCAGTATTTTTCTGATGTTTATCAGCAATCTCTTCATCTAGCATTTATGCATGCATTGCTTTTCTTTCATTTGAACTTCTGAAGTTATTCAACAAACCTGATATCCATAGAGACCTTTAAAATCATTGCTTCCAAGGTCAGCTGGGTACCAATCACCAGCACGACTGGAAATAAAGGGCCAAAGGAAACCCCATGATATGATGGCTCCAAGAAGAACTGAACAGTTTACTATGTGAGGGCAGATAAGACCACATCCAACATAAGTTGGACTAAAGTCAAAATAGAACCTGCAAGATAGGAAATGTATGAGAGCGGTGACATCATGAGTACAAGCCCACTATTCCACAGAAAATACAGGCAATCTCATGGGGAAAAGAAACGCATATCAATATCCAGAAGTACCAGGTGATTTTGACGCTTCTATTTTCCTTGGTACAATTTCCTTTATGCATCGATATCAGAATATTACCAACTCACAGAGGCTATGACTTGGCTCCAAATCTGCGTGCATTTCTGCATACATCGATCTACGGGCCTGTTTGAATTGGGTTTTTTTTTCATGGAGAAGCACTTTTTTCCTTGAAAAAAGCATTCTTTTTTTGCAATAAGTATTTGAATTAGATTTCAAAAATAGCTGAAACTCTGTTAAGCTTTTTCCAGAAGCCAGAAATTTTAGCTTCTCAAAAAAACACTTATTTTAGAAGTTTTAGAAAAAGCGCTTTTGAGAAAAGCCAGTCCTAACGAGCCCTATATCTATTCATATTATATATTTATGTTACTTGTGTCTAATCCTCAAAGGTAATATGTATGTATCTTTCTATTATAAGTCCTAATGCTTATCTATCATCAACTATAGAGAAAGGAAAAGGGGGATTCTTTTCATCCTTATAGCAGACTTGGCAATGAAATTAAGCCACGGGATGTTATAGAGAATATATGATTGTAAGATATCATGTAAGAGTCCTGCAACTGAAACTTTTAACACTCAAACAAGCAAAACTATCCCTGAATAATCCATCGAACATCATCACTAAAACAGGAGAACCTGATGAGCCTGAATGATAAGTTTCTTGTGGGACATGGACAGGTGTTACCATATTCAAGTCTCAAGATCTGAGGCATTTGAGAGGCCACCAGAAACCATTTGGATAAGTCAAAATAAAATAATGAAAAGTAGGAGAATCTTACGTGTTCTTGTATAGCAGCAAGCCAAAGCTTGGAAAATTGTCAAATCCACATGCATCCCCAACACCACTGAAGAACCACTTGAAACAGCTCCAACAGAAACTGATGCTCAAATACTTTCCTAGGCAACTCACTTGTTTCCTGTGCAAATTATCCAAGGAACTATAAGACTCGGTTGAAACATAAAATAACCAGCTTTTAGAAGGAAGAAAATTTTCAGTCTTCACTGCTCAACAACTAGCCCTATTATTGTGATAATATCTCTAACCAAGTTTAAGTAAGAGAGCAACTACATAATACGAATTCATTTGAAATGCAAAAGAAAGCTTCACAAGCAAGAATGTTCTACAGCCAATACAGCCATAATGTGACACATGGTTTAATATTAAAATTATCTTTTTCCAAGAATCACGCGGCTATTATTATGCATTCGGCAACGTGATCAACAATAGCCACAAAAAGTGCTCTACACAGGTTACTGACCTTGCAAGTTCAGCTCCAGTAGTTGTGTGGAAGCTGTTAATCAACATTGCTGTTGCAGTTCCGCTGGGATATGTCAGCTTATAGTCCAGGACCATTACCTGCATTCAGTGCAGATCGGAGAAGAAAGAGAATGAGTCAAGAGAGATGCCTGACCCTGTCTCACTAAACTTTCTCCAAAAATCATCCTCGCCCTCATACACACTCCTTTTAGAATATCAGCTCAAAATAAATCTGATAACAAATACAAGATATAAGATTAACACAATTTTAGGTGATGTCTGGGTTCAACCAAGCACAGTACTTTGACAAGAGTACCAATTGTGTTATTGGTGTCTAATATGAGATTAAAAGAAGACCTTTTTGGGAAAGCAGATATTCATTCAAAATTTCCCAAAATGCAGTTTGTGTATGGAGGGACTACGTATGAAGCATGAAGTATGAGCTTGCGTACCCAAAGAACATGTTCTATTTTAGTCCAAAAGTAAACTGAAAAAGTGAGAAGTAAATTGACAGAAGAAAAGTACCTTGCGAAGTGGGACAAGGCTAAAAAGGCCAAGGAAACTAACAACAAATATAAATCCAGTCATCCACCCCAATCCAGGATTTATAACATCTTCTGCCCGGTTGCCAGGATAGTCTTCCCCAATCAGTTCGTAAGTTTTCTGATCCATCGAGAGCAGATAGGAGCCAAACCCACCTGTTAAAAATTATTCACCAATTAATGGTAGCATAAATCACTAAGACCACATACCATGAAATAGCAGTCTGATACCTAAGCCCTTACTAGTTAACTGAATTTGCCCAAAGTTGACTAGTTGAAACAAGAATCAAGGAAGAACACTAATTCAAGAATTTCTCTATCACAATTGGCATGGCAAAATGACCGTCTTTTGCATGTATTATTCAGAACCATCAACAAAGGCCAAGGAAAGCTTCCAAAATAGAAAAAGATAGTAACTTGTTCACTTCAAACACAACCATTTTAACACTGAACAAACATAATACGAAAGCAAAAGCTACTTAACTGACTAATGAGAAGGCTTCTACTTTTAAATCTTACGCCACCCTCTCTCTTGACTCTAACACCATCTTTAAGTAACAAGATACTCCCAAAAAATCCGCATCCATGAAACATTTTTCTGAGAATATGAAACGTCTTATGAACAAAGTTTGTCTGTATATCCACATATTCGAACACCCTAAAACATAACCATGAATTTCAACTCAACTAGGACTATGTAGGAATGTACTCATTAGTGGCCGGTTGACAAGATATGAATGTAGTCTGTAAACTAATATCGTGTTTTCAAGCAAGAATTCGGGTGAAACACTTGAGGCAAGTAGATTTGACACCTATTACAATCATGGACAATGACACAGAAATCGCAAGCCAGACATGATATGAGTTTAGTTTATAAGCTAGTGCTAGAGCTTAGGTAATAACTTAACCATTATCCGAAGCTCTTGCCTACTGTGTGCTAGGAGAAATTAAACAACAAATCATCAATTGCATAATCTAATTGCAGCATAATTAAGAATATAGAAACACAAACAAAATATATATATATATATGAGCATTTTAAAGAGAAAAACAAAGAAATAACAAATACCACTGAAGGCAAGGCCGTAGCAAGCGACAACACAGGTCTGGATAACGGTATTCTCCTGCTTGGTGAACGATTTAACGGGAATCCCTAGCTTGGACAAGAACCCGGTCCAGGACTTCACGAAGAAGAAACCCAATAAACCGGCGGCCACATTGAGCGACGGAATAATCCCAACCGTTAGATTAAGCTTGTGGGTGATGATGCAAAAGAGCGTCCCCAACAAGGCGCTGACCACCAGCCCTCTGATGGTGATCTGCTCCTTCCACCCCGGTATCGCCTCCTCGTCATCGCGATACCTCCCATCGTCGCCGTGAATCAACGGCTCAGATATCTCCACGGCCCTTGTGCTCTGAGTCCCCATATTTGGTGATTGTTGCTAGGGTTGGATAAGATACTTATTTGTTTTTTATATGTGCACGGAAAATGCTTCCTGAGCTGAGCTGCAATGGGATGAGATGAGATAATGGGGTTATGACATTGTTTGTTTGTGTTAAGGAAGGGTAGGTGAGGTCAATGGAGGTCTCGTGTTATTATGTTGTATCCGTGCAGTTTGGTGACGTTGTACGCAATCGAATGCTGCCGCTGTTTTCGGTTACATTCACATGAATTTCTCGAGTGCGACGTGCAAAGATCCAGCTCCGAATTATAGGCTAAGATATTTCTGTAATAATTAATTTTAGATATTTATATCGTGATTATTACTTTTTTTAAATGGTGAAGAGAACTGTTTATTATGTCAAACCCAATAATTCACACTTTTTTTTTGGTTATAATCTCACCCTTACAAATTAAACTCAAATCTTATCTTTAGGGAAAATAATTTTAACTATTTGAATTATCTCTTAATTTTAATAATTACACTTTTTTACATCATTCGATTATTATATTTTGAGGGTGTTTGGCTTTCCTTATTTGGTACTTATAAGTACTTAAATAGTAAAAAACATGTGATGAGATGCTTTTTTTTTTAAGTGCTAATAAGTACCCAAAATAAGAAAAGCCAAACACCTTTTGCTAAAAGAATTATTTATTACACCAAAAGAAAGAGATAAATATGGGTTGCTCCTTTTAAATGTCAGAAAAAGAAAAGTTAATATCTCTTATATGTATATTTAATTGATAGACCACAAATAAATAAATAAAGAGATTATTAAATTCGTATATAAACCAAACGTACTTATAAAATAAGCAATTTATTTATTGTACACGTTATTTTTTATAGATATGTTAATTACTTACAAATAATAATCCTGGCTTATTATGGGCATATTCGTTCTTCCCATGTATCTTGTCATAAGTTTGGATGTAAAGGGAAGCCAAACGGTGTAGGAAAGTGATAAATGAGTGGTACATAATATTTCTCTATTTTCATCCGTTAACTAGTTACACTTGCACAAATTTTTAGCACATACAATCAAATTGCGAAAAGTTAGTATATAAAGTTTGGATATTAGTGTTTAAAGAGAATATATAATTTATATATGTATATATGTGTGTACATATGTTGTATATATTGTGCTGATAATATATAGGGCCTGTTTGAATTAATTTTTTTAAGAAAAAAAAATTATCTTAAAAAAAAGTATATTATTTTTACAATGACTATTTAACTTGACTTTCAAAAAAAAAAAGAAATTATAAAAAAATCTTATTTAGAAATTTTTTCAGAAGCCAAAATTTTTAATTTTTCAAAAATATATTTTTTAAAAAATTATTAAAAAATATTTTTAAAAAATCAATCCAAAGAAGTTCATAGTAGTAGTAAATATTTTTGTTTCGAGGTTGAGAAATTACGGAAGTATGGGAAAAGTCTTATGGGAACGCAGACTCCTGCAACTCGAAAGAGAGACTGCTCTCTCGTGTCTTTCTGGGATATTTTTTTTTTTTCGATGTCACCATCTGTTTGATTGATGGTTGCGGCTGCTGGGAATCAGCACCTGCTGCTTGCTATAACATCTCTAACTTCTTCTCACATGCTTAAGAGTTTCGAAGCTTTTCTTGGTTTTTGAAAAGCAGCTATTGCCTTACTTTGCGTGTTCAATTAATTCATACCCGCTTGGCGGCCTGGTACAGAATAAATAAAATTCACACAATGTTTGGAATGAAAGATTTTATTTAATTTTTGTAAAGTTTGTTCAAAAATTTAATTAATTGTGATTGAAAACATTATCTTTGGAATATTGAATTTCATTTGATTCATACTTCACTCAAATCTAACTCTTTTTCTTCTCTCGATGGAAAATGTATTTTAATCTGGTTCAATTACCTGCCTGTTTAACAATGTTGTGTTTGTTATACGCTTATTTGAAATACTAAATTTAAAATATATATAATTTTGTATATTTTTTAAATTTAAGATTTTAAATAAGCATATAACAAACACAGCACAAATTCAAAGAAAGGGAAACTAATCGAGCTGTTTGGTTTCCTTTAAGCGAAGACAGATGGAGCACGCAAGCAAGGTAAAAAAAAAGCAATCACTTGGTGATCAATGGAAGTAGACAGCTTCTGGGTAGGAAAAACTCTACTAAATTGACAGCATCTCCATCTTTTAATTGAGACATGCCTAATTTAGTGTTGCTTCTGTGTGTGAAATTCAAGCTATTTGGACGTGTCCTGATCATTTAAGTATCGATTGTTTTAACAGGTGCAATATTACATTTGTTAAAGTCCATTAAATGATTTTCTAATATGAAAATTTATTATTTTTAAGCATTCTAACATTAAATATAACGCAGTCCTTGAACCACGAGTTAACTTAATATGTCAACATTATTTTTTTCCTTTTCAAAACTGAGCAATAATGACAAGAAAAGCTTAAACCAATACTTTTAAGCTTTTCTTTTTTCTTTCCAAGATTCAATATTAAATTTTACAGCACAATTTTTTCCTCTACCATGGCTAGGATGAAATTTATCAATAAGAAGTTTTGAATTGTAATATTTCATCAATTAATTACTCTTTGCCATCGGGTTTTTCTAAGCTTAAATTCCATGTGAAAGTATACAATGTGAAAAAAAAAAATCACTGGAAAAAAAATTCACTACCTGAAAAGTTTAATTGATCTTAAAAATTTACAATTTAAAATTAATCCAATCTGAAAAGAGTTACGCTGGAAGGTGCAATCACTCCTTGGCTTTAGCTTCTCTTTGTAAAATCTTAACTATTGGATAGCCGGGAAAAAAATTCACGCTATAGCTTTAATAGACAATCGGGAAAAAAAAATGTTTAAAACTGCTAGTTAGCTTTTATTAACATTATTGCTTAGATTTGAAAGGAAAGAAATAATGTTGATATATTGGGTTAACTCATGGTTTAGGGGTTGGGTTATGTTTAAGTTAAAATGATTAAACATGGTAAAAATCCATATTAAAAGGGACATTTAATGAACTTTAATAAGTGCAATTCGAAAAACCATTTAAATATATTCTTGTGTTCTTGGCAAGTGAAGGTTATGGGCTTGTTTTGGGTTGATTTTTCTGAAAGAACTTTTTCTTATAACTTTTGGGGAAAAAATATTTTTTTGAAACTAAAATTTATAACTCCTGGACAAAGATGAATTCAATATTTTTTCCAAAGTTTCACCTTTTCTTTTAAGAGGCAAGTAGAGTATTTATTACAAAAAGACATATTTTTCAGAAAAAAGATATATATTTTCGATGAAAAAGAAAAGATCAGTCCACAGGCAATCCCAATATTACATGAGAACTAGTCTAACCCCCATGCGTTTGCATGGGTTAGGGTACAAATAAATATATTTATGTAAAAACAAAAATTGTGAATATTTGTGTATAACTAATACTTTGATATATGAGATAAACTAAGTTAATTCATATTTTATATAATAAAATAATACAATATGTAAATATTAAATTGCACTCTATCCACATCTTTTAAAATAGAATGACATACAACATAATTGCTAAAAGGGGAAGAGTGCTTTAACATATATTTTTTGGAAATTTTCTTTGTAAACAATATTGAATTTTTATTTTGGCCAATACTTTTTTCATCATGAATTAGTATTTTCAACCCTTTATTGTTATCACAGAAAAATGCTTATTAGAAGTTATGAAATTATTATCAATTTAACTCAAAATTATCAGTTGAACGATTGGATGACCTTTACAACGTTTCACTTGGATGATTGACTTCCTAATATGGCATGCATACTTTTCTCTTGAGAACCCATCAAAAAACTCTCGACCAAAAATGCAAATTGGCTGATCCATTGTATAACGAGAAGTCACCCGATCTAGGATGGAACCTATAGATTTTTATTTTTAAAATAACCAAAGTTTTTTTCAAGAAAAAAAACATTGTACAATTTATAATTTTAGCTAAATTAAATTATACTTTCTATATTAGAAAAGTGTTTCAATAAGATTCAAACTACATATTTTCTAAATATATCAATTGCATGATTGTAAAATTTAGAACATTTAATGCATGACCATCATTAAATAAAATCAACTTATGACAAACAAATTTAGCCAATATCAATAAACCAATTACAGATTTAAAAAAAGTACACCATAAATTGAGATGGGTTTCTTAAATTAATTACTTTTAAAAATCAAACATATGAAACAACAAACTATATAAAAATTATTTTTTGTCATACGAAAAACACAAGTACTAGTCTAAGAAAAATGCCATAAGTTGAGATAAATTAAAAATGAAAAATTGGTACAATGGTAAATTCTATCCTAAATTGTGTGCAAAATAAATTGTTGTTTGATCTTTGTCATTTTTAATAGTGCAATAAAAACCAATTAGCCATGTAGTATTAATAAACTACGGTCAATTTTAGTTTTTAAACTCACAGAAAGTACTTTTGAGTCTCCAAAAATTGAGCCAAACAGACTCTTAGTTATATACATCAGCTTACCAAAATTATAGTCCTGCTTTATATATATTATAGATCTATATCAACTTGACAACATTTGCCTAGTATCTAATCTGAAGACTCATAGATTGCGTCGGCAAATGAGGCCATGTTGGCCCAACTAACGAGCCCAATAAGTCCGTATAGTCCATTCAAACACCAAAGTGGCATGGCACACATGCAGCAGCACGTTATTAGGGTAATGTTTTAAATTTTGAGAAAAACGTTTCATAAATACGAAAACTGGTACAAAATTAGTTTATCCCTCACCAGTTCGGATTACATAAAATATCTGTCAAAAGTTGAAAATATATTAGAAAATTCAATCTATTACTAACTAATCATTTGTCACTAATTTTTATTTATTTTTTCAGTTAACTGATCATCTAAGCCAGCCATGCGTTTAATAAACCAAAATTAAAAAAGTTTGATATGATCGGCCGCAATTCCCCAAATGCTGACCCCATGAATTATTGCATCATTTAACATTTTGCATCGCGCATGTTGCACAAATTTCTCAGCCGTATGTTCAAATTTTACATGGGTGTTCTTCGCACATTGATTATATGTTCTATTCAGTTATTATATTGCATGTGTCGGTAAATTCTTAGTGAGATAAATCTTAATTTCGTATATCAACGTAGATAAAGTAACGTCACTCATGATCATTATTATTATTTTTTTTTCCTTCTGTTTTGAATGAAGAAAGACTCATGGCCATTAGTAGGTAAAACCATATAGAATCTAAGCAATTTTTTTGATGTGTGAGAAATCCCCCGGTAGAAAGATGAGCCCCATAGCCGAACCACTAGCTAAACCAGGGAATTGGGATCGGATTCAATTCTTGAATTGCATCTGGCCCCAGTAGTAAGACGAATCTACACACTAGAACCACAATTGTTATTTGTAAACGAAAAAGAACGTGAGCAGATTAAGCAAAGCAATCACATTTTGATCGAACATCAGGGTACTACAACGTTCTGGAAAAAAAAAAACCAATGTCGTGCATGAACGCGACATCATTCATTGTGTCAAATTGTGACAATACAATCCTTTGAAATCTGATATAATAGTCTGCCCTTCCTCCTCGTCTTGAACAGACTCTTTGAATGATTTTGTGATCTTTCCACAGAGTATCACAGTAGTAGTCGATCATGATGATTGATGTTAGCCACCACGTGGAACCACTCCATCAATGTCTGTCCAACTGACTCCACAAAATAGCTACTTTGATAGATCAGCACATCTGTGTACGTTTTGCGTTTGTATTGATTTGGAGTTGATCAGTGACCATTTTGTCTACTATTAACCAGAAAAGGGAATTTCGCACGTCTTGTAGCGCCTTGTTTCTTTGCTCAAATCGAGAATAAACGCTGCGTTCCACGCGTTGATGGGATGGGGTTGCGAGATTATTGCTTGCAACCAATACTGCAAAATAGCTGGTCTATTTTACTTGGTGCATCATTCTACTAGCTACTCTATTAATTAATATTCATGCTGCTTTCCAGCAGTAACTAGGCGTCCATGCATGAAAAGTTTGCATGTTCATGTGCGGATGGTGTGCCTGCGCATGGCTGATTTTGGAATCAATATATACTTCACATGGGGTTGATTTGAATTGGTTTTTTCTAAAAGGATTTTTTTTTTTAACAACTTTTAAGAAAAGTGTTTTTTTATAAAATATATATATATATATTTGAACTTTTCTTTTAGTGTTTTAGCTTTTTTTTAAAAAAAACTAAATAATTGTTGCAAAAACAATGTACATTTTTTAAAAATAGAAAAATACCTTTTTTCTAAAAAAATAATAATAATAATCCAAACGGGCCGCACGGATTGTAGCTAGTATTCTTTCCAGGCAGCCACCAGGCCCACAGGAAACACGGGTGAATAAGAAATCTGTCAAGATTCACTGATGCAACGACGATATACAAAATGAGTCAAACTGTTCAGCGTTGCCCAACGAATCTATGTGGCAGCTTACCCCTAAAATGATTATTTGTTCATGATAAAGGACATTGGCCGCTGTTGCGTGAACTCAAGCAAACGTATTCGAGCAAAAGGGAATTTAGATTAGATTATGTAAAACTAATTTGGAAGTTATTAATTTTGGTTGTAAGTAATCTTATATGTTTTTCTATTTTTTTTTTTCAACTTTAGTTACTTGTTTAGATCAAAATTCTAACTGTAAATTTTTTTTTTTTTCAGTAAGTGCTTCAATCATAAAAGCATCAGATGGGAGGAGGAATTTTTTTTAATGCTTATTACTAATTTAAAGAAATAAACATGTTTATTAATTTAAATGAACTTAAATTAGTGTGACTAGATTAAGAGCCAATCCCCCCTTCTCCCCCGCTCCCCCTCCCCCACAAAAAAAAAAAAAACGCTATTTTTCACCATCGATTTTTCCTTCTCCGTTGAAGGCTCTTATTCACTCTTGTGGTTAATAATGGTATTCTGACTTTGGGTTCGAGGTATGATCTCTTTCCTTTTCTTCGTGTTTTGTAATTTTTGATTCTTTGGAATTTTCTTTTTTTGTTGTATAGTCATGGTTTTCTCTTCTTTCTCGTGTAATATATTTTAATTTTATCATAACTATACGTCTTTTATTCAGTTTGTTGCACTGCAAATCCATTTAGCCTTGTGTTCGTTCTAGATTCCAATTGAAGTTCCTCCTCCTTGGTCGGAAGTTCTTTATCCTATCCCCTAATACTGGATATGCATCTTGGCAAGTTCGTGCCTAATTGCATAACAGCAAGGGTGGCTTATGTGATTATAATGTATTTCTTTTTTTTTGTTTGGACTTGTACTCCTTTCCTATAGTTAAGTTTACTTGTACATAAAAACTTCGTTCTCTTTGTACTTTATTTGATATTTATGTAAGATTTTTATTGTTCCCCACATAAAGAAAAGACTAAGAGCCAATACAAACATCAAATTGTAATTATACATCTATCAACCTCATACAAATTGTTGCAAGCATAAGTTAATCGCATCTTAACACACAGATTATCAGATACAAGACTGATATGATAGGCATAATTGTACCAGATATTGATTAAAGATTTCCTTGCATCAACTTTAAGCCCCATCTAACAAACTCCAAGCAACCACATTGGTTCATGGCAGACGTAGTATCAGCAACTTGGTGGGTCTCCAGCCAAGAAGTGTTTGACAAAAGAAATTACCAACCATGGGCTCTTGTACCTTTCTCAGTGTTCTTACTCTGCTCAACTGCATCTGAGATCCTTCTAGGAATCACTAGACAAACAATTCTCTGATCAATACACTTTTTAGACATTACCTGTTCAAGAAGTCCAAAATTTTACTCCTGAACAACAAAGCCCTCCACTCAGAGACACAGTCTATTTCCCTCCGACGACAAAGCATCCTGACCCAAATCTTCTGCAGAAAAATCAAGATGAAGGTTAGTGCAGAAGTCTTACACAAGTTATCCAGAACACAAATTACACTCACGGACTTTTGATCTTTGTTGCAGTTACTGAGTTGGATGAACCGCAAAAACAAGCACAATGCCACGGACTCTTCTTTGAAGACTTTCTCAATAGGTAATATCACAAAGATAGTCATATATATATATATAGGATCGATTTTTCTCATTTATATTCTTCTTATGCAAAGCACAATCATCATAACTCAAGTAAAATAAGCTGCTACACTGGGTTGTCTCTAGTGGCTCTACATTTTTGTTAAAATTCACCATAGAAGTTAAGTTCTTTGTGAATCATTTTCCTGATATGGACATGCAGCGAATGCATTGTTGAACAGTGACTAACTTCAATAATAAATTTCTGAATTATCCATGGATATCATCCTACCACCATATCGTCACTCAATAACTTGAATCTCTCTCTCTCTTTTCTGATCTTAGAGGACTATGCTGGGTTCCCCCACGCCACATTTGATGAACAAAGACACCATGCAGACCCAACCTTCAGCTTTGCACACTTAAAGCAGCCAAAATGTCAAAATTTCGAGGATGGTGTCAAACACAACAAAATGGACGACATCAAAGAAGAAGAATCATTTAATGAGCTGTTTGAAGGCTTTCTCTCAATTGGTACTCTTGGTTTGGAACCTCTAAATACAGAGCCGCCTACACCAACATTTCCTGAGACATTTGAGGATAAGAGAAATGAGGAGATGCAGGTAACGGGTGAAGACTTGAAGCTTATCAACGAAAAGCTGGAAAAGTTGCTGGAAGCTGAAACTGAAGAGGCTGCCAATGAAACATCAGAGAGGAGCAGTCATGCAAGCATTATTACCCTTAGCAATGACCAAACTGAAGAGTTAAATGCTGAAGAGCATAGAAATATGATAACATGTCCACTCCAAAAATATCTTTTTGGCTCTTCAATTGAACTGTCCGAGACAGATGTACAGACAAAGAAGGAAAAGACTTCACTGGCGGAGCTTTTCAAGAGGAACAGAGTCCATGAGCATCTTGAAGGAACACATGTAGATCTGGAGAAACAAGTCAAGGGAACGCATGTGACACATTTCATGAAGAAGATGCTAAAAAGGCTCCTCTCCACATCAACGACCTCTAAAGCTCCTAACAACGACACCAATCACAGTGCTTTAATCAAAAGAAAACTCCCAAAGGTTAGTACCTACGACTAGATCATCTAATAGCATTTATTTAGAAGTTGGATTGAATCCTGCATATGTGCTCAAATAAACATGTCATTCTTAAATCATACTGGTGAAAAAAATTGAAAGCCAAAATAAGGAAGCTGCTGAAGCAAGTATAATAAAATCTCGACTCTGAACAAATTCAAGGTGCCAGTTTTCTGTCCTGCAACCTTTTAGCAAAAGGACTTTCATGGAATTAAACACTAATTTGAATTTTAGTGATACTTATAGTGTGCATCACTCAGGCCATTACTAACTGAATCTTTAAATTGCAAACAAAAACAGTTTTCTTGGATATGCCTCATGAGGGAAGTCGCACATTTTCACTTAGCTTCTTCTCTAAGCCAACTACGTCACTTCAGTCCAAACATAAGCCTGCATGGCTGTGAACATTCAGAATTTCCTAAAAGATGTCCTTCCTAGGGATACTGTCGATAGAGTGGCTGCCTAATACAAGATGTCAATGCAAAGACAACAACAATTTTTTTTTTTTTCTCTGAAGAGTAAATAGGTGGGTAATCTTATGTGCTGTCTGCAGGTGCTTAAAATTTTCCGCAGAAGAGTTCATCCTGATGGAGTAATGGTGGAGAAAAAATTAACTAAACCATACACTAAGAAGATTGAAAAGATTTTCTGCAAGTGCGGCTACCAGGATGAAGAGGCTGAAGAAAACGAAGCACTGCCACAGAGAGCCAATCCAACAGAGGATATGAATAGCTTCGACCTATCTTTTAACACCACAAGTGGTGTTTCCTTCACATCAACTAGGGAACACTGGATCAAGACAGATGATGACTGTAAGTAAACTATCTAATACATACTGCCATACTATGCCATAGATTTGGAACTGAAGATAAAGTATTTATCCCTCTATTTCTTCTTCTTAATCTGTAGACTTGGTATTGGAGCTGTAGAACCATAAGGAAGCAAAGGTAACTGCCCCCATCCTTTTAAGTGTTCGCTGTGTTTGATCAGATACTGTATGTCACTAGTTAATGTTAGCTATTTGTGACTGGTGAAGTATGACCTCGTGTGATCTAAGAAATAAAAGAAACTCTCCACAATCATCTCTCTCTGTCTAAAGCAGTGGAGTAAAGATTGTATATGTTACATTTAAACCTGAATCGTCCTAGTATGAACGCTTAACTTGCTGGATATGACCAGTGAAAAGCGGATTTATATGAGCTAATTTTGTCATATGAATCGATTACCCAAAGAGTGGGCAACCACAGAAGCAGATGCATCATACCTAAACTCTTGCAGTATTTAGTTGCATACATCTGTACAACATAATTGATAGAGGATGGGATGTAATAGACTGTTGATCCTGCAACAAAGACCACTCTTGAGCAACCACCCCGAAAGCCAAGTAAATTAAATTTGGTTTCTAGCCATGACATGATAACAATTGAACAACAGAAAGGCATGTAATGCATTGTTGAATCCTTCAATTAAGAACACTCTCAGGCTTCAATTACAAAGGCCAAGTAACTTTGGTTTTGTTACATGCTAAAACATAATAACCATCAAAAGAGGATTTATTTTTTATAGTTAAGCAACAATTTTTTTAGTAAAAAACTAGGTAGAATACCTAAGAGCTTCTAGAGCAATACCTTGTTTAGAGCGTCAGTTGTTGATCATATACAATGGAAAAGCATTGCAGAATTAAACCGGTAGTTTCTCGCTCTCAAGTACTCCACCCATTTCCATCCTCCAAGATTGGTCTACTAACGATGCCAGCTCTCTGAAGATATAGCAACGGTTCTCTTGTTAGTGATGAACCAAACAGTGTATATTAAAGCTAACAAGGAGAATACAGACAGTGTTAATGCTGTCATCCTTTACCATGCAACGAACCATCAACATAAGAAAAGCAAAATAATTTGGAAAAGCTGTTTAGCAGCAATCATAGAATTGGAAAATGATGTTCATAGACAGCTTGGTTTGATCACTCAAGCTCAGACCATGCTTATCAGAAATGACCCTTTATCCCACAATTCCCAACCATCAACAAGGAAATTCCTATTCAAAGGGGAAACATGCATCCTGTCAAATCTAAGTTAGCCCCACCATATCTCCCAAGAAGTAAAATATGTCAATAGCTATATATAGAAGCTCAGGACTGACATCCAAGGTTGAGACAGATACTGAATCTGAGATTAGAGCATTCTAGTGAGAGCAAGTGTGAAAAAGGAAGGAGGAACGGAAGAGTGTTCAAGTAGTTAACCGGTATATGGCCTAAACAAATTGTTGAAATCTTTAGAGCGCTTTACTATCATGATAATTGTTATCACAATCAGCTGGTCTCTTTTACTCTTTTCACCTCCTCCAAGAGTTTGTACTCACATTTAGTGAACCCATAGACCACCTTCAGAACTAAACATGAGAATAGAAAATTTGAACACACTGAACTCGCTTCATTTTCTTACTGTGAAAACTACCATTCTACCATTTCTGTGTTTTTAAGTTGCTCCTTGATAGGTGTTATCCAAAACTTATTTCTTTATAGATAAGCACCTTAAAACTTGATCAGTGATAAGGAGAAGATTAGTTAGGTTCTAGAAGTATCTAAAGTGTTCAGGAGTTAGCTATAGTTGTTCTGCTATGTAACTGATTCCGAGTAGTTAGTCAGTTAAGAGACAGCTGTCAGTCCATATGTCACTTGCATACTCCTGTAAACACTGTACTCTCTATCAGATTCATTAATGACAATCACGATCTCATTAATCTGTCAAATTGATGATGAACAAGATAAATTTTTTGCAAGAACTACTGGGTCCAATTCATTTCAAAACTAAGTTTCCATGTCAATAATAAGGCAGCTGACAATTTCGTAAGTCGTAACTGACTTAAACAGCAACAGCTATTAACTATTTATCATGGATGCTCATAAATGCCATCACATAAGTTCCCGATCACATTTCTCATGAACAGGGACAATATATTATGATTACTTCCTCCTACTCAAATTGGATATCCGATTTCCTTTCCCAATATCCCACAATGCTTTCCACTTTCCTTAAATGGCATCTTTTTATATTGTTCTAATTATATGAAAAGACATACATGATTATTGAGGGTCCCACTTTCTTACTTCTGCAAAACTTTAAAAATTTGAGAAACTCTGCTTGGTCCCTCTATAACAACAGTAACACAATATTGTATTGCAACTTAAAAGTATCTCCAAAACTCTATGCTGAGTAAACCAGGACGTTTAAACGGAAAAAAAGGAATAGCAATCAGCAACAAGAATAACAAACCAGCTAGATGAAAAACAAGAGGGGGATATGTACTTACTTTAGGTCATGACTGACAACAAGCAGAGTTAGCTCTTTCTTTAGATTCTTTAACAGCTTTACAATGTCTGCACGAGCCTTCCAATCTATTTGTAAAGTAACAGATACAATGGTTATCAGTAACAGGGAATGGCTAAAATATCGTACAGAGAGAAGAGTTTGAGACTTGCTGTTTGGTTGACTACGATCTTAAAGAATCTTCAGATAAATTTTAAAACTGTACATATAATGAAACAGAAGCTGAAAAGACAAGGATTCTCCACGGGACTACTCTACAAATCCACTTTGTGATTTACAAGACGTAATGGATCAACCTGCATCTTGGCTTTTGGTTTTGGTTTTATAATAACTTATGTAGAAGATATTGCCTGTGCACCTATTGAGTACCCACCTTTCGAACCTTAGGAGAATTAAAAGAAGTAACAATACGGAAAGTAAGCAAGAAAGAGCCCCAATACCCAGAAAAGAGTGCAAACAGACCAAAGAAGTTATCCGTCCAATTCTTATGAAGAAAACCTTGCTCTGCGAATGGTCTCCCAGGAGGAAGCACCCAAGAAATGAAGACTTCACACCCTTGTAGAAAAGGTTCTAACCTCCCCAAATGACTCACTTTTAGGGCCCAGTAACGAAGAAATTAATTTATTGCGTACCAAGCATGATAATAAACATATTAGATACTAGTATCAAAGAGCACCCCAGGCATATTCTCCTACCAAGACCAGCAAGAGGCTCATCCAATAGTAGCAGATCTGGAGTTTGTACCTATATAAAGTGAATGCATCTCCAACAATCAGATCTCACCCAAAGAGCTAACAACTAACTGTAAATTAAACTTTACACATGTTGCCTCACAAGTCAACATGCACCACATTTTTTAGAGTGCAACACTCTCACCAGCTGAACTGCCAGGGCAAGTCTCCGTTTATAGCCACCACTTAGCGAGTTGGGATCTTTATCCAAAGAGATTCCAGTCAGACCAACCTAAGAAATTTGACACATAAAAAGACTGCTTTAAGTATTTTCTATACACAGGTAACACAGCAGATAATCCATAAGAAAACATCAAAACAGATCACAATAAAGAATGAAGCAACTCCTGCTTCGATTTCAGGTGAATTGGATTACCGAAGTAACTGCTTTTTGAAGTCTAGAAGCAAGAAGCTCCTTCCATTGGAGCCCAACCCTTTGTCTTGGCCACCCAAATAAAATTTCCTCAATAATTGTATCTGCCACAAAGTACCTAACCAAGAAATATTGTCTCAGACACTTTTAAAGAAGCCAAGGAACGTAATTTGGTAGATAGGTCCGAAATGATAACTCAACATTACCACTTAGTAGATGAGGTAAATAATAGAGATGCTAAGAAGGCAGGCATACAACAACATACAAAATAGACTCCTGTAAATTATGTTAATTTTTCTAGAAATGCATAATAATTATGGGCAAAATGAGCACAAATGTTGAGTTAAAGTCAATACCCACATGGGAACAAGCTACAGTTACACTCTTAGCTATTGATTTTGCAATTGTAAATCAAACTCAAGAAAAGACAGAGAAATATTAATTCCTACATAAGCTGAAGACGATATAACCGGTACCTTCATGTCAATATGTCGGAGTAAAATGCAAAAGGACATAATAAAACAATATTAAAATTAATGTATTAAAGTTGTTTTTCACCAAGTAATGCACTGAAATAAGCAAATCCTCAATGAGAAACAGTGATAAAATGAATCTTTATTACTCTATTAAGAAGTTAGTACCTCTCGGGAAACTGGAAAACAATACCGACTCTTCCAGGTTGTAATATTTCAGGAGATTGATTGGGATTACCATCGCTATTGTATCTTTGGACACAAATGGATCCTGAAGTTGGTTTACTTAGCCCTGCAATCAGCTGTATGGGGAAGTCCATAGATGCAAGACGAAATTCAAAAAAATTAACAAATGGAGGGGGAAAAAAGGCATGAGGCTAGAAATTTTATTAAAAACAATGCTCAATCAAAACCAGACCTGCAACAGAGTAGTTTTCCCACTTCCACTCCGTCCAAATATCAACCCGAAACTGCACAAGTGCGTGAATCACATACAATCCTTTTAGATAAGGAGGCGTTTCAACAGTTACAAGCTCTTAGTTAACAATGTGATGCAAGCATCATGTCAAACAGGCATGCTATCATTTAATAACCTGCCCCTAGACAACACATAAATAACAGAAGATTCGAAATGGCCTCGAAAACCAAACAGTGTTCTTCTAGCTGAGTATCAAAACGAGATACACAGAAATTATTCGAAAGACGAGAAATGCACCTGTGTTCAGGAAGAGAAAAACTAACTCCATTCAAAAGATTGCTCGTGGTCCCTGGAGCTCGGTAACTAACATCCTTCACCTAAGCCAAAACCATGCATAATAAATTGAAGCAACAATTGTATCACAATGATACACCAAACCTTACAACGTAACAATTAAAGTAGGGAGGTTTTCAATTGCTTAGTATTAATCGAAACTTTTACAGGTTACAAAACATAGAACATGCAATCAACAGCTGTAATCTCATAAATTGTATCGAACGCTAAAAATTTATCGCATCATTTTCCAGATTCTAAAGGAAACGAGACGAGACTTACTTCAAAGCAGGAATAATCGCAGGCGACTTCAAGCGGTCGAGTCCTTCTAGTGTTCAAACTGTGAATTAAGAAAATAGTCAATTTGATATCAACCAAAATGAATAAATAGTGGCGAGAGAAATGAGAGTGGAAAGCATTACCGGAAGCGTGATCGAGCTGGGAAGAAAGTTGAAGGTCTGGAAGCAAGTAGTGAGGACATGGGAAGCGCGAAACTCGCCATTGCTTTGTTTCGCTTCTTTCCTTCCGCGGGCGCGGGGCGGGTGGTTTACCTTTCTCTGGACTTTTCTATCTCTAGCTACTAACCATTTCAACAATCCCTAATCCTCCAGCTCCCGTATTTACTTTTTAATTTTACTTTTAATTACTTTTTAAATTTAAATAATATTTTCAATATTTTATGAATATAATTAAAATATTTTTTATTAATTTAAAATATTTATATTTGTTTTCAAAGTTTTAAAATTTTATTAATATCTATTATTTTAATTTTTATTAAAATATAGACTAATTTAAATAAATTTTAATATGTTGAAGATTAATATAAATATTTTGAAACAGTGAAAGTTGACATTACTACATGTAAATATGAAAGAATGGAACAATTTGGAACAATCGATCTAACTTTTATGCATCAATTAGGAACATGAAGGACCTTGATGTAATTAACCTTTCTGCTTTCGGTTAGAAGAAAATATGTTATTATAGGATGAAGGGTATATAACCAACGTCATTTCCTTTTTTTTTTTTTTTTTTTGTGATAAGAGAAATTTAGTTAGCAGGGTCCGACTACTAGTCTATCCAGCAAAGCTCGACCATCAAATAACAAAATTTGGATGCACACTATCTAGCTAGGGGAATCTAACCACTAGTATATCTGACAAAACCTGACCATCAACTAACAAGCTTTGGGCGCATACTACCTCTCCTATACTATGCACCACTTAAATAGAGGAAACTTCGAACTCGAGTCAGGAGACGTGTCTGTTTTTAGCTCTTAAGTCTTACCGTTGGGGCATCCATTAGAAACAACCATTGTCATTTCTTTTTTACCCCATTTTACTATTCGTATTCGTGATATTCAAACTCAAGTAAAAAATTTTTGATATATCTTTAATCATTTGATTTACTTCCTAATTCTTAAACTAGTCGTGGGTAAATGATTACAAATAATGGAAAATTACACTACTAGTCAACAAGAGATCCAAACAAATAAATAAGTCATTTTTTGCTATGAGAATAATATTAATTTTACCGCGTACAGAAATCAAGTAATACAAAAGTAGTTAAACAAGATTAAAATATATAATTTCATCCAGAATTTTATGTGGAATTCAACATAATTACAACCCATATGTAGTATTAAGAAAATAGCAACTTACATTTTGGGGTGAATATCCATAATTTGATAATCATTTAACATATTTATTTGAAACATATAAGGGAGAATCTTGAAATATAAGAAGCAATTGATGAGGTGACTAAAGTGTGTTTTGCTATGCTCCCAAACGGTAAAAAACATGTATTTGGTGTTTTTTTTATAAGCACCTAAAATGAGCAAAGCCAAATCCCTCTACTATTTTTCTCGTTTGCTGTCATATCTTTTACAATGTTTTAATTTGTTTTTTCAAGTGGAAATATGAAAGATGGAAATTAGAAGAAATAGGAAGGAAAAAAAAAAAGGGAGGCCACCTTGATTCGTGCTAGAGCATACAATTCTTAAATTTTTATAAATTATCACGATATAGAAACTAAAACAATATAATATTTGATTGGATAGAAAAAAAATCTTAAATTTCGACCAAAACATGATCTATGATTTTCTTTCCTTTTTCTGTTTTCAATTTCATGTGATTTTTAGTTTTACAAATACATCTATAGTAAAATTATGCAAGTAATACAAAAGGCTAAATTATTTTCCTAGAGAAAATAAAGACTACTAGTTCGACTACAAAAGAAAGATTAACAGATACTATAATCTAACATTTTGAATTCCCAATTAGTATAAATTGTTACTCTTTTTTTACTTTTGAATTCCCTATTATTGCACATTTATACTCTTTTTTTATTTTAAAAATAAAAATTACACATTGTTACTCTTTTTTTATTTTCTTGACATCTTCTTTCACTAAAGTAACAAAAATAAACTTCCAAAAATAACATCACAAATGAACATCGCAAACATTGCCATTAAAACATTAACACTGGGCTAAATTTATTTGCCACCCCACTTCATCGGGGGCAGAACAACACCTTAGAACTTGATTTGCTGGGGCGCGCCAGGCCCAAGCCATGGTGCAACGCTAGGGCGACGCTTGAGGCCCCCGGCAGCAAGCTGCCACAATGGGCTTCCCCCGAAAAAAAATTGATTTAATATCATGTGAACTGATAACTCACGTATCAGATATTAAACTGATAAGAACAGATACTACACTTGATCTTAGCCAAAAGGCCGAGAAAGGTATACTTGGAATGGTTGCTGGGCCTCGCTCTAAATACGCTTCAGTCGTCTCGTCCTTATTCTGGTGTTCGATGTGGGAAGTTGAAGCACCCGCCTACCCTGCGCAATTGTTCTAGTTGGACAAAGCATGTTGCCAAAACATCCTTACATCACATTAAATGATATATAGCCCACATTAGTATGTTCACTGTGTATCAGTTTTACGGATTAAAAAATTTAATAACGTATTAAATTTATATTTTTATTTAATTAAATATTTATAATATGTAAAATAAAAATATTAAAAGTCAAAATTTTACTTTATTTTTTGAAATTCTTCTATCAATTTTGTTTACAAATTGAGACAAATTATTCAAAAAATAACTAACATAAATATATATATATATATAGTTATCTGGCATCCCACCTAAACATTCCGAGAGGAAAGAAACAATTATTTCATATATAAAACAAATAAGAGACACCCATGTAACACTCAACTCCTCAAATTTTAGTGAAATACTACACTTATCACTACAAAAACATTAATATATATATATATATATATATACATATATATATATATATGTATGTATGAAGGAAAAATCACGGCGTTTTAGGTGAGACTAAGGTTGAAAGTTAAAGGATTAGCTTATCTTTTGAAAAAGTTTTTAGCAATTTATCAATGAAAATTTTTTAGTTAATTAATAAATGAAATGTAAAGAAATGACGGAGTCATGTGACATCTTATTCAAGTATTAAAAAAAAAAACTCAAGTTAACAAAAAAAAGTTATTTAAAAAAATAAAAATGGTTGAAGGGGCGAATATTGTCTAATTCTTAATTGACTGAAGTATGAAAGTAAAGAAAACTATTATATGTAACAGGACCAATTTGACATTATTCCCTTGCGGTTAGTCTAATGAGTTAATATGGGTTTTAAAGTTTATCACGTTATTCCCTATACTTTTCAAAATGTGCACATAACCTCTTATCTTAGCATTTTCCATTCAAAGTAACTCATAGCATGTAACATGCACCTTTTTCTAGCATAGATGAGCATTAAAACATCAATATGTTATATATTTCCATAAAAGTACCATTATTTTTAGCTAGCATCATTTAAATAATATTATAGAAAAGAGGGGATTAGTTGCCTTTTGAAAAGTGTATGAGCTAATATGGTAAGCTTTAAAAATAAACAGGTGTAATCAACTAAATAAACAAATTGGCCATAAGGGTACTCATCATTATCATTATTATAATTATTATTATAATAATTATTATTATTATAACAACAACAACAACAACAACAACAATAATAATAATAATAATAATAATAATAATAATAAATTATTATTATTATTAATAATAATAAATTATTATTATTATTATTATTATTATTATTATTATTAAATTATTATTATTATTATTATTATTATTATTATTATTATTATTATATTTGAAAAAACAACCATTTTCCCATGTGTCAACAGATAAGCACTTTTCCAATTAACATGTTAAATAAGAATTTTACATATGTATTATTAGATTTAATTTAATTGACTTAATTATTTTGAATAATTAGATCAAATCTTATTAGATAATATATATCTATCTATATTATATACTAAAGCAAAACTATTGCATCACAACCGTTCCCTCCATTTTTTTTGTTGTGCACTCTTGTTGTTACATGTGGCGCTCCTTATTTTGATACACTTCCCACGCGTCAACCCTATCTATTATATTCACCACCCACTTTACATTTCTATTTCTCTTTTTCACCTACAGGTTTTCCCTTTCTTTCTACTTCGCAAACTTTAGCACCGGTTATCAATGTTACTGTTGGGGAAAAACATACAAACACGAAGAATACGAGAAGAAAATGGATACAGGAGAATTACGTGGTTCGACCTAAAAGCCTACATCCACGGGCAGCAGAGAATAAATTATTATTGATCTCGAATACTACAAAGCTTTCACTCTGGCTTCTCTCACACTATACCCCCCATGGGGTGTGACCCTAAGGCACCTAATACAATGTCCTAGCCCCTATTTATAGTACATAAGTATCCTAATCCGTATTCTACAAGGATAAGGAAACAGTATATTACTAGGAAAATGAAACAGTATACTGCAAGTAAAAGGACACATATTAATTATGTATTGTTATGGTAGAAGCAAACAAGGTAAATGCTAATCAAGGAAATTTGCTATTCTTGTTGCCAAAGAATTCGGGCCACATTCAATAGTTACATTGTCTATTAAAAGTTTATGTTATTGTTTGATTTTTATTAAAATAGTATAAAATTAAGTAATGATAGTGCTTCTTCCAAAAATTTCGTTGGACATAAGTATAAATTACTTTAGAAAATGAAATTTTATAGGTTACATTTCATGCATCGCACTGGTGTTTTATTAGTATATATACTATATAAAAGTAGAATAGTTTGGTGACACACGTTAGCTTAAGATTTTGTCATGACTATAAACAAGAACCTAGCACAATCATTGTCTTATATTGGTATATATTGTTAGCTAAATATTCATTATTGATTTTGATGATGAAAATATATATGCATTATTTGACTAAATAGCTTCTTGAGAAAATTAGATGATATCTAGTTGAAGCTTTGAAAGATTGAAGAAAATGTACAAAAAGCATTATTTGAAGAAAGAGAAGGTGAGAAGGCATAAGGAGGATAAGTGAAGTCATAAGGGGTATCAGATATTATTTTCCTTCTTGCTCTTTTTGTGAAACGCCTACATATTGTGTGGACTTGGCTCAAACTCTTTTTTTTGTTCAAAGCAAAATTTTCAACTTTTGCACATTTAATATAACATATGCACAAGTGTATTTGAATGCACACATAGAGATAAAATGAGTTTTTGGGGTGTTTCAAATCACAACATGTGTTTACAAATTATTACAAAACGATTTGGAGTTGTAAAAATTGCACTTAAAATGGTTTTTGCAAAACTCTGGCTTTACTTCACATTCTGGAGTGGCCGAACCCCCCAGTCGGTCGACCAGCTGACCTGGGTGGGTCGCCCGGCAAAAACAGAAAGGTGAAGAAAAAGCCGGACCCCCTAGTCGGTCGACCGGTTAAGGCATCCGGCCTAGTCAAAGAAGGAAAGGGGATAGCCGGATGACCCAGCCGGTTAACCGGCTGAACGAGTGCTGTAATAAATGCATTAGCCGTTTATTACCGTTCTGGCTGAAAAATTCATTTCTTCTTCACCTACCAAATGCCTAACCCTCAAAATCTCTTTGAATACTCTTTCAATACACATTCTAATCAGAAAATTGAAGTGCGCTAAAGTGTTTATCATCATACAATCTATCTTTGAGCCATTTTTGCAATATATTTGAGCTTTCAAGAGCTTATTCATCTTCTTCTTGAAGAAAATTTCAGATTTAATATTTTCTTAATTCTTGAGTATATACACACTTTGAGAGCTATAAACTTTGTGAGATTTATTCTTTAAAGCTTGTAAAGTGTGAGAAAATCCTAAAGAGTGAATCTTTTGGGTTCTTTGAAGTTCGGCTTCAAAGAGATTGTAAGAACTTGGTTTGTGCTTCACCAATATTTGAAGAAGCATTTTAGTAGAGATTTTTGAAGTCTTAAGGGGAGCATCTTTGGGCGGTGGACGTAAGCTTGGCCGAACCACCTTAAATCGTTTGTTTCTCCTCTCTTTATACTTCCATTTTTATGCTTGCTTCTTTTGCTTACATTGTATTTGATATATTGATTGTTAGAAGTTGTAAATTTTCTGAGAATTTTTAAAATGAAAATTAGTACTTAGATCTTAATTCACCTTCTCTCTTAAGATATTTGCAACCACAATCTTCCAAAGTCATTTTCTAGCTACGGTCAGTTATATACTGTTATGTGAATAGTAAAAATAAGAAAGCTCAATAATAAAGGTAGAAGCCAAAGAATTACAAAAAATGTAGTTTTCAAGGACCTTTTTAAGAATTTGTATTTAATCCATATATAATATCTTAAAAGATGAAATATTCAGTTTTTTGTTAAACGACATTGTGTTCTGGTTTTGCACTTATTTTATAAATATTCTAATTATTTCAAAAAATAACTAATATGGGATATAAATACTAGTGTACTTTTATCCGTGTTCCTCGCGGATTTATTTTTTGATAGAAAATATTAAATTAAGTTGAATTTATTTATTTTTAATAACATATGAAGAATTTAGTCAAGAATATTATGTGCTTTGCATAGATATTTTTAAAGAATAAATATTAAACTTAGTCAAGTTTAATATTTGAAATTCATAAATGAAAAATACTTTAAGGCTTTTAAGAAGTAATTAATTAGTAATTAAATTTCTAAACTAAAACTAATATACATACATACATACATACATACATACATATATATATATATACATACACACACACATATATACATATATAAGAAATGAACCTTTTAGAATTCACAAAAGAATTATATTTAAGTATTAGTTGGTTGATTATTTATTTTTTAATTAAAACTAATTATTTAATTATATCCACAAAAAAAAATAAACAATAAATTATTGTATAAGATAATAAATAAAATATCCATCACCATATAAACGCTAATATGACACTCTCATAATGCTCAAAAAATATTTTTTAATAGTAAACGTTAAACTTAGTCGGATTTAATCTTTTGAAACTCACAAATAAATATTATTTGAAGAATTAATTGATTAAAAATTAAATTTCTAATTCTAATCAAATATATACATAGTAGATAAGAAATAATTTTTTTTAGAATTCACAAATGAATTTAATCCTAAGCATTAATTAATTGACCATTTAATATTTTAATTAAAGCTAATAATATATATTTATAAAAATAAAAAATAATAAAAAATAAAATAATCATACCATATAAGCACTAACATAACACTGTCACAATGTTCACACATGACACTCTCATAATGGTAAAAAAAATATAACATTTATATAGGGAAAGGGGGCCGGGGGGGGGGGGGAGATAAACGGAATATCTAGGGAACATAGAACCATAATTAATGGTGATAATTACTTCACTTCCATCCCCCCTGTGGTAGAGGAAGGGGAATGCCATCTAGGTTGGTGGTAGGTAGGATGAGGATCCTCTCTAACTCTTATTTGGTTATAACCTTTTAATTTAAAATTTTAAGTGTGTATTTTATATATTAACAAATCTCTACAATTGATTTAAATAAAAAAGAGAGAGCAGATGAGAGTGGGAAATTATTTTTGGTAAAGGTGTGATATTTAAATAAACAGTAAAAATTTGTTGCTATATGAAATGTACGATTGAGATTTTCAGTTAGAACCAAATTAGGAGTCAGGAAATAATCCTCATCCAGGTGGCTAAAGTTTCATGATTTGATTGCATGAACCGAAAGAGCAATATTAGATTTGTTCATATTTTTAATGGTTTTCTAATATAAAACTCTACTAACTAAAACTTATAACATTAAGTAGTATATAAATTTCCTTTATTCTAATCAATCGTCTTCCAAACACATGATTAATATTTATATGCTATATTCATGGGATACTAGAATGATATTGGGACTAGATATTGTGTACCATAAATACTATGCATCTGACTGTAGTGTGTAATAACTTTGTTACTATAAGTTCACAATTTTTATATAATATGTTCACAACATTTAAGTACTTACAAATCAAATGTTATATATTTACAATTTTAACTCTTTATGTTCAAAATTTTTAACTGTTCATAATTTACATATTTATTCCTCTTATATTATATGTTCAAAACCTTTATACTATATGTTCATAATGATAAATTACCTGCTTACGACTCTTTAAGATTTATTCACAATTTGTTAACAATTTCGGAACTTGCAATTATAGGTGTTATTGGTGGTCAATCGTTGATCGAATTTTTATATTGTGTTCGTCGGTGTAAGGAGAGTAAATTTGTTACATGTTATGTTGATTCAGTGGTCGGATTGTGAGATATATTGAGCGATGCATCATACATTTTTATGTATACCATAACTTAGGTGCATTGTATAATTTGCGAATAATATTAGATGAAAATTTCAAATTATAATCGCCCATTAATCCATTTAAAATCGCACCAGCCATTTAAATCGAAACCGTTGGTTTTTTTTGTTTTCTTGGACACTTTTGGTTTTGTAAATTAATAAACGGATTAAATTGATTCAATTAGACCATTAATGCGGAAATTGCACAAAATTGTCCATGTACACCTCCAACGTGTATTAATTATAATGGCCAATTAGCCATGACTAGTATTATTAATATCAATATTCCTTCTTGGTAAATTAACATAACACTGTAAATAATGATTAAGAGAGAAAAGAAAAACAGCCAATGTAAGAGGATGTTTGGTTTTATTTTTTTCTTGGTCAAACCGCTTAAAGTCCGATTTAAGCTCGTAGGAGTATTTGTTTTAATAAATAAAGTAAATTTTTAAGTGTTTTTAACCAAAAAATAAAAAGCTCCCCACCTTTAGTTTATGCTTTTTATGTCTTTAAGCACTTAAAAAAAAGAAAGTTTGATCAATTCATTTAGGCCTTGTTCGGTAAATTTAGCTGTCAGGATAACTGATAACTGTTTGAGTAACTAATAGTTATTTGGGTAGTTGATAGTTGTCGTCTTTTAGTTGTTATCTGATAGCTATTTAATTAGGGAACAAAATGTGTTTGCTAAAATTAACTGTTAGATTAGGTGATGAATGTAAAATGATTTAAAAAAACACCGATATCATGTTATTATTATTGTTGTTATTGTTGTTGTTATTATTATTATTATTATAGGAATAAGATAATGTATTTCATAATTAGATATTTATTTTTATAATTAGATTTTAATACTAAAATATTACTAATTTTTTGATAAAACATTGGTATCAATATTATAAAAATTATTTTAATATATTCAAAATTATTTCGTAAAAAAAAAAGTACTAATAAAACTTATACTTTTAGTAATGTTGATTACATAGAATTTGAAATTCATTTTTATGTTATTTCTTATTTATATTTGTGAAAGAAAATATAAAAATATCGAGCGATTGGAGAAAGAGTAGAAAAACCATAAAAATGCAAGAAGGGTAGATTGCTAGAAAAAACATGAAAAACTAAAAGATACCTGAAAGGCTAAAACTTTTAGTTTTTGAAAAACGTTAAATGTTACCTGAAAAGCTAGTTTGCGGAACAATAATAATTTAAAAAAATATTTTGACTAGTCAAAATATTAAATATTACTTGAAAAACTGTTATCGAACATGCACTTACTATCTTATCCTTAATTTCTTTATCTTTATTACCAAAATATCTTCACTCTTTTATGTTATGCTTACCATTTTAAATTATATTGTAATGTCCTTAACAGTTATTTAATAAGTTACTTTTTTTAATCCATTTTAACCAAATATATAAATACTTATTTTTATAATTGCAATATTTATTCAAACACATAATTACTTAAAATCGAATATAAAAAAAATTACTTATAAACAAAGGTACTTTAAATAACTTTTTAAAAAACCAATCCAAACACGCTTTAAGGTGAGCAAGTAATATTATTCATATTGAAATCCTATTGACAAAATATGTTCATTTTATTTTATTTTTTTCAAACCACTTATTTGTTTGTTATATCGTCTAATATGATCTAATACCGAAATGCGATTCCTTTTCTTTTGTCTTTCAAGAAATAAATGGTGAATAAGAATTTTACTCTCTTCATTTGCCTGCAAATATCCCTAATATATCTACCAACTCTTTTTATTATCAAAAAGTGGGTATACATTTTATTTTTATTACCCACTAAAAAGTAAAAATCTCCAAAAAAAAAAGAAAAGATAGATAAACGAGAAAATTTTTTATTTTTACCCTATTTTAAAAAACTTATGGCAAAAATACCCTTATTTTGAAAAACTTTTCAAAAATACTCTTTTCGGTGTAGGTGACTTATGGATCCCAAAATTTGAAAAAAAAAAAATAAACGATGACAATTTTAACGAAAACGGTAAGTCACTTAAAAATGGGGCAAGTCACAAAATGGGGTAAGTCACATGCATTAAATGTGAAAATGCAGGCAAAAAAAGTAGACAAAAAAGGCAAAGCCACATGCATTAAATGTAAACAAGACTTTTAGCCCAAAAAAAACAAACTCATTTAATGCATTATACAACCCCCTGCGTCCACCCCCCCCCCGTCCCCACGGAAACCTCAAACCTCAACCGTAAGTCACCTACCGTTTTCGTTAAAAATACAGTAGGTGATTTATCGTTTTTGTTAAAAATACACCGATTTTTTTTTTAAAATTTTTAAATTACCCTTTTTAAATTTTTTAAAAAAATTTTAGAATTTGGGAATGGTAAGTCACCTACCATTTCAGTAGGTAACTTATTAAAAAGGGTATTTTTGAAAATATTTTCAAAATAAGGGTATTTTTACAATAAATTTTTAAAAGTAAGATAAAAATAAAAAATTTCCGTTAAATGATGACCGTCAAACCAAAAAGAGAAAAGAAGAGACCGCAACACTAGCGAAATATCGAAGACACACGTCAGCGGCTGCTCTGCTGTAGCCTGTAGCATTATTCCTCGATTGCGTGGTGCTCTTTTTTTCCTTTTTATATTCGTTATATTTTTGTCAAACCCTTTCCTTTTATTTGTTTAATTATTTAATATGTCTGACATATATATATATATATATATATATATATATATATAAGCACCGCTGCTTATCGATACATATATACCTAGGGTTTCTTGATACCTCATCTTTCTGTGGATTTCTCTCTTTCACGCTATACTGTCGCGGTCTACTCCATATCGTCTTCCCTCTCGCACATCTCAGGTATTTCGAACCTTAACTTTTCGATCTATATGAAATTTGTGATGTTTTGAACTAGAATTTATTGCTCCGGATCGTTTTTTTCCTTATAGATCGTCGCGGTTTTTCATTGTTTATGATCATTAGTGGAATTTTTTTCTTTTTTTTTTCCTCAACAATAATTTTTTAATTAGGTTTTGGTTTCCTGCGGCCGATTGTTGGATCAATTCTGGATTTCTTTTTTGGTATAATTTTGATATATGTGTTTGTTTTTGGTTGAAACAATTTTTATTTTTTCGATTAATTGGAAAAGTTTAGATCTATGATGCCATAGCTTGAATTTACTGAATTTTAGTTTTTTTTTTAATTTAGAAGAATTGGTATCTGCTTAATATATTAATTGCACGACTTTTTAGAAAGATTCTGTTCAGAGAATTTAGTATTGTGTCTGTCTAAGCGTATATATCAACAGTGATATGTTATCTGAAGTTATAGGGTCATGAATATGCTCTTGATAAATGTACTACTAGGTGCATAAACTTGATAGGAGTACTATGAGTAAGCAGCTAATAAACTATAATTGTTTAGGCTTCTAGGTGAAAGAAAATCTGTTGGAGTGTCATGTATTAATGAAAATTTTGGAAAATTCCAAGAAAAGCATGACACCTCGATATGGAGCTATGTGGAGTCGATGAGCTTGTTGCAAATTAATGATTTAATACTCTGTTATTCTTTTTAAGGCTGGGAATTGATGGAATGTGCTGGAAGTATATGTCTTTTTGTTTTCTGTTGCAAAGTATTTGACAAACTTTTGCTTAGATGGCAACATGAGGTGTTATATTGGCTTTGGTCTTCCATAATATCTGTTGTGGATATAGGACATGGTGGTTGTGCTTTTTGTATAATATTTTCTGTCTTTTCCTGAGTTGATAGTTCTTCTTACCTGAACAAATTGGTGCCATAAGTCTTAATTTGATTTATGCGACATGTTTTACATGTTTCAAGCTAATTCTTTTTGTCTTGCTTTTTGTCAATTTCTGTTGGGTGCATTTATGTTTCTTTTTTTTTTTTTTTAATATTTGTTTAGAGTAGTCCTTTTTTCTATTGGTAGTTCAATATCTTATTTGTTGATCTGTGGATCTCTTATGTTATATTGTAAAACTTGCCAAATAACTTTTGCAGTCATTTTGCTGAATGGGAAAAGTTCATCATTGTGGCTGAATTCACATGCTTATTTGTGTAAAATAAAATTTTTGCACTTTGGATGTGTGTATTTTCCTATCTTGTGGATTTTTAATTCATTATTTTCCAAATTGATATTTATCTACTGAAGCATATTCTCATTGCCATTCTTATTTAGTCACCCATTTTTCATATCTAGAAGGCATTCAATATCATTATTTGATGGGGGATATTTCAGTCACCCAATTTTTCCACATCTGGAAGGCATTCAGTATCATTATGTTGATGGGGGATCTTTTGGCTCTTTTCTGCAGTTCTTTCTAAGCGTTACAATGGCAGATGGTCATGAAACTGACAAGAATATTGAGATCTGGAAGATCAAGAAGCTCATCAAAGCACTGGAAGCTGCTCGAGGTAACGGGACAAGCATGATTTCTCTTATCATGCCTCCCCGCGACCAGGTTTCTCGGGTTACGAAGATGCTTGGGGATGAATTTGGAACTGCCTCTAACATTAAAAGCAGAGTGAATCGTCAGTCGGTGCTAGCTGCAATCACATCTGCTCAACAGAGGCTAAAACTCTATAACAGAGTTCCTCCTAATGGGCTTGTGCTTTATACTGGAACAATTGTGACCGAGGATGGGAAAGAGAAGAAGGTCACAATTGACTTTGAACCTTTCAGGCCTATAAATGCATCTCTTTATCTTTGTGACAACAAGTTCCATACAGAAGCACTTAACGAACTTCTCGAATCTGATGACAAATTTGGTTTTATTGTTATGGATGGGAATGGTACCCTTTTTGGGACATTGAGTGGCAATACGCGTGAGGTTCTTCACAAGTTTAGTGTTGACCTTCCTAAGAAGCATGGAAGAGGAGGGCAATCAGCTCTTCGTTTTGCACGTCTTCGGATGGAGAAGCGCCACAACTATGTAAGGAAGACAGCAGAGCTTGCAACTCAATTCTACATCAATCCTGCCACCAGCCAGCCCAATGTATCGGGACTGATACTTGCTGGATCAGCTGATTTCAAGACCGAGCTGAGTCAATCTGACATGTTTGATCCTCGTCTCCAGGCAAAGATTCTGAATGTGGTCGACGTTTCTTATGGAGGGGAAAATGGTTTCAATCAGGCAATTGAGTTGTCTGCTGAAATCTTAGCTAATGTCAAGTTTATTCAAGAAAAGAAACTAATAGGAAAGTACTTTGAGGAGATCAGTCAGGATACTGGGAAGTATGTTTTTGGTGTGGATGATACATTGAAAGTTCTGGAAATGGGTGCTATTGAAACCCTTATTGTGTGGGAGAATCTGGATATTACTAGGTATGTGATGAAAAATAGCACAACTGGTGAAATTATTATTAAACACTTGAATAAGGAGCAAGAAGCCAATGCAAACAACTTCAGGGATCCAACTGCAAATGCAGAGTTGGAGATTGAGGATAAGATGTCACTTCTTGAGTGGTTTGCCAATGAGTACAAGAGGTTTGGATGCACATTAGAGTTTGTGACGAACAAATCACAAGAAGGATCGCAGTTCTGCAGAGGCTTTGGAGGAATTGGAGGCATCCTTCGCTACCAGCTTGATGTTCGTGCTTTTGATGATCTAGATGAGGATGAACTGTATGAAGATTCTGAATAGCAATCAACCAATTTCTCCGACTCCAGTGCGGGGATGAAGCAGGCATCCCGCATTGGTGTGCGAGGGCTCGCCCTCAAATTTGCAGCTCCTGGTGCTTCAACCAAAGCATTCCAAGAAGATACATCATGGTAAGTAACGAGTTTTCTAGAGAAATAAGTTGCTGGCCCAGCTGGTAAATGACTGAATCCGTGTGGCTACAAACACCAAAACCCACACACAACACACCCCCACCAATAAGGAAAAAAATCATTGATATTTTCAGATTCATTATCTATGAAGTGAGGATTTCTCACTTTCAAGCCAGAACCAAGTCTAACATTGTAATTGTTTTGTTGTTTTTGGCATGGAGCGGTGGGGCAGAGGGAAGGTCTATCTCTTCTTGTGCTGATCGAGGAAAATTTGAAGCCTGCTGCCCAAGCATTCTGGTGTTTCGCAGTGCATTGCTTGGAGCTTTGCTTTCGGACTTGGATTACGGAACTTCATATTTATGCACTTGAGGGCTAGAAGGATTCAGTTGTGATAATTCTCTAGCTGAAGTCTATAAAATCTAAGCAGCGTGTTTTATCTAAACTTAGTTGGGGGTGTGCTTGGGAGTTGGTACCATACGGTAATATTAATGTTGTACTATGGCAATATTGTGATTGCCTGACCTGGAGTCTTAAATCACTCTATTTAATGCTTTTTAGGTGGATGTGTGGTTTGGAAACACATGCTATTTGCTCTGATAACTAAATAAAGCATACTATCTTAGGTGCAAACATCTTTCTGAGGCATGATCGTCTCCCTGGTGGTTACATTGTCTTCTTCCTTTCTCTATTTAATTATTTATTTTTTAAAATCTCCACTGTCAGGATGTTTTAAGTGTCTTGAGCAGGCCCAGTGCCAAATTTCGTCTTTTCCTTTGTAACCTTTTACTTCGGCACGTCTCTCTTTAATCTCTCTTTCACTTAACATTTTATGTAAATTTTATGGTGGATGTTATCAGTTGAATCCAAGGTATTTAGATGTTTAATGGGAGAACTTTGTGGTTTTCATTAATAAGTGGAGGAGTGATTGTCAAAATGGGGAAATACGAGAGTATATGGGGATGGCCATCTTTGTCCAAACTCTCCAGAGGCTTTGGATAAAGAATCTGCAAATTATGATATTACGTTGAAGTGCGGATTGCCTTGAGGTTGAGGCAAGTGATTGCAAACTTCTGAACGTCATAGGCACGAAACTTGAAACGATCAACTCCTGCATCGGTTGCTTATTTATCATGCTCAATGGCTTAGGCTTGTCTTGATTGGTATGCATATTCAGGTGGAAATCATGGATGTTTATATCTCCTATAAGATGTTACCATCAGCAATTTATGTCTCTGTTTCTACGAACTTATGTCCTGCACATAAGTGATCATCCGATAATGAGTAAGGGAATATCCTTCTAACTACTGAACAGGATGTATATTCAACCCATAATTCATTAAATTCGTTGTATGAATGTCAAATAAGTATGGTAAGTTATGCTCTTGGTTGTTCAATCATTCGATAACTAGAGTTATTTTTTGATAAATGATATTAGTCGAACTCAATAAAATTTTGATTAATCTTTCTTTTTTTTTCTGTTGTTGAGGTGGAGAATGAACCAAAAAATTCTGCTTATTGCAAGTCTATGTATATTGCTGGCATAACTTATGGCTCTGCGCACAAACATCAGATCTAGGGAATAGACAGCCTTTCAACAAAAAAGGAAAAAAAAAACACACACTTGGAAGTATAAGAATACAATAAACAAACAAGCTTATTATTTTGAAGATGCCAACCATGAGCTAGTATTGTGTAAGAATTTCCTCTATATAAACACAGGGATCACACACCACCTACTGCTTGTCCTGCTTGGGAACATTTTTCTCAGGTAAGTCCTTCGGCATCTCCTTCGGTTTTGCCTTCTCGATTTCCCTAAAAGAAAACATCAAAAGCTGTTACATTGAAGCTGTCGCACAATTACTCACATCCAACTAATAACCTGAACAGGCAAATGCGCTTATGCAAAACATTAGGTAGGAGGACACAAACGAAAGTGCGACAACCTCATCTAAAAGGTTGGTCTCTTAGCTGCATATTCTTCCGCTACTCCGAGGATCCCATCATCAATTAAAATCATCAAATGATAAAAAACCATTGAAACTAAAGATCCTGCCCAACCAGAGGCACGTCGAAGCGCATGGTAGTCATTCAAATCAATTTACGTCCTGACAACTTCTTTTGAGAAGCGTAGTCCCTTTTGGTACTAATAGCATGCTCATCAGAAGGTGTTCAAGATACGTCTTTTACGACTACATTATAGACACCACACGAAGTTGTGCAGCAATAACTTCATTTTTCACAAAGCATTCTGCCTTTTGCGTTTTCACCTATAATACATGTATCTCCAAACAGAATTCAATTTTCCATTAGCGTGGCAATGAGATTTTTCTACAAGCGAATCATCAATCATCAAAATATCAAAAAGATGATATTTTTAACCATACTTGATTGGGGAGCTCGTAAAAGTTTATCCTACCGAGCCAATCTCTGATGCGTCCAGAATAACAAAACCACAAGCAATAGCTGCGCGCCTTATGCAGTTATGCTGAGCTACAAGAATTAGTTTCAAAATGGTTTATATAGTAGCTACTTAATCTCATAATGCTAATTTATAAATTTCACTAGTATCATCAACAAATCCCTAAAAACCAACAAGAAAATACGAGTGGAGTTCAGGAGACATGAAAACGATTGAAGCAAAAAAGCAATACGAATTTGCAGAAATTACGGCAATGAAAAAGAAAAGACGAAGGGGCGGGGGGTTTACTTGGCGGCAGAGGCAGATTCTTCCTCAAGCCAGTTGCGAACGTGGCGAATGTTGCGCCTGAAGATCGCCGCAGATTGCTTAACGTCGCTCCTCATCAGTAGTATCACCGCGCTCACACCTGCTACCGTCAGTATGAAGTTCGTCAACGCCATTATCACCACCACCACCACCACCTTCTTCACCACTTTCACTTTACAAAGCCCTAGCTTAATCCAATTTCTGATGATTTTTTTTGCTCATGTTCTTCCTTTAATCCAATACTGTTTTCGGCATGGTGCAGGCCCAAAGACTGAAGTTGTAGTTTTTGGATCGATAGGCCCAGTTCAGGCCCAAGGACAATTAGATACTCGTAACTTTTTTATGAGCCTTTTTTTTTTCTCCTAAGGAAAAGTAAAGTCACCCCATATATCACTAACATTATCTTGTTTTAATTTCAGCTCGTATATTAAAATTCTGTATTTGTTTTGAGTAAGTCATTTTATTTATATGTGAAAATAAAACTAAAATGGTTTTAGACTTTGGCCTTTTCTCTTTTTTGCTGGCTAATGACCCATTTGCTTTTAAATACAAAGTTTACTTTAACCTTAAAATTAAACAGGACAACCGACAACTTATTTAGAACTAATGCGAATCTTAGTGGATGTCTCAAAAGTCAACATAGCAAAGAATTTAATATTACACATATTTAGTGGCATATAATATAATCTAATATTTTTTCAAATATTTCTTAGAATGGGGATTCGCCATTGTAGATCATAGATGGACAACACAGTCTTGATACATTCATATCCTGCACATTTATTTTTGAGCTAAAGTTTACGATTTAAAAATGAATAAATCGCTGGAGTATGATTATCATTTTTTGTAAAGGTTACATTTAGTGCAGTTGAAGTACATGTGCAGAAAAATGCTCACTCTGCACCTTTTGTTTGATCGTCCGTTGATATTAATAAAAGGTATCTTTATTAGGTAAGAGTTTTGTTTGACCAAAACCAAATTGTGGAAGACTCGCAAACGAAAGGAAACATATTGAATAACCTTGGAATGCTGATATATGTTGATCAAATTCGTTAAAGATATTTTGACACTCAAATCAGTCATAGATAGACACCTCATCCGAACAGAATTGGAGAGCAGAAAACGATTGTAAAGTATATGCCTAGAAACACGCTTTATATGCCTAGAAATATGCTTTCTCTGTGCTTTTTGTTTGATCGTTTGTTGATATGAAATAAGGTTTTGGAGCCGCTGAAAAGCCAGGAGACAAGTCACAAAATATCAGATTCTTCGCTTCGACTTTAGGACGCTGCACTTACCGTGAAACTATTTTAAACGGATGTGTTGGTACTTTTATGCTGTTTTGTCATGTTACCGAGTCCAGAGTCCAAGCTCTAGGATTCAGGCTTGCAAGTGAAACTGGTATTATGAATATAACAAATAGTTATTTGAGCTCCAAATCAACTGGTCTAGAATAATTAACCCAAGTTATTAGTTATACTAACATTATTTATAAACAAGTTACAAATTGTTCTATAAACTAATATGGAATGTTATATAAAGTGACCTCAGCATTAGGCACATACATGCCACATGGCCATTTGGGATTCAAGCAACAAGCATATATTTTCTTTCCTAGTGAAGTGATAAATTCGGGAATGATTAGACTCCTTTCCGTCTAAAATGAGGTAGACTTATAGATTCTATGTTTAATAATAAGATTAGATAGACCAGTTAGATAATTATTTATTATAGTTAAAGGTCTCAAAAATTTATGTTGATCCATCACAAATATTACTTAGCCCTTAATTGGCTTGGAGTTGCGGTGTGGATCATAGGGTTTATAATTTTAGAATAAATCTAATATAATTTTATCTAAAGTAAATTTCACGTTATAAAGAAATCGAGCTTCGGCTAATTGCTTGATTCTTAACGCTGAACCAAAAACTGATTATGAAGGCAAAGCGAGACACAACACTTTTGGCCCACAGGATATATTCTTCTGGAAACGTAGTCTAAAAAGCAAGCGCAACCAAAGAGAAATCTAGGCAATGCCCACTTTAACAGGTTCGAGATACGCTACTATTCAAGCAGGTAGGTGTCTTATCTAAGAAAAAAATGATCACAAAAACCAAACAAGGAAACTTTATCTTAGTCTAGTATGTAGTGATCAATATATGTTCTTGACGTAGGTTCTATTTCTTAAATAGATAATTGGATTTGGATCAGATTAAGGGACTGTATGGGTTGGCTTCTTTTCAATAATTTTTTTTTTCTTAACAAAAGATTTTATTTTTATAATAATTATTTAGCTTGATTTAAAAAAAAGTTAAAACTCCAAAAAAAAACTCAAATACAACTTTTTTTATAAATCAGAATTTTTAGTTTTGTAAAAAAAAAAAAAAGATTTTTTTTTAAAAGTTGTTAAAAAGATGCTTTTGAAAAAAACCAATCTAAACGAGTCTGTACACGTCCTACCAAGACTAATTCTTCTGTCAGTTTGTATTTGTTACAAGATTACCTAAAATCTTAAATCTAAAAAGCAACGCAACATA